>OY294041.1:32200003-33450003 GCA_958510855.1 Rhagonycha lutea
ATAAGTGTGATGTGCTTCTTGCGAATCTGTGATGTGCACGCAGGTGTATCTATTAGTTACCTGAAATTGGAAAATTTCCGTAATTTTGAATAAATGGCGCTAGGAAGTGACCACTTACAATTTTTGTGTTGTATTTTTGGATGTTTATGGTGGTATGGAGAAGTTTGATAAGGCCGTTTCCGTGGAGGTTGTCTTGAACCAGCCGTCTTGGGACACGTTTGATGCTTGCGGATGATTATTCGCAATTATTCCCAAAAAGACGAATTTAGTGAGCTTTTGAGTCACAAAAGCGATTATATCGACGAGATAATAAATCGTGAGTATTCTAAAACGATTTTTATTACTGTGGAACGAAGTTTTCACACGTTTTCTGTGGGACGCAAGTAGATTTGACCACGATATTAAAATTGTACATTTTGGGTTCGTAAAACCTGAAATACGGCGAGGAAATTAAAATTAATAAGTGATTTGTTATATGGACGAGTTTTATACCACTTATTACCATCGATGACCAGTAAAATTGCCGATTATAAAATATCATATGAAAATTTTGAGGTTAATGGAAAAGTCGCACGTTTTGACTACTATTTTGGTTTGGAAGTCGCAGATATTCGTTCAAATCAATCTTTGAGATTTGGAACCACCACAGGAGAGATTTCACACGTCACGTCACTTATTTTCTGGATAAAATCACAGGTTTTGGAAGATTACAGAAGCTGTACTACCGTGTGTATGGAAGTAGGAAGCCATTTGACATTTGGGTGCGTTCTACAGATTGGAACCGTTGCCGATGTACGGAGTGCTACACAAATTGCGGTCAACACCAATTTATCATTTCACGTAAGAAATTTGAACTCTTTGTATCAAAACACCATTGTACAAAATTATTTTTATTATTGTTACACTTTTTACATATACCAGGCGATAAATAAAAGTATAGCTGAGTTTTTGATAATAAATGATACCTTTTATTTATCGTTTGTACACTTTACACACCATATTGCGCATTGCTTGACATTTGTGTCAGAGATTATTAAAATTGCTCCATTTTTGAATTTGCTTAGTTTAAATAAACTGCCCTCTGACTTATTGAGATCTTTGATTGCCTTAAATTCATTGAATTCACGACCCTGTAAATATTTGTGGCCTCAAAATTTGCAAACCGAACTTAAAGCTAGCTGGCATTCAATTGTTCGAGTGCACACATTAGGCGAGGTTTCATTCCTGACTATAATTAGGGGCGTCATTGAGCCGTGTTACACGACAATATGTTGGTAGACTTTACGTTAAATGTGGGTACTTAAATAACACACTCATCAGTTGAGTATACATTAAGTATAGGGACTGTGCATAACCAAATAAACCGTCAATTAAGAGTGAGGACTTATCTTTACACTAAAGCAAAGCTTACATTATTTGTTGGGACTGTGTACGTTTTGCTAGATCTTACATTAGTTAAGAGGACTGTCCCCACAATTTATTAATGGAGTGCTTCGGTTTTTAACGGAGTGTATCGGAAAACGGATCTTATTACAGTGATCTGCTCAATGTGCTTATTACCGTCATGTTTCCACTTTCAAAGTCCCCACAACTGAGCATCCTGCAGGCGTCCTCACAGTTACGACAAAACCTGTAAGGGTGTGTGTGTGTATGTCACGTAAATTTTGTGTGCGCTCTAGCGCTCAAACTAACAGGAATTTCTCAACCAAATTTCGTATTTAGTACTTTTATATTGAGACTTAGAGCTAATTAGATTTTGGGTTAAATCGGTTCACGGAAACTTGATGGTGGGGGCGACGCGAGGGAATGGATTAACGAGATTCCGCTGTTTTTATATAATTATGTATTTATAACTTATATGGCATATGAGATGTTATAATACCATATCATTAATGTATGGTAAAGTCATGGGATGGCCACATCAGAATCCCAGTGAGGCCGTAGGCCGAACAACACATCCGACATTTTTATAAGTATTTTAACAAATTTCAAGAATATTAATTTGATGAAAATTTAACTTTTATCAAAAATGTAAATTATCTTGATTCATACAAACTTTGAGTAAGCCCTCATTTTCTGGAACGTATTTTAACAACAGCATGATTTACTATTGAAATATCTTTGAAATTAATAATAATTTTTAAAATTCCCTACGTATTTCACTAAAACCAAATACTCTAAAACCTTCAAACCTCTTCTTAGGGGGTAAGTTTTTATGCACATTTTTTGTTTTATATAAATACTAGATAAAAAAAACATCGCAGTAAGAAAAACCCCATAGAAACGAACCATATAAAAACAAGTTCAAGTGCATTCAAAATAATCCTATTACATCGGGAAATCCCCGAACAAACCGATAACCTGTAGCAATACCAAGCATTTTACTTATTTACATTAACTGTTATAAAAAGTAAAAACTATGAATTTTGAACAAAATCGTACAAATATTGGCGAAAAATTAATTACCTGTTTTCTGAAAACGACTAAATTAATACAATAAACTGTTATCACTAAAACAAAACTCAACGTAAGTTGACACTAGCAGACATCTACGAAGAATGATCTCATTCAAGGTTATGATGTCATCGACTTCAACTACATGAACTACATATTATTATTTTATGTAAAGTGCTAACACTTATCTGACGATAGATACTAATTAGTCGGGATGATTATTATTATTTGTTGATATTAAATACAAAATTTTCAATTACATAAAAAAGTTCGTGAGGCCTTTGCCTAAAGTTTTAATATATCTACTATAGGAAAAAGTTATACACGGTCGAACAAAATTTCTGTTAGCTAAGTCATCTTTATGGATAGGTGGTGCAAACGGCCATTAGATTTACAATTTAATTATAAATGACGTCTTTCATTGGTTGGTAGCTTAGAATAGATCATAGGTTCTCAAACTTTTTTTAAAAACAAATATATATGTTACGGGAAAAGTACATATACCGGTAAAAGTGCACATTTACCGGAAAATGTGCACTTTTTCCGGTGCTCTTGGTAAATGTACATACAATGTACCTTTCCCTATAGAATTAAGAATATGTCCACATTTACCAAACAATGTTGGGAAAAGTATATTGTAACTTAATGAACGGACATTTTTAAATTTCGAACGATTAGAAATATTAATATTTATTTATTTAAATAAATTTAAAATGCCCACTTAATGTTAAATTAATTTTATTATATTTAATTGAAATTTATAATAATAAATAAAACAATTTATCGTTTAAATATTAAAATATTGATAGTAGTTGACACTTTATTTATAGGTTATGTTTACAAAACCCCACAATTTAGATAATTTAAAGGGGGGAACTTGGGGGCACTTGCGCCCCCCCCCGAAATGATAAAATAATAAATAAATAATGAGTTAATTTAATTAACCACCGAAAATTTTACGTTTTACAAAAGGCCTTTTACAAGTGCCCCCCCCCCCCAAATGAAATCCTGGCTACGGGCCTGATTTATGCTGTTTCATAAAACTTTTAACAACGTGTTAAATTTAACTAACCAATAGAAAGCGTCCGTTAGTACTAATAGACCAATAGAATTCATCCGTTAACTTTAACAGCTTGTTAAAAGTTTTATGGAATTGGGGGTTAATTTCATAGATCTATGCAGAAAGCATAGAAAATAAATACAATCTTTAAATTAGATGATCAGATTAGACTTTAAAGAATGGTATAATTACATCACAACAGTTCGGCATTCGCCTACTCACTTTTACCAAGGTACATGTCACATGTGCACATTTACCGGTAATTGTAAGGATAGCGCCCTCTTTTATATTATTCCACGCACTTTTACCAACTCCCGTGGAATATGTACACATTTACCGGTAAATGTGTACATTTTCCAGTTACGTACTTTTTCCGTAACATATACAATTAAAAAGTATGTAATGCGTTTAAAATAAAAGAAACTTACCTTTAATAACTAATTTATTTAACAAATAATACTAGATAATAACATAAATACGATATTTAACATTTATTACCAATTTTAAAAATTGACAGCAAACTTTTATAAAATAAATTTATTAATGCGCATGACTCTGATTATTATCAGTTTGAGAAAAATTCTCAAACTGCTCTGGCTATCAGCTAACCGTTTGAAAACGGTTTTGGTTACTGTAGAAACACCAAACTATTAGTCACAGTTTGATCAAACCGCTGTAAGAACGCGGTTTTAAATCTGCGCATGCGTCTGACGGTTTGCAAACGGTTTCAAACTGTTCAAACTGCTGAAGAAACAAACCTATTGATCGCACTCATCTTCAGTTTCTGCGGCACTTCGAATGTCTTCTTTTTTTGTTTCTTCACTTCTAGCATCGCCCATTCTCAACCCGTTAGCTTCACGTCGAATAACGGCAACATCTTCGTTTTCTTCAACTCTGGTATTGGACATTCTAGGTCTATGTGAAGCATCCACCATCACTTCGTTCAGGGTGGGTAGCTTCGTGTCTGCATGCAAAATTTTGTTCGGGAAGTAGCACTCGGCGTCGAGCACTCTTCTCAAACAAATATTCTGGACCGCCTGGATTTGCTCGTGCTGAGCTTCTGAAATAAATGCCCATGCTGGAGCAGCATAGGTGATTTTTACCGGGCGGATGATGGATTTGTACATCCTTAACTTGAGGGACTTATCAAGCCTGCTTCTACGTCCAATCATAGAACTCAATTTGTGGAGCTTGACCGTCTGAGGGCCCCAGGTAAGACTGTGATCTAAAGTGACCCCTAGATATGTAACGGTCTTATGATAAGGTATAATTGCGTTAAATAAGGTCGGGAAGAGGAGTACACTGTCGGCGACCCCGTCTTCGGAATCTTATTGCAGTAGATTTCTCTGGATTCACCTCAATCCTATACACAAGATCGAGGTACTCTTGGACTAGCGGGGTTGCTACGGTTTGGGATGCGGAAGTGGCAAAGGTCGCAAAGTTGTCCGCATAATAACCTTTAAGGACCTTGGTGGAAACCTGCGCGGGCATGTCGCTTACATAAAGGTTAAAACGCCATGGTGACAATAAGGAGCCTTGTGGCATCGGCGCACACTGGGCTGAAAAATGATGTAAAAATTTATTTTCCAATTAATGTTTATATAAAAAATTTTTTTAGTTGGTAATATTAAAAAAATCGCACATTACAATCGCAAAATTCGTTATGTTCTGGTGGATTGTTTTGCGTTTAAATGCTTATGAATATTAAATATGATTATATTAAACAGATGATACTCATAGCAATGCGTTTATTTTAAAATTTATAGGTAAAATAACGATTTTAGGGTTTATCTTAACTTGAACTTTTCGAGCGTTCTATAAAATTGAGAACTTTAAAATTTAGACCTGCGTTACTGTTACCTAAACATCTATATCGTGTATCAATTTCTCGCTGGAATGTTTGCCTATAAGGAAGATATTGTCATTTCAAGTTTTAATCTCTTAATTTTATGTACCAAATCCGCTCATTTTCATCATAAAAATATGAAAAAAATGAAAATATAAATGTATATCAAATATATTTGTAACACGTAAAAGGAATTAGATTAGTAAATTATTAAAATATATCAATTAATTTACTATCACGTATTAAAAACTAACCAATTATAGTTAGAAAATACTATAATAATTTATTATTGTTGCATTGATTATACATAGCGTAAAAGAGTTACCTATCAGCGAAAATTTAAAATTAGTTTTGTTACCAGAACCCACCTAAACAAATTTATATTTGATTTAAACTAATTTAAATTAATTTTTATTAATATATGAAAATAAATTATTAGTAGCTACATAATTATTAATTTGTATCGCTTTCAGTAGCGTCTGTTAATTCAATTTCTGGAGTTAATTCCAGTAATTCCAAAGTTTCGGGTAAAAGATTTTTTGTTTGTCTTTTCTGAAATGGCCGAATACTTGATATAAAAGGATCTGAAGATATTAGCATATTATGTAAAATATCTTCGTTGGATGCTTCCCTGCAAAACTTTCTAGATCGGGTTTCTCTACTCTTTCGAGTACTCTTTCGAGTACACGACAGGTTTAAATTTATCATCAAGAATTTTTCTTATTTTTATAACAAATTCAGGATTTTCTTGTAAATGTTCTAAAATCCTTGCAACATCGTTAAGTCCATTGTTGTACATACTCCTGATTGTAGAACACATGAGCTCCTGCGTATCCTTATATTGAATAAATTCGGTCTTTTCTACCATATCTTTAATTTTCAGTCTTATACAATGAGGCCAATTAAACTCAGAATGCAACCATGAATTATTGTTCTCCAAAAAAATTTTTTCAGTACGGTTGGACTGTTTCCACTTCCTACGCAGCTTCAAACAAAGCATTCTAATACTAGTTTTTAAAGTATTCAGTTCTGATTCACAAAAATTGATATCAAGTCTGGAAGTAACCATTTCAAAAAGTTTCTTGTAATCATCAAGATGTGTGTCAGGGGAGCTTTTAAGTAATAAATAAAGATCATAATTTGTTCTTAAATTATAATTCATCTTGATTTGATTTGCTTTTTTTCTAATTCTCTATTCTATTTCCTTTTTTATTTATATTTTCTCGATTTTCAAAACCTTTATAGGCATATTATCTCATCGTATATACGGATCAATGGATTCTGAAGCATGAAAGCTTTCATATTTTAGCGAAAATGAGCGGATTTGGTACATAAAATTAAGAGATTAAAACTTGAAATGACAATATCTTCCTTATAGGCAAACATTCCAGCGAGAAATTGATACACGATATAGATGTTTAGGTAACAGTAACGCAGGTCTAAATTTTAAAGTTCACAATTTTATAGAACGCTCGAAAAGTTCAAGTTAAGATAAACCCTAAAATCGTTATTTTACCTATAAATTTTAAAATAAACGCATTGCTATGAGTATCATCTGTTTAATATAATCATATTTAATATTCATAAGCATTTAAACGCAAAACAATCCACCAGAACATAACGAATTTTGCGATTGTAATGTGCGATTTTTTTAATATTACCAACTAAAAAAATTTTTTATATAAACATTAATTGGAAAATAAATTTTTACATCATTTTTCAGCCCAGTGTGCGGCGCCCCGGCTCTAATTAACCTCTCCGAGGAACGACTGCCCTCCAGTTTCACCCGGAACTCTCGGTTTTTAAGGAACGACGCCATCATCTGGAATGCGTCTGAATGCGAACTGTTCGTTTGGGATGACTTCTTTATCTAAAATTGACTTCACTAACCTAGTTATAATTATCCTCTCCGTAATTTTAGCCAAGGTTGTTAGGAGGCTAATCGGTCGATAATTCTTCGAGATGTTTCTTGGCTTTCCAGACTTGTGAATAAAGATGACATCTTCTGCCGTCTTCCAGTTCTCTGGAAAATGTCTTAATCTAAGTATAGCATTGATGATACCTGATGTCAGTGCCACCAAGGCTTTCTTTGGAAGCTCTTTCAGGGTGGCATTGCTGATGCCGTGGAGACCTGGGGTTTTTCATCTCTTCGTTCGCGGGAGGTCCTGAATTTCTAAGTGTTAGAGTAACTCAGAGAACACGGACGGAGAACAGAATGTCCGTGACGTTCGAAAATCGAGCGAAAATTGGCAACTTTAAAATCGATTATTGGCCAAACTAATCGATGTACGACATTTATCCTCACCTTAATCGCTTCATTTATATTTTTTCTATCTAAATCCGTCAAGTTTTCTTTATTAAATTTAATATTATCGGTGTGCGGTTACTTACCTGCCACCATTTCCATTCCAAATCAAAATAGTCCAGTCAAAAATAAGCAAAAAATGTCCAACTTAGGGAAAATTCGCACCAAAGTGAAAATTGGTATAGACTTTAAAAACAGCATTTCAAATGCGATATCAAAGATCCCCATCGATACCACCACTTCGAAAATTTTTATTTGTGTTTAAAATAATGCCAATGTCCCTATCCACATGGGGTCGCAGACAATGCTCCAAAAAAAACGACCAGTAGTAACAAAATTGCCCTGCAGCGGGTGCAGAGTTTGAGGGAAATTAACAAATGATTGGATCAGAACGATTTTGTGCTATCTAACGCACACAAAGGGGCCCTAAGGGGGTTATTCTGTAACTCTTTAGTAATCCTTTAGAGTCGTAAAGTTTGGTTTTTACACCCATAATATTTCCGGACTATCGGTTGTATTTAATTCAATTATGAGTGTAAACCCAACTTTACGGCTCTAAAGACTTATGCGTCAATCGACCACCGAGTACCTTAATTGTAGCAAATGCATGGGGAACTGACTATAAGGACCAAAGTCCCCCCATGACGATGAAAATCTTACTAGCATATAAATTGTATTCAAGCCTTTCTTTTGAATCCTCCCAAAATGCACAATCAGTTATGGTAAAATAGCTTAATAAAATTAACAAGGTTTGAAAGACAAAATAAGTACATTTTTAAACCAAAATTTATTTTCGTACAATAGAAGAATTTCTAAGATCACAAAACGCCTCTACACCAAGATTTGGATGCGTTTGAAGCATTGATTTGAATCCAGGTGTAATTGCTACTTCTGTAGCGTAAGCAACGATGAAATCTTTTACTTGGTTCTTTAATTGTGTTGCAAAAAACGTATCGCTGAGAATAAAAATTTCTGCTGCATTTTCAAGAGATAAACTTTCAAACAAGGCTTTTTCGCACGCAATTTTTAAGCCATCCATTGCGTATTTTTCAGCCACTCCTAGCAAGCGAGGGGCCATTTGATCCAATTTGTGTACTTCTCCGGTGTATATATAACGTAACATTTCGTACAAGCTTTCCTCATCCAAATCAGTTATTTCGATCCGATTCTTCCTACTTTCTTCCATGTCATGCTGAAACATGGCACCGAAAACTGGGCTTCGAGCTGTTAAAAACACTTTATGGGCACGGAATTCTTTTCCACCAGCTGAAAGTGTTATATCACTCAATTCGCTGTTTTTGAGTAGAAAATCAAAATCCTTCTGTAGATCGCTTTTTGGGGTGGTGACCATTTCCAAAGAATTGGAGCATGCCGTGGCAGTAATCTCGCAAAATACGATAAGTTTGTCGTCCAATCCAATCGTATAGTGTTGATTATCGAAAACATTCCATGGAAAAAATGTTCTTGTACCAAAACGGCTTCTCTCGTTATTAAATCGATACGGTGCTTCAAACATTTCGATATCTTCGCCATCAGCGTTTACAATACCTAACTTAAATTTAGCTTGTATTTCACTCACGTGACTAGTATTCAGCACTAAATACAAGGATACATTTTCGCCACTTGCCATATCTTCTCCGTTTGGATAAAGCCATAAACACCATTCCGATTTATCATTCCAGCGATTTTTTCCAGCCGAAAATGTAGGGGATATTAATTTTTCGCCATTTTTTTCCCAGCCGCAACTAAAATTGTTTATAGCCCAAGTATGTCTAAATTTAACGATTTTAATGTGTGTAGAACTTCTACTTTTAAAAATTGGATCATCATATTCGATTTCAGAGTATTTGTTTGCCTGTAATTCCTTCCATAAATCACTTCTCAATTGCTTAAGTGTTTGCGAAATATTCTCAACACCAACTCGAACATTTATCTCGCAAAATATGGTCAATTTGTCGTCCAATAATATGCTGGGTATTTGAGTTATTAGGGAGGTATGCAACACAAATTCGCTATAACCCCAACTAGTCGATTCTTCCGTGACAAATTTTACCGCAGTATTATCTGTATGTATGAAATCGTCTTGGCCGTTACCATTCACAATACCCAATTTGAATTTAGTTTGTATTTCGTTCAAATTCGAGCTAACTAATTTTAAATGCACAGATACAAAATTCCTACTGGCTTCATCGTCACCGTTTGGGTACAGCTCCAAGCACCATTTCGATTTATCATTCCATTGATTTCTTTTTGCCGAAAATGTGGGTGATATCAAACATTGACCAGTTTGTTCACAACAGAAACTAAAATTATGTATAGTCCAAGTGTGGCGAAGTTTAACAACTTTAAATTGTGTAGAACTCCTTGTTTTATCAAATGGATCATTAGAAGCCATAACGGTAAAGGATTAATAGTTTGTTTGGGGTTCAATTTCTTCACTTTATTAATAAAAATAATTTTTACTTATATAGTTTTTTATCGAATTAATCCTTTGTGAATTAATTAATGATTAAAAAAATTAAGAAGATTAAGAAGATTAAGGGGGCCACTACAAGTTCAAAAAACTTATTGATCTAAAACAAAAAGCAGCTGATCGCAAAAAAATTATGGAATGAAAAGATATTTTAAAGAAAAACTATGAAAACTCGAAAAATAAAGAAATTAAATACATTTTCTTCTTTAGGTGTCTATGCGAATCCGCATGTTTGTTAATCGGGTGGTAGTTTGCCTTCCCCATGGTTCACTGTTGCCTTCCGATGGGAGACGGTCAAAATAAAGTTCTTACTTTACTCGGATTCGAACCGGATATTTAGCGTTCATAGTCAATTCGCAGGACCACTATGCTCCGATTAAATTAAATAACTATCGAAATAAATAATATAGGGTGGACCATAAAGAATTTCTCTTTTTAAAACATCTTCGCGATTGAACGATATGTCGGAGCAGGGTGCGGGTGGTAGGATTAATAACTTGGTTAATGGAAATTCAGTCCATTGAAATTAAACCAATGAAATCATGACACAAGCAAGTTGCAAAAATTATACCAGTATGAAATGAAAACTACCCTCTGAGCAGCAATCTTTAACGAGAAGGTTCGATAGCACGGTGGGTTCATCCGCCCCTGCAGGCACTTAACAAAATCGTTGCGGAAAACAGCATACGTTTGCCATGGTTGAGCTTACAAGACTCCCCGACTCAGGTATTCCTACGCGAAAGGATGCAAAATGCATTGAATTTGACGATTGCATTTAAATAAAATGCATGGGCCGTACTTAGAAATTTAAAATGAAATTAGAATTTAGTACCACGTAACGAAGTGCAAAAATTCGTTACAAGTTTTCAGCCTCTTGACTGCCTACCAGTGGCGTAACTACCGGTGTGCGAATGAACACGACCCGTAAAATCTTAGGTGCCCGAGGCAATTAAAGTAAAAAATTCTTAAACAAGGGTAAAAAACGCCCGTGCAAGCCTGAAACGGAGAACTCTGCAACGGGAATCCACCGGTCGAGCTTAGGTTAGTGTTAGGAAACGATTTTTTTAAATGAGGGGACCGTTAAAAGAGAGATCCGCCGCGGTGCTAAGTAGGCCAGTGTCGAGTTGTTGTATACCCTTCATTGTGTTTGCTTTGTTATCAATTTTAATAGGTCGGGTTGTTGCTTGCGTATACCTGGGGGGTATTCCATACCCCCCAGACCCCCCGGTTTCACGTCCGTTTCCGAGGAAATTTAATTATCTTTATTAAAAAATCCTTTATTTGAACGGGGCTGGGTGTGATGCAAATTAAACCGCTTGCCACGGAATTAATTTTGTAGTATTTCTTGTATTGTAATTCTTTTTAAATGTATTTCCCTGTAATGGACGTGAAACCGGGGGGTCTGGGGGGTATGGAATACCCCCCAGGTACACGTAAGTAACAAGCGGACCTATTAAAATTGATAACAAAGCAATTTTGATTCTTGAATTGTCTTCTTGTTGCTTACATACCAAACGATACGAACCAATAAAAACAAATTCATTTCCCTGAAATTGACGTGAAACCGGGGGGCCTGGGGGGTATGGAATACCCCTCAGGTATACGCAAGCAACAAGCCGACTTTTTAAAATTGATAACCAAGCAAGTTTGATTCTTGAATTATCTTCTTGTTGCTTACTACCAAACGATACGAACCAATAAAACAAATTTATTCTCCTGAAATGGACGTGAAACCGGGGGGGGGGGGGGACACCCATTTGAAGGGAATTAATTTGCATTGATTTAACAATGTTTTAATTATTGATTTGTAAATAAACAAATGTATTCCCTTGAAATGGGCGTGAAATCGGGGGTTATGGAATACCCCCCCTCCAGCACAAGAAAGTAACAATATAACTTTTAAAAATTGATAAAGATGTAAATTTAATTCTTGAGAAAACATATTTTGCTTATTACGGCTGGGGGGGGGGGTATTCTATAGCACTTGATAACTTGATATTATAAATAAGGTACAGTCAAAGTCAACGAAAGATTTGTTTAGGAACATAATCTATAATAATACCAATGCAAGGATATAATATGATCTCATAATATATAATTTTGAAGTGTTTTTTCTAACTTCTATGGTGGATAAGCCTGCTAAACACTCCAAAATGTGAAGAAATTAGTATGCAACGTAGGGTCTGGGTAAAATTTATTTATAAAAACGCTCGCGACCTCTTCGGGAACAGGAATAACTTTTTTTACGCCTTAATCCTTAAAAAGCCAATAGAATGGCATATTTACCTTTTGTGACCCTCTCGAGTTCTTCTGGATCCCTCCTAGAGTTTAGCAATCCAGGTTCGATGACCCCCCCCCCTATGCCTGTTAGCGATTCGCCCATTAGTCGCGATAATCAAGTTGAGAAACGAAATTAAAAATTTTAGTTACATTTTTCTTTTGTAGATTATTGAAAACAAGAATCAATTTATTCCAACGACGATTGCGACGAAGTGAATTTGGATTCAGAATTACAGGACAAAAGTTTGTTGGGCAAATATGATGATGAGGAAATTGGCGGGAAAAGGAACCACTGGTTGAAATCCACCCATAAACTTGTTCTAGTCAAAGTGAAACGGGAGGGAGAATAAATCAATGGAGGGGTCCAGTTTTTCTTTTAGAGTACTTCGGTAGCTAGTCCAAAGTTTTCTTTCCTATATATTTGTTCTTTGCTATGGGTTGGGATAGTTACACAATGAAAAAATAATGCAAAATTTAGTAATTTTATTTTGAAATTAAGTAGAATATTAAACAATGGATGAATTACTTCGTACATGCCTGAAAGGTCTCTAGAGCAAGATGTGGATGTGTTCGAACCATAGATTCAAATCCAGGTGTTTTTCCTACTTCTGCAGCGTGAACTACGATGAACTTTTTTATTTGATCCATTAGTTCTGTTGCGCCAAGCGTATCGCCAAGAATGAAAGTTTCTGCTGCATTCTCATGGGATAAGTTTTCCACCAACGCTTTTTCACACATAATTTTCAAACCATCCATTTGGTACTTAGCAGCTATTTTTAGCAAGCGTGGGGCTATTTGTTTCAATTTGTGTACTTCTCCGGTGTACATGTAACGTAACATTTCCTCCAAAGCTTCGTCATCGATATCCGTTATTTCAACTCGATTATTCTTATTTTCTACCATGTCATGTTGAAACATGGCTCTGAATACAGGGCTTCGAGCTATTAAAATGAATTTGTGAGCTGGAAAATCTTTGCCACAAGTGGAAAGTGTCACATCACACCATTCTTTATTTTCGAGCATAAATTCCAAGTCTTTTACAAGATCTATTTGCGGTGCTGGAAGTGTTCCCGAAGTACTGATACTGCCTACCGTTGCAGCAATTTCGCAAAATATAGTAAGTTTGTCATCGGATAAAAAATTATTTTCTTTGTTAAACAATAAATCTCTCTCTAGAAATATTTCAAAACCCCAAGACTTGCCTTTACTAAATTTTTGAAATCTTGTAATACAGTTAATATCTTTGCCTTCAGCGTTCACAACACCCAAAGTGTATTCTGCTTTTATTTCGCTCAGGTTACAATTAACTAGCTTTAAAAATAAAGATATTGCTTCGTCATTGATTTTTCTGCATCCTTTAGGGTATAGCATTAAACTCCATTCCAATTCTACATTCTTGGTTCCAGTTGAAAATGTAGGTGATTTCATTTCTTCGCCGTTTTCTTCAGAGCTGCTACTGAAGTTATTTATGGTCATAGTATGTCTATGCCGAACAACTTTAATATGTATTGAACTCCAACTTTCAATCGAATCTCGTTTAATCCTTTTTGTAGCATGGACGACATTTTCAGCCATAGCGGAAAAATTCACTGTATCTCGGATCAAGCTAAAGAAACCAAACCGTTTTAATTTTGAAGTAAATAACTTTTACTATTGTACCGTATACATGCACGAATTAGCTCGACCCTAGTAAGATCAAGCTAGAAAAGTGCTGGGCTAGGCGTTTAGTGCGATCTCAAAATTGAATATACCCCTCAGCTCGAACTAAGGGTAGTTTGACCTTGGTTCGACCAATCAGGGTTGGGAACCCTGCTTTCAGCTCGAGCTAATTCAATGTATGAAACCGAGCTTGCTTAGATCGATCTAACTTAAACTCGACCTAATTCGTGCATGTATACGGGAATTATTAAATAATTTTGGCTGATTTTTTTAAGATGGTGGCGTTTGCACATGCGCGCTAAGATCTAAATCTTGGATTTAACATTAGTACATAGTAAAAGAAGAAGAAGAAGAAGTTCTTTTACTATGATTAATAGAAGAATGTATAAATTACATTACAAAATTGAAACTTTCAGAACAATTACGATCGCGCCACCAATTTTAGAGCTAATGGCACCGGCCTAATTATTATCGAAATAAATAAAATAAGTAAACGCTTACCTTAAAATATGTAACTGAATTTCTTTAACACACAGAAACACACGTGGGTTTCGAAAACGAATTATATGGAGATTTGATAAATATAAATAATAAAAAACTGCCACAGATTATTTGAAGCAGTATACCAACATAACCTAAAAATTTAAATGTTTTTTTTTAAAGAAATTTTTAAAGAAAACCTTTTATTTAAAATTAAAAAGGTGCACTAAAAAATAAAAAATAATTTTAATAAGAATAAAGAAAACTTTTTTGAAAACATCAATATAAAAGCGTGGGGCTATCAATTGCTTACTTACCTCTAAATTGTCACAAACGCCACCCTCTGAAAGGTAACCCCTAATGGGAGAGTTAACCCAATCGGAGTGCCGCGTTCGAAACAATCCCGAGAAACTCTCAGGTTTTGTTGGCCACGATGGTAAATGTAGGCTCGCTCGCAATTCGTGTGGAAAGCGGGGACCGTAGGTTCTGAAATAAACTCTGTAGCCAGGGGTAAAAAAAAACACAGTGATCTTAACAAGTGTATAATAAAACAAATTACAAAATTAGAGACGTGCTCTCTGCTTACAAACAATAGTAACCGAACCGGCTGGTTATTAATAAAACACAGCCCACTGACTTTACTGTCAAACAAGCGTTCGCAACAACAAATGCAAATACACAGTTCTGTATTAATAATGGTGCTGACAACAACACACGTCAGAGACAAAATGGATACTAAAAATGATGACTCACCCCAAGAGCTCTTGGAAGATCTTAAAATGGTGACAAGTATGCCACTTGCAACCGACGTGTCCTCTGGTAGAATGAGGACTGGCATTCGCATCAATTAACACAGAAGCACCTGGACAGCTTCGCAACTCCAGACGCACTTGTCAAACTGGCCTCGATTATAAAAAAGTGCAGATACAGTTGCTGGAATGATGTTGAAATGATGTTAAAGTAAAGTTGGATAGATGTAGTATAGATGTAAATGGTGAAATAGTTGACCATAACCCAAAAAAGTAAAATTTTGGTCCGTGTTTGTCAACACAGAATCGAGCCTTCACGAGTGAGCTCGAGCTGATACGAATCAGAAAATGCCTGCGTCGAGAGAAATGCGCGTGAGCACGATAGCGTCGGCCAGATGTGGATACAGAAAAAATGCTACTGTGTACCGGTGGTATCCCAAATACACATACAGGACCGCAAAAAATCAATGGTCACAATGATATAAACTTCAATGACGTCACTCAAAGATTTCCGCCAAAAATGATGTTTTTACGCACTTAAATATTCTCTCGACCGTTTTCTATGATTGCCAGGCACTCACTCCCGTTACCTCGTGTCCCTTCTACCTCCAAGCGCGTGTCACATGACAGCCCTAACCAAATGTTAATTCGAAGGTCAGTAACACAAAGCAGATATTAAAATATCTGGAAAATTAAGACTGGGCCGTACTCAGAATATTTGAGTAATTATTTGCGGAGAAGTTTATGCAACAGAACTAAAATTCGTTACAAAATAAATAGCCCCACGCTTTTATATTGATTTTTTTATATAAATTTTTTTTAAAAATTTTTAATTTTTTATTTTTAAAAGCTTTTATTTAACTTGGTGTGACCGTTGTCCGTCGTCCGTCCCTTGGACTTTTTCGAGGCCGTTTTTAACCAACTTCCCGAAGTCCTAGAGAGCTGAAATTTGGAACATAGCTTTCACTTGCAGCGAATTTTCATATATTAATTTTGTGTCCCAAAATTCCGCGAAATAAGCACAAAATCGGGAAAAAACTGAAAAAAAAAGCGCATGCGTGGCTGCGCATTGTACAATTTCACCATACAGGGTGAAAAGTAACATTACTAAATCGGATTCGCATTTTTAAGGACCGCATTCAGGGTGAAATTTTTTGTTTTAATGATGTATACAGGGTGAAGCATCAAACATCAAAAACACATACCAGAGGAATTCTGATAGGATGAAGCAGGAGCTGTAAAAAACATGACTTTTCTTCTTTAGGTGCCTATCCGATTTCGGATGTACGGCGATCCCCCCGACTTAACCAAGAAGGCTGTACCAGGGAAATGTTAATGTTAATGGGGTGGCGGTTTGCGTATCCACAGATCAATTTTGGACTTAATTAGATCATTAACATTTTAAGGATTCTTATTGGCATATTACTCTCGGTGGTTTGCCATTGCCTTCCGAGGGGAGACGGTCAGAATAAAGTTCTTACTTCACTCGGATTCGAACCAGGTATTTAGCGTTCATAGTCAACTCGCGTTAGCACTATGCTGCGACCGCCTCACACTGGGCTGAAAAATGATGTAAAAATTTATTTTCCAATTAATGTTTATATAAAAAATTTTTTTAGTTGGTAATATTAAAAAAATCGCACATTACAATCGCAAAATTCGTTATGTTCTGGTGGATTGTTTTGCGTTTAAATGCTTATGAATATTAAATATGATTATATTAAACAGATGATACTCATAGCAATGCGTTTATTTTAAAATTTATAGGTAAAATAACGATTTTAGGGTTTATCTTAACTTGAACTTTTCGAGCGTTCTATAAAATTGTGAACTTTAAAATTTAGACCTGCGTTACTGTTACCTAAACATCTATATCGTGTATCAATTTCTCGCTGGAATGTTTGCCTATAAGGAAGATATTGTCATTTCAAGTTTTAATCTCTTAATTTTATGTACCAAATCCGCTCATTTTCATCATAAAAATATGAAAAAAATGAAAATATAAATGTATATCAAATATATTTGTAACACGTAAAAGGAATTAGATTAGTAAATTATTAAAATATATCAATTAATTTACTATCACGTATTAAAAACTAACCAATTATAGTTAGAAAATACTATAATAATTTATTATTGTTGCATTGATTATACATAGCGTAAAAGAGTTACCTATCAGCGAAAATTTAAAATTAGTTTTGTTACCAGAACCCACCTAAACAAATTTATATTTGATTTAAACTAATTTAAATTAATTTTTATTAATATATGAAAATAAATTATTAGTAGCTACATAATTATTAATTTGTATCGCTTTCAGTAGCGTCTGTTAATTCAATTTCTGGAGTTAATTCCAGTAATTCCAAAGTTTCGGGTAAAAGATTTTTTGTTTGTCTTTTCTGAAATGGCCGAATACTTGATATAAAAGGATCTGAAGATATTAGCATATTATGTAAAATATCTTCGTTGGATGCTTCCCTGCAAAACTTTCTAGATCGGGTTTCTCTACTCTTTCGAGTACTCTTTCGAGTACACGACAGGTTTAAATTTATCATCAAGAATTTTTCTTATTTTTATAACAAATTCAGGATTTTCTTGTAAATGTTCTAAAATCCTTGCAACATCGTTAAGTCCATTGTTGTACATACTCCTGATTGTAGAACACATGAGCTCCTGCGTATCCTTATATTGAATAAATTCGGTCTTTTCTACCATATCTTTAATTTTCAGTCTTATACAATGAGGCCAATTAAACTCAGAATGCAACCATGAATTATTGTTCTCCAAAAAAATTTTTTCAGTACGGTTGGACTGTTTCCACTTCCTACGCAGCTTCAAACAAAGCATTCTAATACTATTTTTTAAAGTATTCAGTTCTGATTCACAAAAATTGATATCAAGTCTGGAAGTAACCATTTCAAAAAGTTTCTTGTAATCATCAAGATGTGTGTCAGGGGAGCTTTTAAGTAATAAATAAAGATCATAATTTGTTCTTAAATTATAATTCATCTTGATTTGATTTGCTTTTTTTCTAATTCTCTATTCTATTTCCTTTTTTATTTATATTTTCTCGATTTTCAAAACCTTTATAGGCATATTATCTCATCGTATATACGGATCAATGGATTCTGAAGCATGAAAGCTTTCATATTTTAGCGAAAATGAGCGGATTTGGTACATAAAATTAAGAGATTAAAACTTGAAATGACAATATCTTCCTTATAGGCAAACATTCCAGCGAGAAATTGATACACGATATAGATGTTTAGGTAACAGTAACGCAGGTCTAAATTTTAAAGTTCACAATTTTATAGAACGCTCGAAAAGTTCAAGTTAAGATAAACCCTAAAATCGTTATTTTACCTATAAATTTTAAAATAAACGCATTGCTATGAGTATCATCTGTTTAATATAATCATATTTAATATTCATAAGCATTTAAACGCAAAACAATCCACCAGAACATAACGAATTTTGCGATTGTAATGTGCGATTTTTTTAATATTACCAACTAAAAAAATTTTTTATATAAACATTAATTGGAAAATAAATTTTTACATCATTTTTCAGCCCAGTGTGCGCCTCCCACTTAGTCAAACATGACTAAAAAATTAAAAATAAAAAATTAAAAATTTTTAAAAAAAACCTTTTATTTAAAATTAAAAAGGTGCACTAAAAAATAAAAAATAATTTTAATAAGAATAAACAAAACTTCTTGAAAACATCAATATAAAAGCGTGGGGCTAGCAATTGCTTACTTACCTCGCTTACCTCTAAATAAATAGCCCCACGCTTTTATATTGATGTTTTCAAGAAGTTTTGTTTATTCTTATTAAAATTATTTTTTATTTTTTAGTGCACCTTTTTAATTTTAAATAAAAGGTTTTTTTTAAAAATTTTTAATTTTTTATTTAATTTTTTTTAATTCTTGAGGACCAAAACGTTCAAATGAGGATGTCTTTGGGACGTGAGACGTAAGAGGGGAAGGCAAGAGGTCATTCTTGCGGTCGTGGGGTTGCGGAAGGACTCTTAGACCATCGGGGGTTGAGAGAAGACACGTTTGTTATGTAAACGAATATTTATATCTGATAATTGTTAATAAATCGAAGTTGAGTTGAAGTGAATTTTATTTGAACCTGAGTTTGTTCTTTTTTTTTTAGTCATGTTTGACTATAGTCTGTTTTTTTAAGAAACGAGTAAAAAATTTCTATTCCACGTGGATAACTTGAATGTTAACCAATGAAATTGCTTGAAATTTAATTTCGACCAATGCCATTGGTTAACATTCACGTTAATAGAAATTTGTTACTCGTTTCTTAAAAAAACAGACTATAAGTGGGAGGCGGTCGTAGCATAGTGCTAACGCGAGTTGACTATAAACGCTAAATACCCGGTTCGAATCCGAGTGAAGTAAGAACTTTATTCTGACCGTCTCCCCTCGGAAGGCAATGGCAAACCAACGAGAGTAATATGCCAAGAAGGATCCTTAAAATGTTAATGATCTAAATAAGTCTCCAAAATTGATCTGTTTACTAAGGGCCAGTTGTATAAAAGAGGGTTAACTCGGGGATCAGCTGATCCTGGTTCAAGAGCTGACCCAGGATCGCCGCAAGGTAGATAGATTACAAATAAACCTATCAAGTAAATTTTTTTTATAAAATAAACCTATCAAGTAAATTTATCTACCTTACGTTGATCCTGGGTCAGCTCTTGAACCAGGATCAGCTGATCCCCGAGTTAACCCTCTGTTATACAACTGGCCCTAAGAGGCAGGCAAACCGCCACCCCATTAACATTTTCCTGGTACAGCATTCTTAGTTAAGTCGGGGGGATTACATCCGTAATCGGATAGGCACCTAAAGAAGAAAAGTTATGTTTGTTAAATACAGCTCCTGCTTCATCCTATCAGAATTCCTCTGGTATGAGTTTTTGATGTTTGATGCTTCACACTGTATACATCATTAAAACAAAAAATTTCACCCTGAATGCGGTCCTTGAAAATGCGAATCCGATTTAGTAATGTTACTTTACACCCTGTATGGTGAAATTGTACAATGCGCAGCCACGAAGCGCTTTAGTATTTCAGTTTTTTCCCGATTTTTTTGCTTATTTCGCGGAATTTTGGGACACAAAATTAATATATGAAAATTCGCTGCAAGTGAAAGCTATGTTCCAAATTTCAGCTCTCTAGGACTTCGGGAAGTTGGTTAAAAACGGCCTCGAAAAAGTCCAAGGGACGGACGATGGACAACGGTCACACCAAGTTAAATAAAAGCTTTTAAAAAAGATTTTTTAATGGTAAAGATTGTAGTTAGGGAATTGGTCGAAAAGGACAAAAATCAAGGACAATCAGGACCGTCCTCAGGTTCGACGTCCAATGAAAAGCTAACAAGAAAAATTATAAAATCAGAAAAATAATTACTTCATCAGATCCGTACTGGCTAAATAAAAATTCAAAGTTGCTTTACCAATATTTCGCAAAAAGTTTTGTCAGGTGGTAAGCACACCTGTGGTGGATAGGAATCACGGCTTGCCGGGGACCCTTACCGTGATGTATAATTCGCGGGCCGATAACGCTCTATTAGGGGGAGGGTGCAGGATAAATCTTTAGTCAAGATCTAGCACCAATCTAAAAGTTCTATCATCTGTCCGCAACAGCTGTCTCAGAAAATCTGCTTTTTTTCACCTTGCTTCACCCTGATCAATACAATTTTATAAAAACGAATCTATATCATTTTTTTTTACTTCTTTGTGGTATTCGTAACAGGTCATATTTTTGGTTTTCAAATTGTGAATTCCTAATGCACAATAATGCATTTTGTTTTGGTATTTCCACCTCACTTTCAGAACTTGAACTCATTTTACCGTGACCGAATCTCAAATAATAAAAGAAATAAACAATTTCATTCACAGGGTAAAAGCAGTGTTATATCTATGCCAAAGCGCATTTGCGACTCTGAGTACATTTATCGCAAAAAGGAGGTATGAGGCTTTGAATGGCTGCCATATTGTCAAATTTATGGTTTTTCGAAAATTCTTCCATTAAAAATTAGTTTTGAATGTTTAATGCCCGTTTGCACCACGTATCCTTAACCTTAAGCTTCACCCTAAATCGCTAAGTACCACCGTTTTTCATTGCACCACTGATTTTCATTGGTCAACCTTAAAGTTATGAGAGACTTAGCTAAACGTCACCTTTAAGGATAGGTGGTGCAAAACTGCAAACGGACATAAAACAAGCATACAAATTTTGAGATACTAGATTGGTGCAAAGGTTTTTTATCTTGCTCCCCGATTTGAAAACGTAGTTTTGAGAACAAAAAAATTACCAACACTTAATAAATTTATTTTAAAAATATTGTGGTGTCCTCTTTTTGAATAAGGAGCAGACAGTGAGATTAGAAGGATTTAATTTATTTGAATTAAAAATTGAATTTTTGTAAATTTTTTCCAAAATTGAAAATTTTACGAGACACCACTGTGATTTTTAGTTTTGATGAACGGCAACGAGGGCGCCGAGAAGGGGAAAGGACAAACGACAAAGGAACTCTGGAACTCGCCGTGCGAGTTGCGACCGCCAAACGGTACGTTTGCGTTAGAGATAGAAAACATTTTTATGCAATAAAAATTGCGAGCGAATTTTGTTTCAATAAAGTAATTATTATTAGTGGAAAGTGTTTTGATTCATTTTTAGAGATTTAACAAGGAAGAATAGAACCGACGAGCAAGCTGTGGAAAGCTTTTGAAATTTTACCGATCGAGGAAAGACAAACTAAACGGTCATTTAGATATCAGCGAAAATTATTTTATAAAGTTTGTGGTCTGGTAAATTTCAAAAATTACCTAGTTTTTCGACATAATTGGGTGGGCCTAACCCCTTAAATTTATATTTTACAATACACATATTATTCGTGAAATGTTTTTTTAAGATCTATATTTTATATTCAATTTTCATTAAGTAAGGGTTTTTAAGTGACTTGATTAATCATACAACCACCATTAGTTAGGGTGAAATATTTATACTAAATCAACAAGGCTCGAAAGACAAAATAATAATAGGATTTTTAAAAAAGTTTATATTCAAACCAA
Source organism: Rhagonycha lutea (assembly GCA_958510855.1). Lineage (NCBI taxonomy): Eukaryota > Metazoa > Arthropoda > Insecta > Coleoptera > Cantharidae > Rhagonycha > Rhagonycha lutea. The sequence continues at coordinate 32,222,399 of OY294041.1, forward strand.
AATGCATTAAGATACAATAGATGGATTACTTAGAACACAAAACGCCTCTACACCAAGATGAGTATGCGTTCGAAGCATGGATTCGAATCCATCCGTATTTCCTACTTCTGTAGCGTGAACAACGATGAATTTTTTTACTTCATTCTTTAATTCTGTTGCGTGAAACGTATCGCTAAGAATTAACGTTTCTGCTGCATTTTCAACCGATAAACTTTCAACCAAAGCTTTTCCGCAAGTAATTTTTAAGGCATCCATTGAGTATTTTTCAGCCACTTCCAGCAAGCGAGGGGCCATTTGATCCAATTTGTGTATTTCTCCGGTGTACATATAACGTAACATTTCGCTCAAGCTTTCCTCATCCAAATCAGCAATTTCAACTCGATTCTTCCTAGTTTCTGCCATGTCATGTTGAAACATGGCCCTGAAAACTGGGCTTCGAGCTGCTAGAATTACTCTATGGGCAGGAAATTCTTTTCCACCTGCAGCAAGTATTATATCACTTAATTCGCTGTTTTCGAGTAGAAAATCAAAATCATTTGGTAGATCGCTTTGTGGGGTGGTGAGTATTTCCGGACTATTATTATCACTGCCTAACGTGATAGTAATCTCGCAAGATATGATAAGTTTGTCATTATACAAATTATTGCATGGTATTTGGAAATTTGTAAAACAATAATTAGGTTCCTTTTTTGTAAATAGATGCGATAATTCTTGTGGTTCTTTGATAACACTACCAGCAGCGTTTACAATACGTAACTTAAATTTAGCTGGTATTTCACTCACGTGACATGTATTCAGCACTAAAAACAAGGACACAAATTTGTTACTTTCCTTACATTCTCCTTTTGGATAAAGCCATAAACACCATTCCGATTTATCATTCCAGCGATTTTTTCCAGCTGAAAATGCAGGCGATATACATTTTTCGCCGTTTTTTTTCCAGCTGTGACTTAAATTGTGTACAGTCCAACTGTGTCTAAGTTTAACAACTTTAAATTGTGTGGAACTCCTAGATTCACAAAATGGATCAGCCATGCTGGTAAAGGATTTCTAGATTCAAATGGTTTATTAATCTAAAACAAAACAAGATTTTACTAGGTAAAATATTTGAATAAAGCCCCGTTCTCACGATTCAAGTTTAGTTGGCCGATTGTAGTTGATCAACAAAAGTTGAATGAAATCTGTAGTGAGAAATTTTGTTTTAAGGTAGTTGAACAACTTTTTAGTCAAATATATCAACTGGAAATCGGTCAATTAAACTTGAATTGTGAGAACGCGCCTTAAGAATCAAACTCTAAAAATTATTTGTTATTATTATTAAGGTGAGCAAAGACGACCTTCCTGATAAGCTCATGTTTATTTTGTGTCTTTTGTTTAAACTACGGATCCAAATAAATGGACTGCTGTTTAAGGTAAAAAAAAGTGTGACCACCTAGGAGGCCGCCATTTTTGGTGCAAATTTAAGATTTTTGAGGGGAATTTAAATTTACAGAGCCATGAGGTTATCTTAAAGCCAGTTCACACTATATGATTTCTCATATGACTTAGTCATAAGAAAAGTCATAGCTAAAGTCATACCATCATCACAGCCAATCATAAAACCCATAACTTCTATAATATCAAAAATCATATAGTCTGAACCTAAAAATATTTCTCATATGAGAAGTCATATGAGAAATCAGATAGTGTGAACCGGGTTTTACGGCTGAAATGTGAAATACAATAATTTTAGTACTACTAACATAAACCAGTAAATATTTGAGATTTCCTAGAACTGCACCACAAATGGCGGCGCCCATATATGCTTCACTTTTTAGTGTGGGCTAGCCATAAGCATTAGCAGTCCATTTTATGTTAATAGGTTCCTGACACTACCACTGCGAAATTTTTTAATCGATGACGAAGGTCATAACTCATAAATAATGTCCCTATCCACATATGAATGCAGGCATTCCATCCAAAGAAGGAAAAAAGAAATGTTCGGTAGCGAAAGTAGCTTCTCCCCGAACGCAGTGATACCCTGCTCCATAATCCATTTAATTATAAATAATCAAAATAATGATGTAATAATTGAATAACTTTGTTGGACATTCCATTCTCGACCCATGCTTTCAAGAGTTTCATTCGGGGTAATAAGTAATATTTTTATGTAATTTTATGGTAATTTACAATGTAATTTGTAAATTCTCAGGTGTTAGGTATAAAGGGGTTAAGTCAGAAAATGGAAAATTTTTTTTATTGCTGGAATGAAATCTATTTTGAATGCTCTTTCGACTGATATAAATTTTTTAGTAAATTTTATTTTATTAGCGCAGTAATGGTCTGAAAATAAAAATATTAAATCAAAAATAATTGTATGCCGTTCCGTATAAAGGGCGTTAGTTGACTTATGCTTCTGAGAACATTATATATTCCGTATTCCGCTACATATTCCATTCGGTATAAAAGGCGTAAGTTGACTTATGACTTATTAATTACCCGATTTACAATTTGCATTACAAATTTCTTTCTTCATTATCTCAAAACTACGTTTTATGACTTAACCCCTTTATACCTAACACCTGAGAATTATTATAAAATAAAAATTATTAGAAAAAGTTTTAACTTTTTGTTGGTGGTAGGTTTATATAACGAGATAAGAGATAGTGGATAAGAAAGTTGTACCTAAGGAATACTGTATCAATACTTTACTTTACAATACGGGAAACTCTTGCAAATTCTATTGTTATTGTCTGCGACATTTTTAAGGGTGCTACCTATTGGCTTAAGACGTATACTAACGAAACTGTCAAGATTTGGTGGGTGACAATTAGTAATTTACTATAATTTACAGTACGATTTTAACCGTATTGGTTATAATTAGAGTTTTTATTTTAATTATTATTTAAACAAAGCCCTATACCCTTAAGAGCACTCCGGATCACGTGACTTTCTCTGTTTACGTAGGAAACGTCTAATTCGATTATTATATAAAAAAAGTTAATTTTGCTTTTGCTATTTCATTTTTAAATGTATTTTAAACTGTGGATACTCCTTAAAATTTGAAAAAAAAATTAAATAATTTTTTTTTTTTTACTGAATTTAAATATTATTCGAAATAGTATTGAGTATCCACTGTTTGTCTCTATATATTATTAATAATAGTTCAAATTGTTTACATAAAATAATTACTACAGAAGTTCCTTTCGTAATCAAAAGGAAAGCGTTTGATTTGCTTTCGACTGAGAAAGTCACGTGATCCGGAGTGCTCTTAATAAAACAACATAACCTTCGTCAAGTACGAGCGACTAACGGCAGCCGGGTCTCAAAAATTTCCGTCCAATAGGAGCGAACTAACGTCGCGCGCATTCGTTTTAAATTTGACGTTTAAAAATGTAGAAAGTTAACCTATACATTAATGTTGTCTGTAATAATTAAATTTTGACGTTTAATTATTTATAAATTTTAAAATTCTGTTTCAAATTTACGATGAAAACAAATCAACACCGTATTTACTATATTAACAGTTTAACTATCGCTTTTAAACGTTCAAGTTGTTGTAATAAAAGCGTTTGATGAATATTTCATAATTTTTATTAAAAAGTAACAAATAATAATTTACAAAACAAAATTATAATAGTAACTTATGTTTTATTATGAAGAATTTTCATAATATAATTTCACAAAGAGAGTGAGAATAAATTGAAAATAATTTCACATATTTTCGAAAAGTTGTTGCCAGGCAATAGACACGAGAGCCCGAAGGGATCGACGAAATTTAAAACGAATGCGCGCGACGTTAGTTCGCTCCTATTGGACGGAAATTTTTGAGACCCGGCTGCCGTTAGTCGCTCGTCGTCAACGAGCGTTAATTCACGTTTCCAGCCGCTAGTGGCGCTGCGATTATGTGTCGCCAAAAATTTGCATGAGTTTCCCGTATTGTAAAGTAAAGTATTTGACTGTATCTACTGGCGTTTACTCAACGCGATAAGAGTTGAGCGCTAACGGATAAAAGTTGAACTTATTTTAACTTTTTCTTATCGCTTGTCGCGTTTGCGTTCATTTCAACTAATTAACCCGCGTATTTGTTTCATTACAAATTTATATTATTTTTATGAACTCAAAATATTTTATTTTTAATTACATTTAATTATTGATTTACAAATTCTTCAATATTTCCCGAAGTGAGAGCCATTTGAAAATTTATAAAAATTGAAACTGATGCGCAATTATTGAATTGGTTCGTGAATGTGAATTTTTATACGACAATCATACCAAATATAAGGATAAGTAAAGTGGTTTTATTAAAATGACCAGGTTTTAAGGGAATTCTATTTACGATTTAAAAAACTTAAAAACAGTCTTGTAAGCTTGTTTTAGTTAATGACCTCAAAAGAGGTTATTAAGAGCAATGTCCAGTACTACCCCCCTATACAGTGTGAATATTTGTGTTTCTGTTATTTATTTCCAGGACGTTACAAAAATTTAAATAATTGCTAGCATTACAAAATCTTTCAACACTTTCTTATATAAGCACGCTAAAGGAAGTTGATTTATTTATTGGAAATCCATGTTATTCGAAAATTAGAACATGGGAATCTCCCCCCCCCCTCTAACCTTAGTTTTCGAATTACGCGATGTTCAAATAAGTAAATCAATTTCTTTTAGCGTTTTTACATAAAAAGAAGTTAAAGGATTTTGCAATGCTATTATTTAAATTTTTGTAACGTCCTGGAAATAAATGACATAAAACACAAATATTCACATTGTATAGGGGGGTAGCATTGGACATTGCTCTTAACCATAACCTAACTTTTTTTTTGCTGTCATTTCGAATTTTTTTAGGTTAAAATGCCAACTTATTACAGTAAACGCGCTAAACTCCCTATAAAATAGTATACTCAATATTTAGTCCCTATAAAATTTATAGGGAGTTTAGCGTGTCTACTGTAATAAGTTGGTATTTTAACCTAAAAAAATTCGAAATGACAGCAAAAAAAAGCATGGTTAATAACCTCTTTTGAGGTCATTAACTAAAAGAGGTTTACAAGACTGTTTTAAGTTTTTTATGAATACGGCTTATCAACGAAAAATTTAAAAAATTCAAAAATAATGAAAAGTGAAATTATTATAACAAAGAAATTGAGAAAAAATAAATTCTTACCAATAGAGCAATAAATTAAACTGTATTTCCTTACGCACGTGGAGTTTAAAATAAAAATTTCAGAAGAGACAGTATAATATAACATAGCAGTAACTGCACACCGTAGACCGAAAATTTTTCTTAATTTGTGCCCAGTGGAAGTGGAGGGAGAAGAATTGACACACAATTTTACAAATGACAGCAACATGAACGCGCCGTGACCAATATTCGTTTCTGCACATCATAGATTAATAATAATAGTATATAATATAATATAATATAATAATAGATTAATAATAGTAGTGTCGCAAATGCCAAAGCGCATTTGCGACGCTGAGTACATTTATCGCAAAAAGGAGATATTATGAATTTATGAGGCTTTGAATGGCTGCCATATTTTCAAATTTAAGGTTTTTTGAAAATTCTTCTATTAAAAATTAGTTTTGAATGTTTAAGAGCAATGTCCAGTGCTACCCCCCTATACAGTGTGAATATTTGTGTTTTATGTAATTTATTTCCAGGACGTTACAAAAATTTAAATAATTGCTAGCATTGCAAGATCTTTCAACTTTTTTTTATGTAAAAACGCTAAAAGAAATTGATTTGCTTATTTGAACATCGCGTAATTCGAAAACTACGGTTGGAAGGGGGGGGGGAGATTCCCATGTTCTAATTTTCGAATAACATGGTTTTCTAATAAATAAATCAACTTCCTTTAGCGTGTTTATATAAAAAAGTGTTGAAAGATTTTGTAATACTAGCAATTATTTAAATTTTTGTAACGTCCTGGAAATAAATGACAGGAAACACAAATATTCACACTGTATAGGGGGGTAGCACTGGACATTGCTCTTAAAACAAGCATACAAATTTTGAGATAGATTGGTGGAAATGTTGTTTAAATATCTTACTCCGCAATTTGAAAACGTAGTTTTGAGATGAACGCTTTAACTTTGTTATTTATTAATATTTTGTAAAAAAACAATTACCGAGTCATCTCTAAATAAAGTTATTATAAATACTTAAACTGTGGTACAAATAATATGCATCTACTCCAAAAAAAAATTGCAAAAATCACCTATTTTTTTGACATAATTAGGGGGGCCTAACCCCTTATAAATTGATATTTTACAATAAGTAGATATATTATACGTACTAATATCACACATATTCTTGAAATTTCTTTTTTAAGATTTATATTGTATATTAAATTTTCATTATGTAAGAGTTTTTGAGTGACTTGATTAATCATACAACCACCATTAGTTAGGGTGAAATATTTATACTAAATCAACAAGGCTCGAAAGACAAAATAATAATAGTATTTTTAAAAAAGTTTATATTCAAACCAAAATGCATTAAGATACAATAGATTGATTACTTAGAAGACAAAACGCCTCTACACCAAGATGTGGATGGGTTTGAACCATAGATTCGAATCCAGATGTATTTCCTACTTGTGCAGCGTGAGCAACGATGAATTTTTTTACTTCATTTCTTAATTCTGTTGCGCGAAACGTATCGCTGAGAATTAACGTTTCTGCTGCATTTTCAGGTGATAATCTGTCAACCAAAGCTTTTTCGCACGTAATTTTTAAGCCATCCATTGCGTATTTTTCAGCCATTCCCAGCAAGCGAGGAGCCATTTCTTTCAATTTGTGTATTTTTCCGGTGTACATATAACGTAACATTTCGCTCAAGCCTTCCTCATCCAAATCAGCAATTTCAACTCGATTCTTCCTAGTTTCTGCCATGTCATGTTGAAACATGGCCCTGAAAACTGGACTTCGAGCTGCTAGAATTACTTTATGGGCAGGAAATTCTTTTCCACAAGCAGAAAGTGTTATATCACTGAATTCGCTGTTTCCGAGTAGAAAATCTAAATCTTTTGATAGATCGCTTTGTGGGGTGGTGAGTATTTCCGAACTATTAACAGTGCCTAACGTGATAGTAATCTCGCAAAATATGATAAGTTTGTCTTCCACTAAAACCTGATTTTCTTCATTATACAAATCATTCCGTTTTATAAATTTTGAATACCCATGAGTGGGCATTTCTTTTGTAAATAGATGCGAATTTTCTTGTGACTCTTTGATAACTTCACCATCAGCGCTTAAAATACCTAACTTGAATTTAGTTTGTTTTTCACTCACTTGACATGTATTCAGCACTAAAAACAATGACAAATATTTGCTATTTTCCTGACGATATCCTTTTGGATAAAGCTCTAAACACCATTCCGATTGATCATTCCAGCGATTTTTTCCAGCGGAAAATGCAGGCGATATACAGATTTTTTCCGAGCTGTGACTAAAATTGTGTACAGTCCAAGTGTGTCTAAATTTAACAACTTTAAATTGTGTAGAACTTCTAGATTCAGAAAATTGATCATTATATACTTCGTTTTCAATATATTGTTCAGCCATACTGGTAAAGGATTTCTAGATTCAAATGATTTATTAATCTAAAAGAAAAAAAGATTTTACTTGGTAAAATCAAAAGCTTGGGTTTAACATTAGGAGACGAACGTAAAAATCACATTAAAAATTTGAAACTTCTAGAAAAATTACGATCGCGACAGCTAATTATTATCGAAATAAATAAAATAAGTTAAAGCTTACCATAAAAAATATACTTGGATTTCTTAATCACACGTTTAAAAATTATAAAAACTACCACAGGCAATATGAAGCAGTCGTACAGTATACCAACATAACTTCAAAAAAATAAATTTGAAAATTCAGATTTCATCACAGTTTTCAGCCTTTTGAATGTCTACTATTTTTTAATATGAATAAACATGAAAAAAAAAATTCAAAGATTGTAGCTAACTACAACTCGGAGGCATTCTTCAAAAAAATGACAGGCTGGAGCAGCACCATGCTAGCCTTTTAATATTGTGATGGTATGTTTTTTGTTGTTTTGTTTTATTTTTGTCTTTGGCTTAGATCATTTAAACTTATAGAACACGCCTTGATTTTGAAACAAATGAAAATTTTCTTTCATTCTTTCAAACCAATAAAAGATATCATTTATAATGAAACTGTAAATTTAAATAACTGCGCCACCTGTTGAAAAAGTTCTCGTCCTAATGATAGATAGGGCCCTTAAACTTACAGACAAGCTTTGACTTTCAAACAATGAAGCAAATATAACATAAATGATGTCGTTGGTACTGCATTACTGTATGCAGTCGTTGGTGGTAAAATGCTAAGATACATCTGTATATACCAACTATAAGTGAAAAAAAAATAGTTTATTTTAGTTTACCATTAACATAAATCTCGATACAACAAACCCCCAATAGTGACGTCATACATGTTTGCTTCAATTTAAAGATATCCTCACTTGGTATTATTAGATTATTACTATAATATTACCCTAATAGCCAATGGCATAATTTAGATATCTAAATGTCCACTATCACTATCAATCGTAAGCTTGGAGTCACGGAATGACGTCATCAAAATGCCGTACAATTAGCGGGTAAGCATACCTCTAAACTATAAAGGCCCGTTCGTTGAATGGACGGGCAGCTCACCAAGGTTGGAAACTCGATTGGTGTGTACTGTGTAACTCACTCCCAGGGGGAGATGATTTAAAGTTATTAGTACGACCAAAACAACGAATCAGATTGAGTTGCATGTCCAAAAAATATGATCAGCTGGAGCAGCGTGCTTGCCTTTTATAGAGGAGAAGGTGTAAATATGGAATATGGAATACCTCGGTTTTGACTAAACCAAATGCCGCCCCCTATCGATAACCGGCTAAAGTTATGCATGTTTGTCATCTTTATTGTAGGCGATCTACCCCGCGCCGTTTTAATATGGTTTCGGTTCTTGAGGTGTGCACATGTAAATTTCGCGTCCTGAAAAGCTTAACACGTAAGTGAATATGCAAGCCTAATTTTTTTATTTGCATGTTTTTATTTATATATTTGTTACGATGCCACTGTATATTGTACTGATATTTTGGGTATCAAAACTTTTTCAAAGGCCGCTTTACTAGATTCACGCCGTAGTAGAGTTTTTCTCTTCCTCAAGGGTCGGTGGATTCAGACAGACGAAATAATAAGATAGCAATTCGAAGTTAACATCATTTATTAAATAAAAATATTCAGTTGCGAAATTTATACCTGGCAATAAATTTGCCTCGAATCAAATGTGTAGGATTATGCTACAATTCAAAGATCCAAGCCACATTTAATTCTTCAAATACAGAAGCTAAACTTGGATATTTTAATCATTCGTGTAAACGTGTGTAAATTATAATCAATTGCACAAATCTTTCAATAAATTCATTAACAACACAAATCGTTGTTCTAATTTGAATTTATTAAAATAAAAAATAAATTTTCTACCTTATAAATTTGTAATTTTTCACTCAGTTTAGTGCGTCACTGTAGATCGTGTCTTCGCATCTGTTGTAACTGCCACCGAAATTCTACTACCAATAATCGCGTAGAAGTGCCGATCCAGTTTGTTTTCTTCTCCAAATCAATTCTTTAATTGCTAATTGAACAATCGTTACCTCGCTTCATTCGCGATGAACACACAATTTTCACTATATACACGTCGCACGCAACTAATTACCACGTAATTAGCAGACTGGCTAAATTTTCACTTCTGTGAATTCGCAAACTTTTACTCTCCGAGTTCCCGGAACAAAGAACTTCCTACCAGTTCCCAATATGAGATCCACCCAAGAACTTCACGTGTTCCCAGTTTGGTCTCCACTCAAGAACTTCACACGAGTTCCCTGTCTGAGATCTACCAAGAAACTGACTGCCCTCTTCCTCTTGTATTCTGGCTTCGTTCCCCCTATTCAAATTTGGTTTTTGAAGTGGGAATTTTTAATTTTTATGAGCGAAATTGACTCTTCCATCCAGGTAACACAAAACCCTTACTCGCACACGCATCGAAATATTATTAACACTTCGTTTTTTAGAAATATGGCGTCACTAATTCATGTAGAAAATTATACACAGGGCGTGTCACAAATTTTGTACTTAATAATAATATTAAGTTAATAATAATACTTAATAAATTAAAATGTATCAATTTTATGTGTAAATCGGTTACAAATAATGGTTTTCGTAAAATTGATGCAAATATCGCTTTTTATGTCAGTCAAATTAACTGGTTACTGATTTTAACTCAAATGTCCTCAAATTACTACCCTATCAATCCATCCGGACCTCTAAATTAAGAAATACCACAACAATATAAACTAAAGTTTAAGATGACGTTGCATTTATTTAGTTTTTTGTTATGATAGCCTAGATCTAACCTGAAATATTGGTGACATGGGTTGTTGGTAATATGGAATACTAGTATTCCATTACGATGCTCATTGCATGTTTTGCGATAGTGCGTTTTCTGCTGATAAGAAAGGAGAACTATGGGTCCAATGTTTAATGTGGGCTCATAATGAGTGTGGAGTCGCCGACAAAGATGAATATATTTGTGACTGATGCAAATAATATGTAGATATAATAAGGTATTCCATATTTCCCCCACCTTTTCTAAGGTGGGAATTTTGTAGTTTATTTTTCTAACTTGTTTTTTGAAAAACTGTTTAAGATAATTACACATTTGCTTTTACATTTTGGTGTCTAATTGTCTAAAGTACCTTTTCCCTAAATTTGGCTTAATTCTATTCACTAACAAAAATTTTTTTATATACCAAACAAAATGGTATTCCATATTTGCACCTTCTCCTCTATTAATGACTAGGTGGAAAGCCCGTCCACGGACGGATAGCTAGCCAGTGGATCTCGTTTTCAGCGGCATTAATTAAAATTATATCGTTTCCTACTATTAACACTAACCTAAGCTCAACCGGTGGATCTCTCTTTTAACAGGCTTCATTAAAAATATGACAATTTTAATTGTTCGCGTTCAAACTTCATTACATTCATAAACAATGATGATGATAATTTAATACATTGATTGAAAATGTAAAAGTCGAATATTTAGGGGGTTATTCTGTAACTCGTCCTTTATGGAAAGGTCCTTTAGCTAAAGGCAAGCTCTTAAAGGATAACTGAAAGTAAAGCCTATTCTATAACTTAAGTAATTTGGGTTATTCTGTAACTCGTCCTTTATGAAAAGATCCTTTGCTTATCGTTAAACTTTAACACACAAAAGTCGCTCAAAGGACGAGTTACAGAATAGCTTTTTAAAGGTTTACTTTCGGGTTTCCTTTACATAAAAGTTTAACTTTACGTAAAATTTTGTCGAAAATTATCGGAAAAATTTCGTTTTGAAATGAATTTGAAGTATTTCCATGGAAGATAAAGAGAAGATGCCGGATAATACGATCAAAAGTTTTATAATTTTCTATATAAGTAAAATAAAAATGTAAATGTACGTATTTAAAAATTGATGTACAGGGTGGCTCAAATTCGATCTTCTTATGGGAAAACGGTAACTATAGGAGATATCGAAAAATGGATGGCGCATCCTCAATCTCTTTTTTTTTGAGAAAAACTCAATGGCGAAAACCGGAAATCGCTATCTTTTTTTGTTTTCGAGTTATAGCCAAAAGTTCGATTATTGTACTTTTCGATAAATTAATGTCGATATCTCGGTTGTTTTTGAAGTTGCCTAAAAAGTGTTGACACTTTCTTCAGACACTTTTTTAAGGGGAACCATTTTGTACTTATGTAGTAAATATTTGAAGTTTTATTATATCATCGGATAATCCTCGAATTGCCATTGATGTTTCTTATCTCTTTATTATTTTTCCCTTTTGTATATATTTTTTTTACCTTTTGTTTTTATTTTTTGACGTGAATACGTCTATAAAATCGGTAGCATGTTAAAAAATTTAATAAAACTATGTAACGAAAAAATGTGTGTTTGTACGAAAAGTATACCCCGCATGTTGAAAAATTTAATAAAACTATGTAACGAACAATGTGTGTTTGTACGAAAAGTATACCCCGCATGTTGAAAAATTTAATAAAACTATGTAACGAACAATGTGTGTTTGTACGAAAAGTATAACCCGCATGTTGAAAAATTTAATAAAACTATGTAACGAACAATGTGTGTTTGTACGAAAAGTATACCCCGCATGTTGAAAAATTTAATAAAAATATATAACGAACAATGTGTGTTTGTACGAAAAGTACTATACCCCGCATGTTGAAAAATTTAATAAAACTATGTAACGAAAATTGTGTGTATGTTCGTATGTATGAAATAAAATTCGCAGCAGCTTTATCTTCCTTTGCGAATTGGTAGGAATCCATTCTTGGGGTTCACCTTAAAATTCTTGTCAAATATATTTATGCATTTATGTAAATCTCGATAAACCTATATATATATTGTTATGATTATTCTTGCTTTAAGAATAACCACCCCAAAAAAGCCCCTAAAACTAGTGTATTATCGGAGTAGAGTTTTTCTCTTGCTCAGAGTCAGTGGATTTCTTCTTGTTTTTCTTCGAAATTTTTAATTTCCTCCTCCAGGACTTTTTTATCTGCAATGTCGCCTGTGACATTATTTTCTTCTTCTTCTTTTATCGTTTCATTTTCTTTGACGATTTCTTCTAATTTTAATTCTTCCGTTTTATCGATTTTAGCTTCCGTTTCATTAACTTTATTTTCTTTTAATTTTTCAAATTCTTCCTGCAGGACTTCTTTAATGACAATGTCGCCTGTGACATTTTCTTTCACCAGGGTATCTACCCCCTCGCTTAATACGGATTCTATTAATTTGTCTTCTGTTACTTCAGAATCCAAATTATAAAATTTTCGAACCAGAATTTCATCCATTTTTTTATTTAATTTGACCTCAACATTTTTAATCTCGTCGCTTAATTTCTTGTCAAGGGCTTCAAATTTATTGTTCATACCATCAAGTTTTTTATTAGTGTCTAGGGTATTTTCCCCCATTTTTGTTTTGAGGTCCTCGAATTTTTTGTCAAACTTATCGTTCAAACCCTCAAATTTATTATTGAAGTCAAGAGCGTTTTCTCCCAGTTTTGTTTTTATGTCCCCGAATTCATTTTTTAGATTCCCAAATTCATTTTTTATGTCTAGGGTGTTTTCCTTCATTTTATTATTGAAGTCAAGAGCATTTTCTTTGAATTTATTATCAAGGAAAAGCATAAGATCTCCCATGTTTCCACCCGGAGTTGAAATTGTTTGCGCTTGTGGCAAACCCGCTACTGGTGTACTAGTAGCTATCGGAACTTCCGGAGTTGTATCTGAAATTTGGGATGCATCTCCCAAAATCGTACCCTGTGTGAGTTGAGTCTCAGTACCTGTGTCTTCGATGCCCTGAATTAACCCTGTGTCTACAATTGGTGCGTTTAAATCCGGTACACCTGTATTATTTTGGCCGTTATCACCCATTTTAAAAAATTTTATTTTAATTTAAATGTGCAAATTATTTTTATTTAAATTTTATCCACTTGGCCTCAGAAATGTTCAAACTTTCATGCATGTGTTCCTCAAATTTTTATTTTGTTTAATTTAACAATGTTAAAATTTCGCAGCTGCAATTTTATTGACCTTTTATTTCGTAGTTTGAACAAATTTATGTGTTCCTATCCTTTAAATTTAATAAATGCGCTCTCTCTAACACATTAGAATCAATTTTATTAAAAATTTTTAAATTTTTTAATTTTCAAATTTTTGATTTCTATTTTCAAATTTCTACCTAACTACCCCTAATTTATCTACTACAGCCCCACGTTAAGGGATGCCAAAAGTTGTTATGCCTAATTGAACCCAATAAAGCCCCTAAAACTAGTGTATTATCGGAGTAGAGTTTTTCTCTTGCTCAGAGTCAGTGGATTCAGTAGACGAAATAAGAGGGCAATTCGTTGTAGAGTTAAGGGATATCAAAAGTTGTTATGACTACCCCTATTTAGCCCCACTTGCGGCGCCTAACAAACAATTAAAAGAGACGAAATGAAAACGCAGTAATTTACAGCAGACGTCAGTTATTTAATAGATAAAACAAAATCAATAGTAAAAATTTGCATCAAATTACTTAAGACAACAATTTTGTCTGAAACCAATGTGTTATTTTTGTGTAATAATTAAAGCATCCAAATCACATTTAAATCCTCGATTTTAGGAACTAAATTTGGATATTTCATTATTAGTGTAATCATGTAAACAATTTATAATTATCAATTTTAATAAAGGCCTTTAATCAATCTAAAATCAACACAAATCGTTGATTCACAATTTAGATTCATTAAAATTAAAAAACAAATCTTGTACCTTGTTATTTTCTACTTGACCTGGTGTATTTCCATCAAACAGTTGGTAAGTACCATGTTGCCTATTCTGTCAGGAGCCATTGACGTCGTTACAGCTACTGTTGAAAACGTTCCAAATTTGGTGATAAAAGTGCTGCTTCAATCCTTTTTCCTTCGTTAACCAACTTTTAAACTGTTGGTTTAAACAATCTTCGTGTTTACTTACACTTCGGTAAGTAATCAAATAATTCTTCAATCTTAACCTGTCCACCACGTGTGAACATAACCTGTACTTCGCACCGATTGTACAAATATCTGTAATCCGCTTTTATTTCAGATATTCAATTCACGAATATCCAATTACGCACGCAATACACAACTTTCATCAAATACTCGAATTCCGTAAATTTATTTACTTCCGTTTAATTAAGTAAATTAATGCTTTGGTCTTTTTATACCAAAGAACCGCAATTGAGTTCCTTAATTGGGATTTTATCGAGAAATTTACACACTTTCTCAATCGACGTCTCCCCAAGAACTCCACGTGCACTCAGCTTGAGTTTCACCAAGGAACCCTTCTCCGCTTGGAGGTCACTTAGGAACTCCTCTCTACTTGAGCTTCACCCGGGAACTGCTGTGTTTCTGTTCCTTTTCCAAAATTTGATTTTGTGGTGGGAATCTTGTTGCTGGTAACTAAAATGGTCTTTCTAGCAGGTAACACAACGTTGATAATTGCTCCCGCACCAAACTGATATTCACACTTTATTTGCAGGAATCTGTTGTTGTTTTTAAATTAAAAAATCACTTACAGGATGTTACAAAAATTCTGTATCTCACAAATAAATTCAAGATTGTGTTTTATGTGTAATAACTCGTTAAATGTGATGGTTTTTTGTTTTTGATGCAAATTCCACTTTCTTGTCAGTCACATCAACTGACTACTGAATTAAAAATCAAATAAAATCAAATTACTCTCTCATTTGCTTGCTGTCACTCTCAATTGATCAAAATACCACAACAATATATATATATATAGACAATAATTAATTATCCGTTGAACCGTAATTTACAATAGATTATCTTATAATGTTTTTGCTGTTTTGGTGTTTCATCATTACAAATATCTTCTTTTAAGCTTTCTAGGCATATTGTCACTTCTGCATGTTCTTCTTTAATTCTTTTTACCTCTTTTGCGGCCAATTCCTCTTCCGCCTTACGCTTATTACTTGCACGTCTACGTTTAAATGCCTCCGCATGCCTCAATTCACACTGCCGCTCCTGATCTTCGCGATATATCTTCAATGCATTTTTAAGAGATGCAAGTCTCAACGCTCTTAAATAGCAATTTCGTTGCCAATTGTCGGTTCTTGTCATCGCGACAATCAATTCCACCTCAGCTTTAACTTCCTTTGCGAATTGGTAGGAATCCATTCTGTTTCTATAGTTGACTTCACCTTAAAATTCTTGTCAAGTATATTTATCTCGACCTTTATATGCATATTTAATCTCATTATCCGTTGAAACGTTAAGACGTTGAAACGTTGAGACGTTGAACCGATTAAAAAATTTACCCCCACCACTAAAAAATGTAAAAAATAATTACCCATAACCACATCGAAAAGGTGACATCCGTAAGATGCGCGAGGAAAACCTCATTATCTGCTCGGCCACCGTGCCTATCGGACATGATATAATTAATTGCAGATAGCGGATTAATGGATAATGATCGTATCAACGTTTCAAGCGCTTATCAGTGGCAGACAAATCAATAATCGTACCGCCTACAAAACGCAAAGCCGGCGGAGTCTGTATCTACAGAAATATCCGCTTGCACAGATTGTAACGTCATAACTAGAGGCGACGACAGAATGCGCAACGACTGGGAAGATGCGGGAGACATGTGCATGGTAAGCGTGCAGTTCAAGAACCAGTTCAAGTTCTTACTTGGTTCTATATATATTCATCCGGGTGTGTCGCAGTCGTCTCTACAGATCTTTATGTCGATGATGCTCAAACAGTACTCGGAATCAGTAAAGAAGCATATTAGAACCATGTGCCCCGACACCGAAACACCAATGGTGCTATGCGGTGACTTTAACGTGGATGTGGTGCAGAACAAGAACTTCTTAGAGTTCAATATGGACTGCGTACAGAACTCTCCAAGCACTCTTGGCAATACTTGCCTTGATCTGACATTTACCCGGAATATTGATGTATCCTGTATGCCATATGTCACCTATTTTAGTTACCACAGGCCTATTATGAATAAAATTGTCTTCGATGCTTAACGACGACGACGACAACGACATTTGTATCCGTTGCTTCCATCAGGAAGACTGGGAATACGCTAAGGTGTTCATTTAGAAAACTTTTACTTTCATAATAAATTTTATTAAGTTAATATTTACCAGTTTAATAATAAATTACCGCCACTTCAATATTTTGTGACATTCCTATTACAGAGTTTGTGTGAATAGGTCGTCTTGGGAACTTCCAAACTTTTGCTAATAGATAATCATATCAACGGATAATATAATAAATTCTGTGGCAAATTGACTAAGGGCCGCTTTTACAATAGTCGGTTAACGCTAACCTAGGGATAAACTTATAACTATTCACCAATCACAGTACAAGCTACTACAAGCTGTACTGTGATTGGTGAATAGTTATAAGTTTATCCCTAGGTTAGGTTTAACCGACTATTGTAAAAGCGGCCCTAAAGGGAATAAGTCGAGTTGTGACAAAAATGAGTTATATACAATATATTAAAGGATTTTTTCCCCTCTATTGGTTTGACAAAACGGAATAAGTCATAAGAGTGTAATTTTTAAGATTTCAGTGTAGCAAAAGGGAATAAGTCTATATAATGTTAGGCATAAGCTGAACTTGTTTTGGCTCTCCTGAACATTTACAAAATCAGACTTATTCCCTTTTGTCAATTTGCCACAGAATTATGCTATTGTAAAGGTCTACATAAATGTATGTAAAGAAAGTGCTTTCTTAATTTAAATTTGCCGCGCTCCATATTGCGCTCGCAATATGGAGGAACGAATAAGATTATGACAGATTTTAGAATATTGTGTTACGAAGTGTATTAGTGAATGAATTTTAATTGTTGTAGTTTATGTAGAGATAATAGTAAACTTAATTGTTGTTTCTTTTGTATTACAGAGAAACAGAATTGGTTATTGTTATCGATAAAATTTTAATAACCTTATAAAACAACAATTTTGTTTGTGATGTCGAAATTGCAATTTGAATTTACGGTGGTGCCTTCACCAAAAGATGCTAAAACAAGTATAATTGCTATAACCTCAATTTGTACAAGTGATGGAAAAGCATATGTATTGCCGGAAGAATGTAGATATGTGGGAGATCATGTAGAGTTGAAAAAGACAAACAATTACACAAAACTGGTTAATTCATTAAAGAGAAGAAATCAAGTAAGAAGGGTGTGGATTACGATGACAAAGGAATTGGAGGAGACGTACATGGACGAAGATGGGAATTTGCAATTTAAAGAGCAATATTTGGAGGAGGTAAATGAAGAGAATGAAAATAAAACACAAGATCATAATCTAAGAGAAATATTGGAAAAGCTGATAGAAACAACGCAAAATAAGGATAAAGAAAAAAACTTAAAACTAATATCGGAAAAATTTTTGATAGAGAAATTTTCAAGCAAAAATACTAATGCTAAACAATGGATGGAAAGCTTTGAAAAGGAGTGTTCTAGATATCAAATAGATAAAGGTGAGGATAAAATTGAATTATTGAAATTATTTCTGGATAGACCAGGTTTGGATTGGCACTCTTCTACACTCATTAGATTAACGGTGGGTGCTGGTTGGTTGGAGTGGAAGAAGAGATTTTTGGAATGCTTTACAGATAGTGGATGGAATAATGTTACGTATGCAATATCATTTAAGTATCGAGAGGGTTCGCTAACTGATTATGCTTTGAAAAAAGAGAAACTTTTGATGGATTTTAATAAGAATATGGATATTGGGTCACTTATAGCATTAATAGCAGTGGGGTTACCAGAATTTATATTGAACAAAATTAATAAGTCAGAATTAAAAGAGACAACAGATTTATTTAATGAGTTGAGACAACTCGAATGTCTAGTAAACAAAAGAAGTTTTCAAAGAAATTTCACATCAAACTCAAAAAAAAAATATGAAGAAAGAAAACCTTGCAAGACGTGTGAAGATTTGGGTAAAGGTGTGAGATACCACCCTAATGAAAAATGCTGGTTTAAGAAAAATGAAGAAGATAGAGAGAGAAACATTACAACAGGAAAGGTAAATAACAATTCTATTTTGGATGTAGAAATTTATAATGAAGCAAAAAACGAATAAACACACCACTAATTAAATTAAACATTGTATTGGAAGATAAAATAAAAATAGAAGGGATCTATGATTCAGGATCTCAAGTTTCATTGATTAATAAAAGATTAATAAAAACTATAAATAATAATAATAAAGATAAAAACAAATTACAATTAAAAACAATTAGTGGTGTGTCACTCACAAAAGGATTAACAAAGATAAAATTAAAAATTTTCAATATTGAAAAAGAAATAGACGTGTTTATTGTAGAAAATGAGGATTTTCATGATTTTTTGATAGGCCTGGATATAATAAGAGAATTTAAATTGAAGCAAGATGAAAATCTAAATATAAGCCAAAAACAATCGCAAGGAGAAGATATGATAGAAATAAATTTTAATGAACACATTAATGAAAAAGATTTTAAAATAGATTTAAATCATTTGGATGATAATAAAAAAATCAAAATAAAACAATTGATAGAGGAATATGCAGTAATATTTGCCAGGGATAAATATGATATAGGAACTGTAAAAAAACTATGAAGCAAGAATAGATCTCTTAGTGGATAAATTTTGTAGTAAAAGACCATATAGATGTACAATTGAAGACAGGAATGAAATAGAACAGCAAGTGGCAAGACTGTTGGAAAAAAATTTAATTGAAGAATCATATAGCCCTTTCGCTGCACCAGTGACTCTAGCATTAAAAAAAGATGAGGGAAAGACTAGATTATGCATTGATTTTAGAGATTTAAATAAAATTGTGATACCACAATCTCAACCTTTTCCGCTAATTGATGACTTAATAATTAAATCTAGAAATTGTAAATATTTTACATCACTTGACATCAATTCAGCATTTTGGTCAATACCAATAAGGATAGAAGATAGAAATAAAACAGGTTTTATAACTCAAGAAGGACACTATCAATGGACTTGTCTACCATTCGGTTTAAAAACAGCACCAGCAATCTTCCAGAGAATTTTATCAAGCATACTAAGAAAAAATAATCTTAAGAACTTCACGGAAAATTATATAGATGACATATTAATATTTTCAAAAACTTTTGAAGATCATATCATGCATATAAAACAAGTTTTAGAAGCCATAATAAAAGAAGGCTTTAGATTGAAATTAAAAAAATGCACGTTTGCATCCAAATCAATCAAATATCTCGGACATATAATAGAAAATAATACAGTAAGACCAATCAAAGACAACTTAGTATCAATACATAATTTTCCTACTCCAAAAACACAGAAGAATATCAGACAATTCCTAGGTAAAATAAACTTTTATCGCGAATACATACCGAAAATCTCATCAATACTAGATCCATTGCATAGATTGTTGAGAAAAGATGTAAAATTTAATTGGTCTGTGGATTGTGAAAAATCATTTACAGAAATAAAAAAATTATTATGTTCTCAACCAGTGTTAGAAATATTCGATAAAGACCTGCCTATTAAGATATTTTCAGATGCTTCAATAGAAGGTATGGGTGCAATACTGAAACAAACACAACAAAATGGAAAGGATAAACCAGTAGCCTATTTTTCAAAAAAATTAAACGAGACACAAAAAAGAAAAAAAGCTATATATTTGGAATACTTGGCAGTGAAGGAGGCGGTGAAGTATTGGGAACACTGGTTGATTGGAAGAAAATTTGAAGTGTATTCAGACCATAAACCTTTGGAGAACCTCAATTTAAAAGCAAGAACAGACGAAGAATTAGGTGATCTAACATATTACCTATCTCAATTTGATTTCAATATTAAATACATACCGGGGAAACTCAACATTGAAGCAGACTGTCTTAGCAGGAACCCGGTATTAGAAGCAATAGATAATGCTGAAGAAGCATTAAAGATAGTAAATACAATCAAAATTCAAGAAATAAAAAAAGATCAAGATGAAAACATTGCATTAAAAGAACTTAAGAGAAGGACAATAGATGAGCATGGTATAATTTATAAACAGAGTAAGAATAAAAAGAAAATAGTATTATCAGAGAAATTGGGCATTGCATTGATAAGAAATACACATATAGATTGGTGTCATATTGGCATAAATCAATTGATAAACAGAATATGCCCATATTATACTTCAAAAAGATTAATAGAAAACATTAAAAAAATATGCAAAACATGCGATATTTGTAAAAGAAATAAATCTAGAGGTCAAGCAAAATATGGATTGATGTCACAATTGGGACCAGCAACAAGGCCATTTGAGATAATGTCGATTGATACGATCGGTGGGTTTGGTGGTCAAAGATCAACGAAGAGGTACCTTCATCTTTTGGTTGATCACTATACAAGATACGCATTCATACATACTTCAAAAACCCAAGCTGCAAGCGATTTCATAAAGATGGTTCAAAACACACTAGAAATAAACAAGATAGATACAATATTAACAGATCAATATCCAGGACTCAACTCTAAAGAATTCAAAAATTTTTTAGAAGAACAGAATATCAG
Source organism: Rhagonycha lutea (assembly GCA_958510855.1). NCBI lineage: Eukaryota > Metazoa > Arthropoda > Insecta > Coleoptera > Cantharidae > Rhagonycha > Rhagonycha lutea. Next base: position 32,243,563 of record OY294041.1, read on the forward strand.
ACTTATTTACACAGCCTTAAATGCACCTTTTTCAAATGGTCTAAACGAAAGATTGAACCAAACAATAGTCAATAAAATAAGATGCAGAATCAATGAATCTTCAGAAAGAAAAGCTTGGACAACAATAGCAAGAGAATGTGTTGACAAATATAACATAACAGAACACTCAGTAACAGGTTTTACACCAAAATATCTGTTAGATGGGACCAATACAAATATGTTACCCGAAGAACTAAAAGAACGTAAAAATGCAGAAGATTGGAAGGAAGATAGAAAAATGGCTGTAGATAACACTATAAAATCACACGAATATAATAAGAAACTATTTGACAAAAACAGAAAAGAAAATGAATTCAATATAGGCGACTCCGTATACATTGAGAACGGGAATAAGTTAAATAGAAGAAAATTAGATGAACTCAGGATCGGTCCTTTCAAAATAACAGAGAAATTGTCAAACACCATATTTAGAATTAAAACAGGAAAAAGAAACGAAGAAACAGGCCTGTTCCACATAACAAAATTAATACCAGAGTAAGCAATAGCTAATGAAATTTTTCATGAGAATTTTCACGGTGGAGGGGGAGATGTAAAGAAAGTGCTTTCTTAATTTAAATTTGCCGCGCTCCATATTGCGCTCGCAATATGGAGGAACGAATAAGATTATGACAGATTTTAGAATATTGTGTTACGAAGTGTATTAGTGAATGAATTTTAATTGTTGTAGTTTATGTAGAGATAATAGTAAACTTAATTGTTGTTTCTTTTGTATTACAGAGAAACAGAATTGGTTATTGTTATCGATACAATTTTAATAACCTTATATGTATAATATTATAATTATAGATAGATAGGTACCTACATATTTAATTAAATTTTTGAATGTTATGTTATCCGATCGGTAGACGGGGGCGAAAACGGGTATCCCGGGACGACGTATTCACGCAAACCATACGGCCATGTTCCTGAACATAGCCTCGATCCGAAGGATCCCGATTTTTTTTTAAACCTTCTTTATCTTATCTCATCCTTTACATAAAGGCACCTGGGGTTTTGTAAACTCCGCTAATTTCGACCCATCTTAAGATGGGGCTTATTTTTTTTATAATCCTGGTTGTAAACTCCCCTAACGTCGAGGGATTATTAGGCAATAAGATTATAAAGCTTATAGATAGGCTTTAGGAATAATATATTGCTACCAACTTTGATGAATATAAGTAAGCAAATAAATGGAATAGACAAAATAAGTCAATTAATTAAAATGTTAATAATTGGTGTAGTCGTGGTTCGTTTTTTTACAATAAATTGTTACATTATGTAAGTTTTAGTTTTTGAGTTCATTATTGGCTATAAATGCAAAATAATGCTATACAACATTATTTTGCATTTATCACGTTTGGTTGTTTATAATTATTATGAAAAATATTTTTAACATTGTTTCAAATGTAAAAATGTTGAGTATCCATAAGTTACTGCTTCATGGGTTTATTATCTCAAGTTGTTCTTATTTTTTATGTACTTTCAAACATATTGGCCTATAGTTGTTGTCAACAGAAACTTCTTGTCAATGTGAAATCCATAGCTAGAAAATCATAGCACACCAGAGCTTAGGTTATTTGTTGAAATTCGCTCTTTTTTTATAAATTTGTGGCTAATACGAAATCTGTACAGGCAGGTTCGAAACATCAGAGCTTTGGGGTCGCTCATAAAAATATCTACGCCTAGGGGGGGGAGGGTCACAAAATGTTTGCTGTATAACAATTTCTTTATTTTCAAACATATTGGTCTGTTGTTGTTTTGAGAAGCTTTCTTTGTTCTTATTAAAATTGTTTTATAATCAACAAATTATTGTTTTAAGAGCAAACAGTTCAATGCTACCCCCCTATAAGTGTGAATATTTGTGTTTTCTGTCATTTATTTCCAGGACGTTATAAAAATTTAAATAATAATTGCTAGCATTACAAAATCTTTCAACACTTTTTTATATAAACACGCTAAAGGAAGTTGATTTATTTATTGGAAAACCATGTTATTCGAAAATTAGAACACGGGAATCTCCCCCCCCCCCTTCCAACCGTAGTTTTCGAATTACGCGATGTTCAAATAAGTAAATCAATTTCTTTTAGCGTTTTTACATAAAACAAAGTTGAAAGATTTTGCAATGTTAGCAATTATTTAAATTTTTGCGACGTCCTGGAAATAAATGACATAAAACACAAATATTCACACTGTATAGGGGGGTAGCACTGAACATTGCTCTTAACAAGAACTTCTTGTAAATATTAAATTCATATACAGATAAGTTTGGCACATCAGAGCTTAGGTTATTTGTTGAAATTCGCTCTAGTTTTTATACATTTGTGGTCATATACAATCTTTGGAACATCCGAGCTCAGGAGTTGCCTATGAAGGACATTTTATGCATACGGGGGGAGTCATAAAACGAAGATTTTCGTACGAAACTAGCTCGGAGGATTTGAAATACGTTTAACTTTGCAGAAAATGAAATTAAAATGATGAGAATGCAAGTTCATTTAAGCTCAAACAAATATCTATCGATAGACATCGATTATACAGCCCCCTCCCCAAGAATTTCGCGAATAACTGCGCGACTGTTGAGACTCAAACTATACTGAAACGTTTGACACCAATTTCAACTAAAATGTTCACTTAAAATTGAGAGTTATTGTACGGAACTTGCTCGGAGTACTCGAAATTTTAAATATTCGTAACTTTGCAGAAAATGAAAATAAAATGATGGAAATGGAAGCTCATTCAAGCTCTATCGATAGACATAGAATTTTTCACACAATTATTTACCATACATGGATATTTAAATGGCCATTATGCACCTCTTGTTTTTGTATTTAAAACTTTAAATAAATTCAAATTTTTCCGTTTATTACATATTGTGTTTAATTTAGTTAAGCCCTTCTTAATTACCCTACTTATAATGAATTACATTCGGGGAGTTTACAACTAGGATTATTGGTGAAATCTTCAAAATTAGGGGAGTTCACCACTTTTTTTAAATTCTACCTGCTGGATTAGGGGAGATTACATATGCCCAGGCACCTTGGTACCCACCCTTTACATAAAGGCATAAAACACAACATAAAGGCGCTCTTAAAGAATCCTTTAGATTTACAGAATAAGCAAATTCTTTACATAAATGTGTCCTTTACCAATCCTTTAACATAAAGGCATTCCTTTATAAATCCGCTCCATAAAGATCGATCTTTAAAGGACAGCCTTTCATTAAAGGATTCTTTATAGTTACAGAATAAAATTATCCTTTACATATCCTTTTCAAAAAGGAATCCTTTTTGTAAAGATCCTTTATGAGTTACAGAATAACCCCCTTAATCTTCTGAGTGGATGATCATCGGATTAACGGAGGTCAAGTTTGACCAATTACGTTGTGCAATCGCTCGCTCTGCTTTGCTATTAGGTTTTGCTACGTATTGTCGTTGGTTTGTTTTGGCTTTGTTTTTAGTCTTTGTTTTTGCTTTTGCCTTTGCTTTCCTTTGGTTTTAAGTTCTGTTTTAATTTTTGTTTGATCTACTCGTGTCCTAAGAAATCGACAGCCTGAAGGAGGAGGAGCTTTCTGGTCTTTTATATGTTTGATGAGATGTACATACCTGTGTGCCTTATGATGGAATCTGAAAATAAATATTTTTAAAATCTTACCTTGACTGGAGTTCGAACCTCGGACCCTTCATTCATTAATCATTAGTATTTGGATATCTGGATAAAACCACAAATCTATCAAGCTTATTAGTTGGAAAGATTTTGACTATTCATTAAGAGGGGCCTTTAAATTTTGATGCGAAAACATGTAAAAATATTAATATTTTCTAAGAATCTTTTCACCAATACAGAATTCTAATAATTTATAAAAGTCATATGAATAAACGATAAATAACTTAGGCAATGAGGAAGTTTGAGCTGCCAATGTTGAATATTTACAAGTATATTTCAAAAAGATATTCATATTTGAAAATATTGAATATTTTTAAAAATATTTAACTTTGGAAGCTCAAACTTCCTCATTACCTAAATTAGTTATCGTTTATTCATATGACTTTTATAAATTATTAGAATTATGTATTGGTGAAAAGATTCTTAGGAAAGATTAATATTTTAGGGCGCGCCATCTGTGGAAACATGTTTTCGCATCAAAATTTAAAGGCCCCTCTTAAATAATATTGATAATATGTTTCTTTTTGTGGTTGAAAACATTAACAACTTATGTGATTATAATCTTTGTATTACCATATATGGACAGTGTTATGCACTAATGCATCAGTGTTTCTTAAATAGTGGGCGAACCCACGACATAAAAAGAAAAAAAGAACAATAATTACATATTTTAAAAAACATAATATTTGCTTTAATTTTTATTTTTGTAACGAAATTCTTTCTGGGGGTTCCCATGATACTATAGTGTCTAATTTTGGGGGTCTGCAAGTTCGAGACATTTGGGAAACACTGCTCTAATGTATCAACCCACACAAGTTCATTTCGAGATATTATAGCGAGGGAACCTGAAATAATTTAAATTAATATTAATTCACTTCAAATGTTATAAGTAGAGCACGGATTTTAGGACGTAAAAAATGTTAAAAAAGGCACAATTTTAGGCTATAAAAATCATTGAAATAGGCGCAATAATTAAGAATTTCGGGGTTTTTAGGCAATATGTGTTTTTCATTACAGAAACTTATAACCATAATATTTAAAAAAATTAGTTAAAAAATTTTTAATAACGATTAAGAATTAAGACCTATAAGGATGGAAAATAAAAATACTATACAAATTTTTATGTAAGCTTTCTTCCGTCCTAAATAGATGGTGTTATTAATTTTCTCCTCTATTTGCATATGGTGCTACTAATTTGGGGGGTTCCTATTTTTTTTAAGTTACCAAATAAATTTACGATTTTTTTTAAGTGTTTGGAAAATTCACCCCCCCCCCCATCAGACCTGGAGAACCTCTGCCATTTACGGTTTTGAATTTATAGAGGGTACCTATCTGACTTAAAGCCATTCAGGATTTCTGAAATCTGTCGCCACCTCTTGGGTTAAAGTAATTTCCACAGTTTTATTAATACGCGTGGATACGAAGCGCTGACTCAACGACCACTGCCAGTTTTCTATCTATGCTGATTTCACCGAGATAAAATACAAGAACTCAGAACAACTCAGATTACTTTTTGAACAGTGGCGGATTTCCACACGCCTGCGGCATCATAAACTAAGGGAGCCTCAAAATTCAGCTTTTTTAGATCACTGGTATAGATAGAGTAAAAAACATAGTAAAACGTAGAATGCACACTGTAGGGTATAGGGGCAGTGAAAATATTTAGAAGATCTATAAAAATCGTTTCTTGGGGTTTTGGAGGAGAACCTCAAAATTAAATTGCGCTTGGGGCCTCTCAAGTGTTAAAAAATTTTAAAAAGCATAAAAACTATTTTTTTGTTAACTTTTAGTAACGTAAACGGGATAAATCATTGGTTTAGGCTTTTTAGGCATTAAAAATCCATTTTAGGTCAGTAACATCAAAAATAGGCATTTAGGCAAATAAAAGTAGGGTTCAAAATTTTCAAAATCGTTTGAACGGCATTTCTGTATTTATAATTTTGAATTGCCTAAATAAAGGACAAAAAGGCAAATTGCCTAGAACAGGGTGTATACCAAATTGTGATTTCAAAATTCCCTGATATTTCCAGGTTTTCCAGGTCTGTTAATAAAATTTCCAGAAACTGTTAAACTATCATTTATAATTTGCTTTGAAGCACTACAGAATATCGTTGCTTGCAAATGAAAGATAAAGTGACTAATTACACGAATCTACCCAGACAACGCGGGGATTACCCAGAGTACTGTAGGATTAGTAACTATTAAACATCATGGGTTGCAGCGCGTTAACTCGGCGAATGACGACGATAACCGATTCGGATGGCGGTAGACCATATCATATTGCCGCAATAAATTTAAAATTTGTATAAAAAAATTTATTAAACTTCCGATTAAAATTTATTTTCAAGATTTTTGCCCCCATTTTTTATATTTTTATGTATTAAGTGTAATGTTATTATGTTTTCCAGAACTTTGACAAAATTCCCTGATAATTCCCTGATAAATCCAGAATTTAAAAATTCCCTGATATTTCCATGTTTTCCAGGTTTGGTATACACCCTGCTAGAATCCGTGCTCTAGTTATAAGTTATAATTAATTTTTTTATGTCTCCGAATATAGCCTCAGCTTCAATTTTTTTTAAATACAAAAAATGTACCCTTTTATCGCTTTGTGCATATACATTAATTTTTAATATTAGATAAACGTAACATCTGCGTTGTTTCCTTGGCAGTGTTAGTTCTATGAGCATATACATATTTTACATCCATTAGGTAGCTTGCTAGACTTGCCTATAGATGTGCCATGTATCCTGGTTTTTATGTTAATAGTGGCAATTTACTAACCCAGTGGACCACCGGCTTGACGTGCCTCACGAAGCACGGAGACTCGTCATAAGAAAGATTTTGCAATAAAGATGAGTTTAAACATCCAGGTTTTGGAAAAATATGAATATAGCAGCATTTTGATGAGAAGAATCGATTTGCGCAGTCCGTTAGTGCGCAAGTATGATATTTAACATTTTCTGACGATGTCAGTAAAAATATTAAATTTTCAGTCTGTAAGAATTTTTGAGTGACTGAATTCATCCTACAATCACCATCGGTTAGGGTGAAACATTTATTAATAATAGTGTTTTTAAAAAATTTATTTTCAAATGACAATACATTAAAATATTATACAATAGATCGATTACTTAGAACACAAAATGCCTCTACACCAAGATGAGGATGCGTTTCAACCATGGATTCGAATCCAGATGTATTTCCAACTTCTGCAGCGTGAGCAACGATGAATTTTTTTACTTCATTCTTTAATTCTGTTGCGCGAAACGTATCGCTAAGAATGAACGTTTCTGCTGCATTTTCAACCGATAAACTTTCAACCAAAGCTTTTTCGCACGTAATTTTTAAACCATCCATTGCGTATTTTTCAGCCATTCCTAGCAAGCGAGGGGCCATTTGATCCAATTTGTGTATTTCTCCGATGTACATATAACGTAACATTTCGGCCAAGCCATCCTCATCCAAATCAGTAATTTCAACTCGATTCTTCTTACTTTCTGCCATGTCATGTTGAAACATGGCCCTGAATACTGGGCTTCGAGCTGCTAGAATTACTTTATGGGCAGGAAAGTCTTCTCCACCAGCAGAAAGTGTTATATCACTCAATGCGCTGTTTTCGAGTAGAAAATCAAAACCTTTCGGTAGATCGTTTTTTATTTCCGAAGTGTTCTCACTGCATGCGGTGGCAGTAATCTCGCAAAATACGATAAGTTTGTCGTCCAATGCAATCTTATTTTGTTGATTATACAAAACACTCCATTTTAAAAATTTATTCAAACCAAAACTTTCGTGGGTGTGCGTAAATCGATACGATGTATCAAACTTATCGATATCCTTACCATCAGCGTTTACAATACCTAACCTGTATTTAGCTTGTATTTCACTTACGTGACATGATGTATTCAGCAGTACTAAATACAAAGACACATATTCGTTACTTTCCAAATTGTCGCCATTTGGATAAAGCCATAAACACCAGGTTGATTTATCATTCCATTGATTTTTTCCAGCCGAAAATGCAGCTGATATCAATTTTTTACCTTTCTCCTCAGAGCTACGATAAAAATTATGTACAGTCCATGTATGTCTAAATTTAACGATTTTAATTTGTGTAGAACTTCTACTGACAAAAAGTGGATCTTTATATTCGCTTTCAAAATATTTGTTTCCTTGCAATACTTTCGATAGATTAGTTTTCGATGTGGTAAGCGTTTGCGAAATATTCTCAATACCAATTTGAATAGTAACCTCGCAAAAAACGGTCAAGTTGTCGTCCAACAAGATCTTATTCATTTTATTGGACAGAAAATCCTGCATCACAAATTTGGGAAATCCCAAAGTAGAATTTTTTTTATCAAATTTTGCCGAACTATCATGCATATTAGTATCCGTTCCGCTAACGTTCACAATACCGAACTTGCAGTTAGCTTGAATATTTTTCAAGTTAGATGTAAGCGAGTTTATAAATACAGAGACATAATTGCTACTGTCTTCATCTTTACCATTTGGGTACAGCTCCAATTGCCATTCCGATTTATCATTCCATTGATTTTTTCTTGCCGAAAATGTGGGTGATATCAATTTTTCACCGGTTTTTTCACAACAGAAACTAAAATTATGTATAGTCCAAATGTGTCTAAGCTTAACAACTTTCATTTGTGTAGAACTTCTAGTTTTAAAAAATGGATCATTATATACTTCGTCTTCAATGTATTTTGAATTTTGTGCATCCATATCGGTTCAGGTTTCCTAGTAGTTCAAACGTTTTATTGATCTAAAACAAAACAAGATTTTACTTTGTGAATTATTTGAAGAGGAAGATCTCATGTTTAATTTTACTTCAGTATTTTACCCCCTTAAAAATTTTGCACAGTAGAATCTACATAATTATTCAAGTAGGGAATGGAAGGTTTGGCTAATATTTACCAACAATGAAATTTAATAATTATAAATTAGATCTGTTAATAAATACAAAATAAGTTAGATTTTACTGTGAAAAATTTCTAAAGGGGTAATACTTAAATAAAATGGATTATGATCTCTTGCACTAAAAGTTTGAGAGTGAATGCAATTGATATATCGTCGGTAAAACGCCAAAGTCGCGAACGTGCAATTTTCCCCTGCCCCCCCTAACCTATTTCAATCGCGAAATTTAATAAAGATTGTTGGGCGTCAACACTTTTGCTACCCGAAAACACAAATCTCTGGTCTATGTAGCAACGTGATATAGAATTGCCTCTTTGGCATAGCACGTAGAAAGCAAAAGGCAATGTGATGTGCCAATTCCTTTGCCCTAATGGTAAATGGATAATACAGGGAGCGCCGAAAAGTTATGCTCCAAGAACCAAGGCGATAACAGATGGTAAAATGAGCGCCACATAGTTTGAAATCTACGAAAAATATAGCGAATTGCAGGATTATGAAAAATCAGCTAAACTATCGAAAGGAACAACCATAGATAAGACAGGTGGTCGCCATCGCCACTTTGGTTGATGTTGTTGTCAAGGGATGACGCAACCCTTTGCAATAACACAAAAACTACGTCTTCATAAGGAAGTGATGAAAATCTATACGACAAAAAAAATACGGACAAAAAAAACCCTAAATGGAACCAATATTAAAAAATTTTCAAAAATGGTTTAAATAGTACCTCAGGTGTTCGAGGGTCCTTTGTTAAATAAAGCTCATGCAACCACTATCTGATCAAATGGTCGAAACTTTCGGGATGCTTTAAATCCCTAAAAAAACGATAGGATTCTCTCAGCAAAATTACTTCAAACAAAGCTGATACGGTAACCAGGAGTAATCCAAAACTGCAGTGATTGAAATAAATCCCAACAAATATGAATACTACGAAAAACTGTCAAAAAAAAATTCCAAATCCACTGAACATCCACAAAAAGTATTACAAAATCAAGTGCGTAAATTTAGCACTGCCATTTTCGAAAATCCTAATTTTTTTTATTATGCTGAATTGTGCCCGGTGTTGTGCCGAATTTATAAAAAAATTTTTTACGTATTTTATGGACATAAGTTGATGGTTTATGGTGCATGAAGCCATATGCTTCATGGTAGCCCCCCCATGTCGAATTTTGAATCCAAAATAGTCCAAATCGTTTGTGCATCGCTTGTACCTGTTTGTGAAAAAATTATTTTCGTTTGTACCTAAATACTTTCTGAGATTTTCAAGAGATAGATGCGCATAATTTGATTAACGAGATTCTGGGAAAAACTTACAACATGAAGACCAAAATAGTCTCAATCGCTTGTACCTGTTTGTGCAAGTTTTATTTTCGTTTGTACCCAAATGGTTTTTGAGATTTTCAAGAGACATTGATTCGCATGAATTGATTAACGAGATTCTGGAAAAAACTTACAGGATGAAGACCAAAATAGTCTCAATCGTTTGTACCTGTTTGTGCAAAAATTATTTTCAATAGAAAATCAAACAGATTTCGAGAAATTTCAAAATTTTACCGAGGGGGTGGGGGAACTATAGACATGCTCAAACGAAAATATCCCCCCCCAAAGATTTCGCGAATAACACTGCCACGGTTGAGGCTCAAACGAAAAAACAGAAGCTCATTTAGAAATTCGACTTGGAGGGAGAAATTCGACGTGTTAACTTTCAGGAATGGCGTTAAATTTGTTAGTTGTTGTAGACACATTGCCCCCTCCAACTCGAATCTTGTGGTAAAATGCGTGTCATTAGAGAATAAATGAGCCTTTATTTTTTTCTTTGAGCCTCAAACGTTGCAAAGTTATTCGCAAAATCTTGGGAGGGGGGGAGTTGTAGACTTGGTTTTCCATTTTTGCTGTAATTTGAGTTTTTGGGTGAAATTTTTGGGTTATAGACCTCTGGTCTAGAATCTAGACCATTTGGAATCCGAATTTCGAAATTTCAAAAAACTGTATGTGTTACCACGTGTGAAGGAGAATCTCGTTAATTTGATCATGCGTGTCGGTGTCATTAATGTTTTTCTTGAAAATCTCAAAAACTATTTGGGTACAAACGATAATAATACTTGCACAAACAAAAGCGCAAACGAAATACAAACGATCTAGGCTATTTTAAATCCGAAATTCGAAATTTTAAAAAGGCATGTCTCCAGCTTCCCCCCCAGAAAAATTTTGAAATTTTTCGAAAACTATTTGGGTACAATCGAAAATTTTTTTTGCATAAACGAAGCACAAACGATTGATACCATTTTGGATCCAAAATTCGAAATAGGGGGGGATTGCATGTCTCCAGCCCCCCCCCCCCAGCGAAATTTTGAAATTTCTCAAGAACTACTTGGGTACAAACGAAAATAATTTTTGTAGAACACGTACAAACGATTTAAGCAGCGTTCACAATGAAGTAGGATCTTGCCTTGCTTCGGTAAAAAGCTAGCAAGAGCCAATCAAACTAGATAATTTTTTAATCATAGAAAAGGATAGAAAAAAATACTTTAATCTAATTGGCGCTTGTCAGTTTTTTACCGAAGCAAGGCAAGACCCCACTTCATTGTGAACGCCGATTTAGGGCCAGTTGTATAAAAGAGGGTTAACTCGGGGATCAGCTGATCCTGGTTCAAGAGCTGATCCAGGATCGACCGAAGGTAGATAGATTTACTTGATAGGTTTATTTATAATCTATTTACCTTGCGTCGATCCTGCTTTGCTTTGATCCTTGGTTTAACCCTGATCCGAGGATGATCTTCTTTTATACAACTGGCCTTTAGAGTCTAAATCGTTTGTAAAGTTTAGACTATTTTGGATTCAAAATTCGATATGGGGGGGGGGGGCTGGCGACATGCACCATTTTAAGGGTAGCAGTCAGCACTGCTATTTTCGATAATCCTAAAAATTATTATTGTGTCCGATTGTGCTCGTCGTGTGCCACAGTGTGCCGTAAATCATAAAATTTTAATTTAATAAAAAATACAATTTTTTGGGGCCAAAAACGAAAATCGAAAACGAAGTTAGCACTGCCACTTTCGATAATCCCAAAATTTGTTATTATGCCGAATTGTGCTCGTGGTGTGCTGCCATGTGCTGGAAATCATAAAATTTTACATTGATAAATAAAATTTCTTTGGGCTAAAAACTATATTAGCGACGCGCGTGAATGGATTAAAGAGATTTTAATTGTCCCTACCTACTTTATAGCGAAACCACTTCTTAGGCCCACTTTTTTGAAACAGTTTTGACTTTAATTCTAATTACCGTAAAAGTGTCTTCAGCCGCTAAATCTTAATTTATTAGTGATTTATCAAAAGGCCCTGCAAAATTTAAGTTTCTTACCAAGTGCAAATATTAAAATGACATTCATTTTGACAAATAAATGGTAAGAAATAAATTTGGTGGTGATTATCTTGAAATTAAATTCAAGTTATTGCAGAAATAATTGCTTAGTTTTTTTTTTATTAATTAAAAAGGACATTATGATAGAAACTGATATTAAATATAAAATCCTTACACACTATAAGAATCCAATTGGTGAAAACTTAAGATTCGAATTTTAATCCAAAATAGTCTAAATCGTTTGAGCCTATATTTGAGCAAGAATTATTTTCGTTTGTACTCAAATAGTTTTGGAGAAACTTCAATTATTCTCTGAGGGGAGGGGTGCTAGCCCCCCATTTCGAATCGGAAATAATCTAAATTGTTTTGTGCTTCGTTTGTGCAAAAATTATTTTCGTTTGTAACCAAATAGTTCTCGAGAAATTTCAAAAATTAGCTGCTTGTTGGAGAAATGCTCTTTTGAAATTTTAAATTTTGGTTACGCCTTTTCTTCTTTTAGTAACGGAACTCTACCAAGCACACTCATTTTTATTATTTTTTGAAATGCTATTTACTATTTTACAAAAAGGTATTCAAATTTGAATATATTTGCCCAATTATGGAGGACACTATTAGTGGCGTTTTTACAAGTATTAAGCTAATTAATTTATTTAATTGCCAAACCATTTGAACAAAATTTGATAATAAATTGCGCAATATGGTATCAATACACTTTAAAAATATAAATAATAGCTGCACAACCCTAATAATTGCAAAAGAAGCACAGAAAACACTGAATGACGTGAAAATTATGATAATGTACCGGGTACCCCATTCGGGTGATATACGTTGTTTTTTCCTACAGGAACATGAGAGTTAAAAAAACGTAGCACTAATAAGAAAAACCTCATAGAAACGAACCGCACCAAAAGAGGTTCAAGTGCATTCAAAATAATCATATCACTTCGGGAAATCCCCGAACAAACCGTTAACGCTGTACCAATACCAAGCATTTTACTTATTTACAATTACGTGTTATAAAAACTATGAATTTTGAACACAATCGTAAAAATACTGGCGAAAAATTAATTACCTGTTTTCCAAAAACGACTAAAATGAATACAATAAACTGTTAGCACTAAAACACAATGTATCAGTTGACACACTAGCAGACATCTACGAAGAATGATCTCATTCAAGATTATGATCTCATTGCCTTCAACTACGCATTCTTATTTTCTGTAAAGTGCTGGCACCTATCTGGCGATAGAAAATTCTTCGGTATGATTATTATTTGCTTGATATTAAATAAAAAATTTTTAATTACATAAAAAAGGTTATGAAGCCTAAAATTTTAATATAATAGGGGAAAGCTGTAAAAAATTGAACAAAAAAAAAAGGATTTACTTGGAGCCTCACTGTAAAACTAATTTTTGCATAACACTAAATTCATAGCATTTTATACTTATACATTTACACAATAAGGGATTCTATTTGATTCCATGTCAAAATGTCGAAAACAATAACGGCGAAAGTCAAAAACGTCGCAACACTATAAAATAAGTTATTAAGGTTATAAAATGTATATGAATAAAAATGTAGGGAACAGGACCGCCGCAAGGGGTACTTCCGCCCATGTACAAAGCTTAATTTGGCCGCCTTTGTAGCCGACTTTTTTCTGTTTTTTGATACTTCTTCTTCTTTCTAGAAGTAATTCTCTAGAGAATTCTCTTCTAGTAGGCCAAGGCCTGTTATTTCCCAACACATGCGTCATTTCCTTGGTAGTGTTAGAAACTTTGATCACCACCACCAAGATCACGCGATTTGTTGCCCTTGGATTTCCTTATTTGGGGTTTTTTGAAAGGAAAGGTGTATGCCAATATTCCAAGAACAATTTCTAAACTGAAAGACAATATTCGACGCGCCATTAATGAAATTGAGCCGGAACTATGCCAAAATGTCATCGAAAATTTAACCAAAAGAACAAACGAGTGCCATCAGACACGTGTTCCATACATAACCTCCATGTCTACACTCCTTATTGCAATAAAAACATTCGAACTTTTTAAATTTCAAAATACGGGAGGAGGAGGCAATGGTGTTACTGATGGGACACCCTATATAGATCTATTCTGCATAATCAGTTATGGTGAAATAGCTTCATAATGTTAACAAGGTTTGAAAGACAAAATAAGTTTATTTTTAAACCATAATGTATTATCATACTAAATAGAAGAATTACTTAGATCAGCGATTCTCAACCTGGGGGTCCCGGATCTATTGACCCCTTAGGGGGTCTATTATAGGCTAAGCAAGAACATTCGGGGGTCGATTCGTAAAAAGGTTGAGAACCGCTGACTTAGATCACAAAACGCCTCTACACCAAGATTTGGATGCGTTTGAAGCATTGATTTGAATCCAGGTGTAATTCCTACTTCTGCAGCGCGAGCAACGATGAAATCTTTCACTTGAACCTTTAATTGTGTTGCACGAAACCTATCGCTAAGAATAAAAGTTTCTGCTGCATTTTCAGGAGTTAAACTTTCAAACAAGGCCTTTTCGCACGCAGTTTTTAAGTCAGCCATTGCGTATTTTTCAGCCACTCCTAGCAAACGTGGAGCCATTTCTTTCAATTTGTGTATTCTTCCTGTGTACATATAACGTAACATTTCGCTCAAGTCTTCTTCATCTATATCCGTTATTTCTACTCGGTTATTCTTACTTTCTGCCATGTCATGTCGAAACATGGCCCTGAATACTGGGCTTCGAGCTGTTAACATTACTTTGTGGGCTCGAAATTCCTTGCCAGTGCCACAAGTGGAAAGTATTACATCACTCCATTCTTCATTTTCGAGTACGAATGATAAGTCTCTCACTAGATCACTTTGCGGTGTGGTGAGTGTTCCCGAAATATCGTCACTGCCTACCCTGATAGCCAATTCACAAAATATAGTAAGTTTGTCGTCGGATAAAAAATTATTTTCTTTGTTAAACAATGAATCTCTCTTTAGAAAGTTTTCAACACCCCAAGTCTTGCCTATACGAAAATTTTGCGATCCTGTAATACGGTTAACATCTTGGCCTTCAGCGTTCACAATACCGAAAGTGAATTCTGCTTTTATCTCGCCAAGGTTACAATCAACTAGCATTAAATATATAGATATTGCTGCCCGAGTGGATTCTTGGAATCCTTTAGGGCAGGGGTGGCGAACCTTTATGTATCAACGTGCCATTTTTTCTAAAGAAATGTTTAATGAGGCCATAGACGTGCCATCAGATAATTAAATATAATATTTAATAGTGTATTTTTTTATCGGTGGCGTGCCCAAAATATTGTGTCGCGTGCCATCAATGGCACGCGTGCCATAGGTTCGCCATCACTGCTTTAGGGTATAGCCTTAAATCCCATTCCAATGCAACGTTATTGGTTCCAGTTGAAAATGTAGGTGATTTCATTACCTCGCAGTTTTCTTCAGAGCAGCTACTGAAGTTATTTATGGTCCTAGTGTGTCTATACCGAACAACTTTAATATGATGTATTGAACTCCAACTTTCAATACAACAACTTTTTATAGCATGGACGACATTTTCAGCCATAGCGGAAAAATTCACTGTTATTCGATTAAGCTAAAGAAACCAAACCGTTTTAATTTGTAAGTAAATAACTTTTACAATTGTCCCGTATACATGCACGAGTTAGCTCAGGCTCAGTTCGAGCGTATTAGGTATGGCGATCTAACGGAATAGTTCAACCCGAGTGAGATCGAGCTAGAAAAGTGGGCTAGGGCTTTCAGATCGAGCTATTTCAATGTATGAAACCGAGCTTGCTTAGATCGATTTAACGTTGAGCTCGAGCTAACTCGTTCATGTATACGGGAATTATTAGTATTATTCAAAAATGATTTTGGCTGATTTTTTAAGATGGTGGCGCGTGCACATGCGCGCTAAGATCGAAATCTTGGATTTAACATTAGTAGAAGAATTTATAAATTACATTAAAACATTGAAACTTTCAGAACAATTACGATCGCGCCACCAATTTTAGAGCTAATTGCACCGGCCTTATTACTACCGAAATAAATAAAATAAGTAAAAGCTTACCTTAAGGCTGTTCAGTAGGGATTAAAAAATTAATAATATGCTGGTTTTCTAGTAATATTCTTATAAAATAATGTATTTTAAGTGACCTTTACTGAAAAAAAAAAGCTGTAAAAAAATTAGTTTAGCCACAATTTCCAATTAAAGTGTGAATTTAACTTGTACTCTCATGCACAATCTAGAAAAGATACAAAAATGCGACTTTCGCTAAGCTCAAGAATTCTTGTTTTACTTTGTCACTATATAATTTTTATTTTGATAAATATCATCATATTCTTGTAAAAAAATGTTTAATTCGAGTAAAAACGTGCTATTTTGAGTAAGTATAAGATTACATATTAATTAAGCTTGCCATTGTATAAAATCATTGAAATTTATATCAACACATAGATTGAACTTTCAACTTAAATATCCACAAAAATTTTATGAAAAATATTTTTTAATAAAAACAGGAAACTACAAGAAGTCTAATAATGTCTTGACATCTCTTATTTCTACTTTTTCTATCTTTGTTTAAGTACCCCCACCTTATTAAACTACACGTTGAATGCTGTGGAAATAGGAGAAATTTGCACGTGTTAATTGATAATGCACTTACCTTGTTGCAAGAAGAATGCAGCTTCACTTTTATTAGTTTTGAGATAAATAAAAACCTTTATTAAAATCTATATAATTTGGAATTTATTTATAGGTTTTTTGAAGTACCAATAAATTCGTGATTTTGTTTTACATGCTTTGGTGTAAATAACTCATTTTTTTGCCAAAAGTGGAGCTGCATCATTCTTGTCTTCAATTTTTCAGTAAAACTACATAGTTAGAGAGCCAATAGACGGCTAATCCTAATTCTAATCCGGCGCGGCGTCCGGCAATTTTTTTTTCAAATATTTTCTTTTAACAATGTACTTTATTTTCTAAATTATGTAATTGTATTTTAAAATTTTTTAAGAAAAGATATTATATTACATCTCATTGTTTTAATCAATGATTATACAGTGTTAGGTAACCTAACCTACGAGCATACGCATGTAGTTCACTCATTCCAATTAATCATTGATTAAAACAATGAGATGTAATATAATATCTTTTCTTGAAAAATTTTAATTTCTTTCAATATTTCTTTTTACACAATTAATGACAAGCATTATTTTTATGTTGTATTGTAAGTACCTAATACCCTAGACTTCAATTACTTAACAAATTTTAAATCGCGAATAGATAACTCAAACAATAGTCATAAATGTTTTGCTTCTAAAATTTTTCATTTGGTTAATTCGCGCTTTGTGAACGCTTTGAAACGACGATTATACAATAAAGTTATACCACATGCAAAATTGTATTTTTTCTGGAATGAAGGTCAAGAACTTGTACAAGTACATTACGTAATATTATATTACATTATCGCTTCTTGTTTGATAACGCGGCCCACGCTTAAAAGTACAGTGGAAGGTTTAAAGCCATTTGAGGGGAATATAACATTTAAACAACTAGATCGTAGCGCCCCCATAGCGGAAAAGTTTTGCGTAATCGGCTACTGATCATCCTTAAAATATGTAACTGAATTTCTTTAACACTTTCAAACACACGTGGGTTTCGAAAACGAATTATATGGAGATTAGAAAAATATAATATAAACATAAACATATAAATAATTAAATACTGCCACAGATTATTTGAAGCAGTATACCAACATAACCTAAAAAAATTTTGCAAATTCAGATTTCATCTTTCATCATTGTTTTCAGCCTCTTGACTGCCTAGTACCTACTATTTAATAGGAATAAACATAAAAAAAATTTTTTATAGTAAAAATTGTAGTTAGGGAATTGGTCGTAAACGACAAAGATCAAGGACAAGCAGGTCCGTCCTCAGGTTCGACGTCCAATGAAAAGCTAACAAGAAAAATTATAAAATCAGAGACACCTTGGACGGATAACACGATTGGATCTCATCATAGGCGCAACTAGGGGGGACTAAGCCCCCCCCAAGTATCCCAATTTTTCGTTATATTTACCTCCTTCTTAAAAAAATTGTTTGAAAACATTTTTTTAGCCCCCCCAAACTTTTGACCCTAGTTGCGCCTATGGATCTCATTCACGACTTTACACTTGAAATTTATTTCAGCAGATCCGTAATGGCTAAATAAAACTTCAAAGTTGCTTTACCAATTGTGCAAAAAGTTTTGTCAAGTGGCAAGCACACCCATTGTACCACCACTTTGACCAGGAATCCAGGGTTGCCGGGGACCCTTACCGTGATGTATAATTGGTTGGCCTATAGCGCTCTATTAGGGGAGGGTGTAACATAAATCTTTAGTCCTTGCTTCACTCTTAATATAATTTTATAAAAAAGAACCTACATCATTTTTTTTTACTTCTTTGTGGTATTCGTAACAGGTCATATTTTTGGTTTTCAAATTGTGAATTCCTAATGCACAATAATGCATTTTGTTTTGGTATTTCCACCTCACTTTCAGAACTTGAACTCCTTTTACCGTGAAATCTCAAATAATAAAAGAAATAAACATTTTCATTCACAGGGTAAAAGCAGTGTTATATCTATGTCAAAGCGCATTTGCGACTATGAGTACATTTATCGCAAAAACGAGATATGAGGCTTCGAATGGCTGCCTTATTGTCAAATTTAAGGTTTTTTGAAAATTCTTCGATAAAAATTAGTTTTGAATGTTTAAAACAAGCATACAAATTTTGAGTTAGATTGGTGCAAAAGGTTTTTTAACCCTTATAGAGCCATACCTAGTACCCGGGTACTATTTTGACTTTAAAACAGCATTTTTTCTACCGGGCCGATTTTGTTGAGCTTCGGTGACATCTCTAAAAAAACGGTTCTCTACACACAAAAAAATATAAAACGGAAAAATAGTGATTTTAAGTAAAAAATTTTTGAAATTTTTTAAAACTATACGTAATCCGGCCATACGTAGTCTGCATTACTTTTATATGGGATATAAATACTACAGAATAGCTCCATTCATTCAAAATTGTTATAATATTTATTGATAACAATTTAACATAGTATGAGGTGTTAAAATATAACTTTTTTCACATTTTACTTGAAATTAACTTTAGAATAGAGGCAATTTGAAATAAAAAATAAATCAAGTTATATTTCATTATATTCTGCTCTACAAATTTTTTTAGGGACATAATATGAGGTCACGCAGGTTTCTGGTATTTCTGGCAACTTTTTCGGCCCTTTGCCTTTTCGAAACATTCAATAAACATAAAAAACAGTATCATGTTACTTTCATGTGGCTAGTAACGTCTAGTCTAGGTTCCGCGTTTATGTCGATGCGGAAGTAGAATTACTGGTGAAAAAAAATCACGAATTGCACCAAATAATAAATTATTAAGATTCACTGCTACTTTAAATTTATTAGTATTTATTATGTTATTGAAAAACCACCTACTGCAATCGACAAGGTAACATCTACACTTGACTAATGAGCGTTACTTGAGAATATTGCTGACAATTTAATAAAATTTTGCCAAAAACCATGAGGCACAATCACATTATGCATAAATGTAACTCGATATGAATATAATTGTTATTAAAAACGCTTATAAGAATATTAAATATCGGCTTAAAGACTGAGCATAACAGGAATTGCATATAAATATATGGTAGTACCCGGGTACTACGTATGGCCGATATAAGGTGTAAATTTGTATGGCTCCATAAGGGTTAAATATCTTGCTCCGCGATTTGAAAACGTAGTTTTGAGATAAACGCTTTAGCTTTGTTATTTATTAATATTTTGTAAAAAACAATTACCAAATCCTCACTAAATAATGTTATTTTAAATATTTAAACTGTTGTACAAAAATGAAAATTTAATATAGAATATAAATCTTAAAAAAGAAATTTCAGGCCCACCTAATTATGTCGAAAAACTAGGTAATTTTTGCAATTTTTGTGTGGAGAAGTGTAATTAGGTGGGCCTTAAATTTCTTTTTTAAGATTTATATTTTATATTAAATTTTCATTATGTAAGGGTTTTTGAGTGACTTGATTAATCATACAACCACCATTAGTTAGGGTGAAATATTTATACTTTACTTAAAATAACATTGAAAATTAATATAAAATTACAACTGATTGGCTTAATTATAAAAATTGAAACTCATTGGTACCAGAATTTATTAAGTGGTCGGGAACCACGGGTTGCCGACCGCTGGTCTAAAGCATATGTTTTCAAACTCTTTTACCTTGCTTCCGTTTCTATTAGCACACCCCGCTTTAGCGGCATGATGAAGTCTACATAGTTCCAGAAAAATTGCAGAGCAAAATAAAAACATTACATCACTTACTATTCGGGGATTTACCTAAATACCATCGTTATCTCGAAAAAAGAAAACAAATTACTAAGGGCGGGTTGTACCAACGTCGGTTAAACCTCTTTCAACTTTGAACTTAGTTCAACCAATCAATATAGTTAAAAACCCCGTATTTAGCCATGTTGATTGTTTGAACCGTTATTGAACCGAGTTCAAAGTTGAATGAGGTTTAACCGACGTTGGTTCAACCCACCCTTAATCTACTAAAGATATAAGTTATGCAACTTATATGTCTGCATTGTAACATCATTTACATGTATGAGAGTAGGGTCAACTGGACCATTTTTTGTTGTTGCTACTTTTCGGTTCTAATACTCCAACAACCAGGGCGAGGTCAAAAAAATTAGATAATCGCTGAGACAAAAATCCAACCTTCACTTTTTTCCTATGATCATTTCTAGGGGTGTTTATAGGAGGGGGCATGTGCCCCTTCTGGCTACAGGCCTGTCTATAAATATAACAAATCAAATAACAAAATTTAATATAGGGATCATAGAGATTGGAAGGTTTAATAACAAGAAGGGGTGCCAAAATAATCGTGTCCAATGGTGCCATTTGTAAACAAAATGACTTTTTTAAGGGTCACTAGTCAAGAATATCTCATCAAAAAATGTGCTCAGATTTTAGAAGGGAAGAATCATTCACTCATTCACAGGCATGAAGGGTAAAGTGTTCCAAAAATATGAATTGAAGAAACGGGTAAATAAGTGACTACCCAAGTCTAGGAAAAACAAAGAAGGCTGAGTACAAAGAAGGAAAACTGAAAACTCTAGAGTTATTGTCCTAGGTGGAGTCGTGGAAAGGAAAGGGAAGGCTGGGAATATCCGGAGATTTGATAATCGATTTGGGTTCTAGGATAGGATTCAGAAGAGTTTTGGGAGAGCTGTAGAACAATTCATTCAAGTTAACAGGATCCAAAAAGGATGCCACAGCTACTCTGTCGTCATTGTAAAACTCACACACTCCAATAGTTTATGAATTGGGTCACCAAGGGGAGGACTACTGAATTTGGATATGGCGCTACATTCACGGCAGAATCTATCCAAATCACTTGAGGAATGTCCCGAATTTGCCAAGACCCCTGAGTAGTTGAGCCATTTTCAAGGAGATGGATCGTGGATTTTAAGGTGAAACCTTTGGAAAAAATAGATAGGTAATTCTATCGTATTATGAGAAAGGCTGGGAATTTTTACATTTGTGTATTCGAATATTCGTTTTGAATATTCAAATTACTCGAATATTCGAATAATTTGAATAGTGCCGTTGAGAAAATATTCATATTCGAATACTCGATTAGTTGATTATATTCGATTTTTTGCACCAAAAACATTTTTGGACCCTTTTTTTAATCTCTTGCTCTCCCATGGGGGGATTTGAATGTTTGAACCCTCAAAACCACCCCCGCATATAGTAAGGCTGGGAATTTTTAACATTTTTGTATTTGAATATTTGTTAAAAAAATGACAAGAATATTCAAATTACTCGAATATTCGAATAATCATATGAATAATTTGAATATTCGAATAATTTTGAATATTCGAATAATTTGAATAGTGCCGTTGAGAAAATATTCATATTCGAATATTCGAATACTCGATTAGTTGATTATATTCGATTTTGATTCCCAGCCTTAATTATGAGTATTTATCCCATCTTTCTTACCAAATGAGATTGATTCTGCCAATAAGAGAAGTTTTGGATGGGCACAGCACAGCTTCTCATTGATTCGGAGTTTCTTGGAGGCGAAGACTCCATCATCTTTTTCAATATCTGTAACAAAAACTTTTATCCGAGGAAGTTAACAGAAATGTCAGGCTGGGTCAGTTCTAGATCTACAGCTAGTTAGGAAGAATATGTATACTAAATTATCAATGCTGGAAGAACAAATAAGTGCAGTGTTAATAAAAAAATTTATTTTCAAACCAAAATGCAATATCATACAACAGAAGAATTGCTTAGAACACAAAAAGCTTCTACACCAAGATGTGGATGCGTTCGAATCATTGATTCGAATCCAGGCGTTTTTCCTATATCTGAAGCGTGAGCAACGATGAAATCTTTTACTTGTTCCTTTAATTTTGTTGTATGAAACGTATCGCTGAGAATGAAAATTTCTGCTGCATTTCCAAGCGATAAACTTTCAAACAAGGCTTTTTCGCACTTAATTTTTAAGCCATCCATTGCGTATTTTTCAGCCATTCCTAGCAAGCGAGGAGCCATTTGATTCAATTTGTGTACTTCTCCGGTGTACATATAACGTAGCATTTCGTTCAAGCCTTCCTCATCCAAATCAGTAATGTCAACCCGATTTTTCCTACTTTCTTCCATGTTATTTTGAAACATGACTCTGAATACTGGGCTTTGAACTGCTAGAACTACTTTGTGGGCAGGAAATTCTTTTCCACCAGCAGAAAGTGTTACGTCACTCAATTCGCTGTTTCCGAATAAAAACGCGAAGCCATTCGTTAGATTACTTTTCGGTTTATTGAGTATTTCCGAAGTATTATCACTGCATGCTGTGGCAGTAATATCGCAAAATATGGTAAGTTTGTCGTCCACTACATACTTATTTTCTTGATTATCCAAATCATTCCGTCTTATAAATTCGGTTTCACCAATATCATTGATATTTTTATTAAATCGATCCGAATCTTCAAAGTTTTCCATAAATTCACCGTCAGCGTTTACAATACTTAACTTGTATTGAATTTGTATTTCACTCTCACGACATGTATTCCGTTCTATAAACAAGGACACGTATTCGCTACTTTCCTTATCCATCCCTTTTGGATAAAGCGATAAACACCATTCCGATTTATCATTCCAGCGATTTTCTCCAGCCGAAAATGTTGGCGATATCAATTCTTCGCCATTCTCTTCAGATCTACTACCAAAATTGTTTATAGTCCAACTATATCTAATTTTAACGATTTTAATTAGTGTAGAACTTGTACTTTTAAATATTGGATCATCATAGTCGTTTTCATAATATTTGCTTACGTGCAATAATTTCGACAGATCACTTTCCGATGTGGTAAGCGTTTCCGAAATATTCTCAATCCCAATTGTAGCAGTAATATCGCAGTAGACGGTCAAATTGTCGCCTGACAAGTAAATATTTCTTTTATTTAACAGAAGAGCCTTATACATAAATTTGTCATTGCCACACTCAGATACTTTTTTTCCAAGTTTTATTGAATCATTGTGTTCGCAAATATTTATACCTTTAGCCGACACAACACCCAACTTGTATTTAGTTTGTATTATGTTCAAGTTCGGTGTAATCAAGCGTATAAACAGAGATACATAGTTGCTACAATCTTTATTTCTACCGTTTGGGTACAGCTCTAATCGCCATTCCGATTTGTCATTCCATTGATTTTTTCTAGCCGAAAATGTGGGCGATATCAATTTTTTACCGGTTTCTTCACAACAGAACCAAAAATTATTTATAGTCCAAGTGTGTCTAAGTTTAACAACTTTAGTTTTTGTAGAACTTCTAAATTCAAAAAATGGATCACGATATACTTCGTTTCCAATACATTTTGAACTTGGGGTTGATACCTCAGCCATACTGGTAAAGGATTCCTAGTATTTCAAATGATTTATTGATCTAAAACAAAATAAAGTTTTACTTTATGAAATATTTGAAATAGAAGAAAAATAAAAATAAAAGGTTTGATTTGGTTGATGGCCGATGGTTTCCAATAATTACCGAAAGAGTTATTTAACGTCTCGCAAAATCTCGCAGGTACAAACGAAGTAAAAACGATTAAGACTATTTGGATTTTCATGCTGTAAGTTTTTCCCAGAATCTCGTTAATCCAATCATGCGTATCAATGTCCCTTGAAAATCTCAGAAAGTATTTGGGTAAAAATAAACGAAAATAGAACTTGCACAAACAGGTACAAGCGAAGTACACACGATTGAGACTATTTTGGTCTTCATGCTGTAAGTTTCTTCCAGAATCTCGTTAATCATATCATGCACGTCAACGTCCTTTCTTGAAAATCTCAAAAACTATTTAGGTACAAACGAAAATAATACTTGCTCAAACAAGCACAAACGAAATACAAACGATCTAGGCTATTTTAAATCCGAAATTTAAAAAAAACATGTCTCTAGCCCCCCCTCCCCCAGAGAAATTTTGAAATTTCTCGAAAACTATTTGGGTACAAACGAAAATAATTTTTGCACAAACAGGTACAAATGATGCACATATATTTAAAAATGCAGAATATTTAAAAATGTTATAATGAATAACGTAATCAATATAAAGTATCTAAATTCAACAATACGATTTACATGTTTATGTTACGGTCAATGATGACAATTCGGCCATTAACGTCAATGGCCGGACAATGACGTCAATGCCCGGTTTAGTTGGGCATTGGCGTTAACGCCCGGCCAATAACGTCAATGACCATACATTTTGGGCGATGGTGACATTTAAAATTTCATATGTGGCTTTTACATCATTGACCGGGCAATGACGTCATTGCCCAATACAGAGTGGTCAATGATGATACTACTATTCTACGATGAGAATTGTTGTATAGCAAAACTGGTATTATTTTAGTTGGCGGTATTTTTTTTCTATTCCTTCATAAAGTGACATATTAATGCCCGTTTTCACCAACAATTTATTTAAGAATTTCCTAGTAAAGAATTACTTCCATAAATATGATTGGTCATATTTGACATATGAGTTTTTTTTATGTCAATGCTATGTCAAATTTCACCAATCACATTTATGCAAAGGAATTCTTTACTAGGATATTCTTAAATAAATGTTCAAAACTTCATTTACAGCTAGAAATTAGCTATAGATACAGCATTAACTTTTTTTAACGGAAAGAGGAGAATTTTGTGAATATAATTTTTAGTCGATTTTTATAAAGGATTAATGTGTTGATTATGTTAATTGGCGATTTTATATAAAAAGTGCAAAATTAATTAAAATTTAAAATATGTTGTCATGACTACAAGAGACAGGATAGTTAGGCTGTTATGCCCCCCCTTCATCCGGCATTACGCTCCGGTTTACTCAATCGTGAACAAAAGACTATCTCAGGGTGGAATTTTCGTTGAATACTTTTTCTGATATAAACTTACTAGGCATTCCAATAATGTTTACAATCTGAAATTAAATTAGTACTTATTCGTACTGTTTCTTTTTATAAAAAGTCAATAATAATTTTAAATGATATAATAATGAATAACAATGACTGTGTAATTAAAACACAATAATTAAACAAAAAGGAAACTTAACTACTTAAACCTATGATTCTAAATCGATCGATATCAAACTTAACACTAGATAAATCTTAATAAATGTAACATTCTTTCAAATAAGAATTTACTAATTTAGTTAATTATTAAAATGAACAATTAGTTAAAGTTGCCATAATAAATAGGCAACGCCAAAGTTATATATGGTAATTGAAATACTTTGGTCGATTCTTACTAATAAATAATTTACAGTACCTCAATAATTGCTGTAGTAAGCTTAGATAGAATTGGTTGTATGCTTCTAACCACGTGAAGAATTGAAGAAACACGAATTGGTAGTTTCGCCATAATATTTGAACCATCATTGTTGATGTTTTAGGAAATAGGTTGAATTCCATATTAGTTGGATTATAATTTAAATAGTTCGAAATTAAATAATATCCGATAACACGTAAATTAGTACACTTTTTATATTTAGTGAATCGACACTGCAACGAAATTTATTATTATAGTTTGGGTGTTAGAACACCCTACCATTTTGATAGTTTATTCATCACAACGTTTAATTATAACATTAACATAAATCACGTAATTAGATAAATTATTAAGTTACTTTATTGTGGCATGATAATTATAACATGCGCGTCTACTCCGTCTTAAAGCTAAACGGATTCTAGATCTTTCTGACTACTTGCACGCACGGAAGTGAATAATATTAAAGTAGGGATAGTGCTGTTTACTTGCGCGTATTGACCAATAGAAACGCTGAATATAAAGCATTACCTTATAAGGAATGGTATTTATGCTGGTAACTTTACTGGAAGAAATATCTTTGTATTACTCGACTTAAAAAAGTAGATTTAATTCTTAAATGAAATAAATTTGATATTTAAAAATGTGAAGGTGATTCATAACCGTAACAAGGCAAAAACAGATCGGACGCCCTAACATAAATTCACCAATAGAGAAAGTTTATTACCAATTAAAACGTATATTAGCGTTAATAAACTTTCTCTATTGGTGAGTTATTCCTAAGTCTTCTCCTAGTCTTCTGACTAGGCTTCTCCTAAATGAATTTTCGTTTCTACCATAATTTGAATGATTTCAAAAGAAACCAATGAAAATTTACTTTCATTCTTTCCAACCAATGAAAGCCGCTATTTATAATGAAACTGCAAATCTAGGTAGCTGCGCCACCTGTTGAAAAAGTTTTTATCCTGTTGATAGATCGAGCCCTTAAGATAATTTCGATAATTTAGAATAAAAATGATTAATTTAAAATTTTCTAGTTAATTGTTGATTTTAAATGATTAATTTAAAAAATGTATTTAATTATTTTTTAATATTTATTATTGTTTTAAATTTTTGTTAATTTTTATTATTTCTGTTAATAAATGATTTTACTACAATGATACAACACACCTAAAATTCACTTGCCAATTAGCTGTGAAATTTAAATCACCATTTTGCTGTTCCTTATATCATTTATTCTATGATATCATCATTGTCCAATCCTTTTTGGCCAATAACGTCATTGACCGGCCAAAGACGTAAATATTACAATCAGATGAAAATATTTGCATCATTGCCCACTGGTAGCGGGCGTTGACGTCAATGACCGGACAATGACGTTAATGGCCAGCATAAATGGGCATTGACATCATTGCCCGGCCATTGACGTCAACGCCCGATTTACATCATTGACTGTAACATTATAAATTACATTAAAAAATTGAAACTTTCAGAACAATTGCGATCGCGCCACCAACTTTAGAGTTAATTGCACCGGTCTAATTACTATCGAAATAAATAAAATAAATAAAAGCTTACCTTACTAACTGAATTTCTTTAACACACACAAACACACGTGGGTTTTGAAAACGAATTATATGGAGATTAGATAAATATAAATAATTAAAAACTGCCACAGATTATTTGAAGCAGTATACCCAAGTATACCAACATAACCTAAAAATTTAAATTTGCAAATTCAGATTTCATCATTCATCATTGTTTTCAGCTTCTTGACTACCTAGTACCTACTATTTAATAGGAATAAACATAAAAAAATTTTTTAATAGTAAAAATTGTAGTTAGGGAATTGGTCGTAAACGACAAAGATCAAGGACAATCAGGACCGTCCTCAGGTTTGACGTCCAATGAAAAGCTAACAAGAAAAATTATAAAATCAGAGACACCTTGAACGGATAACACGATTGGATCTCATTCACGATTTTATACGTGAAACTAATTTCATCAGATTCGTACTGGCTAAATAAAAATTCAAAGTTGTTATACCAGTTGCGCAACATTTGCAGCAACAGGTCTTGCAACCTGTGGTGGGTAAGAATCCCGGCTTGCCGGGGACCCTTACCTTGAAGTATAATTCGCGGACCGATAACGCTCTATTAGGGGGAGGGTGCAGGATAAATCTTTAGTTTAGATCTAGCACCAATCTAAAAGTTCTATCATCTGTCCGCAACACCTCTGTCCGAGGTCCGAAAACGAACCTACATAATTTGTGTACTTCTTTGTGGTATTCGTAACAGGTCATATTGTCGTGAATAATTTCAACATCCAAATTTATTATAATTATTCCCAAATTAAAATAAGATTATGTTGTATTAATGGGTTGCAATTATTCACACGAGATATTGAACTCCAGGTTAGTTGAACTTTCAACGGTTTCCGATAGTAAGTTCAAACTAACCAAAGTGCAGCTTCTGAAAATGCAATAATGCAATTAAAGCAAATAACTTATGGTGTGACAGGATCCACGCAAACAAACTGAACCTGGGTTCACCGATCAGGCGATTGGAAAATCAGCTCTGAGTCAATTACATAATAATATGGTCAGTCAATCAATGAGGGGCGGTTGTCAGTCATCGGTAGTCTTGAGTTTTCGGTAGTTAGTGTGCTAGCGAGTTGCCGGTATCGAGGTATCGGGGGTCGGTTTGCCAGCCAGCTAATCCAGTGGTCACTACCCTTCATTGAGGTTGCCGCCAATAGTCAACATCTAAAGATGACCATCTTAAATATTATTATGTAAGTTGTTTTTGAATAATATTTGTAAAAGTTAAAAGTATTGGGACAGTTATTTAATAAATGTGGTTAAATGAATAATCCTGGTATTACTTACTGAGTGAGAACGCTACCCCCTATGGAACCAACGCTGCCCCCTATGGAAGATTTTGGTGATTGGTACCAAGTATTAAGGCCCTAGTAGGGACTAACGCCCATATACGACAATATTATTTTTGGTTTTCAAATTGTGAATTCCTTATGCACAATAATGCATTTTGTTTTGGTATTTCCATCTCACTTTCATAACTTGAACTCCTTTTACCGTGACTGAATCTCAAATAATAAAAGAAATAAACATTTTCATTCACAGAGTAAAAGCAGTGTTATATCTATGCCAAAGCGCATTTGCGAGTACATTTATCGCAAAAACGAGATATGAGGTTTCGAATGGCTGCCTTATTGTCAAATTTAAGGTTTTTCGAAAATTCTTCGATTAAAAATTAGTTTTGAATGTTTAAAAAAAGCATACAAATTTTGAGATAGATTGGTGCAAAGGTTTTTTAAATATCTTGCTCCGCGATTTGAAAACGTAGTTTTGAGATAAACGCTTTAACTTTGTTATTGATTAATATTTTGTAAAAATCAATTACCAATTCCTCACTAAATAAAGTTATTTTAACATATTCAAGAAATTTCTTTTGTAAGATTTATATTCTATATTAAATTTTCATTATGTAAGGGTTTTTGAATTTTGAGTGAATTAATCACACAACCACCATTAGTTAGGGTGAAACATTTATACTAAATCAACAAGGCTCGAATGACAAAATAATAATAATAATAGTATTTTTTAGAAAAGTTTTAATTCAAATCAAAATGCATTAAGATACAATAGATGGATTACTTAGAAGACAAAACGCCTCTACACCAAGATGTGGATGGGTTCGAACCATGGATTCAAATCCAGACGTATTTCCTACTTCTGCAGCGTGAGCAACTATGAATTTTTTTACTTCATTCTTTAATTCTGTTGCGCGAAACGTATCGCTGAGAATTAACGTTTCTGCTGCATTTTCAGGTGATAATCTGTCAACCAAAACTTTTTCGCATGTAATTTTTAAGCCATCCATTGCGTATTTTTCAGCCATTTCCAGCAAGCGAGGGGCCATTAGATCCAATTTGTGTATTTCTCCGGTGTACATATAACGTAACATTTCGCCCAAGCCTTCCTCATCCAAATCAGCAATGTCAACTCGATTCTTCCTAGTTTCTGCCATGTCATGTTGAAACATGGCCCTGAAAACAGGACTTCGAGCTGCTAGAATGATTTTATGGGCAGGAAATTCTTTTCCACCAGCAGAAAGTGTTACATCACTGAATTCGCTGTTTCCCAGTAGAAAATTTAAATCTTTTGATAGATCGCTTTGTGGGTTGGTGAGTATTTCCGACTCACTGCCTAATGTGATAGTAATCTCGCAAAATATGATAAGTTTGTCGTCCACTACAACCTGACTTAATTGATTATTCAAATCATTCTGTTTTATAAATTTTGGTTTACCATAACCAGATCCTGCTTTATCAAATAAATACGATAATTCTTGTGACTCATTGATAATTTTACCATCAGCGTTTATAATACCAAACGTGAATTTAGCTTGTTTTTTCGCGTAAAGTGTATTCAGCACTAAAAACAAGGACACAAATTCGCTACTTTCCATATCCATTCCTTTTGGATAAAGCCATAAACACCATTCCGACTCATCATTCCAGCGATTCTTTCCAGCCCAAAATGCAGGCGATATCAATCTTTCGCCGTTTTTTATCCAGCTGCGACCAAAATTGTGTACAGTCCAAGTATGTCTAAAATTAACGATTTTAATACGTGTAGAACTTGTGCTTTTAAAAATTGGATCATCATATTCACTTTTATAATGTTTGTTTACGTGCAATACTTTCGATAGATCACTTTTCGATGTGGGGAGCGTTTGCGAATTATTTTCAATCACAACTCTAACAGTTATCTCGCAAAAGATGGTCAAGTTATCGTTCACCAATATCATATTTTCTTCATTTAACAGAAAGTCCTGGAGCACAAATTCGCTATAACCTGAAGTAGTAGATATTTTTCCATTAAATTTTGCCGAATTATCATGTATGTTCGTATCTGCACCGCTAACGTTCACAAAACCCAACTTATATTCAGTTTGTATTTCTTTCAAGTTCGATGTGACCAAATTTATAAACACAGATACAAATTTGCTACCGTTTTTATCATCACCTTTTGGGTACAGCATCAAACGCCATTGTGATTTATCATTCCATTGATTTTTTCTAGCAGAAAATATGGGTGATATCAATTTTTCACCGGGTTTTTCACTACAGAAACTAAAATTGTCGATAGTCCAAGTGTGTCTAAGTTTAACAAATTCAATTTGTGTGGAACTCTTAGATTTTGAACTTGGGGTTGATTTTTCAACCATACTGGTAAATGATTCCTAGATTTAAATGATTTAATAATCTAAAACAAAAATATAAAAAATTATTTATTGTTGTTAAGACGACTGTCCTGATAAACACAGGTTTGTTTTGTGTCTTGCTTAAACCGAGCTTTATCAATCAACCTGCTCGTTGAAACGAAGCGTAAGTTCATAGTTGGTAATAATGGTTTTAGAAGCATAAATTATGGGTGAATTGTCGATCTAAGGTTGAGCTCAATAAAAACAACACATAAAAATTTCTAAGATTCATAGCCGGTTTCAGCAACATTATGTTATAGTTAATCTCTGATTAAGTTAACCCAGATCAAATATGAACCAATAGAAATCTGCTTTATGCCTTCTAGTCGCTTTCCATTGGTCCATATTTGATCTGGGTTAATTAATCAGAGATTAACTATAGCATAATCATAATGTTGCTGAAACCGACCATCAGCTTTAAAGTTTAAACCAGTAAAACAAATAATTTTAATACAATAGTGGTAGGGGATATAGATTATATTATATTGAAAGTTAGTACAAACTATGAAATAAATCGGTTAAATAGAACTTGAGATATCATGTCAACCATGTTGAAAAATGTAAAAATTAAATAAAAAATTAAAAATTTTTAAAAAAACCTTTTATTTAAAATTAAAAAAATTGCACTAAAAAATAAATAATAATTTTAATAAGAATAAACAGAGCTTCTTGGAAACATCAATATAAAAGCGT
The DNA here is from genome assembly GCA_958510855.1 of Rhagonycha lutea. Taxonomy (NCBI): domain Eukaryota; kingdom Metazoa; phylum Arthropoda; class Insecta; order Coleoptera; family Cantharidae; genus Rhagonycha; species Rhagonycha lutea. The sequence goes on from OY294041.1 coordinate 32,275,452, forward strand.
GGGGCTATCAATTGCTTACTTACCTCTAAATAAATAGCCCCACGCTTTTATATTGATGTTTCCAAGAAGCTCTGTTTATTCTTATTAAAATTATTATTTTAATTAATTTTTTAATTTTTTTTAATTTTAAATAAAAGGTTTTTTTAAAAATTTTTAATTTTTTATTTAATTTTTTATTTTTAATTTTTTAGTCATGTTTGTCAAATACAGCTCCTGATTCATTCTATCAGAATTCCTCTGGTATGTGTTTTTGATGTTTGATGCTTCACCCTGTATACATCATTAAAACAAAAAATTTCACCCTGAATGCGGTCCTTAAAAATGCGAATGCGATTTAGTAATGTAACTTTTCACCCTGTATGGTAAAACTGTACGCTTATCGCTTATTTCGCGGAATTTTGGGACACAAAATTAATATATAAACATTCGCTGCAAGTGAAAGATATATTCCAAATTTCAGCTCTCTAGGACTTCGGGAAGTTTCCATTTTCCATTCTTATCGGTGAATTTCAGCTTTGCCTCCTTCTACAAACGATTAACTTCTTGCTGGTAATTTGAGGGGGGGGGGTCGTGGTCTTGTTTTTCTATTTTCCCTCTTTATTTGAATTTTGGGGTTAAATTGGTGTCAAACGTTAAAGCATCGTTAGAGTCTAACTGAGCTTCCATTTTTTCGTTTGATCCTCAACCGTCGCGGAGTTATTCGCGAAATATTGGGGTGGGGGTAGATGTGTTTTTCTATTTTCGTTATATTTTTGAAGTTTTTGGTGAAATTGGTGTCAGATCGTAAAATTTTTGTTTCGATTACAAAATGTAATCCTAAACCAATAATGAATGTTCCTTTAGGTTCTAACGTATGATAGCAATTACACCCCAAAATTCGACTTACAGAGGGGGAAACGTGTCTACGTCCTGTAAGTAATGAATAAATAATTTTTTAGTCATATTTGTCAAATACAGCTCCTGCTTCATCCTATCAGAATTCCTCTGGTATGTGTTTTTGATGTTTGATGCTTCACCCTGTATACATCATTAAAACAAAAAATTTCACCCTGAATGCGGTCCTTAAAAATGCGAATCCGATTTAGTAATGTTACTTTTCACCCTGTATGGTGAAATTGTACAATGCGCAGCCACGCATGCGCTTTAGTATTTAAGTTTTTTCCCGATTTTTCGCTTATTTCGCGGAATTTTGGGACACAAAATTAATATATGAAAATTCGCTGCAAGTGAAAGCTATGTTCCAAATTTCAGCTCTCTAGGACTTCGGGAAGTTGGTTAAAAACGGCCTCGAAAAAGTCCAAGGGACGGACGACGAACGATGGACGACGGACAACGGTCACACCAAGTTAAATAAAAGCTTTTAAAAATGTTATAAAATGCATAATTATAAAACAAGTTATAATCTGAGTCACGTTTCTACACGTGACATTGATATCATCAGATCCGTACTGGTTTGATGAAAATACAATTTTACTTACCAATTTTCTAAAAATACTTCGATCTTTTAGTCTTGATTGTACAACTACTTTTTTGATAATGAAATGTAAGAAGTTTACACGAACTCTTTTTAAAATTTTAGAGCATAAACGTGCAAGTTTTGCCAACCTCGTGGGATTTAATAAATAAATGTTTCAACATTTGAATTTAAAAATACATTGATTCTGCCAATAAGAGAAGTTTTGGCTGGGAATAAAAGCTTTTGTCCGAGAAGGAAAAGAAAATGTCAGGCTTGGTCAGTCGAGATAGAATGGAACGAAGAGTAAACTCATGACGACTGACGCCATGGACTCTATGAAGAACAAGATCATTAAATTGGACCCCTTTGATGAATCCTAGATCCACCGCTAGTTAGGGAGAATATTTATAACACAATTATCAATGCTGGAAAAACAAATAAGTGCAGTGTTCATAAAAAAATTTATTTTCAAACCAAAATGCAATATCATACAACAGATGAATTGCTTAGAACGCAAAAAGCTTCTACACCAAGATGTGGATGCGTTCGAACCATTGATTCGAATCCAGGCGTTTTTCCTACATCTGAAGCGTGAGCAACGATGAAACATTTTACTTGGTCCTTCAATTCCGTTGCACGAAACGTATCGCTGAGAATAAAAATTTCTGCTGCATTTCCAAGCGATAAGCTTTCCAACAAGGCTTTTTCGCACGTAAATTTTAAGCCATCCATTGCGTATTTTTCAGCTATTGCTAACAAACGAGGGGCCATTTCATTCAATCTGTGTATTTGTCCTGTGTACATATAACGTAACATTTCGTTCAAGCATTCTTCATCAATATCTGTTATTTCGACTCGATTGTTCTTACTTTCTGCCATGTCATGCTGAAACATTGCTCTGAAAACTGGGCTTCGAGCTGTTAAAATTACTTTGTGGACTGGAAATTCTTTGGCACCAGTGAAAAGTGTTACATCACTCAAATCTTTGTTTTCGAGTAGAAACGCGAAGTCATTCGCTAGATCACTTTGCTGAGTGGTGATTGGTCCCGAAATATTCTCAATGCCTACTGATGCACTGATTTCGCAAAATATGGTTAGTTTGTCGTCCCATAACACCTCATTTTCTTCATTAAACAGAAAATCTCTCCTTAGAAATTTTTCACACCCCCATGTTTGGTTCTCTTCTAATCGGATCTTACCTTTACCTTGAAAGATGTTAATATCTTGACGTTTAGGGTGCACAATACCCAACTTGTATTTTATATTTATTTCGCTGAGGTAGCATTCAACTAGGACTAAAAATAACGATATTCCATTATTGTTGTCTTTGTCTTTCCCTCTTGGGTAGAGCTCCAAACGCCATTCCGATTTATTACTGTTGCATCCAGATGAAAAATTTGGTGATTGCAATTTTTCGCCGTTTGTTTCGGAACTGAAACTGAAATTATTAATGGTCCAGGTGTGTCTAAGTCGAATAACTTTAATTAGTGTTGAACTCCAAGTTTCAAAACAGTCCATCTTCATATGATTTGAAATCGAAACTTTATCTTCATCCACATCAGTGCGGTAAAAATTCGGTAATCAACTAAAAGAAATTAAATCAATATTATTTTCGAATAAAAACAATTTTTATTTATTTTTTTTGTAATATGACCAAAATGATTTAATTATATCGGGAAACCCCCGAAGAAAAAAAATGTTAACATTCCACCATGAACTTGACTTCCACAAGGATATTATATTGATTTTTAAATACGTCTCAGTGGTAGCACTAATTTTTTTGAGTGTGGGGCAGGTAGGAGCAGAAGAAATTGGGGGGGGGGCAAACAGAGTTTGAAAAGGTTTTTTAAAAGTTCAGCGAAAAAATAATTCTTGAAAATTCTTTTCACTTGAAAAAGTTACCGATTTGAAAATGTTGAAAATGAAAACGCTTTTGAATATTTTTCGATAAACATATTAATTAGTAGTTGCTATAACTTTGGTTATTTTGTAAAAATTTTAATCTGAAATTGCAAAACATTTTTAACATAATAATATCGAAATTGAAGAAAATGTAAAAATTGACAAAGCGATTTTTCGGACCCTGCTATTCCCCTTAACAGATAATGGAAAATTATAATAATGCATTTTAAATAAATTGCAAACTAAAAATATAATTACTTACTTGTTTTTGAAAAATGACAGTTTGGTTGAATTCGAAACAATAAACTGTTGCGCTAAATTAATTATAATAGTACCCGAATGATGCGAATATGACAATATTAGAGTAGACCAGTCAAAATAATGGTGATCCATATTTTTATCCAGACACAATATTATTTAAAAACATTTAATTTTTTGGTTTTAAAGTCACTAGCACTGATATTTACATAATATTTTATGATGCTATAAATAGCTTCAAAAAAGAATTAACACTGAAGTGCCACATTGAGGGATAGACCCAGTTATGCTATGGTTATACATTCACATACGGAACACAAGATATACTATACATTTTAAAAATAGGAATTTATAAATAACATATATTTTTGAATAGTATAGAATTAAATGATATCCATTAAAATTCCCTTCCCCCGGTGAGAATTTTAATATACTTTACAGACTCTCGCAACCGGGGCGAAAATAGCATTTGATTGGCTGATGGTCGCCTTTGCTTATTGTAGTGTATTTTAAATTTATTAAGATTGTGGTCTTTTGTGGTATAAAACACCTAGTTAATGTTCAACTTGGCCGATAGAGCGACACTGGAGCTGAACGAACAGTCAACTAACAAAAGACGCACAGTGCCATCTTACAGGGCAGTATAGTCTTAAAAACACCTAAATTATTCAAAAATAATATTTTTCTACTTGACAGACGTCATATTTTCACCGAACAAGGAGTAATTTAATGTAAACGTGTAAATAACGCAGCACAACCAAAAAAAGCGATTTTTGACGGTATTTTTTTGTTTTCTCGGAAAATAAGTAACGAATCTTTATTCTGATGGTTGCATTTGCTAGATTTTTTCATTATCTACAACTTTCTTATTTAACTTTTTTCTGTAGGATTCTTCGTTTTTTCTTAAATCGTAAGAAACCGTTTTTTTAAACTTTAATTTTGTAGGTTATGTAATACACCAGCTAGGGCGATGCAAGAAAATCTATCTTTTAAAAAAACATTACCCTCGAGGAATTACACCTATAATCCACACTCCAGCAAGGAAAGAGTCCCTATACATATTTTTATGGCGCACATGACTACTACTTGAAGGAAATTGGATGAGTTTTTGGCTACGTTCATTTTCGTTCAAGGTCATAGCCCAGATTAGATTGGCTTTATCTTAGATTGAAGGTCTTCTGTGCCCATTGGATAACGAAGAACGCTAAAAGCACGAAAAGGCGTACCTCTGAACCCAATAGTGTGATATGACCTTATGGCGACGAAACCCTAGCGAGAACTGAGATTCGAGTTCTGACAGTTAATGACCCCCCATGATTTATGGTAGAGATCCATAGTTTTGGAGGTGTGACCTTCAGTACGTTTTGTACTACTTAGAATTTGAATGAACACAAATCTTGCGAGAGGTTTAAGTTGTCAGTGTGAAACTAGGATTGGCTAATGATCTTAACCCATAAACTAAATGGCATTGGAAATTAGTTGAAAGGAAGATACTTCTAGGCGCTTGAGTAAGTCTTTTGAACGAAAATGAATGAGTATAAGTAGGTGAGAGCAATGGTCCCAACCCATTCAATGGAGCAGATGATAAGATACGAAAGATACCACCTAATTCCGGGTGATCAGGAAGCCTTGACGGATTAAACGACTTTAACCCATGTTTTAAAGGCCCAGGACCCCAGGAGTAGTGATCGTATTACTGCGGTTATGACGACGGCGTTAACCGATAACACAGATGACGAAGTAAGTCGTTTAGTCTAGAAAGGGATCTCACCAAAATAAGGTCATTGAGGTGGGTAAGGGATAATTAACAGCCACCAATACTCCTTTTCCCAGAGGCCTAAAAGAGGCGATAACTTTCTGTGTCTTCTGGATGACGATGATCGTTGGAAGGCACCGAAAGTGTTCCCTAGAACCTCATGCAGGAATTATGAAGCCCAAAAGGCTAACACTTTAACCTATGATTTCATGGTGCAAGTCCAAGCCCTGAGGGAACAGCTTGGAAGCCTGAACATGAGCTCATGGGACCTTAGATGGACACATAAGCCTTAACTTGTACTTGTATGATATGGAAGGTCGAAATACTGGTGGATTCCAAAGCAATAGCTTTGTGTTACGAATCAACCTTGAAACATTTGGATCTAGAGAGGTCGCGCTTTCCAAATCAAAAACTACTAGGTGGAAGTCAAATCTTCTGTGATTTCTTGATGACAATAGTCGCAAGGGGTAAAGAAGTTAACTTACCCTAGAACTTAAAAGGAGTGATGACTTTAACCCAGGCCCGGACTGGCTCCTTTGAGGGTCCTCGGCTAGAGACTGTGGAGGGGCTCCCTTACCAATAGGGAAAATTTTTGAAAATCACATTTTCCGCTATTTTGACGCTTGGAAGGTATAATGAAAAATACAAACCACTTTTATCCCAAGTATGAACCACCATTTCGGAGCCCCCTTGGGTCGGAGGTTCTCGGCGATCGCCAACCTAGCCAGTCGGGGTCGAGGAAGGTGTGACCCAGAAAGGAATTGGGATGACTCCCGTACTTGTACTACTTACCTAAGAACTCAAAAGGACGATGATCTTAACTTATGACCAGCTCATGGCGTGGATGGTTTGTGTCTAGATGGGAATTGGGATGGGCTAATGACTTTAACCCATGGCTTCCAGTAACAAAATGTGTAACAGGTTCCTTTCCTACAGGAACTCAAATTGAAGCAAAATCCATCTTCATGTGAGAGCTTCTGACTTTGGAAAAAAACGATTTATCATTTCTTATTCTTATCAAAATTTGGGGGATGACTTTTAAAATTATGTTAATATTACAAACCCTTATTTTTATTTCTATATTCAAAATTATATTTTAATATTCTTCTAATTCCGTGATCTAGCCAAAATTTTACACTTTCAATTTTAATCATACCTGGTTATCTTATCCTACTTGGCAATATGATTACACAAACTTATTTACTTAAATAATTAATATTACAATTAGAAATATTTCTAGAAAATTAAATTAATTTCCTGCTCTTGAAAGATAATGATTCGAATGCATTCTACGTAAAATATAAACACTGGATTGACTTGACAATAATTGTTAAGAAGATATAAAGTAAATTCAATCTATTTTACTGATTAGTTTGCGCAATGCATTTCATTGCGTCATCAAAGTTTTACATTTTATCAAAATTAAGTACTTATGTGTCTTTTCGAGCACTAAATTAAATGTAATAAAGTACGTATTGATATATTTCCTTATAGTATTTCAACTTGCAAGTAACATTGCAACCATCAAGCTCACATGGTTGCTCATTAAATTCTTCAAAACCAATCGAAACGTTACATCATGAACACGTGATGAACAATATCTTGTCATATCAGCGTGGTGGGTATACTATGTTACAATATTTTAAACCTAAACCAATCGGGAATCTTGAAATGACTAATATAAAAATTAAAGAAACGCAAGAGAAAACCATGGTATAAATCTTTCTAAGGTTAGATATGATAGTGTGCTAAAACGTTCCACCTTTCCGAAGTGACGTCACCAAGTGAGTCTTAAATGCGCACAACATGAAACATAATCTTACCTTAAAAAGTTATTATACCACGAGAAGAAACTGCATAATTTTTATGGAGCCGGTTATGGAATACAGTCTAAAATGCGTTATTAAATAGTGGACGAATTGCCTAGTGCACATAATGCTTCTTTAACAAGAAGTGGATGTGTCTGCATCATATTTTCGAATCCAGCCGTGTTTGCCACTTGTGCAACGTTAGCCCCAATAAATGTTTTTACTTGATTCCTTAATTCTGTTGCGCAAACTTTATCGCTGAGAATTAATATTTCTGCTGCATTTTCAATCGATAAGCTTTCAAATAGCGCTTTTTCGCACGTAAGTTTTAAACCATTCAATTTGTATTCTACAGCCACTCCTAGCAAACGAGGGGCCATTTCTTTCAATTTGTGTATTTCTCCAGTGTACATATAACGTAGCATTTCCATCAAGCCTTCCTTATCCAAATCAGTAATGTCAACCCGATTTTTCTTACTTTCTTCCATAAACATGACTCTGAAAACTGGGCTTTGAACTGCTAGAACTACTTTGTGGGCATGATATTTTTTTCCACCAGCAGAAAGTGTTATGTCACTCAATTCGCTGTTTCCTAATAAAAATGCGAAATCATTCGTTAGATCACTTTTCGGTGTAGTGAGTATTTCCGGAGCATTATCACTGCATGCTGTGGCAGTGATATCGCAACATATGGTAAGTTTGTCGTCCACTACATATTTCTTTTTTTGATTATCCAAATCATTCCGTCTTATAAATTCGTCATAACAAATACTATTGTTATTTTTATTAAATCGATGCGAATCTTCAATGTTTTCCATAAATTCACCGTCAGCGTTTACAACACTTAACTTGTATTGAATTTGTATTTCACTCTCACCGCATGTATTTCGTACTATAAACAAAGACCCGTATTCGCAACTTTCCTTATCCATCCCTTTTGGATAAAGCGATAAACACCATTCCGATTTATCATTCCAGCGATTTTCTCCAGCCGAAAATGTTGGCGATATCAATTTTTTCTCTTCAGATCTACTACCAAAATCGTTTATAGTCCAAATATATCTAAATTTAACGATTTTAATTAGTGTCGAACTTGTACTTTTAAATATTGGATCATCATAGTCGTTTTCATAATATTTGCTTACGTGCAATACTTTCGACAGATCACTTTCCGATGTGGTTAGCGTTTCCGAAATCTCCTCAATCCCAATTGTAGCAGTAATATTGCAATAGACGGTCAAGTTGTCGCCTGACAAGTACATATCTTCTTTTTTTAACAGACGAACCTTTTCCATAAATTTGGAATGACCCCACCCAGATCCTTCTTTGCCAAGGTTTATTGTATTATTAAGTTCGTGAATATTTACCTGATGACCTTTAGTCGACACAATACCCAACTTACATTCAGTTAGTCTTATGGTCAAGTTCGGCGTAACCAAGCGTATAAACAGAGATACATAGCCGCTACATTCTTTATTTCTACCGTTTGGGTACAGCTCTAATCGCCATTTCGATTTGTCATTCCACTGATTTTTTCTAGCCGAAAATGTGTACGATATCAACTTTTCACCGGTTTTTTCACAACAGAAACTAAAATTATGTATAGTCCAAGTGTGTCTAAGTTTAACAACTTTAGTTTTTTTATGACTTCTAAATTTAAAAAATGGATCATTATATACTTCGTTTTCAATACATTTTGAACTTGGGGTTGATACTTCAGCCATACTGGTAAAGGATTCCTAGTAGTTCAAATGATTTATTGATCTAAAACAAAACAAGGTTTTACTTTATGAAATATTTGAAATAGAAGCAAAATAAAAATAAAAGGTTTGATTTGGTTCATGGCCGATAGTTTCTGATAAAAACCAAAAGAGTTATTTAACGTCTCGCAAAATCGGATGCCCCCCTTTTTGAAAACTGGATTCGAAAATCTTCTACCCTGATAATAGTCCAAATACCAAAAACGGCAACATGATCTTCTCGGAATAATTATTTAACATCAGTCAAATTTGGTTGACCCCCCTTTCTAAGCTGTCGTCGGATGGAAACCGCTCATGTAGATAGTTTCTATTCCTAAAACTAGACCACGATTCGGTAATTATCCGAAGAGTTAAATAGTGACTTGGGAATTTGCTGAATTCGTACATTTTCGTAAGATAATGTTTGAAAAGCACTCGTAGAGTTAACCCCAGTTCTTAAAACCAGACCATTTTCATTACCAACTGTAAAATCACTGCGAGGTTGTCAGATGATTTAAAAAATAAATTTGACGTCATTGCCGCCAAAACCACGCTTTCAAATAAAATTTTTTTAAAAATGTTTTTAGGAAAATTAAAGTTATACCGCCGTATTCATAAAAATAAATCAATATTAACGAGAGGCTTGTAGACCCTTCTTAACCATAACCTAGCTTTTTTTGCTAGTAAAAGCATAGGGAAAAAAGCTAGGTTATGGTTAACAAGGGTTTACAAGCTTCTCGTAAATATTGATTTATTTTTATGAATACGGCGGTAGGTGGTTTTTAAATCCTTGAAAACATCAATAAAAGCATGGGAGGCTGCATGTGGATGATATTATTTTCTTTCTTAAGAGCGCGCTGCAAATTTTGATGCAAAAACATGTTTCAACAGATGGCGTACCCTAAAATATTAATCTTTTATAGTTATCTTTTCAACAAAACAGAATTCTAATAATTTATGAAAGTCATATGAATAAACGATAACTAAGCTAGGCAATAAGGAAGTTTGAGCTTCCAATGTTGAATATTTACAAGTATATTCCAAAAAGATATGCACATGTGAAAATATTGAATATATTTAAAAATATTTATCTTTGAAAGCTCAAACTTCCTTATTGCCTAGCTTAGTTATCGTTTATTCATATGACTTTTATAAATTATTAGAATTCTGTTTTGGTGAAAAGATAACTATAAAAGATTAATATTTTAGGGCACGCCATCTGTCGAAACATATTTTTGCATCAAAATTTGCAGCGCGCTCTTAAGGTATCTTTATATTATTAGATTTTGTATTGTATTTTGTATTAGATGTGGTTTAATGTAAAAATGTCCGCGTTTACATTACTCGATTTCACATTGGACTACAACAGTTGGATTTTTCATTAGACTTTGTATTTATGAGCATGCGCAGTGTGATTATTTGACTCATGGTTGATTTTGTTAACCTCAAATTTTTATAAATTGCTTCGTTTTGATAATAATTGATACGCCAAATACGTACCGATTGGCATTGTTTACAACAAAAACTAAAACCTAACTATGAACCTAACCAAAGATTTTAACATGATTTTATTCACAGCACTGTCATTAGTCATTACAAATCCAATACAAATATCCAATAATGTAAATGCATTTATATTCGAGCATTGGATATAAAATCCAACAAAAATCTCGAATACAAAAATCCAATACAATATCCAATAATGTAAAGTACCCTTTAGTTAAATATTATTATTAGATAACTGATAAGATAAGTATTTTGCTATCAATTCCACTCATCTGTTTGAAATGCTTGTCTAAAATCTAAATGAGGTATAATCCCATGTAGTTACAAGTTTAATTTTGACATTGAGCAACAATTGGTTGCTCTTTATTTGACAATGACCTTTAGTATATTTTTTACAAAATGCTTTCTAAACTTGTTAATTATAAATTTTGAAATACATTACAAAGTGAAGGATATGATTGACTGCGCGGCCTATCACATCCGTTCGCGACTTTATAGCAAATGCATTTTAAATTTTACAGTGGATAGTCAAGATAACATTATTTTTAAGGTGGCCGAGAAATTGGTTTTTTTTGTTCGACACAAATCTTAAAAACGAATAAATTTAAAAAAATTCTGAAAACAGATTCAAAAAGCCTAAGTTTGAAACTACAAGGTGAGTGATTTTCAAAAAAAAAAATATCGCGAAAATATTTTTACCTATATTTTTTTCATCCTAAAATTTTAAAGCCCAAATTTGGATTCTAGTTGTGGCGTCAACTTTGAAGAACATTATTTCACAAAGTCGGTATGCTAAAATTTTCTATTTTTTGAGTTTTGTGTCGAATGGAAAATGTCTTTTGAAATCCTTATAGTAACTCATGTATGTATGTTTTTTTTAAAATAACCTGCTGGATCCCTAAAGAAATGGATTGTTTCAAACTATGGGTAATTTCTACCCCTCAGCTGCTATGGGGAATTCGCGCTACAGTCGCGGCACCTAGCGGATTTAGTGTTTTTAAGTGAATTTCTCGGCCACCTTAACATTAAAAACTAACGCAGTTGCTATAGCACGTTCGTAGAAAATAACTAATTGTGCAATAATGAAAGGGAAAAAAATAGGGTTGTTTAAGTAGTACTCTATTTCAGCCATTTAGCGTAGTTGTATGCATATTTTTGTATAAATAAAGTAAATAATTATATTATTCCATCAAGGAGTTTTATTCCTTGCCTTACTCAAATGAGAGAAATATACAGGATATTAGGTAACCGTCGTAGATATAAGTTCTTTATTTATTATTCTTACTAAATATTTTATGAAAAATTAGTTACTTACCTGATCTCTACGAATAACAACTTGGAATAGTTTCTACACAAATTATCAACATATTGATAATATTAATCTATTATAAAAATTGATTAGATAATATAAAATTATTTTATATATAATATAAATGGGCGATTGTAACTTCCACCGATGGGTCAAATCTTCATTAATCCGACCTGTAAGTTCCACCAGTCGGTTTTGGGTTACTTTTATTTCACATGTAAGTTCCACTGATGGTAAATTAGGTCGAGGCGGTCAAGAATATTATTATTTATTAAGCTTTTAAGTATTTCTAATTCTTTAAGCTTTCATTGTGTTTGTGGTAGTTGATTTTCATTCAAGATATGCAAAATTCTTGTGATTCATGAATTATGCCACAATTTTAACTTAAGTTTTTAAAATTTAACAATTTTAATTTAATTTATTTCTCCTTAACCAGGACCGTATCTACCTTTTAGGTTAGGACGGTTAGTTAATAATAGACTAGGGGAGTACCAGGGGGCGGTAGTGATGTTTGGGCGGGTGGTGGGGTGGGGCAAGATTAAGATGCAAAAAAAATAAAATGGATCGGACAAAAGGGGAGGGCAGGAGAGAGGCTTGAATGGAGAGTGGGAGCGTAGCGAAGCGGAGCAAGGAGTGGGTTGGTAGAGGACAATAACCGAGAGATACGTGACTTTGCCGAGACGCGGCGTGTCGACGGGTACCGGAAGCAGAGTCCCGCACGGCTGGGTGGCAGAGGGATCTAGGTCTTTAGCATCAACGCAGAACAGGGAACCTTTCGACGCTAGCGGACACGGTGTCGAACCTCTATTGGATTCGGCACTGTATAGGTGTTTACCAGAAAGGGTAGCGAAAATTTGTTACAATTCGTGTCTTGTGATGTGGAGTGTGCGTGCGACCGCGCCTAGCACCCACCGCTATCGCGGCGGGGTAAGCGGGCGCTTCGCGCCCTTTTATTGGTTAAGTGGGCGCAAGCGCCCACCAGTTTTTGGAACCGAGAGGGCGCTGCGCGCCCACTAACTAATAGTTTAGGATGGACAGCGAGAGAGACAAACTTAAATTAAGGAATGGGTTGGCAGAGGACAATATTACCTAGAGGTTTTTTTTAAAATTTTTCACAAAAATTTTGTTTTAACCGTCCAGGCAGCCCGACAGAAGACAAAATGTCGATATAAACTTTTTCCAAAAACTACATCGTTTAGCTTCAAATTGCAATTTCGTGTACAAAGCTAAAAGAGCAGTGAATTTGAAAATTTTATATTTTCAAAATTTACGTTCCGCTAAATTCCGGGCGCGGTGAGCGTCTCTCGGGAAAAATTTATATTTGTGATAAGTGATCTGATAAGTTTCAGAATATTCATATAAAATTTTTTAAATTTTAACGAAATTTTAAAATTAAAAATCGCGCGCGAATCAAATCATCTAAATAATCAGCGCAATTCTTCGCTTAGAATTTTTTGGTAATTTTTCCTGCGTTAACCTGACCATAATCAGTATTCTAAAGCAATTTCAGAATATTCCTACAACATTTTTAGATTTTTATCGTAATTTTAAAATTAAAAATCGCGCGCGAATCAAATCATTTAAATATTTAGCGCAATTCTTCGCTTAGAATTTTTTGGTTATTTTTCCTGTGTTAACCTGACCATAACACAGGCCAACAGAAAAAACTTTTTGCGATGGTGCCTAAGACTTTAAAACTGATTTTAGCTATATTTGGGGCGCAGAATCTAAATATCAAATTAATTTTTCTCTATCAGCTCTACTTTTGTAGATAATGATTTTTTTAACTTGAAGATCTGCACGAAATGTGTATTTTTAACCAGTTCTAACACCATTTTGTGCAGTTTTAAATCAATAATGCAAGGATTTTTTCCTATATATTTGCCGTCTGAATCTAAATATAATATCAGATTTTTTCTATCAGCTCTACTTTTTTAGATATTTTTTTTCTTTAAAATCACGTGATATGGCGAAATGTGTACCTCCAATAACATTCTGTACGGTTGTAAATCATATAATACAATAATTGATTCTTGTATATTTGCCGTCTCTCAAGAAGACAGTCTTGTAATTTGTCATAAAATTAGTGAAAAAAATTAAAGATGGCTGACAAATAAGACTTAACAAATATTTAACAATAACGTTATATCTTAGAAATTTGAGCTGCTAGGCAAAAACTAATGCCATATTTGAATTCAGGACATCAAATTCATATGAAATCAGCTCTAAATGCCCCGGCACCAAAAACACTGTTGACCAGTGTAATCAGTATTCTAAAGCAATTTCAGAATATTCCTACAACATTTTTAAATTTTTATCGTAATTTTAAAATTACAAATCGCGCGCGAATCAAATCATGTAAATATTTAGCGCAATTCTTCGCTTGGAATTTTTTGGTTATTTTCCCTGTGTTAACTTGACCGTAATCATTATTCTCAAGCAGTTTCAGAATATTCATACAACATTATTTAATTTTTAATAATTTAAAAATTAAAAATCGCGCGCGAATCAAATCATCTAAATATTTAGCGCAATTCTTCGCTTAGAATTTTGTTATTATTTTTCCTGTGCTAACCTGACCATAATCAGTATTCTAAAGCAATTTCAGAATTATCCTACAACATTTTTAAATTTTTATCGTAATTTGAAAATTAAAAATCGCGCGCGAATCAAATCATCTAAATATTTAACGCAATTCTTCGCTTAGAATTTTTGGGTTACTTTTCCTGTGTTAACTTGACCGCAATCGGTATTCTCAAGCAGTTTCAGAATATTCGTACAACATTTTTTAATTTTTATCGAAATTTTAAAATTAAAAATCGCGCGCGAATCAAATCATCTAAATATTTAGCGCAATTCTTCGCTTAAAATTTTTTGGTTATTTTTCCTGTGTTAACTTGACCGCAATCGGCATTCTCAAGCAGTTGCAGAATTATCCTACAACATTTTTAAATTTTTATCGAAATTTTAAAATTAATAATCGCGCGCGAATCAAATCATATAAATATTTAGCCCAATTCTTCGCTTAGAATTATTTGGTTATTTTTCCTGTATTAATTTGACCGTAATCAGTATTCTCAAGCAGTTTCAGAATATTCGTACAACATTTTTTAATTTTTTTCGAAATTTTAAAATTAAAAATCACGCGCGAATTCAAATCATCTAAATATTTAGCGCAATTCTTCGCTTAGAATTTTTTTATTATTTTTCCTGTGTTAACCTGACCGTAATTAGTATTCTCAAGTAGTTTTAGAATATTCAAACAACATTTAAATTTTAATGCTAAAAGAGCAGTAATTTTGAAAATTTTTTTTCCAAATTTACGTTTCGCTAAATTGCGGGGGCGGTGAGCGTTTCTCGAGAAAAAGTAGTTCCTGCGAAAAGACGGGGCACGGTGAGGGCTTTCAGTTGACCTCTTTAATATGTGAAAATTTTTCGCGGGCTCACCGCGGACGTCGTTTTTAAGCGAAAAATTTAACAATTCTTCACGTCGCCATAGCAACTTTATTTACCGACCGATTTTTAATTTCAAAGCGCCAACTACCGCGCACTCGGGAGCTCCACAAAATTGGATCCGTGCATTTTTTTCGTATCTCAAACGCGAAAGCCGTAAAGCGGCTTCGAAATTTTTTAAAACAATTTCACGACCAATTGCATGGAGAAAAATTTTTTTTTTTTTAAATTAAGTTTTTAACAATTTTTTCTCGCAAACCCCTTCGGCCCTCCGACAGCCACAAAAACTTCTAATAAAATGTTTTCGCAAAGAGCTCGCGTGTTACTTTGAAACCTCAATTAACATTTAAAAAAAAACGAATTTTCCATAAATTTTGAATTTATGTAATTTTTTTGGGGGGAACCCATCGAGGGCCCCATTACAAACAATAACTAATAATAAACTTTTCTAATGGTAACTTATCATTTTTCAGAAAGTAACGATTTCAAAATAATTTCCTCCCAATAAGAAGTTATAAAAAAAATTTTTAAATTTTTCTAAAAAAATTTGTTTCAACCGACCAAGGAGCCTAAAAGAAGACGAAATGTCGATATAAACTTTTTCAAAAAACTTCAACGTTTAGCTTCCAATTATAATTTTCGGTACAATGTGAAAAGAGCAGCGATTTTAAGAATTTTTTTTACAAAATTTACGTTTCGCTAAATTGCGGGGGCGGTGAGCGTTTCTCGAAAAAAAGTTATACTTGTGAAAAGACGGCGCACGCTGAGAGCTTTCAGTTGGACCCTTTAATGTGTGAAAATTTTTCGCGGGCTCACCGTGAACGTCGTTTTTAAGTGAAAAATTTAACAATTCTTCAAGTCGCCATGGCAACTTTACTTACGGACCGATTCTCAATTTCAAAACGGCACCTGCTGCGCAATCCGGAGCCCCACAAAATTGGATCCTTGCATTTTTATCGTATGTCGAACGCGTAAGCCGTAAGGCGGGTTTGAAATTTTTTTAAAATATTTCACGACCATTTACACGGGGAAATTTTTTTTTTTTTAAATTTCATTTTTTTTTTAAATTTTTTCTCGCAAACCCTTTCGGCACCCCGACACAAACAAAAACTTGTAATAAAATATTTTCGCCCAGAGTTCGCTTGTTACTTTGAAACCTCTATTAGCATTACAAAAAAAAAGATTTTCCATAAATTGTGAATTTCTGAAATTATTTTTTGGGGAACCCATCGAGGACCCCATTACAAACAATAACTAATAATAAACTTTTCTCGTCACGTTGCTGCTTTAAACTTGGAAACCTTCTCATAGGTGTTTGGAGCCCACTCGTGTAACCGCAGTGTATGAAATTTGGTCTCGAATAGGAAAAATTTGAAAAGATTTACCCTAATTCGCTTAAAAAAATTATAAGCGAATTAATTAACTCCTGCCGGCACGGTTTTGTAGAAAATTTGAAAGCATTTAATACCATAAACTCTTTTTAATGGCTTTCGAGTGCTGCTACGTAACCAACCGTTGACTGCGGGTTGCACTTGAGATTGTCATATCGACGTGAAACTTTGCCAAATTTATCTTTGACGGTCCGGTTCGACCACGGCGTAGGATAAAAGAAAGTTTTTTCGATTTCTTGGATTTTATCATGAAATTTGGGAAAAATTTTGTTTCGGTGTCGAATGGAATATGCAAAAAAAGCTTGCGACTCCATCATTTTTTTAGCAAGTTTCGCATTTCGTCTTGCGAGACACGACGTTACGAAATTGTACCCCCGTAGCCGGTTGCGATTCACACTGTCTCGGCATCGAAAATGAGAAAATTACAGCAATGAATTTAAAAATTAACCACATAACCTCATTAACATTTATAAGTAAAACATACTGGCGCTCGAAATTAACCCTTAAAACTGGCACGGGATGTCCGCCATGAGTGGTCAAAGGATTATGTATACTCTGGAAAACCGTACAAATAAAAATTGTACAATTTTTCGTTCACATTATCCGATAGGAAGGACAATTACGTGATTGCGTTTTTGTATGCAATTGCACGTGTCAAAGTATAATAAAACGATTTGAGGGTTGCACTTTGCGACGATTCGGTGGAAAAACTATCGACGAAGACGTTCGTGGCTCTCGATAGGTGCAAAAAGTTCGCTCGGCGAAGGTGCGCTCAAATTTAAGGCGAAAAGTGAAAAAATCCCTCTAAACGTCAAATTTTCGAATTTAATTCGACGTTGCCACGGTAACCTCTAGGCAATTTTTAACCTCTTGCGAAATTTCTCGTGCTTGCGAGAGAGAAAGTAGAGTTAGACGGAGAGACGATTTTATTTTTCGCAAATTTACGCGCAAAGGGCGCAAATTTAAGGGACGCCGTATCGAAAAGGCCGAGCGAAACGATTTTTTACATCTAAAAGTGGCTCGCTGCGCTCGCCACCTATGGCGCCTTCGGCGCCTATTCGAACGAAAGTTACGCCAATTTGAGAGTGAAAATTTCCCGTGAGTGCGACAAAGAAAGTATGCGTTTAGAGGGAGAAAATTTGTCTTTGTCCCCGATTTTAACGCCGAAGAGGTCAAAATAAAAAATCGAAATTATGCCCATTTTTCATGATTTCAAAAACCGCGCCCGACTGCAGCTCGCTTCGCGAGCCTGCTCCGCCGCCTGCGGCGTCGTCGTACTTTCAAGTTGTAGGCTTAGTATGGTGGATCGTTGGCATAGTTCATTCGAAATAAATTTGCATCTACGTCACGAAATTCTGATTAATATTTACATGTCTTGCAGACCGAAAGCAATAAAAATCGTACGTTACCAATATTACATTATAAAAACAGAATTATTTCTTAACCAGAATTTCTTGACGTGGAGGAAAATTTACTTGAAGCGAACTATACCTACAGACTGACAGGGGGGGTTATAAAATTAAACGGTTATACTGATTGGCGAGTCGAATATATTCAATTATTGATGGGTACAGGGTTTATTGTTTATCTGATAAAACTTGTGTACAGGGTTTGGTGCCAAATGGTAATTAGCCAATAGAAAACGCCTCTTGGATACTAACATCTGTTTTCTATTGGTTGATTACCATTTGGCACCAAACCCTTTTGTAGAAATAATTTACAAATTTTTGTATAGCCCCCCCCCATCCACCCCTTATCTACGGCCTTATTATATGTTATATTTTATATATTATGCTAATTTGACTATTTCATAATGTATATTTATTTACTTCACCCTATATTGCACAAATTTTGTACAATGTAGTACGTTTTCGGAGAAATTGAAATAACAACAAAACAAACAAAACGATTGATTTTAATGAGGGGACCGTTAAGAGAGAGATCCCTCGGTCGAGCTTAGGTTAATGTTAGGAAATGATATTTTTTTAATTGGCACGGCTAAAGAAGTGCCTGTATCGAAACGTGTGGCGTCAAAGCGTTCTCGCGTCGAAACGATACCATCAAACTCAACTAGTTTCAACTATTGAATTTTAATTCAATGTTAACAAATCGCCCTAGGGTTCTTATCCGTTCGAGTAACATAGACAATTAAAGTTTGCGCGAATCAGTTAATGCAACCCACGTGATTGCAATATTCTGATTGTATAATATTAATGTAATAATTTATCATTGCAATATTGTAACAAGTATCTACTAGGGGACAGGTTTGCAGGTTGCCACCTACTGCAGGTTGCCACCTATCTTGGATTTTGGTGTTGGACCAATGTCATAAACTAAATTTTGACTGAAATCGAAACCTAAGGAGGTGTGATCACTTTTAAACTAGTTCTGGAGCGGACAGAGCCACTAAGACAGTGTGTGTTGACAAAAGTTTGAAAAGTTGTATCGTAAAAATTTAAAAATTAAAATTGTGTTTTTGTTCTGTGGTCATAAATTGAACATTTTAATCGAGAAATCAAGGTAAATATTTTTTCTGTGTTGCTTTTACATTCAACTTACATTATCCTAACAAAATTTCAAACATATCATGAAATAGCAATTTTTTTCAGATATAATTCTAAAATAGTGCTAGAATGCAGGTTGCCACCCTTTACGATTTGCAGGTTACTACCTATCGTGTTTCGCTTGTTTACACTCATATGCCCGTTTTTATGATTTTTTGATGTTTACAATTGCTATTGAGTCAAAAGTGAAGTGTTTTTATTGCATTAAATAATTAAATTTGCAAGATAATATGGAATCATGCAAATTAACATGAAAAATCAAATTTTGATTTTTTATGCCAATTTACACTAATTTTTTTATGTTTACGACCACTGAGTGTCAGTAAAAACCCATAAATTTTATAAATCAGTTGGTTTTATTTCCGTTTTTCTACATTTTCAGCAATTTCTCAATGGGTGGCAACTTGCAAGCCTAAATTTCAAGAGCTCGATTTTAGGTACTTTTGAAAAACTCCTGTATAACTTTTATTTTTTGAAAATTCAAATAATTTCTACGTCAGGATTGTGCCTTTTGAGTTCCTCTTTCCAACGAATATTATAATATCAACAATATGTTGATTTTGTGACGAGCTATGAGCAAAAAAGCTAATGGGTGGCAACCTGCAAACCTCTCCCCTATAAGCGGCTTTGCGGGTCTTATGCCCGTTTGCACCACCTATCCTTAACCTTAAGGTTCACCCTAAATCGCTAAGTACCACCCTTTTTCATTGCACTATCGTCTGTTTTAGGTGTTCCTTAACCTCTTAAGGACTACCCAAATTTAAGTCTCAGAAATCTACGACTTAAACTGTCACTTAACCTAAAAGGAGTGTAGTGATAAGGATAAGTGATTGAACCAATCAGTGTCTATTTTTTCGTTTCATCCAATAATTTTTAAAGAAAAATCATTTTTGACGAAATTTTTAAAAATTTCAAGAAAATTTGTCTAAAATGTTCAATAAATTTGTGTTCAAAAATATTTCAGTTTTTGTGATTATTTCAATAAATAATAATCAATTGTTATAAAAAATTTAGTTTTTGAAATGTTGGAAAATATCACTTTTTTGAAAAATTAGCGATATTTTGAAAAATTTAAAGAAAAATTTCCTAAATTGTTCGATAAATTATTATTAAAAAATTTTTCAGTTTTTGTGATTAAGCTCCACTTTAAAGTTAAGAGAGTCATGCCCGTTTGCACCACCTATCCTTAAAGGTGACGTTTAGCTAAGCCCGTGGGGCAGGATATAGCTTAATTGCACATCTATGATTTAAAACTAACAATAATTGACATGTTTGTTTATGGGGGATGGAGGAACTTAAAAGGACGATGATCTTAACTCAAGCCCAGCTCATAGTGCGGAAGATTTGTGTCCAGATGAAAACTAGGATGGGCTAATTACCTTAATCATGGCTTCCATGGTGCAGGAAGTGAGTTCTAGAGGGAAATTACTCCCGTACTTACTGATGAACTACCTTAGTACTCGAAAGGAAGATGATCTTAACCCATGACCAGCAGATGGGAATTAGGATGGGCTAATAACCTTAACCATCAATAACCTAATCTTGAATTCAGAAATTTGATTTCTGAAACTTGAATGAACATAGGTGACCCAAAGGGCAAAGATGAACCCATGACTTGATTATGGTGCAGAAAGTCAGCACTAAGGGAAATCGCCCCCTCCTTTGATGTCAACTAGCTATTTCTAGTTTCAGCAAAACTAGGTCATTAATGTGTAGGGCCGAAGACTGCTCTCCAGGTAACGTAAGGAGGTGCAAATCTTCTGTGTTTTCTTGATGACAATAGTCGCAAGGGGCAGGTTAACTTACACCCTAGAACTTAAAAGGAATGATGATCTTAACCCAGGCCCCGACTGGCTCCTTTGAGGCCTTATTTACCAAGAGGGGAAATTTTTGAAAATCACATTTTCCGCTATTTTGATACTTGAAGGTATATGAAAAATACAAACCACTTTTATCCCAAGTATGAACCACATTTTTGAGACCCATTTCGGGGAACTAGCCAGTCGGGGCCTGTCTTAACCTATGATTTACAAGGTGTGACGCAGAAAGGAATTGGGATGACTCCCGTACTTGTACTACTTACCTAAGAACTCAAAAGGACAATGATCTTAACTTATGACCAGCTCATGGCGTGGATGGTTTGTGTCCAGATGAGAATTGGGATGGGCTAATGACTTTAACCCATGGCTTCCAGTAACAAAATGTGTAACTGGTTCCTTTCCTACAGGAACTCAAATTAAAGCAAAATCCATCTTCATGTGAGAGCTTCTGACTTTGGAAAAAACCGATGTATCATTTCTTATTCTTATCTGGGGGATGACTTTTAAAATTATGTTAATATTACAAACCCTTATTTTTATTTCTTTATTCAAAATTATATTCTAATATTCTTCTAATTCCCTGATCTAACCAAAATTTTACACATTCAATTTTAATCATACCTGGTTATCTTATCCTATTTGGCAATATAATTACACAAACTTATTTACTTAAATAATTAATATAGAAATATTTCTAGAAAATTAAATTAATTTCCTGCTCTTGAAAGATAAAATGATTCGAATGCATTCTACGTAAAATATAAACACTGGATTGACTTGACAATAATTGTTAACAAGATAATAAAGTAAGTTCAATCTATTTTACTGGTTAGTTTGCGCAATGCATTTAATTGCGTTATCAAATTTTTACATTTTATCAAAATTAGTAAGTATACATATGTGTTAAATAGTAGTTTTCGTCACTAGGCAGCAAAACGCCATTTTAACGTCCGAGGGGCGACCGACCGCTCCCGAGAATGTGAAAATGGCGTTTTACTGCCGAGGAGGAAATGGGTTTTTCGTCACTTTACAGCCTAGTAACGAAAAAGTTATTATACTACGAGAAGAAACTGCATAGTTTTTTATGGAGCCGGTTATGGAATACAGTCTAAAATGCGTTTTTAAATAGTGGCCGAATTGCCTAATGCACAAAATGCTTCCTTAAGGAAGAAGAACAAGGCGTGGGTGTGTTCGAATCATATTTTGGAACCCAGCCGTGCTTACCACTTGTACAAAGTTAGCCCTAATAAATGTTTTTACTCGATTCTTTAATTCTGTTGCGCAAACCGTATCGCTGAGAATTAATATTTCTGCTGCATTTTCAATCGATAAGCTTTCAAATAGCGCTTTTTCGCACATAAGTTTTAACCATTCATTTTGTATTTTACAGTCACTCCTAGCAAACGAGGGGCCATTTCTTTCAATTTGTGTATTTCTCCGGTGTACATATACCTTAACATTTCATAACAGCTTTCCTCATCCAATTCAGTTATTGGAAACAGATACACCTTAATTTCTTTATGCCGAAAAGCGGCTTTGAAAATTATACTATGAACTGCTAGAACAACTTTATGAGCAGGAAATTCTTTTCTACCAGCACAAAGTGTTATATCACTCAACTCCTTCTTTCCTAATAGAAACGCAATGCCATTAGTTAGATGTCTTTGTTGGGTGGTAAGTATTTCCGAAGTATTATCACTGCATGCTGTGGCTGTAATATCGCAAAAAATAGTAAGTTTGTTGTCCACTATAAACTTATTTTCTTGATTATACAAATCATTCCGTTTTATAAATTGTCGAGTACCCACATATTTACAATATTTTGAAAATCGACTCCTATCATCAAATTTTTTGACATCGTTACCATCAGCGTTTACAATACCTAACTTGAATTTAGCTTCTATATCAGTTACAAGACATGTATTATTTTTCAATACTAAAAACAAGGACATATATTCGCTTCTTTCTTCTATATTTGTTCCGCTTGGATAAAGCCATAAACACCATTCCGATTTATCATTCCAGGGATTTTCTCCAGCCGAAAATGTTGGCGATATCAATTCTTCGCCATTCTCTTCAGAGGTACTACCAAAATTGTTTATAGTCCAAATATATCTAAAGTTAACGATTTTAATTAGTGTAGAACTTGTACTTTTAAAGGTTGGATCATTATAACTATTCCTTTTCATAATATTTGTTTACTTGTGATACATTCGATATATCACTTTTCGATGTGATAAGCGTTTCCGAAATATTCTCAATCCCAACTTTAGCAGTAATTTTGCAATAGACGGTCAACTTGTCGTCCACCAAGAATATATTTTTGTTATATATCAAGTCCTTTTTTAAAAATTTACTACAATCCGATCTGCTATTAAATCTTCTTTTGCTAAATATTTTCGAAGTATTCTTTAGGTTATGTATTCTTGTATTATCTTGAGCATTACTGTCCACAATACCCAACTTGAATCTAGTTTGTATTTTTTGCAAGTTCGTTGTGACCAAGTATAGAAACACAAGTACGTATTTGCTACTATCTTCATCTTCACCTTCTGGGTACAGCTCCAATTGCCATTCCAATTTGTCATTCCATTGATTTTTTCTAGCCGAAAATATGGGTGATATCAAACATTCACCGGTTTTTTCACTACAGAAACTAAAATTATGGATAGTCCAAGTGTGTCTAAGTTTAATAACTTTAGTTTTTGTAGAACTTCTAGTTTGAAAATATGGATCATTATAAGAAGAAGAAGAGCTTGATTGTTCAGCCATACTGGTAAAGTATTCCTAGTAGTTGAAATGAATTATTAATCTAAAACAAAACAAGGTTTTACTTTGTGAAATATCTAATAGTAGTTTTCGTTATTCCGGCCGTAAAGTGAGCGGTTTACGGCCTCATTTGAGGTATGAAAAGTGCCTTTTTACTTCCTAGGGAGTAAAAAGACGAGGTAACCAATAAAAATGACCTAGTCCCGGCACAACGAAAAGCGGTTTACAGTTTACACCAACTCGGCCGTAAAGTGATTTTACGGCGTTGTGATGTAAAGAAGTTTTTATTATAGTGACGTGATACTATTTCAATCCGAGCTATTATATTGATAAATTAAAATACAGTAAAACAATTGTGGAAAATTTTCCAAGTTCAAAGTTTATATCTATATTATTCAGTGGCGGTTTTAGACCTTATGAGTTATGAGGCTCCAGGCGCAAATCAATGTTGAGGCCTCCTTCTAATTATTTCCACTAATCCTACACTTCCTAATTGACTTGAACCTCTTGTATACGGAGAGCACGTCTACCAGCGCTGCAGACGATTTTTTTTAAATACTTTTTTTACAAACAATTGCACTTAATTCAAAATAACTGCAAATCTAATGCATCTTAGGGCTTAGAATTTTTTGGTTATTTTTCATGTGTTTATTACAACAGTCCTTTCTTTTACACTGCTGTCCAGATTTTTTTTAAACCTAAGTCGGGACGCAAAAATGTCCCGATTTGGGACCAAATGTTTGGTAGCGAAAGTAGCTTCTCCTCGAACGCAGGGTACATGTAATAATTTTTTTTTCAAAGGGGGAGAGGGGTCCCCAAATAAAGGCATTTTCCCCCCGTGACCATTGCATTTTTGGCCCACTGACCGAGCACCGACCATAAATTTTGATAGCCCATTCGCCCCTGGCGTGTGGCTGTGCGATAATACCATATAATACGATAATACAACTTTTCTTAAACCGCGTTGACCTTGAAATTCAAAAAATTTTTTCCTGCGGCGCTTTAACAAAATTCCCACGAACCCATCTCGCGTCCGCAACACTAAAATTTCCCCGGCCATACAAACCGTTTTCCCTACCTTTATTTTTCATCTGACTACGGGCCTGGTCAATGCCCCAATTTCATGATTATAAAATATGGTAACCTTAATCTGAGGGCTTAGAATTTTTTGGTTATTTTTCATGTGTTTATTAAAACAGAATTAATATTGTCATAAAATATATAGCAAAATACCAAATGCTACGGACCCCGTGCTCAGCAGAAAAAGTGTTTCTATTTAGCAAGGCATAAAAGGTCGTTCCTATTCCTGAAGGAATTTCAAAATATATGAGGGCCTTATTTTATGATATGATAACATTTACCAAGGGCTTCGCTCTGGCATAATCCAACACTAGTACAAACATGGCAAAATGTATGTATGTTCTAGAAGAGGAAAATATTATTCTTAATTTTTTTTCTTTTTTATAAATTTATTCTTATCCACTTGTCCAGTTCTTTGCTTTTGCTTGTCTTAATACCTAAATCATTTTTGAAAATTTGAACAGTGATTATCTCAAGAATTTTTCTTTTCTAGATCATACGAAATGGTGATTACTGATTAGTCTATATTTAGAACAGTTACGATTTAATTAAAGTAGTACAAAATAAACCTGTAGAATTTAATATTTACCTGATTTTTAGTAACAACAATTTCTTTCGATTCGACATAAACGTAACAATTGATAATGTTAAATAGTACAATAAACACACGGATGTGATATGGAAGCACTTTTCCGAGAGGTCGTGAAGTATGTCATTACGACAGTACTAAATGTACTTCCAATTAATTTTATCGATAAAATGCTATATAGGTAAAAACATAAAGTCAAATTATAACCAAATTCATAACTGTACGTCACTGATGAGAT
This sequence comes from Rhagonycha lutea, assembly GCA_958510855.1. Taxonomy (NCBI): domain Eukaryota; kingdom Metazoa; phylum Arthropoda; class Insecta; order Coleoptera; family Cantharidae; genus Rhagonycha; species Rhagonycha lutea. Next base: position 32,301,090 of record OY294041.1, read on the forward strand.
CTAACAAGATCGAAACATGTCTGTCGTTGTTGTATTTTGGTTATAATTGACTTATCTTCGAATTTTTAAATAGTACGCCAGTTAGGCCAGTACACTGCCACTCGTCGTTTCATAGAACTATTACAGTCGTCTAGCACGCCCATCTTTAGCGACATGATGCAGTCATAACTCATAAGGTTTGTTCGTTTGGATAAACTAACTTGCTCGGTTCAAAGGCTTTTCACCCTTGTGAATTTTAAAATGTTTTCTTACAAGTTTCATTAATCTGATACTTTATAAATCCTCAGTTTGCAGTGAATTCTGATACGAGAAGTTCCTTCCATCTTTCGAATCCTACTCGGAACGATTTTCTTTCTATCCTAGTGCTCGGATTCCACTTTAAACTGTAGATCCCTATTGAGATAAATTCGGGATATAATTAATTAGGAATTGATTTAGTAGATAAAAACGTTTGTGAAAATATAAACTTTAATAAAGGTAACAATAATTGTTACCTTTATTAGGTAACAATTACTCAAATTATTTGAGTACAATAAAAAACGTCTGAACTTGATGACTGTTTAGTATCAACTGTTGTTTGGTGATTCACCGAGTTAGTTGTCATCGTCTTAGGCGTTGGTTCCAGTGGTGCCTCGTGAATTCAGTGGCGTGCGATCGTTGCATAATTTATTCCAATAGTCTCGTTGAGTGGTGCTAATGCACTGCTCTCTTTAAAAATATAGTAATACTAGGGGGGCTCCGCCCCCCTGGCCGCTGACGCGGCCCAACCCCCCCGGGCCGCTTTGAGGCCCTAATAACTTCAAGTTATAAAACTTATTTACATACAACATTTTTTATGTCGCTTTCACTTTGAATTTGTATTCCATCCTTCGCTCGACACCTTGATAATGCTACATATAACTGTCCATGACTAAACAAAGGCCTATCGATGTATATTGAAGTGTTATTTTCCACCCTTAAATATTAAATATCGAATCGGCGGAGAAATCACCTTCTTACCCGGCTGGCTCAATCGGTTATCTTTCAGTATCGCCCACTATCAAGCGACCTTGTATACCTTTTCCGAAATAATTCCACTTGCATTTAGTATAATCCACAAAATTTTCTCTTCTAAATTCTCAATCTAAAAGAAATAACACTGCTTCAAACTTTACTTGTCTTTTATTCTCAAATAAATCAAATTTTTACAACTAAAAATCGTCAGAAATCTAAATGTCGACCGTCCACGACTTGGACGGCGTACGCAAGTCTTCTTCTTCACTGCTCGCGCTCTCTCGGCTTCCCCGAAACCGCGCTCTCTCGGCTTCCCCGAAACCGCGAAACATACAAAATTCAAATTATTTACAAAAACTCAAGCAAACCATTTCCTTATTCCAAAAATTACACGACAGCAATCCTTCCTGGCTTATGCAGAAATCCAGGAGGGATTTCAAGAAAGACACATAACGTCGTGCTTTTGGAATAAGTAGCAAATTCTCTAAATCAACATCTTCAAAAATAAATAACAATATTCAAAAGTAAATAATAATTAATTAATGCGGCAATCTAATTTACACACCTAATTTAATTAATTAATCAACATTCCGAAATACCTATCTTGACGAATGATCACTAAACAATTCATAAATGACATCCAAACTTCTTTGCAATAATAACAATTTCTTAGAAAACTCTATCCAAAACTTTCTTCGAAATAACTGCAAATTTTTTTATCCTTCCAAATTTTATTCCATTATTTTTCAAAGCTCCTTCTTTTTCCGTTACGGACCTTTCATAATTTCGATTCTCTTCTAGTGTTCTGCAATTTCATTTTCATCTTCAATGTTCATATCGACCCTTCTTTAATAAAATCCTTCACTACTACTTAATTTTTAAAATTTCCAACTAACAATTTCATCTCCTTAAATAATTTCATCAATTTTGCTACATTTTAAAGTTGTAGCTTCATACAAATTTTTTTAAATATGCAATACACATCATTTAAAACTCTTTGACCTATTTCTTTACTAATCATCCAATTTCAATTTTCGTAGTGACAAATTCCTTCAATAACCATCAATTTTCAAATTAAATTTTGCAGCAATTAATTAATCCATTTTTCAAATTTTCAATTTTTGGAAACACTTTTACTTTCTCAAATTTTGTTATACAATTTATAAACTTTTCGTCTGCTTATCTTTCGAAGATTGTCCTTTTCACTTGTTACATTGGTTATTATTAACTTGTTCGAATTTATATTGCCTTTTATTTAATTATGATTTTCAGTTTTATCATGATGTGTAGTTCCTTCTTTAAATTTTAATATTTACAAACTTTTTTTTAATTTTATCAAAACACATTTAGTTCCATTCATTTTCCATTTAAATCGCGGTTATCCTTAAATTTGTTCAATCTTCTTTATTCGTCCGTGGTTACTTTTCATATTTGATTAGATTAGCCACCCTCCATCTTGATCGCCGATACTGCCACTTTTCCAAAATGACCTTCATTTTGTTTTCCATGACGTCTTCCTTTTTAAAAATACGTTTCTTTTCACCAAACCACTTTTTCTTTATTTTTTTCTTCTTGTAGCCCAACTCTTCTTTTTCAAAATACCAAATTACTTTGTTGGACGGCATATCCTCTTCATCCTTTATTTCATCCTTCCAAATTGCTGAACGGGGAACATCATTTCCATCGGAAACCATCTTGGATGAAGTAATCATGTTCGTATTAATTTTATTTTTCTTCCTTTTACAATAATTATTGTTATACCTTCTTTCAAAATTACTTTTTCGTCCATGTTTCATCTTTCGCCATTTCATTCGTCGCATCTGTGTTCTGGTGAATATCCGGGCTTTTTTATTAATGCCGCCGATATGACCCGTTTCTTTATTTACTTCTCCTTCCATTTTTTCATTTCTCAAGTCTTCTTTGTTTTCATTTTTCTCAATCTCTTCCGATAGTTCCACTTTTTCTGCTAAAGTTTCTCCTTTTATTAAACTTATTTCTTCCTTCTTATCTTCTAGTTCTTCCTCATTTTCATTTTTTTCATAATTGGCACTGCTGATTGTTCTGCTCAATTCTTCACAATATTTTACCCATTCTTTTTTGTCCTCGATCCTATTCTTTTCCCTCTCTCTTTTATCTTCTATTCTATTCGTTCTCCTCTCTCTCCTGTCTTCAGCCATTTGCTCTATCAGCTGTTGAAGCCTCCACTCAATTTGATCGATTTTATCCCAGCCTGTAGCCATGGTCAAACCTTTCTTACTAAAAATCTCAGGGTGACAGCCGGTTCTGCGGTGAACATTTACAACCATAAACTAATCATCCCAAATTGAATTCAAAAAAATGTTCACCAAATGCCGCACGTTCGGGTAGCCAAGTTGAAGTGTTATTTTCCACCCTTAAATATTAAATATCGAATTTTCAAATCTTCTTCGTAAAATTCCAATTCGGGCGGAGAAATCACCTTCTTACCCGGCTGGCTCAATCGGTTATCTTTCAGTATCGCCCACTATTAAGCGACCTTGTATACCTTTTCCGAAATAATTCCACTTGCATTTAGTATAATTCACAAAATTTTCTCTTCTAAATTCTCAATTTAAAAGAAATAACACTGCTTCAAACTTTACTTGTCTTTTATTCTCAAATAAATCAAATTTTTACAACTAAAAATCGTCAGAAATCTAAATGTCGACCGTCCACGACTTGGACGGCGTACGCAAGTCTTCTTCTTCACTGCTCTCGCTCTCTCGGCTTCCCCGAAACCGCGAAACACAAAATTCAAATTATTTACAAAAACTCAAGCAAACCATTTCCTTATTCCAAAAATTACACGACAGCAAACCAACTTTGTTAAAGCTCTGCTAGCATAACAACAGATCCTATTTTGAGTTTTAATTTGTGTACCGGAAAGCCAGGGAAATTCAACGAATTTAAATATTCGACTTCATATTCCAACCGAATGTTCTCATCTGTTTGATCGACCCCTCGATGTTTAGCTGTATCTTCAATTAAGTAGGTATGAATCTCGCCCTCTCGACCAAATTTAATATTTTATTGTTAAGTGTGCGAACATCATCATTGTGGCAGGCTAATATAATTCTGTGGGAGAGATCGGCATTAGAAGCAATTGAATTGCTGTAAATGTCCTGAATTATATTTGTAGATTTCCAGCTATTCGGTACTTTCAATAATATAATGCTGCTTGGCCAAATTGATGTTGACTTTAAAGTATAATTATTGACTATCTCCACAGGTGAAGCGTATTTTATAACAGGTCAAACTTGACGAAAGTCACCACCTAAAATAACAAATTTGCCACCAAACGGATTTTTGCATTTACATAAATCATTCAATCTTTGTGTTTTTGCGTCGCATGGTTTTGTTGCCTTGCTTTGCGTTTACTTTTTGCTTTTTTGCATTTGCTTTTTGCTTTTTTGCATTTGCATTTGCTTTTGCATTTGCTTTTGCTTTTGCATTTGCTTTTGCATTTGCTTTTGCTATTGCTTTTGCTATTGCTTTTGCTTTTGATTTTGATTTTGCTTTTGTTTTTGCTTTTGCTTTGATTCATCCGTTGATGTGATTATAATGTTGATTTGGTGTCGTCCAATAGCTGTTCTCAGCGTTGCATAAAAACGTTGCATAAAACGTTGCACAAAAACGTTGCATAAAAACGTTGCATATTTTGTCTTATCTTTTTATATATATTGTTATGATATTCATCCCTTATTGAATAATCACCCCACAAAGGCCCCTATAAAGCTAGTGTATTATCGGAGTAGAGTTTTTCTCTTCCTCAGAGTCAGTGGATTCAGTAGACGAAATAAGAGGGCAATTCGTTGTAGAGTTAAGGGACATCAAAAGTTGCACTTAACAACCCCTAATTTATCTACTACAGCTCCGCGTTAAAGGATGCCAAAAAGTTATGCCTAATTGAACCCAACAAAGTCCCACTTACGGTGCCTAACAAACAATTAAAAAGAGACGGAATGAAAACGCAGTAATTTATAGCAGACATCAGTTATTTAATGGTAAAAGAAAACAATAAAAATTTGCATCAAATTAACTTGGACAACAATTTTGTCTAAAACCAATGTGTTGTTTTTGTGCAATAATTAAAACATCCAAATCACATTTAAATCCTTGTATTTAGGAGCTAAATTTGGATATTTCATTATTTGGTGTAATCATGTGAACAAATTATAATCATTAAAATCAATAAAGTCCTTTAATTAATCTAAAATCAACACAAATCGTTGATTCAGAATTTAGATTAATTAAAATTAAAAAATAAATTTTGTACCTTATCGCACATTTGTTACATTCCACTAAACTCCGTGTGTTGCCAGATGCATGCGTCGAAACTCGTGCCAGTAGCCGCCAGCTGTTTCCACCTGTCCAAAGCTGTGAATGCTTCACACGTTTGCCAGTATTCCAAATACAAAAAAGTCACCAAATGTGAAGTTGATTTCCGATTCGCCACGTTCACGATACACAACTTTTATCAAATACTCGAATTTTGTAAATTCATTTACTTCGGTTTAATTAAGTAAATTAATGCTTTGGCCTTTTTGTACCAAAGAATCGCAGTTGAGTTCCTTAATTGGGATTTTATCGAGAATTTTATTCTTTCTCGAACGACGTCTCCCCAAGAACTCCTCTCTGCTTGAGCTTCACTCGGGAACTGCCGTGTTTCTCGTTCCTTTTCCAAAATTCAAAATTTGCTTTTGTGGTGGGGATCCTGTTGCTGGTAACCAAAAATGGTTCCTTTAGCAGGCAACACAACGTTGTTAATTGCTCGCGCACCAAACTGATATTAACACTTTAACCTTTTGTTTTACAGAAAATCGCGGCTGTTATCAAATTAAAAAAAAAAAAAAGCACTCACAAGGTGTTACAAAACTTTTGTATCTCACAAATAAACTTAAATTGTGTCTCATGTGCAATTAATTGTTACATGGGATGGTTTTTGTTTTTGATGCAAATCTTATTTTTTTATCAGTCGTATCGACTGACTACTGAACTTAAATCATAAATTTACCAATTATCTGTCTACCAATCCATCTGGATCTCTTAAACAAGGAAATATCACTACAATATAGAGTAGATATCAAAAAAGGGCTCATGAAAATGAGATATTCACTTTCCTGTTATTGGGTTCGCCTGTTGGAATTTAACTGATTATTATTATTATTATCTAATTTCTTCTTTGAAATCGTTCAGAAATTAAAAAAGACTTGTAATAACAGTCATCTGTCAAATGCACATACATTTTTAAATCAGATAATCTTGGATGCAATTCGCATTAGACCTAATTTATAATACAAATAATTTATTGGATTTTAAAAATCGATTTTCTCAAAAATTTCTGAGTTTGGGGTGTTTAAACTTTCATCCAGTTGACGTTCTAATTCGGTTGTAATCGTATACAAATTTTAGTGCAGATCTGTGAGGAGAAAGGTTGGCCTTGCCCTTGTAAGTTGAACTGGTGAACAAACGAACAAACCTATAGTTTCAGCAAAATTGAAGAGCAAAATAAAAACATGACATCACTTACTATTCGGGGATTTACCTAAATACCACACTCGCTATCTCGAAAAAAGAAAACAAATTACTAAATCTACTAAAGATAAGTTATGCAACCTATGTTTCTGTATTGTACAACATCATTTACAAGTAGGAGAGTGGGGTCAACTGGACCATTTTTTGTGTGTGCTACTTTTCGGTTTTAATAATCCAACAACCTGGACGAGGGCAAAAAAATTAGATAATCGTTGAGACAAAAATCCAACCAACGGAAATGGTCCCTTTACTTTTTTTTCTACTATCATTTCTAGGGGCGTTTACAAGAGAAAATGTTCTTTGGTAAAACCGTCTCAAAGTCAAAGGCAAAGAAAAAAAATTTATTTTCAAACCAAATTGAATTATCATACAACAGATTAATTGTTTATAATACGATACGCTTCAAAACCAAGATGTGGATGCGTTCGAATCATTGATTCGAATCCAGGCGCTGTTTCTATATCTGAAGCGTGATTATCAATGAATTTTTTAACTAGATCCTTTAATTCTGTTACACGAAACATATCGCTAAGAATGAACGTTTCTACTACATTTTCTAGCGATAAACTTTCAAACAAGGCTTTCGCGCATATAATTTTCAACCCATCCATTTCGTACTTTTCAGCCATTGCTAACAAACGGGGAGCCATTTCTTTCAATCTGTATATCTCTCCGGTGTACATGTAACGTAACATTTCGCCCAAGCCCTCGTCATCGATATCCTCTATTTCAACCCGATTATTCTTACTTTCTTCCATTTCACTTTGAAACATGGCTCTAAATACTGGGCTTCGAGTTATTAAAATTACTTTATGGGCCAGAAATTCTTTGCCACCCGTGGAAAGTGTTACATCACTCAAATCTTCGTTTTCCAGTAGAAACGCGAAGTCTTTCGCTAGATCATTTAATGGTGTGGTCAGTGTTCCTGAGATATTCTCAATGCCTATAGGCGCACTGATCTCGCAAAATATGGTTAGTTTGTCGCCTGATAAAACTTCATTTTTTTCATTCAACAAAGATTCTTTCATTAGAAATTTTTCACAACCCAAAGGGTCCTCCTCTCCTAATAGTTTCGAATCTTTAAATATGTTAATATCTTTGCCGTTAGGGTGCACAATACCCAATTTGCATTCTATGTTTATTTCGTCTAAGTAACAGGAAACTAGGACTAAGAATAACGATATTCCATCAGTGTTATCTTCCTCTTTTCCATTTGGGTATAGCTCTAAACGCCATTCCAATCTATTACTGTTGGAGTTAGATCCAGATGAAAAATTGGATGAATCTATGCTTTCGCCATTTGGTTCGGAAGTGAAGCTGAAATTATTAATTGTCCAGGTATGTCTGAGGCGAACAACTTTAATTAGTGTAGAACTCCAACTTTCGAGACATTCCATTTTTGGACGTTTTGAATTTGGAACGTTATCTTCATTCATATCGGTAAAATTTTGGCCTAGTCCTAAAGAAATGAAATTAATTTTATTCTCTTTTTAATTTTTTGTTATTTAGTTTGTTACGTCTCGTCTGTTTAAAGTGATCTAAATTAATTGGTAGGTATATTTTAAATAATTTTACAAGTTAAATAAATTCAATTATATTATTTAAAATTGGTTTATTATTAATTCGTGAAATTAAATATGTTTTATTTTTAATAAATAACGAATTAAGGAAATACTATTAAAATAGATATTTTCGATACTAGTGCGGAAAAGATACTTTTCCACGCGTATCGAACAATATTTTTTCTAATAGTTTTTGAAAAAGAACCAACAACATACTTTTTATACCTAATTTAAAATAATTTTATATACTTTATGAAAATATATTATATAATATTTAAATTTGACGGTTGGTAGCCGTGGTATTATTGACTACCAACCTTCGATCATATATTGACTAGATACAGGATTCAGGTACCTGAATTGAAGCCTACCATAAGGTCTATTTTAGTATGGCGTACTTTTTGTGTTTACCAAGTCCCTGGATCTGATTGGTGCTCTCAATGTTTACCTGGTCCCTGAATGTCAAATGGATTAAAATTACAATGCTTTAAAATAGGGTAAACAAATAAAACGTAAACATAAACATGTTATGGGTGGCTTCACAACAACCAATGCTATTTAGATAGGAGTCCTGTATCTAGTCAATACAAGATCGTTGCTACCAACCGTACTTTGGTACACTATATTAATGATTATGATCAGTGTGATCAGTTACAAAAGAAAATAGATTAGTGATCGCAGGTTTTTTTAAATTTGGTGCAAAGCTCAACTTTATGGAGCTGTTATTCCATGTTGCGATCGACATTGTCGAACTTTCTCTTTTCCGCACTAGTTTCCCTTCTCTTTTCTCTTTCCCACACAGTATTACTTTTCCGCACTAGTGCGGAAAAGTAATACTTTTCCACACTCTTTTGGATATCACAAAGTAAGACTTTTTCAAACACTATTAGAAAAATTATATTTTAAAGTTACTATTTCTAATTTTCTGAAGAAGGTCTAAATGCAAGATCGAAAGCTTAAAATATAACTTTTAATAGTATTTCCTTAATTCGTTATTTATTAAAAATAAAACATAATTATATTATTTATTTAAAATATACTATTATCACGAGTTAACAACTAACCATTTTAAAATAATCTAATTAAAATATTCTACCATGAACTTGACATCCAATAGAACTTGGTTAGTTTTCAGTGCGCCTCAATGTCGGCGCCAGCTTTTTAGAGGGTGGGCAGGTATTATTAAGAGAAATAGTGGGGAGGGGGTGAACAGAGCAGCTAACTTAACACACAAAGGGGTGTGGTCAGCTTATATAAAATTTTATGTTTTTCTTTCATGTATACTATGTAATTTTTTATTGTTCCCCTAGCGCCGCTACTGATTGATCTCAGTAGTACGATTAACTGATTATGGAATTATAGTAAAATTTACGGAATGTTAATATCTTATCTTGCCAAAATAACTGTATTTGTAAAACATAATAAGACGAGAATAAAGAAGTAAAAGGTAGAATTGAGCATAGCGCTTTTAAGCTTTTAAAAATTGAAAATTTAAAGAAAGAACTAAAAAGGAAAAAATAATTTTTCACGTTTAAATGGTAAGTGGTTTAAATCCTTGAAAACATTAATAAAAGCGTGGGAGGCTGTATATGGATGATATTATTTTCTTTCTTGGTTCTTTTTTTTAAATAACTGATAAGATAAGTATTTTTCTATCAATTCCACTCGTCTTTTTGAAATGCTATTAAAAAATCTAAATGTGGTAATCCCATGTAGTTACAAGTTTAATTTTGACCTTGAGTAACAATTGGTTGCTCTTACATTAGTAAAATAATTGCTAATGTACTAGTTGACAATGACCTCTAGTATTTTTTTACAAAATGTTTTTTAAACTAGTTAATTATAAATTTTGAGATACATTACAAACTGAAGAATATGATTGACTACGCGGCCTATCACATCCGTTCGCGACATTATAGCAAATGCACCTTAAATTTTACAATGGATAGTCAAGATAACATTATTTTTAACATTAAAAACTAACGCAGTTGCTATTGCACGTTGGTAGAAAATAACTAATTGTGCAATAATGTAAAGGAAAAAAATATCATCAGTTTTCTTTACGTGTTCTATACAATATTTTATCTACGACTGTTGTTTTAATACTCTATTTCAGTCATTTAGCGTAGTTGTATGCATTTTTTTTTAATATAAATAAAGTAAATAATATATTATTCCATAAAGGAGATTTATTCCTTGCCTAACTCAAATGAGAGAAATATACACGATATTAGGTAACCGTCGCACACTGGTAGAAATGCATAATCTAGGTGTGCAAAAGTCTGAATGAACTATAAGTTTAATTTTACAGCAAATTATTGAATTTAATACTTGTTATAAAGTTGCAGGTAAATAATTATTATTTGTACTTGTATTTAATAATAAATTATGAAGAATATAAACACAAATATAAAGGCAATAATATCTGGGTCATTCCACCAATTAAAGTCCAACTCAAAGTCTCACACCCGCGGATTTTTTTCATATTTTGTGGAGTTATTTTCTGTATAAATAATATAATGACTCACTGAAGATTTTGGCTCTTAAGATTAAGTACTTTCGTCGTAATGATTTTTTGAATTTTGACAAAATTTTTTTTTGGAACTTTTTCATTAATTTTTTTGAAGTAGAAACATTTTTGATAAAAATTTAAACAATACAGTTTCTTTTGTCAAAAATTCTCAGCTTTTCAATGAAGATATTAATTTTTTATTATAAGCAACAAAAGCCCCTTAAAAATTCAATTAAAGTCAAAAAAGCGATTTTTCTGACAGTGCCGCAAATTTTTTTTCAAATCTGATATTATTTTCTGAAAGCTGAGAACTTTCTACACAAGATATGTCATTTTCACGATGTGGATATTTTTTGTTTAAATATAAATAAATAAAATGTATGCACTATACCATTCAAAAATTCAAATTAAAGTCAAAAAAGCGATTTTTCTGACAGTGCGGCAAGTTTTTTTTTCAAATTTAATATTATTTTCTGAAAGCTGAGAATTTTTTACACAAGATATGTCATTTTCACGATGTGCATATTTTTTGTTTAAGTACAAATAAATAAAATGTATGCTATACGATTAAAACACTTTCATTTTTGAAATTATTTCGGTTTTTGAAGTTTTATTTCAAATTTGATATTATTTTCTGAAAGTTGAGAATTTTTAACACAAATTATGTCATTTTCACGATGTACTTATTTTTTTTAAATACAAATGAATAAAATGTATAATATCAAACATATAAAAGACCAGCACGCTCCGCCGCCGCCGCCTCCTCCTCCTCCAGCGTGTCAATTTTTTAGGACACACAACGCATTCTGATTGGTCGTTGGTAGTACCAACTTAAAAGTTAAAATCACCTCCCCCTGCGATCGAGTAGCACACCAATCGAGTTTTCAACCTAGGCGAACTGCCCGTCCGTGGATGGGCTTTCCAGCTAGTACCCTATACGATTAAAAATATTTTATTCAATAAAATAAGCCAATCGTGAAAATGACATATTTTGTGTTAAAAATTCTCAACTTTCAGAAAATAATATCAAATTTGAAATAAAACTTCAAACTCCGAAATTATTTCAAAAATGAAAGTGTTTTAATCGTGTATAGCATACATTTTATTTATTTGTACTTAAACAAAAAATATGCACATCGTAAAAATGACATATCTTGTGTAAAAAATTCTCAGCTTTCAGAAAATAATATTAAATTTGAAAAAAAAACTTGCCGCACTGTCAGAAAAATCGCTTTTTTGACTTTAATCTGAATTTTTGAATGGTATAGTGCATACATTTTATTTATTTATATTTAAACAAAAATATGCACATCGTGAAAATGACATATCTTGTGTAAAAAGTTCTCAGCTTTCAGAAAATAATATCAGATTTGAAAAAAAATTTGCCGCACTGTCAGAAAAATCGCTTTTTTGACTTTAATTTAATTTTTAAGGGGCTTTTGTTGCTTATAATAAAAAATGAATATCTTCATTGAAAAGCTGAGAATTTTTGACAAAATAAACTGTATTGTTTGAATTTTTATCAAAAATGTTTCTACTTCAAAAAAATTAATGAAAAAGTTTCAAAAAGTTCGAGATATTGACACTGTGACTGAAATTATGAAATATTGTATTTATTTGCAGATATTTGCTGTTAATTTTTGTTCTGCCGTAATACTAAATGAGTAGTAATTCTATCAGCAAGAGATCAGCCTGGATATGCGCGGATAAATATAGTTTTTATTCAATTAAAGTTTTGAAAAATTAAATTTTTTATATAACCATCTACTCCAACTTTAAATCAAAAATACCAATACTAAACTGATAGCATTATGTGACAAAAGTTATGAAAAATAAATATATACCTGTAGAATAAGTATTCATTATTTTAAAACACAAAATTAACTATTTAACCTGAACAATAATGAGTTTTAACTGTGCCATGCAGAAAATCAGACTACGCTATAAATAAATTTTGTCGTTATCATCTCATTTTCTTTATTTCATTACACCTTATCTAGAAAACCTAGACTTTTTATATTATTGTTTCTGCGAACATTAGTTCATCTGTTAGTAGAAAAAATTAAAAATTATGTAATTAATTACAATTTATATTTTGACTTTTGCAGAGCTAGATTGTGCATTTCTACCAGTGTGCGTCGTAGATATAAGTTCTTTATTATATTATTACTAAATGTTATTTTATTTTATGAAAAATGAGTTACTTACCTGATCTCTACGAATAACAACTTGGAATAGTTTCTACACAAATTATCAACACCTAATTGATAATATTAATCTATTATAAAAGTTGATTAGATAATATAAAAAATTTTTATAGATAAATTAAATGTACACTGCGATCAAAAATTTTAAAAGACATCGTAGAAGTCATTAAAAATAAATACAGTATTTCAAAGAGAATGAAAAAAGGTCGCTTTTAGTGTTAACCTGACTACGTCTGTAAAATCGGTAACATGTTTAAAATAAAGTAACAAAAACCTCGATTTAACAATGTAACATTGTCATATGACATATGATATTGAGGCGCAACCTCCTACTTTTGATGTCAATAAGGCTGTGAAATCGGTAGCATGTTCGTAAAAAATTGAAGTCGTAGGTTTACATAAATACTTCGTCACGGGGGGCATATAAACATTCCTTACCCTCCTCGACACCAGGGTCTCTGCGCAGGTGCCAAAACATTTGACATTTCATTTGTCACCTAACCTCATTTTCTCATAGGCGTTTGTTCTATATTCTTAGACCATTTAAACGGTCTAATAATATTCATTCTGTTTTAATTCACTATTTTTATGATATAAATTTATGTTTATTAAAAAAAATAGGGTGTAGTTACTTAACCTGGACCCGGGAGTTTAAAATATTTTAAAGAATGCTAACGGATTAGATCGATAACATTAAAATGAAACGAACTGGATACGGAGGAATGTCGTATATCGATTAGTTTGGCTAATAATTGATTTTAAAATATCCAATTTTCGCTCGATTTTCTACCTTATTGGATATTCTGTTCTCAGTCCGTGTTAATTTTTTAGGTCTTGAGGCGCGGAGAGTGGGAATCGACGCAGCACTGCTAGTTGTACTTACACCATCATACAGTTAAAATCGAGCTAATTTCAATTTTTATTTTTGGCTTAAATTGGCAGCAAAACAACAACAAAGCCCATGGTATAAATTATTATACCATGAACAAGGCCCTAGGAGAAATTATTAGGTGGTAAAATATTGTCAAAACGGCTCTGGAGCGGCCAGAGCGGAGAAGTCAGTTTTGACAAGACAACCACTCTCCACTCGGATTCAACGTCGTTAAATTAATTAAAAACCCTTTCCTAGTATTTTTGGTCCTAATAAAAATGCTAAGTTCTGACAAGTACCTACAGCGCCAGCGCAATTTTCAGCCAATCGAAACATGTATTTTGGCGCCTGCGCAAAGACCCTGGTGTCGAGGAGGGTAAGGAATGTTTATATGCCCCCCGTGACGAAGTATTTATGTAAACCTACGACTTCAATTTTTTACGAACATGCTACCGATTTCACAGCCCTATTGACATCAAAAGTAGGAGGTTGCGCCTCAATATCTTCTTAAAATTTCTCATGTGACATGGTGAGTCCTGGGTGCTGCTGTTTCATCCCTGACAATCCCATCCAGAGACTTTTGGAGTGTTTATTGTACAATGATGAGATAGCCGCTGTGGAATCCATTTTTGGTAAAAGGTCCGCGTCCTGTTAACTTAAATCCACTATTCTATATCCTCCAGCAACTGCCGAGTATACAGTAATATATTGAACTCGTACTGACTGTCAAGTTAATCGAATATAATATCGAATAAGCACCCGCGGACAAGATATAAAATCGTGTTAACCAAATCATCAAAATTTAGAGGTCATAAAACAAATTTATTTTCAAACCAAATTGAATTATAATTATGCTATAACAGATGAATTGCTTAAAATACAAAACGCTTCAACACCAAGATGTGGATGCGTTCGAACCATTGATTGGAATCCAGGCGTTTTTCCAACATCTGAAGCGTGAGCAACAATGAAATTTTTTACTTGATCCTTTAATTCCGTTACGCGAAAAGTATCGCTGAGAATGAACGTTTCTGCTGCATTTTCTAGCGATAAACTTTCAAACAAGGCTTTTTCGCACGTAATTTTCAACCCATCCATTGCATACTTTTCAGCCATTCCTAATAAACGAGGGGCCATTTCTTTCAACCTGTATATTTCTCCGGTGTACATGTAACGTAACATTTCGCCCAAGCCTTCGTCATCTATATCCGTTATTTCGACTCGATTATTCTTACTTTCTACCATGTCATGTTGAAACATGGCTCTGAACACAGGGCTTCGAGCTGTTAAAATTACTTTATGGGCCGGAAATTCTTTGCCACCCGTGGAAAGTGTTACATCACTCAAATCTTTGTTTTCCAGTAGAAACGCGAAGTCGTTCGCTAGATCATTTAGTGGTGTGGTCAGTGTTCCTGAGATATTCTCGATGCCAACCGGCGCACTGATCTCGCAAAATATGGTTAGTTTGTCGTCCGATAAAACTTCATTGTTTTTATTCGACAAAAATTCTTTCATTAGAAATTTTTCGCAACCCCAGGGTTGGTTCTCTTCTAACCGTATCGTATCTTTAAAGATGTTAATATCTTGACCCTTAGGGTGCACAATACCCAATTTGTATTCTATATTTATTTCGAATAAGTAGCATTCAACTAGGACCAAGAATAACGATATTCCATCACTGTTGTGTTCATCTTTTCCATTTGGATAAAGCTCTAAACGCCATTCCGATTTATTACTGTTGGGTCCAGATGAAAAATTGGGTGATACCAATTTTTCGCCGTTTGATTCCGAACTGAAGCTGAAATTATTAATGGTCCAAGTATGTCTGAGACGAACAACTTTGATTAGTGTAGAACTCCAACTTTCGAAACATTCCATTTTTACACGTTTTGGAGTTGGAACTTTATCTTCATTCATAATAGTGGTAAAACTATAGCCTCGCTCGGTATGCAATATCAACCTAAAGAAATGAAATTAATTTGATTCTCGAAACATTTCAAATATAAATATTTTTTGTTATTATTTTTCCCCCTAGCGCCGCTACTGATTAATCGCACTAGTTACGATTAGTAACTGATAATGGAACCATAGTAAATATTTACTGAATGTTAATAAATAATATGCATGCATTTTGCACAAACTTACGAAAATGTTACTCAAAAAATTATTAGGTACTTACTTTTTTGAAAAACGACAGTTGGACTAAAATCGAAACAATGAATTATTGCACAAAATTCGTTTAACACAATGCGGAAAGTAGCGTCGTTGGGAAGCAAGTACAACATGCGAATTGAAGGAAATGACATAATATTAGAGTAGACCAATCAAATACTGATGATTTTTTATCCAGGAATAATATTCTTCAAAAACTTTAAATCTTCTTAATCTTAAAGGCACCAACACTGATATTTGCATATTATTTTACAAAACTTGGAATAGCTTCAAAAATTAAATAATGCAAAATACAACATTGAACCATCGAGTCAGACTTGTAGGCGGCAACACAACTTACATTTTTAAATATAGAAATTTATAAATAATAACATAGAGGTAGGTAGGCAGGTGTGTGCTATCTAATGCAAATGATTACAATAATCATTTTTTAATAGTTATAGATTCAAATAATATCAGTCAATAATTATTCTTTCATCGGCGAAGGCCTCCTTAAAATAAAAAAAAAAATTGAGAAAATTAAAACGAAATTTACAAAAATGTTGCTTTATCCTTCAGTGTGTAGTAAACAGAGCTGTAACGAAGATAGAAAGCGCCTGCGGAAAGGGCTTTAATTTGCGCTAAACCCTAAAAAATACCAAAGAATTTTAAAATGTTAAATATTTATGCAGTAACAATTAAAACCATCGTTAAACTAAAAGAAATTTCACATTTTTTATTCAGAAACGAACAAATAATGAAACAGAAATATTCTACTGTAAGAAGTGACCAGGGACGTGCCCAGCCAACTTTGGGGGGGGGATTTGCCAAGTTAATTAATTAAAATTGCCAAATTTTTGTAATATTGTCCTATTGTCGGTTTAGCGGATTTTGCCAACTTGACCAAAGTTTTAGTAATTTTACCAACATTTTTCAAATTTTCTGAAATATGGGGGAACCCCCCCCGTGAGTACGTCCCTGGAAGTCTGTCTATTTAACCCCATTGACACGGATTGAAAAATAAAAATTATTCTTTGTTACATTGAACTAAATAATGGTGGTCTTGTAACCGTTTTCTTCACTCTTCAAAAAAATGATTTTTTTTCCTTACCCAACAATGACTGACTTCCATAATCCCCAGACCCCCCGGTATTCCGATTGTATTCTTTTAAAAATACTTTCCATCGGGTTAAAAACAGATTTTTTTAGTAGCATAAGTTGCATAATACCTAATTTCACAATCATTTTATAAGTATTTTTTCTACTTTCTAGTCCGCCTAGAATGTAAAGATGCCGGGGGGGTCTGGGGGTATATAGAAGTTTCCCCCGTTCCCAGTATAAGGCAGTTACGAAAGGAGTTTTCAAAATTATTTATATTAGAAAACAATTTCACTTACTTATACTCCTGGGGGGTATTCTATACCCCCCCAGACCCCCCGGTTTTCCAATTGTTCTAGGAACATAGTAGGTTACATAATAATAAATAATTTTATATCACTTTCTAAGTGTTTTTTTTTCTATTTTCTAGTCCGTTTAGAATGTTAAGAAGCCGGGGGGTCTTGAGGTATAGAATACCCCCCCCCCAGTATAAGGAAGTTACGAGTGGACTTTTCAAAATTATTTATATTAGAAAACAGTTTTACTTACTTACTGTTGGGGGGTATTCCATACCTCCCAGACCCCTCGGTTTTCCAATTGTTTACTTTTAAAAATATCCGCAGGTTAGAAGAAAATATTTACTATCTTACGACGCGACGGTGGTAGGTAAGTAACAGACTGCGATTTTAAAGATCTTCACTTAAGACTAATTATTTCACTGAAGACGGTTTAAAAAACTAGGGATTTGAAAAGCCAAAAAATTAAAAATATTACATGATGAGAGCCGTTCTGATGATTTACAGCATGTCATGAGCTCCCGCTATAAGTAAACCCCACCCACCTCGACCTAGAAAGAAGCGGAACTGTTCCACTATGATGCATGCCTACGGATACACACGGGTAAGTTGTAATTCAGTAGCTTCTACTAGTAAAACATGTGAAATTCATGGTACATCTTGAAAATTTATTTAACGATAATGGATCCGAATAGGATTTAGTTGTCTTGTCAAAACTGACTCTTCCGCTTCGCGCCGCTCCGCTCCGGATGCTCCAGAGCCGTTTTGACAACACTTTATCAATTGAAAATATCCCCTAGGGCCATCGTACTCGGAAAATTGTGGTACTGGGAAGGGGGTGGATATCTCTTTTATTTGCTGCAAATTTAAGCCAAAAATAGCCTTAAATTGTGATTTTAGCTCGATGTTACGCTATCATAGTGCAAACACTATAAGCTGCTCTCATGATCTTACGCCACGCCCAGCCTCTAGCCCAAGTAACTTTGTAGATTGCAGTCATTAGAGTCCTTTTCATGTAAAATTGAAGCGCCTGCGGAAAGGGCTTTAATTTGCGCTAATTTCTCCCGCCGGCCGCGGCCGTTCGAACCAAAGATTTCTAAAATGTTAAATATTTATTTAATTTATTTTAATTGAAAAATAAATATTACTTTACTCTTGAACTAAATAATGGTGGTCTTGTAACCATTTTCTTCACTCTTCAAAAAATAATTGTTTCTCCTTACCCAACAATGACTGACTTCCATAATCCCCAGACCCCCCGGTAATCCGATTGCATACCTTTAAAAGTACTTTCCAGGTTAAGAAAAGACTTTTTTTTAGGAATATAAGTTACATAATATCTAATTAAACCGATAGATAGCCTAGAAAGTAAAGAAACCGGGGGGTCTGGGGGGTATGGAATACCCCCCAGCATAAGGAAGTAACGAGAGGACTTTTCAAAATTATTTATATTAGAAAACAGTTTTGCTTACTTACTACAGGGTCATCCATAAAAAGACTGACTCTCCCGCGCAGCCGCTTCGCGCCGCTCCGGACGCTCCAGAGCCGTTTTGACAACACTTTACCAATTGCTTCTTTTTACCCCCTCCCCTCCCGCGGAAAAGACGTGATATCTCGTAAACGAGAGGAGATATAAGAGTGCGGTTTGCGCCATTCGGAAGAACGTTTAAGGGAACAACTCTCCCCCACCCCAAAACCTTTTTCCCTCATAACTCGGGAACCGGCCTAAGGACGCGAGTGGGAGTGCGATCATTCCGTATCTCACGTGAGGGGCTAAATTTTAACCCCCACCACCCCGGACACCAGGGCGCGTAACTCCGGAACCGGTGCTCCGATAAGACTTTTGGGTGCGGCGTTGGACTCGACGCGGCGTCGGCTACGCTGACACGTGGTGGTGTTTTTTGCCCCCCTCTTTTTCTTGAGGTTGAGGACTGTTCTGCGGGATAGACGCGTATAGGCGTAGAGAAAATGACGGGCGACTCGGACGACGACGAGGTTCCGGCCACGGAGGGTTGGGAGAAGTGGCCTGTTGGCACGAGTGGGTTTAAGTACTACAGTGTTAGCGAGTGCTGCTTCGATATTTTTACGCCGAGTGCTGGTGAGAAATTGATATTCCCGCGTAGTAGTTTTACGCCCGACGAGATGACGGTCCCATTCGGGGATCCCGAGGTGAAGCTGGTGCCTCTGAAGCGCTTCGAGTATGAAATGCTAGTCAAGGAGGCATACCATCAAGAGGATATCGAGCGCCTTGAGGACTCGATACGGAAACTCCATAGGGAGGTTGATACACTTCGCGAAGCGAAGCAGACCCCTTCGGGGGAGAGCGAGAAAGACTCCTTTGAAAAGAAAAAATCGGGAGATTATCATAGCGAGAACGAGACCGGGCTCACGATGTTTGCCGCCGAACTGCGAGAGGAGTTCCGGAAGTTGCGAGAGACGTTTGAAGGCCGGAAAAGTGAATAGGATGGAGATTTCCAGACCTTAACCGAAGAAAACCGAACCCTGCGAGAAGAGGTTCGCAACCAGTGAAATATAATAGCCGATATGCAGAAACGCATAGAAGAGATTAATACGCAAGGCGTCGGGGTTCAACATGACACAGGAGTAGGCGACGATTCGACGCCCCCTGGCACACTGGCTGCGGGTCCGATCTGCTGCAGCACGGCTAAGACGAGTATGGAGTTCAATAACACCACGGACCCCATAAATAATACCTCTAGTGCAGCAAATCCTAAAGACGACGGGTTCACACCGGTCTCTTCGAAGAGATCAAGAAGACGCAAGAAGGCATCGACCATATTGAAGCCACCTGTCGAGAGGCCCCCGCAGAGAGCGGGAATGGGGAGAGGGTGAAGATTCCGGCGGTGATCGCAAAGAGCACGCACTCCGGGCATTAAAAACCATCGTCCAAAGCGATCACGAGGTCGGGAATTCAATTCGAACTGTGAGGCCAACAAAGAAAGGAAATGCGCTGATCGAGCTGACGAGGGGTGAAAGCTCCCGCCTGCTGAAGAACAAGTTGGCCGATAGCGGATTGGGTCTGGACGCTAGGGACCTGACGCGTAGAGCAACAATAGTGGTCAAGAATATTGATCATTTAATGGACAAGGAGTCGATTTTGTGCGAAATCGAGAAAATGGCCGGTACGGGAGACAACATCTTAAAGTCACTGAGAACCGAGCCAAGTGGAAACCGGGTGGCAGTCCTGGAGATGGAGGAGGGGGCAGCCAAACGGTTAGTGAAAAAGCCGGAGATTCGATTGGGAATTAACCTGTGTAAGGTGGTCATCGACTCACGGTGTAAAAGGTGTTTTTCGGTTGGACATACCGCATCTCAATGTGGAGGACCCAACAGACAAGCGGAGTGCTGGCGGTGCGGTCGCGAGGGTCACTACGCGGTGACCTGCACCAGCAACCCCATCTGCGTCAAGTGCGGAACGGAAGGCCATAGTGCGCGCAGATGCCGAAGCAACGCAGCGCACGCCTCGAAAGAAGAAAAAAGTCCCGAAAGGGTGAAGAGCAGCAAGTAAGTCGAAATGGTACACCCGACTGGCGCGGCGAAATGGATATACCCACGCCCCCGTCGTGAGAGGCTACCAGCCTTACAATGGAGATACGAACTCAGTTAGAGTTAGAGTAAACAACACTCCGGACACCGAGCGTAGGTAGTAACGGAAGAGAGCCGGCGAATAGCCATAGCCTTTGGAGCCTGAAGAAATGTCGGTAGGCGATACCGGGCTACCAAAATAGGAGAAAAGGGGGTGAGTTTAGTGGGTGAAACCCCACACTCCCGGGCAGATTGACCCGGGGTCTTTTTCAAGATTCTCACCTCCTGGCTCTATGAAAAAAAAAAGGTTAGGTTAGGTTAGGTTCTTTGTTAAAATACCAAGCTTTTGTGTGGAAATTTTTATATTGGTATTCAATTAAAAATACTATTTTTTGTGTTGCTGTTCGGGTGTATATATTTATTTGTGTTCAAATACTTATATTATTGCTAATATTGGATAAATTGTGATATTTTTGAAGCTGTCATATTTGATTACTTTGACAAGTTACTTCTTTTTTGGAAAATATCGTTTTATCTCCATTCTAGAAGCATTGGATGTGTACTTGCTGTCCCAAGAGACTCGCTGTATCGAGATAAGGCCCATAAATAACATTAAGAGGCGAAATTTGGAATTTTTGGAAATTATATTAGAAGCTGTCACAATAATTACTTTGACCAATTTTGTGAAAATCTCGTTTTCCTCATTTTAGAAGCAGTGGATGTGTGCTTGAATTGCTAACTTGGATTACTTACTCAATTTGGATTACCATAGCACTTACTTGTGGGCATATATTAGTGCAAAGTACTCTATAATACTATAGTACTCTATAATACTCTCTATAGTACTCTCACCGAAGACCTATTCAAAGCAGCTAAGGCATTGTCAGTAGGAAAAGCTCCAGGCCCAGATTTTCTTCCTTCGGAAATAATAAAATTATTAACTGCAGAAAGTCCAATTACAATCTTACAAGTAATGAACAAACTTGCAGCAGCTGGTAGCTTTCCAAAAGTGTGGAAAAGAGCTAGACTAGTTCTACTACGAAAATCTAACAAACCTCTTGAACTACCGAACTCCTATAGACCAATATGTTTATTAGATAACCTTGGTAAACTTTACGAACAACTTGTGTTAATTAGACTCCGAGAAGAAATTGAAAAAACTGGTGGACTTAGTACAAATCAATATGGCTTCCAAAAAGGCAAGTCAACCGTGCATGCCTTAAAAAGAATTGTTGAAATAGCCAGCAAGGCTAAAAGTGGCACATGGAGAACTAGGAAGATTTGCGTAGTCTTGACATTTGATATAAAAAATGCTTTTAACTCAGCGGGTTGGATCTTCATAATTGAGGAACTAGTTAGAAGAGGGGTTGACCCAAGTGTAATTGACATTATCAAATATTATCTTAGTGATAGGACGTTAATAATAGATGAAGAACTGTATAAGGACGAAATAAATATATCGAGTGGAGTACCGCAGGGGTCAGTTTTAGGACCAATTCTATGGAACATTATGTACGACGGTATCCTTAGATTGCTAATGCCAGATGGCATCACCCTAATAGGCTTTGCGGACGACATCACAATGATTTGTGACATCATTGTTCAAACATCACAGTTTTGCTTACTTACTACAGGGTAATCCATAAAAAGACTAACTCTCCCGCGCCGTTTTGACAATACTTTACCAATTGAAAATATCCCCTAGGGCCGTCGTACTTGGAAAATTGTGGTATTGGGAAGGGGGTGGATATTTCTTTTATTTGCTGCAAATTTAAGTCAAAAATACCCTTAAATTGTGATTTTAGCTCGATGTTAACGCTACCATGGTGCACAGCTGCTCTCATGATCTTACGCCATGCCACGCCCAGCCTCTAGCCCAAGCAACTTTGCACATACTGTCAATATGAATGCAGTCATTAGAGTCGCCTTTCGTGTAAAATTGGAAACTTTAAAATCGATTATTAGCTAAACTAATCCATATATACCATATACCACCCGCGGACCAAACAGTTCATACTACGAGACGACCACCTGCTTCGTACAAGTACCATCAGTTCAAAGGAGCCTGTCGCCCCGCGAAAAACCAATTATCCTGAGGGAAAATAGGATCCATTCCAACCCGCAATTAGGCCAGCGTGGAATGGTAAGGCCTAAACCTTCAAGTTTTAATAATGATGATTACACCAATAAATACAAGGCCCTCAGTCCCCAGCACTCCCAGAGGTCCCGATTACGGCAGCAATCGAAAGATCAGAGGGAGAGAGGGTGCTAAGAATCCCTGGGTTGGACCAGGCTGCCACAAGACGACGTTATGGATCGGAACTTATAACATTCGAACCTTGGCTGACGATAATAAAATATACGAATTGGAAAACGAATTGGAAAAAATTAAATATGATGTGGTTGGGTTATCTGAATTAAGAAGAAGAGGAGAAGAATATATAATCCTAAAATCAGGCAACCATTTTATGTATAGAGGAGACACCTACAGTGGAGTGGCCTTTATAGTACACAAACGTATGGCTCCATATGTCGAATCCTTCAAAGCCATATCAGACAGAGTAGCTTATATCAACTTAAGAATTAATACAAGTACAAAACTAAAAATAATCCAAGTATACGCTCCGACCAGTAACCACTCAGATGAAGAAATGGACTTATTCTATGATCAAATTAGAGAAGCAATCAATGATAAAGCGGCAACTTTTAAAATAATAATGGGAGACTTTAATGCCAAGATTGGAAAGAAACAGGAAGACCAAGAAACACAAATAGGAGAGTACGGATACGGAAATCGAAATGAAAGAGGAGAAGAATTACTGAACTTCTTAAATGAATTTAATTTATATGTGATGAACTCATTCTTTAAAAAGAACAAAAGCAGAAAGTGGACGTGGATGAGCCCAAACAGAGCTACAAGAAACGAAATAGATTTCATTTTAACTGATAATAAACAAATCATTCACGATGTGACCGTACTGAACTCATTCGACGCAGGAAGTGATCATAGAATGGTCAGATCAAGAGTGGTCATAAACAAAAAAATGGAACGAAAGAAATTGCATAGTAAAAGGGAACTGCGGGTATCATACGAGAATATAAAAGAAATTAGTGATAAACTTAAAGCCGCAATAGAGAAAAGATTACAGCACCTACAGGCCGTACAAGCTAAAGAAATCGCCACAAATGTAGATCACCTTAATGAATATATTACTAAGGCAATAACTGAAAGCGTTAGAGAACTAAGCAAAGATTCACATAGATCCGCAAAACCTGTAATAGACAACGATACAAAGAAGTTAATTGAAAAAAGAAGATTAATGAACAGACAACACAAAAGAGGCTCAATCGAATATGTAGAACTTAACAAATTGATAAGAAGAAGAATAAGAGAATTTAGATATAGGGAAAATGAAAGTATGATAAATGAAGTCATAGAGAAGAACAAAAACATGAAATGCTTGAGACCACAATTAGGCCGAAAATATATACATTCAGTAATGAACAAAAACGGTGAAATAATAACAAATAAGGAAAAAATGTTGAGAATAATAGAAGAGTTTTACGCGGATCTATACAAATCTAAAGTTGCGGAAGAATTAGTAAGGGGAGAGAAAAACGCAAGAAGGACGACCATACAAAATGTCGGATCGGAGGAAATACCAGAAATAAACAGAGCAGAAATGGAAAAGGCTTTGAAGGATATGAAAAGAAATAAAGCAGCTGGAGTGGATGAAGTGACCACCGATATGATTCTTGAAGGAGGGGAAAAATTAACAGATGCGTTATTGCAACTCTTAAACGAATGCCTACAGCAAGGCAGAATACCTGACGCATGGAATAACGCAAGAGTAATACTAATTTTCAAAAAGGGAGACACCCGAAAGCTCCAAAACTACCGACCAATAAGCCTAATGTCCCATATGTACAAACTATTAACCAAAATAATCACAAACCGCTTAACTAAAAAACTAGATGACTATCAACCCAGTGAACAGGCAGGATTCAGAAAGGAGTATTCAACGGCAGATCACCTATTAACAATAAAACTTTTAATCGAGAAATGCAATGAATACAATATACCTATATATCTTGGATTCATTGATTATGAAAAGGCATTTGATACAGTGGAGACTTGGGCTATACGGCGAGCATTAAACAACTGCAGAATTGACAGTAGATATAGTCAACTACTACAACAAATAGCAGATAAAGCGACAGCGATATACCAACTTCATGAACGAACCAATCCTGTACCTTTGGAAAGGGGTGTAAGACAGCTTGTCACCTAAACTATTTACCCTCACTTTAGAAGATGTTTTCAAAAAGTTGGACTGGTCAGAAAAGGGTATCAAAGTAAATGGAAGATATCTCAATCATTTGCGATACGCTGACGATGTAGTGGTGATAGCAATGAGCCAAGAAGAGCTGCAGGAAATGATCACTGATCTGAACAGGGCCTCAAGAAAAATAGGATTACAAATGAATCTGAGCAAAACAAAAGTGATGTTTAATGAAGATGGTAACATACAGGTAGAGGGTGAACAAATTGAAAAAGTTACGGAATACATTTACCTGGGGCAGAAGATCATACTGGGAAGAGAAAATCAAAGTAATGAAATAAAAAGAAGAACTTCTCAAGCATGGGCGGCCTTTCGAAAACTGAGTTTTATATTAAAAAATAGAAATATTCAACTGCATTTAAAAAAGCGAGTCTTTGATATGTGCGTGTTGCCTGTATTGAGTTATGGCGCAGAAAACTGGACCATGACCCAGAAAAATATAAATAGTCTTAGAGTAACACAACGAGCAATGGAAAGGGCAATGTTAGGCATATCATTGAAAGACAGAAAGACAAACATCTGGATAAGGCAAAAAACAAAGGTCACCGACATAATACAAAGAGCAGCAAAACTTAAGTGGTCATACGCGGGACATGTGGCAAGGAGGGATATGGATCGGTGGAGTAGAGCCATGCTGACATGGAGACCATACATGTTTGCAAGACCAAGAGGAAGACCTCCGATGAGATGGATAAACGACATCAAGCTTGTGGCCGGCTTTAATTGGATCCAAGAGGCAGGAAATAGAGAAAGATGGAGAAAACTTGAAGAGGCGTATATTCAAAAATGGATTTAATAAAACGCTAATAAAGAAGAAGAAGAAGAATCCATATATTATGACAGTCCTCCTCACCTTAATCGCTTCATTTTAATGTTATCTATCTAAATCCTTTGAGTTTTCTTTAATAAATTTAATATCTTCGAGTCAGAGTTACTTACCTGTTACCAACCGCTGGCTCAGTCAGAAAACCTAATCTTTTCGCACCGAATGATGATGAAAAATGACGTTGAAATCGAATAATCCGAATGTTATCCTTATTCGCAGTGCAAACTCAGTCATCAAACTGTCCTACTATTTGGGCCCTCAGAAATCCGCGTTTATAACGTTTTCCAGTAAAAAAATTAAACATTTCCAAAAATTAAACTCCTCCAAAATTAAATTCGAATCATGAAATTATTCGATTATATAACATCACAGTTAGCTTAGTCGGAATTATAATTATCTCGTACTGCTTTATCGCACGACCTTCAAAGGTTCGATTATAAAATTTATTTATTTTCAATGCAAAATTACCCCAATGTAATTAAAACTTTCCAATTTTTCTCGTCTCTTTCAACATCGACTAAAATATGAAAAGTACAACAACGCATTTATCACTATTAGGTAGGTACTAATTAATTTCTCAATAAAAATTCAACTCTTCAAAAAAATTTATTTGTTAAAATTAAAATCACATCAATTCCCTTTGGGGATTTTTGCGCAAACTCCTATATATCCTTTCTCTTTTCAAAACTCAACGACCCAGAGGCGTCGCACAAACTTTCAAATTTACAAACTCAGAATTATAAAACAAAATTCTGACATGCAATCTAACATCTTCTTCATTCCAAAACGAATACGACAATATCTTCTGCATTTTCCTCAGAATCATATTGACAATCAGTACATCCAATTATCTCCTCCTAGTCCTCTACAGTCAGTGTTTTTCAATCATCAACTTCTGATCTATCATCTCATCCTCGTACCCATGCATCAGCAGATGTGGAATCGGTAGAATTGCATTTTCCACGTGTCAACCTATGGGTACTGTTCCCTTTGTAGTTGATCAACACAAATTATTTTAGTAACAACTCTAGCACATCTACAAGTATTTCAAAATAGGAAAATCTTTATTCCCAAGGGAAATTGTTGCTCAAGCCATCTCATAAAAGGAAAATTATGTATAGAGGATCTAAAGATAATAGGGATCCATGTCAGCATTAGTAACATCGAAGTCCCATATGTGACTAATTTTGTTCATTCATCGACAACAAAATTGCAAAGGTGATATGTAACGTCCTGTAAATGCAAAACATAAAACACTATTTATTTACAAGCAATCATTTCCAAAACCTTTTCATAGTATAAATTTGTAATGTTACCACAATTTCTAACCGCCTTCAAACCAATCACATTTGCTTCGAAAGCTCTTTGAACGTTAACCTGAAAACGTATTGGAAAGCGTCGATACTCGTTACTTAGAAACTTGTAAACTTGTACCACTGCCTAAAAATATACAAAATCAATGTATATGATACAGAAATGGGATCATCGCAATGACTGAAAATTAAAGCTACTTCGTGGCTACTTAAAAGCAGCACAATAATAATAGGCATTGGGGCATTAATGTACTCACACTACAATGATAATTAAAGTAACCGGACACAAGCGAAACAGGCAAATATGTCAATGAAAAGATCGAAACTGGGCACCGCATCATAAAACCCTGTTTCCACTCTGTGCGTACCTTTAGTTCCTGTTACTTATTTATTATTACAAATTCGGATGGCATAAACGACAGGCCCGTAGCCAGGATTTCATTTGGGGGGGTACTTGTAAAAAACCTTTTGTAAAATGTAAAATTTTCGGTTGTTCCCCTTCCATTTTCTTTGTTATTTCAACATTTCGGGGGGGGGGGGGGGTACGTGCCCCCAAGTGCCCCCCGTGGCTACGGGCCTGATAAACGATATGCTTTTCGTTGGGACCGAGAGGTATTAATACCGGAGCTAAACGTATTACTAAATAAAATTGATAAATAAACGACCGGCGACACGAAGTAGCTTTACAGTGCAGCAATAATTTTCTACTCATCAAATTACGTATAAAAATAAGACAGTTGCTCAGATCAGAAAGCCAACTTTACCTCGAGTTTATCTTGTACGGTAATTTTCATATTAAATGTAACATTTATAGCCGGAGTAGTGCGATTATACTTAAATGTTTTAATTTGGAAGAAATTGAAGTACTTTTCATTGTAACTCTGCACTTCTGCTCGAAGATCTTTAAGCTTGAAGTCATGTTGATGAAACTGAAACGAAGTTTGTTAATTATTTTTTTCTAATTCAATAATTTATTTGAGTTCAGATTATCAGTTGCTCTGTACAATTTGTTCAAGTGAATCAAGTTTTTATGAATTTAATTATAAGGTAGTTTTTGTATTTACACAGTGCAACGTACATTTAAGGCGTACTAATAAGTCCCAAACGATTAGTTTGAAATAAACAAGATTAAAAGCTGGGTTAAATATGAATTAATGAAAATTTTAAAAACTCGAACCTACCTTAGAAAAAATCTTATCATTGCATAAGATATGGTAATTAAATGTTGCAAATAGGAGCAACCAAGTTATATTTTTCATAGTGTTTGATATGCAACAAATTTTATGCTATTGGACCACGTACGTTTACTGATGAAACTGGACACGATTGTTTAATTTTATATTGAACAGGTTATGCTCTCAAGGTGGTTTTAAATATCATCATCTGAAACGTCCATTAAAAACCGTCATATCCTTTAAAAACAACATTTGCTCCAATATTTGGTATTTTGTTTTATTACATTAATAACCGCTTTAATAATAACCGCAGTCAATTTGGAGAAAATGGATTTTAAAAATTGAATTCATAAAATGTATTTATGTATTGCCCTGCACAAATGGAAGTAATGTAGCAATCCACCTCTGTCATTTTTAATTAGAAATATAAATTTTTCACATATTTAAATCTTAATATAAAATCATTGTAATTCCTGACAATTATCTAACTATTATTCTAAAGTTATATTTCTAAAAGCCGGATCTGTTAAAAATTTAACTAATTAATTTATTGTAATTAGTCGGGGTAACTAAAAATTACTACGCCGATATTTTTCCAATTCGTACGCCAGCAGATCACGTGCGTTCAAAATGCCAAATATTTGCAAGATTAAATAAATACATTTGTATAAAAATGGATGGGCTGTATTTAGGAATATTGAAATGATATGAAAAGTAGACCCCGTAACAAATTGCAAAAATTCGTTACAAACCCCCGAAATAAGAACTAGATAACAAATCAACTTGCACCGTGGTGTGCGTACCAGAGATCCTCAAAATCTTGAGATAAATGTATGTTATTGCGGTGATAACTGACCAAAATCAAGGTCAACCCACGTAAACCAGCAAGGCTTAAGAAGAAGCTGCGATCACATGAGGGCTTTTTGATTAAGCACAGTTAAAAAATAAAATCGAAAAGTAAAGCCTTTATGTGATGATTGATCCTTTTGAAAAGGGCTCGTCACCAAGGGCATGCCATATTTCCCATGATTAATGTTTCCAAGTTAATAAAGAATCACAAGACGTAAAGGGAATTTTAAAATGGGCAATGTTAGTCAAAGATACTTTGATTATGTAAATATGTTAAAAAATAATCATTTGTTTCAAATGTAAGTGCTTACAGTGCAATCAGGTAAATAAGCGCCGAGAGTGACTGTCGGTACTGGTATTTATCGGAACTAAGTGTTCACAGTGCAAGCAGGTTTTCTTTAAGCTCCAACTGCAGGACCAACCAAATTGTTGAAAAGTGGATCATTGCAGTTGATTGTAATAGATACTTCCACAAACGTCTTATCAATTTAGTTTCGTAATATGCAGCGAAAGAAAAGTTAGATGCTACGCTGATTGTTATATTTCATATAGAATTAGTAGACGCAGACAAAACCTGCCTAACCAGCGTTTACTGTGAACAAATTTCTTGGACGTAAGCGCGAACTGTCGGAAGCGATAATCAGCAAGCAGGCTGCCTGCTTTTACTGTCAGTGTACTTTTAGGCTCAGCTGCACTTTATTCCGCCATTGGAATCAAATTGTATATTAGGAATACCGTATGATATCAGGTTACCAGGTTTATACATTTATGTTCATCTAGTCTTTTGCGCCACTCACATTACAATGTGTGCTGCTATAATCCAGTCAAGTTTCAAAAATTTTACACATTCAATTTTCATTACAAAATTAACATCACAGTCTTTCTACGAAAGAGTACTAATGACACATCCTCATATTTTTGGCGATATCTTCAAAATTTAGAGGTAAATTTTGGTGAAATAAATACATAGCTGTTTGCATAACACTGAAAAACAGCATTTATTTAGAAACAATCGAAAACAATTTTATGTGCAACACAAAATAAAATAAAGTGCAATTTTAATTAACACTGTCCACGTGTCCGGTCAGAGGACCCTACCATGGATTAACTTTTATGCCATATTTATTTCGGTGGATATTCAATTGGAGTATATATCTCACCAAAAATATATAAGAGACATACTTCTTCATTTAAATATGTCATGTTTACGTTTGTTCTAAATTTACCACTGGGAATAAGTGGAGGAAATTGAGTTTCATCGATAACAAAATTGCAAACTTGATATGTAACGTCCTATAAACGGAAAACATGAAATACTATTTATTTATCAGAAATCATCTGCCAAACCTTTTCAAAGTACATATTTGTAATGTTACCACAATTTCTAATTCCCTTCATACCTATCGCGTTTGATTGAAATGCTTTTTCTAGATTAAGTTGAAAACGTATTGGAAAGCGTCGATACTCGTTGCTTAAAAACTTGTAAACTTGTACCACTACCTGAAAATACACAATTTTGGCTTATTATCAATGACCATTATACAAAAATGGAATCACCAATGACTGAAAATTAAAGTTCCTAGGGGCTACTTAAAAGTAGCACAATAATAGTTTTGTGTTATTCCACTTGTGTGCATACCTTTAGTTCTTGTTACTTAACAGTCGGGAGGTCGCGGTCCTAAAAATCACCGCGAGGTCGCGGTGTGTCTGACAGATAAATGCCTTTTAATGTGCTCTAAAATGCAAAATAGATATAAATAAACTTTGCAAATATAATTATAATGATTGTTTATTTATAAACCACTCTATAGTTTATAGAAAAATATAATAAAAAATTTAAAGTAATCAACATTTTGAAGAAAATAATACGAGTAAGATTTTACAATAAGTAAAAGCTAAATAGATGTTTGCTTACAGTAATTAGTCAGAATCTATTCGGGCGTGCATAAAAATGCGCAATGCACATGTTGTAATAAAAACTACATCGTCAACGATACGGCTTATCATTTCTAAGATATGCATGCACAGCTAGCCAAAGTCTTGTGACAATGCGCTAAATAATTTCGAAAATATTTAAGAAAACATTTTCCATGTATCTATCAGATAGACCGCGACCTCCCGAGTGTTAATATATCAATACAAAGCAAATGAATATCAGCTTCAATAAAAAATGGACTTGTATAACTGAATTTCCGATGAGTGAGTTAGTGTAGTGTAGTGTATGCAGCAATGTGCAGCACAGTGCAGCAATAATTTTCTACTCATCAAATGATTCCATTTTGGATTTACGTATTAAAAACAAGTTGCTAAGATCCGAAGGACAACATTACCTCGAGTTTATCCTTTACGGTAATTTTCATATTAAATGTAGCATTTACGGCCGGAGTAGTACGATTGTATTTAAATGTTCTAAGATGG
Source organism: Rhagonycha lutea (assembly GCA_958510855.1). Lineage (NCBI taxonomy): Eukaryota > Metazoa > Arthropoda > Insecta > Coleoptera > Cantharidae > Rhagonycha > Rhagonycha lutea. Next base: position 32,332,803 of record OY294041.1, read on the forward strand.
TAAAAACGGAAGTACTTATCATTATAACTTTGCAATTCAACTCGAAACTCTTTAATCTTGAACTTATTTTGATGAAGCTGAAAAACAGTTTATAAATTAATTCGTTTTATCTTAATCTTATTCATTAATTTATTGGAGTTAGAATTATCAGTTGCTCAGAATGAAGTTCACAAATAAAGGATGTTCAAATAAGATGTTGGATTATGATTTATGTTCTTGACTGATCAATTTTAAAACTTGAAACCTACCTTAGATAAAATCGAATCATTGCAGAAGATATTGCAAGCAAATGTTGCAAATATGAGCACCCATGTAATATTTTTCATCGTGATTGATATGCAGCAAACTTTAAACCTGCTTTAAACTATTTGGTACACGTATGCTGAAAAAAATTGACAATACTGTTTAATTTTTGGAACAAGCTAAGCTTCCAAGGTAGTTTTAACTAACATCATCTAAAACGTCCATTAAAAACCATATTATCCTTTAAAAACAACATTAGCTGTAGTATTTGGAATTGTTTTAGTTTATTACATCATAAAATTATAATAATTGTACGGACTTTCCGCTAACGACACAAATAACCAACAGAGTGGTTCTTCTCTCTTAATAACGGTGGCTCGCTAGCTAGGCAGTGGAGATTGGGCTTGGGCGAAATGACCAGTAACACTGAAATAAGAGAGGGAGCCTTTTACCTTCGATTGTAGATTTCCGGCAATGCTGTAGGAGAAAATGCAAATGCATTTATTGGAAACGCATAAAATAAAAGTAGAGAAGTTTTATTAGTGAAGGTTTTCAAGTTAAGTTACCGCGATGATCTTTTAGTTTTGTAGGGAATGGTAGTGAAAAGGGGTGTATGGGGCTGCGCTGCAGAGGTAGTACCTTTTACCACAACGGTCACATCAAGTGCCACAATGGCAGGAGATGGTTGATGGTAACTGGTCCTCGCGAGGCACCCAACTCTCACTTATGGCTCCAAGTGCCACACCCTGGTAAACTGCATTGACCTGCAGGCTAAACTAAGTGAGGGTAACCAGATATGGTGAAAGTAGCGTCTGACCCAAAATGGGCGGCTACAAAGAGCGTCTGATCTCCATGTAGAAGCGGCTGAGTATAAACCGGAGAAGGCAACGGGAAACCACTCTGGTATATCATTCCCAAGAAATCACTATGGCAAGAAACAAAATAATGGCCCCTTTTCCCGGGCAGCCCTTAAATGGGCAGGGGGTGCGAAGAATCTCCCGGGTTAAAATAGTGAAGACCACAATTAATTCGTGTAAGCACGTGGAATGTTAGAAGTCTGTTTGCGGCTGGGAAACAAGACAATGCATCCAACGAAATGCAAAAGGATGCGAATCAATATCATGGGCATCAGCGAACTAAGATGGGAAGGAGTAGACTTGTCCACATGATCATGGAACATTGTACTACTCCGGAAGTGACGAAAAGGACCGATACCACCGAAATGGCGTAGGCATCTTGGCCTATTCACAGATAGCAATGTATGTGAAAAACTTCGTGTCCGTCTCTGACAGACTTATGCTGTTGCAGTTGCAGAGCCAACCATTCAATGTCAACATAAGATGCACCCACCTCGGATAAGAAGAATGACGATGAAGTTGAAAAATTCTATAATATGATTGAGAAAGTCCTCAATAGCCTAAAGAATAACGAAATAACTATAGACATGGGGATTTCAATGCAAAAATCGGACAAGAACGACGAGACGACACAGTGGGGGATTATGGCTGAAATAGAAATGGTGGTAACCAATACATGGTTTAAACTGCCTAAGCGCCGACTATACACGTGGAAGTCACCTGATGACAACCAAATTAGCCCAGAATCAACTAGGAACCCAATAGACTTCATGCTGATGATAAGCAAGAGATTCAGAAACTGTGTCAAAAGAGTTACAACATATCCTGGAGCAGATATAGGCTCGGACTATAATCCTCTTGTCGTTGACATGGAACTGAAATCGAAGTGTGTCAAAAAAAAACAGTCACAAGGAACATCGATATCCTAAGATTACGAGATGAAGCTGTAGCATTTGATCTCAATCATCAGCCAGGTACTACCTACAACTGCCACTGCTGATGCAAATTACCAGTGGAACGAGGTAAAGAAAATCCTATTAAAAACAGGCACTCATCATCTGAAAACTTCGGTGCGCATCAGAAAAAAAAATGGATGACAGAAGAGATATTGGACCTCATGGAAAAGCGACGACTACTAAAGCACGACATAACGGAATATAAAAAACTCCAAAACACGATAAGAAAAGCAATTCGAACAGCAAAAACGCGATGGATGACAGAGATATGTGAAGAAATGGAAGAATTAATAATGTTCTGATGCAATTCTGAAGCATTCGATAGGGTGCTGCACGCCAAGTTAGTTGAAATGCTTCGGGAGGTCGGTATAGACGGAAAGGATATCATAATAATAGAAAACCTTTACTGGTACCAGCGCAGAGAGGTCAGAGTTGAACACTACAAAACATCAGAACTGGAGATCTAAAGAGTGTACAAAAACCTCGCGATAAACATCGCAATAAAAATCCTAAACGGAAACAAAGTCAAAAAACTTTACTAATCAAAAACATTTCAAATACCTCAGGTGTTCGAGGGTTACAGTTTTAGATTGTAAAAGCTCTTGCAGCCTGTATCTGATCAGATGGTCAAAAACTTGGGACGGGTTAAATCCTTCAAAAAAATGAAGATAGGATCCTCTTAGCAAAATAACCCGCGGTAACCATAAGCAATCCAAATAAAGCGGTTGAAATGAATCCCACAAAATATGCATAGCACCAAAAACGTCCAAAAATAATTCCAAAATCCGCTTGCCGTCCACAAAATGTTTTACAAAACGTAAAATTATTATCGATCAAACAGAAAAGTAGCGCAACCAAAAACTTTTAACTTTTCAACAATCAAATGTAATCTAATCAACGCATTCATACCAGCTGGCTTTCAAAAAATATGCAAAATGATACCTACAATTCCAATTAAACTCATATGTCAAATTTGACCAATCACATTATTTATACAATCTTAGCTAAGTAATTCTTTACTAGGAAATTCTTAAATAAATTGTTGGTGAATACAGTGAATTCCGTAATTTATGCAAATCTTCTTGAAAGTTTGCACCCTGCTACGATGACCGGAATACTGCAAATCCGCAATTCCATTCATATAGACTTAAAGTTAATAAAAAATTTTCATTTTTTTGGAGATATCTTCAAAAATTAGAGGTACATTTTGGTGAAATAAATACATAGTGGTTTGCATAACATTGAAAAACATTATTTATTTAGAAACAATCGAAAACAATTTTATGTGCAACACAAAAAACAATAAAATGCAATTTTAATTAACACAGTCCACTTGTCCAGTCAGCGTTTAGCCCTACCCTTTTGATTAACTTTTATGCAATATTTATTTCGGTGGATATACAATTGGAGTATATACCTCACCAAAACCATATATGACACATACCTCTTCATTTAAATACGTTATTTGTAAATTTACTCTAAATTTACCACTGGGAATAAGTGGAGGAAATTGAGTTTCGTCGATAACAAAATTGCAAACGTGATATGTAACGTTCTGTAAATAGAAATCATGAAATACAATTTATTTACTAGAAATCATCTGCCAAACCTTTTCTAAGTACATATTTGTCACGTTACCACAGTTTCTAATTCTCTTCAAACCTATCGCGTTTGATTGAAAAGCTTTTTCTGCATTAAGTTGAAATCGTATTGGAAAGCGTCGATACTCGTTACTTAAGAACTTGTAAACTTGTACCACTACCTGTAAATATACAAATTTGGATTATTATTAATGACTATGATACAAAGATGGAATCATCAATGACTAAAAATTAAAGTTACCTAGTGGCTACTGAAAAGTAGCACAGTAAAATAAATTCGAAAATAAGACAAATTATAACCAAAATACAACAACGACAGACATGTTTCGATCTTGTTAGATCTCATCAGTGACGTATAGCTGTGAATTTGGTTATAATTTGACTTTATGCTTTTACCTTTATATAGCATTTTATAAATAAATAATAATTCGACCACAACACATCCGTGCATTTATTGTAGCACAGTAATAGTTCTACTTTTGTGCATACCTTTAGTTTCTCTTACTTAATATATCAATACAAAGAAAGTGAATATCAGCTTCAATAATTGGAAAGGACAACATTACCTCAAGTTTATCCTTTACGGTAATTTTCATATTAAATGTAGAATTTGCGACCGCAGTAGTACGATTGTATTTAAATGTTCTAATTTGGAAAAAATGGAAGTACTTATCATTGTAACTATGTAATTCTTCTCGAAAATCTTTAATCTTGAACTTATTTTGATGTAGCTGAAAAACAGTTTATGAAATTATTTGTTTTTATCTTAATAATAAATTATTCATTAATTTATTCGAGTTCGGATTATTATCAGTTCAAGATGAAGTTCATAAATAAAGGATGTTCCAATAAGAGGTTGGATTATGATTTACATATAAACACCTTAACATCGCAATATAATTATATTGTTAATTAAAAAACTTGAATACGAAAAATTACACAAATAAAAATGCCAATTTCTTGCAGGAATCATCATTAAACAGTCAAAATGTCGTATTCGGGCGTCCGAAACTTTCAATTAATGGAATATAATATTTTTTAGATTAAGATAATAGATTATTCAATATCGGAAACTGATAGATTTAGTTTTATTAATTAACCAAACTTAAAATAAATAATGCTTTCCATGGATATAATCACCATTTTCAAGACTTGCAAAGAGAAAAAAAGGGTTTAAATTGGCTCGTGGGGATACGTAGGGGTGGAATAGGATGGAAGAATTTACTTAAAAAATTAGTTATCGGATAATAGCAATTAGGAAAAAAATGATAAAAACTGCATAATTTGACTGATCCATTTTAAAAATTGAAACCCACCTTAGATAAAATCGAATCATTGCAGAAGATGTTGTAAGTAAGTGTTGCAAATAGGAGCACCAAAGTAATAATTTTCATCTTGTTTGATATACAACAAACTAACTATATTGGTCCACGTTTACTAACGAAAATTGACATGAGCGTTTAATATTATTATCAAACCGGATTTACTCCCAAGGTGGCTCTAACTATCATCATCATCATCTAAATCCTACATTAAAAACCGTCATATCCTTTAAAAACAACATTAGCTTCAGTATTTGGTATTTGGTATTGTTGTATTACATTAATAACCGCTCAATAAAATAGATTTTTAAAATTGAATATATAAAATATTATAATGTTATTTCCCCTCCGAGGACGAATAACAATAATCAAAGGCTTGCGGCACGCTTTATAGTCGAAGAACAGATAGAAACTCCACTCAAGGTCGTGAATTCAGGTCTCATTAACTCCCCTCGTGTGAGTCCTACCTTAGCACGGACCACCAAAATCAAACTGGAGGCAATTCGCAATGAAGCAAAGTCGAAAGGCAGCTCCTAGTGTGAAAAAACGACAATGCTAGGCTTCATACAAAATAATAACTTTAATTCTTGAGTAATAATAATGACATAACAAGTCAAGCATAACTGTACACGAATAAATTTCGATTTTGTGCGTGAGTGTATATTGTGTGAATAAAAATAGTTTGAAATTACATTTACGGTGTAATTTCTCAATCTCAAATTGCATCGGGTATTTATTGAAATGTTATATGATGTGTGTGTGTAACGCAAATAAAAATGGTTAACAAGAATTTTTAAATTGTTTGTATTTACCCGCAGCAAACTTTTCGTTGTTGTTTGACGACCACTGGATCTCCTTGTGATGAAGTACTGACATGTGCGGTAGTGCGGTTGACCTTCAATTGCCAGTAGCCTGCCTACCCGTGTTGATGATTTTTCCAATTTATGAAGTAAATTTTTATATCAAATCAAACTAGATTCGACGTTCAGAATTAGTGATAAGTATAGTGGTGTTGACGTTGTCGAAGATTTTATTAAATCGTCGATTCGCATAGGTCATCTCAGAATTTTTATTAAATTGCAAGTTTGCCAAAAAAAATGCAATTTTTGTACCAATATTCACTTTTCCAGGTCGATCCATAATACATAGACTCTAAATTATCGATTTTACGCCTCGATGACTTTCCTAATAATCGAAAACTTTGTGGGTTTAGAAATATTTTGTACACCTGTACAAATTTTCCCCAAACGCCCGAAAAACACTCGGGATATCGAAAAATATCGAAATAAGCAATCTGCACTCGTTTAACTCGATGCACTTTGCTGATATCCCACAATCAACAACTTTGATTGCAAGAAAACTAGAAAAATTTACTCGTGATGCACTCGCACCAGAAAAATCACGTCTTACTTGGCTAAGAACTAAACGCAAAAAGCCTCGATAATTCAACGTACCAGTACTCAAAAACAATCCAAAATTTTCCAAAAACCGACACAAAAATAAAGGTAATTGGCGGTAAATTCAAATTTATCTACATAATCAACTCTTTTCTTTTTCAGATTCGTCGGCACAAACGATTTCAAAGCACTGAGTTACAACAAAGTTCATCACAAGTGGTGTAAATGTGTAACAATTTTAGACCCTTACCTTACAAATTATGCTTGACTTTCATGTGGGCAATTTCACCCCTTTTACGACAACAAATTATCTCGGCAAATCTCGCATTGAAATTTGTTCCACAACAATATAATTATAATGTATTGTCGTGTTCTAAAATTCTTGACTGCTCAGTCCCTAATGTCGGAAAAACTGAGGTAGGCGATATGCTCTAAAACAATGACTTTAATGACCGCGAACAAGCTATGTTCCCGGAAGCATATCTGAGACTACAGAACTCAAGGCAGACCGGATTCCAGATTCAAATAAAATGGGAGACTTAAAGAGTTGTACAAAATTTATTAGAGCAAAAATAATTAACAATTTTATGTGCAAAACAGAATAAAATAAAGTCAGTCAGCGGACCCTACCCTCCATTAACATTTATGCCATATTTATTTCGGTGGATATTTAATTGGAGTATATATCTCACCAAAAATATATAAGAGACATACTTCTTCATTTAAATATGTCATTTTTAAGTTCATTCTAAATTTACCACTGGGAATAAGTGGAGGAAATTGAGTTTCATCGATAACAAAATTGCAAAGGTGATATATAACGTCCTGTAAACGGAAAACTTCAAATACTATTTATTTACTAGAAATCATCTGCCAAACCTTTTCAAAGTACATATTTGTAACGTTACCACAATTTCCAATTCCCTTCATACCTATCGCGTTTGATTGAAATGCTCTTTCTAGATTAAGTTGAAAACGTATTGGAAAACGTCGATACTCGTTGCTTAAAAACTTGTAAACTTGTACCACTACCTGAAAATACACAATTTTGGCTTATTATCAATGACCATGATACAACAATGGAATCATCAATGACTGAAAATTAAAGTTCCTAGTGGCTACGTAATAGTGTAGTGTATGCAGCAATGTGCAGTATAGTGCAGCAATAATTTTCTACTCATCAAATGATTCCATTTTGGATTAATTACGTATTAAAAATAAGTTGCTAAGATCCGAAGGACAACATTACCTCGAGTTTATCCTTTACGGTAATTTTCATATTAAATGTAGCATTTACGGCCGGAGTAGTACGATTGTATTTAAATGTTCTAAGATGGTAAAAACGGAAGTACTTATCATTATAACTTTGTAATTCTTCTCGATAATCTTTAATCTTGAACTTATTTTGATGAAGCCGAAAAACAGTTTATTAAATTAATTCGTTTTATCTTAATCTTATTCATTAATTTATTGGAGTTAGAATTATCAGTTGCTCAGAATGAAGTTCACAAATAGAGGATGTTCAATTAAGAGGTTGGATTATGATTTATGTTCTTTTAGTATACACTAGCTGTATGGGAAGTGGCACTATCCTGTTGAAAGAGCAAATCGGCCAGAACCATATCGTCTACTTCAGCTCATAAACCGCACCAAACCGTAACAATTTTGTTAGTCGAAAATCCCTATTGAATGTTCATTTTCAAACGTAACCAAGGGTATCCTGGAGACGGTTGTAAAGACCAGCAGATTAAGTATAAAGAAGAAGTAGGCAGTTTAAATAGAATTAACAGGACTCTTTGGAGGTGTAGAGGTTGCTAGGAAAAAATTTAACGTCAAGAAGTAAAGAAATGAGCTAAGTTAGTCACAGTTTATCCTTTGAAGGGACAGGTGAGTTCAAATTTGTTTCTCCATGGTTAAGGTGCCTGCGAAGTTAGTTATTGATGATTCTTTCGAAAGAAAGGAAGTGATTCGTTATCCTTTCAAGGGAACGGAGTTTCGAATTATCTTGCCAAGGTGAAAGTGGTGCGCAGTTAATAAGGTATTGTCGCGAATACAAATTTATCAAATCAACGTAATTATAACCCGACCGTAAAAGCGCACTATGACCGGATGGAACGGATCAAGTGTCGAGGTATGGACTCCTGAGTTATTCGAACTTGCAAGCGTCTATGTTTTCATATTTACATTTAAGCACGTTCCTTAATAAATTACTTATGGACGACTTGCAAGACGATTACTTGAGGGGTTTATACATCAGCACTTTTGAGGCACATAGTTAGTTAGTAGTGTTTGATTGTTGTGATCGAACGGTCGAGTGTTAATCCCAGCCGTTTGGTGCTTTTGGGTAAGTGTAGTAATCTCTTAATTTTGTATATATTTATTATTAGTAAATGGGTATTGTTAAGTGGAATGCGATTTTTATTTATTCACATCAATTAATAAACCCCTGGAACTCGTTTTAAGGTACCAGTGTAGGAACCCTTAAGTCCAAATGCTTAGGGCCCAAATTACACGCGGCATGGTGGAGGTGTCTGGTCCTGGATCTGTCCAGGAATCCCAAAAAATTTAGGCAATTATCAAAAAAAAAATTTTTTATTTTTAGAAATTTGTTTTTAATATTTGGGGTTTAATAAAATTATGTACATATAGGATAGGTAAAATTAAAATTAGATATTATTTAAAATTAGGTATGATTATTAAAATAAGTAAGGTTGCACTAACTAAAAATTGAAGTGTGGGTACGATTTAAAAATCCTGGGTTACCTCAAACATAATGACAACATAGTAAATTTTGTAACCTAAATAAAAAGATAAATTTTAATGTCAGGGGTGCATCAAAATACACGCTCAAAAGTTAAAGGTTCAAAAAATCGAACCAAAATCATATTTAATTCAGATATTTTGGAGAGTAGTAATAGTAATCTCACGGAAAACTTAGTAGTTCCTAATACAGAAAATATTGACCAAATAAGTAATCTAACAAATTCCGAGAACGATTTGATTGAATTAAGTGAATTATCATCAATACATGAAGATTCAACATTAAAAAATAGTGAATTTACTCCGCCAGTACGAAGTACGGAAAATTTTGAACCAGAAGACATAAATACGACGGTAACACGTAACACCGAAAATCCATCCGACCGAAGTTACACAGTTGCAAGGTCTTCCCCTCCTATTACGCCTAGGGAAAGTTTAATTTGTACAAACAACAAAAATAATAATACGTTACAACAAATAAACATTAATAATTTAATCAAAACTTCTCAAACTTCTACGGGAGAACCGGTTAAACCAATAACAATGGCGACAAATGATACCACGGTCCGGGAAGTTGAAGAATCGGTTTTTAATCCGCGTTTTCCAAAATTTATATCACCACCTATTTTTAATGCTGCCACGGATGGGGCACTAAATTTTTTAAACACCTACGAGAGAATAGCGATCGGTAACGGTTGGGACACTTCCCATAAAATTAAATTTTTAGGGTCATTTTTAGAAAGCGCTGCAAATAGTTGGTATTCAAAATATTTAAGAGATCCGGCAAATAACACCAAAACTTGGATCCAAATAAAAGATGACTTCACTAAAAAATTCGCGGGTAATTCAGCTATAAAAATAGCCAAAGCAAAATTATTAAACAGGAAACAGCAACCAACTGAGGGTATAAAGAAATACTTTTACGATATGATCACTCTCGCAGAAGACGTTGATCAAGAAATGAAAAATGAAGATTTTTCGGAATTTTTTGAAAATGGTCTTCACCCAAAATATTTTCAGATGTTCTTCACTTTAAGACACAATGGAATGACAATCAACGACTTGGAACAAATCGTACATAAGTTAAGTGACTGGGAGCTAAAGATAGCGGCCAGCGAAGTAAATAATGTAACTTCTATATTAAATTCTGAAATTACAAATAATGCTCCAAGTAATAAATCAAATAATTTTGAATCGTTAAGATATCGCGATTCTTACCAAAAAAATATGGTAATACCTAACCGACCAATTACTAATAATAATATAATAACCTGCGGGGTGTGTAAAAAGAAAGGGCACGCTGCTAATAAATGTTGGTACAACCAACCTACAACGTTTGGTACCAATAACCAACGATTCCATTTCCAAAACACCCAAAATGTTCAATCAAATCGAGGTAGAGGGGGATATTATCAACCAACAAATAACTATAGAAATGGTTCAAATGAACCGTTTCAAAATTACAACACTGGAAGTGGAAGCCATTATTTTAATAACCCAAGAAATGGTAGTAATAATTTTAATAAACCAAACGATAACCAAAATTACAGAAGCTACAACTACAATCCTCGAGGTTCAAGTAATTACGGCCGGGGAAGGGGTAACTATAACGGAAGACCCAATTACAACCACCCAAATAGCGACAGCAATTCCCCAAACTCCGAAGGACGAGATACGGTCACCGATTCATCTCGTCCAACATACAAATAAACGGTGAACAACACTATAATCAACCTAAAATAGTAACCATTACAGGTCATATAAACGGTTACCTAAACAAAGAAATAGTAATAGATACCGGAGCTAATTACAACATAATTACAAGTAAATATGTCAACCCACACAATATCAAAAAAGTGAATTTTATAATGCATACCGCAGGGGATCAAATGGTCAAAATAACTGGAAAATGTATTATAAAAATCGAAATAGAAAACAAAATTTTCGAAGTACCGGCATTAGTAGTCAATTATCTACCAAGACCAGCTATTTTGGGTTGTGATTTTTTAATAGCCAATAATGCCAACATTAATTTTAGGAAATCGACCTTAACCATAGGGGAGGGCAGAGAAAGTTTTCTAGTAAAATTTCAAAAATATGTAAGTACAGAAAAACTAAATTCAGAAGGGAACGTAATCTGCAGCCTAGAATATACTTCAATAATTAAATCTAACGAAAGTATCGATTCAAAAAATAATATACAAAATACACAATCAGGAAATAAAATATTAGTTGAGGCATTAATTCATGAACCACCAAAAAGAATTTTAGAAGAACATAAAAATCGTTTTGAAACTTCAAGAAAACTAAATGAACCACCCAATTATGACAAAATTGAAGTAATACAAGAAGAAGCTAATGAAATTATAAAAAATGACAATTCAAATAACAGCAAAAGTAACTTCTTCAATGAATTAACTCAAGATGTTACAATTGTTAAAGATAACCAGGGCAAATTAAGGTTAGATGAAAATTATAAAATCTTGCCAAAAACAACCACCAACATTCAATTAACACTTCAATGTAATAACCCTTATTTAAATCTTTCCTTTTTTAAAGGAAACGATATTTTTTTATGTAAAAATCAACTTTGTTTAGTATCAAAATTAAAACAAGAAACTGATTTAAATTATTCAATAGATATTTTTTTAAATTCAAATTTACCTTTACATATTTTTAAGAATACAACAATAGGGTTCTTAAAAGATAAACATCAAATTAACGAGTGTTTAATCTCCCCCACTTATGAGGACAACTGGTTATATGGCCAAATAGATAATTCTGTAACTATTGAGGATCATAACATCAGCAAAAATTTAAGCGGTAGTGAAAAATTTCAATTAGCAAATCTATTAATGGAATTCGAAGATGTATTCGCGAAAGAGACATGTCAAATGGGACGTACAAATTTAGTAAAACACCAAATTGATGTTCAAGGAGCCGCACCCATTAAATCAAAAGCATATAGAGTGTCCTCTAGCGAACGTGAATTAATTGATAAGCAAATTGAGGAAATGCTAGAAGCTGGAGTAATAAGAAGATCCCAAAGCCCATGGTCCAGTCCAATAATTTTAGCCGATAAAAAAGATGATACAAAGAGGTTTTGTGTGGACTACCGCAGATTAAACAGTTGCACTAAGAAAACAAGCTATCCTTTACCAAACATGGAAGATATTTTGACATACTTAAACGGGGCGAAATACTTCTCATCCTTAGATCTGTTCAGCGGGTACTGGCAAATCGGGATGGAGGAAAGCTCAAAGGAATATACCGCTTTCATTGCACCGGGACATGGCTTATATGAGTTTAATGTTTTGCCGTTCGGATTGTGCAACGCACCTGGTACGTGCCAAGACCTCGCAGATCGAATATTTCAAGGTATGAAGTGGAAGGAGGTGATGATTTACCTGGACGATATTTTCGTGTTTTCGTCCACTTTTGACGAACATTTAAAAATATTGGGAAAAGTATTTCAAAGGCTAAGAAATGCAAACCTTACACTTAAACCGAAAAAGTGTTTTTACGCGGAAAGAGAAATTAAAGTACTGGGTCACATCATCAACGAAGAGGGCATATTACCCGATGAAAGTAAATTAAGTGCTATAAGAGACTTTGGAACACCAAGTAACGTTAAAACCACGCAAAGCTTTCTAGGGTTATGTAATTATTATAGGAAGTTTATACCCAATTTTTCCATAATTGCAAGACCGCTCTACGAGGCAACCACAAAAAATGGATTTCAATGGACAAAAAATCAACAGGAATCTTTTGAATTTTTAAAAAAGAAGCTAACCGAAGCTCCACTATTAAGGCATTTTGATCCCACGCAAGGCTGTGAATTAAGAACTGATGCTAGTACTCAAGGATTGGGTGCCATATTATTACAGGCAGGCAAGGATGATCAAATGCATCCCGTGGCCTACGGAAGTCGGTCATTGACAAAAGCAGAAAAAAATTACGCCATCACAGAATTAGAATGCTTAGCAGTCATATGGAGCTTATCATATTTTAGACATCTAGTTTATGGAAAGCCTGTTCGGATAATTACGGACCATCACGGACTTTGTTATTTGGCTGAATCTAAGGCTTTAAGTGGTAAACTTGCAAGATGGTCGATTAAATTGGCTGAATTTGATTATCAAATTTTGTACAAAAGCGGAAAACACTGTAAGACCCTCGTACTTTAGGGTTGTCTTTGATTATTTTCTCGTCCTTTGAATTTGAAATACTTACTAATCTGCTTTAATATTTAATTTTCGCTACCACCAGTTAGAATTTTATTAGAGATTCTAACAAACTTCATCAAGTTTATTTATTTATTTATTAGTAGACGTGTATTCAGAAGCGTAGGAAATTTAACTTATAATTTGTCACTATAAACTTTTATGAATAAAAGAATTGAAATTTAATTTACTCAATTTATTTAAAACAAAACAATTAATTTAAGACATACACAAACAAAACAAAATAAATCCAGTTCACATTTATTTACAAAGTTAAATAAAATAAATTGTAACTGAATAAAATTAAATAATTCTTATTTATTTAATTTTATCTTCGTTAAAATATAAAAGTTTGAAAAAGTTAAAAATTGTTAATATAAAAAGAAGTTGAAGAATAATAACATTTAAAAAAATTTACTTACAATTATGTTGAAAAACAAACAACACTGAATTTACTTTAAAACGGAAAAATTTGAACTTCTCTGGTTCAAAAGCAAGACACAACTGATTTTCTAAAATACATTAAGTTACTCTCTTCCCTTAAAATATATCTTATCATTTCACTTAATTATGGAAAATTTCCAGTATTTTGTAATATCACATATCCTACATGGTTTCAAAATCTATAATTGAAATTTATGGTTTTGTTATTCTCTAAATCGACTAAAAGTTACGTAAGTTTTACATATTTCTTTCAACGACTTCAAAATTATCACCCTTATCTTTAAAATTACTATGTAAGGTTCTCAAAAATATTTAACATGTGGAAATAATTTGAATTGATAAAACCATAATTTAAATAACTAATAATTTAGTTAAATATTTTTGCTAACATAATATCCTAAATAAAAATACAATTATAATTAAGTAAGAAGTTTAATTTGAGTTTCAAATTAAATTTCTTTTCATTCAAATTTACCAACTTAAAATTTATATCATTTCAATAATGTGATAACAATATAAAATTATACAGGGTTGGCTTTAGAAATATAATTTTTATAATAACTAAATTTAAAACTTTAGACAATTGATAATTATTTATATCAATATTTAATTTACATGCAAAAATAATTATATTTCTAAATTAACGGTTAAAGGCGGTTTACTACAATACCCCCACGAAAGAAAAAGGGAGGAGTATTATTAAAATACTCGTACCTTTTAAAAATAATAAAAAAAATAATATAAGAGTACAATAAGTAATAATAAAAAAAAATATTCAAATATTTATATAATACTTAAAAACAAAACAAAAAAATTAATATTTATATGATATAATAAAGTAATAAATAAAATGGTTATAATATAATAAAAAAAAAATGTTTACTTTTATTTCTAAAAAAAAAATTTTATAATAAAATTAAAAAAAAATTTATATATTCAAAAATTTAAATCATAAGTCCAAATATTCACTTGAAAGTTCATATTCGCCCACTATAACTTTTCATAGTCCATTTAAAATTCGTAATTGTCATTGTAATGTTTTTTAGTACACGCACTAATGTCTATTTGTTTTCGAAACAGGGAGACGTATTACCAAATTTTGATGATTGATGATTCCTGTACATGATTTCCATTTTATTTAAATGATGATAATAGTAGTAATAAATGTCCATAACTTTGATTGAATTCCATCCATCCTTGAAAAAAAAATTTTCAGTTTGAAATCGATCTTCTTCGTGGTTAATTAAAAATTTATACCAGTTCCATAATATAAATAATATGTTTCCAATCCATAATAAGAAAAATTTTTATATAGAATTTTCGAAATTAAAGAAAAGAAAAATTTCCATCCAAATTTATAATTGATTTATAATTGATGATTTCCATCCTCGAAATCCTTGATGGTTTGTAATTAGAAAAAATGAATTTGTGGTATCGTGAAAAATTCCTGTTGTAGTTCCATAATAATGTGATGAATTTGGTAATACTGAGGTCATTTGGCAAGATTTTTCCGAAATTCACTTAAGTTTGTGAAATTGTCTTTATTTTTCGCGATTTGCACTTTTGCCGCGATTTTTAACACTACATAATTGTTTATAATCACTATTTTTAATTATCAGTCTTTTTATCACTAAAGAAAAATTTTATACAATTAAAAAAAAAATTTTTAACAGATATTATCAAAAAAAAAAATTTTACATACTTATAAAAAAAAAATGGTTTTTTGTTAACCCTGTTCTACTTCAGAACAAAAAAAAACATTAAAAATAATACATACAATATTCAAAATAATACGAAGTAGAAAAAGGTTCTTTCTTTTCTTTTTGACAAAGAAAGAAAAAAAAATATAAAAATCTTAAAAGAATTTTGAATAAAAATTTTGTTGAACTGATTTAAAAAAAAAATAAAAAAAATTTATATGATATTTATGTAAATGCAAAAAAAAATTTCTTTTATAAGGAAATTAATATTTTTATTTTTTTATCTTTCCATCTTCTTACCACTTCTTCAAAAGTGGTCATTGAAGATTTTGGCCTGTATTTCTCCCCTGCTAAGGAGAAAATTTCAAACCTGTAGTTTTTTCTTTTAAAATCTGTGGGAAAAGTCTCCCATCTACAAATAGTTACTTCCGTCACTCTTTTGAGAGTTACCGGACATGTCCCATGGATTTCAATCCACGGGATCAGACACTCCTTGCAATAATAATAATTATTACAGTCAGTCTGGGCTGACTGTAATTTCTTATTTAGGTCTGTTCTACAAACAGCACAATTACGTCTTCTTGTTCTTATTGATTGCATGATCTTTAAATAATTTTTTTTGAATTAGTTAAAAACAAAAATCATTCTGAAGGACTAATAGAGTATCTATTTATCTACAAAAAAATAAAGTCTAAAATACTTTCAAAGTTTACTACTTTTTACAAGAAAGGAAGAAGAATCTATATCTACTTTCTACTTTTTGTCTGTATAATCTGTAATTAAATTTAGGAAATTTTAATAGACATTTTAGTTTGTTAATAATATTAATAATGGATTTGGAAATTTAATTTATTAGTATAATTGTGGTATTAATTTATTATTGGATTGTTATTAATAATTTTAATATTGTTAATAATATTGGAAATCAGGAAGTAAGTTTCTTTTCTTTATCCTCTCTGAACGTCTGGGTATTGAAATTTCAATTTGTGGGGTTTCTGAAATTGGTGGTGATAAAACAACTGCTTCTTCTAAAGTAGGTTCCAAAATTTGTGAAGCTGAAGCTGTAGCTTCTTCTAATTCACTTTCTAAATTAGGTATAATATTTTGATTTATTTGACTTTCTTGATTTGTTTCTGGTGTTTTAACATTTTCAGGAATTTCTTCTTCATTTTGTAATCTAATAATTTCAGGGGATTTATTTGGTTGAACGTTAATATTTGGTGGTAAATAATATGGAATTAAATTTACAAGTGGTTGATTTTCTGCTTCTTGATCAAAATTATCATCAGAAATTTCTGAATCTTGTCCAAGTGTAATTCTTGGATTTTCTATTTCAGTTAATTCAACGTCATCATTAAGGTATGGTTTCAAACGATTTAAATGTACTACCTGTTCTTGTCTCGTACCAATCTTACGAATACGATATGTAACTGGGCTAATTTTTTCTAAAATTCGATAAGGTCCTAACCAAGGTTTAGTCAATTTTTTTGATATGCCAATTTTTCCAGCAGGGTCATATAAATAAACGAGTTCGCTAATTTGAAATTCTCGCTCTTTTGTTTTTCTATTGAAATATTTTGCTCGAGTTTTACTACTTTCTTCCATTGTTTTCTTTACTTGAATAAATGCTTTATTTAACCTAGTCATCATTTCTGAAGGATAATTTGTACTAACGTCGTATTTTACTCTAGTTGATTTTAATATATCATCAAATGGTAATGTAATATCTCTTCCATGTAATAAAAAGAAAGGTGAATAACCTGTTGAAGTATGAATATGAGATCTGTAAGCTAAAAGTACGAATGGTATCCATTGATCCCAATCGCGTTGTGAATCTGACACATAACATGCCAAAATGTCTTTAAAAACTCTGTGACTTCTTTCAATTACGCCATTTGATTGAGGATGATATGCTGTAGTTTGAATCCTTTCAATATTTAAGAGTTTACAAGTTTCTTTAAATATCTTTGACAAAAAATTTGCACCTTGATCTGTAATCAATTGTTTAGGAGTACCATGTCTAACAATAATCTGAGTTGCAAAAGCTTTAGCAATTGTTTCAGCTGTTTGATTTGGTATTGGAATGGCTTCAGGATATTTAGAAAAATGATCTTGGAAAGTTAAAAGGTATTTATTTCCATCATCAGATGTGACAAAAGGTCCTACTATGTCCATCGCGGTTCGTTCAAAAGGTTCTGAAATTTG
This sequence comes from Rhagonycha lutea, assembly GCA_958510855.1. NCBI lineage: Eukaryota > Metazoa > Arthropoda > Insecta > Coleoptera > Cantharidae > Rhagonycha > Rhagonycha lutea. The sequence continues at coordinate 32,350,511 of OY294041.1, forward strand.
GGGAAAATTTTGTAAAGGAGCAGGTTTAAAATGAGGTGATGTTTTACGTTGATTACAAATATGGCATGATGAAACATAATTTATGATGTCTTTTCTCATATTTGGCCAATAAAGTCTGCTTTGAATAAATTTTAAAGTTTTAATTTGACCTGGATGTCCAGCTAAGGGTAAATCATGAAAATCGTGAATGGCTTTATTTATAAAAGATTTTGGGATAACCATAAGATCTTTTCCTGATTCGTTTTTATATAAAATTGAATTATTGTCTAAATAATATGGAAGTTCGTTATCTTCTTCTTCATCTTGATTGTTAATCTCTTGAATTAATAATTTGCAAAAATTGTCTTTACTTTGTTCTGACGAAATTAAATCTTTATCCCATGCAGGACAAAATGGAGGTTCTTCATTAATTACTAACATTGAATGAGTCGATTGAATTTGATCACATATCTTAATTTTTATAGAAGTATTTTTAAATATAAATTTTATCATATGAAAAATGATATTCCAGTCTAAGTCGTCAATTTCGTGAGTCAATTTGGGTATAGCTAATTTAAAATCTTTATTTTGTAGACACAGTTCTAATAAGTTACTAATTGAATTAAACATATTTTCGTACGATGCTTTACCATAATGTTCGCTTTTAATTATTAAGAAATAAATATTTTTCTCGGGTAGATTTAACATTGCAATTTCTCCTACATCTTTACCTTGTTCTTTTATTTCATTTGTACTTCCGTAAGTTTGTCTAATTTCTTTTTCAATTTCGGAGTTCATATCTAAATTTTTGGATACGCAAAGAACTAAAGAATATTCCTCGGGGATTATTAATAAATTTATTGATTCAATAGTTATATTTTTAGTTTCTGGGATACTTTTATTTTTGAAGTTAGTGAAAAATTCTTGTAAAGTCGGTTTATCAAACATGTACATTCTACTGAGAGCATCAACATTACCATGTTTTACTCCTGGTCTATGTATAATTTCAAAATCATATTCTGATAATAATAACGCCCACCTACTAAGCCTACTCGTCGCAATACGTAAGCCCATGAGCCATTTTAACGGACGGTGATCTGTAATTATAGTAAATTTCTTCCCATAAAGAAAACATCTAAATTGTTTTACTCCATAAACAACAGCAAGACATTCTAATTCAGTAACAGTATAATTTCTTTCTGCTTTTTGTAATTTTCTGCTCGTAAATGCGATTGGCTTTTCATATCCATCCCGTTTTTGACTTAAAATGGCGCCAATTCCTGTTCCGCTGGCGTCAGTCGATAAAATAAAGGGTTCATTAAAATTTGGAAAAATAAGTACGTCATCTGATTTGACTGCTGATTTTAATTTTTCTATTGATTCTAAAACTTCGGGTGTAATAATAAATTTATTTTCTTTCTTAGTTAAATTTGTTAATGGAGCTGCTATATCTGAAAAATTTTTAATAAAACGTCGGTACCAACCAACAAGACCTAAAAATGACCTAGTCTCAGTTACGTTACGCGGTATGGGGAATGTTTCAAGTGCTTTTAATTTTTCGGGATCCGGTTTTACTCCTTCTTTAGTAATAACATGTCCTAAATATTTTACTTCTTCAACTAAAAATTTACATTTACTTGGTTTTAATTTAATATTCGCAATTCGCAATTTTTCAAAAACGGCTTCTAATCTACGCAAATGTTCTGATATGTCATCTGGACTGAAAATTATAACGTCATCTAAATAAACTAAGCATAATATGCCAATTAATCCTGATAAAGTTGCATTCATAAATCGTTGAAATGTCGCGGGACTATTTACAAGACCAAAAGGTAATTTATTGTATTCATAATGACCAAAAGCTGTGGAAAATCCTGTCTTTTCTCGATCGGCTTCATCAACTTCAATTTGATGAAAGGCTTGTGAAATATCTAATACGCTAAATAAAGATGATGCATGGAAATACTGTTCAATTGTTTCATGCAAATCTGGAAGTGGATAAAAATCTTTTCTAGTGATTGCATTTAATCCTCTATAATCTATACAAATTCTAACTTTAGGAGAACCATCTGGAGCTGGCTTGGTCACAATCACGACAGGGGCACTCCATGGCGAATTTGAATTAGAAATAATTCCTGATTTTAATAATTTATCAATTTCTTCCTTTAAAATTTCTCTATGATGATATGGAACGCGATAAGGTCTCTTCGCTATTGGTGCTACATTTTCGGTTATAATTCTATGTTTAACATTATGAGCAGTGGTTAAAATTTCATTATCTAAAATAAAAGTTTGTTCATATTTCAAAATTAAATTTGTAATTAATTCGGTAGTATGTTCATCTAAATGATTAAAGTTAAATTCTGATAAAATATCCCTATTATTATTAGTATTATTTGATTGTAACGAATTTATTTCGTACCCTGTATTATCATTTTCAATTTCGTTTAGTATTTCTATATTATCCGATAATTTTGCAATTTGTGTATTCGCTTTTAAAGTTACGTCAAAATTATTTGTATTAAGAATTCGTGTAATTACATTTTTATTTTCATTGTTAACTATTGAACGAGCTATAATTATTCCTTGATGATTGTTATCATCTTGTTCAATTAATAAAATATTATTTGAATTTAAATTTGATTCGTTATTACCTGAAATTTTTATTTTAAAGCATTGTTCACTTTCTGACCTTTTTGGAATTATTATATCTTTTTCAATTAATAAAGTACCTACATAATTATTATTTTTGCATTCTTTTAAATTTTTATTAATTTTATCGCTTTGATTTATACCTAAATTTTTATTTAATCGCATTTTATTACTATCCCAATTATCTGTAATTAAATTTAAAGTTTCATTTTCATTAATGATTATTTCGTTTTCTTCAATTGATCCATTTATTGCTTCCGTACTTGTTGATTTATATTTATTTTTCTTTACCTGTTTACCTAATAATTCATAATTAATTTTACTTTGTTCATTTCCCATTGATTCTAAATTCTGTTTATTTTCTTTGTTTAATTTATAATTATTATCATTATTATTTTCAATTTCCGCGGTTTTAATTTTATTATCCTTGTTTATTTTTGTTTTTACCATTTTATTTTTGGTTTCCTTCTCCTTTTCTTGAGATTCGGTATCTCGGCTATTTACGCAATTACTGGTTCGATCTGTAATACTTTCTTCTTCTTCACTATTGGCTTCTGTGTTTTCATAGACGGTTATACATATCGCAGTTTCTTGAAAAATGATTTTAATCATGTCTTCAACTTTAGTCCAATCTAGTTTGTCTATGCCACATGCTAGTTTTGGGATTGCTAAATTTTTATCACCATTTTCAAGCATCCTTAGTTTGAGTTTTAATAGTGAATTCCACAATGAGTCGTAAGTTGGTTTCTGATAAAAATATTTCTTAGTTATTAAATAATAAATGTTCCGATTCTTGAATTTCAATTCCGCTACTTCTCCTACTGTTTTTCTTTGGTCTTTTAATTTTGATATTAATCCAAATATTTTCTTAAATTCTACGGCTATTCCTTTTCTCATCTCTAGATCCTCCGACACACAATGGGCTAGAGCGTGATCACTTGGTGCGTTGAACAAATCACCTCGTTTCATCTCGTACCGAAACGTCTTATCAAGTTCCTTGTTTGTTACGTTTCTGATTTTATTACCTTTATTTACCTTTTTATTTTTAGTTGTTAATAAGTGTTGTTGATTTTTATTTATATTCATTTCAATTTCATTACTTTCGTTTTTCTTTAAACTCTGTTTGTTTTTAATTTTTGTTAATTCAATTTGATTTTCCCTATTTTGCGGGTAGCTATGTTGGCTAATAATTTCATTTAATTCAATTTCATCTAATTCTCTTTTATTTCTTCTCGTTTCTTTTGTTACAATTTGACTTTTACCTTCTTGTAGATAACAATGTTCGTTATTTATTTTATTTGATTCATTACTATTTGTTAAGATGCTATGTTCGCATATATTTTTATTTGATTTACTTTTGTTCGTTCCATTTATTGGATAGCTCTGCTCGCTAATTATTACATTATTTGTCTTATTTGCTTCAGTATTTTGTTTACCTTCAATGACCGTAATATTTTTGTTTAATAATTCATTATTTCCTTTTAAACTTGAATCAACTTTTTCCTTTAATTTAGTACCGTGTACTTTAGTACTTTGATTTTTATAATTAATACGTTTACCGTTCTGATCAAAAAGTTTGCGCGCATAAACTTTTTCATCTTTTACCTGTTCAATAAGTTTAGTTTGATTAACAATTTCTTGTCTTCCCAAAGGAAGGGTTCTTGACTCGCGATTTTCAAGTTCCTTTCTAGAATTTGGTAATAAAACTTCAACCTTTCTGTCTCCGTATGAGTGCTGAACGGTGCCGGTGTCAAATTTGTCATATACCTGCCTATGATTGATCTTTCGTGACGTCTCACGAAGTCCCTTTTTAGGTTTTGAAATGACTCTACTTGTTTCGACAACGTCGCATTCATCTTCAGATAATGAACCGTACTTTTTAACGATAACGATTGATTCGACGTGATTATTTTTAATTTCATTTTCATTTTTATTTTGATTTAGGCTTATGTTTACCTTTTTATTTTTATTAATTAAATTTTTGTTAATTATATTTCCGCTTGTTTCACTTTCACATATTGAAATTTTATCGTAATCATTTTTCCTTGCATAGTCGAGTACTTTTGCATGTACTTCATTTATTTTTCCCTTATTTAAATTATAACAACTTCCATAATCATTATCCGACTGTTTGATTATAGGAATGATTTGATCTAACAATTTTAATTCATTTGTGTAATAATTTATACTCGCTTTATATTTGTACAACAAATCCCTACCAATTATTCCATCTGCGCTTAAATTGATATTTTCACAGACAATAAAATTGAATTTAAATAAATCTATAAAGTTTGGGGTTCCTACTGATACGTTTAATATACCTAAAGCTGTTTGATTTACTCCTGCAATACCTGAAAAAACTATGTCCTCGGTTGATTTCTCTAAATTATTCAGATTGAGAATTTCCGATTTGAGAACAGATAAGCATGCACCTGTGTCTAATAGTAATCTGCAATGAGTTTTGTTTAAAATTAATTCAATAATACAGGGAGTTTCTTCTGAAATTGAATTTACGTTAGGAATGAAAAATTTTGAATGTTGTTTATTGTCTGTGTGGGAACGAGTATTTTGATTGTAATTAATTATTGTGTTGTTACATTTGTTGTCTCCACGGCGCGGGATACCGTCGTAGAGCGTTGATCGTTTAAATTAAGTTTATTACTGCGATCATTTACTTTATAATTTTGAGTATTTCTATTTTGCGTCGAATTTTGATTCGGCCGATTTCGATTTCCAGTATCGAAATTTCTATTTCCATAATTGGATCTATTAACATTTTGATAATTATTATTACTAGAATCGAAATTATTTCTATTATTTGATTGATTAAAATTTGAATAATTTCTGCGATCATAATTATTATTATTTGATTGATTATAATTTGATTGATAATTATTAGAATAATTTCTGAAATTTCTTTGATTCGAATTATTTTGATAATTAAATTTTTGTTTATTAAAATTTGTTTGATTTCTAAAATTATCGTTATATGTTTGTTTATAATTATTATTTGAGTTGTGTCTTGGAGTATTTTCTGTTGCATATATTGAATTAATACGCTTTTTTAACAAGGTATCATTTATTTCTTGAATTTTGGCGAGGTTTTCCGCTTTTTCTATCGTGAGATTTTCGATTGACATTAAAGTAACACCGATTTGTTTTAAAAATTCTTTCTTTAGTCCGATTTTAAATTGGGTTAATGTTGCTTGCTTACATTTAATTTTTATTCCTGGTATTTCATCTGGATTTGCTGTTTTCAAATCTTCTTCTAATACTTTAGCAGCAATACTTTTGAGTCGAATTACAAAGTTAGATACTGTTTCGTCTTGTTTTTGAATACACATATGTAATTGATTTATCGCTTCACCGGGGATTCGTGTTTTACTAAATTGTTTTATTATTTGTTCTTTGAATTCTAAATAATTTAAGTTTTTAAGATCATCATCGGCTTTAAAAAATTTTAATGCTAATCCGCGTAATCTATATTTAATTACTTTTAAACGTGTTTCATTATTCCATTCTTCCAGTTCCGCCCTTTGTTCAAAAAGTTCAAAATAATATTTTGGATTTGATTTTCCATCATATTGTTCTACTGAAGATGCTAAGGCTCCAAGAGATGCAAATGGTATTAATGTTTGATTTAGATTTGATTTGTTACCTGAAGTTTTAGGTGGTGTTTTATTTGTATTAAAAGGATTAAGACTAGTATCCGGTGAATTTTTACTGTCACTGTCGGATTCATTTCCTTGTAGTGGCATTTTATAATATTAATTTAGATTTACGGGAATGTTTAAATACAGGAAAAATACAGAACAATTTACATGCACATACAAATATTTGATGTTAAATATGGTTAGTTAGAAAATTTTACAATTTATAGCTGAAAAAAAAAACACAATTTTGTAAACGGATTTTTATAATTTGAATAATGAAAAGAAAATTTTACGTTAAATTACAACAAAACAAAATTAATTTTTAATCAAAAATGAATTTAAGTTATTTAATAAAAAGTTCAAGAATTTACGTTAATGATTTGAATTTTTATAGTTTAATAGTGCAAATTATTTTGTTAAATTTATGAATTCATGAAAGAATCTTATTTTAATCGAAATCCCACCGCTGCCACCATTGTAAGACCCTGGTACTTTAGGGTTGTCTTTGATTATTTTCTCGTCCTTTGAATTTGAAATACTTACTAATCTGCTTTAATATTTAATTTTCGCTACCACCAGTTAGAATTTTATTAGAGATTCTAACAAACTCCATCAAGTTTATTTATTTATTTATTAGTAGACGTGTATTCAGAAGCGTAGGAAATTTAACTTATAATTTGTCACTATAAACTTTTATGAATAAAAGAATTGAAATTTAATTTACTCAATTTATTTAAAACAAAACAATTAATTTAAGACATACACAAACAAAACAAAATAAATCCAGTTCACATTTATTTACAAAGTTAAATAAAATAAATTGTAACTGAATAAAATTAAATAATTCTTATTTATTTAATTTTATCTTCGTTAAAATATAAAAGTTTGAAAAAGTTAAAAATTGTTAATATAAAAAGAAGTTGAAGAATAATAACATTTAAAAAAATTTACTTACAATTATGTTGAAAAACAAACAACACTGAATTTACTTTAAAACGGAAAAATTTGAACTTCTCTGGTTCAAAAGCAAGACACAACTGATTTTCTAAAATACATTAAGTTACTCTCTTCCCTTAAAATATATCTTATCATTTCACTTAATTATGGAAAATTTCCAGTATTTTGTAATATCACATATCCTACATGGTTTCAAAATCTATAATTGAAATTTATGGTTTTGTTATTCTCTAAATCGACTAAAAGTTACGTAAGTTTTACATATTTCTTTCAACGACTTCAAAATTATCACCCTTATCTTTAAAATTACTATGTAAGGTTCTCAAAAATATTTAACATGTGGAAATAATTTGAATTGATAAAACCATAATTTAAATAACTAATAATTTAGTTAAATATTTTTGCTAACATAATATCCTAAATAAAAATACAATTATAATTAAGTAAGAAGTTTAATTTGAGTTTCAAATTAAATTTCTTTTCATTCAAATTTACCAACTTAAAATTTATATCATTTCAATAATGTGATAACAATATAAAATTATACAGGGTTGGCTTTAGAAATATAATTTTTATAATAACTAAATTTAAAACTTTAGACAATTGATAATTATTTATATCAATATTTAATTTACATGCAAAAATAATTATATTTCTAAATTAACGGTTAAAGGCGGTTTACTACAACACCATCAAGATGCTGATTTTCTCTCCAGAAATCCCACAACTTTGGGAACTCTGAATGATGAAGAAGCAGCAATAGAAATACCCACCTTTTTGACAGAAGCCAAAAACTTAGAAAAAGAACAGAAAAAGGACCCTGACATAACCGAAATAATCAACGCTCTGGAGAACCCTCAAGGACCTAAACTCACTATAGGCTCAAGGAAACGTGCAAAAAATTTTAAATTAATAGATGGAGTATTGTACAAACAAAATGGCAACATAACCGGGAATTCTAATTTACTGGTAATACCTAAATCTATGATTTCGGAAATTTTGAAAAACCACCATAGTGAACCACTTGCAGGGCACTTAGGAATTACAAAAACGTTAAAAAAAATTATGAGTAGATATTATTGGCGGGGACTACAGAAGGATGTTGAAAGGTTTGTAAAAGGATGTCCAGATTGCCAACATAGGAAGGGAAGGAAAAACACGAAGCCCGCAGGGTTCTTACAACCAATTCCGGTTGGATTACCGTTCGAACAAATGGGAATAGATTTACTAGGTCCATTTAGAAGAAGCAAAAATGGAAAAACAATGATAATCGTAGCTACTTGCTACGCCACGCGTTATGTAGAGGCAAGAGCTTTAACTAGCGGAAAAATAAACCAAGTGGCTCGTTTCTTACTCGAAAACATAATATGTAGACACGGTTCCCCAAAGAATTTAATAAGTGATCGCGGAGCTGTTTTTTTATCAGGTGTTATTACGGAACTTTTGCGCCTCATGGGTACAAACAGCAAGTATACTTGCGCATATCATCAACAGAGCAATGGCCTCACTGAGCGATTCAACAAGACTCTTGTTGATATGATATCAATATTCACAAATAAAGAACAGACAACATGGGATGAATACTTGTGTCATTGTGTATTCGCATATAACAGTTCTGTACAGGAGACTACCCAGTTTTCTCCATTCTTCTTGGTCCATGGAAGGGAACCTGTCCTACCCACACAAGCTGCCTTGAACGTAACCATACAAAATCCTACTGTCCAAGAAATTCACGACCGAGTAATCAATGCCAGAGGTCTAGCAGTAGAAAACATCATCTCGAAACAACAAAAGGATAAAATTCGTTATGACAGTAAACACAGGCACTTAGAATTCAAAATCGGCGACAAAGTGAAAATTTTTACTCCAATTCGCAAAATTGGTCGCAGCGAAAAACTTTTACTAAAATATTTTGGACCATATCTTATAACGGATCAAGTTTCTGAGGTTAATTATGAAGTAGCAAAAACGAATCATCCTAATTCTAAACGCGAAATAATTCACGTATCCCGAATTTTACCCTATTATGAAGAGTGGAAACCAGAATAAACAGTAGACGCCTTAACAAAGGAAATTTATTAACAATAAACCGCTTGATTTATAGAAAAAACCAAACTAAACGTGTAAATACAACAATGTTACTTGATACAAATAATTATAGGATTAGTAAGTTAATGAATAAGGAAAATAACGTTAAGTTACAAATATCTTTCTTTTTATTGAAGCGAGCAATGCCCATTACATAATATTATTTTAATCACTTTAATAATAATCAGGAAATTTAATTAGGTTAAGATGTTTTTTAAGGAAATAAAAATAAACTTTAACAACATAATTTAAGAAGAATTTTTAAAGGGAAAATTTTTTTAAAAGTAATAATTAGCAAACTAATTAATATTAAGTTTTAGCACGCTAGTTTTATAAAGAACCACATTTTTGGGGAAGAAAGGAAGCCGCTACTAATTTCACTTGGACCCGAGATATCAAATTGTCAGCCGGAACCCTTTGGACGGAATCAATCATTCCATGGAGTAACAACTTTAATAATACTTTCAATTCAAACCTAAAATAACCTCAAAAAATATCCTAAATCTTTTCCTTTTCAAAATAAAATTTTCAACAAAAATTATTTATCCAAATATTATCCTACAATATTCTCAACAAAGATTTCTTATCAAAATATTATCCTACCTTCAAAAAGAAAAATCCTTCTTGCCAAATTTAAAATCGCAACAACAAAAAATAACGTTAATAACCACTGGATACCACTGAGGCTTTAGGTAACCATCCAACCAACCCCGAGGACCTTTCAACAGAAAATAATGAAAAGGACCAATCATCAACAAACCTTTACTACCAAAAACATTAATACAGTTGGGGATTCCGCAAGAAACCAAGTACCATGGTCAAGTGAAAATTTCAATTAACAACTAAACAATAAGGCCGACAGCAACATTTCAAATGGACTACGCAACATAAAAAATTAAATTCTCAACAAGTGTACTTCTAAATAATCCATCATACGAGTTTAAATTAAACAAAAAATAAACTAGCCGAAAAATAATAGTGTGAAACAAACCGGGTATAAGAAACTAAATAAGAATTTAAATACAAATTAAAATCCGGTAGTGAATATTAAATAATAAGCGTCATCAAAAAATAAGTAAAAGAAGAAAACGCGCGAAAAGAAAATAAATATAAAGTGCGCATACAAAATAATTATATTATGGAAAATTGTAAAATATAGTCGACTAAATAAAATGTGGCGAGAATTTTGGGTAAGGAATTTAATACCTATTGAGCTCAAAATAAATTAACATCAGAAAAAAGGATCCGTTCCTTATCCAAACTTATCAAAACATGTAATACAATAAGTAATGAGGTAAACTTATGCAATTAAGTCAATGACACCGTACGTACAAACCTCGTCATCACTTAGTTGCATATCTAGAACTCATAGCATAAAAATTTAAAAGGGAAATAATTAAAGAGCAAAAAGTAAAGACGAAGCTCAATTTAATGAAAATGCATTTATGTGAAAAAATATGGGGCACGCGAGGGCAATAATTTAATTAAATGCATTATTGGATACAATTCAAATACGGGAAAAAATATGTGGCGAATAATTCGAATGTATCAAAAGTAAATAAAGGCGCTAAAAATAAAAAGAAAATGCATATTTCGGAAAAAATATGTTGCACGCGAGGGAGATAATTTAAATAGAAAGGCAATGATGAAAATTCAATAGCGAAAAGACAGAGAAATTTAAACGGCAAATTCAAATTGAAAAATAAATTAATTCTAGTACACTGTGTTAAATAATAAAAAGAATGTAAATTAAACAAATCAAAATAATGTTCAACTAAAAATGTTGTCAGGATTTTTTAATCCAGAATATTATAATAATGAGATAAATCATTGTAGTGGATGCCTTATAATTGCAATTTTGATTCGCGTAAGAAAAAAAAAAATCTCAAAGTTCACCTTGAGGATAACAAACAAACAAAAAAAATACATACAAATCAACCAGAATTGATAATTCAAACAAATGATTTTTAAGATCAATAAATACTGTAAGCCAAAATAATAACAATTGCATTACTGACGACACGGCGTGTTAAGCTTCAATTAGTGCGCTTTAATGTTAATTGAAAAACATATTTGCAAAAAAAAAAAAAATTATAAGCATAAAGCATAAAAGACCAAATGGCTACACAAAAGAAGAAAATCATGTTTAAAAAAAATATCTGTATTATAGTAAAAGTTTGAATTCTCATTGTGAAAAGTTTTTAATCGTGTTCAATTTAATTTTTTACCATTAAAAAGCAATTCTAAGACACTACCCCTTTACAAATGACGTTATGTTAGCTAATAGGATTAAATATAAGGTATCAAAGTAATACTAAAAATATATGTGACGGAAACCATGAAACAGAATGATTGAACTAAATTAATATAAAGTGAACTCGAGCAATTTAAAAAAAAAATATGTGAAATACCCACTAACAAGGGGAAGGCCAACTTTGGTCGTCACAGATCTGCACCACTATCTTTATATCTTTACAACCCAATTAGAACGTCACTTCATGAAAGTTTAACGACCCGGAATTCAGAAAATTTTGTGAAAATAATTTTTAAGGAGCAATGTAAAATTAAAGCATTGGTAGTTCAAATGCATTTAATTATTATTTCCTTCCTAAAAAATCAGTCGACAACTGCTCGACATAACCTTAGATTTACCCATTATTTTATTTATTAATTTGAGCATTATATCTTTGCTTTGTGATGTAACAGCTTGCAATCCTTTTTGTAACAGCACAAAGTTTACAAATACAACATGTAATAATGGTTACACGATAAAGGAAAAAAGAAATTTAAAAACTCATACTGGTGAGAAACCGTTTGCCTGTAAAATTTGTGACTATAAAAATGTGCTCAAAAATCATCTTTAAAGGATCATTTAAGAACTCACACAGGAGAAAGGTCATGTGCTTGTGAGTCTTGTGCCTATAAAATGTGTACACAAATCAAATTTAAAACGACATTTAAAAACTCATAATACCATAACTGCGATATAAACAACACAATCAGTAATACTTTGATTGTAATTATAATTTGAACGTCGTTCTTGACACATTCCACTTCTTGATTATCAATATCTTTAAGTGTGCATTCAGATTGTATGCAATGTGCATACAGTAAAACCAAAATTAAGCATTATTTATGTCACAAATCTTACAGGCAAACGGTTTCTCACCAGTATGAGTTTTTAAATTTCTTTTTTCCTTTATCGTGTAACCATTATTACATGTTGTATTTGTAAACTTTGTGCTGTTACAAAAAGGATTGCAAGCTGTTACATCACAAAGCAAAGATATAATGCTCAAATTAATAAATAAAATAATGGGTAAATCTAAGGTTATGTCGAGCAGTTGTCGACTGATTTTTTAGGAAGGAAATAATAATTAAATGTATTTGAACTACCAATGCTTTAATTTTACATTTCTCCTTAAAAATTATTTTCACAAAATTTTCTGAATTCCGGGTCGTTAAACTTTCATGAAGTGACGTTCTAATTGGGTTGTAAAGATATAAAGATAGTGGTGCAGATCTGTGACGACCAAAGTTGGCCTTCCCCTTGTAAGACAAAGTAAATATATAGTGAAATAAAAGACGAAAGTGATGGAAAATTTAAAACTATAATCCCTTATAAACTTTACATAGAACATATTATAAGGACAATAGTTTAAATGAGCAAAAAATACCTTATGTGAAAAGAGACACTAACCAAACAAAAATATTTACGTGCAATTAAATTTAGTAATAGAAACAATTTTAGTAGTAAGTGGGAAACGTTTATATATTTAAATATTAATACTATTTCTTTTTGTTTTTTCGTTAGTTTTAATCTGTTACTGTTTTATTCGACTTGGGTCAGTCGCTTTTACGGAAGGAGGGCATGTCGCGAATACAAATTTATCAAATCATTGTAATTATACCCCGACCGTAAAAGCGCACTATGACCGGATGGAACGGATCAAGTGTCGAGGTATGGACTCCTGAGTTATTCGAACTTGCAAGCGTCTATGTTTTCATATTTACATTTAAGCACGTTCCTTAATAAATTACTTATGGACGACTTGCAAGACGATTACTTGAGGGGTTTATACATCAGCACTTTTGAGGCACATAGTTAGTTAGTAGTGTTTGATTGTTGTGATCGAACGGTCGAGTGTTAATCCCAGCTGTTTGGTGCTTTTGGGTAAGTGTAGTAATCTCTTAATTTTGTATATATTTATTATTAGTAAATGGGTATTGTTAAGTGGAATGCGATTTTTATTTATTCACATCAATTAATAAACCCCTGGAACTCGTTTTAAGGTACCAGTGTAGGAACCCTTAAGTCCAAATGCTTAGGGCCCAAATTACACGCGGCAGTATAGTGCGAAGAATTGAGGGTATAGAAGTTTTTGGTAAATCCTAACAAGAAATAAGAGAAAAGTTTGGCTAAGAGCTGAAAATTGGAATGAAATACAAAATTTAAATTGCAAAGTGTTGCCGAAGCAGGTTGGATATTTAATTTCGGAAAAATCGCAAAATTGATAAAAAAAAATGCATAATTTGACTGATCAATTTTAAAACTTGAAACCTACCTTAGATAAAATCGAATCATTGCAGAAGATATTGTAAGCCAATGTTGCAAATATGAGCACCCATGTAATATTTTTCATCGTCATTGATATGAAGTAAACCAGTTTTAAACCTGCTTTAAACTATTGGTACCCGTATACTGAAAAAAATTGACACGACTGTTTAATTTTTGGAACAAGCTAAGCTTTCAAGGTAGTTTTAACCATCATCATCAAAAACGTCCAATAAAAACCATCATGTCCTTTAAAAATAACATTAGCTACAGCTAATTATTTATATAATAATTATTATAATAATTAGTATTTGGAATTGTATTAGTTTATTACATCATAAAATTATAATAATTGTTACACACTTCACCGCTTATGACACAAATAACCAAGAGAGTGTTTCTTCTCTCTTAATAACAGTGACTCGCTAGCTAGACAGTGGTGATTGGGCTTGGGCGAAATGACCAGTGACACTGAAATAAAAGAGGAAGGGGGCGATTTCTAGAACAAGAATAATGGAGAATAGAGAGCGCCACCAGATGTAACATTCTGGAACGAGTCACCTTTACTTCCGATTGTATTAGCTGGAAATACTCGGAGGTCATAAGCCGCACGGTAAGGAATCTTATTAACTAGAGCAAGTAGAGCATCTCCGTGCTGCGGAGTGCACATTAAACCGGCGGTCCCCCTGAATTGAAGAATTGGCATCGTTAACAAAAAACAGGTTTACAGGCAAATCTGAAGGCAAGCCTAGCAAGCTGCTACTGTATGTAAAACAACTATAGCCCAAAATCGATCTCCGAACTATTCACCAACCTGTGGGGTTAGCCTGGTGAGTTATGGCCATAAACCTCCATTAATGGGAGAGCCTATGTCCGACACTGAATTGAAAGCGGCTATTAGAGATAAAGGATCGATAAGTGTTTCACCAGATAATTTTTGGTAAGGAGAGGGTTCCCGAAATGTTTCCAAATGCAATCGTAGCAAAAATTTTGCAAATAATGGTCAATTTATTTCCGATAAAACCACACATCCTTCATTAAACAATACATCTTGTAGTACAAATTTTTCATAACCTCGACTTGGTTACTTTTTAAATCGTTCCAGGTTTAAATCACCAGTCATCTTAACCTTTGGAGTTCACAATACCCAACTTGTATTTAGTTTCTATTTTGGCTAGGTATCACTAAACTAGCTTTAAATACAATGCCACATGATTGCTACTTTCATTATTTTCCCCTTTAGGGTACAACTTCAAGCACCATTCCGATTTTTCTTTATTGATTTCAACCGAAAAAGTGGGCGATACCAATTTCTCGCCGATTTTCTCAACGTAGAAACTAAAATTGTTTATAGTCCATCAAGTGTGTCTAACCTTAACAACTTTAATTTGTGTAGAACTTGAAGTTTCAACTAATTGATCACCATAAATGTCTATTTGAATACATTTTGAACTTCGAATTGAACATTCGTTCATTGCTTTGAAATATTTTCCGCAATTTGAATAACTTCTTGATCTAAAACAAAAGACCCTTTTTTATTCTAAATATGTCAAGTACAGGAAGCCCTCGTATAATACGATTATTCTAGAATACAATAGCTTCACTCTAACACGATTTATAAAAATGTTATTACTTGAAAGTCGTAGTTAGTTAATGAGGTAAAGACACATTAGAGGCAGGTTGCCGCTTTCAGATTTTCGGTAGCGAGAATCCCACGTAGTAACAAATGGAAGTGCTCACAGTAAAATAAGGTAAATAAGCGCCGAGAGTGATGTCGGCGCTGGTATTTATCGGAATTGAGTATTCGCAGTGCAATCAGGTTCTTTAAGCACCAACTGCAGGAGCAACCAAGTTGTTGAAAAGTATTCCGTGGATCGTTGCAGTTGATTGTAATAATTAGATACTTCTACAAACATCTTATCAATTTAGTTTCGTAATACGCAGCGAAAGCAAAGTTAGATGCTACGCTGTTTGTTATATTTCAATTAGAATTACTAAATATTCCTGGGTTTTATTTTATATGTTTTTTATTTATTTATTTCTTATAAATCTTCCAAGTATTGTTACTTTTATTTTCCTGCTCCAAATCGTTCATCATTTTCATTTAGCCAAATATTGTTCCTATGTTTACAAACTTTATAAGCCCCTTTCTCATCTGAATGTACTTTTTCATATTCTCCTGACTTACAGTTTCTTTAATTTGGCCCTAGCTCTGTTTTTCCTCCCTATTTTTTCTTCACAGCTATCATCAAACTATTTTTTACTGATATTTTTGTTTTTATGCCTTATTATTTCTTCCGCTGCTGTTTGTATTACTTGTTTCAAGGGCGGAAATTTTTACCGTTTACCTGTTTACCCAGACGGTATTTTTTATGTAGTATATTTTTATATTTTTGTGTGATATGATAACAGTTATTGTTGACTTCTTTGCCCAATCCGCCGACATCATTGTAGAAGGTAAAAACATTATTAATCTGATATTTGAGCCCTTTTCTGCCATCGGGAAGAGAGTTAAATTATTAAAAAAAAGAACGTAAATTTGCAATAACTTTATGAAAAAAAAATCGGAAATTTATGCAAATCTTGAAGAACATTTTAATAAATATTAGACACCTTTTATAAAGTTTGCACTCGGCTATGATGACCGGAACACTGCAAATCTGCAATTCCATTCATATAGACTTAAATTTAATTAAACTTTTTCATTTTTTTTGTGATATCATCAAAAATGAGAGGTAAATTTTGGTGAAATAAATACATAGCTCTTTTCATAACCTTGAAAAACATGATTTATTTAGAAACAATTGAAAGCAATTTTATGTGAAACAAAAAACAAAATAAAGTGCAATTTTAATTAACACTGTCCACGTGTCCAGCAGCGGATTACCCTTGATTAACTTGTATGCAATATTTATTTCGGTGGATATACAATTGGAGTATATATCTCACCAAAAGCATATATGACACATACCTCTTCATTTAAATACGTCATTTTTAAATTGGTTCTAAATTTACCACTGGGAATAAGTGGAGGAAATTGAGTTTCATCGATAACAAAATTGCAAAAGTGATATGTAACGTTCTGTAAACAGAAAACATGAAATACAATTTATTTACTAGAAATCATCTGCCAAACCTTTTCAAAGTACATATTTGTCATGTTACCACAATTTCTAATTCTCTTCAAACCTACCGCGTTTGATTGAAAAGCTTTTTCTCCATTAAGTTGAAATCGTATCGGAAAGCGGCGATACTCGTTACTTAAAAACTTGTAAACTTGTACCACTACCTGAAAATATACTAATTTGGATTATTATTAATGACTATGATACAAAGATGAAATCATCAATGACTAAAAATTAAAGTTACCTAGTGGCTACTTAAAAGTAGCACAGTAATAGTTTTGTGTTATTCCACTTGTGTGCATACCTTTAGTTCCTCTTACTTAATATATCAATACAAAGAAAGTGAATATCAGCTTCAATAAATGGACTTGTATAGGTGAAATTACGATGAGTGAGTTAGTGTAGAGTAGTGTGTGCAGCAATGTGCAGTAGGGGTAAGTTGTACAAAACCTGATAGTCTGGTAATACCGGATAGCGTATGTTCGCTTAGAAACGCTGACGCTATCTCACGAATTCATGCGGAAGCATATTTTACTTGATAAGGAAGTAAACTTATTGTAGACAAAGAACCGCATATGTGTGTTATTTTCGGTCAAGATAGGTTTGAAAAAAGTGCGTTCTAGAATTGTGATTTTTTGCAAGTGGATTTTGAATCAAAACTTTTTTGTGGAAAAGGTGGTTATTAGGTAATTACACTATGTTAAAGTACATGAAAAGAGGTTCATTCGCATGTGATTGTTTTCAATTTTTTTTCTTAATTTAATTGTGAAATTTACATTTAAATATTTTTTCTTCGAGTCTTACAAAACCGGATATAAATTTGTCCTCTAACATCGGATATATTTTTTTGGGTATTTAATTTTTTATAATGGTATATTTTGATAATAAGTGGACTGTATTTAACTGTAGTTAACTTTAAAAACTTGAAACTTTAAATTAACGTTTAGTAGGTAAAAATGAATATAGTGGGGTAAGAAAATGCCAGAGCCAGAGCAGAAGAACATGATGAAAACTTCTTGTGCGCCTTATGTGCAACACTATCTGTTTAACTTTATGTTCCACCTTTGATTATATTCAATTTATGACAAAAAAATAAAGTTAATAAACATCTTTTAAACAATATTTTTATTATTTGTATTGGTATCCGGTGTGATCCTACCAGTTCTTCAAAACTGGATAGTTTGACTTTTTGTAATTTTAAATTCCATCAGGGGTTTTTGATGAAATATGGAGTTTTAAGCATCTCCATTGAATTTAGAACTAAATTTGGAATATATTCCACCGATCTCTGGAGAGCTAACTACTTTCATAACTGTTCCAGAGCGTCCCATACGTTAGCTATCCGGTTTTGTACGACCTTCCCCTACAGTGAAGCAATAATTTTCTACTCCTCAAATGATTCCATTTTGGAGTAATTACGTATTACAAACCAGTTGCTAAGATCCGAAAGACAATAATTACCTCGAGTTTATCCTTTACGGTAACTTTCATATTAAATGTACCATTTACGGCTGGAGTAGTACGATTGTACTTAAATGTTCTAATTTGGAAAAAATTGAAGTACGTATCATTGTAACTATGTAATTCTTCTCGAAAATCTTTAATCTTGAACTTATTTTGATGAAGCTGAAAACAGTTTATGAAATTATTTGTATTTATCTCAATAATTATTATTAATTAATTTATTCGAGTTCAGATTATTATCAGATCAAAATGAAGTTCATAAATAAAGTATGTTCAAATAAGAGGTTGCCCAAGTAACACAAAACCGTCAAAAATGTACATATTCGGTACATATTTTTTCGTGACGATATTGTGACTTTTTGCCCATTTTGTCATAACTAAAATGAATGCATCGTTTATGTTCATATAGGTTACATAAATTTTCGTAACGTTTTCGTAACGTAACGGCATTGATTTTATGTACATATTCTGTACATATTTTTTCGTGACGATATTGTGACGATATTGTGACTTTTTGCCCATTTTGTCATTACTAAAATTTATGCATCGCTTATGTACATATAGGTTACATAAATTTTCGTAACGTTTCGGCATTGATTTTTCTGTTACTGTGTTGGTGCATTGTTTATGTACAAATTATGTATTGATATTTTATTATTACTTTTAAAAATTTTTAAGAATAAAAAAAAATTTTGATTTCTGTAATTTTTTATTTACTATTAGATGCGATATACTTTTTACAGCCAATTTATTTAACATAATAATTATTATTAAATTATCAGTTTTAATTTAATCCATTTGTTTGCCATGCGCCCAGTGTATCTGAAAAATATCGTTAAATAATTATACTTATGTACTTACTAGAAAAATCCAGCCGAGGTGGGGTTTGAACCTAGGTTACCTTGATTGTGTCAGCGTCGTAGGCGTCGAGTTAACCTTCAGACCTACCTAGAGGTTACTACTATACATTTTATAGAATGCAATGTTTTGACAATTTTAAATTTTTTAATTTCGTAGTTTAAAATATCATTGTTAAATTAAAATAAATAAAATATTTTTAGTTTTAACATATGAAAATTATTAGTACCTATTTGAATTAAAAAAAAAATTGTTACGAAATGCAGAAAATAGGAAAACACGTGTGTCATAAATATTATATTAGTATTATTCATCAATGAATTAATATATTTTTAAATAATTCAATAAAAACGCGGTTAGTATAAAAATGAGGTGCCTAATCCGTACAAGATATGCAAATATTTTTTAGTTAATAAAATTTCAATGCATTTTAGATCATAATCGGTAAAGCGTCCACATCGTGTTACCGAAATTTGTTCCATTTATAAGAAAAACGTACAATCTTTTAATTATTATTACTTCAATATCATAATTATCAAATTATTTAAGTTAAAATTAGTATTATTCATCAATGAATTAATATATTTTTAAATAATTCAATAAAAACGCGGTTAGTATAAAAACGAGGTGCCTAATCCGCATACGATATGCAAATATTTTTTAGTTAATAAAATTTCAATGCATTTTAGATCATAATCGGTAAAGCGTCCACATCGTGTTACCGAAATTTGTTCCATTTATAAGAAAAACGTACAATCTTTTAATTATTATTACTTCAATATCATAATTATCAAATTATTTAAGTTAAAATTAGTATTATTCCTCAATGAATTAATATATTTTTAATTAATTCAATAAAAATAATTTATGATTTACATAAACACCTTAACATCGCAATATAATTATTATATTGTTAATTAAAAAACTTGACTAGGAAAAATTACACAAATAAAAATGCCAATTTCTTGCAGGAATCATCATTAAACAGTGAAAATATGGTATTCGGGCGTCGGAAACTTGCAATTAATGGAATGTAATATTTTTTAGATTAAGATAATAGATTATTCAATATAGGAAACTGATAGATTTAGTTTTATTAATTAACCAAACTTAAAATAAATGCTTTCCATGGATATAATCACAATCTTCAAGACTTGCAAAAAGAAAAAACAGTTTAAAATGGCTCGTGGAGGTACGTAGGGTGGAATAGGATGGATGAATTTACTTAAAAAATTAGGTACCCGATAATAGCAATTAGGAAAAAATTGATAAAAAAAATGCATAATTTGACTGATCCATTTTAAAAATTAAAACCTACCTTAGATAAAATCGAATCATTGCAGAAGATATTGTAAGTAAGTGTTGCAAATAAGAGCACCATAGTAATAATTTTCATCTTGTTTGATACAACTAACTAACTATATCGGTCCACGTTTACTAACGAAAATTGACATGAGCGTTTAATATTATTATCGAACTGGATATACTCCCAAGGTGGCTTTACTATCATCATCATCTAAATCCTACATTAAAAACCGTCATATCCTTTAAAAACAACATTAGCTTCAGTATTTGGTATTGTTGTATTACATTAATAACCGCTTTAACTATTCAGTCCGACAAAATAGATTTTGAAAATTGAATAATATAAAATATTATAATGTTATTTGCCCTCTCAGGACGAATAACAATAATCAAAGGCTTGCGACACGCTTTATAGTCGAAGAACAGATAGAAACTCCTCCACTCGAGGTCGTGAATTCAGGTCCTGTCTTGCCTTAGCACGGACCACCAAAATCAAACTTACTCGCCAACTGTTGGCAATTCTCAATGAAGCAAAGTCGAAAAGCAGCTCGTAGTGTAATAACGACTATGCAAGGCTTCATACAAAATAATAACTTTAATTTCTCAGTAATTATAATAATAATGACAAAACAAGTCAAGCAGAACACGAACAAATGTTGTTTTTTGGTGTCGGTGTATATTGTGTGAATAAAAACCGTTTGCAATTACATTTATGGAGTAATTTCTCAATCTCAAATTGCATCGGGTAGTAATTGAAATGTTATATTATGATGTGTGTGTAAGGCAAATAAAAATGGGTAACAAGAATTTTTAAATTGTTTATATTTACTCGCTGCAAACTTTCCGTTGTTGTTTGACGACCACTGATCTCCTTTTGATGAAGTACATGTGCGGTTGACCTTCAATTGCCGGTAGCCTGCCTACTGGTAATGATGATTTTTCCAATTTATCAAGTAAATTCTTATACCAAATCAATCCAGATTCGACATTCAGTATTAGCATTGCCTCCTATTCAAGGCAATGGTATTAGTGATAATAATTACAAGCAGTTGAGCAGTGGCGTAGCTAAAACTTTTGCTGCCTGGGTCGGAAAATGTTTTTGAATGAGCTTTTTTTAAATCCTATTTCCTAATGATAATGAAATTTCCAAAACAATTTCTATTGCCGCCCTTAATGCTGCCCCACAAAATTTTTGAATGACCTTTTTTTAACCCAATTTCCTATTAATAGAAGATTTTATTAAATCGCGTCGATTCGCATAGGTAACCTCATCGGCACAAGCGATTTCAAAGCACTGAGTTACAACAATGTTCATCACAAGTGGTGTAAATGTATATCATTTGTAACAATTTCAAACCCTTACCTTACAAATTATGCTTGACTTTCATGCGGGCAATTTCACCCCTTTTACGACAACAAATCATCTCGGCAAACCTTGCAATTCGTTTCACTACAATATATTATTATAATGTATTGTCGTGTTCTGAAACTCTTGACTGCTCAGTCCCTATTGTCGGTAAAACCGTTGATTGAAGGAGTTTAACAAGATCCGTAATGCCCATGTTAAAATGTGTGCTTTCTTATTTTCTTCCCCTTCTCCTTTTTCAAACTTGTCGCATACCGCTTGATTTAAAATTGCGGTAAAAATAAGAACCACTCATTCTTTCAAAATAATTTAAATGTGTCTCGTCGTCCAAAAATTTTGCAGTGTTGTCAGATTTTCGCAACCATTTTAAAAACCCTGTAGGGTAGCAGGGTACCCACTTGTATCCTCATGAATAAGATCGTTTACCTGAAACTTGATCTTTTTTCTGCTATATACTAACTTATATATGCTTGTAAAAGTCTTTTTTTGTTTCGTTTTATTCTTTTATTAAGCCATTTTATTCTGAATATTTTATTAATAAATAAATTATTCTTTATTTCAAAATAATGAATCGCATAAATTTTGGAAATCATGAATAACACTAAAATTAAGGTGTTAAGAAATTTTTAGTGAAAAAATCTGCACAAAAAATATTCGAAATGTAAAATGATAAGAATTATGAATAATTAGAATTTATTGTTTAAAATTAAATAAAATGAAGAATGCGAATAAATATACTACTAAAGATGCCGGTAGGCTTTCGTCTTATTTTATCAAAGAAGGGTCGGAAATAAAATAGTTAATATTCATATTATCAGACGTTATCATTAAATATAAGCGTTTTTTTTCCTTAAATAAAAAATAACTAATAGTTTGCACAAAAAAGATTCAAAAATTAACAAGAAATTATTATACTTAATCTACTTATGTATTTAGCCCCTAATTAAGGGATTAATCCTTTAATTAAGCTTGAATTAACCTGAAAAAAGTGACCGTATATCATAAATAAATATTTGACACTTTGACGCTAACTACATACCCTTCTAAGTTCATGCTACATAGGTACCAATTGATTGGTACAAATGGAAAGTTCTTAAAGAAATGAAAATACATAATAAATTTACAGATGCAATAAAGTTATAAATTAAAATAAACAAAAATATTGAATTTGAAAAGGGTACTCGACGGACGATAAAAAAAAAAGAATAAGAATGATCCCTTTGGAAAGTGGGGGTGTCGTTTACACGAAAAATATCAAATATCACATGCAAAATATCAAACACAGCTAGATTTTGCTCAAGTCAAACTTTCTGGATTGTGCAAGTGGACGATTTCCGTTTTCACGCTGCAATTTACTTGCGCAAACCTGGTTTGCACAAGACAGTTTGTCACCATACATTTACGCTAACCATCAACCCAGCTAGATTTTGCACAAGTCGAACTAATAATTAATTAATTAATTAATTAATAAATAATTTTAGGGGATGTTTTAAATTTCATTACTGCACATTTAGTTGTATACTTTTGTAATTGAGTTTGTTTTATTTATTTTATTAATTGAATAAAACAAATGCAAAATTCTACATTACGTTATTCGGATCCATATGACAAAAGTCAAAACATAAAATTATTATTTTATTGGTAGTTTTATTTTTTATAATTAAATTCATAATTATAAACTATTAAAAGTAGATATTTTATAAAAAAAAAAGTCTGGATTAATAAATGAAATACCGCTTGGTTACTTAAATAATAGACACCGTAAAAATTACGAGTATCTTCCTTTAAATTTTTTTATGAATGTAAAATTTGCTCAAAGGCTCAAAAAAACACCACGCTTAAAGTTGTCAAGTATTTGGCAACGTTGGACAAATTTTGAAGTTTAAATTTGTGGGTAAAGCAGTTTACTATTGAATAAAAGTTACGTTAAAATCTCGAACGAATCTCGGGACAAAAAACCACCAACGCCATCTACCTTTCGGACAAATTATGGCACAAAAGTTCACAAATACTTGCGGATCTATATGGCTCTATTAATCAATGGTAAAACTAAGATAGTCGATATGCTCTAAAACAATAACTTTAAAGACCACGGACAAGCTATGTTCCCGGAAGCATATTTGAGACTACATAACTCAAGAAAGACTGGATTCCAGATTCAAATAAAATGGGAGAAGAGTTGTACAAAATTTATTAGAGCAAAAATAATTAAGCTGCAAAGTTTTGATCTGTCGATCTTGACCACAATTGGTCCCAAAATGCCTTCTGTGTAAAATTGTGTCTCCAACTCAGGCTCCACTACATTTAATGACAATTTTCCTAAATGGATAACTGATTATGGATTTTTTGAAGAACATTTTAATAAATATTAGGCATCTTCTATAAAGTTTGCACCTTGCTACGATGACCGATACTGCAAATCTGCGATTCCATTCATATAGACTTAAATTTAATTAAAATTTTTCAATTTTTTGGTGATATCATCAAAAATGAGAGGTAAATTTTGGTGAAATAAATACATAGCTGTTTGCATAACATTGAAAAACACCATTTATTTAGAATCAATCGAAAACAATTTATTAGAATATTTCTTTTTATCTTAATGTTTATTATTCATTAATTTATTCAAGTTCGGATTATCTCACAGTCTCTATGTGATGTTAAGACATAAACACTTTAACATCGCAATATATTGACATGTACAAAAAAGAATAGGAGGTTCAGAAGGGTAGTTTTATCAAATTTCACTAAAATCGGCGAATATTCAACGTAATTCACGAACACGGTTTAAAGGGGCCATCAACTAAAAAAGCCAAAATGACATATGCGGGTTGGATATGTCATCCAAATTGCAGGTGATTTATGGTGCATCGTAAGAACCAGGAATTGTCAACAAGTGGGTTCGTTATTTAAAAAAAAACTTTATTTTTCACACAATTTTTGTGTAAATTTGATTTAGCTACACTATACACAAATCCAAATCATCCATTCAGGAAAATTGATTTTAAATATAGTGGATATCTGAGTTGGATACACGATTTTACACATACGGCAAATTGGGACCAGTTTTGGTCAAGATCAATAGATCACACTTTACTGCTTATTTTTGCATAAATAAATTACACATAACTCTTTAAGCCTCCTAATTATTGAATTTGGAATCAAATTATCTGTGTTCTGTAGCTTCAAAAGTGCGAACCGACAACATAGCTTGTCCGTGGTCTTAAATATGGTTGTTCGAAAACATATCGACTACCTCAGTTTCCGACCGAGGGACTGAGAAGTCAAGCGTTTAGAATACCATTATTAATAATTAAAAGACTTATGACTACGAAAAATAAACAAATAGAAATGCCAGTTTCTTACAGAAATCATCATTCAACAGTGAAATGTCGTATTCGGGCGGCTGAAACTTTGCATTAATGGAATATAAACAAGGTACAATTTTTAGATAAAGATAAAAGATTAGTCACTATCGAAAACTGAGAATGATTTAGTTTCATTAATTAACCAAACTTAAAATAAATGCATTCCATGGATTAATCACCATTTTCAAGACTTGCATAAAGAGTAACAGCGTTAATTTACTTAAAAAATTGGATATAATATGATTTATTATCTGATAGGCCAATTAGCAAAAATTGATAAAAAAGATGCATAATTTGACTGATCAATTTTAAAAATTGAAACTTACCTTAGATAAAATCGAATCATTGCAGAAGATATTGTAAGTAAATGTTGTAAATAGGAGCACCCATGTAATATTTTTCATCGTCATTGATATGCAGCAAACTTTAAACCTGCTTTAAACTATTGGTACACGTATCGTGAAAAAAATTGACACGACTGTTTAATTTTTGGAACAAGCTAAGGTTCCAAGGAAGTTGTAACCATCATCATCCATTAAAAACCATCATCTAAAAGATCCATTAAAAACCATCATATCCTTTAGAAACAACATTAGCTGTAATATTTGGAATTGTTTTAGTTTATTACATCATAAAATTATAAAAATTGTCACGGACTTATCCGCTAACGACACAAATAACAGGGTGGTTCTCCTCTAATAATAACAGTGGCTCGCTAGCTAGGCAGTGGAGACTGGGCTTGCCCCAAATGACCAGTGACACTGAAATAACAGAGGAAGGGGGCGTATTCGAGAACGGGAATAATGGAGTACAGAGGGCACCACCAGATGTAACGTTCCGTAACGACTCACCTTTACCTTCGATTCTATTAGCTGGAAATACGTCGGAGGCCACAAGCCGCACGATAAGAAATCGTATTAACTATAATACACAAAAATAAAATAGGTGAAATAATAAATAAAAAAGGTATAATAAATGCAACATTTATCTTTTAGTCGTGCGTCTCCTTTCTGAACGACCATATGGTACATTGCAATTGTTATCGAGTTGTTATAAAATATTTTTAAATATTCGCTCGAAAAATGTATCTTAAATTGCGTCTGTATAGAGCGAGAGATCATACGAATAGAAATATCCAAAATGTGTATGGATAAGATGCCGTTTGCACACTACACGCACGCAATTTTTAATGGAGTAACGTTTGAGCCTTTAAGGAAGGAAGAACATCTATTGTCTTCTTAGCGGGAGTGTTTTGTCCTAGTTTGCGCTTCGTGTGGGATATTTCTTTGAGTTGTGTTGAATCTGTTTGGAATATTGTAATCTACGTGCTCCACTTATATTTTTTCGCTCGTCAAATGATTAGTCGTAGTTAACGATAATCTAGGTGATAATCACAAAAGTGCAAGGTTCACTGCGCTTGTGCCGCCTTTCAGTAGGGCTAGCGAGCGCGAAACTGGAGTTGGGCACTTCTGATTGATTTGGGATATCTGCGTCTGAGATATCCGCTCTCTCATTAAGAGTAGGATCTCCACAGGTGACGTTCGAATCACTTGAAGGTGTAAACTGCAATGTAGTGTAATCAAAGGAACGAATAAATTATAAGAAACACAACAGCTCCCAAACTTTTTATTTAATACCAAGAAATTATTTTCATCAAAGGTACAACTACGAGTATATTACGCAACCTTTAAAATGATGAATGGTAAGGAAGGAGGTGCAAATATTCTGACGTGTGTAACACAAAATAAAATAAATTGTAATTATAATTAATATCAACGTGATGTCCTGTCTGTTTTTAGCCGGATCCTCTATTAACTGTTTGCTGTATTTATTTCGGTGGGTATACAATTGGAATGTATATCTCAACAAAACTATAAAGGACGCATATTTCTTCATTTAAATACGTCAGTTTTGTGTTTATTCTAAATTTTCCATTGGGAATAAGTGGAGGAAATTGAGTTTCATCGATAACAAAATTGCAAGCGTGATATGTAACGTCCTGTAAATAGAAAACATGAAATGCTACTTATTTACAAGAAATCATTTGCAATACCTTTTCAAAGTACATATTTGTAATGTTACCACAATTTTTAATTTCATGGAGACCTATGGCGTTTGATTCAAAAGCTTCTTGTAACTTTACCTGAAAACGGATTGGAAACCGTCGATACTCGTTGCTTAAAAACTTGTAAACTTGTACCACCACCTAAAAATATACAATTTTTGTTTATTATCAACGGCCATGATACTGAAATGGGTCAACATTACCTCGACTTTATCCTTTACGGTAATTTTCAGATTAAATGTATTATTTACGGCCGGAGTAGTGCGATTGTACTTAAATGTTCTCAGGCGGAAAAAATTGAAGTACTTGTCATTATAACTGTGTAATTCTGCTCGAAACTCTTTAATCTTGAACTTATTTTGATGAAACTGAAAACCAGTTTATTAAATTAATTCTTTTTATCTTAATAATAATTATTAAATAATTTATTCGATTTCGAATTATAAGTTGCTCAAAATGAAATTCATAAATAAACGGAGCAGGACTAGGAAATGCGGGCGTTTGAACGCAGAGAGAGACGTTTGAATGCGAGAAATAAATTGAAGACTTTGGCGGAATAAGGGTATAAGCCACATTGAATTTTCAAAGTGGCTTATACCCTTATTCCGCCAAGGTCTTCAATTGCACCTTCCTTCGACTTATTACCGATGCACTTTATTATGACCGAATAGGGGCCCGTCCATTAATTACCATTGGTTAATTAATTGCGTTAAAACATCCCTGCGTTCAACTGTCGTCGCATTCGAACGTATCTGCATTCAATTGTCTCTGCGTTCAAATGGCTACGTTGATTCGGTACCAGCATTTCAAGAAATAAAAAATTGTTAAAAAAGAGTTATGTTTTTGGCCACCTCTAAGATTCGGCACCCATGTACGGTTTTCACAGTGTACCTTTGACATACACTCTTATGACCATATGACTCGATTGCAATACTTTCCTTTACTATATAAATACAGGAAAATAAAAATTATTACAGAAAATCAAAAATGGGAAGTTTTGAAAAATTTTAATTTACATTATAAATGTAATTAATATTGATTGCAGATTTACTCTATTGCTAAAAAATACTTGGAACGTCATAGCGAGTGGTTTTGAACATTGTAATTTAAAATTGCAAGTTAAAAGTCGCAATTGACAATTGCAAGTGGCAATTGAGTGTTCGAAGTGTCAATTGCGAGTTAAAAGTCTCAATTAAAAATCAAAAAAAATTTTTTAGAATAACTCATTTAAAATGGCTTGTGGAGGTTCCATGGTTTGGGGTGCATTAACATGGATGAATTTACTTAAAATTTATATATCTGATATGGTAATTCAAAGCAAATGGTAAGAAATGCATAATTTGACTAATCTATTTTAAAAATTGAAACTTACCTTAGATAAAATCGAATCATTGCACAAGATATTGTAAGTAAACTTTGCAAACAGGAGCACCCAAATAATAATTTTCATCTTGTTTGATATACAACTGTAACTATATTGGTCCACGTTTACTGATGGAAATGCAATGCACATGAGCGTGTAATATTATCGAAGGTGGCTTTGACTATCATCATCTAAATCGTCCATTAAATACCATCATATCCTTTAAAAACAACATTACCTAGCTTCCGTAATTGATATTGCTTTATGACATTAATAACCGCTTTTATTATGCAGACACGGAGGTAATACATTTTGAAAATTGAAGGTCTAATAGTATTATAGAATAATTATATTTATTATTATTATAAATTATAATATAGTCCATCAGTTATTCTACGAAAAAGTACAAAGACGATGCTACACGGAAACGTAAAATGGGGTTGCGTAGGGGAAAAAATTCCAAAAAAGATAGCGGTTTTTGCATCGCTTTAGTTGGTGTGTTACATAATCTAAAACATTAAACAAAATCGGAAAAATGGATTTTTGCGATTTAAGAAACAACGAAGTATCCAACAAAAAAAGTTAAATGAGGAAGTTGTAGATAATAAAAAAACCAATCGAATGTGAGAAAATCGAAAAATACCTTCAAAAATCGCTTTTTTTACTGTTGCTATAATTTTTACAATTTTGCATTAAATTATTCCTTGTTAGGGGAAAACGTTGCTTTTGTGGAGTAGAATAGCTGTTTTGCAAAATTTCAAAAAAATGAAAAATACGCGATTTTTAACGCAATTACACGATGGGGATGGCCTAGGGAAGAGGGGCTAAATGGTTAAAACCACCAGCGGAAAGCGTTACATCACAGCATTATTTGTCTTAAAGCAGGATCGCAAAGACGGTCATTGCCTTGCAGCTAACGCAGTTGGATTCGAATGCAGAGGAGAGTCAATCTTTCTTATGACCAAGTGTGCTTCAGAGTGCACGTTAAACCGGCGCCGGCGCTCCCCCTGAGTTGACGAATTTCCACCGTTAACAAAAAACAGGGCTACAGGCACATCTGAAGACAAACCTAGCAATCTGCTACCGTATGTAAGGTAAATAATAATAATAATAATAAATCGGCATCCATTCCTTTGAAATATGCCTACTTCTTTAGAAGTCTTCACGATTCATTATACGGGGTGAATCACTCCCCATTTTGTCATCTTCAATCTTCTAGATTTTCTAATGTCTTTTGGCTTCGTTAACTATATTTCTCCATGATTCTGTTTTGGCATTTCTCTCTCCAATTTGTTATATTCATCTCTTTGAGGTCTCATAACACCTCGTCTAGCCATCTATCCTTTATTCTCCCTCTACTTCTCGTCTCGTAAGGGCTCCAGTTCATGATCTGTCTTAAGATATTGCCTGATTCTTTCCTTGTTACATGACCTAGCCATCTGATTCTCTGCGCTTTTATAAATTTCACTATATCTTTGTTTCCCATTATTTCGGCTAGTTCAGTATTTGTTCTTGTCCTGTACTCGCTCTCGCCTATCTTTTTTTAGGCCTGTAATCGCTTTTAATATCTTTCTTTCGAACACTCTCAGCCTTTCCTCTTCTCTCTTAGTCAAATTCAGTATTTCTATAGGTGACTGCTGTTCTTACGAAGGTTTTGTATATTCTGATTTTCGTTCTTATAGATGATAATACTCTTGTTCTTCAATATTCTCTTGTTTTTGTGGAAAGATCTCCATCTAGCCTGCAGTCTTTCTCTTATCTCTAACAATCTCTCGTTGTTCTTATTCAGTTGTACTCCTAGATATTTGAATTTTTCTACTTCTTCGAACTTGTAGTATGCTATATTTAGGTCTTTCAGACTCGTCTTATTCTCTCTTTGAAGTGTCATGTATTGGGTTTTTTTTCGTTGATTTTCAGTCCCATCTTTATCGCATGTTTCAGCATTTCTTCGAGAATCTGTGTCATTTTTTGTCTTGATCTCGCTATGATAACAATATCGTCTGCATAGGCTAATATTTGCCATTCCTTTCATTCCTTCATTCTTTCTGTTTCTTCTTCAATATCTTCATTAATTTCTCTTTTGTCATTCTGGTTGAGCAATTTCTGAAAGTGTCTTCTCCATATTTCTCCCACTTATTGCTCGCTTTTACCTTGTATTCCATTTTCATCTCTCATAGTTCTGGTCTCTACATTGTTTCTTGTCTTTTGTTGTTTTATTCCAAGATAGAACTTCTTAATGTTATTTCTATTGCAGTCGTCCTCAATTTGGTTCATCATTTCATTATTTAACTATCGATCCTGCTTTTCTTTGTATTTCTTGTATGCCTCTCTTTTTTTGTCTCTATACAACCTTTGGTCTTCTTCATTATTTGTACTCATCCATTTCAGTCTTGCCTTTCTCTTGCTTTCTGCCATTTCCTCACATTCCTCGTCAAATCACTTCTTATCTTTGGTTCGTTTTTTATATCCTACTGTTCTTTCGGCGCTATTCTGCATTATTATTTTAATGTTATTCCATTCTCTATCCATACTGTGTTCTATTGCTTTGTTTGTTTCTCTTGCATATTCTTCCTTAATCTACTCTTTAGCAAATTTTTCAAGTGCTAAAAATGTTTTGTTGTCTTCATTCTTTCTTTTCTCGTGTATGCCTTTATGTATTATTTTTGCTGTTACCATAAAATATAGTGTTCAGGGTCAATATTTGCTCCACGGTAAGTTCTCACATCTCTAATGAATGCTACTCTTTTTCTCAATATACACACATGATCTATCTGGTTACCCTCATCGTTGCTGCATGCACCTGGTCTCATCCATGTTATTTTGTGTAATGCCTTGTGGTTAAACTTTGTACTGCTAATCGTCATGTTCAGCTCCGCCATCATATTACACAATCGATGTCCATTGTCGATAGTCTTGTCATGGATAGTGAATTTGCCTGCTACTTCACATAAGTGAAGTTCTTTTCCTATCTGGGCATTGAAATCTCCTAAGATCATTAACGTATCGTGTTTGGGCACATCTAATACTTCTATTTCTTTGTAGAACTGTTCCTTTTCGCTGTCGCTCTTATCTTCGGTTGGTGCGTATATATTATACTCAAATTCATTGGGTTTGCCCTTATTCTTATATATGCGATTCTTCCGTTTAATAGTTTAAACTGCATTATATTTTTCTTCAAATCATTCTTCACAAGAAAACCCACCCCATTTGTGTAGAGAATACAGGAAGATGTACTCCCCCCACATCCATCTCTCCACTTCCTCTCCATCTTATCTCCTGAATCGCAGCTATGTTGATTTTATATTTTGCGTTATCATCATTTTATTTTTTCTTTTCAGTCTTTCCTGGAGATCTTCTTTGATTTGCTTTGCTCCAAATCTGATTTTGTTTGCTCCAAATCTGTTTTTATTTGATCCAAATCTGTTTACATTTGTTCCAAATCTGTTTCCATTTTCTCCAAATGATACTGAAAAAGGTATAGATGCGTTTTCTTCTGGCCTCCTCCTTTTAATTTAGTCGTCTAAACGCCCTGTACTGTTCGATCTGTCCCGATATATTTCTTTTCGTTCCTGATTGCTACTCATTTATTTTGGGTGTGCTGCTATTATAATATTCTGTTTGTTATTCTTCCATTCACTCCCGTCAATCTTATGTGTGTTGTGTGTAAGGTAAATTACCCGCCTATAAAAGTTGGTAGACCGTGTGGATTTTGCGTGAAAGAGAGAAACGGATAAGGTTTTTTTTCGGTCGCTATTGAGTGAAAAAGGCGTGTTTTCTCCTATTGGGCAATTGTGTGTGAGTTTATGCGAATTTTGTGGAACCAAAGTTGGATTCTGGGAAATAGTAGCAATACTGCAATCTGCAATCCTCACAAACAATCGAAACGACACATCATGTTCATTTGATGGGGAAAGTCCAATCATTAGGAATATTTTATATTAAAAAAAATGTCTAAAAAATATACAAATTTGTATTAATTTTCATTTTTTTAGAAAAAATCTTCAAAACTAAAAATGAGAGGTCAATTTAGGTGAAATAATTGTACAGCTGTTTGCATAACATTGAAAGATATCCTTTATTTAGAAACAATTGAAAACAATTTTTTGTGCAAACCAAATAAAATAAAGTGCAATTTTAATTATCACTGTCAACGTGTCGAGTTTGTTTCTAGCCCTACCTTCTATTAACTGTTATGCGATATTTATTTTGGTGGAATTGCAATTGGAGTATATACCTCACCAAAACAATATAAGAGACATACTTCTTCATTTAAATACGTCAATTTTAAATTTACTCTAAATTTACCACTGGGAATAAGTGGAGGAAATTGAGTTTCATCGATAACAAAATTGCAAACGTGATATGTAACGTCCTATAAATGGAAAATATGAAATAATATATATATAAGCAAGAAATCATTTACAAAACCTTTAGAAAGTACATGTTTGTAACGTTGCCGCAATTTCTAACTGCCTTCGAACCTATCGCGTTTGATTGAAAAGCCTTTTGTACATTAACCTGA
Organism: Rhagonycha lutea; assembly: GCA_958510855.1. Classification (NCBI taxonomy): domain Eukaryota; kingdom Metazoa; phylum Arthropoda; class Insecta; order Coleoptera; family Cantharidae; genus Rhagonycha; species Rhagonycha lutea. The sequence goes on from OY294041.1 coordinate 32,383,831, forward strand.
AAACGTATCGGAAAGCGTCGATACTCGTTACTTAAAAACTTGTAAACCTGTACCACAACCTAAAAACATACAATTTTGGATTATTATTAATGAACATATACAAAAATGGAATCATCAATGATAAAAACTTAAACCTACTTAAAAGTAGTACAATAAATAGTTAGGTGTTGGTCCACTCTGTGCGTATTTTAGCTTATTATCAATAAGCCATGATACGAAAATGGGATTATCAATTAGTGAAAATTAGAACTGCTTAGTAGCCAGAGCTATACAGCTCAGAAATAATATTCTACTCATTAAATGATTCCACTTTGAAGTAATAACATAATTTTGAGAAGATCATATACCGATAAAAGCAAAATTGCTAAAAATGCGTAAGGCCTACATTACCTCGAGTTTATCTTGTACGGTAATTTTCATATTAAGTGTACCATTTACGGCCGGAGTAGTGCGATTGTACTTATATGTTCTAAGTCGGAAAAAATTGAAGTACTGGTCATTGTAACTTGGTAATTCTACTCGAAAATCTTTAATCTTGTAGCTATTTTGATGAAGCTGAAAAATGGTTTATTATAAAATTAATTTTTTTATCGTAATAATTTTTTATTAATTTATTTGAGTTCGCATTATCAGTTGCTCAAAATGAAGTTAATAAATAAACGGTGTTCAAATAAGAGGTTGGATTATGATTTATTCAGGCCATAAAAAGTTTGTAATCATGTCACGGTAACAAACATTTTCAAGTGCCTCGTCAGCTCATAAACTCCACCAAAGTGTAACTTTTTTTTGAATGCGTTGGATATTCATCTGCCTGAATGCGACAATTTTCCTACTAAAATGAAAAGGTGAAAATGTCCCTCATCGCTAAAGATGATTTTCTGCAAAACTTTCCCCAGTTTTATAAATAAACTGTGTACCGACTATGTACCGCATCATAATTAAATTTGTAATGTATCTGCAAGATAGATGCCCAAAATGACAGCGAAGCCCCCCTAGTATAATATATGAATCTACTCTGGTGGTAACTATTTTAAATATGCATAGATGTAATGATAAATAATTTGTAAATTTAGGATTTAGTCGTGTCACACAGTATGCAGAAATAACTACCAAAAAATAAAAATAATTAAATTAAAAAATATAATTTAATGTTGTCTACCTTGGATAAAATCGAATCATTGCAGAAGATCTTGTAAGTAAATGTTGCAAAAATGAGCACCCAAGTAATACTTTTCATCGTCATTGATTAGCAGCAAACTTTAAACTGTTGGTCCACGTTTACTAAAAAAATTGACACGATTGACTGTTGAATTTTATATCTAACATCCTAAGCTCCCAAGGTAGTTTTAACTATCATCATCTAAAACGTCCATTAAAAACAATCATATCCATTAAAACTAACATTAACTGGTGTATAATTTCCCAACAGTCGTTTAGGAAATTATTTGTAGTTGTGAGTTGTGACCAAAGTAACTATATAGACTGTGAAATTATACCTACGTGTTAAATGATGGAAATACGACGCAACGATTCCACCTGGTGCTGAAGTGGTAAACTAATCTAAAGGCGCATAAATTTAAAAGAATCGTGCAGTAATCATCGTTAATTAAACATTTTTAAAACTTAATTTTTACATCTTCTGAAAAATGAACAAATGGGAAGAGCCATTTATTCCTTCTAAAATCAAAAGTATTTTAATTTAGAAGCTGAAATTTTGTAGAAAAGACTGTCTATTTATAAAGTTTGTAAAAATTTTCATATTTAACCGGCTAGACCCTTTATCTAGAATCATCCAGACATAACAAGTCAAAAATCATCCAAATAATAACTGATAAATGATGACCATCCAACAAATCAAGCATGTCCCAATTCGAAAATGGCCGAACAAATTTTACCATGAAGTCGCACTATCATAAATCTCATAAATATCGATCGTAAAATAATTGGATAACTTCCCGTGATACAGGAATAACGCAAATAAATCAGTCAGAATCAAGTTTGATTCCAGAAAGTCTCAAAAATATCGCCAAACTGACGAAAATTCGTACGCCGTCCTTCCAAAAATTGATACCGGAAAGGAACATAATTAATATTGAAATATATAAGTTAGTTAATAAAGAAATATACAGCGAAGAACACGAAGATGATAACAAAACAGAAGAACCAACAATTACAGAAGTATACTGCAAATAATAACAAAGATAAAAAATGGTAAAGCGTCGGGATGCGATGGGGTCATGGGAGAGGTGTTGAAATACGGAGGTAATAAGCTACACGAAAAAATATACGACCTGATAGTGAAAATATGGAATAAGAAGGAAATGCCAGAGGAGTGGGGTAGAGGAGTGATTGTACCCATACATAAGAGTGCCGACAAGACAGACACTAGAAATTATAGAGGAATTACCATCCTCAACGTCACTTAGAAAGATAATGTCGATACTAACATACCAAAGACTGGAAGTATAATGCTGAAAAAGAGATAGGAGATTACTAAAATGGATTTAGGCCTGGAAGATCGACGACAGATGCATTATATACAATGAACCAAATCTTGGAGAAGAGTTTGATATGTGCATGCACATACTATTCATGGACTTTAAGCTGGTTTTCGACACGGTGATAAGGAGGAATATGTATGAGGGGTTGAAAAAGTTGAGAATACCAGGGAAGCTGATCAGAATGATAGCAATTACACTGGAAAACACAAGCTCGACGGTATAGACCCAAGAGGGACAAACAAAGTGTTTCGATATAAAGAGAGGAGTACGACAAGGTGACGCCCTGTCGGATGTATTATTCAATCTAGTCCTGGAAATAGTTACCAGAAATATAAAAGACCAAGGATACATAAATATAAGATCAATTCAGATTATAGCCCACGCTGATGATATAGCGATTATATGCAGAACAAAGAAGGCTCTTATAAGGGCGGCAAGAGAGATACGTGAAGCGACCGCGAAAGTCGGACTAAAAGTTAATGAAAATAATGCAAGAGACAGCAAGAGTGGTAACAGCAGTAACAGCAGTCTACAAGTGGATGAACAGAACTATGAAGAGGTGGAGAAATTCTGCTATCTAGGTAAACAAATAGGAGTTGAGGTAAGCAGAGAAGAAGAGGTAAAAACTAGAATACAGGTGGGATACAAGGCTTACCACGCAAACAAGCACTTATTGAAAAACCTACAAATAGGCAAAGGTACCAAAATATGAATATAATGAAACACTAATAAAACCAGTGACAAATTATGAACTGGAAATCAGTAGTTTAAGAGCGGAAGATGAAGATCAACTGCGTATATTTGATCGTCTCATTGAACCATGACCAAGCCTCGCAAGAGACTTGGCAAATGGGAACGGATAAGCAGTTACTAACTGTAGATTGATGTGTTGTAAGGTGTTTATTTACCTTGCAATGCAAAAATCAGTCCTAGATATTATGGTATTTTGAAATATAAGATGAAGTTGTGAAAAAGGAATGAGAAGAAGTTTTGTTAATCAAGTTAATTTGAATTTAAAAAATTATTAATAAGAACAAACATTGACATGAAAGCTGTTGTACAATTGTGTACGTAACTAAATTTCTTTTGAGCAATCAACCATGATAAATTAACAGAGGGAGGTAGATGTGTAAATTGATTTGATGTGAATTATTTGATTGTAAATATGTTGAATTATACTGCGCGGGTATTTTGGTTCCAAGTTGGACCGTAAGTGCGGCGAGAAGAGGGGGATACGTAGAAAAATGTAGCAAGAGAAGCGTGGTCGGTCTCTTGCATCAAAGAAGCCCATGAGCTATGACGCTTGTGAGAGCAAAAATTTTAAAATAGTGATTTTAAGTTCTGTAATAAGAATTTCTGCTGTTTATAGTAACAGGCGGATTAAATAAAGTGCTTAAAAGTGTTAACATTGATTTCTGGAAGCTGGAAACAAAATTACCACAAAATTTGGAAAACCTGTACGTAAACGGGTAAATTAATGGGCGAATTGGATCAATTTTTGAAAACGTTGGTGATAATCGAAGGAAAGGTTTATGCAGTAATTTTGAAACCAAATCCAAGCATCAACAAGAAACAAAAATGAAAACATAAGGTAAAATTTTTGAACATTTATAACATGTGCGGCGCCAGAACGCGAAACTAATTCAAACTTATAACAAGTCACGTGAATAAAGTGGGGGTTAAAGTAGACATTTTTGCAACGATCATACGGTCCAACTGAAAAACGTAAATTTTATGCGCCTATAAAATTTTATTTTAAAATCAACAAAGTTAAATGAATTCGTTTGTATGTATTTTCCTCTCGATAGATCACGGGCAAAGTTAGAGAAAATATTTTGAAAATAAATGTGTGAATTTTGCCTGGACCTATACGATCATAAGTTGATTGAACAAATTGTTATAAAATTTCAAGAGAAAGAATTTTTCATGCCAATGTACACCGGTACATTTAATATTATTTGTAATTTGAGTACCATCCTTTTTCATGATAGAATAAAGTTTGTTAATTTAAAAGTACTTTCCAACGTTTTATTTAAAACGGCTGAGCTAGCAGGGCATTTAAAAAGAGTCCACCTGTTCCTGATGCTGATGGGAAGCGAATAGTTTAAAATAAGGGAAGGAAAGGCGACAATATATAATATAATAATATTGTGGTGATATTTTGGTATGAATCAAAATTCGGTTTAGCATCAGTATTCATTAATTATAAATTAGCAAAGATTTTGCTATCGAGAAAATTGGTCAAGCATTTATGATATAATCAAGGTCGAATAATGTTACCTTTGACATGCTAAAACACACTTAATTTTAATGTTAATGAAATCCAGTGATTGGTGATGTGCACGGCAAATTTAATCTAAAAAGGAACAAAGTTAGTTGTTTTCGGTTTGAAATAAAGGCGCGAAAAACTTACCTATTTGATATCCAGAATGGCTCAAATTTCATTTTATTTGGGTGGCAATTTGAAGTTTCTCAACATGAAATGCAGCGAGAATTGGCTTAGGGGACTTCATGGCGAACGGCGTAGCAAGCGAGACTTGATTTCGCAGGAGTCCAACAAAAGTGACTATTTTTCAGTTTTCCTTGGAAAATCAAAGTGATTTCCACTTGGAAAATAAGTGCATCTTGTCGTCTAAATTGGACGATTGTTTCTGATTGATTTGAAGGTAGGATTCTGCAAATTATCATAATTTTTGGAAAAGTGCAAAAATTTGCACATGTGATAAATAAATTTATCAGCACCGCCATTGTTAAGTATTTTGTGTAATATTAATTTGGATGTATAAAGAAGAGAATACGAATTATTTGAAGACAAAATTGAAAATTTTTGCTTACCTTAAAGTTGAGGTTATGTACAGCGTTTGTACGAATATTAGTTGGAAGTTTTCAAGATGTTGCCAGTGAATTAAGTAATGCGATTGCCATTTGTTCTTGATTGGATATCGAGAGAAGAATTCGTAGAAGTCCACGAATTTGCTGATTGCATGTTTCGACCGGTGTCACCTACAGAAGTCAGCGGTACCAGAACTTTTGCAGCAGCTGCGGTTAACTTGGTAAATAAAAAAAACTTTGTTTCATGTACACTATTTATTTTGTTATAAATTTGATTTGCGCTACACAAATACACCAAATAGAGACCCGGAGCATTTTGAGGTTTCAGTTAAAATTTAAATGTAGATCTGAAAGGTCTCTATTACACCATTTTTACACCCAGCGACCAAGACGAATTTGTTTCGCATATTTCATATGCTCGACCTATGTCTTTGTTATTTTGATTAAGAAATTTTTATGAAAATTAAACTGTTCATTTTTGCTGAACTGATTTTGATTTATTTCTATATGAGGCAAACCACACCCATATTTATTAATTTTGATATTGTCGATAAGGACAATAATTTTGGGCTGAGCGGTTCATATCATTTTGACCCATCAAAGAAATTCTTTTTGAGCAAACTTAGTGCGGTGTTGAAGCCGCACAACTTTACTTTGTTTAGCGACCCTAGGAAGGAAGGAGAGTCGAATCCAGCTCTGAGATTTGGGGCAGTGGTAAACTCAGCCGCTTAAGGGTATTTTAATCCTCTCGGATTAAGCTTTGGCTTAATCTGCATAGGTAAACTCAGCCTGGAAGTCTTAATCCGCTTAAGGTATTTTAATCCTCTCGGATTAAGCTTAGGCTTAATCTGTATAGATAAACTCAGCCTGGTAGTCTTAAGCGGCTAACATAGGCGCAACTAGGGTCAAAAGTTTGGGGGCTAAGAAAATGTTTTCAAACATTTAAAATAACGAAAAATTGGGATATTTTGAGGGGCTAACTTTAATTTTGGGCCCCCCCTATTGCGCCTATGGCGGCTAAGATTAATCAATACTACCAATTTTATAATAAAATCTTAAAAACGTAGTGTTTTTAAAAATGTTTAAAAATATTGAAGAATTTAACAAGATACGCAACCTAACGAGCAAAAACGTGTCGAAAAAATGGGTCGAGATGTGGACGTTAGCGTTGATTGGTAGAATAGAATAATTATAAATATTCATTCAATCAACGCTGAAGGATAATCAATGTTAACGTCACCTACATCTTTTTTTTTCGACACGTTTTTATTCGTAAGGCTGCGTATCTTTTAAGTTCTTCAATCAACAATTTAACAAAGTAATATATGATATGCTGTAATTTGAAGGTTATTGGCTATATTCAGTTTTGAGTCATCTTTCATAAAAAACAAAAATGAAAAAATTGATAAAAAATATATAGTTAGGTACATATTACAGTTATCAACTGATGGTTCGCATTTTGGGCTGACATGCGGGAGCGAGTTTGCTCCGAGCAACATACGTGAGCAAATTTGCAACCGACATAATATATATGTGCGTAATATATGAAATCGAAAGAATTTATATATTGCGCACATTTTGCCCACAAGATTTTTTTAGCTCCGAGCAACATGCACGAGCGCTTTGCTCCGAGCAATAAAAGTAATATATGATATGCTGTAATTTGAAGGTTATTGGCTATATTCAGTTTTAAGTCATCTTTTATAAAAAACAGCTTTCTACGATTATTCGTTTTTGAATTGAACTTGACACAAGTTCAGCGCCTATTGATTTGCCCCCTTAACAAAGTAATATGATATGCTGTCATTTGAAGGTTATATTGGCTATATTCAGTTAACAAAAAAATTAAAAAATATTGAAATATTAAAACTACACTACATTACACTGAATACACCCCATTTCGCCGTCCCTAAAAATTTGAACGCTAACCTAAGGTCCACCGTGGATTGTTAATGGTGCCCTCATTAAAAATAAATCGATTTCTACCACTAACCTAAGCTCGCACTGTTCGAGCTCTCTTTTAACGGTCCCCTCATGAAAAAAAATCGTTTTCTAACACTAACCTAAGCTCGACCGGTGAATCTCTCTTTACGGCCCCCCTATTAAAAAAAATCGTTTCTTACCACGACTAACCTAACCTCGACCGGTGAATCTCTCTTTTCACGGCCCCCCTATTAAAAAAAATCGATTGCTACCACTAACCTAAGCTCGACCTTTGGAACTCTCTGTTCACGGTCCTCTTATTAAAAAAAATCGTTTCCTTACACTAACATTTGATCGACCGATGGATCTAGCTTTTCACGGTTCCCTCATTAAAATAAATCATTAGCTAACACTTACCTAAGTTCGGCCAGTGGATCTCTCTTTTCAATGTAATATGCGCTTTTCAATAGCATAACTTTTCCTCGTTGGCTAACTATCTCTTTGACAATCTCCATTGTATGTGATGAACTGTATTTCGGTTTAAACAAAACTTCTAACTAACTTTTAACTTTACTAACTTCTTAGTCCTTACACTACATTACATTATACTAGTACCGTTGCTAGTACTGCGTAAAAGTACCAACCATATGATATTTGGGCCGCCCTGTATGGCAATTATTAATTAACTAACCGTCCTAACCTAAGGTAGGTACGGTCCTGGAATAGGCAGCCATCTGATATTTGGGGCCACCCTGTATGGCAATTATTAATTAACTAACCGTCTTAACCTAAGGTAGGTACGGTCCTGGAATAGGCAGCCATCTGATATTTGGGACCACCCTGTATGGCAAGGCTTAAGTATTTACCGGCTGAGTTTACCTGTGAAGATTAAGGCAGAAAATTTCTAGCAGGCTGAGTTTACCTAGTAGGATTAGTAGCCTTTCTGTTAAGCGGCTGAGTTTACCATCGCCCGAGATTTGTCTCTTACAGAAATCAAGTGCTTCCGACTATAAAGCTACCGACGGCACTTTAGAGTGGGGATATTTTCCCAAAAATAAGTAAAAATTTTATTAAAGTTCTGGGGTCGGGAAATATCTCTACAATATATTAGGTGGTATTGTAACCCACCAAGCTCATATGATGGGTCTGTTGGGTATTCATGTAAATTGTAAGAAAGTAACAAATTGAGGCGGTCGGAGCTTAGCGTTCATGCGAGTTGACTATGAACGCTAAATACCCGGTTCGAATCCGAGTAAAGTAAGAACTTATTCTGGCCGTCTCTCCCTCGGCAGGCAATGGCAAACCACCGGGGTGTAATCTGCCAAGAGAAACCTTGTCTTAGGGTAAAAAAAAAGGACTTAGTACGAAACATATAAAGTACATAAATCGTCCCCAAATTAAAAGGTTCACCAAACCCTCTTTAGGGTAAAGGACCGAGAAAGAAGAACAATCAAGCACTGAACTTGTATGAATCCTCAAGTTATTATTTAAAGGAAGTGTTAATAATTATGATGTGAATTATTTATCTAACAATGCCATAACAGGCTTTGCATTCCTCACAACGAAACGTCATATTATCATAATCACTTGATAAGCAATGTCCAATCGTCAGCGATATATAATATAAAAAAAGTTGTCTATAGAATAATATGAGTTAAAAAAACAAATTTTCAATTTACCTTTTTCTGGAGATATATCTTCAAAACTATAAATGAGAAATCAATTTTGGTGAAATAAATGTATAGCTGTTTGCATAACATTGAAAAATATCCTTTATTTAGAAACAATTGAAAACAATTTTATGTGCATCACAAAATAAAGTGTTAAAAAAAAATTAAAAATAATTTTAATTAACACTATCAATGGGTCCAATCTGTTTCTAGCTCTACCCTATTAACTCTTATGCAAGATCTATTTCGGTGGATATACAATTGGAGTATATACCTCTCCAAAATCATATAAGAGACACACTTCTTCATTTAAATACGTAAATTTTAAATTTACTCTAAATTTACCACTGGGAATAAGTGGAGGAAATTGAGTTTCATCTATAGCAAAATTGCAAAAGTGATATGTAACGTCCTGTAAACAGAAAACATTAAATACTATTTATTTACAAGATATCATTTGCAATACCTTCTCAAAGTACATGTTTGTAATGTTACCACAATTTTTAACTCCCTGCAAGCCTATGGCGTTTGATTCAAAAGCTTTTTGTGCATTAATCTGAAATCGTATTGGAAAGCGCCGATACTCGTTACTTACGAACTTGTAAACTTGTACCACTACCTAAAAATTTACAAATTTGGCTTATTATATCAATGGACGTGGTAGAAAAATGGGATCATCAATGACTAAAAATTAAAGCTACTTGGTGGTTACTTAAAAGAAGTACAATGATAGCTAGGTGTTAGGGCCTTAAGGTGCTCACAGTATAGAGTTAATAAATGGAACAGGACATAAACGAAGCAGACAGATATTTCAATGCAAAGATCGCAGCTGGTCAATCGGATCTGTGAAACCCGATTTTACTCTGTCCGGACCTTTAGTTTCTCTTACTTATCATCAGGTAAACCTGAACCTACCTGAACCTACTTGAACGTGACACCGAGTAGCTATTTATAGAGTCCGGCAATAATTTCAACTCATCAAATGATTTCATTTTTTGGAGTAATTACGTATAAAAAGGCAGTTGCTAAGATCAGAAAGCCAACATTACCTCGAGTTTATCTTGTACAGTAATTTTCATTTTGAATGTACCATTTACAACCGGCGCAGTGCGGTTGTACTTAAATGTTCTAACTTGGAAAAAATTAAAGTACTTGTCATTGTATCTTGGTAATTCTACTCGATAATCTTTAATTTTGTATTCATTTTGATGAAGCTGAAAAACAGTTAATTAAATTAATATTTTTATCCTAAAGCTTGAATTATATTATCCTTTTTTGGTCTAGATTTCTCGTTCGAGTTTACATTCGATTTTGTTTAGAGTTTTTATTTCATTTGCTTTAGTATAGATGGCGCCAATACGAACTACCTATCACGGACCTCTTACCTATACTACGCCAATAGGGATGTTGGCACTCCCTAACTTGGACCGACCTCGAACGAAAACTCGGACGGGCTGCATATTTCTATTCGAGAAAATCGAACGAAAATCGAACGCAATTTTCTGAATTACATTATAATACTAGATGTTCTCGAACGAGAAATCTAGACGAAAAAAGTATAATGTAATTCAAGCTTAATAATTATTGTTCAGTAATTTATTCGAGTTCGGAATATCAGTTGTTCAAAATGAAGGGTGTTCAAATACGAGGTTGGAATATGATTTACATTCTGCTGAAACCACATTAATCGTCGAGAGTCATATCATCTAATTCACGCCATAAAAGATTTGTAATCATGTCACGGTAACCAACATTTTCGATTACCCCGTCATGTCAACCCATAAACCGCACCATAAACCGTAACTTCTTGTGGATGCATCGGTTGCTCGAAAATCACTCTTGGATGTTTATTTGTCCAAATGCTACATTTTTACCTATTAACGAAGTCACTGAGGTGAAAATGTTCCTCGTCGCTGAATATAATTTTCTGCAAAACTTGGCCCATTTTTATGTAAATATGTGTGATCCTTAATATTGCTTATATAGAGTGGTTATGTATAAAAGAGTGTGGCAAAGGTGTAGGTCGCCGCTATGTTTTATCAGTTTCCATGGCTAACAGTACTACTTTTAGCTACTCACTAGAATTTCTTACACAAACACGTTGAAATTGATAGCATTGAATTAAAAATTTTCAATAATAAGTTTAAAAATTTTAGGGTTCCATAAAGACATAATAATTATGAATCACATTTTTGTCAGTATTTGTACAGCCGATCAGACATCAACAAGGCATTTTTATTTAAAAAAAATTTGTAACTTGTAAAGTAATAATTGTCATTTTCACCCCTAATTCAAGGAAGTCCGTGAAAATATTTTAAAATTCGTGCGTCATCAAAAAGATTACCACACTTGGCAATACTCTTTTAATTAATATATAACACCTACTTTAGTTATAACTATTTTAAATATACATTGATGTAATGATAAATAAATTTTAACAAAATTTAGTCGTGTCCTATAGCATGCAGAAATAAGAATAATTTTGATAAATAAAAAAACTTGACTATCAAAAATACACAAATAAATATGATATTATCTACCTTGGATAAAATCGAATCATTGCAGAAGATATTGTAAGTAAATGTTGCAAAAATGAGCACCCAAGTAATACTTTTCATCGTCATTGATAGCAGCAAACTTTAAACTATTGGTCCACGTAAATGCAAATTTTGAAGCTTTAGTTTGAAGCTGTCAATTTTTGACATATATTATTTTGAAAATTAAATTCCGAATACCGTTGAATAACGATATCATTTGGCATCACGAGTACGTTAACTACTAATCCATCAAGTTCTGATGGACCAGTCATCAATCACTTCCAAAATCGAATGTCAAACCGTATTAAATTAAATACTCTAAAGAAAACAAAAAGGCTCATCTCGGGTGACGGATTAGCCCCAAGTCCAGCTAAAATCGCAGCAATCAGACAAGCAGCTAAAACCATGGCTACCAATCCAGACCCAAACACAATCATGGTCGACCCTGCGATGGTCTTCAGCCCAACTGTATCTCCTGCAACCGCCACTCCTGCCGACCAAATGGAAGTCACTGAACAAATGCACACACTGTCAGTGTACGAGGTCGTTGCGCCAAATATCGAACTTTTACAATAGGTTCGGTATTTTGGCAAAGGCGCCCGAGCAACCACCAAGACCCGCCACACCAGAACCTGCCTGGCGAATTGTGCCCCAATCGCGACGTCAGCGACCACCCGTCACCCAGGGGGTCGCTCCCTCAACTCACCCACCAGCAGCTGCCCCACGTGTCCAGAAGCCACCTCCAATCGTACTTGCGACACCTATTGGAGACCTTCGGAAATTTATGGCGAGTATCAAACCACTTATTTCCGATAACGTACGCATTCAACATGTCCGAGGGCAAACATGGGTGTACGCAAGTACGCGAGCAGATCATGAAGCCCTAAAGGCGAGCCTCCTTATACCTGGAGGAGCCCAAGGCTTTACATACGGGTATAAGGAGGACCGCACAATCAAGCTCGTCCTCAAAGGCTCCCCTTACATGGATACCAGATATGTCCAAGAAGAATTAGATATGGAGTACAAAATTAAAACTACGAAAGTAACGCAACTTAAAAACAAATACCAGGACCCAACGTCTTCCTTCCTCATAAATTTTGCACCTGGAACCACCATGGCCGACATAAAATAAGTACGAACAATTGGGCCCATTGTTGTCCGTTTTGAGGAAGTCCATCAAAGAACGCATCACCTGCAGTGTTTCCGCTGCCAGAATTATGGCCATGGCAGCGCGCACTGCAATATCAATCCCAGATGCGTCAAATGCACCATCCCTCATCCAACAGCAATGTGCCCAAGGACCTCCAAGGATGATGGCGTACGCTGCTGCAACTGCGGTGGCAATCACGCCGCAAATTGGAGTTCGTGCCCCAAATATGTCGAATATTCAGAGAAGGTTAGTAGTGCAAATGCCAGGCGCCAAGTAACACCACAATCAAACAACCCTCTACCCACCCCCGCGCTAAATATTGCTAGCACCACCTCCTTTCCCGCTCTTCCAGCACGCATCCCAATCACCCAGTCCGTCACTCCACAAGTGACGAGGCAACAGTTCACTCAAAATTTAAATCAAAATAACGACGAAGAGGTGGATTCTCCGGTAGATATCCACAAAGTACTCAATGCAGCCAGAGCCCTTGATGAATTAATTAACCTCGAACAAACTTACAAAATGATAATTGAAATCACTCAAAAGCTAACAGGCGTCACAAACTCCATTCAAAAAATTCACATTTTAAACCAGATCGCCTTAAAATACGATGTCTAGACAATCCAACCTAAAAATCATATCCTGGAATGCTAACGGTATCTACCGGAAAATCCACGAGCTGGCGGTCCTTGTAGTTGACAAAAAACCTGACATTGTACTTATACAAGAATCCAGACTTAACAAGAGACGTCCACCAAAATTACCCGACTACGTGACGTACAATAAACCTAAGAACGCAGGAGGAGGTCTTTTAACATATGTTAAAAATACCCTAAACCCCGCCATGACTAACATTACAACTAACGTAGCTGACTCGCAAACCATTCAAATTGACGACGTGACAATCTCAAATTACTACCTTCACCCGGAAGACAGACACGACCGCGGTGACCTAAACAAAATACTTCAAAATTCAAACAAAACCATCATTGCGGGTGATTTCAACTCAATTCACCAGACATGGAGTTTGGGGACGACGAACGCAAACGGTCGCAGCCTGTTTGAGTTCATCACCGACCACCCGGACCCGATCCTACTCCAATACCCAGATAGCCCCACTCACATCCCCGGTAACACCGCCCACTCTCCTTCTACGATCGACTTGGCGATCAGTAAGAACTTAACCGTTGCAAACATCTCGGTGATGCAAAAGTTAAGTTCCGATCACCTCCCAATCCTTATCGAAATAAATGCAATCTCCTTACCTTTCACTCCACCAAGACCTCGAACGAAAACGAACTGGACCGCTTTCGGAATCGATCTCCTCGACGTTGAAATCATCCGCGACATCGACACAAACGATGATATCGACGGGGCTATAGCCAAATTTTCGAACACCCTGATAAAAACCTACAATGGAAACACCAGAGACCTCCCCAAACCGGACTACAATGTTAAGATTACCCCTGAAATACGAACCAAAATTACCAACAAAAACAAACTCAGGAAAATCTACCAAAGACACCACTACCCCCAAGTTAAACTACAGATAAATAAACTCACGAACGACATAAGCAATGACATCGCAAAAATCAAACAAGCCAACTGGGACAAGACTTTAAATAACATAACATCGTCAAACCTTAAAAACGTTTGGCGAATAGCAAACACCTTAAAAAACGACGAGCCCAACAAACAATTTCCTGTGCTTCAAACTCCTTTAGGACAACATATTTTTGACCAAGACAAGACAGACGCAATAGCCCAAGAATACCTCGACCACCACAACCTCACTAACCATACCATCAATCCTGACATCGACAACATTGTTAAAAATTCCATTGACGAAATACAAAACACCGAGTCACCCACCCCAGCATCCTTTTTAACCTCCCCCACTGAAATAAAACAAATTATTAAGAAATTCAAAAACCGCGCACCAGGTCGCGACAACATCACCCCGCAAATCCTAAAAAAGCTCCCAAAAAAGCTCCTAGTACAAATTTTTTATATCCTAAATTCCTGTTTAAAAAACCAATACTTTCCCCGAGCCTGGAAAACCGCCATAGTCATTCCCATTCCAAAACCAGGCAAGCCGAAGCACCTACCATCCAGTTACCGTCCCATCAGTCTCCTACCCACTATGTCGAAAATCCTTGAAAAAATCCTCTTAAACCGAATCCTCGCCCACGAAGTCCAAAATAACATTCTCATAAAAGAACAGTTTGGATTTCGTGCCAACCATTCCACCACCCTCCAATTAGCTGTCCTAGTTGACCACATCACCATAAATTACAATAAAAATAAATCCACATCCACCGTCCTTCTAGATATCGAGAAGGCCTTCGATACCGTTTGGCACGATGGCCTTATCCACAAACTTTTCATACTAAAATTCCCCATCCACCTTTTAAAACTCCTTATCAGTTTCCTCAAACACCGAACATTTCAAGTTAAAATCAACGCGTCCTTATCAACCCCGCAACCCATTCCAGCAGGAGTCCCACAAGGCTCCATCCTTTCTCCCATCCTGTTTAATTTTTACATAAACGATATTCCAAAAGACGACGACACCATCATTTCACTTTACGCCGACGACACCGGTATCTCCGCCACAGAAAAGACCAAAAACCAAACCATCGACAAAATACAAACTCATGCAGAATCGCTACTTGACTACTATGACGACTGGCGACTTAAGGTTAACCCCACAAAGACGACCCTAACGACTTTTTCACACAAACTCGACAATTTAAGCACAAAACTACGACTAAATGGTGTGGAGGTTAACCCGACAACGAAAACCAAATACTTGGGGGTAACCCTCGACAAAAGACTAACTTTTAAAGATCATATCATTGAAACTGCAGGGAAAGCCGCTCGAGCCATGCACGCCCTTTACCCGCTCCTCACACCCCGCAATAAACTACATCCAAAAATCCGCCTTCAGCTCTACAAAACCATGATACTCCCCATCCTGCTGTATGCATGCCCGATTTGGAGCAAAGCCGCCCGTACCAATGTAAAAATCCTTCAACGTGCTCAAAACAAGTGCCTCCGGTTGATCACCGGAATGCCAAGAAACACAGAAATTTACGATCTACACGAAATTGCAAACATACCACGAATTCCCACATTAATTCATCACGCCGCAGTCAAATTTTTCGAAAACACGGTCAAGCGGAACCAATCTACAGCCCACATCAACACAATTCATACCAATAATATGCCCTTCAGGCGAATAAAACATAAACTACTTCATCAAATCATGTTATAAACTACAAACACTAACCACACACACCTAATTACCATTCGCCTGGTTTTTGTACTCGTTTTCCAGGAACAACTTTCGACGGGGCCGACTCCAACTAATTCCAACACCATCCGACGTTGCTGATATGCTACCGCAGGTGCAGCGAAACGAATCAATTCAACTAATTATGTGTTAATGTACTTAGTGCAGTAGCACAAAAATTTTGTAAATATTACTGTAAATACACGAGTTGTTAATCTAATCTAATCTAATATATTTCATCATAATTGATAGCAGCAAACTTTAAACTATTGGTCCACGTATACCGATATTGACACGACTGATCAATTTTATATTTAGCTAAGCTCCCAAGGTAATTTCAACTATCATCTAAAACGTCCATTAAAAACCATCATATCCTTTAAAAACAACATTAGCTGGAGTCCGGCTGGAGTATTTTGTATTGTTATATTACATTACATTATACCTCATCGGTTTACGATCCTGATCTATCCGGTCTATATAGCGGAGCCCTCTAATGGATTTTTGTTGAAACCGATTGGTGCGTATCCAAGATGTATTATAGTTCTCACGTTTGAGTGTAGTCTGCGGCCTCAACTAATGCGCTCGCGTTAACTGCAAAATGTAATACAAAATATTGGAAAGGATGGGTAGGAACTTCGGTAGGATAGCATAATATACAATTTGAATATTATACCATTTCTGTTTGCGATTTATAATTGAATAATATAAATTAAATTGATAACAACATAACCAACAAGAAGCAACATCGCAGTGGCGTAACTACCAGTGTGCGCGGTGTGCGAATGAACACGGCCCGTAAAATCCCAGGGGCCCGAGGCAATGTAAAGTAAAATCTTCTTCATGTGCGATGGAGTGGTCGATGAATGTTGCTCGGAACAAATGTAGGTATTATGAAACAAATTCAATTATGAAATAGGGCGAAAAAGGTCATTTAAAAAAAATTTCGGGAGAAACTATTACGTTTTGCCGTCTGAAATTTGAAAAATCGTTCACAATTGATTGTCCTTCATTTTGTAGGCTACAGGGTATAAAATGTGAAGAAATGGATGGGAAACGGGAGGATCCGAGAATTCAATGGATGCCCCCAGCTTTAAGTAAGTAGCCAGACGACTTGCGCAACGAATTAAACTTAGGATATCACATATTATAATATGTGAAGAAATTGATGAGAAACCGGGGGGTCTGGGGAGTTTGGAGTACCCCCCAATCATAACAACAAGTCAACAAGAGACGACTTCTCAAATTTGACACCACGCAAATTTGATTCTTGCCTGGTTACTTGCTTACCACTGGAGGGTATTCCATACCATACCCCCGGTTTCTCATACATTTCATTACATTTTATGAATGTCGACCTAGTAGTTTAATGGACTGAAGTGCATTGAAGACTGAAAGTTGTAAGTGACGAGAAGTAATCTGGTTACTTATTTACAGCTGGAGGGTATTCCTTACCCCCCAGACCCCCCGGTTTCCCATCCATTCTTGCACATTTTATACATCATGTAACTCTACAATAAAGGTAGTCAATATCAAGCTACGCTCTTCTAGTGTGGGGGCACTCTAGCCACATGGAAAGAATATTCAAGCTTCAACGACGAGCAATAAGGGTCATAGGAAACATGAGCTATCAATCAGACGTAAAAAACAAATTTAGAGAATTAAACATCCTCACCGTACCGGCAAAATATATCCTGGAATGCCTCATATATGCAAAAAAGAATGGGGACAGGTATGACCAAATAAGCACTATGCACAGCCACAACACAAGAAATAAATCAAACATACACCACACATATTTGAGATTGTCAAAGTCAAGAAACTCAACTCTCTACTACGCTCCGAAGCTTTTTAACAAACTCCCGACAGAAGTTAGAGGATTGGATGACTCGACTTTCAAAAAGGTGATGCGCGAGTATTTGATAGATCAGGCTTCTACAGTATAGACGAGTTTATGAAGAGCCCCGCACTCCAGGTTGAGATGAAAAGCAGCATGTAATGCTGATCTACACCTTTTGTTTTCTTTTTAAAAACAATGTAATTTGTTTGTTTTTTTTAATGACAATAAAGATTTAATAAAAAAAAAAGGGCTGTATGCTCCAATAAACCCAGTTCCTGTGTAACAATTTGATGAGAGGTAAGGTAATAAATCTGTTATGTAGAAACTGTGAGCAATGGGGCATACAGGCACTTACTGTTGGGTGACATGTATAAAATTTGAAAAATGGATAAAAAAACCGGGGGACCGGGGGGGTATGGACCCCCCAGGTACAAGAAAACAACTGGACGACTCGATTCCCCGATTTCTGAGAGTTTTCGAAATATTAGGGAAAACCTGTTAGCGAACAACAAGACGTTACGAAACAGCGATAGAGAGTCGGGGGGGGGGGGTATTGATTACCCTCCAGCTGTACATAAAATATATAAAATTTTTATAAATCGAACAAAACACGAAATTTCATTTTTCGATCTCAATTTTGTTAAAAATTTATTATGTATACCTGGGGGGTATTCCATACCCCCCAGACCCCCCGGATCCTTGATAAAACTGCTCCCAACGTCCAAGGCGAAGGGGGGGGGGGTTGAAAAAATTTCCCCTGAATAGGAAATGAAAATGCCGGCTTAATACATAAATAACTAGCGTAGTAAGTCTTGATTGTTAGAAAGCTACAACTTCCTCCTCCAGAGCGCCATTCATAAAAACTGAAGAAATGGATGGCCGTCCGGGGGGTCTGGGGGGTATGGAATACCCCCCAGGTACACGAAAACAATTGGATAAATGGAATACCCCCAGTCATAAGCAACAAGACGACTTCTTAAATTTTATACCACGCAAATTTGATTCATATCCGGTTATTTACTTACCGCTGGAAGGTATTCCATACCAAATTTTTTTTTTAAACTTTTAAATCGCACACCTCTCAATCAAGGGCCCATCAAAGCTCTTGCTCCCGGGCCCAAAATTTGAAGTTACGCCACTGCAACATCGGAAAGATTTGTGGCAGAAAATTAAAGCTTGGAGTAGTTCTTTATTGAGATCAATGTAATTGAAATTAAACATACTTTTTACTACGCCACTGACAAGCTCCTCCTACATATCTACTGCGGCGGATTTTAGCTACGCCTTTTTTTCTACCAGTAATTCAACTCTAGTTGTGACCAAAGCAACTATAGAATGAGAAATAATTATAGAGTGGTCACAAAGGAAGATGAGAAGATAAATTAAAATTTGAGGACTCCCCTCGTACATGACCTGTATGCTCGGGGTCCCAATGATCACTGACTTTGTTTACCTTTTCTGGTAACCATATCCATTTCTCTCTTCTTTTGTTTTCCAACTCTGAATAAGAGCCGGGGGCAACCCAAGAACATGAAATTCTTGTGGGCCGGTTTGTTTCTTCTGCGAGACTATGCGGCGACCCAGTATATCGGCAGGACTTAGTTAACTCAGAATAATACGAAACTCTGTCCTGCTCTAGTGCTGACAGCCAAATCAGAGTATCGCGGATGGAGGCACGACACATAAGTATTCGATAGCGAATGACCGTGCCCTGGTTCTTATAAACCCTTGAAGAAAAATAACTCCCCTGAAACCTAAAGGGATTTTCGCAGCGGGAATCAGGAAGACCACATGACTCTAACCTGTACTAATAAGGACAAAGCAGTTGGTCGGAACAGAAGGTACCGTAATCAGCCAATTTGACCCTAAACCCATATGAATCAATGTACTCCTATAGCGACAGCTTAAATTTGTGATGGACAAGTAAATCACCAGGGGTGCTCACTGGTGCATCACTGAACCGAATGGTTCGCGTCGAAATCCTACGCGGGGGTGGTCTCAGCCCGGGCGCAATTCGAGCCAAAGCTTGCTTGGCCCAAACACTGTTTGGTGTTGGACTCGCGTCCAATAAAGAATGGAGTCGTGAACGAAGGTCAGAGCGCATCGGGGAGCTGACTATCAGAACCGTACCTCAGCCACCGGTCTCGTGTATCGGTATATCTATATACAAATACGCAACTGGTCCCGCATATAGGGCCCGCATCACCTTGCCTTGTAATGACGTAGAGTAGGTACCACAGCTCGCCTTCGGCTCGCCTCTGGCAAGACAAAGGGGCCGAGTATGTGGGAGTCCGTCCACGGGACAAAATCCGAAGTCGTTCGTTTTACCCCCGAGAGGGGGAATGCAAGATATATTTTAAGTGTACATCTAGCATCTAGAACTAACAATACTATCATCTGTACATAGATATAATCATAAATAATTATATTACAAAATAATTTGTTGCTCGTGTTACAAAAAATGCAGGAAATAACTACCAAATAATAAAAATGTAACTAAATATAGGTATAAATAAAAATGATATTATCTACCTTGGATAAAATCGAATCATTGCATGAGATATTGTAAGTAAATGTTGCAAATAGGAGCACCCAAGTAATATTTTTCATCGTCATTGATATGCAGCAAACTTTAAATATTGGTCCACGTTGACTGATATTGACACGACTGCTTTTTTTCATATTTAACAAGCCAAGCTCCCAAGGTAGTTTTAACTATCATCATCTAAAATGTCCATTAAAAACCATCATATCCATTAAAAAAAACATTAGGTGCTGTACAATTTCCCAACAGTCGTTTAGGAAAGTATTTGAATTGGTGATTGTTGAAAGGCTATTAAGTGTCATCGTTTGGTGTTGAAATAAATTTAGTCAGATAAATGCAAATACTAATAATTTCCATGTACTTATAATAAATTGTAATGACAACTACATGGTAGTTTAACCATATGTTTAACTGCAATACGTAGGTCCTGCGTTCGATCGCCACATAAGCCAACTTTTTTGTTCTGAAAATTATGTAATTTATTATCTGGATTAATATATTGTCGTGTTTTGAACCAACTGTCTACCCCCCTCTTTTAGTCGGGCAATGAATCACGCTGATCTGTTCTCCACACGAGCAATTAAAGTTCTGACTGCTTTTTAGTTGGTTCGCATATGTTAGATTCTATTTCTGCAGGGAGTTACGATTCTAAAAAGGTAATTAAAAAAGGGCCTTTAATGTTTGATCGATTATAATTGACATTGAGATACAACAGGTTAAATCAATCTTGTAACTTGGAACCACAAAATGTCCCTTAACCTTGAGTGTAAATTTGTGTAATTTATTCAAACGATCATGACTACTAAGGCCGACGACTATAAAACTATTTATCTTGCCGATAAATTTATCTAGGAGATTAATTTATATTCGTGCAACTTCGGATTTACATTTATTTTTGACACATGAGGTGAATTAAATGCCATATTTTTAATTTTAAACACATTTTCGTATTTTTTGTTATTAATTATAATATCAATTTTTGCTGTAAGATAACGTACATTTTACTATTATCAATATTTATAGTAATCATATTATTATTAGTTAATACTTTATATGACAAATTAAAATTTATTTATTAATGACTCCGTTGGCCTTGTGGTTAGCAAGTCGGCTTTCATTTTGTCATTCCGGGTTCGATCCTCACCAGAATCATATTTTTTTATTTAAATTTTTATTTAAGAGGGGCCTTTAAATTTTGATGTAAAACATGTCAACATCAACAGATGGCGCGCTCTAAAATATTAATCTTTTCTACTTATCTTTTCACCAATACAGAATTCTACTAATTTATAAAAGTCATATGAATAAACGATAACTAATTTAGGTAATGAGGAAGTTTGAACTTTCAAAGTTAAATATTTTTTAAAATATTCAATATTTTAAAATATGAATATCTTTTTGGAATATACTTGTAATTCTTCAACATTGGAAGCTCAAACTTCCTCATTACCTAAATGAATGAATCAAAGAAAATGGTGTAGCATGAGAGGGGTGGAAATAAATACCCGCATGCGTTGAGAACAAATTCTGAGTACAAAAAAGGTACAATTGCTATAGACTGCAGATGTGCGACGGGAAGCAGAAATACAACGTTATCAGCGGTGCTCAAACAGTGCGACTTAATAAAGGTAGTATCGATTTAGAAATACAATTGATTATAAATGTAATTGCAATTCGAATCTTTCTAACATAATACACTCACTGCCTGAAGACGAGATTGTCATCAAAACAGAATTGTACTCTACGCATTTAGTAACTTGCATTAAATTGATTAAACCCACCGTTTTCTTTCGATTGAGTATGAATCCAAGACCCGAGTTGAGATCTCATTATTGCTCTGCGACAAAATAGCTGCCGTGAAACTTCAGTTTATGTTTTAAACACTATAATAATATATTGTCGTGATCTACAGCTCAATTCGACTTCCTAATAGATTAACCGGTAGCAAAACCTCGCCCAATGTAAATCACTCGAACAAAATAAGCCCCCGAATAGCCTTAAGTCTGGTTTACACTTACGGAGGCTACTGATCTGCAGTTTGTAGATTCATAAAAAAGTCAATTAAAAGATCCGATAAATTAGAAGGCAATTTATTAACGTAACTCAAAATCAGTTTTGGAGCAATTTTGGACGTGTTCGACACAAATGTCGAGCGATATTTAATATTGTGTAACAATGTTGACAGCATTAAATAAAGAATATTATTTAGGTTCAAATGTGAGCTATACCTTTACCTAATTCTGCTTAAATGTAAATTGTGTAAACATAATAAAAAATTTTAGAATGATGGTGATTTTTATAATAATAAAGTTCAGTTTCTTACTCGTTACAAAATTTCGATGGTTGTCGAAAATTATGAAGCATCCTATACTCGACGAAACGTATGTCTGTGATCTGCAACCAGATGTCAAGATGGCTTCCAGTGTTGGAATTACGGTAGCGCGAACTTCTGTGATTATCTAAATCTGCCTTTTCATCCAAAAACCAGTGAAATAACGTGTGAATTTACTCCAGTGCTGTTTTATAGACTTCGAGTGCCAGTTCAAATAGAATTTTACAGTTTCTTTACCAAACGTAATCGGTTACACCTGGTATCCAAATTAACCTCAAAATTTTCCAATGTGCGATTTATAATCGTCGAAAATATCAATCATCCAACTCGAATCGTAATGTAAAGTTGATTTGTGGACCTCACAAATCATGAATCTAATGCTCTTATCGATATTACAGGTACGATGATACCAGAAATCAAAAAATTTTCAATAAGGTCAAATTTCGCTCGCGACCACAAATTTACATGTAAAATCACTATTTTACCAAAATTACGAAGTAAAGCACTCACGTTTACTTCCTATCGCCAGTATAATTGCTTTTGTGGCTAAAAAAGCTCTCAAAATGGTCTTTTTGAGAAAAATTGCGAAAACTTTCGAAATTTACGAAACGCACTCAAAGACAGTCGGCCCAAGACAACTTGCTCGTCGAACCGCTCAAGCCCTCTTGCTATCCATTTCAACCTACCACACAAATAAACAAATATTTGCAACAATTTGTAAGTATCCTGTTTTTTACCGGCACTCATTTGAATAACACTATTTTCACCTTTCAGGTAAAGATTCACTTTATATGGGCGAAAACACCACAAATTCGCACCAAGTACACCACAACCTTATGAAAAATCAAATTTGTTTTGTTTTGTGTATTAGTAGTGACAAAACTATCGCATTCGTCTCTCAAAATTGCTCCCAAATTTTTATGTCATCGACAAACTTTACTTTTAACCAAAATTTAACCAAAATCATCATCGGTCCATTTGATTGACTTTACCACATCTCAACTTTATATGTAATTAAGCTCCCGCAAGTTTCAGTATATGAAAATTATTTGCTAAATTATTAGCATCAATTTTTTAGAAAAGATTACTAAAAATCTGTAATTTTTGAAGTTCATTGCAGAATTGCTATTTTATACTTCCGCGGCATCATCTTTTTGAATGTATTTCGCAAGTTTACTTTTGATCTACATTATAGTTTTATAATAATTTTATTACATATGCATTTAAATTGTTGTAGAATATTTTGTTTATTGTTTTGTAAGTTAAGACCTGCGGCCTGTAGCCGCACTATGCAATTATCTGGTTTATACCTTTCAGCAGGGCTAGTGAGCGCGTAACTGGAGTTAGGGCACTTCGGATTGATTTGGGTTATCTGCGTCTGAGGTATCCGCTCTCTCATTAGAGTAGGATCTCTCCAGGTGAAGTTGGAATCATTTCAGTGTATAAACTGCAATGTAGTGTAATCAAGTAAACAAATTAAAAAACACAACAGCTGCCAAACCTTTTATTTAATACCAAGAAACCCTTTTCCTCAAAGGTGCAAGTAAGAGTATGTTATACGACTTTTAAAATGATCAATCGTAAAGAAGGAGAAGAAAATATTATTATGACGTGTAACACAAAATAAAATAAATTGCAAATATAATTATTATTACTGTAAACGAGTCCAGTTTGTTTCTAGCCGTACCCTCTATTAAGTTGTTATGCAATATTTATTTCGGTGGGTATACAATTGGAATGTATATCTCAATAAAATTATAAATGAGGCATACTTCTTCATTTAAATACGTCAATTTAAAATTGATTCTAAATTTTCCAGTGGGAATAAGTGGAGGAAATTGAGTTTCATCGATAACATAATTGCAAATGTGATATGTAACGTCCTGTAAATGGAAAACATGAAATACTATTTATTTACAAGAAATCATTTGTAGTACCTTTTCAAAGTACATGTTTGCAACATTACCACAATTTTTCATTCCCTGCATACCCATCGCGTTGGATTCAAAACTTTTTTGTAAATTCACTTGAAATCTTATTGGAAAGCGCCGATACTCGTTGCTTAAAAACTTGTAAACTTGCACTACTACCTAAAAATATACAAATTTGGCTTATTATTCGTTTATTATCAATAGATATGATGCAAAATCGAATCATTAATGACTGAAAATTTAAGCTACTTAGTGATTACTTAAAGCAGCACAACAATAGGTAGGTGTTAGGGCCCTAAGGTGCTCACACTATAATGTTAATGAATATATCTGGAGACAACCGTAGCAGGCAGATATTGCAATGCGACGATGGAAGCTAGGCAACCGGATCATAAATCCTGCTTCCACTAGATGCAGACCTTTAGTTCCTCTTAAATATCTATGATTACAAATTAGCTTAATATCAGCTCTCTTCAACTAAATGGAACTTGCATAGGTGAAACAAAGCGATGAGTGAGTTAGGGGTTTGTATAGTCTTATTATAGGAAAGAATTTATGAGAAATTAAACATTACCTCGATTTTATTCTGTACATTAATTTTCATTTTAAATGTACCATTTACGGCCGGAGTAGTGCGGTTGTACTTGAATGTTCTAACTCGGAAAAAATTGAAATACTTTTCATTGTAACTTGGTAACTCTGATCGAAAATCTTTAATTTTGTAGTCATTTTGATGGAGCTGAAACACAGTTTATTAAAGTAATTTTTTTATCTTAATAATTTTTGAGTAATGATTCGACTTCGGATTATCAGTTGCTCAAAATGAAGTTAATAAATAAAGGGTGTCCAAATAATAGATTGGATTATGATTGATATTATAGGATCTACAGGGTAGGGCAAGTGGCACCGTCTTGCTGAAACCACATATCCTCTAGTCTAGAGCCATATTGTCTAATTCAGGCCATAAAAAGTTTCTAGTCATATCACGGTAACAAACCTCTTTAATTGCCTCGCCAGTCCATAAACCAAACCAAACTCTAACTTTTTACAAGTACTTTTTAAAAGTAAGTAAACTTAAAAAATTAGGTATCTAATTAATTAATTGTTATCTGATAAGCCGATTAACAAAAGTAATGGTAAAAAATTGCATAATATGACTGATCCACTTTAAAAATTGAAACCTTTATATTTGTCGGTTTTGAAACGTCTTGCGACGTTATCCGATACCTAACTACCAACCTTGCGAATTGGCATTTGGTTTGTTAGCATTTTACATTTTTACCTAGACGAGGAGCAAGCCAGACGTAGAACCCCCAACCTGGAGGACCAGAGAGACGGCCAGAATAAAGTTCTTACTTCACCCGGATTCGAACCGGGCATTTAGCGTTCATAGTCAACTTATTCGACCATTATGCTCCGACCTTATTTTTTTGTTGAAAATTGAAACCTACCTTAGATAAAATCGAATCATTGCAGAAGATATTGTAAGTAAATGTTGCAAATAGAAGCACCCAAGTAATATTTTTCATCGTAATTGATATGTAACAAACTTTAAACTATTAGTCCACGTTTACTAAAAAAATTGACACGACTGACTGTTAAATTTTATATCTAACATCCTAAGCTCCCAAGGTAGTTTTAACTATCATCATCTAAAACGTCCATTATAAACCATCATATCCTTTAAAAAACATTAGCTGGAGTATTTTGTATTATTTTATTACATTACTAATCTCTTTAGAAGTGTTCAAATACCTCACCGTTTCATGATCCATCCGGTCTATGTAACGATGCCCTCTAACGGATTTTTGTTAAAGCCGATTGGTACGTTTCCAAGATGTAATAGTGTTCGTACGTTGAGTGTGGTCTGCGGCCTGAACTAATGCGCTTGCGTTCAACTTTTCTCTTTATCAGCCTTTTCCGCCCACTGTTAAACATAAGCCTCTCCATATTATGGAGGTTCTTTGGCTATAACTCACCACGCTGGCCAGACGGGTTGGTGAGTAGTCCGCAGATCTATTTTAGACTGTAGTTGTTTTACATCCGGTAGCAGCTTGCTAGGTTAGCCTTCAGATGTGCCTGTAGCCTTGTTTTTTTTGTTAACGGTAGCAATTCGTCAACTCAGGGGGACCGCCGGCTTAACGTGCTCTCCGAAGCACGGAGACTTGGTCATAAGAGAGTTTGACTCTCCCCGGGCTTGAACCTGGTACCCCGCATTCACATCTAACTGCGTTAGCTGCAAGGTAATGACCGTGACCGTCAGATTCAACTTTAGAACCTGCTTATTTGAATTTTACAATTATTTAAATTTGTATCCTCTCCTTTATGTTATCTTTATACTTTTTTATATAGGGTCAAGTGGGGTAAAAATAAAACACCTAAAAAGAAGGGAAAAAGTGAAACAGGCATGTAATTAATAAACAATATGACTTAATTACAAAATCGAAAGCGTTATCATATTCTGTAAAGTTTATTTTCAATTATATAAAAATTTGAAATATTATATCTTCCTAGGAGTACCGTAGATAACGCTTTTTCGTAAACGATCTAAAAATATATGTAAAATTAATTTCATTTCTTGTTGTACAACTTTCTCTATTACGGCAATATAAATTGAAATTTTGGATTTATTTTAATTTTGCACACAGAAAATAGATGAAAGATGAGAATGCTTTACTTGTTTTATTTTTTTAATAAAGTGCTTTTTTATAATATTAAATTAAACTTTTGGGAAAATATGAAACAGCAATCAGGGAAAATATGAAACAGCTGCAGGGAAAATATAAACCACTTTCTGTACTTCAATATAAAATTTGGTAGCATGGTAATCCTTAACTTGCATGTTTTGATTCATATCGTGGTATATCTACGCCTACGTTTGATAGAAATTGCTTAGAAATCCAATAAATACTAGAATACTACTAGGTAGGTAAGTACATTATCTTGCTTGCAATAGCACATTCCAATTAGTTTGACTTGCATTTTATACATTGAATAGTCTTAAGTTTATAGGCCAGTCATTGTAGAAAAATGGGTATGAAAAAATTTCGAAAGTTTTCCAATTTTGAGGCAACATTGGAGGAGGTAAAAAAATAATAAATCTGATTTTGCACCCCTTTCCGCCCCCGGGAACATTGTTAAATTAACAAAAAGCGTGAATTTGCAATAACTTTTTGAAAAAAATTCAGATATTATGCAAACCTTTGGGAACATTTTAATAATTTACTGTTACACATCTTCAATAAAGTTTTGCACCCCGCTACAATGACCGGCACATTGCAAATAATAGCTTATCAATTTCATTTTGGTATAGTATATCCTGTCGGAAAAAATTGTAAAAGTATGTAAATAATTGCTTATGCAGTCATATAGGCTAATTAATTATCCCAACTATTTGCAGTGTTCCGGTCATCGTAGTAGGGTGGAAACTTTAATAGAAGATGTGTAATAATTATTAAAAATGTTCTCCAAGAATTGCATAAATTTCGGAATTTCTTTCATAATTATTACAAATTTACGTTCTTTTTTTAATAATTTAACAATATTCCGGGGGGCGGAAAAGGGAGGTGCATGTCGCTGGCCCCCCCCAAATCGAATTTTGGGGTGAATTTGGTGTCAATCGTTAGAGCTTCGTTAGAGCCTAAATGAGCTTCCATTTTTTTCGTTTGAGCCTCAACCGTCGCGAAGATATTCGCGAAAAAGTTTGGGGGGGCTGTAGACACGTTGGCCCCCCCCAAGTCGAATTTGGGGGTGAAAATGGTGTCAAACGTTAGAGCTTCGTTAGAGCCTAAATGAGCTTCCATTTTTTTCGTTTGAGCCTCAACCGTCGCGGAGTTATTCGCGATATAGTTGGGGGGGGCCACAGACACGTTGGCCCCCCCCAAGTCGAATTTGGGGGTGAAAATGGTGTCAAACGTTAGAGCTTCGTTAG
Organism: Rhagonycha lutea; assembly: GCA_958510855.1. Taxonomy (NCBI): domain Eukaryota; kingdom Metazoa; phylum Arthropoda; class Insecta; order Coleoptera; family Cantharidae; genus Rhagonycha; species Rhagonycha lutea. Next base: position 32,412,318 of record OY294041.1, read on the forward strand.
AGCCTAAATGAGCTTCCATTTTTTTCGTTTGAGCCTCAACCGTCGCGGAGTTATTCGCGAAACAGTTGGGGGGGCCACAGACATGATTTGCTATTTTCGTTATTTTTACAAATTTTTGGATGAAATTGGTGTCAAACGTTAGAGCTTCGTTAGAGCCTAAATGAGCTTCCATTTCCAACATCCTAATTTCATTTTCTGAAAAGTTACGGGCATTTCAAATTTTCGATTGCTCCGAGCAAGTTGCGTCCGATAATCCTCAAATTTTATTTTATTTTACCAGATTAAATCTTTTATTTAGATTAAAAAAATTAATCCTCCTTGCCATTATAATCTTCATAATAAATAAAAATGGAAAAATTAATTTTACAAAATTTTTCATACTTTTATGTTTCAATTCTGTTTCCCACTAATGTAAAGTGTGCACGCCCTTTTTTCATATAATAATGTAAGTTAAATTGCAAGAATTTGTAAAAACTGCACACGTTTCTGAAAAACTAAAAGGGCCGAATACGGTATAATTACATTTTTATATCTTTTTCATTACTTACAGGACGTAGACACGTTTTAAGTCGAATTTTGGGGTGAAATCAGTATCAAACGTTACAACCTAAATGAGCTTTCATTGTTGGTTTAGGATTACTTTTTGTAATCGAAACAAAAATTTTATGCTCTAACGTCTGACACCAATTTCACCAAAAACTTCAAAAATATAACGAAAATAGAAAAACACGTCTACTCCCCCCCCCCCAAAAAAAAAGATTTAGCGAATAACTTCGTGACGGTTAAGGCTCAAACGAAAAAATGGAAGCTCAGTTAGATTATAACGATGCTTTAACGTTTGACACCAATTTCACCCCAAAATTCAAATAAAGAGGGAAAATAGGAAAACAAGACTACGACCCCTCCCTCCACAAAAAGAAAAGATTACCAGCAAGGAATTAATCGTTTGTGGAAGGAGGCAAAGCTGAAGGTCACCGATAAGATTGCTCTATATGAAGCAAAATACACCAACATATCAAATTATTGATTAGTAATTAATTAATTTAAATTATAAGGTAAATCTCATGCGAGGGGGAGGGTGGCTCCACCACATTTTATCAAATCTCACCAAGGGGGGGGAGGATGTCCAAATCAAAAAGAAATACCACAAGTAATTAATTAACGACCCCAGTTAGGGGGCTAACGTTAGGCTCTAACGATGCTGTAATGTCTGACACCAATTTCACCAAAAACTTCAAAAATATAACGAAAATAGAAAATCATGTCTGTGGCCCCCCCCAACTGTTTTGCGAATAACTCCGCGACGGTTGAGGCTCAAACGAAAAAAATGGAAGCTCATTTAGGCTCTAACGAAGCTCTAACGTTTGACACCATTTTCACCCCCAAATTCGACTTGGGGGGGGCCAACGTGTCTGTGGCCCCCCCAACTATTTCGCGAATAACTCCGCGACGGTTGAGGCTCAAACGAAAAAAATGGAAGCTCATTTAGGCTCTAACGAAGCTCTAACGTTTGACACCATTTTCACCCCCAAATTCGACTTGGGGGGGGCCAACGTGTCTACAGCCCCCCCCAAACTTTTTCGCGAATATCTTCGCGACGGTTGAGGCTCAAACGAAAAAAATGGAAGCTCATTTAGGCTCTAACGAAGCTCTAACGATTGACACCAAATTCACCCCAAAATTCGATTTGGGGGGGGCCATCGACATGCACCTGGAAAAGGGTGCAAGAATCGGATTCATAATTTTTTGACCTTCTACAATGTTGTCCCAAAATATAAATACTTTCGGAATTTTTGTTAACTTGTCACTTTTTAAGAGTGTACAATAATAAATTAGTGTTATAAATTTTAGTTCATATTTAAAAATGGTACGAAATTATAAAAAGTGAAAAATAAGGCAAAATAAGTTAATATAAAAAGTTTATTTTCAAAGTTAGTGCCAGTGCTTGAGATGTAACTAACCATTAAATTGTTTCATTTTTTCCCGTTGTTTGTCATATTTCAAATTTTTATTTAAATAATACGTATCTATTTGTTTTTTTTTGGTTTTTTTTGTAAATAATAATCTTATGTTGATTGGCTTTAAATTTTTTTCATAGTTTTTGAATGGTTGATTATTTTGACAAATGTAGAGTAAAGTATTTTTTACCTAATTTCAGCTTTGTTATAATTTTCATTACCTTGTTTTGTGTTTTATATTATTTTGTGCGGAAATATAAAAAATTAGGGCTTGCAGCGTATATTTTCTATGCAGTTTTTTCCGCTTTTTTCATTTTTGTCACAAACATTTCAATACTACTTATAGCGTGGGAGTAACAGACCTGTTTCACATTTTCCCGTAACTGTTTCATTTTTTCCCGTAATGAAGGTAAAAAGTGAAACACTGTTTTTTTATTTTTTTAGTACTTACTCAGCATTTAATTTTAAAAAATCATACATAATTAACAAGATGGCGTAAAACTACATCAGATAGTGATATTAAAAATTTTAATTTATCCATTTTAATGCCTTAAAAATAGAAAGTTTTACATTTTGTTTCATATTTACCCCACTTGATCCTACTTTTAGAGGCGGTCGGAACTTAACAGTTAAGTAGTAATAGTAAGAAAGGTTCCATGGTTATAATCACGATTTTCAAGGCAAGGGGTCCACAAATGCAGACCAACTTCAAGAGCATATTATTGAAATTCTGTCAAGCCTTTCCTCTAAGATCAGTGACTTCGAAAGATATAATTCCTTACTAAAGAAATAAATTCTTATGCTTAGGTCTTCTGTTACGAACTTAGGGTGAGTTAAAGGAGCGCGTTATAGTGGATGCCCAAAATCTTATGATCGCTGAACTGGAGAAGCAAAGGATAACAGCAGAAGTGGTTTGAGGTTTCTAACCTCAAACAATGCTAATGAATAGCTGGAAAGTAATAATTGAACTGTATGGTGAATATTTTTTTCATTTCATTTTAGACATCTTCAAAACTAAAAATTAGAGGTCAATTTTGGTGAAATAAATGTATAGCTGTTTGCATAACATTGAAAAACAAACTTTATTTATAAATAATTGAAAATATTTTTATGTGCAACACAAAATAAACAGTGTGCAATTTTAATTAACACTGTCCACGTGTCCAGTCTGTTTCTTTTCTAGTCCTACCCTCGATTAACTTTTATGCAATATTTATTTCGGTGGGTATACAATTGAGTCCATTAGTGTGACGTCACAACGCCTAGAAATTGGCAAACCGTCTAACGCGAATTGACTAAGTGGTTTGCGTCCATTTGAAAAAGAACATAACACGAACATATGCAAACACGACGATCGCATCAAGGAAAGTGTCAAGAGTTTCAACATAACCCTATTTAATTCATTTAATTGTTATAAACTTATATTAATTATGTAAATAATTCACTATTCTACTATTGTAGTCTACTATTTTATGGTAGAAAGTTCCTTAAGTATTTAAAGCAAACCATTTTTTAACTTTAATTGATTGCTCTCACTCTGGAGAAAAACCATTATAATGCATGACATTATAATTAATAGTTTAAAGTATATAAAGACCTTTTAAAACCTTTTTAACGTATAGATTTAAATTTCAGGAAACATACTGCGGTTTTCACCGCTATGGTGCCTTTTTCTTCGAATTATATTTTATTTAAAAATGTGTTAAAATAATTGTCAAACGTAGAAGGTTTCTTGCTACTGTGATTATACAATTCAATCACAATTGTACAATTGTGCACTTCACTAAATTTTTCTCATTATAACTAAACTTTCACATACCGTAAAATGGGGTGAATCACAAAAGGCAGGTGAATCACAACAAAAGAAGGCACAAATAATTTTTCTGTACTGCAACATTGAATAAAATTATTTGATTAATCCTTGATGAACAGAAAAATTATTTGTGCCCTCCCAAACTTTTGTTGTGATTCACCTGCCTGTTGTGATTCACCCCATTTTACGGTATGTGAAAGTTTAGTTAATGAGAAAAATTCAATTGTGATTGCATTGTATAATCACAGTAGCGAGAAACCTACGTTTGACAATTATTTTTAACACATTTTTAAATAAAATATAATTCGAAGAAAAAGGCACCATAGCGGTGAAAACCGCAGTATGTTTCCTGAAATTTAAATCTATACGTTAAAAAGGTTTTAAAAGGTCTTTATATACTTTAAACTATTAATTATAATGTCATGCATTATAATGGTTTTTCTCCAGAGTGAGAGCAATCAATTAAAGTTAAAAAATGGTTTGCTTTAAATACTTAAGGAACTTTCTACCATAAAATAGTAGACTACAATAGTAGAATAGTGAATTATTTACATAATTAATATAAGTTTATAACAATTAAATGAATTAAATAGGGTTATGCTGAAACTCTTGACACTTTCCTTGATGCGATCGTCGTGTTTGCATATGTTCGTGTTATGTTCTTTTTCAAATGGACGCAAACCACTTAGTCAATTCGCGTTAGACGGTTTGCCAATTTCTAGGCGTTGTGACGTCACCACTAATGGACTCAATTGGAGTGTATACCTCAACAAAATCATATAACAGACATACTTCTTCATTTAAATACGTCACATTTAAATTTATTCTAAATTTACCATTGGGAATAAGTGGAGGAAATTGAGTTTCATTGATAACAAAATTGCAAGCGTGATATGTAACGTCCTGGAAATGGAAAATATGAAATACATTTATATAAAAGAAATCATTTGCAAAACCTTTTCAAAATACATGTTTGTAATGTTACCACAATTTTTAAGTCCTTGCAAGCCTATGGCGTTTGATTGAAAAGCTTTTTGTGCATTAACTTGAAATCGTATTGGAAATCGGCGATACTCGTTACTTAAAAACTTGTAAACTTGTACCACTACCTAAAAATATACAAATTTGTCTTATTATCAATAAACAGACTACAAAAATGGGATCATCATTGACTGAAACTTACAGCTACTATGTGGCTACCTAAACGTAGCACAGTAATAGTTATAGGTGTTTGCTATTGGATTTATAGTCCAATATAATTCTAGTATAAAAGAAATAACGATGTGATTTAGGGAGTTGTAGTATTATTATATGAAAATATGTGTGAGAAATCAAAATAATATTTACATTGCACTAATCGAAATAGTAATTAATTATTAATAATTACGTATAAAAAACCAATTTATTGCTAAGATCAGGAAGGCCAACATTACCTCGAGTTTATCTTTTACGGTAATTTTCATATTCATGGTAGTATTTACGGCCGGAGTAGTGCGATTATATTTATATGTTCTAAGTTGGAAAAAATGGAAGTACTTATCATTGTAACTATGTAATTCTTCTCGAAAATCTTTAATCTTGTAGCCATTTTGATGCAGCTGAAAACAGAAAACAATTTTAAGTAATTAGTTTATAAATAGTTGGGTTTCATAATGACATAATTATGAATCACATTTTTTGTCAGCATTTGTATAGCCGATTACACAACTAGGCATTTTTATTAAATAAATGATGCTATCCTGAGAAAAACATGGCGCGACCAATAAAAAAGGTGACCACATTTGGTCACACTCTTTTATATATTGCTACTCTAGTTGTGACTAGTTTAAATATAGATAATTGAATTTGTAATTAAATTTTAAGTAATTAAATTTTAACAATATTAGTCGTGTCACATAACTAAAAAACAAAACTAATTAAATTAAAAAACATAATTTGAAAAATATACAAATAAAAATCTACCTTAGATAAAATCGAATCATTGCAGAAGATATTGTAAATAAATGTTGCAAATAGGAGCACCCAAGTAATATTTTTCATAGTAATTGATATGTAGCAAACTTTAAACTATAATAATTGGTCCACGTTTACTGCACAAAAAATTGACACGACTGTTGAAATTTATATCTCACAAGCTAAGCTCCCAAGGTGGTTTTAACTATCATCATCTAAAACGTTCATTATAAACCGTCATATCCTTTAAAAACAACATTAGCTTCAGTATTTGGTATTGTTGTATTATATTACTAATCTCTTTAGGAATGTTCAAATACCTCACCCGCGATTTACGATCCTGATCCATCCGATCTATGTAGCAATGCCCTCTAACGGAATTTTGTTGAAACCATTTGGTGCGGTTTCAAAGATGTAATGTGGTCTGCGGCCTGAACATTCAAGAAAAACTAGATCCAGCGCTGAAACAAATATTTTTTTACAAAATTTGGGTCATCTTCGATTCTGTGGGACATCAATTGGGAAAACTCGATTCTTCTTGCAAAATTGTCTTCGCCAAATTGTTGGTAAATTTAAATTTTATAAGGAAGAAACTTATGTATGGAACCATTTAAAACATTTCTTAACTTAGCAACCTTTCGAATGGAGGTGTTGGATTTGCAGCAAGATGACTTAGTACTCCCATCTTTTCTTTTGTTCGCCGCGAGTGGGGAAACCTTGCATAGGGGCCCCCTAATGAGAGGGGGAAGTGTCATATTCTTACTGACTAAAACTCCACTCCGTTGAAGCGCAGGGAACCGCTGTTAAGCATTACTTCCGCGCACTTCATCTTCTCATAGCTTCCGCCCTTTTTCGGGACTTTGTTCTTCATCTCGCGGCGACTTGTTGTCTTTTCGCCGCTTCTTTCTCCTGTAGGATCGTGTGTATAATGTCTTCCACTGTTCTCCAGTCCTCCGGGCTTCTCAACATGATGCTTACAAAGTTGTTAGATAACATTTGCGTATCTGTTCCCAAGTGTGCGGTCATTTTTGCTTGCTCCCATCTGGCACACTCAAAGAGGGTGTGCTCGACCGTGTCCTCCGCATCGCAGTAATCACACTTAGGGGTCGCTCTTCTGGGCAAAACGGTGGAGGTATGTATTAAAGCATCCGTGGCCTGTGAGGGCTTGTGTAAGGTGGAAATTTACCTCCCCGTGGCTTCTGTTGGCCCATTTTTTGATGTCGGGTATGAGCCGCCTTGTCCACCGTCCCACCTCAGCTTCATCCCATCTAGTTTACCAGAGGTCTAGCGCCGTGTCAGGGGCGCTCCCCTGTCCTGAATTCGGTTTTGTTCTTTCCTCTGCTTGTAGATCTGCAGGTAGTATTGAGGCCAACACTAGTGCCGATTCTCCCGACACTGTCCTGTAGGCACTGATTACCCGGAGTGATGCACGTCTTTGTATACTGTGCAGCTGGTCTCTATTTCTTTGTACGTGTAGGGCATCGTGCCAGACGGGTACGGCGTACAGCATGATCGACTATGTTGGGCATCAAGCGCGCGATCGTTGACGCTGACTTTTTTGTCGCGTCTTGAGCCTTCGCTTTTGCTGCGGCCTCTCTGATGTGCTGGGCAAAGTTAAGGTGTTTGTCGATCCTTACTGCAAGCACTACTACTGAGTCCCCTATCTGAATGGGGGTTCCATCCATTTGGATGCATATGTTAGGCACTTTCGTTCTTCCGATAGCCAGGACAGCTTCAGATTTTTCGGGGACTAGTTGGAGTCCATTATATCTTATCCACTGTAGGATGATGGATATGGCCTGGTTTGCTTTGGCCTCCATCAACTTGGGGTCGCGGTCGCCTACTATCAACGTCAAGTCATCGGCGAATCCCACCAATGTCACTCCTTCGTCCTTCTGGTAGGTGGAGTTTCAGCACGCCATCATACATCAAATTCCACAGAGATGAACCGAGAACTGATCCCTGTGGCACGCCGCTTGTCGCCTCCATTTCTTCGGCTTCGTCTTCTCTTCCGAGCACTATGATCCTGTGGCTAAGGTAGTCTTTCAGGATGTTGTAAATATACGGATCCACCTCCAATTCCCGAAGAACCTGCAGTATATGGCTCCATTTAGCACTGTTAAAGGCGTTTCGCACATCCAATGTTTATTATCTTCTCCAACGAGTCGACCGTGGACATGCCTTTTCTGAAGCCATACTGATTGTCTGATAGGCCTCCTTTGTTCTCGATTTCCTGCATCAGTCTTCTACATTCTACTTTAATACTCCTATCTGCGAAAGTTCATCTAAAATTCAGCATTGCTTGCATACGGAACCGGTTTCTTCAAATTATCGTAATCTTTATCACATAGTGATAGCCACTCACTTTTTAATGGAATAACATTAAAGCCTTGAAGGTTTAAACCTGTTTGTTTGGGATATTTTGCAGAGTTGTGTTGAATCCGCTTGGGTGACGTTTACCGTTTGCAATCCGCCAATTTTATTTCCGTTTGCTCAAAGCTTGGGTGACTTTTGGTCAAAGCTTTTTTGGAAATCATTTTTTACACCACTTTTAATTAGATTGAAACATTAGCAGTCGAGCCTTCATGTTCAATTTTCGAACTCGATAACCGTCGAGTTTGGATTACCATCAGAGATTCTGGCGAACAGGTGTTTCAGTGAATGCTTTTGATTCAAGTTCTAGTAATTCAGCAGAAAATGTGGGCCACTATGGGTTAATTTTATTACTTATAGCAAAAGCTTTCTGGAGGTAAGTCTGTTCTATTATTTGTTGTTGTCAGCACGTTTTGGCTACAATAAATTGTTAATAATATTTGCAATAGTGTATATTGCCAAAGCACCACACATTGTATGTTAGTATTTATCCTCCAATAGTATTTATGAATTAATTATTTCTATGCTCGCTTCTCCCAACAAATTACGGGCTAGCTTATAAGATTGTGGCTACATAAACTCGAGAATTTCTCTCCGAATTGCGACATGATCTGGATCTTTGTCTTGAGCAACTCTCTTATTTTTAGGGGTTCAACGAAATTAAGGTTTTACAAAAAATCAGAGGTCAATTTTGGTGTAATAAATGTGTAGCTGTTTGCATAACATTGAAAACATTCTTTATTTAGAAATAATTGAAAACATTTTTATGTGCAACACAAAATAAAATAAAGTATTTTTATGAAGATTAGAGAAACCGTCCTCTTACTGTTAACACAGGCGATATATTGCGATGTTACAGAACTTCTCAGGCTACAATCAACCCTAATAGCACACAATCTTACGACAAGATTTTCGCAAGCTTATATTTGACTTGGTAAGGCCAAATCACACCTCCAACGACTCTAATAGCGGCAGTTCGTGAAATTTTTGACCAAAAACGGATATCCAAAAGAGGGACATTAATTGGTCACCCCTCAGCCCGGATTTGTCCCCAATGGACTTTTATCTTTGGGGATACCTTAAAAATAAAGTTTACATCAGCAACCTAGAGATTAAAAGAAGCAATTAAAAGAAATGATATGCAACGAAATGTAAAACATTTCAATTTTCAATCAAAAAATGAAACCCTCATGTGTGCACTTGAAAATACAATAAACAGTTCTTGATTAATACCGCTTGTTTATTTCTAATGGCCGGTGAATGACACCATGGAACTAAATTCCTATTAGCCGCTTTCGCGTTTAATACCCTCCCCACCCCGATACATCCTCCTGTTCGGAAACAGCGGGCTTCTCGAATGTTAAGAGACTATTGGTCCACCCTGTATAAAAATGGGATGAAAAAAGAATTGAAGTACTTGTCATTGTAATTTGAAATTCTTCTCTAAAATCCTTAATCTTGTAGCCATTTTGATGAAGCTGAAAAACAGTTTATTTAGCATTTGAGAGGCCCCAATCGCAATTCAATTTTGAGGTTCCTCTCTAAATATTTTCACTACGCCTACACTATACCGTGGTCCACAAAAGGTTAATTTTGAGGTCTCTTTTATTTATGAGGCCTCTTGCGCCTGTTCGGAAAGCCGCCACTGGACTTTAAGGTTAAATTTATGAGATTAATGAATTATCCGTATACCAATTCAAAAATTACAATATATAAATAATTATATTTTGTGTAAATTGATAAAGATATTTAGACAAATTGTATAGAAATATGGTGTTTCATAATAAAGAACGAAAATCTTCAAAGAAAGAACAAAAGAAAATAGAAAAAAAGAAAATGGAAAGAACTGTCTACAAAAACCAAAAAAATGTCGAAAAGGAAGAAGAAAAAAATATTGACAAAGAAGTAGTGAGTAAATTTGTGAAGAATCCATTTGGAAAAAAATTTCCTATGAAAGCCTTATTAGCACAAAGCACAGCAAATACAGCGAGACGTCGAAAAAGATATTTTTGCAAATTGGAATTTCAGAAATTGCAGTATAAAAAGGAAGGCCAAGAATATGGATTGGTGAAAAAAAAGATGGGTGGCAGACAATTACTTGTGATCTGTGAAGACGGTGTGCAACGACCTTGTTACATGTCGAACAAACTGTATAAAGATAAATGGGTCAAAGAATTGGATGTGGTGGTAATAGAAAGAAGCAAGAATTGCTCTGCAATTGTTGTAGACAAATATACGCAACATCATGCGTTAAAATTAAAGGATTCCAAACAACTCCCGACTAGTTTTGCAGATCTAGTTTATGAGGGCAACGGAAATTCGGATTTCCTGGTGTTATTACCAGATGGGACTAATGTAACTCACGCATTTATTAATACAAAAGAGAGAAAAGAAAGAAATAGGTATAAATTGGTGGATGCAGTAACACCCGTTTGCACTCGTGAAGCGAAAAAGGTGGTTAAAAGGAGTCATCTTGGTGAAACGCAATATGCGAATCAGGAGAAATCTGTTGTTATAGTTGAACGCACTGTCGAAGAGACAGATGATGATGAGGACAGATATGTTGACAACGTGAAGAACAGGGACGAAGAAACAGACGAGGAAGACTACGATGAAGTATGAAGGTACTATCTACATTGTTAGAATGCGATTGACTTACATAACGACTACGTATCATGAAAACCTGTTATAACTGTTATCATCATTATTTTATAATTAAATTAAAATAAATTACAAGCTTTTACTTAACTTCACATTGTTTTTTTTATAAATTTAATCTACATTTACACAAAATAAAACATGGTTGGAACATGCTACCGATTTTATAGATGTATTTACGTCAAAATATGATTCGATAAATAAAAAGCTTGACTACGAAAGAATACATAAATACAAATGCCAGTTGCTTACAAGAATCATCATTAAACAATGGAAATGTCGTATTTGGGTGCCTGAAACTTTGAAGTAATAAAATATAATAAGGAACCATTTTTAAATAAAGCTAAAAAGATATAATAATATTCAAAAAACTTAGAAAGAATTGCTTTTATTAATTAAGGAACTTAAAATAAATGGTTTCCATGGATATAAAAATCATTTTCAAGATTTTCATAAAGAATAAATCATTTAAAATGGCTGTGGAGGTTTCATGGTTTGGGGTGCATTAAGATGAATGAATTTACTGACAAAGTAAGATATCTGATATGACAATTAGAAACAAAAATGGTAAAAAATCCATAATTTGATTGATGCATTTTAAAAGTTGAAACTTACCTCAGATAAAATCGAATCATTGCAGAAGATATTGTAAGTAAATGTTGCAAATAGAAGCACCCAAGTAATAATTTTCATCGTGTTTGATATACTACAAATCAACTATATTGATCCACGTTTACTGATGAAAATGGCCATTAGCATTTAATAATATTATCGAACCGGCTATACTCCCAAGGGGGATATAATAACCATCATCATCTAAATCGTCCATTAAAAATCATCATATCCTTTAAAAAACAACATTAGTTTCATTATATAGTATTGTTTTATTACATTAATAAAACTTTAGTAAATCATGAAAATGCTCATTTAAAATGAAGGGTCGATTGCACAAACGTCATTTAAAAATTTAATAAAAGAACAAACTGATACACAGAATTAAAAAACTTAATTGCTAACAAACACAAACTTAAAACTGCCGATCACAACAAGGAATTTGGTTTAACATGCTAAAATATACCCAGTGAGGATTCACTATAACATAGTCCATTATTCCTCGACTCATCCAATAAATATAGGCTTGAAAATTGAAACTATTACACCTTTTGCAGCTGTAATTCAGAAAATATCAACTAATATTCAGAAATCGTCAACTGTAATTCAGATTTGCCAGTTGATATTCAGAAATCGTCAATTGTAATTCAGATTTGTCAACTGATATTCAAAAATCGTCAATTGTAATTCAGATTTGTCAAATGATATTCAGAAACATTTTCAAGTAACTAACTTTTATGAAGCCCTTTCATTTAAAAAATTAAAGTTCATATAGCGGTTTCTGAATATCAACCGACTATTTCTGAATTACAATTGACGATTTCTGAATTACAATTAACGATTTCTGAATATCAGTTGACAAATCTGAATAACAGTCGACGGTTTCTTAATATCATTTGAAAAATCTGAATTACAATTGACGATTTCTGAATTTCATTTGGCAAATCTGAATTACAATTGACGATTTCTGAATATCAGTTGACAAATCTGAATTACAATTGACGATTTCTGAATATCAACTGGCAAATCTGAATTACAGCTGACGATTTCTGAATTACTGGTGGAAAAGGTGTAGATTCGGCAAATTAACAAACATTAAACAGGAAATATCCAATTCAAACTTCATTGTTAAAATTCCATGAATTGTTTATATATCCTTCTGCAACATGTTTTTCCAAAACAACGCGGCGACCTTCGCAATAGTCGAGTAAATTTAAAATTTTAATTTTTTCCTTAGATAAATATTCCTTATCCCTGCAGTATTCCAAACATTCGCTTAACTTTTCAGTTGCGTGTTGAAGATCGGTTTGGTTTGCTTCGAATAGCTCGGCCTGATTGGTTTTCTCGAGATAATAGGCAAATGCATAAGTGTATATTAGGGTCCTGCGACAACGGCTTAAGCCATCAACAGCTTTTAGCAAAATATCCTTCATGGAATATGTCACAACACTGGGATCCAACTGCATTAACTTGGCACTTACTGTTGCAAATAACTTGGATTCTAAAGTCAATGATTTTTGGTTACTCATATATCGGCCGTGGTAAAATATGTAACGCCTTATTACAGAATATTGTTGCGATCCACAGGTTCCAGCTGTATTTTCTTCAAAAACATTACAATTCATGTGTATACACCATGAAGACCAATCCGTTGTGTAAGTTAATAACCAACTAGCAGGGTTTGGATGCTCTTGGCATTTTTTCTTCCATAGTTTGATTAGCTCACATTTCATTGGACCGTGCCAATCTTCTTTACAAGTAAAGCAAAATGTTGCTTTGCAAGAACAAGTCACAGACTGCGCTTGCACAAGTTCCACTTTAACGGCATTGGTGCACTCAGGATTTGGACACCAAGCCATTAGAGGGTTGCACTCTACCAAGCGTTTCCTAATTAGAAGTCGGTATATCTCTTGTGCTTGAGAATTCTTCAATATTGTGGAACACATGGTTTCATCTACCAGAACTTGACACTCGTATTTTGGACAAGTAATTTTATCTGCATTACCCACACCCATAATCTGATTATGTAAATAATACTTCCAACAAACGGAGCAGAATCTATGATCACACTCCAAACCTGTCATCTGCGAAATTTGAACAGGAATGCAACAAATTTCACAATCTTCTTGTTCCGAAATTTGCTCTGTTCTAACCAATGGAGTGGTACTGTGAAATGGGTTGGCGATTTTTGCTTCTTTGAATATTCTCGCTTCATCATCTTCAAACAACCGCTCCAACAAAAATTCCTTATTCCACTTGACATGATTCAGTAGAACACGAGCAATCGGGGTTCGTATTGTTACCACCGACTTCACAAATTCGATAGCCTCTTCCATGTAGTTGTCTAAGTCATCTGTGGTTAAAATTTTTATAGCTCCACGTTTTTCATTGGAAAATAAGTCTTCCATAACTCCACCGTCCCTCGCAAAGCTGAGATTGCTGTCGCTTTTATTTCTGGAGTTAGTATTACTTTATGATATGAACCAATATCATAAAAATGAGGCCAGGTCGCAGCAGTTCGGTGGCGTAAAATTTGGAACCCCTGCAACATGATTACATTTTTAAATACAGGTCAAGCATGGGGTATCGAAAATGTGCATGCATGCGCGTTTTCTACTTCTGCATTTAGTGGACAACTTGGAATTTTTGCTTTAGGGATTGAATTTAAGCAAAATAGAAGTAGTTTTAAATTTTAACCCTGACGAAGATCGGAGAACATCGTTTAAATCTCGTAAACGATAAGAGCTATCGATAAAATAATGTACAAAAAAGTTTCCCCTAGACATCCCACTCCCTGTCCATTAATAATCAATTTATAATCCAATATAATAATGTGCTAGAAATCTCCCTTGGTTGTTCATTTATAATACTAACAAAAAAAGTTTATGAACTCAAAATAAGTTTATGCGGCCCATGAAATGGCCACGACTTGGCCGCAAGTCCAACAACTATGGCCTTAAAGTTACCTTTTTCATGAGCAGTAGTTTTTTACCTTTTTACTATTCCTTGTGCTTTTCAAAAACCACTGCTCATGAGGGAGGCTGAAGAACGAATAACCATGAAGAGATAAAATCAAGGAAATTAGTATATTTAGATAATTTTTATTAAAATATATTGACCAAGTTTACTGCATACAATTAAAAAAAAAATTAATTTCTAACCTTAAGGCCGTCTTCTGGTTCAAAAGCATAAATTATGGGCGATTTGTCGAGCTCAATAATAACAAAACAAAAAATATTTTTACCATTCAGTTTATTACGACATAGTATTTGTTGGTATTTTGAGAATATACAAATACATTTTTGAAAAAAAAAAAAAATGAAAATTAAATAAGTTATAAGCTGGTAAAGTTTGGGGTAAACAAAATAGAGGGTGTGCTGGTTGACACGATTGCAGCCCTTCTGATCATCGAAAACAAAATTAAAAAAAATATTTTTAATTACTAAGAATGTCGTTATAGCCCCTACCAAAGAGAAAACGAAAAAAATTTTTCCCAAAATGGCGGCTGTCTGAAGAAAAATGTTCAATTTTTGACTGTTTTTTTGTTCACAATTTTTAATTTTTTAAAATAGTAAAACTAATAATTTTGATACAAAAGTGGTAGGGGCGATAGACAGTTATATATTGAAGGTTTGTACAAAATTTGAAGTAAATCGGTCAAATGGAACTTGAGATATCATGTCAACCATGTGGGAAAATGTAGTTTGGGAAAAATTCGATTAAAGTTTTGAGCAAAAGTTTCAGCCAGTAAAACAAATAATTTTGATACAAAAATGGTAGGGGCGATAGACAATTAAATATTGAAGGTTGATATAAAATTTGAAATAAATCGGTTAAATAGAACTTGAGATATTATGTCAACCATGTTGAAAAATGTTAAAATGTCATAAAATACATAATTACTACGACCTACGGTAAGTTGCTCACTACTAGGTTCAGTTGCTGCGTCACTAAAATGGCTAAAACGTGGTGAACTATTGGAATTTTAAAATTTTCTCTTGAGAATATATTCTTAAAGGTCTAAACTTTAAGAATATGCAAAAAAACAAAAACTTGATTGTTTTTAATTCCAAACCAGAACACGGCCTTAATACACCTCCCAAAATTCCCCTCTTCCATCTGGGTTTATTACCACGACATGGTGATTTGCCTATTTGAAACGGTTGCCATTTAATAAAAACATACACCATGTAGGCCTCTGTTACCGGGGGGTTTGGGAGGTATAGAATACCCTCCAAGTACAGACAGAGTGTTGGGCACCGATTGCCAGTCGCGTTGAGAACTCTTCAAGAAACGCAAGCACAACTAGAAGCTCTACAAAACATTTACCGACCATGATCTGTTTTAATTGTTATGTGTATGAACGTATTTTCTACGTCCTTGAGTTCAATACATAACATTAATCAGATGATGTTTTAATAACCAATCTAAAACAATTCAAGTGCGGCCTTCGGGCCGCACAAACCGGCGGAATTTGGTCATACCTCATATAAATAAAATATCAGTTCTATGTTTATGTTTGTAACGCACCTCTGATTGGTTTGGATTAAAAGTATTAATAATATAAAAAAGTTTGTTAGTGAGGCTCATAGATCTTATATTACATTAGAGAGCAGGGCATAGGCCTGAAGCACAGAAATATTTGTTTTCGTTTAGGTTAGTCCAGCGTTTCTCGACCCCCTAAAGATCTACACAAAGAAAAAAACAGCTCGCGACCCCGTGAGGAACAAAACTGCCGTCTTTTTACATCTTAACCCTTAAAATGTCAATAAAATGGTATATTTATCCTTTGCTACCCTCTGAAGTCTTCTGCGACCCCCTGGAGTTTGGTAACCCAGATTTGGCGACCCCCAAGTTGAGAAATGATGGGTTAGCCTCATCACTATTCACTATTCCTTGAGGGTTACAACTTATTGGTGCACTCTTAAAGGAAAACAAACTTTGTTGTTTTATTGTTTGCTTTATGACAAATAGATTTATGTCCTATTTAATATAAGATCTAGAGTGAGGCTAAAGGCCGAAAAACCACGTCAATGATGAACGCACGCATAAATAATGTAATATAATACTAAAATTATTTCTTAATGCGAATCTGTAGGTACAAAATTATAATAAGTTATTTGGAAACTAACCAAGTTAAATACAATCGACAAAGAAAAATACACCGTCATCAATGACAGAACATAGGTGCGCTTTTCATGACTTTTTATCACGGTCCCGTGAAGCCCTCGAAGCCCCCACCCTAGCTACGCCACTGGTTATAATTTAGGTTTGTTTACATAATTTTTTTCTTGGCGCAGTTATAATAAAATAGATTGCAATTGAAATTCAAAAATTTGTAACGACTAATCGGGCGAGGGGGCGGAATATTGAGTAATAAAATTTATAAAGCAGAAAAACTTTTTCGTCAGTTTTGTCGGTTACATAAATAACAACAAAAATATACTATGTGGGTTGGAGCTTTTTGCAAAAGTGTTACTTGTTTACTTTGTTTAAGATTAAATATTTACCTGGTCTTTAGTAACAACAGTTCGTATATGAATACAACACAACGATGAACAAAACCACACTGTCTTTTAACCCTAGATCCACAATCCAGAAAACAAGGTCTGTGGCTCCTGCTATATTGCCCATCGTTTTCCGTGACCGTTCGGGTTCAGTGAAGGTTGTGTGGCAGGTTGCCTAACGTGTAAATTTTTGAATTTTCGAGGTCGGGAGCCACAGACCTGTGCCCTAGATCACTAATCATTTAACTCACAGACGAATGACTCAGAACGCTTTCGATATCTAAGCATGTTTCCGAACCTTCCCCGCCCCGCCGCTCAATACCTTGCTAATACAGACAATTGGCAAAACTAATACTTATTATTAGCGTAGCGTGAAATGGTATTTGCGGAGCAGATGCGGGCAAAGCCCGCTTATCTCCTTCGTCTGGTTAATTTTCTTGGGATTTCAAACCGAAAACGGCGTAGAGCCAGACTTAACCGAGACGTTGGGAAGGTTCCACTAGCACGGAGCGCCAGTTGCACATTTATTTAAACAAATTTCAGTTTAGTACATTATAAATTGTGGGTGTGTACAGTAATATAGAGGAAGAGGCGGTCGGAGCATAGCGTTCACGCGAGTTGACTATGAACGCTAATCACCCGGTTCGAATCCGAGTGAAGTAAGAACTTTATTCTGGCCGTCTCTCCCCTTGGAAGGCAATGGCAAACCACCGGGGTGTAATGTGCCATGAAAGCTTTTAACAAGCATTGTTAAAGGTCACGACGCTTCTGTCAAGAAGCAATACGACGAAGAAGAAGAAGACAGTATAATATATAAAAACAGAGTTACAGAAATATAAAATACAGGATTGATTAATACTACTATATCTTAAGTTCTACGAGCTTCCATCGGGTTTTGAGTGGGAGTGGCGATGATGATTGGATCGGGATTTGGAGTTTGTGGTTGGGTCGTTGCATCTAGTGGTGGCTTCTCGGGGGGTTGTTGTTGGTGCTGAACATCTAATGGTGGTGAGGGTCTGAAGGTGATTGTTTGTTTCTTTATCTAGAGGGGGGGAAATGTATCGTTTGGGGGTGGGGCTAATTAATATTAGCTTTTATTAATAAAGAGATGATCGGAACATAGTGGTTATGCGAGTTGACTATGAACGCTAAATACCCGGTTCGAATCTCAGTGAAGTAAGAACTTTATTCTGGCCGTCTCTCTGGTTGGTTGGGGGTTCTTGGTCGGGCTGGCTCCCCGTCGTAGGTAAAATTTGCAATGCTGTGAATGCCATTTGATATTAATAAAGTTAATATTATAATGGCCATTAGGGTTGTAGCGATACACGATAGATTTTATTAATAAATATGAAATATACAAAGGATACATTTACAAAAAATTTTTAGCAACTCTGGAATTTAAGAGGACTTCTGTAAAGGGCGTCCTAAATTGTTTCCAAACTTTTGACACCTCCCTCGCCCCTCTCCTCTCCGGGTAACTTACCTCGACCTACGGCCTGTGTACTTCTTGTGTCACGAAGCGTAGCTCGGCCTACGGCCTCGCACTTCGCTACTCTAATGAATTTTAATCTTAATTTATTAGATTTTAATCCTCTAATTTTCTTGCAATTGAAGCAATTCCAATGGGGGAGGAAATTAGTAATGCCTTTCTATTAACCCTCGAAAATTACATACATATTTATATAGCTTTTTCCATCTTTACAGTTCTTACATCGTTAGATCGTTACAGGTGGACGTCGGAGTCAACTTTAGGGGAGTCCAAGTCCATATGGATTATTTAATTCTTTTGCGATTGGGCGTATAAATTGCAGAGTATTTTTGAATTTAAAAATCAATTTACAAACCAAATCCTGGATCTTTCTTGATTTTATAATTATTGTAATTTTACGAGTTCTAAAAATTACAACTGTCAGTCGTAGTGAATTAAATAAAAGTAAAACACAAGTGAAATTCCTCTCTTTTATAAATTATACTATAATTATTTCATTTTAACATATTATTTGGTTATTATTAATTTTATATGTGTAAGCAACTGACATTCTGAGCTACGACCGAGGCAAAATAAGTTGCTAGATCTTTCGCCACGAATTTCCCCCCCTCCCCGTTAAATTAGCAGATTTTTCCTGTAAAGGACAAGTTATGTAAATTTTCGATACGTAAGCTGCAACCACCCAAAGTCAATTCTACACCCAAAAATTAAAATTTTAAAATTTAATTAAAAATTTTCAAGATTTGTATAAAGAATAACTCATTTAAAATGGCTGTGGAAGTTCCATGGTTTGGGGGTGCATTAAGATGGATGTATATATTTACTGAAAAAGTAAGATATCTGATATGACAATTAGAAAAAATAATGGTAAAAAATGCATAATTTGATTAATCCATTTTAATTGAAATCAATTGAAACCTACCTTAGATAAAATCGAATCATTTCAGAAGATGTTGTAAGTAAATGTTGCAAATAGAAGCACCCAAGTAATAATTTTCATCGTGTTTGTTTGTTTCATCATGTTCATCATCATCATCATCTAAATTTCTAAATCGTCCATTGAAAATCGTCATATTCTTTAAAAAACAACATTAGTTTCCTTATTTGGTATTGTTTTATTACATTAATAAAACTTTAGTAAATCAGGAACATACTCATTTAAAATGAAGGGTCGATTGCACAAACGTCATTTAAAAATTTAATAAAAGAACAAACTAATACATAGAATAAAAAAACTTAATTGCTAACAAAAACGAACTTAAAACTACCAATCACATCAAGGAATTTGGTTAAACATGCTAAAATATACCCAGTGAGGATTCACTATAACATAGTCCATTATCCCTCGACTCCTCCAATAAATATATAAAAATTGAAAGTACCAGATTCGGCAAATTAAGGAAAATTAAACAGAAAATATCCAATTCAAGCTTCATGGTTAAAATTCCATGAATTGTCTTTATATCCTTCCCCAACATGGTTTTCCAGAACAACGCGCCGACCTTCGCAATAGTTGAGTAAATTTAAAATTTCAAGTTTTTTCTCAGATAAATCTTCGTTGCCCATGCAGTGTTCTAAACATTCGCTTAAATCTTCTGTTGCGCGTTGAAGATCGGTTTGATTTGCTTCGAATATCTCGGTCTGATTGGTTTTCTGGAGATAGTAGGCAAATACGTAAGTGTACATCAGGGTTCTGCGACAGCGGCTTAAGCCATCAACAGCTTTTAGCAAAATATCCTTTATGGCATATGTCACACCACTGGGATCCAATTGCATTGTCTTGTCACTTACTGTTGCAAATAACTTGGATTCTACAGCCAATGATTGTTGGTGAGTCATATATCGCTCGTAGTAAAATAGGTATCTCTTTATTACAGAATGTTCTGGCGATTCAGAGGTTTCAGATTTAATTTCTTCAAAAACATTACAACTCCTGTGGCTTTGCCACGGAAACCTACAAATCCAGCAGAAATTATGTCTGCATGTTTTGTTAGCGCAGGTCATGTGGTTACATCCACCGTTCTTTTCAATCGCAGTTTTGCATTTAGGGCAATCCTTTGTATTAGTTAATAACCAACTATTAGTCTTTGGATCATCTCGACATTTTGTCTTCCATTGCTTGATTAGCTCACATTTCATTGGACCATGCCAATCTGCTTTACAAGTAAAGCAAAATGTTGCTTTGCAGGCACAAGTCACAGACTGCGTTTGCACAAATTCCACTTTAACGGCATTGGTGCACTCAGGATTTGGACACCAAGCCATTAGAGGGTTGCACTCTACAAAGCTTTTCCTAATTAGGAGTCGGTACATCTCTTGTGCTTGAGAATTCTTCAGTATTGTGGAACACATGGTTTCATCTACCAAAACTGGACACTCGTAATTTGGACAAGTAATTTTATCTGCATTACCCACATCTACAATCTGATTATGTAAATAAGACTCCCAACAAACGGAGCAGAATCTATGATCACACTCCAAACCTATCATCTGCGAAATGTGGAAAGGTATGCAGCAAATTGCACAATTTTCCTGTTCTGAAATTTGCTTTGTTCTAACCATTGGAGTGGTACTGTGAAATGGGTTGGCGATTTTTGCTTCTTTGAATATTCTTTCTTGATCATCTTCAAACAACCGCTCCAACAAAAATTCCGTATTCCACTGGACATGATTCAGTAGAACACGAGCAATCGAGGTTCGTATTTGTACCACCGAAGTCACAAATTCGATAGTCTCTTGCATGTACTTCTCTACGTCATCTGTGGTTAAAATGTTTACATCTTCCCCTTCTTCATCGGAATATAAGTCTTCAATAACTCCATCGTCGCTCCCAAAGCTGAGATCCCTGTCGATGTCGCTTGTGCTTTCGAACTCCATTACTTTATGGTAGGAACCAATATCGTAAAAATGAGGTCAGGTAGCAGCAGTTCGGTGGCGTAAAATTTTCAACCCCTACAACATGATTACATTTTTAAATACAGGTCAAGCATGGGGTATGGAAAATGTGCAGCAATGCGCGTTTTCCACTTCTGCATTTTGTGGACAATTTATTAGGATTTTATCTTTAGGGATTTAATTTAAGGAAAATGGAAGAAGTTTTAAATTTTAACCCCGAGGAAGATCGGGGAACTTCGTTTAAGTGTATTCGCGTTTTACCTTACCGTTGGTAGCGCCAGTAGCGGATCCAGAGGGGGGGGCACGGGGGCACGTGCCCCCCCCCCCCCAGACGGTATATTTTTATGTATATTTTTATATTTTTGTGTGATTTGATAACAGTTATTGTTGACTTTTTTTCCCGTCAGCCCCTTGTGCCCCCCCCAGAAAAAAATCCTGGATCCGCTGCTGGGTAGCGCCACCAACTAACATTACGTCCAGAATGGAGTTTGAAATTGTTTCGTGTGGTGGCGTGAGGTTAATGTAAAACGAGAATTTAGTTGGGGCAATTTTATTGATCCACTGCTCCAAAGAACCTTTTTATCGTTACAAATTGAAAAAAAAAGGTTTCGAGGTTATGTTCGGGGACATAGCCGTCGGTTTAATGTGAATACACGTCTAGACAGCGGTCAGCAACCTTTTAGGTATTGCGGACCACTAAATTCACAATTTAAATTTCGTGGACCACTAATTTTTTAATTTTTCACTTTGATCGCTAAATTTTTTCGAATAACCTTTTTTAGCCCTATTTTTAATCCCCGATCCAAAAAAGAGGGGAGTTATAAGTTTAACGTGTGTGTGTGTGTGTGTGTGTGCGCTCTTGGTTCTTACGGAGATCCGTAAGAACGAAGCCGTTCTTACGGAGATTACCATCCTTGGACTATGGAGAATATGTAGAAAAAAAATTAGCCAAATTGGTGAATCCGTTTGGGAGATACGTTGCCTCAAGCAAAGAGCGCACACACACACACACGTTAAACTTATAACTCCCCTCTTTTTTGGGTCGGGGGTTAAAACTAGGGCTAAAAATTAAAAAAATTTGCCGGAAAATTAGAAAAGAAAGAATGTAATTTCTACCCCATAAACGAGGAATTCCCAGTAAGCCGCATCTAGTGCGCATGCACTACATTTGACATTTACATTTAAAATTTCAAGTTCAAACCATTTTATATACTGGGTGGAGTAAAAATTAATATATTATAATATAATTTACATAATAAGTCACGGTGGGAGTAATATATAAACTTTAAAAAGCACTAAATAAAAATTAAATTACAAATTTAAAAAACCCCCAACCCCAAAAAAACTTTAAAATTAAACCTCTAAAAAGTAAAATAATAATTAAATCGATCTAACCGTCGCGTCGTCGTGTCGGGGGCCGTTAAGCAAATATTAACAATATCAAATCGTTCTGTGTAATCCCGTCCGTCCCCCAACACGACGACGCGACGGTTAGATCGATTTAATTATTTTACTTTTTAGAGGTTTAATTTTAAAGTTTTTTTTGGGTTCGGGGTTTTTTAAATTTGTAATTTAATTTTTTTCATAATTAAACAAGCTTATTGAATCCCTAGTTTACATTTGCTCCGAGCAACATGCTAGAAACATATTTTTATTATAATAATACAGCTTAAACACAATTTATTTTTTAATTAAATATTTTATTCAATGAACTCAGCAAATTTTAATAACATCAGAATTTCTTTGCGGACCACTGAAATTACGCCACGGACCACTGGTTGCCGACCGCTGGTCTAGATCCACTGATTGGATACAAATCACAAAAACGGTAAGAGATATCGATAAAGTTATGAACAAAAAAGTTTCCCCTAGACATCGCACCCCCTGTAATTTATACTAAACTAGAGAACTTAAATACAAAAGCTGGCGTCCCTAAATTCAATAAAATTAAATAAATATTACCGATTTTGCAGACATATTCACGTTAAAATTGTTGTGAAACCGAATAATCTGGGGTGGGGGGGTAACAAAGCACACCATTTAAATAAGGAACGGTACTACTAATTTGACTCTCGAAAAGTTATCAATTTGTGCAAAACTGTTTAATGCCATCCTCCAATGTGGGGGGGGGGCTATTCCATATCCCCACGCATTTCTTCACATTTTAATTTTACGCACGGCGCCTTACAACAAGATGCTACCTCCGTTAACACTCGAGTCTAGCTGCGCTCGTAATAAAAATCACAGCTCTGTCTGTCTGTTCGAAACGCTCGAAGTAAGCCATTAAGTCCCGCTTGACGACAGGTAAAATATCGGGTACAGCTTGAGGGAATGGGTGTTAGGGAACTGAGCCCATCTGAGAGAAATTATTTTTTAAAAACCTTTGGGTCTGGGGGTATGGATACTCCACAGCTGTAAGTAATCCACAACATGAATTTTAAAGATTCAAATTTACATTGTTATCAATTTTGAAAGACGTTTTGATCATTTCTTGCAGCTGGGACTGTCCCTGGTTCCTCAGTTTGTTGGATAAAATTTTTGAAGACATGGTCTACGTTTACATAACTTTATAATATTTTTAACGGCGGGATAGGTCACTGTTTCCAACGTTCTCTTACTACAACATAATATCTTTTTGAAGCTAACCTTACTTTCTTAAAAATAAATAATCTTCTAGTACATGGGTTCCCAACCTGTGGTACGCGTACCACTGGTGGTACGCGGGAACGTTTCAGGTGGTACGCGTGAGTGATGAATTTTTACTTTGTTGGCCAGTGGCCATTTCATTTTTGGCCTACCGACCATAAATTTCCTGGTAGATTTTTATAGCCCATTCGCCCCTGGCATGTGGCTGTGTGATAATACGATTAAACAACCTTTCTTAAACCGCGTTGACATTGAAATTTTAAAAATTTTCGCCTGTGGCGCTTGGAGAAAATCCCGCAAACTCTTCTCGCACCCACAATGCTAAAATTTTCCCAGCCATACAAACCGCTTGCCCTACCTTCATTTTTGATCTGGCCTGCTGGTGGGCCTGCTGGTGGTACGCCAAAATTTCTCAAAAAGTCAAGTGGTACGCAGGTACAAAAAGGTTGGGAACCCCTGTTCTAGTACATGGATCTCCAAACTACGCTCAAAATCTGGCTGCCAACGAGTGCCAACAATCCGGCACGTTACCACGGGCCAGATTTGCTCGGTGTCCGGCCCGCCACAGTTTATTTTAGTTACATTGTAAAATTTTTCCATAAATTCTTTTCAATTATTTTATTGGAACCGTTGCAAATACGACCTTAAATTGCGACACAAAGTTTGGTATAAATAATTTTATTTTACAAATTTAAACTGCAAAAGCCTCAAAATTCACCATTATGAACCAAATTTTCAAAAAATCTCCGGGGGGAGTACCCCGAAACTTTCGGGGAAACCCCTCCATCAGCCCTTGGCCAACTACTTCTTAGCCTTTAACCAACCACTGGTACTAAGAGGTTAGGGGTGTCCATTATGTTAGTATGATAAACTAACTAGGTCTTAGCCCGCAGGACTTAGTAGAGGAGTCAATGTGGCCCGTGGGCTAAAAAGTTTGGAGACCCATGCTCTAGTACAGGGATCGGCAACCTTTTGTTGTACGGGGTTCAAATATTTTACTTTGAGTGCGGGTAGCATTTCTTGAAAAATTCACTGAAAAAAGCTTCCTTTTAAAAAAAAAAAAAAGGTCATTTATTTTAGAGTCCGCGGTCCTCACCAAGACCCTGCGGGGGCCGCATGAAGCCAGCGGGGCACGGGTTGCCGACCCCTGTTCTAGTAGGTAACCCTAGTTCTACCGAACCATAGGAACCTCGGTAATTACCCCCCTGGCATCAATTTATTTTTGCGATTATAAAATAAGGTTTAAATCTACAATCCAATATAATAATTTACTAGAAAGCTCCTCCTCGTTTTCTTCATTTATTACTAACCAAAAATGTAATCTGTAATTACTAGAGTGTGGAATTATATTATGTAAATACATATTTTCGTTGCTTGTTCCTAGAGTCGTAAAAAATTGTATCTATCCGTTTCTAAAACTTTAAAGTTTAAAACCAAAATTTGATAGTGCATTATTTGATATGTTTTTATTTTTACTGAATATTTCATGTGTTTATTTTTAATACATCATATAAGTGCATATTTTTCATAATTTTCTTAACTTGAAGAAAATACTATTTAAAAATGTTCTGACAACATAATTTAACCCCCTTTAAAAAGATAAACTTTGCAAAAATATCTTTAAAAAGAACAGCTTTGCAAAAAAATCGCGTCCTAGGGTTACTTTTTTTAGTTACTTTTTCAACCCCAATGAAAGAATTAAAAAAAAAGTTAAAGAAAACTTTTAAAAAAAGTTTCTTCTTCTTCTTCTTAGTGCCATATCTTCTTTAAACGTAGGCGATCTTCCTGGCTAAGCCAGGAAGACTTTACTAGGGAAATGTTAATGGGGTGGTTTCCCTTTGCCTTCCCCATAAAAAAAGTTTAAGAAAACTTTTAAAAAAACTTTTATAAAATAATTTCAAATAAAAATTTTGTTAAAAAATATTTTTATTTAATATTAAAAGAAAAAAAATATTTCCGTGCCAAATTTTACTGCTGGTTAGTTACTTTTGGGTTACGTTTTTGTATTTTTACTGCATAATTTTTTATTTTTAAAACATATAGGTACGTGCATATTTCAGACATTTATTTTTGCATATGTATGTGCATATATTTGGTACTTTTTAGTGCATAAATTCCACACTCTACTAATAATAGACAATTCTGTAATTCTATTTTTAAGACGAATCGTTGAAAATAATCTCGTTTTGAGGAAAGAGACAACAATAGCACGGAATAAGATAGAATATTAGCTTTCGTAATAGCAAATACAACCGTTGCAGCAATCGTAGACGGGTAGACTATTTCGGTTGGGATAGAGAATGCGATAAAAAGAATGCAGTTGTTATGATAAGTTTCCATTTCAAGATAAGAATTTTTAAACAAACGATTACTAACTGTAAAGTAATAATATCTTATATTATTATAATCTACCATTCATCCGTTTTTTTAATTCGCTAACTAATTTGCTTGAAAATAATAATAAAATTATTATAATAATTGTTAGGTAAAATACATTACCGTCCTTCTGCAGTCGGGTAAAAGGAAGATAAAAAACTTCAAAAAAGTATTTATGAAAATATATTTGTAAAATACAAAGATTTGGAAGGATAATATTCATTTGAAGAATTTGTGTAGTAGTATCTCTTTACTGGTTTTCAGTCTTTGCAACGTTTTAGCAAATAACTTGGAGGTTGGCTTAATAAAGGTGTGCTGTGGACAAAGAAGTCATTTTGAAAAGAATAACAACCGAGCAGTGACAGTAAAATGTTATGGTTTATTTTTCGTTTTCTGGCCATCAGCAAGAATCAGGAGGATCCCGAATTTTCATGTTTCTTGATTGCCGTGGATCAATTATTTCTGGTAGAAGACAGCTCATGTAAAAATTGCATAGTTTTTCTTCCATTTTTTCCGACCAGTAAGAATCGTCTTTAAATGATTTCTGTCTTTAATTTGCAATCACTGGAAGTCCAAACTCCAAGAACACACTTTTTCTTTTTGGCGATATGTAATTGACCTTACGGAGACGGTCGGAGCATAGTGGTCACGCAAGTTGACTATGGACGCTAAATACCGGGTTCGAATCCGAGTAAAGTAAGAACTTTATTCTGACCGTTCTCTCCTCGGAAAGCAACGGCAACCTACCGAGAGTAATATGCCAAGAGCATCCTTAAATGTTAATGATCTAAAGGGTCCAAAAGTTGATCTGTGGACTATGGGGAAGCGTAATAACCACCCCACCAACATTTAAGGATCACGACGCTTCTGTTAAGAAGCATAAAGACTGTATGATGATGAATTGACCTTCAATCTGGTAATACCATTTATGTTTTTTGTTAACTTCATAAACACCATTTACATTTTTCCAGAAAGTAACTTTTTTATTATCGATTGATTGATCTACCGGCTTATTAAAGGAAGAATACGGGCATTTAATTTCTACGATTGTATCCTCTCCAATAAGGCCATCTCGTCAATGAACATTCCACATTTGTTAATTTTTACATCGAGTTGTGCCTCTAACTGCTTTATAGCAACTTCCCCGTAACACTTGCCATGGTGAGTGAGTGTTTAACGGAATACCATATAAAATATTTTTAACCAAATTTCCACGATGTGTGGTTTTCTTCTTTGAACACACGTCGTAGAAATGTGATGCAGTCAGCAGCTTTCGTCTCTATTCGACCCATAGGGCACATTCGGATTGCAAAATTGTATTTCTCTCAAAAATGGTTCTCTCTTCTTCGGTTTTTCTTAATCCATTTAAAACTATCAATTTTTTATTTTCGTAATGTTCCTCTGGCATGTCGGGTTGTTGACTAAATAGTCCATAATCAGGAACGTAATCTTTTGAAGTTTGGTCAATTTCTTTGTTTGGTGCTTTATAAACTTTTCTAAAATTTAGAGATCTTTTGCATTTCTTCAATCGTTTTACTTCAAATTTTGATTTAATTTTTGACGGGCTCTTCCCAAGTATTGTTTTATGCAATACCGAGTGAGCTCTACCTTTTGAATTGAAACTCACCTTCTTCTTCTTCTTCTTCTTCTTCTTCTTTAGGTGCCTATCCGATTTCGGATGTACGGCGATCCCCACGACTTAGCCAAGAAGGCTGCACCAGGGAAATGTTAATGGGGTGGTGGTTTTGCCTTCCCCTTAGTCCACAGATCAATTTTGGACTTATTTAGTTCATTAACATTTTAAGGATTTTTCTTGCCATATTACTCTCGGTGGTTTGCTATTGCCTTCCGAGGGGAGACGGTCAGAATAAAGTTCTTACTTCACTCGGATTCGAACCGGGTATTTAGCGTTCATAGTCAACTCGCGTTAGCACTATGCTGCGACCGCCACTATGCTGCGGTGAAACTCACCACAGCAGCTAAACAGCGGGATTGGTACGATCTACCTTTGGAATAATTTATTCTTTTACCACCTACAAATTTTGCCACAATTGAATGGAATTGTTCCACTATGTTACTATTTAGATGCAGCAATAAACTTTTTGCATGCAATGAGATACTTCTGATTATGTAATTTATTCTATTAAGGATTTCGGGATAACTTTTTAATAATTTAAATTGACTGTCAACATTATTTGCATTCTCTGCTTTTTGGCAAAAATAAGCATCACATTTACTGTGCTCACCAAATTATGTGACAAACACTATTTTCAATATCACTTTTCAGCAATGTAATTTTTTCTGTCATTTGCCCGTCACAATTTTTCCTAAATTTTACTGCGGATGTAATTGCTCTTCGAAATTTTAAAATATTGTTTTTTATAAATTGTTTTAACACGCCACTTCGAAATTTACTATCAGTTGATAAATTTCTTAATTTTTTTACAAAAATTACGAAGTAGATGATTTTTATATAATATACAGGGTGAATGAGAGCACCCGTATCAGCAATTTTTTTCAAAAACGGCTAGTCGTAGAGAGTTGGGTTAAAAAAATGTATTATAAAAGCCATAATAAAAAATCGAATGGTGATATTATTTCTCGGAAAGGTCGGCGTCCCAAGTAGTTTGCTCCAGAAACTCTAGAACTCTAGAATTTTAAATGGCACCATAGGTCGAAAATGGTATCGTTGAAAATATATAATTAGATAGATAAAAAATAAGCAAGTTTTGTAGGAAAAATTATTTTATTACTCCCTCCCCTTTTCAGTAATATTCGATTGCATATGGGTGACTGAGACTACCATTACTTAAAATGGGTGGGAATAATAAAATAATTTTTCCCACAAAACTTGCTTATTTCTTAAAGATATTTTCAACAATATCACTTTCAACCTATAAAATTTAAAATTCTGGAGTTCTGGAATTTCTGGAGCAAACTACTCGGGATGACGACCTTTCCGAGAAATAATAATATCATTATTCGATTCTTTATTACGGCTTTTATAATAAATTTTTTGACCCAACTCTCTACGACCTACCGTTTTTGAAAAAAAGACTGATACGGGTGGTCTCATTCACCCATATGCAATCGAATATTACTGAAAAGGAGAGGGAGTAATAAAATAATTTTTCCTACAAAACTTGCTTATTTTTGCAAGATCTTTTCAACGATACAATTTTCGACCATTTAAAATTCTGGAGTTCTGGAGTTTCTGGAGAAAACTACTCGGGACGCCGACCTTTCCGAGAAATAATAATATCACCATTCGATTCTTTATTATTATGGCTTATATAATAAATTTTTTTAACCCAACTCTCTACGACTATTAGCCGTTTTTGAAAAAAATTGCTGATACGGGTGCTCTCATTCACCCTGTATAATATGACGATTAAAATCGAGCCAACTTATATTGGAGCCCAGTGGAAATAAGTAAAAAATGTTAGGGTGTACTACTCAATTATTGAGCATTTTGGGCCAACATAATGTCCATAACGAGTAGGCCAAGGAACGAGGAGTCCTTCCCTGGGTACATAAAACTTTATTTATGATTGGCATGGTGTTAAAAAGGCCAATGTATGTTACATTTTTGCAACATTTGAAAATCACTATAAAATTGCCATCTTCATGAAAATGATAATTTTATAAGGATTTTCGAAAAATGTTGCAAAAATGTACATTGGCTCTTTTAGTAGAGTAATAAATATGTTGTAAATTTCTACTAATAATATTGATCGAATGTTTTTTGCAATTTTAAAAAATTGTAAAAAAGTAATGTAGATTTATTGAAATTTTAAACGCAAAGTGCATACTTAATTTTATTATGTCATAGTGATATAATGTTAATAAATGTAACTGATAAGAACATAATCTTTGAAGCGGTATCATTTTACTTGCTTACTTGCAATTTTTGCAGTATGTTTTATTACTGTCTGTGCTTGTCTCTCTTCAACAACATGGATAAATGTAGAATTAATATTTTGTTTGAACGTGTGATATTGGTTGCATAATTATTTAAAATTAATTCTAAAATTTAATGAAATACACATGTTTGTAAAGTGGTAATTACAAAGAAACAGCAGTAGCAAAATGCATGAAATTTTGAAATTAAATATAAAAAGCTTCAAGTCACACCGACCTGTTTTTAATTTTTTAATTTTTAATTTTATTTCTCCGTAATTAATTAGTAAAGTAAAGGTAACTTTGTTCGAAGATTACAAAAAAACTATTTTGTATATTGAAAAAATCTTGACTAGGCGGGATGCATTCAAGTGTCCTCTTTCAAAAAATGTATACTTTTGTACACATTTTTTGAATAATAAGCATGCAATCGTCACTTTACGGCGGTCTGTTTATAAGCTTTGTAAAAGGTATAGCAGATTCCTCTTAAGAATTAATCTGTAATTCTAATAAGAGATCTAATTTTTCATAGTTCTCCTGAACGAGGACGCAGATCCAAAAGCTATGGCCTTCACATCCCTTTTTTCACCAGCAGTTCTTAACCTTTTTAATATCCCTCGAGCTTTCGCGGACCACGGGTTAAGAACCACTGCTCAGGACGGACGCTGAAGACCGAATAACCATGATATGATAACATCAAGGATATCTATTCTATTTAGATAATTTTTATTGAAATTATGATTGATCATGGTTACTGCATATAGTTAAAAAATTTATAACTTCTACACCTCCCAAAACTCCCACTCTCCAGGTTTTATTACCATGACATGTTGAGTTGTCTTTTTGAAACGGTTGCGATCTAATAAGAACATACACCATGTAGGTCTTTATTGTTACCGGGGGGTTTGGGGGGTATGGAATAACCTCCAAGTACAGACAGAGTGTTGGGCACCGATTGAGAGTCGCGTTGAGAACTTTTCAAGAAACGCAAGCACGATCAGAAGCGCAACAAAACATTTACCAACCACGATCCGTTTTAGTCGGATGATGTTTTATTACGATAATTGGATCAGAACCATTCTGTGCTATCTAAAGCTTTTTTGTTAATTTAACAATGTTCCTGGGTGCGGAAAAGGATGCAAAATCGGATTTATTATTTTTTTACCTCCTCCAATGTTGTCTCAAAATTTGAAAACTTTCGGAATTTTCATACCTTTTTTTGCTACAATGACAGGCCTACACAAGGACATAAACAGACGAAGAAATTCATCGAGTACTCGACTGTAGATGCTAAAAGCTTCTTCTCTTATCAAAGAGTGAAATCAGACGTATTTACTCAAAAAATGGGACTGGAAGACAGTGACTAGAGTAGGCTCTGTGAATCGGAGATTTAATCTCCAGAACACATTTATCTATACAATTTCGATGTATTAGTTCAACTAAAGCTAAACCATTTTGGGCAGGCGCAACTGACACCAAAAAAGATGACAATAAAGTCTCTCAGGAACATCCTATACCAGTGATTCTCAACCACTGTGCCGCGGCACTTTTGTGTGCCGCAAAATTCTAAAAGTGTGCCGCCAAATTTTAGATACAGTCAAAACTCTCTAAATGGAATTCTCATAATGTATGAAATTTGTTCGAATTAGGGGGAGTTCGAATTATAGAGTAAGAATAAATTGTATTGTAAGTTAGTTGGACGTGCCAATAAATAATTCGATTTAGAGAATAATTCGAATTAAAGAGAGGTCGATTTAGAGATTTTTGACTGTATTCGCGTTTTACATTACCGTTGGTGGCGCTGCAAACCATACGTTTTAAATGGATTTATGTAAACAAATTCATTGTGTAATGATAACAAAGCAAAATACTTTCTAAATGAACTTCGAAATTATTCCGTGTGGTGGCGTTTTGTTAATGTAAAACGCGAATATAATTATGTTAATATTATTGTTATAGGTAAGTAAATAATTTTGTGCCGCCAAATTTTGAAATCGTTAAAAGTATGCCGCAACAAAAAAAAGGTTGAGAATCACTGGTCCTACACTTTGCAAGCAAGATTAAATTCGCGAGAACCTAAACATGTAGGTTATCAACTAAAGATCACCATTGGTAGCAGTTCTGTAAGGGCCAATTGTACAGCAGAAAGTAACCCTTGACTATGATTAAACTTAAATGCATGCCCCCCCACCCATTTCGAATTATTAATCCAAAATAATCTAAATCGTTTGTGCCTGTTTGTGCAAAAATTATTATTGCTTGTGCCCAAATAATTTTCGATAAATTTCAAATAATAACGGGGGGAGGGGAGGTACAGATATGCCTTTTACAAAACTTTTGGATTCAAAAATAGTCTAGATCGAGTAGGCTTCTTTTGTGCTTGTTTGTGAACGTTTTATATTGCTAAATTCAAGAAAAACATCAAAGACATCGACGTGCATGATTGGATTAACGAGACCTTCAATTACGCATATAGGATACAGTTCAAATAGTTTACGAAATATTTTTAAAAAAATTAATTGGGGGGGGGTAATACATGGTTTTTTAAACTTTCTGATTCAAAAAATGTTATAACGTCTTGTTATTTCTTTAGGGTTGCAACTTATTGATGCACCCTAAAAGGAAAACAAACTTTGTTATTTTATTGTTTACTTCATAACAAATGGATGAATATAAAATCTATAGAGAGGCTAAAGACCGAACAACCACATCAAGGGCAGCGCCTAAAAAAATCTCAAAAGATGGCGCTGATGATTCTCAATTAATTATTTTTACATGGAACCGCCAGGCTTTAATATTTAAAATATAGCAAATTCGTTGAGATAATACTATTCTATAAACAATATTCTTGGTATTAAGCTTTTTTGGGTTCATAATTTCAATTTATAAAAAAAATTTCGAAATTACAGATTGATAATTTTTTTCAATGTGGATGCAATTTAAGATATTCAATACCAAACCAGCATGAAAAGAAACAAATATACTTAGTACCAAGTAGAAATTGTCAATAATAACGACAGGACGTTCTATACAAATAACAACTTTTACATAAAATTGTCAACAGAAGAATGACGTGGGAGGAGAAGGTGTGGCAAGTATCCGAGTGATGGCGCTGCAACTTCAATGCAAAATTTCCAATTTATTTTTACAAATAAAAATGGTAACTTCCTTACCATCTACTCAAACTTCAGAATAAAGTGACGAGCTGATCGCTACGAGTCTGGGGTTTTCAAATCATTCCAAATGTTTCTAAAATATCTTTTTATAAATTTTAATTAAAATTACTTCTTAAAAATTGCAATTCTAAACAAATTTATTTTTTACATGTTTATCCCTGAACAAAATTATAGACATTTTTGTAAATAATTTTTCATCTAGGTACATTTTTAAACACTTTCCTTTCATAACATAGGTAAGCATTATACGGACCTCTAACAAGATAAGGCAAGCGCTTATCACAATGTCACATGGTACGGGTTACGTCATACAACTTACGTTACAAAGACTGCATAATATTATATTCAAATAATAATAGAAATTTTTACTTTATAAATTATTTAATTACATAATATGTTATACCGGGTGTACATAAAAAGTATTTATTTCTAAATTGATTTTAACTTGAATAATTTTGTACAAAAAATAATACAAATTTTATATAAGTGTATAAGATATTATAGTTCAAACAATAATATCGAATCTCGTTACATAAATTTAAAAATCCTAGAATTGGTAGACCAAAATTAAAAACTGAAGTTTTACATAAAATAGGAAACAATGTCGATTCAGAAACAATTCGCAGGGTTTAAAAAAAATGATGTAACCGTCGAATGACTATTACAAAAAAGTTCTACGTTATAGATTGAGAGCAATCAACGGATTTCATCCTGGATTTTAGGAGTCACGAAAATTTTATGGCTTATAGATAGGCACCCCCTCAATATAACACCGTAAATGGCAGACGTCTACCTGGTCGGATAAGAGGGGGGCAAAGGGGGGGGACAAAGGGATAAATGTTCTAAAACTGCTAGACTTCTGCCGACTTCACCAAACGGTTACATAATGTTTGTAGATAATGTAAAAAAATTTCATTATGAAAATTCGATCGGAAACATAGTTAAATTAATGTTTTAAAATTGTAAAACTTTCGATTGAGCCTGTGAAGGCGCCTTTTATACGACGGGATACTAAAGATGTATTGTAAGGGGACACGCGCTCACAATAGAAAGCTATTGTATAACCTTTCGGTATAGTGGTGTAAGAGACGGTCATTGCCTTGCAGCTGACGCAGTTGGATGCGAACGCGGGGTTAACAAAAAACAGGGCTAAAGGCACATCTGAATGCTAGCCTAGCAAGCTGCTATACCGGATGTAAAACAACTATAGTCCAAAATCAATCTGCGGACTACTCACCAACCCGTCTGGCCAGCGTGGTGAGTTATGGCCAGATCCTCCATAATATGCAGAGTCTTATTTATTTATTTAGTATCAACGGATAAACCAGTTTAAATAAAAATTACAATTATAATAAAATACAAAATAAAAGTCGCTAATGGACATTCAACAAATCCATCTTCCACATAATGTTGTGTTTGAAAACAATAAACGATTGTTGAGTTAAATCGAAATATTCAACACCGTTAGCTTTGTTTATGAACTGGATCATCCTATTAATAGGACTGTAGAGGCCATAATTGGTCGCATGCTGGCAAGTTCTAAACGCATTAATATGTCTTGTGTTATGCGTTGGTGTATACGGTTGGAAGCAATTCAACAAACGTTTACAATTGATTTTTCCGTTGACCAAACGATAAGCAAAACATAAATCGGCAGCCAAGCGTCTATATTCCAGAGACCTTGTTTTACAGGCGAGGAGGCTATTCGTACTGGAGAATTCATCCGAAGTGAGACCTCGTTTATAATGAAAAAACTTAAGGAATTTCCGTTCCACTGCTTCGCATCTGTCTATATAAGTTTGGTAATAAGGCGACCAAACACTTGAGGCGTATTCCAACTGGGATCTAACAAGTGTAAAATAAAGAATTTTAATGGTGTTAGCAGAGAAATAATTGCTCTGCCTGCGAATAAAACCTAACGTGCGGAGTGCCTTGATACAAATTTTCGCTATATGGCTTTTGAATGTTAATCCGGAGTCCAAGCGTACACCTAAATCATCGATCTCAGTGACACGAATAAGGGCCCTGCCATTGATTTGGTAATCGAACACATCAAAGTTGTGTTTAGAGTAGGATATCACGGAACATTTCTCGAAATTTAGTCTCAATTTATTGAATTGGCACCATCGATGAAGGTTATCGAGATCCTCTTGCATTAACAAGCAGTCGCGCAAAGATTGAATCGCTTTGTAAATCTTAAGGTCATCCGCAAATAGTAGAACCCGACAGTATTTGATGTACTTAACAATATCATTTATGAATAGAAGAAATAAAATTGGGCCACAATGCGACCCCTGAGGAACACCAGATAATACAGAGATAACCATCGAGAGGAAATTCTTAATGCGCACCACCTGCTTTCTGTCCATCAGATAACTACGCAGCCACTTGATTACCGCTGGTCCAAATCCAAACGAAGCAAGTTTCGACAAAAGAATAGGCAACGGAACACGATCAAATGCCTTCGCGAAATCTGTGTACGCTGCATCCACATGCATATGGTTTTCGAATGCCTCCACCACATCCGTAACAAAGGATAACAAGTTGGTAGTAGTCGAACGACCGGGAAGGAAACCATGCTGTTCGACCAGAATGAAGTTTTCACTAGCAGTAAGAAGTTGAGTTGCGACCAATTTGTCTAACAATTTGGGAATAGTAGATTGTATAGAAATACCTCTATAGTTATCGATATTAGAACGATTGCCTTTTTTAAATGTCCAGCAGTGTGCGGAAAAAGGCTGAAGAAGAAGAAGATAGTGGTGTGAATACCTTTTTACCGCATCCCTCGAACCCCGCGCCGCTCTACAAATTCTTACTATTTTAAGATCTTATCCTACCCAATAGACGTCTGCCATTTTCAGTTTTGTATTGAGGGGGTGCCTATCTATAAGCCAGAAAATTTTCATAACTCCTAAAATCCGGGATGAAATCCGCTAATAGCTCTCAATCTATTATTAATGTGAATAGAATGAAACGTATTCGGTACGCAAAGACTTCCACAATAAATGGTATTTTGAATGGTATCATGGTGGAACAGTGTTATATTTGCAGACGAAAGGATCTGGCCATAACTCACCACGCTAGCCAGACGGGTTGGTGAGTAGTCCGCAGATCGATTTTGGACTATAGTTGTTTTACATCCGTTAGCAGCTTGATAGCCTACCATTCAGATGTGCCTGTAGCCCTGTTTTTTGTTAACGGTAGCAATTCGTCAACTCAGGGGGACCGCCGGCTTAACGTGCCCTCCGAAGCACGGAGACTTGGTCATAAGAAAGTTTGACTCCCCGAGTTTGAACCCGGTACCCCGCATTCGCATCCAACTGCGTTAGCTGCAAGGCAATGACCGTTTCAAAAATTTCTATTTGTAACCATATTTTTTCAAACTTTTTTTGTTTTCCGTGACCTAAGGAGAACATGAACCAAATTGTTAATAAAACCAGAGTTTTCTTTTCAAATAATTGAATTATGTGGGAAAGATTGCAATTTTAGTATTAGGTGCCCGGGTTATTATATTAGGTGGAACTCTGCGGGAAGATTTCGGCAGAGAGAGAAAGAAAGGAGACTTACGCCGCGCCGACGGGAAGTCGCGAGCGGCTGTGAAAATTTAAGCGTATAAATTATTGGCTTGTATCAAGAATTTTGCGAATGAATAAAAAGCAAAGGTTAGTGAAAAAAAAGAGTGTTCTATTTCTTTTAGAAAGCATTTAAAAAAGAAGTTTAGAACGATTTCGAAATTTATTGGATTCGTTGAAGTACATTTTGGATAGAAATTGCAAGGTTGTAGGATAACCGCCGTACGGGCCATAAGGACATTTCCGACTGGGTTGGCTTGGTATAATTGTGTATAAAATTAATCCGGCCGATGGAATTTTGCAAACTTTAATGGTCCATATTTTATTTTAGAAAGTTGTTATTTTGGAAAGTTTGTGGTCTGGATTAATTTATGACAATATAATATACAATTTAAAATTGTTATCAAATTAATATTGTAAAGTGGTAGTATTATTTAAAAAAAATTAATTAGAATTTTTGTTAAAATGTACCAGACATCCGTTAGTTGTTATTGCAACGTCATAAAGATCATATTATCAACAAACTAGTAATATGCACCTGCTGATTAAGCATTCGTCTACTTATTACTGATAATAGAGTCGTTATAGCGCGCCACCTATTCTTCAATAGCCTGAATCACCAACAAATGGAATGCTAACACCAGCTAACACCAACTGCATTATCCACTACTTGGAGTATTAAAAATTAATATTTTAATTACAAATTTTCGATTGTAGCGCCTCTGCAGGATTTTTGCGGTAACTTACATTGCGTTCCCCTTTTAAGGCGAGATTTTAGTCGACCACGTTTTAAAATTGAAAGGATGTTAGGGGAAGTGCACTATTCTCATTCCACTGTGGGCTGTGTGGGCGAGTTTTATACTATTTATCTAGAAAGGTAATGAGATATCTAAACATATGATATAGCTTATATTATTTCTTATCAGTTATCACTATAAAAACGTATAAGTTGAATAACGTGATTATTATTCAATATTATTACAATAATAATGTGTACACTAAAACTTGTTTGATCACAAAATTATTATAATATAAAAAACGCAAAAAAAAAATTATTCCGAAATTATTTTCTCTAATAAATTATAAAAAATATTGTTCACATTTAAAATTTTGATTTACTTTTTATACCTTATATTATGCCATATAAAAATAATCACATAGAAAAATCGTTCTATGTCTGTTTTTTTAAGAAAAGAGTAAAAAATTTCTATTCCACGTGGATAACTGGAATATTAACCAATGAAATTGTTTGAAATTTAATTTTAACCTTGAATAGGGTTCAACCTTGCTTGAAATTTAATTTCAACCAATTTCATTGGTTAACATTCACGTTATCCACGTGGAATAGAAATTTTTTACTCGTTTCTTAAAAAAAAACAGACTACAGTGTAAAGTTACGTTACAGAAATAAAAAAAGGCGGAGCTAATGTGCAGTAAGAGGCGGTCGGAGCATAGCGTTCACGCGAGTTGACTATGAACGCTAATCACCCGGTTCGAATCCGAGTGAAGTAAGAACTTTATTCTGACCGTCTCTCCCCTCGGAAGGCAATGGCAAACCACCAGGGTGTAATCTGCCATGAAAGCCTTTAACAAGCATTGTTAAAGGTCACGACGCTTCTGTCAAGAAGCAATACGACGGAGAAGAATGTGCAGTAACGAGAACTCGTACAGCGTGTTTATGTTAGTATCAGTTGGTGATACTAACATAACGTAACAGTCGTTACGTCACGCGGTCTCTACTGCGCCGGATTTCGGCTACGCCTTTTTTTCTTTCCTTAATTTTACAGGCAGTCATCGTAGTTCTTTATTTCTACATGCCCACTATCAATAATTACTGGAAGCAAATAATCAAAATAGGATTTTTTAAATTTTGGTTTCATATTATTAGAGCACAGATTCTAAGCAATTTGCCTTTTTGTCCTTTATTTAGGCAATTCAAAATTTTAAATACAGAAATTCCTTTAGAACGATTTTGGAAATTATGAACCCTACTTTACTTTGCCTAAATGCCTATTTTCGATGTTACTGACCTAAAATAGAGTTTTAATGCCTATAAAGCCTAAACGACTAATAAATTTATCCTGTATAATATGTTACTAAAAGTAAAAAAAATTACATTTTATGTTTTTAAATTTTGTATCTCACAATCAGTGGCAGATTTAGTACTTGAGAAGCCCCAAGCACAATTCAATTTTGAGGCTCCCCTATAAATATTTTCACTGTCCCTACACCCTACAGTGTGCATTCTATGCGCACGCTTTTTTACTATAATAATAAATTTATGTACTATATTGTTATGGCTTAAAGTTAGATAGGTATCCTCAAATACAAAACTGTAAGTGGCAGAGGTTTTCCCGGTCGGATAACGGGGGGGGGGGGGAAGGTGAATTTCCCAAAAATTAAGAATTT
The DNA here is from genome assembly GCA_958510855.1 of Rhagonycha lutea. Lineage (NCBI taxonomy): Eukaryota > Metazoa > Arthropoda > Insecta > Coleoptera > Cantharidae > Rhagonycha > Rhagonycha lutea. The sequence continues at coordinate 32,451,655 of OY294041.1, forward strand.
CTGCAGATTTCCCCAAACGGTTACATAGTGTTTGTAGATATATGAAAAAATTAGCAAATCAAAATTCGGTCGGGAACATGGTTAAATAAATTTTTTTATATCGTAAAACCGAAAAACATATACTTACAAGCAAAGATATAATATGAGATGTAACGATAGAAAATACAGTGAAAACTCTCTAAATCAAATTCTCATAATGTATTAAAATTTGTTCGAATTAGGGGGAGTTCGAATTAGAGAGTAAGAATTGGATTGTAAGTTAGTTGGACGTGCCAAATAAATAATTCGATTTAGAGAATATTTCGAATTTAAGAAAGGTCGATTTAGAGAGTTTTGACCGTACTATCCAAAATATATAATTATGCTTTTTTCTCCAGTAAATAGATGGCATTACTACTTTTTTTCCTCCATTTACAGATGGCGTTACCGATTTGGGGTTACTATTTTTAAATATCGTGAATTTAGTTAAACATAATATCATAATTTTTTAGAAATACTAAAATTGTATTAAACACTTTTAGATTTTAAAAAATAACTATTAGCAATCAATCCTCAAATTTCAAATTTGAAATTGGAGTAGTAAACTAAATATTTTTCCAAGTTTAAAGTAAAGTAGGTTCGTTTTTCCGTTATCAGTGCAATAACTAGGGTAAAAAGAGCCTGTGGTGGACGGTTTAATTTGCCCCCCCCTCTTCTAACCAAAGACTTTCTTAAACGTTAAATATTTATTTACACAATTAAAAACATTGTTGAACCAAAATAAATTTCTCATATTTTATTCAGCAACAGACAAATAATGAAGCAGAAATATTCTAATGTAAGAAATGTAAAAAATACCTTTTTAACCCCCATCGACGTAGGGATATTGAAAATTAAATATTAATTTTTGTTGCATGAAACTAAATAATGGTAAACTTATAATCTTTTTGTCTACTCTGCGAAAAATCAAGTTTTCTCCTTGCTCAACAAAAAGTTACTCTTTTGTAACCCCCTGGCCAAGATTTAATTATATTTTCTTTTTTGAGAATTATTGGCTTACCTACTTTTATTTTAATTCCGCATTATTTATTACCTACATTTTTTAACTTCTAGTTATTTTACATATTTAGCTTGACAGTGATTCTATTGTTTTTAAAAAAGTTTTTGAAAGAAAAAATAGTTTAGGAAAAATATAATTTATTTTGCGCTTCAATCATGGCGTGCACCTCCTTTCCATGCTCCTGATTACGGCACTGTTAGTACTGATTCATAAGCCGAAAAACATCATTGTACAATACAAGAAGTTATGAGACAAAATTTAAAAGAAGAGTTAATAAAAATACAAGAACTCGTAACGTTATAACATCTCCAGTTTTTCTAAAATTATTCGTTTAGGCTTTTTAGGCATCGAAAATAGGCATTTAGGCAAATTAAACTAGGTTTCCAAATTTTAGAATGCGTGCTTTAGTAATGAGAAAGCCGCGTATTACCCATTTTTCCGCTAATAATAATATTACAATCACAGCAACAAAGATTATAAGCAGTAGGTATGTAATAAGTAGAGACCGGATTATATGCAACATAAAAAGCTCGAAATATGCATGAAAAATGCTTAAAATATGCATGAAAAATGTCAATATATGCAATACCAAATAATAATAAACAGAGTAATTATTAGATATTTTATTTCTAAATCAATAATCACTAGAAATAATTTTATCAGTATTTTTATTATCTATTTATTTGTTATTCTTTTTTGCTACTGTTGTAAACAGAAACGATCAGGTACTGTTCCAAATGTTCAGTAGTAAGGTTGTGTCTTCGATCGCTTAAAATATTTTTATAAACAGAAAAAGACCGTTCTACGTCAACTGAAGTAACTGGACAGTATTTGGGTGCTATTTTGGAGCAAACAGTAAAAGCCGTTACGTGCGCGCGTGCGCAGTTACACACGTCGAATGTGCGCACGCGCAAAAATTCCCGGCAAATGTGAAGCGTATTTAAATGTAAAGTGCGCGCATGCGCCATACTCAAGTCGAATGTGCGCCGAATGTGTGTAAAAATTAAATTTTTAGTTTTATAAACAGGAGCGGATCAGAGTTTAGGGTCCAAATCTAAAACTTTATTTAACTCTTAACGGTCCTGTCATTAAAAAGCTTTTAAGCTAACACTAACCTAAACTCGATCGGTGGATCTCTCTTTTAACGGTCTTCCCATTAAAATAAAAATCGATTCCTAACACTAACCTGGTGGATCTCTGTTTTAAGGGTCCCCTCATTTAAAAAAAATCGTTTCCAAATACTAACCTAAGCTCAACCGATGAATCTCGATTTTCATGGTCCCCTTAATAAAAAAATGTTGTTTCCTAACACTAACTTAAGGTCCACCGGTGGATCTCACTTTTAACGGTCCCCCCCATTAAGAAAAATCAATTCCTAACACTAAAAAGCTTTTCCTAACATTAACCTAAACTCGACCGGTGGATCTCTCTTTTAACGGTTCCCCCATTAAAAAAAAATCGATTCCTAACACTGACCTAAGCCCGTCCGGTGGATCTCTCTTTTAAGAGTCCCCCTCTATAAAAGAATGGTTTCCTAACACTAACCTAAACTCGATCGGTGGATCTCTCTTTTAACGGTCTCCCCATTATAATAAAAATCGATTCCTAACACTAACCTGGTGGATCTCTGTTTTAAGGGTCCCCTCATTTAAAAAAAATCGTTTCCAAACACTAACCTAAGGTCAACCGATGGATCTCGCTTTTCATGGTCCCCTCAATTAAAAATTTTTTGTTTCCTAACACAAAATTATTATATCGTGCTCCCTCCCATTAAAATAATCGTTTCTTAAAGGCCGTGTGACACTTGTACTAACAAACAAATTTGGTAACAACCCATTGATTGGTTAAACAAAAATAAACAATGAACGGGATTTTTAATTTAACCAATCAATGGGTTGTTAACAAATTTGTTACAAATTAGTACAAGTGTCACACGGCCTTTACACTAACCTAAACTTGACTGGTGGATCTCTCTTTTAACGGTTTCCTCATTAAAAAAATCGTTTCGTAAAACTAACCTTAGCTCGACTGGTTGTTAATTATTGTTGATTTTTTCAAGTACTCGAAAACATTCGTATATTTGCAGCTTAATTCATAGCTTTAAAAATTTGTGCAAAAACAAATTGCAGTTCGAGAGCACTGAAAAGAACTGTACCCATAATTTCCAATTAATGGTTGCAGAAGTACCAACTAAAGTTTAACCAAGTGTAACTAAATAATACCAACCGGTACAACGTCGCAATCGCCGTGAGTAACTGCGCACGCGCGCACGTAGCGACTTTTACTATATGCACAATTTTGGCACTCATTACTTCTGGCAAAAGCTCTCCCGTTCCATTTATAAAACTATTAATTTGACACAAAAAGGTACAAAGCCTGGGTTACTGTTTAAAATGTTTTCAAACATCACCCTCGCATTTTTCTGATGTAACTGTTTCTGTTCCGCGTAAAGCTGACGCGAAGTCAATTTGTTGGAATTGCCACAAAGGCGACCATACATATCCTAATTGCGAGGTGGCTCCCTTTTCGCAAAAGAGCTCGCTCTGGTAGATTTTTAAAATACTCTAAATATAGCACGAAAATATGCAATATCACTACTTTTTAGTTAAAATATGCAAAAATATGCAATAACCGGTGAAAAGGGGCTAAATATGCAAATGCATATGCAACATGCAAATGCATATAATCCGGTCTCTAGTAATAAGAATAAGTTAAAATTGTTAAACGATTCCGCGACTATAATGTACCCCTTCCACAACTCCACCGTCTGATGCTATAAAGAAGTGGAGGAGTATTCCCCTGATTTGTCTAAGTTTATAATGCAAATAATTTTCAAAACAACACATTTTGAAACTTAAATTACTCAATTATTAAGTTATCAATAACAATGAAAATTTTTTCTCGGTCAGTTAAAGGTTGTCTTTGGGTATAAACAGAAAAAGATTATTCGATTTATTATTTATGCTGGTTCAATAACATATTAAAAATGTCTTATATTAACGAACTTTGTGAATTTTTTAAACTCCTTTCTAAGCAAAAAAAATACCAAAATTTTGCTATTAGAGCCTGAAATAACATCTTTTTAATGCTTGGTAAAAAGAATAGATCGATTAGTTTACAAATAACTCTACAATTTAGGATATAAATTGCATCGATTTCAAAGCATTTTCAACTGCTAAAATCCCACCTTAATGCAAATCTGTAGGTACAAAATTATAATTACTTATTTATCAAAGAAAGGGACACCGTCATCAATGACGCAACATTGGTGCGCTTTGTTTGACTGTTTAATTTCCTAATCACGGTACCGTGGAACCCTCGTAGCTACCCACCCCAGCTACGCCACTGGTTAAATTTAAGTCTGTTTACATCATTATCATTTGAATTTCTTGGTGCTCGAATTTTATAAAATAAGGGCAGGAGATTTGAAACTCGAAGTTTAACTTTACACGCAAGATCGTAAATATCATAACTTCTCAAATTTTTGCAATTGAAATTCAAAAGTTTGTAGCGATTACCTACCGGTTACGTGTAAATAGCAACAAAAAATATTACATGGATTGGAGCTTTTTGCGAAAAAAATTACTTTGCAATTAATTTAAAATTAAAAATTTACCTGGTTTTTAAGTAATAGAGCAACAATTCGTATATGAATTCAACACAAACATGAACAAAAGCACACTGTCGCGTCGTCGTTGTAAAATGTTGTTATGATATGGAATAGACTTGGTCTTATTATTCTCTCTTTTGTACCCACTGCTTTTCAGCCTGATGATGTCATCTCAATGTATCAGGAATTCTCTAGCACGATAACGATATGAAGTGCGAGTACCTACATGCGTTTAAGCACATGGAAAATTCAACCTTGAACAAATAAAAACATTAAATCACTTACTATTCGGGGATGCACCTAAATACAACTCTTGCTCTAAAAAAATCTACTAACGAAAAATTATGCAACTTAAAAGTTATATTTTTGTATTTTATATTATTTTTATGTAGGTAGGGTGGGGCAGGTTCGGACATGGGGCACCTCCGGACAGTTTGAATTTACCGCCATAGAATGGTGTGATATCAGTCATTTAGACAGTATGTATTCCTTTACCGTTTTAATAATGTTGGATGTCTTAATTTGTCAAGTTCGTTTACAAATTTTTGTTTTATGTGACAAAATTTAAAAATATAGTGTTCAATATAACTTTTAGTGAAGCCAGCGTAAGGTTTTACGAAAAGAATAACAGTTTAAGGTACGACTAATCTTATTAATCCTAATAATTATTGATACGTTTAGAAACACATAATCTCAAAAAAACGTGCATCAAAGCAAGGTGCGAATTTATATTTAAATATTTACATATTTTTGCTACATGGGGCACGTTCGGACATTTTTGGTGGGGTAGTTTCGGACTGTCCGAATGCGGTGCTTAATCGCCAAATTTCAATTCATGTGGCTGCAAGCACTTTTGACATACCAAAGTCAACTCTTTATGATCATGTAAAAATAAAAAAACGTAGCAATATTATTAATATATTAAATATAAAATATAAATAAATAATATTAATGTAACATTCACCTATTTCCAAAGCCAATATAGTATCAAAGTTACCTAATCCAGACGGAGCCCCAGGGACGTCAAGGATGTCTTCACTTTACAGGTTTAATGTAAACTTTGACAGTTATAATGTACAATAAAAAAATATGTATATTTTTGCGTTTTTTCACACTTGTCCGAAACTGCCCCACTACTTGTCCGGATGTACCCCACCATGGGGCAGTTTCGGACAAATTCCCTTTTTGGGAAATAAATTAATTTAGAAAAAACTACTGTATTTCCTTTGTTTAAAATAGGGTTTAAGGGAAGTAAATAGACCAATGTAACCCTAGGACTCAAAAATAATCTTGATTTTCTTCTTCCCTCTGAAATATGAATTTTTGAAAAAACGTGTCCGAACCTGCCCCACCCTACCCTACTTAGGGAGAGTGGGGTCACCTGAACCATTTTTTTTTCGTTGCTAAAAAATATTTTTTGTACATAGTAAAATTATTTTTCCTGATGGTTTATCGTTGCGAAGGTTCAAATAATAAATTTGCGCGGGCGTTGTTGGGGATATATTTTTGAACAGCAACCATCGAGACAAAATTGCAACCCACAAAAATGGTCATTTTGCTTTATATTTCTATAATCAGCCCTAGAGAGGGACTCCATGTATATTATAATGATCAATGATCTTTCGCTCTTATCTCAGGGTTAGGTACCAATTTTAAATAAAAATAAAATCATGGAGGGTAAAATTGATGATTTTTTTTGCTTTAAATTGAATTTACTTAATTTTTCTTTACTGAACTTGAATATGCCAAGGGTTGTTAAGTTTAATAGCAGTGGTGTAACTTCAAATGTTAGGCCCGGGTGTAAGAGCTTTGACGGGCTCCTCGCTTGAGAAGTGTGCGAAAAAAATGGCAAAACTTGGTCGCATATAATGCAGTTTAGGGGGGGGGGATCAAAGCATTGGGCTAGGGGCCATTGTTCCTTCTGCCCCCTCCCCGGTATTTACACCACTATCTATATACCTCCAACCTCCCTAGTTAGAAAGCTCATTTCTTCACATTTCAGGGTGTTTAACTGGCTTGTTCACCTTAGAAAATAGAAAAAAACACTTAAAAATGAGATAAAATTAAGTATTTTGTAGTTTATATTTTTGAAAAACCTATCTCTAACCTGAAGGGTACCCTTATAAATAAACATTTGAAATGTCGCAAATAAACAAAAGATACATGTTCAAGAATTAAATTTGTATTTTTATCAATTTTAAAAAGTCATAATAGTTACTTCCTTGTGCTGGCGGGAATTCTAATACTAAAATAAAAAAAATAATAAAAATATAATCCAATTAGATTACCCTGGCTGTGCGGCCTGAAGGCCGCACTTTAATCATTAAGTACTATGTAACTATAGACCAGCAGTCTGGCGTAAATCAATCACGGATAGACTACATAGCGGAAAACCGCGGTTCTAATCCTGATTAAGTCGGATATGTGCTGTGATTTAAAAAGTCTAAAATCGATCTTTGGACTATGGGGAAGGAAAAGGAAACCACCCCATTAACATTTCCTTAGTAAAGTCTTCCTGGCTTAGACAGGAAGATCGCTTACGTCTAAAGAAGATATGGCACTAAGAAGAAGAAGATGTACTACTTACTAATAGTTACCATTAATAGGTAAAATAATAAGTATGGAATACCCCCCAGCTGCAAGAAAGCAATGAGACGACATAATATGTAGATTGTTTTCATCTTGTCTTGGAGGGTATACCCCGTACCCCCCAGACCCAAAGGTTTCACGCCCATTTCTTCACAATTTAGAGGATGTCCGATATTGATGCCTCTTATTTTAGGGCGCCGAGTGTAAAATATGAAGAGATGGATGGGAAACCGGGGGGTCTGGGGGTATGGAATACCCCCCAGGTGCAAGTAAGCGTCATGGAAACTTTTCAAAATTTACAGCGACGCAAATTTTAATCGTTGAAGAATTTTAATCTTGTGCATGACTTACTTAGAGCTGGAGGGTATTTCATACCCCCCCAAACCCACCGGTTCCAAGTGAAAGGTTTTTGAGGAAACAATTTACATGATGTAATAAACTTTATCACATTTTTTATTAATGTTCTTTCCATTTTGTAGTAAGGGCAGTCAAACAGCTGTAGGATTTGTATCAACCCTTTATTGTTTTCTAATCAAATTTTAATTTCTGGAATACCCCCCAGCCATAAGAATGCAATGAGACGACATAAAAAGATTGTTTTCATCTTATCCTCCGTACCCCCCCCCCCCCGGTTTCACGCCCACTTCTTCACATTTTAGAGGATGTCCGTAACTGGTGCCTCTTATTTTAGGGTACCGAGTGTAAAATATGAAGAGCTGGACGCGAAACCGGGGGGTCTGGAGGGTATGGAATACCCCCCAGCTATAAGAAAGCAAAGAGACGACATAAGTAGATTGTTTTCATCCCCCCAGACCCCCCGGTTTCACGCCGGTTACACAACTTTCAGCGTATGGTTCCATACAACAAACCTGGTAAGTAATTTGATTCAGCTGTTCAGTAAACATAGCTCGGCCTATGGCCTCACAATTTTATATTGGCAATGTCTTGATAAACTTGTTCGCATATAATGCAGTTTAAGGGGGGGACAAAGCATTGGGCTTGGGGCCATTGTTCCCATTTTAGAGGATATCTGATACTGAGGATACTGATGCCTCTTATTTTACGGCACCGAGTGTAAAATATGCAGAGATGGATAGAAACCCGGGAGGTCTGGGGTCTCATCTATAAGAAATCAATTAGACGACATAAGTAGATTGTTTTCATCTTGTTCTGGAGGGTACTCCGTACTCCCCCCCCCCAGACCCCCCGGTTTCACGCCCGCTTCTTCACATTTTAGGGATAAATTTTGTTTTGATTTAACGATGCTTTTAGGTATGAAAATAAATATTTAAAATAATATTTTGTTCAAACGGGCTGCGGGGGGGAGGTAGTGCAAATTAACCCGCTTGCAAGAGGCGCTTTTACCCTTCTTAGGGTTCTGGTGGAAGGGGTATATACAATGTTATTCAAAAGTAGGCGGTTCTGAGGCCCATTATGAGTGTCACCTCCTATTATGAGTGTCGGATATATGATCTAATGTGTCGGATTATGTGATAGTTCGGCTTCACAGGGTGGAGCAGGAACAGTGTTAAAAAAATCCTAATTCCTGGTTCTGAAAAATTTCACAAAAATTAAAAATATCCTAAGCAACATGCAAACAATCTTTTGGAATTCCTTCACAATTAAATTCAACGAAATAAGAATTGATCAAATTTTAAAAAATTATTTAACCACGTTAGAATTTTCCGACCTCTTTAAAAGAAAATTTCACATAATTGTGTTTTGGAATTCCTATAAATTAAAAAATAATTCTTAAAATTCCGCCTGCAGCATCTTCAAAAATTATGAATTTGAAACTTGCTTGAACTGTTGGTAATAAGCTCTCGTAAGCTTGTGGTTATTGAGTTTACCTGCTAAACCGTAGATCATGTGTTCGGTCCTCAAATCCATCAATTTTTTTTTTCAAACAAATTATTTTAACAATGATCTAATTTATTATCTGAATTAATTATATTAAATTTTAAATCAAATTTAATGTGAGCTTATCAGGAAGAAATGGGATCAACTTGGGAACTTCTGTAAAGGGCGTTCTCCATTTTTTCCAAATTATTATGACACCTGACTCGCCTTTTTGTTATAGTTGGTCTTCTCCGTCTTCTCCTCTCCGTTGTGATGTTATTTTTGAATTCAATTCCAAATTTGTATGCGCCCCTCTATTAGCATTTTAGGGAAATTCTTGTTGGCCGATAAGATCGATTCCGGATCTTTAGATCATTTTTTTTTCTTGGTAGGCGGATTGATTCGTTTTTGTTTATTTTTAGTAGTCGAGTGAAATGCTGAAAGCACGTGGGTAGTTTTTGATTTGGAAAAATATTAGTTATGTGTTTGGATTTCCGGTCCGATTAATTGTGGGTTTGGTGGTTTGAAGTGTTGATTTCAGATACCCATAATTGGATGAAAGGAGCAAGTCATATTTTGGAGATTCCGGAAAACGTTGTGGAAAGTGGTATTAGTCCCCCCCCCCACCAGTTGTGACTTTATTTACTTTTGTTTTTACCGTACCTTAAGTTTTGCATCGTTGTTATTGGTTTGTTACATGGGAAATCATCACCGAACAAGTATTAAGATTCCCTAGCGTGCGACTTGTGACCTTTGACATATTCCCAGCTAGTATAATCGAAGGTAAAGTGAGTCGATACGGAGCGTTTTATCTGGTGGCGCCCTACTTACCCCAAGATACTAGTTTTCGAATACGACCACCCCTCCATCTCTTATTGCAGTGCCAATGGTCATTTGGTCCACGCCTTATCTCCACTGAATTAAAGCGTATTTTCGCGAGGATCCCGGTTAGTACCGCTCGGTTACTTTTGGTCAACTTTGGTTAGTCCCCCACCACAATTTCTAATTTAACATAACCTCAAATCCTCGTCTTTAGAACGTTTAGAACCACTTCCAACTTTAAAATTTAAATTGTGGCGCACATTTGTACTAGCAAAGCAACCGCAAAAAGTAACCACTGATTTTGAGCGGTCGTCTTTGGTTAACTTTGGTTGGGTAACTTTTTAACCAAAAACTACCTCCCCTATGACCGTTCGTCGCGAAAATGACACCGGTTAGTTTTGGTCACATTTGGTTAACTTTTATGCCTCGCGAAAATACGCCTTAAGCTAGCGAGCCACTTGTTTTAAGAGAGAAGATCCACTCGGCTGGTTATTTTATGTCGCTAGAGTATTTAGTCCGTGACACCGCGTAACATAGCGCATCCTGCGGCCTTTGCACTTCTTATATCACTAAGCATAACTCGACCTACGGCCTCGTACTTCGTTACTCTAATCCATTTTAATCTTAATTTATTAGATTTTTTAAATTTTAATTCTCGAATTTTCTTCCAATTGAAGCAATTCCTAATACCTTCCGCAATTCCAGCATCAATCATCACAAAATATAGATCAACCTCCGGCCTCGCCCTTCTGCTCTTCGTTTAATATAGATTATCGGATTATCCGATTATCGACTAAAAATCAACATTTTTGTCTATATAGGTGAAAAAAGAATTAAGTTCAATTACAAAATTTTATATTGAAAATGGCCAACATAAATAATACTTTTGAAGGCGAACAATGTCCAATTTGTTGCGAAGATTATACAAATCAGGAAGTTGCTGTAACTGACAGCTGTAACCATAATTTTTGTAATGAGTGCTTGCAGACATGGGGACGTAATAATTCTACGTGTCCATATTGCAGAGCTTTAATTCAAACGATAACGATTTATGGTCATCAAGATGGCGGGTATATGATGAGGCAAAGGAACGTTGAGTTTAAAAACGTAGGCCCCAGTTGGCCAGTAAGAAGGATTCAATTGCAGACCGGAAACGGACAAACGGCGCAACGTCACCACAGAAACAGATGTATAGGTGGACGTCGGAATCGCCATTAACGGTGCTCATAAGCCTTTTGCCAAAGCGGGAGGGGAGGAAATAAATAAATAATTTTTTTTTTCTTCAGAATTGGACTGCCTTAAATACTTTTCCGCACTAGTGCGGGAAAGTTTAATCTATCAATCACAGCCTGAGAAGTAACTTCCCTAGCTGTTATCAGAGCAGACAAATAAACCTTGTACTTTTCTGCAAATTTCGAGCAGTTCTTCAGCAATTGTGTAACGTTTGGTAGATCCATAGTTTTAGACATTTTAACCTAAACGATCGACACCAAATCTACTTATAATAAAAGACCAAGAAGCTCCTCCTCCTCCACCGTGTCACTTTTTTAGGACAAGCGACGTACTCTGATTAGTCTTGTCAAACAAAAAGCAGAAGAAAACCCAAAAGCAAAAGGCAAAGCAAAGCAAAAACAAAAGGAAACATGTCAGGTTCGTTTTCTTCGTTTTGTGTGGGTTCTTTTATATTTTCATCCATTTTGGTAGAAAAACAAAATTACGATGCTTTGATTTTATCTTTTGGTTAAACGTTGGTAATAATTCCACGTTTGATGTAAGATCTCTTATTGATCTTATTAATTTTTAATACAATTCTCTATTCTATTTCCTTTCTATTTATATTTCCTCGATCTTTTCATATTCAATGTTCTTCTTAAAGAACATAGAATATAGAAGATCGCAGGAGAACGAAAAGGAAACTTTGTCAATTATTATCTTAATAAAATGTATCTAAATAGAATTTATCCCTCGGATATTATCATTGATCTTTGCTCGGCCTTCAGCCTCACTCGTGAAAAATGCTACCATATGTGAATATTCTAATTGTTAGTCTTTACGATTTACACTTGTAAATTCCACTTTCAAGTTTCCTATTTTCAAACTTGTGGGTGGAGATAAAATTTTTCCCCTTCACTATTTTAGTAGCCCCTACGCGCATGCGTAAGCTTAGGTTATTTGTTTGTTTTTTTGTACAAATTTGTGGTCAATGTTCAATCCAACCGGATACGATTGGAATATTGTTCAACTTTGATGTTTTCTTGAATAAATTTGTAGTCAGCAAGGGAGCGGTCGGTAGCGTGAATCTCGTTAATAAATTCATGCGCATTAGTGGTGACCACAATGGCGACCATTGTTGATGTGGAAAATTCGATTTTTAATATTATGAGCTGGTTAAAAATTGAATCGTGTTTGCTCCTAATTATTTAAAAGTTCGTGATCACAACCACATCACATCAAAATTTCGTTGTGCAAGCCACAATTCCTGTAACCTTAATTATATTATTGAGGTTTCATTCCGGTTTTTATCCCCATAGATCCTCATAACCTCAAAATTGCATTAATAATACAGGAAAAAGAAAACAAACCAAATGATAATAATTTTTTTTAGGTAAAATCTAAACAATAAGAAAACTATTTCTTATTTACTATGCATTCTTAAACGATGTCCATTTAAACCTGGTTTATACGAAAATTTAGCGTCACAAATGTCACACACGTACGGTTTCTCACCAGTATGAATCCTTGAGTGCCTATTTAAACTTCCCTTATCTTTACATTTATAGTCACAATTTTCACACGAGTACGGTTTTTCACCTGTATGAATTCTCATATGAATTTCTAAACTTCGCTTGCGTCGACTTGTAAAATCACAAAACGAACACGAAAACGGCTTCTCGTCAGCGTGAATTTTCAAATGCGATTGCAAACTAACCTTCAATTTGAATTTCAAATCGCAAATATGACAAGTGAAAGGTTTCTCGCTTGAATGTCTAATTAAATGAATATTTAAAAGTACTTTACGTGCACACTTAAAGTCACATAATTCGCACGCGAACGGTTTCTCGCCAGTATGAAGCCGTAAATGATTTACTAACGCATACTTTCGTGAACATTTCCAGTTACAAACTTCACACGCAAACGGCTTCTCGCCAGTATGAATCATTAAATGTATTTTTAAACTTGCATTTTGTGTGCACTTATAGTCACAAATTTCGCACGAAAATAAATCGTTGCCCGTGTGGTTTTTTAAGTGATTCCTTAAGTTGTCTTTAAGTGCACTTTTGTAGCCACAAATTTCGCATTTAAATGGCTTCACGTCAGAATGAATCCTCTTGACGTGTTTTATTAAATAATATTTTAAGGTGCATTTATAGTCACAAAAACCACATGAAAATGGTTTCTCACCAGTATGAATTAATAAATGCTGGCGTAAAGATCCCTTGCGTGCACTTGTAAAGTCACAAAACGAACATTTAAACGGTTTCTCAGCCACATGAACTTTTAAATGTGCTTTTAGTCGATCCTTAAGCGAACATTTATAGTCACAAAGTTCACATGCGAATGGTTTCTCGCTTCCGTGAGTACTTAAATGTTTTTTTAAACTACAGGACAGTGAACACTTATAATCGCAAAATTTACACGTATACGGTTTCTCGCCTGTATGAGTTCGTAAGTGTTTTGTTAAATTTCCTTTCGCTGCACTTTTATAGTCGCAATATTTACACGCAAATGGTTTTTCGCCTGTATGAGTTCTTAAATGCATTTTGAAATGATTTAGTGCTTTAGATTTAAAGTTGCAAATTTTACATGCGTATAGATTCTTGCCAGTATGAATTTTTAAATGATGCTGTAAGGCTGCCTTTGTTCCACTTTTGAAGTCACAAATTTCACACAAAAACCGTTTCTCGCCGGTATGGACTCTTAAGTGAGTTTTTAGATTTTGTTTTTGTATGCATTTGTAATCACAAATTTCACAATGGAATGGTTTTTCGGTAGTGTGAGTTCTTAAATGTTTTTTTAAATCTTCCCTTTGCGCACATTTATACTCACAAGTTGCACAATTATATGGCTTCTCGCCGGTGTGGGTTCTTACGTGGTGGGTCAAACTTTGATTATTTTTACATTTATAATCACAAAATTGACACGCATACACTTTCCGTTTACGTTTTCTATCCGGTTGATATTTTGAAATTAAAGTCTCTGCCTTAATGTCTATTGAATGATGAAGATCTTCCAATTTGAATTCCATTACTTACGACTTGATTTGGGAGATAATATTTGGAGATTCCTGAAAAAAACAAATTTTTAGTAAGCGTAACATAACAAAAGTGTACTGATGGGGGGGGGCTAAAATCAGGCAAATTTTTTGATATTTCCTTGTAAATACAAACTTTTTAAGACTTATTTGATTATATACCCTTTAGGCAGTGGCGCATCCACTGATGGTTTTGGAGTTAATCGCCCCCCTCCAAGGGCATAAAAATTACACAATATTTTTCCCCAATTAAAATATAAATTATTAATAGCAATAATATTATACCCGTCACCTTCACCATGTCGCGTATATAACCCTTAAACTGCCCTTATGGGTTGGTCGCTTAGGGTTACCGACGGTTTTTCTTTATGTAATTAATAAACAGCTAATTTAGTAAACTATTTGCATAAGGGTACCTTCCCCTAGAACGTATTCGTATAATTATAAAAATTAGTGATGACGTAAAAACGCCTAGAAATCGACCAACTATTACTAATATAAAGGATAACATAGTAAGAACTGCAATTTTAAATTTTCCGCCATTTTTCAGTTGACAAACGTATATTTTTTATACAATTTTTAAATAGATGCAATAAACTATTTCAATTAAATCAGGAAGAAAGGAAATCACGAGGAGGAGTTTTCTAGCAAATTATTATAAAAATGAGAAATATAGTGTACGCACTTCGGGAGTATTCGCGTTTTACATTAACAAAACGCCACCACACGGAATAATTTCGAAGTTCATTTAGAAAGTATTTTGCTTTGTTTACATAATGAATTTGTTTACATAAATCCATTTAAAACGTATGGTTTGCAGCGCCACCAACGGTAATATAAAACGCGAATAATTAACTTGTAACATCCAAACTAACTACAAAATTTGCGTGCTTCTATATTTATCTTCTATCTGTCTGTTAGTAACGCAAAATTACGTACGACCTAATTTTCTCAATACTAACGCAAAACTAATAATAAAATCCCAAAGGGGAGGGAAATTATTATATTTGACTTAAAATTTGCAGTCAGTATTATTGTAGGCGGAGCTACTCTTAAATTTGGGAAGAGGGGCCTAATCCAGCATTAAAAATGGATACTCGAATACAAATAGATATGTTACGTGTGCTTAGCAGTATCGAATGATTGGAGAGGTATTAGTAATACTCAATTAACAAGGGCAAAATTTATTTTTCCGAGGCAAAGTCGAGGGACAAATCGAGGGCGGAGCTACTCTCAAATGTTGCGGATACTAATTTAGATTTTGCGTGTGTTTAGATAAATCAAACCTCGTAACTTCGTCTATGGTTGGAGGGTATTCTATACCCCCCAAACCCCCGGTCTGAGTAACCAACATAGTGCGCTCTATATCGCAACGGCTTCAAATTAGAAAATACCCCCCTCCGAGTTCCAGATATTTACCCCCAAATTCATAAGTCAGATTATTTTTATATTAGTAGTACCAACGGAGTTTTCCATAGGTTGGTTAATTAATTATGCGATTTTTAAATATAGTACGCAATTAATAGGTGAGATTATAAAGCTTTGATAAATTTATCTCTAGTTTAAATATTTAATAAACTTGTTGTGGTGTAAGCCGTGCTTTGAAATTAACTTGACATTTAATTTCCAAACGCCAAAAGTTCGCGTATCGCGTGTAGAAACAACGTGTAACACTAAAATAGTTAGCTAGCTTAAAGTAAATTATTCTTTTACAGTTCAACAGATGACAGATGGCGTTTGGAAATTAAATGTCAAGTTAATTTCAAAGCACAGCTTACACCACAACAAGTTTATTAAATACTAGCTGGAAGGCCCATCCACGGACGGGCAGTTCACTAAGGTTTAAAACTCGATTGGTGTGCTACTCGATCCCAGGGGTAGGTGATTTTAACTTTTAAGTTGGTACTACCAACGACCAATCAGAATGCGCTGTGTGTCCTAAAAATGACACGCTGGAGGAGCGTGCTGGTCTTTTATATGTTTGATTTAAACTGATGTAGTAAAATTCACCAACCACAAACTTTAATATTGTAAATTCTAATCAAATTTACAAAATGTGGGCCGATAAGTCTGTATTTCGCCACGGTCGGTTTGTTTTACAACATCATAAAAGACAGGTGGCGTCAGATAGCCGGAGTTACCTAGCCAACTTTTAACGTTATGGATTTATGTGATTGATGGCTCGTTAGCATTGTACCGCAGAACCAGGGTGCATCTGATGAGACTATGCCGTATGGCTAAAGTCGAAATCAGCTGATAATGCAATGAGGTTTCTGTAGGTCGGTGTTTTCGACTTCTTTCGCATTTCATGCGTTTTTTGTTGGTGAAGTCTGGTTTATATTGACTAATTACACTTTGTCAATCGTGTGTGTCGGTCCATTGTGATGATGGTTGTGTCTCTAAAGAGAACTCCTTCCTGATCATAAAAGTTCCTTCTTATGGTTTTCTAAAAAGCAAATTAAAAACACTTTCCATGCACTTTTCCAAAATTTATTCAATTAAAACTAATTTTACAAAATCAAAATTCTCTTTTACTTTTTTCGCCGCCATCCACCTACGTGGCATCCAAGCGAGCGAGTCCTCGTTCGCAGGCGCGGATATTTTTTCTTCTAAAAATCAAGTGGCGCAACATGAAATTTTTACAAATATAAAATTTTTCAAATTTTTCAAAATTTTTTATAACAGAACCCCTACAAATTTTGGTTGTCTACAACCCTTAAAAAGAAAACACCACACTATATACACGGTAAAAAAAGTACGTAAAATTACAGTATAAAACAAGTAATTTTTAAAATTATGAAGTATGTATTTCATATAAGAATGAAATACATGAAGTAAAATTCATGTAAAAATACATATTGTGTAATATTACAGTAATAATAGTCGTAATAGTAATACTATTATTACTGTAATATCACACAATATGTATTTTTACATTAATTTTACTGTAACAATTACTTGTTTTTTACTGTAATTTTACGTGCTTTTTTTACAGTGTAGAGATAAATTTATCAGAGCTTTATAATCTCGGCTATAACTCTTGGTAACAATTATTGATATTGAATGTTGTGCGGCCTTCGAGAGGATTGCGATCTTATCTGAAGACATATTTGTTGTTCAGCTTGCGGCCTCATTCGGAGGTTTTGTAAAAAATCAAATACTTACGTCTATTTCATAGGTCATCAATTTCTTATAGGTTGGTAACCTTTCTTTGGCGGGTAAGAACCGAACGAATCAATCAGAAAACCGGCTATAAATGACACGGAGGAGGAGATTTCTAGCAAACTATTATATTTAATATTGGTGCTTCAGTCTTAGGACCGTCCGTAATTTGGCGCATTTTATAAATAATCGTCGATAAAATATGGATATTATGCAGTAGGAAACTGGAAGATTAATTTAGATTATTTTAATTACAGAGGCTACAGTCCGCCGTGGTCAGATATAGGGCGCCGGGGCCGTGTGTAAACCGGGGGTTGGAATACCCTCAAGTGTATTACCTAGCTCAGTGATTCTCAACCACTGTGCCGCGGCACTTTTGTGTGCCGCGGAAATTCTAAAAGTGTGCCGCGAAATTTTAGATATTTAATTATGTTAATATTATTAAATAATATGATTTAAAATTATTTTATTTCGCACATTTAAAATTATTATCATAAACTATTTTAAGCAGTGTGTTATAGGTAAGTAAATAATTTTTAAACTTTTCTTTTTCTTTGTGTGCCGCCAAATTTTGAAATCGTTAAAAGTGTGCCGCAACAAAAAAAAGGTTGAGAATCACTGACCTAGCTATTTCGAAGAAGCAACATGATGAATTTTTAAAAAGATCCAAATTCTTAAAGAGTAGTTTTGTTACATACTTTACAGACAAGGGGTACTCCATACCTCCCCCCCCCAAGTTACACATCTTTTAATTCAGTGCTCTACGTTAAAAAGATACTTTTACATGAACTTTTTTACATTTTACACCCTCTCGAGGTTAGTTGCGCCACTGCTTTTATTAATAAATAAATTGCCCAAGCTGTGCGGCGTGAAGGCCGCACTAAAACTGTCTTTAGGTTGGTAATGGTAATAATAGAACGAACTAATCTCAATTATGTTACAAACCGAGCGTCACCGTCACGAATAGATCTAAATAGTTCGGGACGAATGATCCCATGATACCCCAAACCCCACAGTGTCATATTCATTTCTTCGTGCTTTACAGTAGGGGGTTAAAACTCCCCCTAGCTCTCTAGATGAGTTTTCAAATATTAAAGATCCAAATTTGATTCTTAAAAAGTCAGTTTGTTGCTTACTTGCAGCTGGGGGGGGCATAGCTTCGTCTAAGTTCGGAGGTATTCCACATTCTCCAAATCACCCCCCCCCCACGGTTATGGAGGCCAACATAGTGTATTCGCTGGGTGCGAAGTGCATAGTGGGGGGTATTAAAAAACGACGCAAGCGTCCCCTTGCAGACAAATTGTGCAAAAAAGGTAGCCAGATGTCGCGCACCCAGCGAATATTACGTCATTGATTTTAATAAATCGAATAGATATGTAATACCCCCCCCCCTCCTCTGAATAAGATAATATTACACTATAATAATTATTGATCTCATCGGTGCAAATCACCCTTTGATTAGCTACACACCGGCTACAGTGCGGCCTTCAGACCGCACAGGCTAGGCGATCTATAATAAATTGATTATTAAGAAATAAGGTGGAACACTGATGATGACAAAATCAGGAGATTAATTTAATTACTAATAACTTAACCCTTGCTTTTATCTATGGTTTTATGATATATTAAACAGGTAAAAAGGTAGGTCCATGCACAAGGTCCATGTTTAAAATCGTTACGTCGCGCCACTGGTAAATGTATCAATGAGCGGCCATTTGTAACCCACCTGTCAGTTGTCAATCGAAATTTATTCAAATGTAACAATACAAAATATCACTTTAAATAATTAGGTACTAATTATTGAAATCTTACCATCTTTAATTCCCAAGAAAACCGACACAATCAATGATTTATTAAAATACACTTTCAAGTGCTTTATTAATCAAATTAAATAATTCAACTTAAACTTTTACTGTTTGGTAACTACAATTTCATCATAGTGACCTCATTTTATAATTTTAATATTGTATGACTCAGGAGAGGTTCTAGTGGCACATTTTGTAACTATTTTTAAAGCGATTTTTACTAAAAATGATAGTAAAAATTTAAAAACGGAATAAAAAGATAAAAAGCACCTAAAGAAATGTTTCGTTCGGTCCAATTTTGACGTAAAAATTCTCTTTTTGTTTAGTGTTTTTCAAAAATATTTCAGTTTTGCTTGTTATTATTTGAAAATTTTAAGTAAAACGAATACAAATTTAAGCAAAAAAATGTTTTCTTCTTTAAATATTAAGAAAATAACCTATTAGTTAGTATGAATTCATTCATGCGCGTCACTAGCGGGCAATAGGTGCAGTTTTATTAAAATAAAAAAAAAGGAGCAAAAATAAACAGAAGGATATCTTTCCGTCTCTCCGTACGTTCACCCGCTCTTCTGATTGGTCGTTCATTATTATCAAATTTAAAATATTTCTAGTGCGGCCTTTAGGCCGCACAGCCACGTCTATCTAGTTTGTTAATTTATTAACATTTTATTAACAAATAAAATAATGTGTAATTAGGGGTCGCCCTCGCCTAGGGGGGAGCTTTGTAGGAAAATTGTGCTTTATTTATTATATTTTACTAGGGGGGCTTCGCCCCCCTGGCCGCTAACGCGGCCCAACCCCCCAGGGCCGCTTTGCGGCCCTAATAACTTCAAGTTATAAAACTTATTTCCATACAACATTTTTTATGTTGCTTTCACTTTGAATTTGTATTCCATCCTTCGCTCGACATCTTGATACTGCTACATATAACTGTCCATGACTAAACAAAGGCCTATCGATGTATGTATATACCAACTTTGTTAAAGCTCTGCTAGCATAACAACAGATCCTATTTTAAGTTTTGATTTGTGTACCGGAAAACCATGGAAATTCAATGAATTTAATTATTCGACTTCATATTCCAACCAAATGTCCTCTTCTGTTTGATCGACCCCTCGATGTTTAGCTATATCTTGACTTAAGTAGGTATGAATCTCGCCCGAACATCATCATTGTGGCAGGCTAATATAATTCTGTCGGAGAGATCGGCATTAGAAGCAATTGAATTGCTGTAAATGTCCTGAATTATACGGTACAGGACAACTCGGCACCGGGGAAACTCAGCTCCATGATAACTTGGCACCAGTTAAAAACTTTTAAAAAATGTATGAGGATCATTATTAAAAGGTAGATCCCGGTCGAGGCTAGGTTAGTGTTAGTGTTAGGAAACGACTTTTTTTTAAAAGAGAAGGTCGCCTCGGATTTTTAAAACCATTTCCGTCGCAAAGTCACGTATGATAACTTCGGTAGCGTTTGTTCCGGAAAGTGAATTATAAAAAGATTATATAATTTCTTTAATATAATAAATTTTTTATATTTTAATTTTTTTTAAGTTTTTCAACTGGTGCCGAGTCCGCTCCAGAGCCATTTTTGCAGCACTAAACTCCTTAAAAACATCCCCTTAGGGCCTTCCAACTCGGCAAATTGTGCTACTGGGAATGGGGTGAATCTCGCATTTTTTTTCGGTACCGGACCATATTATGTCACACATTCAAATATTCTTTATTAGTAATTAATCTACCTTTTAATGACTTTCTCTTTTAAAAAACAAGTCGTTTCCTAACACTAACCTAGCCTCGACCGGGATCTACCTTTTAATAATGATCCTCATATATTTTTTTTAAGTTTTTCAACTGGTGCCAAGTTAGCCCGGAACTGAGTTTCCCCGGTGCCGAGTTGTCCGTGTCCCTGAATTATATTTGTAGATTTCCAGCTATTCGGTACTTTGCTTTGCTTTGCTTTGCTTTGATTCGTCCGTTGATGTGATTATAATGTTGATTTGGTGTCGTCCAATAGCTGTTCTCAGCGTTGCATAAAAACGTTGCACAAAAACGTTGCATAAAAACGTTGCATATTTTTCTTATCTTTTTATATATATAGAGTAGATAACAAAATTTATAATTAACAAAAATTCTTTCATCTTCAAATCCAATTTTAATTAGTCATAATTCATAAATATTGAAAAAAATTAATTTTAAATTAATGAATAGTTTTTGGTAAAGTAGAGAAATAAGACTGATTTGTGGCCATCGAACGTTTTTAGGGGAGTCCGAAGCAACGATGGCTAACGTGCGCACTGGAGAGCGATCACACTCCTATCTACATTTCTGAACCTGCCCTCCGTAATCACAAAACTTAACTCAGCCTCCGGCCTCACACGTCTGCTATTCTCTTAAATTAGCTCGGCCTTCGTTCTCGCACTTCACAAGATACAGTTTAAACATGTAAATGTAGAAAATTTAAATGTAAATATGAAAAAAATAGGATGTGCTGCGGATCCAGATATGAACATAAGAAATTAGTCAGTAAAGTCAGCCAGTCACTGCGAGTATGTACATATGCCCCTAGTTGGGGGGGGGTCAGCGTTTCCCTGGAACCTGCTGGACTTGCAAAATCTATGCCCGCGGCCTGTTTCTAGCAGGGCAGTTGTGGAAGCTTTTGAGAAATGGGAGGCAAGCATTGCAGGTGGACCTGGGACGTGAGCATGGAAGCTTCTGCGCGCCCCCAAATTTTAGGATGAGTAGACGCGTCGCGTCGGAGAACGAAAGACTTAGCGAGTCCACGTAACCCGCTACTAGCTAGCTTACCTACCAATGGTGGGAATGCAAACTTCCAATTTGGTAGACATCCTCGAGTGTCGAGGGGTGCGACCAGTATGGACCTACAATAACTGATATTATGGGGCGGGGGGGGGGGTAAATCGCTCTTTTGTCGCCAAGGTTTTGGAGTGCAGGGCTCTGAATTGTATCTTCTTCCGAATATGAGTTGTTTAGCAATCAACTCGGGTGGCAGCCTGCGTAGATGGTAGAACTTGGAAAGTAGCTCGGATTGGACCCAGAGTGGGGAGGTCTGAATCTATTACTTCCTTAGTACGGCACTCACAACCTTTGCGTTGATCGAGCGTTATATCGACCTATGTTTTTGGGAACCTTGTTTAGAAAGCTCCACATACGCGTAGCCGAGCACATTAACTCAATAATTGTTTGTTATAGACGGAAGTTGTAGCCCGTTAAATTGTCAATCCGCAACGGGGCGTTTATTATTTTTTAAACGTTTAATTTAAAAGTTGCAAGGTTTACAAACAAAATATCAAATGTTTAAACATTTCTTTACCTAATTTGAAGCATAATTCGAAAACCGTTGAGGTAGCAATCGACGTGGCAACGTAGTTTTCTTTATTTGTCAATTCCATCGAGCCAAATGGAATGCAACCATTCGCAGGTGATTTAATTAAATCTCAATATTTGGAGTTGGTAATAAATTTAATTAAAATTATAACAAATTAACAAAAAACAAATAAATAATTTAAAATGTTTTTAGATATAGGTACCTACATTATAATATTATATCGTGCCATTTGTTGAAATCCAAAAATGAGTGGTTTCAAGCAGAGCTTAAAATTTTAATAGTGGACCAATAGCAATTAGAAATTCGCTTCTCAGACTAGTTTATGTCTTTCCCGTAGGATTTTAACAAATTGCACGTTATTTATCTAGGTACTCACAAAATTGAAATATTTTTACATGCTTGGTTTTTTGTACAGCTACACTGACTGGCGATATTTCCTTAACAGCCCCACGTTGCGGCAAAAACTTCCATTTTTCGCCCCACGTTGAGGCTAGTTCCGTAGTTCTGATACGAGCGAAGCAGCGCCACCTCTCGGGTAGCGGTGAAATATTGTTCCATTATAACTTCAACTTAGCCGATAAGGAGGCTGCTCTTAAAAATAAACAAAACGTCACAGCTTTGCAGCTACAATCCGACACTAATGGAATTGTGTCACTGTATCTCTCCAGTCAATGTAGCTACCTAAAGTTTGGTTCACATCTAAACTAAGTTGAACTTGAAAACCGAACGATAACTTGCATCTTACAATATATTTTTCACTATGCAATTTTGAAGCATTGGAAGAGTGTTACCTGCTTTCTCAACGATTCTTGCTTTACAATATGAAATTAATGTTTGGATAAAATGTTCCACGGTCAATTTTTCGAAAGGACTCTTATCTCCCATTACATTTAAAACCGCTGCTTCCAAAGTTTGTTCCATATTTTCATAATTAATAGTTCCATCAAAACGCACCCAATCAATCTTTTTCCAAGCACACGTTAAAAATTTATTGTAATGGTCATCGTCTTCGGGAGTGGTCTCTCTGTTATTCTTCTCCTGCATTTCAATTTTGTTTAAATGTAGCTCGTTCACGCAACTGTTTTCTTCAAAAGTCAGATCAGTGCTCTCCGTTTGGATCGCCTTTCCCAGGACGGAATCCGTCTGAAAATAAATAACAAATTAAGGAACGTTTTAGCGCAAAAAATAATTTACCTGATGGTATAAAACGGATAAAAAGCACAACAATGCAATAGTGTTCATGATGGCTATGATGCGATTGTCTGATTTGAAAGTTTTTATAGCTTTATAATCTTTCGAAGCCGCAGTAATCTACTTTAATACTAAATGGGGTCGAGAGGTGAAGATATCGCTAATCGCGAATTTCAATTGTTATTTTTTATACTAAAAGTGCTTAACCAAGTATATTCTCGGAAACGAAAATTTGCGCCACCCTGAATTTTTACATAAAATGGGAAAAACAATAAATGTTTGTTGTTTCAACATCCAGACGGTTGGGTTACTGTTACTTTTTTCTTACATTTTGCAAGCAAAGCGACTGCAAAACTTTTGCTCGTGTTGACCCGGATGAACCAAAAGCTTCACACGTAGAATTTTTCCGTCTGGACATCGACTGTGTCTGTCTGTGTTATCTTGATGACCCCCACAAAGATTTTAAAGATGGACGACCCCGGATTCTCCTGTGACTTGGTCAATAGGATCAAATGGGTCGCGTAGCAACTTTCAGCGTATGGTTCCATACAACAAACCTGGTAAGTAATCTGATTCGGCTGTTCAGTAGACATAGCTCGGCCTATGGCCTCGCATTTTTATATTGGCAATGTTTTGCAAAACTTGTTCGCATATAATGCAGTTTAAGGGGGGGCAAAGCATTGGGCTTGGGGCCATTGTTCCTTCTGCCCTCTCGCCTTGCTTGCCTTGGAGGTAAACCGTACCCCCAGACTCCACGGTTTCACCCCTATTTGTTCACATTTCAGAGGATATCCGATACTGATGCCTCTTATTTTACGGCACCGAGTGTAAAATATGAAGAGATGGATGGAAACCCGGGAGGTCTGGGGAGGGGGGGTATGGAATACCCCCCATCTATAAGAAATCAATAAGACGACATAAGTAGATTGTTTTCATCTTGTCCTGGAGGGTACTCCGTACTCCCCCCTAGACCCCCAGGTTTCACGCCCGTTTTGTTTTACATTTTAGAGGATATCTGATGCCTCTTATTTTTAGGGCTCCGAGTGTATATGCAGAGCTGGACGGGAAACCGGGGGGTCTGGGGGGTACGGAATACCCCCCAGCTACAAGAAAGCAATCAGACGACATAAGTAGATTGTTTTCATCTTATCCTGTAGGGTACTGTGTACCACCCAGATCCCCCGATTTCACGTCCGCTTCTTCACATTTTAGGGATAAATTTTGTTTTGATTTAACAATGCTTTTGGAGATGAAAATCTGAAAGAAAAAAAATGAAAAAATATGAAAATGTAATTAGGGGTCGACCTTGCCTAAAGAAGGGGGGTGTAGCCAAATCTGACGTCCGCATAAAAATCCCATTTTTGGGATTTGTAAGAAAATTGTGCTTGAATATTTTTAATTACATTTTATAATTAACTAACTGGAAAGCCCGTCCATGGACGGATAGCTAGCCGGTTGATCTCTTTTTTAGCGGTATTAATAATTACAAACCTATCGTTTTCTAACACTATAACCTAAGCTCTACCGGTGGATCTCCGTTTTATCGGCCTGCATTAAAAAATAATTTCCTAATGCTGACAATTTTTATTTTACGTGTTCAAATTCAAAAATGATGATGATTTAATACATTTATTGAAAATGTAAGTCGAATATTCAATTTTCTGAATGATTATCGAATTCACGAAGATAAAGTTGGATCAATTAGGTTGTATGGCAGATTAATACAGGTGGGTCAGAGGCGTAGCTACGGGGGGGCAGGGGGTACATATGTCCCTGTGCGCCACAGCTTAGGGGGCGCCAAAATGAAAAAATGAGTTAAATAAACTCCGGCCCCAGTGAGTCTCCAGACTCTCGATACGAGAAGGGGCGCAGATTTTGTGTCTTGTCCCCGGGCGCAAATTACCCTAGCTACGCCACTGGGTGGGTACAACTAATGATCAATCTGAGTGGGTTGCGATTCCTTAAAAAAAGACACACTGGAGCAGCACCATGCTAGCTTATTTTTTATTCCAATTTAATTAGCCATCATAAATATTTTAGAGAAATAGGAGTGGGGGTCTTTGATTTGTAAACCTCTGACATTCTTGGGCTGGGGGGGGTCCAAAGCAGCGGTGGCCAGTTTGTTGGTAAACAAACCATTATTACAAAACATAATTCGGTCTCTGACCTTCGCACTTTTGCTCCTGGCTAATGTAGCTCGGCCTACGGCTTTCGCACTTCCTATAGCACATAACATAGCTCGGCCTCACACTTCACAATCACAAGATCCATAATAAACATGAAGATGTCGTAAAAAAATTTAATTGTTGATGCAAAACAAAACACATCATTGGAGCACTACAATTTTCTGTGCTCAGCTGATGACTGAGCCATTCATAAAAAAATCGAGTCTGCTTCAATTGCAAGAAAATTGGAGAAAAAGATTAAGGTAGAGAAGTGCGAGGCTATGCGCCGATCTATGCTATGCAAAATTAGAAGTGTGAAAGTTGCAGGTCGAGATTTGTTACATAGGGATGAGAAGTGCGAGGCCGGAGGCCGAGCTATGAGATGAAGAAATGTGAACACTGAGTTATGTTACTCAGGAAGCAAAAGTGCGAAACTGGAGACCAAACTATTTGTAAAAAAAAGAATAAGTAGATAATAAAAGTGAGCGTTCTTCAGTGCCATGTTCACCAATAAAATGGCCGCCGAAAGGTCAGTTACTGGTATGCGCAAATTACTGACTGATACATTCATAAAAAAATCGGAATAGCTTCAATTGCAAGAAAATTGAGGATTAAAATTACAAAAGATCATGATAGGATAGAGAAATCCAAAGGCCGCAAAGTAGGAGGGGGGGGTCAACTATTCGGAAAACGTTGCGGACGTTCTTGATAAGCGATCCTTTAAATTCCAGAGTTGGCTTTAAAATTAATTTTGCCAATTTAACACCTTTTTTGTTTTTGCGATACTGTGATTAATTTTGCACAGAAATCGAAATGGTCAATTTTGCGAAATGAATCCTCTGTTCTGTAAAATTTTTTACTTTATTTTATCTCTGATGTTAATCCGTTGATCATCCATCCAGAAAATTTAATATTTGACTTTTACATTTTCAATAAAATATGTAGAGTGAATTTTATCCTTAGTGACTGGGAGGAAACAAATACCAACGTAGTAAATGTGGAAGAGGAAGAGTAAATGTGGAACATAACATAACCTTTTACGAACATAATATGTATATATAGAATATGTATATTATAGAAATAGTAGGGTTATGAACGAAAAGATACGATCGATATCGAGGAGAAAGAAGAAGTGGCCGAGAATAATAATATTTTGGTGGAAAGTGGTCCATATATCGACCACGATAGAAATACCAATTTCAAAAGGACGTTCCCCATTGGCGGGATTTTAAAAACACGATGGATGACAAGGTTAATAACGACACCAATGAGAGCGAAGAAAATTTAAATAAAGAATACACTGGTCACGCGGGAAATTTGAATTTGAATGATACTAACAATACGCAAAACAATGGAAGAGGAAACAAAATAACGGAAGAGGACATCATGTGGAGGGTGTTCTCTCAACGTCAAGGAAAGCTAAATAGGATGAAGGAGATGTTAAAAAGGAAAGCCGATGTAGCCGAAAGCCAAAATAGTGAAAGAAAGCGCCCGGCGTCCCACACCACAGGTCAGGAAAAGAATAACGAACGTGTAACGAAGAAACCCAAGAGAGGAAGAACGCAATCAAAGGTATCGGTTGGAACAACGGAGACCTTGAACAGATTTCAAGTACTGGCCGGGCTTGAGGAGGGCCAACAGGATTTTCCCCCAGAAAACCCAATAAGAAATCAAGAAGATAATGACGTGTCTATGGATGAAGACGAAGACGATAATGAGAAGGAAGAAGATGATGAAGTCCAGATTATAGGGGCTAAGAAACAGCAGAAAAATACAACGAAGGTGAAACCCCCACCAATAATTATTGCAATGCAGGTAGAAGGCAAACAGGAAGATTTCCGCAAGTTAATACGAAAATATGCGACGAAAGGTTTCCAGCTATCCTATAGGCAGGACTCAGTGGCGGTGCATGTAACCAATAAGGATGAATACGAATTGTTGTTGGCCCAATTAGACAAACAAATGATGTTACATCATACTTACACCCCAAAGGATGAAAGGACACACGCCTTTGTCCTAAGGGGTCTTACGAACGATGCAAACATGGCAGAAATACAAGACGAACTACGGTCGCAGAATATCTCGGTCAAGAAAGTGTATAGAATGAACGGCATGCGTTCGGCAGCGTTCCTGGTGATTACTGAAAACGATGTGACACTGAAGACTCTGAACGCGAATGTACGTAAACTACTGGATGCAAGAATAAATTGGGACCGGCACAGGAATAATAAAAAAATAATCCAATGCCACCGCTGCCAGATGTGGGGCCATGCCACTGCGAACTGCAGAAGGGCATTCAATTGCCTGAAATGCGCGCAAGAGCATCCCACATCGGAGTGCACGCGAGTGGCAACGGAAAAACCAACCTGTGCCAATTGTGGCGGGGATCACACTGCCAATAACATAAACTGTGAGGTATACCTCAGAAAATTAAGACAACTCGAAGAAACTGAAAAGAAAAGGGGCCATCCTCAACCCGGCCCTCGATTCATTGACGCTCCTATACCCACCAAGCCGGCATGGCAAAGGAATACCATGCCCGCATTCTCGAGCTCGCAGCCACCCAAGGCATCGGCGCGCATGGAGTTCCCACCGTTGCGCACTCCATGGGCTACCCAAACTCAAGTGCGACCCCAGATACAGCAGCAACCACCCCAACAAAAACAACTACATGAACCATCTCAACAAAGAACACACATGCAAAAATCACAACCACCTAATCAACAACAAGCACACCAGCAACAGCAAGGATCAATGCCGCAATCACCTCTGAACTTTGGGAACTTGTTTGCAGATTGCGCCCAGGCGTGCAATGTAATTAACCAACAGACGAACGTAGGAGAACTTCTAAGGGCCCTAAGGGATTATGGCAACCTTCTGATGAGATGCAATTCGCAAACTGATCGCTTCGCAGCTTCGCTAAACTTTTTCTCAAACTTAAGCTCTTATGGCTTCTAAGCTGAAGATAAACTTATGGAACGCTAACGGGATAAATAATAAGCTTTATGAGCTCAAAAATCATCTAGTCACTAATAATATAGATATTTGTCTTGTTACAGAAACCAAACTCACAACCAACAGATGCCTCAAGATTCAGGGATACTCCGTTCACCGGCAGGACAGGGGAGGCTACGGAGCTGGAGGAGTGGCAGCAATAGTACGGAACGATATCCCTCACAAAAGAATACAAAACATACCAGGTAATAGTATGGAAGTCTTGGGGATAAAACTCCAACAAAACATAACACTAGTGGTCGCATACAACCGGCCACTAAACACATTCAGTCAAACAGATTTCAGGGACCTGTTTGGATTGGACGGAAAGGTCATCGTGGCTGGCGACTTCAATGCCAAACATCCACTTTGGAACTGCCATACGTCCAATCCAAACGGGAACACACTCTTAAACTTTTCCACATACAATCACATACAAATTTTACACCCAGACAAACACACACATATTCCAATGAATGGTATGACTCCAACCACGATCGATCTCGTTCTAACCAAAAACATTCCTCACATATCTAAACCCACAGTCAAACATTCCCTAAACTCAGATCACAATATAGTTCAATTCTTTCTTCATAATATCACTCGCAATAGGTCCTTCAGACAAATAACCAGCTTCAAACACACCGATTGGTCCAAATTCCGTCGTAGGCTAGACGATCTTATCTGCATTAACAATAACATCATTGACACGGACACGGTAGATCGAGAAATCGAACTCCTTACCCAAAACATCAACAAAGCCAAAGCCAAAAATTCCAAAACGATAACGCCTAAAAACGACAGGGACGTCTTTCCGGACGATATCCAGTTGTTGATAGGCGAACGTAAACGGAAAAGAAAGCAATGGCAACAGACGGGAGATATCTCCCACAAAACCGCTATGATTGACTTGAACAGGCAAATACAACAAAAAATTACACTTCACAAAAACAATTCCTGGGAAAAACTTCTTTCCTCATTAAGTCCTTCAGACAATACCCTCTTCAAGGTTTCCAAATTACTGCGGAAACCTTACCAGCCAATCCCGGCCCTATCCGACACTAGTTCTCCCGCCATGAGCGATGCCCAAAAAGCTGAGCTCTTGGCCTCCACCTTCCAAAAAATTCATACATTAGATAATACCGATACACCGGAGCAAACCGAGATAAAACAAACCGTTCTTGCCTTTTCAAGTCAAACATATGCAATCCCAGCCAATCAGCTTGCATCTTATCAAACCAGTCCCTTTGAAATTTCACAAATTCTTAAATTTTTACACAATAACAAAGCTCCAGGCCCGGACAAAATTGAGAACAAAGTTCTCAAAAATTTGTCCCGGAAGGCTACTGTTCAGTTGAATTACATCATTAACGCTATTCTTAAACTGCAGTACTTTCCGAAAGCCTGGAAGCACGGCCTCACCATTCCGATTCATAAACCCAATAAAGACCCCTCTCTGCCTCTCAGTTACAGGCCAATAACGTTACTTAACACGATGGCCAAAGTAACTGAGAGAATTATTCACAAGCGGCTGATTGGCGAACAAACGAAACTGAAAATCACGAACCTGTCGCAATTCGGATTCACAGCGGGCCTTAACACGTCCCTGCAGGTGACCCGAATCGTGAAAGACGTGATCGAAGGTTTCAATAAGGGTAATGTCACGGTCATGACGTTGCTGGATATAGAGAAAGCCTTCGATAGAACTTGGACCGACGGTCTCATATATAAATTAATTCACTACGGCTTCACCAATCACCTCATTAAACTCATTTACTCATACCTCACAGACAGATCGATCGCGGTTAGAGTCAACGTCACCATCTCAAATACGAAACACATACAAGTTGGAGTTCCCCAAGGGTCCGTACTAGCACCGACTTTATTCAATCTTTACATAAACGACACTCCGTCGTTTATGAGAACACAGATGGCTATGTACGCTGACGATACGGCGATTTATGCGCAATCGTTCAGCGCACAAGTGGCCACAAAGCAAACTCAAATTCATCTTGATATGATCAAACGTCATTGCGATAAATGGAAGATTCGATTGAACGCCGGTAAGACGGAGACGATAGTTTTCGCCAGAAAGCGAACAAATCATAGGGTCTTCCAAAAACTCAAATTAGACGGACATCCCATAGAACCTAAGACGAGTGTCAAGTACCTAGGTGTGACTCTTGACTCTAGGTTAAACTTCGACACTCATCTTAAGGTCAGACGTCAGCTGGCGTACGCAGCAAATCGCAAGATTTACCCCTTGATGAAAGGGAGTCAGATGAGCTCCGAAAACAAGCGTACGTTATACAAAACCGTGCTAAGACCGATCCTAACGTATGCTTGCCCTGCTTGGGCGAACGTGTCTAAGACGCGCTTCCGTCCCTTGCAGGTGTTTCAGAACCGCTGTCTCCGTCTAGTCACGGGGGCTGATAGATACGCCAGACTGACGTCAATCCACGATGACGCAAAGGTAGAATTTTTGAGAGACCACGTAACTCGGTTATCGACAAAATTCTACCAAACGCAGATTCAAAAAAGCCCTTTAACGGCAAACATGACACAGGACAATGCACCCCGCAAATATGGGCTTCCGTTCCAAACACTCCCCTCATACACTACATCCTGAACACACAGAATTCCGTACTAAAGCTGCCACTATGGGCGAAGTATCCTTGAAAATATGAGTGCACAGGTGAGACCCGTTAGCGTTCCAGCGGCTGCAAAACATCCAGCACTACGACAACTTCTCATATGATTGTATGAATTATATGAATTATACCATTACCCGTCACTCCACTGTTATTTATAACATACCATTCTGTTACTGTTACTGTTATCCTATTCTATTTTGTTATTTGTTATTGTTATTATTGTTATTATTATTCTTCTTGTTATTGTTATCATTATTCTTTTTGTTACTGTTATTCATTGTCTATCATCTGTTATCGTCATGGCGAATTTGTAAATAGTTCCTAATTTTCAGAAGTTGGTTTTTCAGTTGTTTTCCAACAAACAAATACGAAAACGCATCAAGGTACCACAACATCCTTCAAGATAGAAGGAAGAAAATATATCTAATTATTGTAAAACCTCTTGGAAGGTTATTTAGAAGAAACCCGGGGATATGTTTCGACGAGGGGCCCCAAACCTTGTATTAAAATTAAAATGTAAGACCCAACGGCGCTTTGCGTCGAAAGGTCAAACAAATTTGTATATATTATTAATTAATAAAAGATTTTAAAAGAAAAAGAAAAAGAAGGGTTATGAACGCTAAAATTTAACACCCTGATAGCAAACATGGACTTGGCCTGACGAATATTCGTCTCTGCTCTCTGCACATTAGCCAATCCCAACCACTAAGGAAAAAATAAGATTTAATAAATTGTCATCATTTTTTAAAGTGAGGTTAGGTAACGATAACAAAAAAGTTACAGAATTGGGGTGAGAAACACCAGATTAGTGTAATTCAATCGGCAATTAGGATTTCTAATAAAGTTCGTTTATAAGACCTAACGATTTTGGAGCTCCCCCCTTCAGCCTACACCTATGTTATCCGATATTACATCATTTGGTCATTATCCGTATTTCTCACTGATCTTCCTCTTCTGACTCGAAAGTTTATTCAAAGATAAGGATAATTTCCTACTTGCTTCAGGCTTGCAAATTTTTCCACTGATGCCAATCGGATCGGCGCCGACGAACGTAATGGCGCAAAACTTTCAAGAAAAGGAGAGGATTCATTAGGGGGGATCTTCTACTCCTATTTGTTTGCATTATAGTCCCAGATCAGTTTTTCCCACAGAAAAACGCACATAAATATGGCATATTTTCAAAATATATAAAAGCATGACGTCTAAGCTGAGTGGCCTTAAGGCCGCACTTAAATTTGTTTTAGGTTGATAATAGCGTTGTTAAATAAATATTTCGGACTTCTTTTTGCATTGCAAGGTAAATAAACACCTCACAACACATCAAGCTACAGCTAGTAACTGTTTATCCGTTCCCATTTCCCAAGTCTCTTGCGAGGCTTGGTCATGGTTTAAATCTTTTTAGTTTTCTTTACAGGTGATGAGGAGCTGGCCCATCGCCCCGATCCCCAACTTGGAGGACCAGAGAGACGGCCAGAATAAAGTTCTTACTTCATCCGGATTCGAACCGGGCATTTAGCGTTCATAGTCAACTCGCGTGACCACTATGCTCCGACCGTCTCTTAATAATATTTATGGTATAAATCCTGAACCAATTAAGACATTCGGGATAATAAAATTACATGTTTAGAATAAAAAGTTTTGTGTTCGCGAAATTCGGGGTTTTCTTCCGTAATTTTTGCTAGAAGTTTTAATCCCAGCCATGCGCAGTCAATTTCCTTTGACAGCATAAAGCGTGCTTACCGGTGGATAGGGTTGCCAATCTGCAAGGCGCAAAGATGGCGAGAAATTGAATCTCAACCACGGACAGATCTCAACCTACGCCCCTCCCCCATTTCGAATTCAATATAGTCTAAATCGCTTGTGCCTGTTTGTGCAAAAATTATAATCGTTTGTATCCATCCATATAGTTATCGAAATATTTCAAATATTAGTGGGGGGGGGGGGGTTCAAAATCCAACAAATAGTCTCGATCGTTTGTGCTTATTTGTGCAAGTTTAATTATTGTTAATGCCCAAATAATTTTTGAGATATTCAAGAATATGTCATTTATTTCCAGGATGTTTGTAACGAATTTTTGCAATTTGTTACGTGGTTCTACTTTTCAAATCATTTCACAATATTTCTAAATACGGGCATTTATTTAAATGCAATCGTTAAATTTGATGCATTTTGCTAAGCAGATGGTGGCGTGAACCGCCGGCGTTTGAATTTATATGAATATTTCTGGCGTTGTAATACATTCAGTCTTGAGCCAGGGATCTTGCGAGTTCGACCAGAGCAAACGCACGCTGTTTTCACTACGATTTAGTTTTGTGCCTGTTAGTGCGTGGCCAAGTATTTTTGGTTCAGCGCAACTATTCATTGGTGGGCTATCATATGAATTAGCAGTATTATAGTTGCCATGTGGTGTTTCTGGCTCCTGTTTGTAAACATCTGGAACAGGGGAGTCTTGCCAGCTCGACCATAGCAAACGCTATTTTCACGATGAAGTAGTTTTGTGCCTGTTAGTGCGTGGACAAGTATTTTTGGTCCAGCGAAACTATTCATTAGTGGGCTATCGTATGAAGCAGTCATATGGTTATCGCGTGCCCTGCGTTAGGCGAGAAGCTACTTTCGATACCAAATATTTCTTGTTTTCCTTCTTTCGAGCTTCCAGTAGCTTTAAAAAGCTTTGGCTCCGCCTCTTTCAAAAAAGAAATGTTTTGTAGCGAAATTAGCTTCTCCCCAAACGCAGGGTATGTGTTTCTAGCTCCTGTTTGTAAACATCTGGAACAGGAAAGCTCTTCCTGCGGAAATCTATTACGTAGTTTCTTTGTACGCAAGTTGGAACCATTTTGAATTTTCTTGAGTTGTTAAATCCTATTATTTGTTTTGGATAACGCCTGGGCAATCCTTTCCATCGTTTGGATGGTTCAATCTTGTTGACATCTCCAACACCAGGCCCGTAGCCAGGATTTCATTTTGGGGGGGGGGGGGCACTTGTAAAAAACCTTCTGAAAAATGTAAAATTTTCGGTTTTTCCCCTTCCATTTTCTTTGTCTTTTCAACATTTCGGGGGGGGGGGGGCACGTGCCCCCCCCCCCTGGCTACGGGCCTGTCCAACACCACCTCTCATTGGTCCAGTTACCGCTACATATCTGCAAGCAGTGTTTTTTTGTGTCGCAAATGTAACATTTTTGTAACGTCCTGGAAATAAATGACATAAAACATAAATTATTCAAAAACAGTGGATATTGCTCTTAATCAGGGTATTCACACTTCCTTGTATGTGTACTTGTAAAACTCAGGAAAAGAAGTCATGGGTCAAAGGAAATAGCTAGTAAAATTAAGCTAATGGACCATGAGGTCTGAATAAAAAACCAAAGACGATTATGGAAGTGGGGCTGGGGACATGCACCTCATTAAACGTTCGCGGTAATCGAAAATTCAGAATAGATTCCCGATTGCGCATGCGCAGATAAATAGTTAAGGATTGATCTACACAAAGAACGGAACAGATAGCGGATCGAGCTTTATTTGTACAATAATAACATGAATTAGATTTAACAACCCGCGGGATGATTTTCCATGATGTGCTTTTTCAGAAGGTACCTGGTTGTAAACTCCGAGTTGCAAAGTCGACAACAATATTTGTGTTGTCCCGTATGAGAGTTCATGTGATACTGTAAAGAACCCTTACGTAAAAACTTTGCGTCACATATAAAACAATGAAACGACTTGTCTTTCATATGACTCACTACGTGGTTTGCTAAATCGGCTTTAAAAACACACCGAAAACCGCAAGTTTCACACCGGAATGGTTTCTCACCAGTGTGACCAGCCATATGTTTTTTCAAAGTGTACGAACTTAGACATTCAAAGTTGCACAGTTTACAAACAAATTGTTTCTTCTTAACAATGACGCGTTTTCGTGGGGCCCCTAAAACCGCACAACTTAAAATCAGACACTATAAACCTGCAATTCTCACCTGTGTGAATTTCCGAGTGGCGCTTTAACAGAGTTATGGTGCGGAAATTTTTTAGGCAGAGGTCACACCGATACGGTTTTTCCCCTGTGTGAATTTTCACGTGCTTTTTTAAACTGCTGCTGTGAGCAAACGCCACGTGGCACGTTTCACAGGTGTAAGGTTTCTCTCCGGTGTGGACCCTCATGTGACACTTGAAGGTACTTTTTAGGGGGAAACTGGCGCCGCACACTTCGCATACGAACGGTTTTTCCCCGGTGTGTATTATCATGTGACATTTTAAATTGTAGTTGGTTAGGAATCTATTCCCGCAGAGTTCGCAACTGTAGGGTTTTTCCCCTGTGTGAATCTTCATGTGTTTTTTTAACAGAGACGGAATGGAACATTTCAAGTTACAAACTTCACAAGTCAACCATTCTCGATTTGTGTCGTGGAGTCTTTTATGTCTCTTCAGGTACATTTCACATGTGAAACTTGACGGACAGACGTCGCAAGTGAAGGTCTTCTCTCGTTTAGTGTGCGTTTTTAGGTGGATTTTCAGGCTTACTCTTTGAGAGTAGCTCCGTTTGCAAATATCACAAGTGTACGGTTTTTCACCGGTGTGGGTTCTTATGTGTCGTTGGAGGATGTTGTTGTAACGAAACGATTTTTGGCAGAACTCACATTTGACTTTTTTCGTATCAGTTTCTAAAATGCGGTTAAATAATAATTCGTATAAGGGCTTCTACGAAATGTACTTACTTTCTACTCTTTTCTGATTAAAGTCACAAGAATTAGTTAAAGTGCGGGTTTGATTTGCCCCCTGCTTTTCCTCCTTAATGAAGACTTCGTGGTAGTAAAACTTTTCCTGTTCAACTTCAGGCTCAACCCATTCGGTTTTTATTTCTTTAAAATACAAACACGTTGGTTCCAAGAACATTTAAGTGGTCTTTACTTACCCAGCTTTATTGGGAGAACCAACTCTGATTCGTCGTCCACAGGTTCCACTTTTGGTTCAACCATTTTTTCCAGTTCCATAGGAATAAATCAGATTAGCACGAATGACATGGTAAGTAATTTTTTGCGTTTTCCGTTATTATAACGTAAAACCATGGTAAAATTGGATGTTTGTTTGTAACCAAGTGATGCTATTTTGACATCTGTCTAAAATAAATAGAGTTCCGCAAACGAAGTTAGTCACAAAATGTTCTTTAGTCAGGGGTAGCACACTTTTTTAAAATTTGAATTTGTTACAAATGCAAAAGTTGACAGTCATTCTGATTTTTAACCTTGTAAATCCAGGAAAACTAATGAAAAAATTCTAAACCAAAAGTTGTCTTTAATTTCCAATGATTTGTTTTCGGAGTAATTTTTGATTTAATTTTTTGGATAAAAAATAAAGTTTGTTCAAATATTCTGCAACTGCATAAAAATATTGATTACTATCTAGTAAAGCCAGGAAAAATAATGAAAAAATTCTAAACCAAAAGTTGTGTTTAATTTCCGATAATTTGTTTTCGGAGTAATTTTTTATTTACATTTTTGGATAAAAAATAAAATTTGTTCAAATATTCTGCAACTGCATAAAAATATTGATTACTATCTAGTAAAGCCATGAAAAATAATGAAAAAATTCTAAACCAAAAGTTGTCTTTAATATCCGATGATTTGTTTTCGGAGTAATTTTTGATTTAAATTTTTGGATAAAAAATAAAGTTTGTTCAAATATTCTGCAACTGCATAAAAATATTGATTACTATCTAGTAAAGCCAGGAAAAATAATGAAAAAATTCTAAACCAAAAGTTGTCTTTAATTTACGATTATTTGTTTTCGGAGTAATTTTTGATTTAAATTTTTGGATAAAAAATAAAGTTTGTTCAAATATTCTACAACTGCATAAAAATATTGATTACTATCTAGTAAAGCCAGGAAAAATAATGAAAAAATTCTAAACCAAAAGTTGTCTTTAATTTCCAATGATTTGTTTTCGGAGTAATTTTTGATTTAATAATTTTTGGATAAAAATTAAAGTTTGTTCAAATATTTTGCAATTGCATGAAAATATTGATAATAACCTAGTAAAGCCAGGAAAAATAATGAAAAAACTCTAAACCAAAAGTTGTCTTTAATTTCCGATGATTTGGTTTCGGAGCGATTTTTGATTTAAATTTTTGGATAAAAAATAAAATTTGTTCAAATATTCTGCAACTGCATAAAAATATTGATAACTATCTAGTAAAACCAGGAAAAATAATAAAAAATACTAAACCAAAAGTTGTCTTAAATTTCCGATGATTTATTTTCGGGGCAATTTTTGATTTAAATTTTTGGATGCAAAATAAAGTTTGTTCACATATTCTGCAACTGCATAAAAATATTGATTACTATCTAGTAAAACCAGGAAAAATAATGAAAAAATTCTAAACCAAAAGTTGTCTTAAATTTCCGATGATTTGTTTTCGGAGCAATTTTTTTTTTAAATTTTTGGATGCAAAATAAAGTTTGTTTAAATATTCTGCAACTGTAAGAAAATATTGATTCTTACCTTGTAAAGCCAGGAAAAATAATGAAAAATTTCTAAACCAAAAGTTGTCTTTAATTTCCGATGATTTGTTTTCGGAGCAATTTTTGATTTCAATTTTTGGATGCAAAATAAAGTTTGTTAAAATATTCTGCAACTGCATGAAAATATTGATTATATCCTAGTAGTCAGGAAAAATAATGAACAAATTCTACACCAAAAGCTGTCTTAAATTTACGATGATATGTTTTCGGAGCAATTTTTGATTTAAATTTTTGGATGCAAACTAAAGTTTGTTCAAATATTCTGCAACTGCATAAAAATATTGATAACTATCTAGTAAAGCCAGGAAAAATAATAAAAAATTCTAAACCAAAAGTTGTCTTAAATTTACGATGATTTATTTTCGGAGCAATTTTTGATTTAAATTTTTGGATGCAAAATAAAGTTTGTTCACATATTCTGCAACTGCATGAAACTATTGATTATATCCTAGTAAAGTCAGGAAAAATAATGAAAAAATTCTAAACTAAAAGCTGTCTTAAATTTACGATGATTTGTTTTCGGAGCAATTTTTGATTTAAATTTTTGAATACAAAATAAAGTTTGTTCAAATATTCTGCAACTGCATAAAAATATTGATAACTATCTAGTAAAACCAGGAAAAATAATAAAAAATTCTAAACCAAAAGTTGTCTTAAATTTCCGATGATTTATTTTCGGAGCAATTTTTGATTTAAATTTTTGGATGCAAAATAAAGTTTGTAAACCAGGAAAAATAATGAAAAAATTCTAAACCAAAAGTTGTCTTAAATTTACGATGATTTGTTTTCGGAGTAATTTTTGATTTAAATTTTTGGATGCAAAATTAAGTTTGTTCAAATATTCTGCAACTGCATAAAAATATTGATTACTATCTAGTAAAGCCAGGAAAAATAATGAAAAAATTCTAAACCAAAAGTTGTCTTTAATTTCCGATGATTTGTTTTCGGAGCAATTTTTGATTTCAATTCTTGGATAAAAAATAAAGTTTGTTAAAATATTCTGCAACTGCATGAAAATATTGATTATATCCTAGTAAAGTCAGGAAAAATAATGAACAAATTCTAAACCAAAAGCTGTCTTAAATTTACGATGATATGTTTTCGGAGCAATTTTTGATTTAAATTTTTGGATGCAAAATAAAGTTTGTTCAAATATTCTGCAACTGCATAAAAATATTGATAACTATCTAGGAAAACCAGGAAAAATAATAAAAAATTCTAAACCAAAAGTTGTCTTAAATTTCCGATGATTTGTTTTCGGAGCAATTTTGTATTTAAATTTTTGGATACAAAATAAAGTTTTTTAAAATATTCTGCAACTGCATAAGAATATTGATTATAATCAGCGGTAGTGCAAGCAGGTGAGTGCAAGTATAGCTAACGCCCGTAAGCAAATATGCAAAACGAGTCCCTAAAAAAAGTT
Source organism: Rhagonycha lutea (assembly GCA_958510855.1). Lineage (NCBI taxonomy): Eukaryota > Metazoa > Arthropoda > Insecta > Coleoptera > Cantharidae > Rhagonycha > Rhagonycha lutea. The sequence continues at coordinate 32,491,058 of OY294041.1, forward strand.
CGTATGGTTTTTACTTGCATACAAAATCATTTATTCTTGTACGTTCTGTAATAATTAAAGCATTCCTATTGGGTATTGTCTATTTCTTTAAAGGACGGTATATGGACAGGTAGGGTAGGGTGGTAGGGCCCCTTATGGTCCCGGGCCCCTAAGCATAGCTTACATTCGCTTACTCATATCACCGCTACTGATTCTGATAGTAATTGACAGCAAATAAGTTCGGTAGTTATTTAAAATTTAAATTTAAACAGAAATAATTGTCTATTTTTCTGTCTATTTCTTATTTAAAGCTTTTATTTAACTGGAGTGAGCGCTGTCCGTCGTCCGGTGGGTGGACTTTTTCGAGGCCATTTTTAACCAACTTCCCGACGCGACGTTCTAGAGGGCTGAAATTTGGTACAAAGCTTTCACTTGCGGCGAATTTTCATATTTTAATTTTGTTTTTCTTAGGGCCGATCTTTTTATGTTAAATAAACGTCAACTTATTACTTGACGATTATTTTACTTGAGGGGGCTTCTAATAAATAGTATTAATTATTATTACGTAAAGAAATTGGTTATAGATATAGTGATGAATTTGTTTTAATGGGAAGAGTGGAATTTTCCGAAGCTGATGATATAATTTTAAATTGATTTTGATTGCGGCGGATTAACATTCTAATTATGTTAATTAGCAATGTTATATCTAAAACACACATTAAATTAAAATTTAAAATACTTCATGACACAGTTAAAATATAAATCTTTAATATGCTGCAGCACGGCTGGTTTTTACCTGAGCGTATGATGGACAGAGAAGGGGGCGCACAGTAGGCTGAATCCCTAAAAAACGAGAAATTTGCTTTTTTCTCTTTTGCTTTTATTCACAATTTCTTATATACTTTTTGTTTGCGGTTGGTAAATTTTTAATGGATTAAAAAAAATGAAGTCGAAAAAAAGCTTAAAAAGGCATGTCCTAACAGGTTTTTTGCGTGCAAAGAACATATTTATACTAAACATGCTTAAACGAAATGAATAGCACTCATTTTAAAAGTCGCATTATGGATTTAATACGTAAAATGATGATTTTAAATTTTATCTTCATATGAACTTTTCTCGAGTTGTAGGAATATCATACTCGTAAAATTTTGTATATGTACTTCTTAACTACATATCTACATCATATTAAAATTTCTCTCACAAAAGTCTGCCACCTTCCGAGATATTAACATTAAAAAAATTGCTCTTCCTAATCTTTTAATCTTGGTTTAACTCTAGTTTTTAACATAAAAAGCCATGCTCTAACAGTTTTTTTGCGTGCAAAGAACATATAGCTATACTAAACACTCAAATGAAATAAACAGCACTAATTTTAAGAGGCCCATGATGGATTTAATACGTAAAATGATGATTTTATAATTTATCTTCATATATGAACTTTTCTCGAGTTGTAGGAATATCATACTCGTGAAATTTTGTATGTGTACTTCTTAACTACATATCTACATCATATTAAAATTTCTCTCACAAATGCCTACAAACTTCCGAGATATTAACATTTTAGAAATGGTCCCTCATAATAAGATACTTAAATTTTTTGTACACCCTGTATACAGTATCTTATTATGAGGGACCATTTCTAAAATGTTAATATCTCGGAAGTTTGTAGGCATTTGTGAGAGAAATTTTAATATGATGTAGATATGTAGTTAAGAAGTACACATACAAAATTTCACGAGTATGATATTCCTACAACTCGAGAAAAGTTCATATATGAAGATAAATTATAAAATCATCATTTTACGTATTAAATCCATCATGGGCCTCTTAAAATTAGTGCTGTTTATTTCATTTGAGTGTTTAGTATAGCTATATGTTCTTTGCACGCAAAAAAACTGTTAGAGCATGGCTTTTTATGTTAAAAACTAGAGTTAAACCAAGATTAAAAGATTAGGAAGAGCAATTTTTTTAATGTTAATATCTCGGAAGGTGGCAGACTTTTGTGAGAGAAATTTTAATATGATGTAGATATGTAGTTAAGAAGTACATATACAAAATTTCACGAGTATGATATTCCTACAACTCGAGAAAAGTTCATATGAAGATAAAATTTAAAATCATCATTTTACGTATTAAATCCATAATGCGACTTTTAAAATGAGTGCTATTCATTTCGTTTAAGCATGTTTAGTATAAATATGTTCTTTGTACGCAAAAAACCTGTTAGGACATGCCTTTTTAAGCTTTTTTTCGACTTCATTTTTTTTAATCCATTAAAAATTTACCAACCGCAAACAAACAGTATATAAGAAATTGTGAATAAAAGCAAAAGAGAAAAAAGCAAATTTCTCGTTTTTTAGGGATTCAGCCTACTGTGGGGCGATGCAAGACACCAGGGCAAAGTACGTCGTCTTAAGGTTTGTTCGTTTGTATGAACTAACTTGAACTGGTTTATCTTTCGAGACAAAATACTCCCACCACAAAAGTTAGATAGTGTTCTAACTTGCACTGCCTACTAATCCTATGGAGGTCGAGCAAGAAGTTCATGTTCGGTTATGAACTGAACAGCCAAACGAACACAGTACATTGCACTAACTTGAACCGAGCAAGTTAGTTCATACAAACGAACAAACCTTTACTTCCAACGCTTTAAAATAAACTTACAGCCATGTTGGATGGTACTTTGACGGCTTTTACAAGATGAAGCTAAACCTGCAACAAACTTATTACTAATGCCGCACTAACACTCCAAAATAAAGCGTAACTTTATTAGATCTCAAAATAATCTAGCACTCTCCAAATTGTAATTGTTAAAATTGATAAAAAGTGCACCAACATTTTTCCATAATAGAAAATTTTATTCATTTTGAATAACTTAAGATGGATTTTGGCTAACTTGGGGACGTTTGTGTCTGTTCCAGACGCGCTTTTCGTACTCTAACATCCTAAAACGTGTAAAATTAATTAAAAATGTATTAAAATTGTGCAATCTTTTTACATTAAATTTATTAATTTTATTTTGAACAAATTTGATCGATTTCGGGACGTTTACGCCATTCCCAGATGTTTTTCGTACTCGATGTGCCTAAAAGTGTGCAGGAAGAAGAAAAGGTAACACGGCTATTTTTCAAAATACCCCACCCGTTCCTAATTTTTTCATTGCTTAATTTTACGGTATTTAATTTTCGACCGTCAGCGTCGGCCTCACAAAGTGGGGGTGGTTAGCATAGGTGAAATTCATATTTCTACGGCGGTTTTCCAGTCTAATGATATATATAAAAAACTCGGCGCTGCGCGACTCGCCAGGGGGATCCGCCCCCTGGACCCCCGGTTTCCTTCTATTTTAGTCTCTGACCTGACTAATGTATTAAACATGGAACATGTTTTTCGATACCGAACTACCTCTGCTGTTCATGATACCGAATACAATGATTTATTTGACATCTGTTTTTTTAAGTTGGTAATTACTGGTAATAATTAATAAAATTATTATTTTATAATGATAATAATTTTATTAATAAAGTTCTGAAGCGCAACTGATTCATAAGATAGCACAAAATCCATTGAAGATGTCACAGTCACTCCTGTTGACTCTCTCTCTCTCTGTATCAGCCTTTTCCGTCCACTGCTGGACATTAGCCTCTTCATATTATGGAGGTTGGTTTGGCCATAACTCCCCATGCTGGCCAGACGGGTTGGTGAGTAATCCACAGATCGATTTTGGACTATAGTTGTTTTACATCCGGTAGCAGCTTGCTAGGCTAGCATTCAGATGTGCCTGTAGCCCTGTTTTTTGTTAACGGTGGCAATTTGTCAACTCAGGGGGACCGCCGCCGGCTTAACATTCCCTCCGAAGCACGGAGACTTGGTCATAAGAAAGTTTGACTCTAACCGGATTTGAACCCGGTACCCCGCGTTCGCATCCAACTGCGTTAGCTGCAAGGCAATGACCGTCTCTCCTACCTTCTCGACTACCTCAACTTTATTGCAATAACAATAATTGAATGGTTTGTTGCAAAAACATAAGTACTGACATTTTTTACTAACAACAACCATCAATGCACGTTGTCCGTTTATCGTACTTTCCACAGAACAGATGTCTCCACAACCGTAAGAAATTTCGGAGCTAGGGTCAATCGCTATATTGTTCGTTTTGTCCATACATACACACAAAAAAATATTGCAGTAAAAATGAAAGCATTGCACTAAAATCAACATTATTTGCTTTTAAAAAGGGCGTAGACATCGAAACTTTTAATTTGAAAGTAGAGCTACTTTCATTTTGAATTCATACTACTGTCAATTCGAGAGTAACTACTTTTGTAAATAATATCAAGTTTCAAAAGCAGTTGCTCTCAAATCAAATATTAGGTATTTAAATTGAGAGTGGATTTATTTGTTTTTTTAATTGATGCTACTGTTAATTCAAAAGTAGTTACTGTCAAATTAATATTAGTTTATATTCGTTTTAACAATAATCCGACATCAAATTAACAAATAAAACATTTATTTCTTTTTTTAATTATTATATTTTTAAGAAACTAAAACTAAACAAACCAAAACTAAAACTGTTTTTTTAATTTTGCGACAGTTTAATAATTAAAATCACTAACACTTTTTACTATTACAGAACGAACTTTGAGGAGCTCCTTCCAAAGTTGTAAATTTTTGTTACTTCCTTTTATTTGCACTTTGTCGTTTTGATTTTGAACTTCAATTATAGTAATATTCCTGCAAAACATAATACAACATCAGACAATTATTTTTATATAAGTTAAAATATGAAGTAAACTTACCGTATGTTCTTTTGGGAAAAGATTTAACGATTTGCTGGGTTAATAAGTCAAATTCCGTTTTTGTTAAATTTATATTATTCAATCTCATGTATTCAATAATGATCCAGTCTTCTCTGTAGCAAAGGATTTCTCAATAAGGTTGCCATTGCGGTCCCGTTGTAAAATGTTTTCTATATTCTATAAACAACTTAATTATAAACAAAAAAATAGTTAAATGTTAAAAATATAAATTTTAAGAAAATACATTCAAAAAACTACTTACTTCAGTGGCTTTCCAATGTTTAAGTTGCCTTTGATTGTGTAATATGAATTATGAAATATTTTCACTTACAAATGGAATGACATCAACAAGCACAGATAAATAGTAGTGCGCATGTTATAAGGTCTGTTATATAAATACAAATTGCAATTTTGCACATTCCATTATAAAATAGTACCTCAAAATGAATATTTATACTTTCAAAACAACATTATAAGTTTTCATTTTGACTTCAAGCCTTTATCAAAAGTATATACTTTTGAAATGATGTTATACCCAACTCATTTTCAAAGTATTCAATTTCAAATAGAAAAATTTACTTTTAATTTAACAATATTTAAATTGAAAGCAGATTTTGAAAGTAGACTTTCTCACGATTCTTTCAAATTAAATGCAATGCTTTTATTATAACAGCAAAACTTTTATTTTCACGTTGAAAGCATAATTATTCATTCTGAAAGTAGATTTTTTTTTCTGTGTACACATACAATTTTCTTTTTCATAAATTGTAGTACCGCCTGCTCGAACTTTGTCACTTTTGTATTAGATAACCAGATAAGGTGATGTTTTCATCATTATTAATCCACGAGAGTATCAGTTATTAATGCGCTTTTAAACTTTGAACGTTAAATGTGAGCAAAGACAAATCCCGTGAACCCGCTCGTTGCAGAAATTCACTGCATTCGTCGCTGATTGTTCGCTGAAAGGGACCATCCACGGACGGGTGATCGCCAAAGTTGGAAACCCGATTGGTGTCATTCCCAGGGGGAGATGATTTTAAGTTGGTACGACCAACGACAACAACCAATCAAAGCGAGTTGAGTGTCCTAAAAATATTGTCACAACCCCAAAGTTCAATAAACTTAATAATTAAAAGAAATGCTGATTCATAACAATTGCGAAATCATAAGACAACAGATTCCAAGATGACAGTATTAGTCACGCTAATAAAAGGAAGATATTTTCCCAATAATATTAAATTACTTGCTAATATCAAGTTACACATAATTAATAATTAGATTCTTGGTAATCATAACAAGAATCTAATTATCTAAAGTAAACAAACATGAAAATGCAAGATTCTTCTAAGAAATGTAATTGCATTGGAATGTAAAGAATTGATAAACAAAGGAATAAGTAATGGAGTTTTCAATATAAATAGAGGAACAGATTTGTGTGATTGATCAGTGTTCGGTCATCCGTCTACGGTCATGAATCTTCAGTGAACAGTCGTCAGTGTCTTAAGTGTTTGTGAGGATCCACGAGCAACACAGCCCGAATCGACATCCACCAGCCAAGCGAACTCAACAGAAGGATGTCGCCTCCTTGGTACACCGTACCGATCATCGTAGGGTATGAATAATTAAGAATATTTAATAGACCGACCAATCTCACATGCGCCTCTTATTTATGTAATGTTTTATTTATAATAATAATTATTATTAAATGTATATTGTGGAAGACACGTTTTAACTATTATGAGTTGTACTAAATCCCCCTTCGAAGAGTAATTATTATGGCACCGAACCGTTAAAACCCAAGCCACATAAGATGTCTAATTAATAAATTAGGGTTCAAGGATGATCCTTAAACTACAAGAGGGTTTTAAACGTGACAATATGACACGTTGGAGCAGGTACAGCGTGCATTGTTTAGTTTTGGCTTTGTATTTGTTTTTGTCTTTACTTTGATTTACTTTCCTTTGATTCATCCTTTGTTATGATATGTTAATTTGGTGTCGGTGACACGTGACACGTTGGAGCAGGTACAGCGTGCATTGTTTAGTTTTGATTTTGTTTTGGGTTTGTATTTGATTTTGTCTTTGGTTTTGTCTTTACTTTGCTTTGATTCATCCGTTGTTATGATAATATGTTAATTTGGTGTCGGTTTTTAGTGTCGGTCGTTTTTGGCAGATAACGAGCGCTAAAACATGTTCCATGTTAAAAATTTCAAATATCATTTGAAAGTTTCATTGTATTAATAATGCTTATAAACTGCGTTCATACGCATATTTTTGTGGGTTGTTACTAACAGACAGACATATGGATAAATATTATAAAAACATGCAGACGGATCTGAGATTTTATTGAGGCTACAGTTTCGTATTGTAGATTATCGATTAATCTGTTCCAATTGCCAATTGAAAATTTCTCTATATAAGACAAGTTAACCAATACTTTTATCAAAATTAACAACCACACAATATCTTATTAATGATAAATAGCCTCCCAAATAAATAATACCAATATGACATGCTATTATGAAATTCTACAGGTACCTAAAACTGCGAGCGAGGAAGAATTGAAGAAAAGCTACAAGAAGTTGGCTCGGAAATACCACCCCGATAAAAATATAAACAATGAAGCCGCTGCCACAAAACAATTTCAATTGCTCGGTGAGGCGTACCTAGTCTTGAGTGACCCGACAAGGAGGAAACTGTATGATGATAACCCCTCCACTCGCAAGAAAAATGTTCCAAAAAGCGATGGAAATAATATCCAAAAGGATACTACTAAAAAATCGAAAGGTGGCAAAAAGTCGGAAGAGATTCCTACTTTCCACGTACTTGATTTGACTTGCTATTGCAATATTTCGTATTATAAGGGTTTTTCTGATAGTGAGAATGGATTTTTTTCGGTCTGTCGAAATCTGTTTAAGAAGTTCTCTGACAACCCTAAGAATGGTAAACACAGCAACAGTCCCACTTTTGGCAATGCCTCGAGCAATTACGAAACCGTCGTCGAACCCTTTTATAAATATTGGTCAAGTGTAGATGAGAACGTCGAAACACAGCTACATAAATTTATACATTTCTTTGGTGGCGATGAGACCGTTCTACGCACAAAAGATATAAAAGCTTTGGCAAAGTTCATTAGAATCCTTGATATTAGGGTAACAAGACACTACAACGACATTAAATTTAAAAATCAAAGAAAGAAAGCGACGAAAGTGGAAGAAGAAGATGAGGACGACCTTTTGTTGAAAAAAGGATCAAGATCTATTTGGAATCTTTTTACTTTTAAATTAATTTAATAAATATATATTTTTATCATCAAAAGAAAGAAAATATCACTTGTAACAACTGTTTTATAACTAACGACAGCAGGATAGTTAGGCAAAATGCCATTTTCTCTCAATGGAGAAATTTTAGGCAGGCTCTATTTAAAATCCGCCTTTAGGCTTGTACTTATCAAAAATGCAAATTTTATTTTACCTTTTTTTTTTGAAGAAAAAAAAACTGAGGTAGACGTTACGTTCCGAACAATCATCTTAAAATACCACGGAAACTTTATTCCCGGTTGAACATATTTGAGGCCACTTGTATATAGGAAGGCTAGATTCTAGACTCAATAATAGGAGGCTTAAACGATTGTTATATAATTTAATGATCCAAAGCAAAACTGTAAAATTTGATCTAGTAATTTTGACCACAATCGGTCCAATTGCCGTAAGTGTAAAATTGTGTATTCAAATCAGACCTCCACTATATTTAAACTCAATTCTACTGAATGGACGTCTGATTGAATTAATGTTTTGTGTAGAGAAATCAAAATTTATACCTACAAATAATTTATAAACAAAAGTTTTTATAAACGAACTAAATGTTGTTTACTGCTGGTGTGTTGGTCACGCCCTTCGTTGCTTGTAACTAGCTTCCTAAAGATATGCAACCGTTGTGTTGAACGCCTTGCTTCTTGTAGAGATCTCCTCTCAACCCGCGATCGCGAATCCCGTCGAAACCCCACCAAACCCAGTGGATTCGTGGTAATTGAATTATCCAGATTAATTAGTGCTGCTCTGTGAATTTGTCCCTGTGCAATTTGGTCAACAGGTGCTTGAAAAAGTATTTAACCTCCAAATTTTGTGTATGCCACGTTTTTAATAATTTTCAATATTTCAGGTTACAAACGCTGATTTTACTTGTATTAAGAGCAATGTCCAGTGCTACGCCCCCATACAGTGTGAATATTTGTGTTTTCTGTCATTTTTTTCCAGGCGTTACAAAAATTTAATTAATTGCTAGCATTACAAAATCTTTCAACACGCTAAAGGAAGTTGATTTATTTATTGGAAAACCATGTTATTCGAAAATTAGACATGGGAATCTCCCCCCCCCCTCCAACCGTAGTTTTCGAATTACGCGATGTTCAAATAAGTAAATCAATTTCTTTTAGCGTTTTTACATAAAAAAAAGTTGAAAGATTTTGTAATGCTAGCAATTATTTAAATGTTTGTAACGTCCTGGAAATAAATGACATAAAACACAAATATTCACACTGTATAAGGGGGTAGCACTTGACATTGCTCTTAACTAATACAAATGACATTCGAAACTTGATGACCATCAATCGATTCATCAATCCAATCGTAAATTTGTGTGAAAACTTCACACCTGCGATGATGACGTTACTTCCAAGAAGTTTATAAAATCCTGCTCACCTTGGATTGAAATTTGATTATTCCAAATCAAATTGCACTGTATAATCGCTCGAAATGTTTCCTGGACCCGAAACTTTGGTCCAGAAAAGTAAAACTCGAAAATTCCTCAATAAAACTGACAATACCAATTTTCACAACAAAAAGCGAAAATTATCGTTCATAACCTATCATCAAATTAATTAGAAATTCCCCAGAATTTCCAAAAACACATAAATTATCGGGTACCAGTCTTGTCTGTAAAATTCAAATTTCATACACCAAATTCTTCTTCTTTTTAGGTTGATTAAAATTAACACAATTAGAGCACAAATCACTTCAGAAATCAAGATATTGTAGCTGTGTAGAGGTACAATATCTTGTGCCCTGTGCCCAATACCATATGCTTTTTTATCAATTATCTACAATTACTGTTGGGGTGAAGAACTACCATTTAGCGGATAGTGGAAAATATATTTGGTTTTGTGGCAAAACAGACTTTTTCTTCAAAATAAAAAAAGAAAGCTCGCATCAATAGGAATTGTGATAATCATTGGCCATCTTTTGGGCAAAAAAAAGTCTTCGAAGTTGTTAACTCAAGTTGAGCAATTTCGCAATAATAATCTGGTGGATTATCTAGCGATAAGTAGTAAAAAATGGGGACCTCCCCCCCTCTTTATCGCCTTTTTCGGTAATTACTGTTAATTATAGAAAAAATTTGTATTAGAAAAACAGCGGTAATTACCGAAGTTGTCTCCATTCTTTTACTAGTATTAGCGATTTCGTAAATTTAAGAGTTGGCAACACAAGCAAAAGAATAAGATCTCCTTTTTGGTATATAAGTTTACGAAAGTCCTATGAGAATTTTTGGAAAATATTATGAGAAACACAGAATAATTAAAATGAATAGTCTCGAGTGACAGGGCGGGCGGGGGTTCTAGCCCCATACTGAGTAAAATGTGAAGAAATGGTTTTAGGCCAGTCATTGGGGACTTAAAAAGTGAAAAGTTAGACAAAAATTGCAAAAGTTTTTATATTTTGGGACAACATTGTAACAGGTCAAAAAATTATTAATCCGATTTTTGCACCCTTTTTTGGTCTCCGGAACATTGTTAAATTGTTAAAAGAAGAGTGTAAATTTGCAATAACTCTATGAAAAAAATTCCGAAATTTATGCAAATCTTGGAGAACATTTTTATAATTATTAGACATCTTCTATAAAGTTTGCACCCTGCTACGATGACCGGAACATTGCAAATAGTTGTGATTATTAATTTGTATACAGGGTTGTATTAAGGAATTATTTGCATGACTTTTGCAATTTTCTCGACATGATATACCAAAAAAAAATTAATAGCTACTGTTTGCAATGTTCCGGTCATTGTAGCAGGGTGCAAACTTTATTGAAGATGTGTTTTAATTATTAAAATGTTCTCCAAGGTTTGCATAAATTTCGAAATTACGTTTTCTGTTAATTTAACAATGTTCCGGGGACCAAAAAAGGGTGCAAAAATAGGATTTATTATTTTTTTTTACCTCCTTCAATGTTGTCTCAAAATTTGAAAACTTTTGCAATTTTTGATACCTTTCTTGCTACAATGACTGGCCTATTTGTGAAACCGGGGGGTCTGGGGGGTACGGAGTACCCTCCAGTACACCAGAGTTTGATGGAGATTTTTGGAGAAAAATAACCTAAGTAGAACTACTAAATTTGTTAGTAATATTTTCAATTTTCTAAGATGGGCTAAAAGGTGTAATTTTTCACCCCTCACTCTTAAACTTTTTAGGTGTAAAAATTCTATACTGGCTAGCTTTGACTGATATAAACATTTTTCTAAGAACCTGGAAAGCATCTGGGAGTGAAATGTTATAGCTAAACAAATTGCAATTGAGGCAATTTCTAAGTATCTACCAATCCAGCTTTTTTTGATCCGTTATTGTGCTTAGGTTAACTAAATATTTTATTTATTTAAAAAAAAAAATTATTATATTATATATTGTATTAATGTAACACATTATGTATATAATAAGTACTAGATAACATAAAATCTAATACCAATAATATTTTATTTATATTTAAAATTTTTTTTTTAATATTTAAAATATTTAAAAAAATTTATTTTAAAAATCTATTGTATATTATAACAATGTAATAAGTAATATATAACATATATCTGGTACATAATATACAATATATTAATAAAATAAAAAAATATTTGAGTGTTTAACTTGTGAAATGAAGATATGGTTAAAAATTACATATTAAATACTAAAAATACGATTCCAAAATTACCAGAAAATCAATAATTTCCATTAGGGAGAATGAGATGCATTATTGGAAGCTTTCTTAGATTTAATGGCTTTGTTGGTTGATAAAACCTCTCCAGGTGCCGGATAGGGCCGTTGTTGATAAAGAGCTCCCGAAGCTGTACTGTCAACCCCGGCTTTATTACTTTCTAAACCATCGCTCCACGTTCCAATAGGAATATCAGAATAAGAAGCCGGATCCATCGGATCAATAACATCTTCTCTATGCGGCCTTTTACGATGACTCTTTTCATCGTACTTGTGCCGCTTTTCCGAACCATCGCTTTTATCCCGATCTCGCTTACTACTCTTCGAAGATCTCCTTTTTTCACTTTTATTTTCGTCGACTTTATAAACGACACGCTCTTCCACCGATGACTCCCCCTTAATTCTTCTTTCTCGTAACTTTGCAGCACTTTCCGTGAGAACGGCCCGCGGATGTTTAGGTGGTAGCCACGACACAAGATCGTTCTCCATATCCCAATAATAGTAACGCTTTCTAAAATGTTTCCTTATTATAAAAAGGATGTAAACTCACAAAACTTGGTACTTACACTCCTTTATCGAAAACTTCGGTCCAGTTACGCGGTAGCGGATATTTTTGTACCATCTTTCCCACATTACGAACATAATAAGCCGGTGGTACGTTCAATCCCTTCCAATGCATTTCGCACCATTGGGTGCAATCATGATGAATGTTGCTCTTATTTGGACATCCCGTTACGCCTCTGTAGTCCCTTTTCGTACTGCGATCCTTCTCAGGTCTTTGTACCGGTGCTACAAAAAATATGGTTATAGAAAGAGACACTTTTATCATCAATAACTTACTTTGGTATAAGCCTCGCTTGGCTAATTTTGCAGCTAATGCTGGTGGTAAAGGCATTTTAGAATATAAACGTCCAGGAAAGGTTAAGGTCACAGTTTTACTTTTTTCTTACATTTAAGTGTTGTGTTAAATTTAATATGACTTTTTAATTTTGAGGTTAGTTCTTTGCTTAAGGTCAGGCCACACTCACTTTTTTTTTAAATTATTATGCTTGTAATTTTTATTTATTTGTAAGGTGGACATTACGTTTGACTATTTCCATTTATATAAGTTGATATTGATACCAATAATTATAATATTAATTATTACCACTTATTACCATCGCCATCGATTGCTTTAGAAACTCTAATGTACTTCAAAGTATTGTCAACAGATGGCACCGTTAAAATTAAATTGCTTTCGATTAAATGCTCAATAAATTATCATGCTTCATTATGTGACTCAGGAGGGTGAATAAAAATAAACGAATAAAAATAATACCTCATACTTATTTATAAATTTTGGAAAAATATTTGTCCTTAGTTCTCAAACAAAATTTAGTCGAAAACAATCAATTTTCCTCATGGCACTTCGGCTCCTTCGTAAATTTGTTTTGTTAGTTGATTCCGTAAGGGGCGCAGCGCTCAGCCGTTTGTTGTTATTTTATTAGTGTGTGGATCAGCGTTTTTTTCACCTAAAATATGGTTAGATTTACATAATTATTTTACTTTAGTTCTAAAAATTTTAAATAACCTCAATCAGATACACTAGCAATGTAGTCTAACCCCCAACTACCTGCACGTTCTTATAACCACCTTTTGAATCCTTCTTGAACTCAAATTTGTTTACGCCGTGGTTCGGATTCCACGTTAATCTTATTAGGTAATAATTATCCGATAGGGGCAAGGACAAAGTTGAAGGGTAGAAATCGCTTTGACTTGACTAGGTGGAGTTAATGTGCAGAAACGAAAATTCGTCCGGTCGGTTCCATGTTTGCTACGAAGGGGTGTCAATATTGGAAGCGGTCATAACCTTAACTACTTGTTAAAAGCAAAATTAAATTCACGACGGCATGCGGCACTGGCACGTTCTCCCTCCACATTTACTGCGCAGGAATTTGGCTCCGCCTAGTCAAGTGAAAGTGATTTCACTTACAAATGGAGAAGCTTCCTAAAATTGCGACCTTGCTGGGCAACCGTTCGCTCCGGCATATTGAAAAAATGACATCCAAAAATGATCCAAGATTAGTTTTTTTACAATATCTCGTCTTCAGTGCCTCCTAGACAAAAAACAAATATTATGAAAATTATAGAGGATTCAATTATCTACAACTTTTGTCGAAAGAATTTTTATGTGATTTGTATGATTTTAGAGTTAAGGGGGTATTTGTGTACCTTAAATTTGTATTAATATTGGAGAAATGGCGTCTAAAATCAAATTTTTGATAATATCTCGTTTCCAGCTCCTAGATAAATAATCATTATTATGAAAATTATCGAGAATAAATTCTCTACAATTTTTGTTTAAAGCATTTTTATGTTAATTACATTATTTCAGAGTTAAGGGGGCATATATGCGAATTCCAAAATCAGGTTTTTGACACTAACTCGTTTGCAGTGCTCATTAGATAAGAAATAATATTTACGAAAATAATAGAGGATTATATTCTCTACAACTTTTGTCTGGCGCATTTTTATGTGTATTACATGCTTATAATTTAAGATTTAAGGAGGATATTTGCAAACCTTAAATTTTTTGATTATATTGGAGAAATTGCGTCCAAAATCAGTTTTTTGATAATATCTCGTTTACAGTTCCTCTTATACAAAAAATAATTATTATGAAAATTATCGAGGATAAAATTCTCTACTACTTTTGCCAAAAGCATTTTTATGTAAATTATATGTTTATAAAGTTAAGGGCGCATTTGTGGACCATTAAATTTTTATTATATTGAAAAAAGTTACGTCCTAAATCGGTTATTTGATATTATCTCGTTTCCAATGAGATGTAAAATTATATTATTTCAGATTTAAGGGGGGTTATTGCGAACCTTAAGAAAAATATAACTGCAATATAAAAATTTGTATGTAATATTATATGATTTTAGAGTTAAGGGGGTATTTGTTAATCTTAAAATTTTTTATTATATTGGAGGAATGGCGTCCAAAATAAAATTCTTGATAATATCTCGTTTCCAAAGTCTCATAGACATACAATAATTTTGAAAATTATCAAGAATTAAATTCTCTACAGCTTTTGTCTAAAGTATTTTTATGGGAATTATATATTTTTAGAGTTAAGGGGGTATATGTGAACCTTTTAATTTTTATTATATTGGAGGAATGGAGTCCAAAATCAGTTATTTAATATTATCTCGTTACCAGTGCTCATGAACAAAAAAATAATTATTACGAAAATTATCGTGGATGAAATTCTCTATAATTTATGTCTAAACCATTTTTATGTGAATTGTATAATTTTAGAGTTCAGAGGGCATTTGTGAACCTAACATTTTTATTATAATAATTAAGAAATGGCGTTCAAAATCAGTTTTTTGATAATATCTCGTTTCGGTGCTTCTCAAACAAAAAAATAATTACTACCATAATTATCGAGAATTAAATTCTCTACAACTTTTGTCTAAAGTATTTTTATGGTAATTATATATTTTTAGAGTTAAGGGGGTATATGTGAACCTTTTAACTTTTATTATATTGGAGAAATGGAGTCCAAAATCAGTTATTTAATATTATCTCGTTTCTACTACCCCTGAACAAAAAATAATTATTACGAAAATTATCGAGGATGAAATACTCTACAACTTTTGTCTAAACCATTTTTATGTGAATATTATAATTTTCGAGTTCAGGGGGCAGTTGTGAACTTAAATTTTTTATTATAACTGAGAATCAATTTTTTTGACAATAACAACCTGTGCTTCCGGGATAAAAAATAATTTTTATGAAAGTTATTAAGTTTAAAGCATTTTTGTGTAAATTATATGAGTTTAGAGTTTATTTGTGAACATTAAAATTTTTATTACATTGTAAAAATGGCGTCCAAAATCATTTTTTGATAAAATCTCGTATCGGTGCTTCCCAAATAAAAAAAATAATTAATACCAAAATTATCGAGAATTAAATTCTCTACAACTTTTGTCTAAAGTATTTTTATGGGAATTACATATTTTTAGAATTAAGGGGGTATATGTGAACCTTTCAATTTTTATTATATTTGAGAAATGGAGTCCAAAATCAGTTATTTAATATTATCTCGTTTCCAGTGCCCCTGAACAAAAAAATAATTAGTACGAAAATTATCAAGGATGAAATTCTCTACAACTTTTGTCTAAACCATTTTTATGCAAATTGTATAATTTCCGAGTTCAGGGGGCATTAGTGAACCTAAAATTTTTATTATAACTGAGAAATGGTGCTCAAAATCTTTTTTTTTTTACAATAACTCGTTTCCTGTGCTTCCTGGATAAAAATTAGTTTTTATGAAATTTATCAAGGTTTAAATTCTCTATAACTTTTGTTGAAACCATTTTTATGTAAATTACATGATTTTAGAGTTAAGGGGGTATTTTGAATCTTAAAACTTTTATTACAATGTAAAAATAGCGTCCAAAATCAGATTTTTGATAATATCTCGTTTCTAGTTCCTTCTACACAAAAAATAATTATTCCGAAAATTATAGAGGATTAAATTCTCTACAACTTTAGTCTGAAACATTTTTATGTGAATTGTATGATTTTCATTCCAAAAATGTTAATTATAAAAAACGAATTATTTTTGAAGATTATCTCCCCCAATAACTCAAAACCTAATCAACGGATTTTGTTAATTTTGGACTCATTGAATTCATCATTAAATTTTCTATCTAATAAGGACAATCAATTGAATATTTCTATTTTTTTAATCCTTTAAAGTAAAAATTTACTTTAAAAAAAAAACAATTTTTGTTCACTTGTTTCACAATCATAGCAACATTCCTGATCATAAACCCTTGATTTTTCAATTAATTATAATTAAAAATAATTGATTTTTTATAATAAAAATTTTCGAGTTTATTTTCCCAAGCTTAGTTAGTTAATTTTTGTCCCTTTGGAGGCGAATATCCCATTAATCTCATGTAATTTAAAATTGCACGCTAATGAAAAGGATGAAAGTTAAATTAAAACTGTAAAATAGATAAAAGCCCTTTCCTTTTAATTTTCCTTTTACTAATCATGAATGTCTTTCAGGAGGCTCTTTCAAATATTGACAGCCAAATAAAAATAGAAGAAATTGAATTCAAGTTGGAAGATCTGCATCATACAATTGACATTAAAGAAGAGACTTCAGTTCTAGGAGGATGTCAGATGGAATTTAAACCAGAAATAAACAGGAAACCATTTTCATGTGTAATTTGTGATTTTAAATGTTCACGTAACGACACTTTAAAAATTCATTTAAGAACTCACACTGGCGAAAAGCCATTTAGGTGTACAATTTGTGATTATACAGGTGCGCGTAGAGAACATTTAAAAAGTCATTTTAGGACGCATACTGGCGAGAAACCGTTTACTTGTAAAATCTGTAAATATAAATTTTCACATAAAGAAACGCTAAAAGTTCACGTAAGAACTCACACCGGTGAAAAACCATTTTCGTGTAAAATTTGTGATTATAAATGTAACGCCCAGGCAAGGTTAAGAATGCATATCAGAACACATACAGGCGAGAAACCGTTCACATGTGATATTTGTTACTGTCAATTTGCTCATAAACCAAATTTAAATGTTCATCTAAGAACTCATACCGGCGAAAAGCCGTATTCCTGCGAATGTTGTGATTATAAATGTTCAGAAAAGGCAACTTTAATAGTACACTTAAGAACTCATAGTGGTGAAAAACCGTTTTCTTGTAAAATTTGTGACTATAAATGTACACAAAAGACGCACCTAAGCAGGCACGAACGAACTCATGTTACTAGTGATAAAATAGTAAAAAGTACTGCTGAGAAGCGGTTCATATGTAAATTTTGCGACTATAAATGTGCAGTTAAAAGAAGATTTGAACTTCACGTAAGAACTCATACTGGGGAGAAACCGTTCTCATGTAAAATTTGCGACCGTAAATTTGCCCATAAAACAACTTTACAAAATCATCTAAGAACCCATACCGGCGAGAAACCGTTTACATGTGAAATTTGTGACTACAAATCTGCACAAAGAGAAAATTTAAAAATTCATCTCAGAACTCATACCGGAGAGAAGCCTTTTACCTGTGAAAGTTGTGATTATACGTGCACACGTAAAGAACATTTAAAACGGCATTTAATAACCCACACAGGGAAAAAACCGTACTCCTGTGAAATTTGTGACCATAAATGTGCACAAAGAGGACATTTAAAAAGGCATTTAAGAATTCATACTGTTAAAAAGTAATTTTTTTGGTAGTTGCTGAATTATTTAAGTTTATTAAATATAAGCAATAAAAAAACTAAATTAGTAATTGTCAAGGGGTGGGTTTTGGGTGCTTAGAAAGTACAATTTTAGACAAATGACATTTATAGAAGTGGTTGGTTGGCTGGCTAGAACAGCCGGTAAGGAAACGGCGTGATTCGAAAATTCTTCTTCCTCAGCTTACTTCTAGGAATACATTCTGTCATTTGCAAACATATCAAGTTTACTTGATAATACCAAATAAGTAGTAAACTTATAAAGCGCTTATGTAAGTAATTATAGTTCTTTTTTATTTGTTTGATCGACTTGTTTTGGCTTATGTATTTAAATTGTCGGTAACCCATACATAGCGGTTACTGTTTTGTAAATTTAAGGTGGGTGCATTTTTTTGACAGTCACACCGTGATTCTCATATTTGTTACTGTGTATGTTTAGCACAGTAATTTACATTGCAATGATTGGCATAGTGCAAGCACCTCTCAAATTCTTATTTCAATTAAAGGATTTGATTACTATTTGCGTTTTTTTGAGTTCCCACAAGCTATCATTTCTCTTTCAGAACCTACGGCTAAGCCTTCGCACAAATCGAGAGGTAGCCTATTGGCATCATGGCAAAACAAACTGGAGAGGTCATCTCCAGGTTGTTACGGACTCAGGTCTCTGTTTGGATCAATCATCTCATTAGGGGTTGCTGTTCAGAGGGTAGATTTCATTTCACTTTATTGATTGTTGCTTTAGTGCTCCGATAATTCCGTTCATCATAAAATGTTTTTAAGGAAATACCTGCTTTGGGTATTGTAGATTATTTTAACCTTCTCCATACATATGTGTAAAAAAATTAGCTGTTCACCCTCTCCGCCATTATAAATTACGAATCAATTACCCACAACCGTTTCAGATAATTCCGATAAATACGTCAAAAACTCGGTGCAAGGGGTTTCTTCTATTTTAGTCTCTGACTAATGATGTATTAAATATGGAATATGTTTTTCAATACCGAATTACTTCTCTTGTTTATGTCAATCAAAATTCCTAATTTGGGAAATTTGTTTTGGTTTTGTTTTGCGTTTGTTTTTGTGTTGTTTTGGCTTCAGTTTTGTTTTGTTTTTGCTTCGTCTTGTTTTGCTTGGTTTATCCGTTGATTTAGTGTCGGTTGCTTTTTGGCAGATAGCGAGCGCAAAAACATGTTCCATGTTAAAAGTTAAATATTAGAGGATCCGTAATAAATACTTCACTTATTACTTAGGCATCTTAACGATTACAATACTTCTCTTTCATTGCACAATTTTTAAATCTTTCCACCGCCATCTTTTTATTTGGTTACTCATCGTCATCATCATGTTTTGCATTAACGCGGTTACTCCTCATTCCGATTCTTTGAAACATAAAAGGGAGGAATGTTTCTTCGCGGCGACAAAACGTCAACAGATGATTTTATGAACGTGAACGGATTAAGATCTTATCGGATTAACATTTCAACGTCTCAACGGATTTAACACTATAAAGGTCGTACAAAGAAATATATTCAACACCAGCAAGTTTTTTCTTCGCTACTTCTATATTTATTTATTTCACTATCAAAAATGGATTCAATCAATTTCAACAATCTTCCCATCGTAGAATCACGATCTGAAAGGTACCAAATTGTAAAATTTTTGGGCAACGGTGCATTCGGACGAGTAATGAAATGCAAAGTGGAACGCACCAAGAAAGAAGTCGCCATCAAAATTTTGAATGACTGTTCTGAGGAAGATTACCAGAACGAAAAAACGTTTTTGGAAATTCTACAGAGACATAGCGAAAGCTATAACTTCGTGCGACTGTTCGAATGCTTTACATACGATAGAAGTCGGTGTATGACATTCGAATTACTCGACCGAAGTTTGCTTCAATTTTGCAATGAAGATACAATGACCATAGATGACATACGATATGTGTTGGCTCAATTGTTGGCAGCTTTAGTAAAGCTGAAAGAGCTAGGTATAATCCATACGGACTTGAAAATGGACAATATCATGTTGGTCGATCAAGTGGGTCAACCTTTCCGAGTGAAAATGATTGACTTCGGGAACGCCACCTATCAAGAGGATACTGTGGTTGGGGGCTACGGGCAAGTTAGAAGCTATCGCGCTCCCGAACTGATGCTCGGTTTGCCCATATCAGAAAAGATTGATATGTGGTCGTTGGGGTGCATTACGGCCAGGTTGATGATCAACCGAAATATATTCAATGGGTCTTGTGAATATGATCAACTCAGGATTATCACAGAGACCCAGGGTTTGCCACCTAACAAGGTACTAAACAAAGGTGTAAAAACTGGGGAATACTTTTCCAGATGTAACTACGTTTGGCGTTTAAAAGCGCCAGCGCAGTACAAAATGGAAGAGCCCCATAAATTCAAAGAACCATCAAATGGGGTGCTTAAGTGTTTGGATGAAATATCCAACATTAACACCCCTACCAATTTGAAAGGGGATGAATTGTGGGCCGATAGATTCTCCAGAAAATTGGTAGTCGATCTCCTGAAGCAGATGTTGGATTGGGATCCCGATACGCGTATCGATCCCGAGCAAGCGATCTTACATAGGGCAACTCTACAGTTTGTACCTGGAAGAATTGTATCGGAAATTGAAAAATTGGAGGCACCTAAGCCCCTCAACAATTCAATGCTCCATACGGACAGACTCCGGCAGCCAAACATGGAGGTGCCAGATGTGGTACAAAAAAATGAAGCATACAAGCCCTTAAGACGTCCAAACTTTATAAAAGTTCAGGACGTCATGCCGAAACCACCGCAAGTCACCGGAGGTGCTTTGCGACGACCACATCCCAAACCCATGGGAGAAAAGGTACGGCGTTGGTAATTCGCAAAGTTTTTATTTGCAAAAAACAATCTTCAGTTTTTGTTTTGTTTCTGTAAAAAACAAAACAGTTTTGTTTTTTTATTGGAATTTTTTGTTTCTTAAAAAACAAAAACAAGCCTCAGTTTTCGATTTGTTTCTGTAAAAAACAATCAACATGGACTAGGCCTACAGGGGAAACCATGTATAAAAATAAAACGCGCCTTGCATTCTACCTCTTAGGTGGTGCGGAAATGGATGCAATAATTTGTTATTAGTTGTCTAATACCAATATTGTTTAGAAATAAATGGTTTATATTTTAAGCATTATGCATTTAATTATATTATTTTCTCGTAAAGTTATTCGCAATTTATTTAGCGTTCTAATTCCGTAAACGAATTCATTGTTGTCCCTTTTATTTTTATTTTATAGAAAAAGCGTATAACAAATCTTTAAGAAAACAATGCTTTTTAGAACTTCTATTATAGCCTACATTGACGTTCTGCATTAGAAGCGAGTCATTCGCAAAATTCCAAATTTGGTGGCCTCTCAAACCTATAATTTTTCGAATTACCCTGCCGATTTGTATTAATTTTTGTTTCATGATTTTGCAAAGAAAGCTTGGGAAATTCATAGAACTTAAGACAAATGTACACAGAACGTCTCCACTTTTCTGCTGCCCTAATGGAACCCAGCAATGAATAAACTAAAATTTTAATGAAAAAAATTGACAAATGATTGAAAGTAATTTTGAAAAGGATATTATTTAAATTAAAATGGTATATTTCCTGCTTTTAAAGTTAAATCTGCTATTGTTTAAAGCATTTTCCTAGAAAGTTTGCAACTGATGGTAAATTTTTTTTTCATTATTCAAAAGACTAATAAATCTAATTATATGTTTTATCCATACATTTTTAAATTAAAAATATATTTATTTTAAAATATTTTCATAATTTGCAAATTATAACTGAAAAAAGCATCAGTGGTCTTCTTTCTGCTGACAGCAACAACAGTACTGGTAGAGCACCCCCCCGCAGCCGGCACAGGTAGTTTACTTGAGCTTCTCAAAACTGTTAGGCAGGGAGATGGTACCAACCAAAGAAGGAAAAGGACAAAGGTCTTTGAAATACCTGGAAAAAGTGAAAAGTAAAGCAGAATCTGAAGTTTCATCAGCAGACATCTCAAGCGCTTTCTACCATCAGTGGACTAGCGAAACCGAAAAAGAAAACAAAGACGACTGTACTTGCTTCTGAAGAAGAGACTTCAGATGGTGATTCGAATTATTCAATTCAAGACAGCGGCAAAGAATCTCGATTGTCAACTTCTTCAGAAAAGTGTTGACATACCTTCGCTAGATGTAATAGTGGAGAGGAAGCAGAAGAAATCATACCGTTTATATGTAACCTAGGTTATCGAAGTCAAGGCTGATGGTTTATTTTGTAGTAGTTTTCAAAAAAGAAGTCCAACATAACCAGATTTGAACAGACCGACCAGGAGACTTTTTTTTAATAAACTCTTAAGGCGTAGCATTAGTCACTCAGGAAGGTTAATGGCACGATCTCATTAACATGGGAAATTTAAATGTACACGGTTTGAACAAAGTATCGGCCGAATACACTGCAAAAACTGAGTAAGCCTTTTTCTGAAGTTTCGTGTATTCTTTGAAGCATTGCCACAGAAATTTCGGCGATTTGGGCTCGAATGTTGTTTTTGAGGCCTGCCAGAGTCCTGGAACGATTGTTATAAACCAAGGATTTTGGGTATCCCCACAGGAAAAATCACAAGGGGCCAAATCAGGAGAGCGCGCAAGACAGTTCAAATCGCGCCCGGGGAATCTGTCTCGCAAAAAGTTCATGAAAATCGTTTCTATATGGGCTATGGCTTCGTCCTACTGAAACCAGTCGTCTTCCAGCTCCATCCAGCTAATTTGTAGTATTATTAATGACAAATTTTGTTAAATACACGCCACTTTCTTTCTGCGTAGATGTTAATTAAGATTTCTTGTGTACTTAGCAAGAAGTTGTTCGTGCTAACCACCTGTGACCATCGCGTCGTGGCGTCTTGAAACTAAAAAATTCAATTTTAAAGGTGCCATTTTACAGACTGTTCCAAAATTTCATTTACAGCTCAAAATTGGTAACAGATACAGAGATAAATTTTGTTTTTAATAGAAAGAGGAGAATTTTCGAAGGAATATCATTTTTAATTGATTTTGATAACGGTAGATTAACATTTTAATTATGTTAATTAGTAATTTTGTGTCAAAAACTCACAATTAATTAAAATTTATAATATAATCATCTGCTTCACGAAGTTGGCCTGTTCCGTCTCAAGTCACCATCTTAATAGGGGTCTTCCCACATCTCACTTTCCTCTGGGTTTGTAGTAGAGCATTTTACTGGAAATTCTTTCTTTAATAATATATAAAATATGTCATGAGTCATGACAAATCAAAATAGCAATCCTTAATATCCTGCAGTAAAATTGTTCAAATTTCAAGTATTGTAAGTGGTGTTAATGAACTTTTGTTTCGACTATAATTTGAATGATTTCAAAAGACGCCCCTTTTTTAATCAATGAAATTTTTCTTTCATTCTTTCCAATTTTTTGATGATGTTTGATAAGATGGGTATTATTTTGGGAAGAAGTGTTTAATTTTGTATATTATAGGTTTTATTTATGTATGATTAATATTTGTATGCTGGCAGCTCATACGTGAACTAATCTTAAAATTCAGAAATCTGGAATATTAAAAATGCCCGAGTGTCCTTACTAGTAGAATCTATTTACTCTGGTTCTGGAGGACTTCCCATAACTTGACAATAGGAATACTATCATAGGCTTTATGCCTATGACACATAATATAAGCAAATTTTTTTATTTGTTTTTAGTTCCTCTTGGAATTGCATTTCATAATATTCCTCGCTGTGGCCCTGCATTTTTATTAAAATTCTTTCTTTTATTGCAGGTATAATTTGCATGTATTTGCGGGCAGATGTTGATAGTTTGCTTGAACGGGACGATGAATTCGGTTACCGAAGGACCATTGGGACGAGAACTTTGAATTTGTTTTGACAACGACTATCTATCTAAAGTACTGATAGTTGCGTTGGGAGAGAATTGGTTCTGTCCAGTTATCACTATATTACATGCGAAGTAGATTATACAAATAGTCCTTCTGTCGTTTAGTATTATTTTTGGCTTCTGGAAACATCTGGCTAGCAAAGATGGGTTACTCTTTATGTGCAAGCTAGTACGCAGGTTTTGGTGAGTAAGTTGTACGAAAATATCCGACTTCATCGTTTTGCCACGTGTACGGGTGTTGTTATTTTCAATAACAATAACTACGAACTTCCGTTCGATTTTTGGTAACGCTAAGTTCACTATCTTGGATTGTTCTACCTTCTGGGATCAGTATTGCTTCCTCCTTAAAGACGCGGTAACCTGAGGTGCGGTAGTAACTAAGCGTCCCTTCAACATGAAATTACTTTCTTTACTTTCTCTTTATTTGTGTTGAACTTTGTTTAATTGTTTGTTTAATTATAGAGCCTATATGTGATTGGTGCTTACTCTTTTCGTCTCGCAGACACGTGTGAGACGACCATTTTGGTTGTGGTCGTACATGTAAAAGAATTAAGTGTTTATCTCCTTCTCCATTAAAAATTACAAATTACCCATAACTACGTCAAAAAAATAAATACTACAAGATGCGCTCTGAAAACTTATTGCCACTTATTGCTTAGGCTTCTTAACGATTATATCACATCGCTTCCATTCCACAATTTATAAATCTTTCCACTGCCATCTTTTTATTTGTTTACTCATCGTCATCATCATGTTTTGCATTAACGCGATTACCCCTCATTCCGATTCTTTGAAACGTAAAAGGGAGGAATGTTTCTTCGAGGCGAAAAAACATCAACAGATGAATAATTGATGAACGAATTAACTTTAAATTAAACATAATTATAATAATAAATAAGGAAAATTATTAACGGCAGGTATAATTTCGTTTATTTAAACTTTCGACAATTTGACACAAACTTGAAAAGTTTTTCAAATTTCAAATGTTTGTAAAAATGTCAAAATATTACCAACCAACATTAAATAAAACGAAATTTTTAAATTGACCATCATTAAAAAAAGGTTAATATTAAATTTTAATATAGACCTCTTTTTTTAATTTCAAACCATAAAAAATGCAAAATAGAAAAAATTGTATCAAGTACTCGTTTTATAATTTTTTTTATCGCACTTATCCTTTAGAAAACTCCCCGCTACGCGGGTCGTTTTCTAAACAGATTTCGTGCGATAAAAACATCAATTATAAAACTCGTTCTTTAATATACTATTATTGATTTTCGATGATTTCATATAGCATAGATTTTTAGTTTTGGCACTAATCTTGTCCGGCAACATCCACGATTTTATTATTTAAGTCTGTCTTAACTTAAATCATCAATCAGAATGCGGTCAGCGGTTTTTGCATACGGAATGTCTCTCAGCGCCTGCACATAAAACCTGCATAAAACCATCCTCCAGCATAATATCATTTTTTAGGACACGTGTAAAATAATAAAAAAACAAAAAACAAAATGTTTGTTTTGTTTTTCTTATTTGCTTATATGTTTTGTTTTTGTTTTACTTCTGTTTCTTTTGTTTTATTTATGTTTCGTTTCTTTCTTGTATTTTCGTTTTACTTCTTTTGATTGTTCTGTCCTAATAAGCATTTCGTTTCTTTAGGACACGCGTAAAACAAGCAAAAAAGGTAAAACCAAAATACAAAATAATCAAACAATAACAAAATGTTTCTTTTGTTTTTGTTTGCCTTTGTTTTAAGTTTTGTTTCTGTTATGCTTCTGTTTTGTTTTTACTTTTTTTTATGTTACGTTTTTGTTTTGTTGTGTATTGTGTTTTTACTTATGATTTTGATTTTTCTACGCGTGTCCTAAAGAAAGGATTATGCTGGGCTGAAGGATGGTATTAGTGTTGTGTATGTTTTGTAATATTATTTTTGTATTATTTCTGTTTCATTTTGTTTTGTTTTGTTTTGTTTTGGTTTGATTTTGTTTTTGTTCTTATTCTTGTTTTAAGTTTGTTTTGTTTTGTTTTATTTTTGTGTTTACATTTTGTTTATGTTTTGTTTTGTTTTGGTTTTTGTTTTACTGTTTGTTTTTGATTTGATTTAGTTTTGCTTTGGTTCCCTGTCCTACTATTGGATATAAAATTTGAAATAATAACTGATCAACGTCTTAATGTTTCAACGTCTCAACGTCTTAACGTCTTCAAGACGACTAAACGTCAACAGATGAACGGATTAAGATCTTACCGGAATAACATTTCAACGGTTTAACGTCTCAACGGATTTAACACTATGAAGGTCGTGCAAAGAAATATATTCAACATCAGCAAGTTTTTCTTCGCTACTTCTATATTTATTTATTTCACTATCAAAAATGGATTCAATCAACTTCAACAATCTTCCCATCGTAGAATCACGATCTGAAAGGTACCAAATTGTAAAATTTTTGGGCAAAGGTGCTTTCGGACGAGTAATGAAATGCAAAGTGGAACGCACCAAGAAAGAAGTCGCCATCAAAATTTTGAATGA
Organism: Rhagonycha lutea; assembly: GCA_958510855.1. Taxonomy (NCBI): domain Eukaryota; kingdom Metazoa; phylum Arthropoda; class Insecta; order Coleoptera; family Cantharidae; genus Rhagonycha; species Rhagonycha lutea. Next base: position 32,517,525 of record OY294041.1, read on the forward strand.
CTGTTCTGAGGAAGATTACCAGAACGAAAAAACGTTTTTGGAAATTCTACAAAGGCATAGCGAAAGCTATAACTTCGTGCGACTGTTCGAATGCTTTACATACGATAAAAGTCGGTGTATGACATTCGAATTACTCGACCGAAGTTTGCTTCAATTTTGCAATGAAGATACAATGACCATCGATGACATACGTTATGTGTTGGCTCAACTGTTGGCAGCTTTAGTAAAGCTGAAAGAGCTAGGTATAATCCATACGGACTTGAAAATGGACAATATCATGTTGGTCGATCAAGTGGGTCAACCTTTCCGAGTGAAAATGATTGACTTCGGGAACGCCACCTATCAAGAGGATACTGTGGTTGGGGGCTACGGGCAAGTTAGAAGCTATCGCGCTCCCGAACTGATGCTCGGTTTGCCCATATCAGAAAAGATTGATATGTGGTCGTTGGGGTGCATTGCGGCCAGGTTGATGATCAACCGAAATTTATTCAATGGGTCTTGTGAATATGATCAACTAAGGATTATCACAGAGACCCAGGGTTTACCACCTAACCAGATGTTGAACAAAGGTGTTAAAACAAGGGAATACTTTTCCAGATGTAACTACGTTTGGCGTTTAAAAACGCCAGCGCAGTACAAAATGGAAGAGCCCCATAAATTCAAAGAACCATCAAATGGGGTGCTTAAGTGTTTGGATGAAATATCCAACATTAACACCCCTACAAATTTGACAGGAGATGAATTGTGGGCCGATAGATTCTCCAGAAAATTGGTAGTCGATCTCCTGAAGCAGATGTTGGATTGGGATCCCGATACGCGTATCGATCCCGAGCAAGCGATCTTACATAGGGCAACTCTACAGTTTGTACCTGAAAGAATTGTATCGGAAATTGAAAAGTTGGAGGCACCTAATAAGCCCTACTACAATTCAATGCCCCATACGGACAGACTCCGGCAGCCAAGCATGGAGGTACCAGGTGTGGTACAAAAAAATGAAGCATACAAGCCCTTAAGACGTACAAACTTTATAAAAGTTCAGGACGTCATGCCGAAACCACCGCAAGTCACCGGAGGTGCTTTGCGACGACCACATCCTAAACCCATTGGAGAAAAGGTACGGCGTTGGTAATTCGCAAAAAAACAAACTTCAGTTTTTGTTTTGTTTCTGTAAAAAACAAAACAGTTTTGTTTTTTTATTGGAATTTTTTGTTTCTTAAAAAACAAAAAACAAACCTCAGTTTTCTATTTGTTTCTTTAAAAAACAATCAACATGGACTAGGCCTACAGGGGAAACCATGTATAAAAATAAAACGCGCCTTGCATTCTACCTCTTAGGTGGTGCGGAAACGGATGCAATAATTTGTTATTAGTTACCAATATTGTTTAGAAATAAATGGTTTATATTTTAATAATTATATTATTTTCTCGTAAAGTTACTATCAATTTATTTAGCGTTCTAATTCTGCAAAAGAATTCATTGTTGTCCCTTTTTGGGTGGTGGTGTTGGTCTTTCAGACCTATAATTTTACGAATTACTCTGCCGATATAAATTTATTTTTTTTCGTGATTTTGTAAAAAATCTTGGGAAATTCCTAGAAATTAAGACAAGGTACATTGGAGTTCGCTTTTACATTATGCAGTTCTATGACAATGTACACAGAAAGTCACCACTTTTCTGCTACCATAATGGAACCCAGCAACGAAGAAATTCTTTCAACAGGAGCTGATATTCTATAAAAAGATCATTACTGAAATTAAAAGGTATAATTAAAACATAATAAACTAAAATTTTAATGAAAAAAATTGACAAATGTTTGAAAGTAATAAATTGAAAAGAATATTATTTAAATTAAAATGGCATGTTTCCTGCTTTTAAAGTTAAATCTGCTATTGTTTAAAACAATTTTCCAGAAATATTGCAAATGATGGTAAATTTTCTTTGAATTATTCAAAAACTAAAAAATCTAAATAGATTTTTCTATACATTTTTAAATTAAAAATATTATATTTTTTTAAAATATTCTCGTATAATTTGCAAATTATAACTGTAAAAGGCAACAAAAATGCTACAAAATTTCTAATTGTCAAGTGGGTAGGTTTTGGGTGCTTAGAAAGTACATTTTCGGACAAATGACATTTACAGAAGCTGGGTGAAATGCAGGTAAAGGAACGGCATGATTCTAGAAATATATTCTGTTATTTGCAACCACATCAAGTTTACTTGATAACACTAAATAAGTTGTAAACTTACAAAGCGCTTTTGTAAGTAATTGATAGTTCTTTCTTATTCGTTTGACCGACGTGTTTTGGCTTTTGTATTTAGAGTGTCGGTAACCCATACATAGCGGTTACTGTTTTGTAAATTTAAGGTGGGTGCATTTTTTTGACAATGACACCGTGATTCTCATATTTGTTACTGTGTATGTTTAGCACAGTAATTGATTTGATTACTATTTGCGTTTTTCTGAGTTCCCACAAGCTATTTCTCTTTTAGAACCTACGGCTAAGCCTTCGCACAAATCGAGAGGTAGCCTATTGGCATCATGGCAAAACAAACTGGAGAGGTCATCTCCAGGTTGTTACGGACTCAGGTCTCTGTTTGGATCAATCCAAACAACAAGTCTAATTGTCAAAAACAATTATTGTAAGTGCGAGTAGTGTAGTGTAGTGTTAACATCGACTCAAAGGATCAAGGATACAATCGAGAATTTCCTGATTTTTTACCCAAGAAAATTCAAAAACGATTGATTTCAGGTAAGTAGTTTCGTTGCCCGTTCATAAATTTTATCGCACCTCAAAAATCCGATTTTCATCACAAGAGAAGTTTGATTGTGGTAATATTTCTGATCGTGAAATATCAAACTGTTTTCTGATCGCTAACTCAATCCGAGTTGCAAAAGAAATAGTTTTGGATTCACCTATTTAACATCGCTCAACATTTCTTTGTTACCAACCCAAAAACAAGAAAACCGTGGGAAAATTTCGAATTTGAATTTCGTTAATTTTGTCTCTAATTATTTAGTTAGTTGACAAAGTTGACAATATGAAACAAATTGTCGATTATTTTAATTCAAGCAACTTCAAAGCATCCTTATTGGATTGCATTGATCCAATTAAAAAAGAAGTCATTGAGTGAAGAAATTATTAAATTACACAAAATTGTCGATGATCAAACAAAGATTATAAACAACCAGTGTGAATTAATCGCAAAATTCGAGCTGGTTATTGCTGACCTTAAGGGGTTAATTTCGGATACTGATCCATTGGTAAAGAAACCGTTTTGTGGAGTTGTAACCAGAAGCAAGAAACCCAAGAAAGGGGACAGTAAAATCCCGATCGAAGTTGTTATTGTAGAAAGCAGTGGTACTTTAACGCCTGCTATAGATGATTCGATTCTCGCCCCTACATTAATTACTAATGCTGTTCAGCCACCCGTGTGTAATATTAATTCGTCTTCGACGGTTCATAATAATGTCCAGTTGGACGTTGCCGCGGTGAGTACTAGTGGTATCGTAGGTGTCGTTGGTCCGCCACCCGGGAAGAATAATTCGTCTCCGGCTGCTGCCAATAATGTCCAGTTGGCCGTTGCTCCAGTGGTCACTAACGATGTTGATGGTGCCATTGTTGGCACACAGCGTTTTAACAGTGTCGTGGTGGAGACTCTCAGAGCTAACACCACTAATGTTGCTTCTAGGTCTAAACCTGTTGTTCGAAAGATCATAGGTCGAGGAAGGAGTTCTCTTTAGAGACACAACCATCATCACAATGGACCGACACACACGATTGACAAAGTGTAATTAGTCAGTATAAACCAGACTTCACCAACAAAAAACGCATGAAATGCGAAAGAAGTCGAAAACACCGACCTACAGAAACCTCATTGCATTATCAGCTGATTTCGACTTTAGCCATACGGCATAGTCTCATCAGATGCACCCTGGTTCTGCGGTACAATGCTAACGAGCCATCAATCACATAAATCCATAACGTTAAAAGTTGGCTAGGTAACTCCGGCTATCTGACGCCACCTGTCGTTGTGTGTGTGGACGCATACTGATCCTAAAGCAAACAGCAGGTATCAAACGACTACCAAAACTGCCTACAAAGGATCTGGTGTAAAAGCGATCATAAATCTCGCGTCTAATACATGTTCAGGAAGGAGTTCTCTTTAGAGACACAACCATCATCACAATGGACCGACACACACGATTGACAAAGTGTAATTAGTCAGTATAAACCAGACTTCACCAACAAAAAACGCATGAAATGCGAAAGAAGTCGAAAACACCGACCTACAGAAACCTCATTGCATTATCAGCTGATTTCGACTTTAGGTCGATCATAGGTCGAGGTCTAGATGCAAGTATTACTCTAACTGCAGCCCCTAAACAGCAACGACGATGGGTTTTCGTTTCTGGGGTGGCAGCTAATACTTCCCATCTTACACTGGTAAAGTATATTAAGGATAAACTTAATGTGAACTCTATCTGTTACAGGATCTTTTCCAACACACACAGCTCTGCGTTTAAAGTTGGTGTTTTTGAAAATTATTTCAATACTCTTTTTAACGAAGACGTTTGGCCTTATGGTGTCTCAGTCCGCGAGTTTGTAATGTACAGTGGACGAACTCCATCTAGAAATTTTATTCGAGAACCTGCGAATCCAAACCAAACATAAACAACTTAAGCGTTTATTTTCAGAACTGCGGTGGCATAAAAACTAAGATTTCTAATATTAGTAGTAATGTTAATTGCTCTTTTTTTGACATAATCATCTTAGTCGAGACCTTTTTGGATCACAATATTTTATCCAGTGAACTCAATTTTCATGGTTATAGTGTGTTTCGTTGTGATCGTTCTTCGAATTCTAGTAATAAGGTTTTGTGGTGGTGGTGTGCTCATAGCAGTTCACAATAAAGTTGGCTCTTGTAGGCTAATTAGTACACGTGATACTATTGAAAACGTCTTCATTCAAGTTTGTAACACGATTATTGGTGCTGTTTACATACCACCTGATACTAATGTCTCAACGTATGAAGTATTTGGTAACATTATTGACAATGTCTGTGACTGCTTCCCACAGTCAAAACTTTTGATTTGTGGTGATTTTAATCTTCCTAAAGCTAAATGGGCTTATGATGGCATCAATGTAATTTCTTCTGATAACTCTTGCACTAAATCTCAGTCACTTAGCGACTGCTTGTCGTTCCATGGGCTATTTCAATTTAATCAACTTCCTAATAGTCGTGGTATTTTGTTGGATCTAATCATTGCTAACTTCGTTGCTTTAATTTCTACATCATGTGACAAACTGTGTGATTCTTCTATCCATCATGAAGCATACGCTATTGATGTTCCGATTTGCAATTCAACTAAGGCTAATCTTCCAGTTGATAAATTTGTCTACGACTTCAAAGCTGCCGATTATGATAGTATCAATGATAGTCTGTTGTCAGTCGATTGGACTACCATCTGGGAAATAAGTGATATTGATAAGGTGGCTAATGAATTCTATTCTATATTATGGAATATTATTGATGTCCTTGTTCCTCTAAAAAGGATATGGACTTCGAATTATCCCGCCTGGTTCTCAAGCAAGCTACGTCGTCTAATTAAAGACAAGAAAATGGCGCACAAAACTTATAAATGTACTAGAAGCGCTGAAGACTATTTCGTGTTCAGCAATCTTCGTGACCAAGTTAAGCGGCTTCATTCCGAGCTTTATGCATTACATATTGCTAAAATTGAAGGTGATATCCATGCTTGCCCTCGTGCCTTTTGGAGGCATGTTAATAACTCTAAAAACACTAGAGGTTTTCCGGCTCGAATGTTCTTGGAGGACAATATTTCCAACACAGGTCAACATTGTGTAAGCCTATTTGCGGAATATTTTTCGTCATTGTATGCTGATCGGGACTTTTCGAACTACTCATTCTCCTCAGAAAACGCAATTGATTTTAATTTTCAAAATTTATCTGAAAGTATTATCTTTGACGCTATCCTTAAGTTGCCAGATAATCTCAATTCTGGTCCGGATGGTATTCCAGCATACTTTATTAAAAAGTGTTCGCTTTCGATGTGTGAGCCTATTTATAACATATTCAAGTTGTCTCTGGACAGTGGCTGCTTTCCTCAAATTTGGAAAGAAAGTTTTGTTACCCCTATTTTCAAAAAAGGTGATCGAAGTGATATTTCTAACTACAGAGGAATCTCAATTCAATCTGCTATTCCCAAGATGTTAGATAAGCTGGTATCCGATCAATTAAGCTTCGCATACAAACACCTTATCGTCAAACATCAACACGGGTTCTTTCCGGGCCGCTCTACATCGACCAACCTGTTATCCTTTCTTTCATTTTGTCTCGAAGCATTTGAGGAACACAAACAGGTGGATACTATTTTTACAGATTTTTTAAAAGCATTTGATCGAGTCTCATTTGCTGCACTTTTGGCCAAACTCTACTCTCTCGGCTTCAGCTCAATCGTTTTACAATGGTTCAGCAGTTACTTGGTTGGTAGAACGCAAAGGGTTAAGATCGATAACTTTATCTACAGTTATCCAGGTTTCATCTGGTGTTCCGCAGGGTTCTCACCTTGGTCCAATTCTATTTTTATTGTTTATCAATGATATTAGCAAAGTTCTATCAAATTCCTTCTTTTTGTTGTTTGCCGATGACCTGAAGATTTTTAGACTAATTTGCTCCACCAGGGACTGTCTACTTTTGCAGCAGGATCTTGTCAATTTGAACAGCTGGTGTGTATCTAACAAACTGGATTTAAACTTTGGAAAGTGTTCGGTTATCTCCTTCACTAAAAGTCAAGGTATAATTTTCAGGTATTGTTTAAATGATATGGAATTAAATCGCGTTACCGAAATTGATGATCTCGGTGTACGTTTGGATGTTGGCTTATCAAAACAACTTGAGCGGGTTCAACACAAGTTTTTTAAATACCTGCACTTTAAACGTGGGCTCTCGGCTGACGATTTTTCTGATGCTGAGTGCCTTTTATTTTGTCGGACAAAGTCATTGGTTGATAGGAGATTTGTCGCTGACCTATGTTTCTTGCATGGACTTTTAAGTGGTAGGATTGATTGCCGGATTCTATTGGATAAGCTACATATTAGGGAACCCGAAAGATTCACACGATCAAGGAGGATGTTTGTAATCAAACACCATTCTACTAACTATGGACTGTTTAGCCCTTTTACTCGAATGGCTCGTTTTGCCAACTGTTTGAATGACAAGGGAATGGTCGATTTGTTAAGCCAACCTCTGGCCAACTTCAAGACGATGTTGAATGACTTGGACATTGCTGCAACTGGTGCTTATGATTTAATATAATCTACTTTTTGTATATGTATGTTTTTTTATTTTTTACATCTTTGTATTTAGTTGTAAAATGGTTTTATCCGTGAAATAAATAAAATAAATAAATAAATAAATAAATAATCCTCTCATTAGGGGTTGCTGTTCAGAGGGTAGATTTCATTTCACTTTATTGATTGTTGCTTTAGTGCTCCGATAATTCCGTTGATCATAAAATGTTTTTAAAGAAATACCTGCTTTAGGTATTGTAGATTATTTTAACCTTCTCCATACATATGTGTAAAAAAATTAGCTGTTCACCCTCTCCGCCATTATAAATTACGAATCAATTACCCACAACCGTTTCAGAAAATACCGATAAATACGTCAAAAACTCGGTGCAAGGGGTTTCTTTTATTTTAGTCTCTGACTAATGATGTATTAAATATGGAATATGTTTTTCAATACCGAATTACTTCTCTTGTTTATGTCATTCAAAATTCCTAATTTGGGAAATTTGTTTTGGTTTTGTTTTGCGTTTGTTTTTGTGTAGTTTTGGCATCAGTTTTGTTTTGTTTTGTTTTTGCTTCGTCTTGTTTTGCTTGGTTTATCCGTTGATTTAGTGTCGGTTGCTTTTTGGCAGATAGCGAGCGCAAAAACATGTTCCATGTTAAAAGTTAAATATTAGAGGATCCGTAATAAATACTTCACTTATTACTTAGGCATCTTAACGATTACAATACTTCTCTTTCATTGCACAATTTTTAAATCTTTCCACCGCCATCTTTTTATTTGGTTACTCATCGTCATCATCATGTTTTGCATTAACGCGGTTACTCCTCATTCCGATTCTTTGAAACGTAAAAGGGAGGAATGTTTCTTCGCGGCGACAAAACGTCAACAGATGATTTTATGAACGTGAACGGATTAAGATCTTATCGGATTAACATTTCAACGGTTCAACGTCTCAACGGATTTAACACTATAAAGGTCGTACAAAAAAATATATTCAACACCAGCAAGTTTTTCTTCGCTACTTCTATATTTATTTATTTCACTATCAGAAATGGATTCAATCAATTTCAACAATCTTCCCATCGTAGAATCACGATCTGAAAGGTACCAAATTGTAAAATTTTTGGGCAACGGTGCATTCGGACGAGTAATGAAATGCAAAGTGGAACGCACCAAGAAAGAAGTCGCAATCAAAATTTTGAATGACTGCTCTGAGGAAGATTACCAGAACGAAAAAACGTTTTTGGAAATTCTACAGAGACATAGCGAAAGCTATAACTTCGTGCGACTGTTCGAATGCTTTACATACGATAGAAGTCGGTGTATGACATTCGAATTACTCGACCGAAGTTTGCTTCAATTTTGCAATGAAGATACAATGACCATAGATGACATACGATATGTGTTGGCTCAATTGTTGGCAGCTTTAGTAAAGCTGAAAGAACTAGGTATAATCCATACGGACTTGAAAATGGACAATATCATGTTGGTCGATCAAGTGGGTCAACCTTTCCGAGTGAAAATGATAGACTTCGGGAACGCCACCTATCAAGAGGATACTGTGGTTGGGGGCTACGGGCAAGTTAGAAGCTATCGCGCTCCCGAACTGATGCTCGGTTTGCTGGAGAAAAGGTACGGCGTTTCTAAGTCTCAAAACTTCAGTTTTTGTTTTGTTTCTGTAAAAAACAAAACAGTTTTGTTTTTTTATTGGAATTGTTTGTTTCATAAAAAACAAAAACAAGCCTCAGTTTTCGATTTGTTTCTGTAAAAAACAATCAACATGGACTAGGCCTACAGGGGAAACCATGTATAAAAATAAAACGCGCCTTGCATTCTACCTCTTAGGTGGTGCGGAAACGAATGCAATAATTAATTTTGTAGTATTTAATTTAAACTATTTTTATAAATAAACCATAGTAAAATTTATGTAAATTCTTTCATTACTCTTTTTAAAGAAAAGTTTATTGGGTGTAAATTCTTCGTTCTTCTACGCCTATTGAATGCGTTGCCTATGAAAATAATTGCAGTTTTATTTGCAAAACTCTTGGTAGCAGCTTTGAAATTCAAATTACAAGTTTTAGTATCTATTAGATGTTTTTTATTTTTTAGTTACCATTTAGCACTAAATTTTGTATAGAATTAATACAAGTGCCCTCTTTTAGGCAGTTAGAGTTGGCATTATTAGGGTAAGACACACCTTCCTTATTTCACTGTGTTCATAATTTCGCAGTAATTTTTTAGTAGGGGAGAGTCGGGATATTTGGGTCAATTTTTAATAAATACATTTTATTTAATTTCTGAAACATAATTGACGAACCTTAAATATACCATTGCATAGAACAGGTATTGCACAAGCTATGTAAATAATGTAGAATGGATCACTTTAATTTTGACACAAGTTTTTTTAAATTGTAGCAGCAGAGAAAATTTGACCCATTTATCCCGCATGTGGGGAGGTTTGGGTAGGTAATAGGGATGTATGGGTATATAGTCATTTAAACTAAAAGAATTGTTTTTTAATGAACATAAATTAAAATAACATAAAATAATATTAATAAGCAACACTATCAAAAGCAAAATAAACAAAATATTAACGCAACATAACAAATATTTCAATAAAGATTCAATTCGTAACTCCCTACTCTATTCTTATAGATTCTTAGCCTTTAGCAATCTCTCACATTTCTGACCCATTCCTCCCGCTGGTGCCAAAACACAAAAATGTGGTTGGAATTTTCGAATGTGGAAAGTTGGATTATATTGAATAATAGTCATGTTAAGCTTAATAACTAATCATTCCAATGTAATAGTCGTTTTAGAGATATTTCAAAAGAAATAAAAAATAACTGACATATAATCGATATATAAAACGAAAATTTACCTGGTCAAAAAGCCGTTTTATTCGATAAAACAATTAATATTTACAGTCACGCTGCGATAACAATGGGAAAGAGTTTCGATACCTTATGGGACCTTGGTGGAGGTAGATATGCGTACGTTAAACGCTTTGGGAATGTAATTTTGGCATCGACCCAAACCTCCTCTGACCCAAACCTCCCGACATTCCCCTATTTATTACCATATTATAATACTAACAGAATTTATTAGAATTCTATTAGTATTATACTATGCTAAAATCTGATCTAAGGATTTTAGTGTTTAAAATCTACAATAAATTCTAAAAATCAGCTGCAAGTTTGCTTAAAGTATTCTTAGTCGTGATTACCATTTTCATTTTGAATTTTTTAAAAATTACAATTTTAAGCTCACCGGTGAATTCATTGAACACACCCATTGTCATTTGACGTTGACTTAGATCATGTATTGACTAGATACAGGACTCCTATCTAAATAGCATTGGTTGTTGTGAAGCCACCCATAACATGTTTATGTTTACGTTTTATTTGTTTACCCTATTTTAAAGAATTGAAATTTTAATCCTTTTAGGTAGAAAATTTAAATTTGACATTCAGGGACCAGGTAAACATTGAGAGCACCAATCAGATCCAGGGACTTGGTAAACACAAAAAGTACGCCATGCTAAAATAGACCTTATGGTAGGCTTCAATTCAGGTACCTGAATCCTGTATCTAGTCAATACATAATCTAAGGACGTTGACGTTAATGTCATAACCTCACTTATTCTCCACAATGAGATTTAAAAACTAGTGAATCAAAATGTTACAAAATACCTTAAAAAATGTAAAAGTCAGTGCCTACTTATCAACGAACGTCTTTTTTTCGATAACAATTATTTTACTTAACAAATGGATTTATTCGCATTCAATTTTTCCCAACATAACTTTATCCATGATTCACTTCATTGTAACATTTCTAGGCCTGTGCGTGTGCGAAAGACTTAACGTTTTTAATGTAAAATCGGTCCATTTAAATAATCTCATTTTTCTCGCCTTATGTTTTTGCGGGTTTGTCGTTTTTACGAATCTCAGCTTAGAGTACAATTCTGTCGGGACGTTTCAGGTGGCTAAGATGTTAACCACCCCCGGGGTGGTTTTAATACAAATTTTATATTATAGGAAATACTTTTCGTTACCTGTTAGATTAACTCTGGTAAAAAGTACTTCTTAGGTTAATTTTTGATTCGACTAAAACTGTTTTTTGCAGTTACCAATTATTGTCGGTGTTGTTTTATGTTTTTTATATGATATACATTTTAATGTTATTGGAATTGTATTCGCCATGCTGGGTGTAGTTATAACTTCCTTTTATCAAGTAGTAAGTTAAAAATTTGAAAAAGGTAAGGAAGATCATTAATTTTTTATTTTTTGGTGTGCAGCTGGTAAATTCCAAGCAATCAGAATTGCAGCTGGATCCCATGCAACTTCTCTATTACCAGGCACCTCTATCAGCTCTATTTTTATGTTTTTGTATTCCATTTTTTGAAGGCAAAGTACTTATGGTAGCTCACAGTTGGACCGCAGTGGAAATTGTAATAAATAAATTCTGCCATGGGCGTCCATAAGCTTTTTTCCTAGCGAGGAATTAAAAAAAATTATAGACGTCCATGAATTTTGAACTTGCACTTCTATGAGTGTGATTTTAGGCTATGGTTTTGGTTTCTTCTCTAGCAGCTCTTTTTGTTAACTTAACCACCTACTGGATCATTGGAAACACTTCACCATTGACGTATCTTTTTTGAAAGCTAACAAAAATTTGCTTGAAAATGTGTAATTATTTTTCAGGAACTGTGATTGTGGAATCATGGACTTTAATCTGCACTATGCCTGGATAATTGCTTATATTATTAAAATTGGGGGGGGGGTAGGACTGGAATCCTGATAATTATATTATTAAGGGAGGCTCTGTTTTAGAGAAAATATATCTAATTTAATATTATACATCATCAGATACTCAAATATTATGAAGTAATAGTTTAAATGATTATTAACAGATTGCGACATAGGGGGGGGGGGGCTAAAAATTTGAAGCATTAGATTCAGTAAAAAAATTAAGTAAACTGACTATAATAAAGGTACAAAATTTCCCAAAAATTATTCAGGAAATAACAAAAAATTTGACAATCTATTAAGTTATTAACTTAAAGATTTAAATTTTATAACTTCAAGTTCTTATTTTCAAGATAATTATTAGGAAACGAAACCCTGACTATAGATCACACTTCTCTCCCAAAGAGATTTAACAGAACAAAGAACTTGTAATAGAAATATTAAACATAATTATAATTAGTATACCACAGTCACTTTTTGATTGACAGAGGGGAAGCCCCGCATATTATTCCTTAATATTTGACCAAATCTTCTAAAAACCATAATTTACTTTTCCTTAACTCTTCAGAACAGATACAACATGCTAGGACATTCCAAATTTGTTTTTATTACTTTAGGGGGATGGCTGTTATTTGATGAAGAGATGACAGTTAATCAATGGTTTGGTATCAGCCTGACACTCACTGGTATCATTCTATACACTCACGTGAAGGTAATATAGTTCTTGTTTGAGATCAAAGAGGCGCAACCAAACATAGGTGGCGCTGATGTTTTTACTGAAATTTATTTTAGATGAAAGAGCAACAGAAGCAGCAGTTTACGCCTTTACCGACCACTGAAGAGAAATAATCCAGATGCATATAAACACTATTATATTTTAAATAAATTGTATACAAAAAAATTTGGGTAATAAAAAAGTTTAACATAATCTCACAATTGTTGATATTATTTTGTTACAGTTACGTAGATTATTATCATTTGTTAAGTCTTATTAGTATTTTTAATATTTTAAGAGATCAAAAAAATTAAAATAGAGTGACAAACAATTGCCCAACTATAATCTTGCATAGTTTAAAAATTCTGAACTCCAACAACCTAAGGACTTGAAAATTGATCTTAAAATCCAAAAATTCATTGTTGGTGCAAAGTCGGCCCCACGTGTATGGGCACCAAGTTTGTTGTAGTGCGGGACTTTCAAACACAACCTTTGCGTTAATTGTTATGATTTTTACACATAAAGCGACACATAAGTTACTTTTGCCCTATTTTAACTACTTAACTATATAATACAAAATAATTTGCACTTGTATGATTTTTTAAATATAAATTAAATTTTTATTTACAATAGAAAAAATTCTAATTATACTATCAAAGTACAAAATCTGGGTCTAATAAATATACGTATAAAAATCCAAAATACCCTCGCTAATATAAAACAAATACGATATGGTACGTTGGATATTACTGTTTTTTTGATACCTTCAATGGTCCATTTGTTTATCTAAACTAACGTGGAATGTAATAAAAAAAAATAATTCTTTGGTTTTAAGGAGTAAAATGTAAGTGCATAGAAGAAAACGTGAAAATATTATATCATGTACTTGGTAAATCGGCACCATTATCTTTTTTATTATATACACAAATAGTAATTTAAACAAAAATAACATTAGAAACATTTTTCCAGCGTTAGGTAGCATCATTTAATATTAAGCCCCACGTTGGGCGCCAAATGAAATAACACTACCTAACTCCAATACAATTTAAAACACCTGGGAGTGGGGAACGTTACACGATTTCATTTAATTAAAAAATACCCCGTGCTGAGCACGTTGGGCCCCAAATTTAGGCCTAAATAAATTTGCCTAACTGCACCACCGCAGAATTTCCTATAAAGGGAAGATTCCTTTTGGGTTCACGTTTTAGTACAACAAAAAGCATCCCACTTTATACCTTACCTATCGAAAATTAATTTACGCATCCGACGTCTTTTTAAAAAAGGAACAAATTCACGGAATCGTTCCGTTAGTACCGAAGCGGCGCACATTTTAATATAAAATAAATAAACAGCTTTTGACCTTATAAAAACCGAGACTAGCATTAATTTTAAAATACCTTTTGATATGAGTGAAAGTAGACTACGTATCACCGTTTCTTTAGTCTTTGGTAAATTCGACTAAAAATAAAATATAACCTAGCTTTAAAAGACTTTAAGAGTTGTAATGATAAATTTCACCTGATACTCTGTTAATTCCCGTGTAAATTGGTTCGTTAGTGTTGATCCGTATAGGATTTGATGCGGGGGTTTGATATTGTAACCTTTTAATGTACGGGTTAGGAGTGGGGGTACCGTTAAAGAGCCGTACACCGTTATGATGGGTCGGTATTGTGGTGTGCATTCTCGGATAAATGTTGCAACTGTTTCCCGTTGATAAGTTTGCCGTGTTAATGTTTTGGTTGTGTTGTTGCGGGAGCGGCATCGTGGAACAGTGAGGATAAATGTTCGGGATGGGGACTGGTTGGGTGGGGTAATGGGGTAAGGTGGCGGAAATTTGAATTCCTTTCATGTCGCAGCCTTCCGTAAACGAAGTCATCCGCATGTTGGTTGCTCGGCCGAATTGTTCTTCTTTGATGGACGTTTGTCCGATTTCGCTTGTTTTTGGTCGGCTGGTTTTTCTACGAATAACGACGGTACTGTCGGAAGGATTTTCTAATATTATGGCAGGTATCCCATGCTCGGTGGTTTCACCGTTTAGGGAGTGTGGAGGCGATGTTGTGTTGAACGGGAAACTTGACGTGTAGTTGCCGTTGGTCGGAGGTTGAACATTTCGTTGGAGCGAACACGAGCGCCATTGCACTTCTTCTTTTATTGACGATTGCGCTAGATCTGCAATACTGGTAGCTCTTCGTGCGTGCTGCATCATGGGGTTTATGTGGATGGAATGCTGGTGTTCAGAGCTTTCGTTAGAGTGAACTCCGCTTGACGATTCGCTGTGGTTACTCCCCGGTTGATCAGGTGGCGACGGAGATTCCGTACTGATGGAATCAGACCTAGGGGTTAGTTCTTCTTGAGGCATTCCAGAGTCAGCCCTTCTTAAGCAACGAGGAGTTAGGCCTGGATTAAGCTAAAATTGGAACAGAAACCTTATGAGAAGCACGAAACAATTTCAATCAAGAAAATAGCAAAAGCGATTAAAAAAATTCTCAACACACCTGCGTTTGATTATGGTTTAAAATTGCATTAGGATCTTTAGCATGAAGGTCATCCCGATCAGACAAAGGTTCTGGTGTTAGTAATGGACTAGGATCTTCATAGTCTACTGGGGGTACCAAATCCTGACTCGTGCTAGCGTAAGTTACGTGTTCGTCATGAACACAAGCCAAAAGCTAAAGCGATCGTGGTTGTTAATAAAAGCGAAAACATTTTTGAAACTTAATTCCCTACCTTGCCTTCCTCGCTCGCCGTGTCTTCACCCGCATCCGAACTAGGTGGTGGTGGGAGTGGTAATTCCCTTAAGGTGGCATAGTCTCCATCATCGACTTCCATTCCTGGCAATCTTCTTCCTCTGGGATTATAATTTTTATTGCTGGAACAAACAAAAAATCAGCTTCCGCACGATCTCCAAAACCAAAAACTGTTAAAAAGTGAGAAATGAACGTCAAGTTAATCTACAAGAATTTTAGCCACCCATAAGCAGAAGAAGAAGGAAGTAGTTACCGTGCAACAGACGTACTAGAAGTTTCCTTAAACGTCACTTGTTTTGGCTTTCTGTTAAACCAACACAACTGTTTGGAACCATCAGGTGACGATTTTGGCGTCACCAAAGCCGGCCTCAACCAATAAATTTGTTCCTCTCCGTTATCACTCTCGCCAGCTCCATCCTCCGACTTTTTCATCATGGTTGCCTTTTGGATGATTCCCATAATCGCCTTCTTGGGCGAATTGTCGGCGATGCTATAAGTTCGACCATTTCCAACGACCAACAGTGGCTGAAGGCTTGGGTCATCAGAATGATGGGTCATCAAATCGACGTCAGTCACCAATTTGACCGATCTTGCTTGTCGAACCGTTGCTCTTCCAACCTGAAATCTAAGTTTAGAAACGAAAATAATCTGAATTATGCGACTTCATACCGAAACTCTCAGTTTGAAAACCCACTTTTGCTTGATGGTCAAAAACAACCAAACCGTCACCCATATAAACAGATGAATAACGCTTCCAACGACACTAGTCAAAACAGTTCGATCGAGGCTACCCTTATAAACGACGATATAGTCGTGCAGTAACGGAGCATTACAAACGCTGATCGAAACCAAAACGCAGAGAGCAGCGCAGTGGGTAAAATAACTCCATCTCGACGGAGACGTGTTTTCCTTAAACACGATGATTTTACGTTCCCGCTCTTGGTTTAAAAAGTAATTGAACCTTGTATGTCCGTAAAGATACAACACCAAGCTCGATGATATCACCAAAAGAGAAGACAAAATGTAAAGAGCTAAAGTGACTTGCGAATTGAGCAAAAAAGGCGAAATGCCGCCCAGTGGAGATAAACCACCAGGTTGAGGTTTTAACAACGGTAGAGTCTTCCACGCTCCAATTATCTGAATCTGGAAGATTTAGAGGTTAAAATATACCTGACCGTTTAGTCTAAATCCGACCTACCTTGTATAACACCGACATTCCCGAATACGTGACCAGAGTTTGGATTCCGTTTATGATCATTTGGAAGGAAAAAATCACACCCAGGCATTTATTCGTTCCCCAAAAAATCGCAGCGTAACGAACCGAATACACTAACAGCGCCAGTGCAAAATTCATATACTCCAAACTCAGTGAAATTCCCCACCCGGTTTCTAAAACAAATTTTTGCTTCATTTTGGGCGTCCAATTTGGAACCGTAACTTACCGACTGTGTTGGTTTCAGTGTTTAAGTGATCGTCGTGGCCGATTATGTTTCTTAACCCATTAACGATCTCGTCGCTAAATGGTAAAGCTTGCGGTCGGCTGTCTGTGGATGAGGATTCCTCCGATGAAAGTATGGAGAGCGTTGATGAGAGCGGTTGACTCACCGTGGTGCTGTTAGGCGAAGACATGAAACTCAGTACTACGAGCCTGTCTTTATGGATCATCAAAAAGTCGAGATCGGTGTGCCACATCGATTCTGAAAAAAAAAGGTGACCGTTAGTTTTGGGCGACAAGAAAAATGGTTTAAAGATAATAGTAAAATCTGTCTTCTTCTTTTCAATATTGTTTGTATACTTTAGAAAATGATGCTCAGGTAGATTACATCGATGGTTTGCCATTGCCTGCCGACGAAAGACGGTAAGAAGACGGCATATATAATAGAATATTGCGTTGAAACAATCTACAATATTAAATTTAAGTACTGCCAAGATTGCAATACCTTCATATAAACAAAATTATTGAGAATTAACATTAATACTACTGGAAGTGAAAAAAATAGTGTACATCATCCGGAATATTTGTTCCTTTTAATTTCTAGTGTACTAGAGAGCTTACCGTCGATATTGTTGTTGTTATAGTAGTAATTGCTATTTATTTAATTTATTACTCTATTTATTTATTAAATAATAGTTATGACTTCGCTCAGTTTCAACAAAAATCCGTTAGAGGATGTCACGAACTCTAATTTATTACCCCACCAAGTCTACAAATCGAGTGCGGAACCACTCTCAAAATGTGGAAATGATAATCTATATTTTACGTATGCTTAGCAAACTCAAACTTCAAAACTACGTTTACATGGTTGGAGGGTATTCCATACCCCCCAAACCTCCGGTCACAAAGACCAACACAGTGTATGTTCTTTCATTGATTTTATTATACCGTAACCATTACAAACAGATACATTAATGTGTCGCGGTATCATGACCGGGGGGTCTGGGGGTATGGAATACCCCTCAGTGACAAAATAGAGAACAAAATAGCTTAGCAACCTCAACCCTATAATTTCATTATGCTTGGAGGGTATTTCATACCCCCAAACTCCCAGCCAAAAAGACACTGGTATTATTAAGTTGTAACCGTTACAGATAGGTACATCACCATGTCGTGATATGAAGGCCAGAGAGCCAAAAGTTAAAACTTAATAAAAATTATCTAAATAGAATGGGTTTCTCAGATATTATAACTGACGTGGTTGTTAGGCCTTCGGTATCTTTCATGGGAAATGTGACCATCCGTAAAAGTCTTAGTGCGGCCTCCTATTTGGGGGGATTGTCGCATATCAGATGCGTGCGTCTGATTGTAATCAGGAAAAAGAGGAGGAGTTATTAGCAATCATTATGCTGGATTCAACGGTAGAAAAGGAGAAAAATAGTGTATGTACTTCGGGACTATAGTTAATTTTTTTCATCCCTTCACCTCAAGTAAAATTCATTTTCCTTTATTCTAAAAAGTGTTGCCTTGCTCCACTATACCATAATATTTTATTGCAACATCCATACTAATTTTAAAATTAGTGTGTTTATATTTTTATCCATCTCTCTGTCTGTTAGTAACGCAAGAAGTCATCTACGACCGAAATTCTTCAGTATTGATGCAACACTATATTTCTATACCCCCAAACCCCCTGTGTCAAAGACCAGGGGTGCAGTCGGGCCAGGGCGCCGCCCCGGCACTTTTTTTGAAGGCAGGGCGCCGCCCTGGCCACAGTGGTGCCAGGGCGCACCAAGGCTGCCCCGGTATTTTTTTCAAACATTCCAAATTACTATTGGGTAAATAAACACTTCATAAAAAAAAAAAGTTGGCCATGCCCCCTTTAAAAAAATTTTTCGCCTGCGGCGAGCTTTTTTTTTTTCATCGCCCCGGCACTTTTTATTTTACGACTGCATCCCTGTCAAAGACCAATGTAGCGTATGTTCCTTATGTCATTCATTATGTCTTCGTATTACGACTAGGGTCAAAGTAACAAGGTTAAAAGTTACAGAATTTTCAAATCTAACTGAGTAACTGTCGATTAAGTTTGAATAAATATTATTATCTAAATAAAATTAATATCCCAGATTATCACTCATGAATCATGATGATGAGAATACCCCCCCTTCCGGTTCCAAAATAAGGAACATAATCTAAGTATTAAGAAGTTTTAGTAACAAAATAGCCATATGAACCATATTTGTGTGCTAAAAAAACTCGATCCAATAACTTCGTCTATGCTTGGAGGGTATTCCATACCCCCCAAACCCTCCGGTCAAAAAGGCAAATATATACTGTATGTTATTATATTAATCTTACTAAATTGCAACTGTTTCAAAGAAATATATTAGCATATCATGGTATCTAAACCGGGGGTCTGGGGGGTATA
The DNA here is from genome assembly GCA_958510855.1 of Rhagonycha lutea. Classification (NCBI taxonomy): domain Eukaryota; kingdom Metazoa; phylum Arthropoda; class Insecta; order Coleoptera; family Cantharidae; genus Rhagonycha; species Rhagonycha lutea. The sequence goes on from OY294041.1 coordinate 32,536,919, forward strand.
GAATACCCCCCAGTACCAGAGGTTCAAAGGTAAGGATATTCCATACTCCCCAACCCCATAGAACCTAATGTATGTTCTTTCATTGATTGCAGTAAATCGTAACCGTTCCAAATCCTATAACATTAAACGAGCAATTCTTGTATATATGTATGCAATGGCTTTCTCGAAAACGGCCCTAACGATATCTTTAGGAAAATTCATTTTCTCGAGAAAAAGCGACTTGAATAGCGGATAAACCACGATTTAGTAGGCCGTTACTTTTCGCGGCCTACTAAGGAAGCGAAGGAATAATCGTGCAACCGCGAACTTTCCCGAAGCAAATTATTAATTTTATCGTTTATTAGCGGAATTATCTTATCAAATTAATAATACAAATCTAGCTTTTATTTTAATCCTGATATAATTTTTGATTTTTAATCACTCAGACGTACTTTTAAAATTTAGCTCTAGAAAATTTGATACCGGGTGACAAAGGGGGCAATCCCCCCCCCCCCCCGGGAACACTTTTTGGGATCCCTTAAACTGCATTATATTGCGATCAAATTTTACTTTTTGACGTAAATACGGCAATATGTTCAAAACAACTTTGTAACAAAAAAACGTCCATGTAACATTTCAAACTAATTACCCATGTCCCATGTAACAAAAATATTGGCTCTATATTGGTGCAATACTGAAAATCAAAATTGCGTTAATATCCTTGGTTGGTACAACAAATTTTAGAATTTATAATAATCCCGGTTACGTTTTATCCTACTGCGTCTGCGGATTTATACTTTTTATCATCTAATTTGAGCTTTAATGACAAATTTAATGATACCTGAAGAAGAAGAAGAAGGAATGAATTTACAAGAATTTGTTACAGTCTAAAAATAAAAGGAGAACCTAAATATAGATATCAAAATATCGTGTGGTCATGACCGGGGGGGGGGGGGTCTGGGGTTATAGAATACCTTCAGCTATTAGGTTGTTAAAAGTTATACAATTTTTAAATATACGCAGTAAACTTTGTCAATTGAATCAAGAGGGAAGGAAATCAGGAGGAGAACGTCCACACTTTCATAGGCGCAACTAGGGTCAAAAGTATGGAGGGGCTTAAAAAAAGTCTTCAAACAAATTTTCAAGGGGGGTAAATATAGCGAAAAAACACAAAAAAAATTTAGATTTTCAAGGTTTAGAAGTTAGAAATTGTAAAAAGAAGTTTTTGTACTAATTTTTGTGAATCCAGGGCCAGAAAACTATTTTTTGAAAAATAATAAGCTTCTTGAAAACCTGGCCTTCGAAGCTAATATCTCATCGTTTGCTAATCTATTCAAGTTTCTTTCCCCACTAAACTGACTAAACAAATATAGCATATTCCGTAATTAAAATTTATTAATATTTATTTATTAATTCAAAAATCAGTTTTAAGTAAAGAAAAATAAGGGGATATGCCTTATATTATAGAAATCAACCAAGTAGGTGCAACCTACTTGCCAACTCAAAAATAAAATTTCTGTGGAAATTCAGTGTTTACTATATTTTATTTACTCAACATATGCACCTAGGCTCCTCCCCTAATTGTCTTTAAGCTAATTGTAAACAGGAGTTTCAAAATTCCAGCAATATAAAGCTTTTTTTCTATTTTTTGGGAGGAGCTTAGGTGCATTATGTTGGGTAAACAAAGTATAAGAAGGTAAGGGTTGCGAATATTAAGTTAATCGATTCTTCATAATATCGCTATTAAAAACTAATAATTTTTGGGATATTTTGAGGGGCAAATTATAATTTTGGGGGGCATAGCCCCCTCTGGTTGCGCCTATGCACACTTTAAGTAAATTATTTACTGTTAGGTGTCCTTCTCACTTTTTCTGCCGCTGTTATGTTGCGCTTCTCTGTTCAATTTCTCTGAGTGAGGCAGAAGGCTGAGTAATCATATTAATCACGTACTAAGATGTTATAGTGCAAACAGTCAGGTAAACATCATAATAAGAAACGAGGGATTTGTGCGTTCCTATATCAACTTAAATATAACTCCAGCGCGGCCTTCAGGCCGCACAGTCTGGGAAATTTAATTATTGTAAATATTTACTATCTATTTTTAAATATTATGTAGCCCATTCATTTTCCAAATTTTTTTGGATGATGGTTCAGATAGTTTTTTAACAGCATTTAATAGCTAGCTGAGCTCATTCAATGTATCCATTTACATGAAGATGAAGCGCCGCAGGCGATTCGTCGAGTGAGAGAGTGGTATATTTTTTGTACTAGTTTTAGGCCACCCAAACCCTTTCGTGGTAAGTAAATTATATACATTTACTAATCCTTGATTGAATTTAAAGAAAATTGTGGATGTCACGACCCCTTCCATTCCAGAAGAATAAGTAATTTGCTTGTTAACAAAGTTGACATTTTTATTCTTATGCTAAAATTAGAAACGACTATTCAAATGATATTAATTGTCTTGATATGAACGGGTAAATACTTAAAAAAAATTATGAATATGAAAAATTCGCGCTGAAAGGAAGCTTTTGAAAAGTGGAACATAGTACATAATGAACATTCATTGTTGAATGGGCACTCGAACGAATTGAAAAGAAAAAGTTAATTCACCATGATACAGTGGCAGTGATTACAGCTTCATTTTGCAAATATAAAAAATATTATGCGCTGGAAAAAATAATACGCTGAGTAAATTTAGAAATTGTCGGTCTTCTAAGCTCGGAAAGGTAAATGTTTATTCAATGATAACAGAGCGTGCTTAGAGCACGAAAAAGACACAAGAAAACTAAACGAGCGCGCTTTGAAAACAAGGAGCTTGTTTTCCCCCTGCGGCAACATTTGTTTTTTCCCCAACGTGACACGTTCCTCAAAGACGGATTACATCATCAATCTCCATTCGAAAATTTATTGTCAAGCTTATGTTATGAAATTTGAACAAAGAATAAAAATAACAGTCCCAATTCACAATTTTATTTTGTTTCACGTTTCACCCCCTTGACATAATCGAGTCGCGTAATCATCCCAAAATAACTTCCAAAAACGTAACCGTTATCTAAAATATTTTTGATTTATAAACATAGAACGGGGGCGTTGAAACTGTGACCCTCTTAAAATTATCTTTAGGACTCATAAATTTTTAGGGTCTTTGGGTTTCTTCATAACTTCTTAAAATTCGTGCAGACGAAAGCAAAAAGTCAAATTACTTGCCAGTCTCAATTTAAATTAAATTTCTAATTTACGCCTTTAATTTCTTCGTTCAAATCAACTCTTTCGGCAATTAAAGTAATTTACAACAAAAAAGAACAATACGAGGGCGGTTCAGGCGAAATGGGATCCAAGGTTTAAATGAATTTTGGAGCATCCTAAAGAATTTTTCGTGTAACGCTATTACGCAAATAAATGAAAAGAAAATGGTTTTCAAAGCAAGACTTTCCTTTTAATGTTGCGAAGCTCGAAATAGTCCCGAAGACGCTTTCGTTTGAATAGGAATAGTTTTCTGTTTGTATGACGTGAAATCGATAAAGCATCTGGGAATATTCACTACACTTTATTTATTACAAAGATTACATTTTAGGGAAAAAAACATAAAAAGTTTTTTTTTGACAGTTGCACAAAAGCTTAAAGTAGATTACTTTATGTCTGCTAGACTACGTTTACAGCTTGAATAATGACGTAAAGATCTCAAAATTTTGTTTATGCATGAACATGAGTTTACATTTACGAATGAGTTTCGAAATGAATAGGGTGATTTAGATAAAATTTGGGTTGGGAGTAAATGCAAAATATAAAACAAATAAATAAACATTCGTACTAATCGGCTTCATCCGGTTAATGAAGTTCATGGCGCCCTCTAACGGATTGTTGTTGAAACCGAACTAGCTGAACGTTTAATCCATTGGCGCAACTAGGGGGCGGCTGGGGGGACCTAAGCCCCCCTAAAATTCAAGTTAGCCCCCCCAAAAAAATCCCAATTTGTCGTTATTTTTACCCCCTCCCTTAAAAAAATTGTTTGAAAACATTTTTTTAGCCACCCCAAACCATATGGTTTAATCCCAAACACGGCACAGATAAATTTGAGAGCAACCGTGATTTAAGTCTATAACCATTAGATCTATAGCTCTACTCCCTACCACTACCCCAAACATCCTACAGTTCAATTCTGTAAATTGCCAATCTAAGAAATAGTTTGAAAACTAATAAGAGTTAAATTGTAACGTACTGATAAATCTATCCACTAGTCTCTGGTCAATTTTCGCTACTGCTCGGCCTTCGGCCTCACTGAGGGCGAATGCGACCAAGTGTAAGCCATAGTTTTTCGATATTCAGTTTCACGTTTGGAAGAATTGTGACAAATCAGATGTATATTATGCGTCTATTTCGTAGATCGTAAACTTTTTTTGTTAGTGATAAATGAATGTACCAAATTAGAGGGATGCCTGCCTCTTCACACGGAAAAGAGTAGGAGCTTTCTAGCAAGTTACTATATTGGATTTGAATTTAGCAGACAGGTTTATTATTGCAGGCGGAGCTACTATCAAATTTTAGGGTTGTTTATTTAGTTTTTTGTGCTTTTAGCAACCTCAAGCCCATAACTTCGTTTATTATTGGAGGGTATACCATACCCCCCAAACCCCCCGGTAAAAAGACAAAGATATAGTGTTTGTTCTTTGAGTGATTTTATTATATCGTATCTTAAGTCTTAACCATTTCAAACAGATACATTAACATGTTGTGGTATCATAACCGGGGGGTTATGATTTACCCCCCAGTGCCAAAATAAAGAACTTAACTTGCCACCTCGCAAGTGTGGATACTAATTCAGATGTTATGTGCGTTTAGCAAACTTAAAGTCCTTAAGTACGTCTATGGTTGGAGGGTATTCCATACCCCCCAAACCCCCCGGTTACAAAGACCAACATTAGGTTTGTTCGTTTGTATGAATTAACTTGAACTGGGTTATCTTTTGAGACAAAATACTCCCACCACAAAAGTTAGATAGTGTTATAACTTGCACTGCCTACTCCTCCTATGGAGGTCGAGCAAGAAGTTCATGTTCGGTTATGAACTGAGCAGCCAAACGAATACAGTACATTGCACTAACTTGAACCGAGCAAGTTAGTTCATACAAACGAACAAACCTATAGTGTCTGTTCTTTAATTCATTTAATTATAGACAATTTTATGAAATCATCAATGGTAATAAACCGTCCAGAAGAACCCTAAATGAATAACAGCATAATATTTAATGCCTTTTATATATTTTTATACTGAAGTGTGCAAAAGGTCGGTGGATTTTGCCTGTTGAATTTTGCTTTAAATTGATTGTGTCAAATTGAAGACATCAAAGCTGGATGCAAGTTGACGACACAAAAGAGATATTTTGTAACCCATGACCGTGGCGCGGAGTGTAAGTCGTCCGTTATGTGGGCAGAGAATCGCTGGTTCGATCCCAGCTGGAGTCTAGAAATTTCTAGGTAGAAATGACAGTGTATTAAGTCGCTGGTTTCTAAAATTGATATAGTAGGCAGAATGACAGTGTAGCAAAATGTAAATCGCTGGTTCTGAGATAAAATAGTCTTGTGCCATATGTGAAAGGAGACGCGTGTAAATTGCGAACGTCTTCGCGATTTTACAAAAGAAGACCTTTCTGCAAGCTTTTGTTGCCACAAAAGCTATTATATTGGCGATTAATAATACAAGTGAGTTTGTTGAATATTTTACTGTGTAAAACTGAGGTTTTTACACTATTTTGTGAATCGAACACGTTTTTCGATTTGATTATAAAATTCACGTTTTGGATGCCATCGCGTCTAAAATATCCTGAAAATTGATTATTTCATGAATGCTGCGTTAGATAAATCAAGATTTATCCTATTTACCGATTTTGATGCTTAAGAAATTGGATGATTTTAACCACGATTAAAATTTGGAGGTTAAGTTTCTCAACACATGTCCACATTTTTGTTGTACGACACAGAAGCCGTGCAATTCTATTTAAATCGATTTTCGAGATTTGAATACCACTTGAGAAGATATCACACACCACTTTCACTGTTTTCTTGCGAATAAAGAAGATTTGAGCAAAATACGGGAGCTGAATACTACATGTGCATTCCAGCCGGAAGCCACATTGCCGTACGGTTTGCCTACCATTCTACCACAATAATTTCGACTACGAGGTACAGGGTGATTCAAAGATTTGTGTTAATCAAGAATTTTATGAAAAAGGTACAAAATTTTATATTTGTGAACATTTTTGATTTTATGCTATTTTATTACACATTTTACATTTACACTGTGTTAAGTGGAGGTATAGAATATTGTTTGCATTTAAATAATACCATCCAGTTTACACTGTGCACACAAGTACACAAATTTACTTTCTCTTTGACAATTGTGTCAATTCTGTCTCAATTTGCTCCAGTTTCGCATCAAATTAATTCAAATAAATTACCGCTTGACTCTTTGCACCTTTTAATTGATCTTATCTCGCCGATACCTACAACTTGCAGATACTGTGGCCTTAATTTCGCAAACCGACGTAAAGCTAGCTGGGATTCACTTGTTCGAGTGAGCACATTAGGCGAGATTTTATTCCCGGTAGTATTACTTGGGGGTTTGATTGAGCTGTGTTTCACGACAATACATAACGTGCATTGAATTAATGATAATAATAAAAATCATACTGTATATCGTAGAGTTCAGGCGGAATAATATGACTGGGCGGAGCTAATGGGCAGAATCGAAAATTAAATGCAAGGTGGCACTGGAATGTGCTCCCTTCACATCTACTGCGCAAGAACTTGGCTACCGCCAAGTCATCTTATTCCGGCTGAACTATATTCGTTTTGAGTTCCATGACCGGGGGGGGGGGTATGGATTTTCCCCTTATGTCCAAATAAAATGCACAACTTTTACATATTTCCCACCTAGCGAGTATGCATGCTCATTCCGTTTTTTGTGTTTTTAGCAACCTTAACCGCATAACTTCGTTTATCATTGGAGGGTATTCCATACCCCCCAAACCCCCCGGTCAAGAAGACAAACTAATAGTGTATGTTCTTTCAATGATTTTACTAAATGGCAACCATTCCAAATAAATATAATCAAGACATTGTGGTGTTTGAACCGGGGGGTTTGAGGGGTATGGAATACCCCGGTTATGTGACGTTTCGCCCCCGCCGTTTAGCCCCCACCGTTTCGCCCCCGCCGTTTCGCCCCCGGACGTTTCGCCCCCGGGACGTTTCGCCCCCGACCGTTTCGCCCCCGCCGATTAGCCCCCACCGTTTCGCCCCCGCCGTTTGGCCCCCACCGTTTCGCCCCTGCCGTTTCGTCCCCGCCGTTTCGACCCTAAAATAATAAATAAATTAAAAATCGAAAAAAAAACAGGTAATTTTAAAATGCCCAACAAATAATCCATATTAACTATCTTTCCATAACTTTCTGCGATGTTTTTTTATTCTTTTTAAAATTATACTATAGTATGTTTTGTTTATTTTTGGTCTAACATCTAATAATAACTGTGAAATTTCAATCTCTTTAGAGCATGTTCTTTTTTTAAACTTTTAATAAATTGAAAAATGTTTGGAAATAAATGTCTGCAAGTGCTTTGAAAACCGCGATGCCAGCCTTCGATGTGATCATTCGTCGTGTGACGTGTGACGATCATTTATGGTTCGGTTATATCATTATTCCACATTTCAATAGAAAATTGAGGAGCTCGTCTGTGTTCTGTTCCTTCGTCCTATGTAACAGTCTTCAAAATAATCCACAATGGGCAGTGCATCTTGAGGAAAATTTTCGTCTTCTACGAGCGCGTCGAATTTGTCCGCTACTGATTCCACTGGGATGAAAGCGAGTGCAGCAATTTTTCGAATCCATAGAGCGAATTCATGTGATTGATTAACCCCTAGCCCCAACATAACTCACCAATAGAGGAAGTTTATTAAAAAATGATAAAAATGATCTTAAACGTGACCAATAGTAGAAATTAACACAAAGTGTGAATGTAGTGTAAAACCAAACTTGGTGGCGAAACGCCGGGGGCGAATCGGCGGAGGCGAAACGGCGGGGGCGAATCGGCGGGGGCGAAACGGCGGGGGCGAAACGGTTGGGGGCGAAACGGCGCCGGGGGCGAAACGGCGGGGGCTAAACGGTGGGGGCTAAACGGCGGGGGCGAAACGGTGGGGGCGAAACGGTGGGGGCGAAACGTCCCCATCCCGAATACCCCCCAGCAACAGGTGGTTATACCTTAGATCCTTAGAACATTAAAACCTTTGTGACGTCTCACGAGGGATTGCATTGAGAGTTCTATTCTAAAATAAACGGTTTTCTTCACTTGTAGTTGATTTAATACAGGTATAGTAGGTTTTAGCCCACGTGTGACGTCATTTATGTTTGATTCACTGCTTGAAAGTTAAAGCGTGTCTGTAAGTCTAAGTGGACTAAATGTGGATGTTTAGCCTCATTCATGGAGAATGCAGCCTCATTCGGGGTGACTGAAAAATCAGATGCGTGCGTCTATTTTATAGGTGGTAAACGACCTATCATTGGTTAGTAATAAATGAACGAAACATTATATTATAAAGCATTATATTGAATTATAGTTTGGTATATAAATCGGTTATGTTGAGGGAATAAAGCGATTTATTCCCGATGTCATTATACCATTACTGATTTTACGTGCCCTTAGCCAATCCTAACTCCGTATTTATTCAGCCCCCCCACACACCTTCGGTCATATAGAAACTAACTTAAAATTTAATATATTATGTTCTTTCATTGATTTCAGTAAATCATAGCCGTTCTAAATAGATATATCAAATTGTTGGGGAGTATAGGTTGGTGGTGGGGGGTATGGGGTACCCCCCAGTAGCAGGAATAATTTTACAAAATAGAGGCAGTAAACTTTGTCATTTAATCAGGAAAGAAGGAAATCAAAAGAAATATTTTCTGGCAAATAATTATATTTGTTTCGTGATAGAAATGGAGAAAAATGGTGTAGGCGCTTTGGGAGTATAATTATAATTTTTTATCGATCAAAAAAATAATTCCTCTGACTTCGCCTCAAATATAATTAATTTTTCCTCACTTTAAAACGAATTACTTTGCTGTATTGTAACATAATAATTATATTATTGGAGCATTCATACTATAATTTTAAAATTGGCGTGTTTCTATATTTATTCAAATATCTGTCTGTTAGTAACGCAAGAATAGCATACAAAGCAGTGATCATTAACAAATCTCTGTAGTTTTACAAGGAATTAAAATTTTTTTCTAGTAATTATCGAGTAATAATTATATATTATAAACTAAAACACTTCAAACTCGCACCACAGATCTAGAAGAAAAAGTCTGGAGATAAAATATCATGACAATATATCCTTGATCCAGATTCAAACTCGAGAGCACTGATTGTGAACGAATTCGTTAAGAAAGTGCGATACGAAGCAACAGGTTTGTTCTTGTAAATCAGCTGCACTTGTTGCTAAATCTTGGATCGCATATTCTCACACAAATTACTACCGCGAGGCCGCTGACAGAGCCATATGGTGGAATTACGCTTAGCTAATCACTCAGGATAATTATTGACAAGTATACAACTTATGAATGTGAAACTATTAGCTGAAACGTTTAGTTTTGCAGAAGAGTTATTCTAATGATTTAGTGAGGCCGCAGGCCGAGTCAAGCAGCTGGGAAACTCCCTCCTCGTTGAAGAGAGACGAAATTTTACGGGTTTTGGAATCCCTGCAGATTTCCTAAATTTCTCATCCCGTCGATCAAGCATTTGAGTGATTGATTCTAACTGTGTGTGGCTTTCTAGAGGTTAAATCAGTTATGAATCAGGATGCCCGAATTACAAAATTAATGTTTCACATTATTCGCTAATAATAAAGCCGCAGGCGTTAGGATTCAACCACGTAATATAAACAGTTAATGCAAAATATTTATTATTCAGCTTGCTCAGGGCTTATAGTTTCTATTTTTCTTACCTTCCCTTGAAATACATCTTCCTACCACTAGGGATACCCCTTTATCTACATTTTGGTTGCCGTTGCCCGTTACCGCACTTTATCTCAAATTTGTTGTGGATTCAGTTTATGCCCGGGATCGATTTTTAGAATCATGAGCGGTATATGTAAAGGTTAATGACTGTCTCGGTGAGGGAAGGAGAAATTTTGCAGATAACTCCGAGAATGTGCTGGTTTTGGATGATATTTTAGGAAAGCGATGCCTGCATGTTTTTATTTTATCAGATTCCCGTTAGCTGAATAATATCGTTAAACAAGGGAACGTAAAATTTTTCCTTAACTGTGCAAACTTTTTTTCGGTGGGTTCTGGCCAGCAACATAAATTTTTCTGTCTCTAATCAACCAGAACTTTTTTAACTTTTTTTTTTTATTAAATAATCAATCAACAACCCTTCAGCAACTTTTTTTTGCTATTTTACTTTCCTTCGCTCAGCGCAACTTTCCATTTCATGCTTTTGATTTATTTCATACAATTCGCCGCACAAAATTATTCTTTGAGATTTAACTCGGAGATGTGATTGATGTGCTTGAACTAAGATTTCATTTTGACATTTTGAGGACCACTTAAAAATTTAATTTTAAACTAAGAACACATGAGTTTTCTTGGGAAATTGTTTCGTTCGGTCTCTTTGTTACCTGATGGAGAAAATGTAAAACATTTTAGCAAAATAAATTTAATTTGCTAATAGATCGATCTTGCGTGGTGCATTATGGTTTGAGGCAATGAAAAACGATACGATCGTGAAAGGCAAACACGAAAAGCGTAGTAGGGAAATAACAACGCGTACTAATACACTCGCGGCTTAGCTCAGAAGAAAGAAATTATCGCTGAATGAAAAGAAAGTATGGGGTACACGTTCGATGTGTAAGAAGTTCCTACGGAAGTAGTATTTCTCGTATAATGGTCGGAAGTGAGGGTGGGTTACTTGATGAATATGCATGAATAGCTTACTACGTGGATAAGATGGAAGAATTGTCGTCGAGGTGTACATTCTCTTTTATTATATACTAAATCCCCCATCCTACCACCTTTTATTTCGTTGAAAAATATGTTCCTCGATCTGGATTCGAAATCTGCCGCATTAGCTAACCAACTGCGCTACCGAACTTCTGGGTTTCCACGCTTCTATGACTTATATCTACCAATATTAAATCTGTGAATACACAAAAAAGTTCCAATTTTGGGGTTTTCAGATAATTTTAACCCCCGATGACATTTTTTGTAAAATGTGAGGAGATGTTAAGGAAACCGGGAGGGGGGGGATGTAAGGAAGCAATAGGACTACTTTTAATAATTTTTTAAAAGTATTCTAGGGAGGACAGTTGGAGATATTCCATAACCCCAGACCCCCTAGTGACAGTTTTTGTAAATTGTGCGTCTGGGGGGTATGGAGTGGGTTTAGGACGTTTGCACGCGGCCGATTAAACACAACCGTTTGAACGCAACCGTTAGACGCACAAACGTTAGAACGGTAACACCGGGATTATTAATGGAAGTGCTAAATTAACGTAATAAATTTAAAAGTAAGATAGTTTCCATTACTAAATAAATAACATAAAATAACATATTATAACCTAAGCTATAAAACCAGGATCCTTTGATAATTTTTATTGTTTGCGTTCAAAAAATTGGAAGAAAATGAAGATTAAAATAAGAGAATTACCAAGATCAGGGTAGAGAAGTGCGAGGCCGGAGGCCGAGTTATGATTATGAGTTGTGTGACGAAGAAGTGCGAAGACTGTAGCCCAAACAATCTTATATGTTGTACAATGTGAAGAGATGGTAAAGAAACCGGGAGTCTGGGAGTACAATACAGCAGCTTCCATACCCCCCTCTCCACCCGTAAGTTAACAAAATACCCAATTATTTTGGTCTGCCAATAACTACGAAGTACTTAAAGATGACCTCTTATTGGTTAAAAACGATTATTTTTCTTATGTAATCTTCTGAGGCCGCTATCCATCAAAGCATATAATATTAAACATAGCTCGGCCTCCGGCATCGCATTTAATGTATCGCGTAACATAGCTCAAGATACATAATGAACATAAAGATGGCATAGATAATTTAATTGTAGATATAAAACAAAAACGGTCATTTGTAGTAAAAAATTCTCGCTGATTGATCCCCTCCTCCCATACATAGCTTATCGGGATTGCTTCAATTACAAGGAAATTGGAGGAAAGTAAAGATTAAAGTTGAAGCATTACTAAAGATTTCTCATTAATAAAACTTAAGGGAAGTGCGAGGCCGTAGGCCGAGGTCTTTTACTCTGTGAGGAAAATTGAGACGCCGAAGACCGATCTGTCAGAAAACTAGGTAATAAGAATGGTCGCTTTTCAGCGCGCATGTTCATCAATAAAATGGCCGTCGTAAAGATGGTATAAAACGGTTTAAAATAAGAAAAATTAAAAATAAAATGTAAATTCCATTTAGTTGATTTTAGAGAATTAAAGGGGTTGATTTGTAACCATCGTATCTTGGGATGAGGGGATACGAAGATTGTAATAAATTTAGATAGAGGGGTGTGGGGGAGTCTAAAAGTCGGAAAAAATTGCAGACGTTCTTTATGGACGACTCCAAACTTATAGCTGGGGGGTAGGTATCCCTCTCTTTTTTTTTCAATGACTTTTTTTGCCCATACTGAATTAAAAATGTAATTTTCCCCAATGTGGGGACAGGAATGATCTTTTATTTACTGCATTTTCTTTCAATAAAAGCACTTTTCTACCGTGCTCGGAGCCCGTAGCATTTTTGTTACTTCTGCTACTGTGTGAATCCAGCAATGCCTGGTGATATTTTATAACGAAGCAGTAGGTCTGGAGGGGGGGGGGTATGAAATACCTCACTGTAAAAAAAGTACGTAAAATTACAGTAAAAAACAAGTAATTTTTACAGTAAAATTCATGTAAAAATACATATTGTGTAATATTACAGTAATAATAGTCGTAATAGTAATGCTATTATTACTGTAATATGTATTTTTACATGAATTTTACTGTAACAATTACTTGTTTTTTACTGTAATTTTATGTGCTTTTTTTTACAGTGCTGTCAATGGTAAGAAAGAAATTAGGCAACATTTCAAATTTAATTATTAGATAGGTCTCCTTGTTGTTTACTTACAGCAGCTTCCATATCCCCCCCCCGCAGCTATAAGTAAACACAATAATAGCGAACTATTTTGGTAACTTCTCACAGACTGACGCATAAAATGTCGAAATTGCTTCAGTTGTAAGAAAATTGGAAGATAATGAAGATTAAAATTAGAGTATTAACAAAGAGAAGTGCGAGGTCATAGGCCGAGCTATGTTATGTGACATTAAAAATGCCCCCACCTGTCAGTTAACAAGAAAACGTTTTAAAAATTAAATTTTTATTATTATTAGCTTTGACAAGCAGTCCTGTTGCCTTCTTACAGCTGGGGGGTATTGGGGGATCCTCAAAAAATCGTTTCACCTGGAACCGGGGGGTCTGGGGGGTATGGAATACCTCCAGCTGAAAATGTGCATTGCTGTAAAAAAGTTTCCATGTCGCTTACTTATAGCTGGGGGGTATACCATACCCCCAGACCCCCCGGTCTCGCACGCATTACTTTTATTAGCAATATTTTTATTGATTATATTATTTTATCACATTTTGAGAAGTATTCTTGTCGATTTTGTTACTGTCTGTCAGAAACGCAAAAGGTCATGTAAGATCAAAATTTACTAACATAACCGGAGTCCCCCCCCCCACGGCTTCACACGCATTTCTATACATTCTAATTTCGCACGTTTAGCTACACCGGTGATAAAAATCCCAGCCCTGTCTGACTGTCACTAGAAAATGAAAAAACTTGTAAATTACATGTAAATTGTTTCCTTCCAAAAATCTTTTACCAGGAACCGGGGGGTCTGGGGGGTATGGAATACCCTCCAGTTGTAAGTAAGCCATGCATGTCATGTCTTAAAGCGACTTTCAAAGATTAAAATTTGCGTTGCTATACATTTTGAAGAGTTCCCATGTCGCTTACTTACAGTTGGGGGGTATTCCATACCCCTCAGACCCCCCGGTATCGTACGCATTACCGCTCAAAAATGGTCAATTGCATTACAACGCTAAAAATCAGGGGCACTGCTTGGGGGAGCTACTGGGTTTAATCCACTTCACAAAATCTTCTCCAGGAACCGGGGGGTCGGGCGGGGTATGGGATACCCCTCAGCTACAAGTAAGTCACAACGTAACTTTCAAAAATTAAAATTTGTTCATAAAACAATTATTAAGGGCTGATACAAATCCCACCCCTGTTTGACTGCCCTTACTAGAAAATGGAAAGAATATGTAATAAAACATGTGATGAAATTAATTACATGCAAATTGTTTCCTCAAAAACCTTCCACTTGAAACCGGGGGGTCTGGGGGGTATGGAATACCCTCCAGCTGTAAGTAAGTCATACATAACGCGACTTTCAACGATTAAAATTTGCGTCACTGTAAATTTTGAAAAGCTTCCATGCCACTTACTTATAGCTGGGGGGTATTCCATACCCCCCAGACTCCCGGTCTCTCACACATTACTGCACAAACATTACGAATTGCACTATAACGATAAAAATCAGGGCACAGCTATAAGTAAGCCACATGGTGACACTCAAATATTAAAATTTGTGTCATTATCAATTGTGAAAAATTCCCAGATTGCTTACTTACTACTGGGGGATATTCCATACCCCCTAGACCCCCCGGTCTCGCACGCATTTCTTTACAATTTTATTATACACGCGACGTCCTACAACAAGGTGCTTTAGCTTCTGCTAGCATTCAAGGTTTTAGCTATGCCATGTGACTCTGATAGAAATTCCAGCTCTGTCTGTTAGAAACGCTCTTAGTAAAGTATTAAACCGCTCACAACATCAGATAAAAACTTTAAATTTTTTGATTGAAAATTAACAGTTTTTGTTGTATAATTTACTAATGTAAAATATTAATTAACTCAAATCGGTGCGTGTCTAACAGATAGAGAGACAGACAAAGTTACCTCCAGTTCATGGAGAAATTTTTTGGGGGTAAGTAAATTACACACACTTATGTATTTATTTTATCACATTGTTTAAATCAGTGGTTTTCAAACTTTTTTGTCTGGAGACACCTTCCAATCATTAATTAGCATTTCTGGCAACCTCAGAAAGCTACTGCTTTTTTAACCCGGTGCTGGGAAATTGAAAAATTGTATGTGGTCTTAATTTATACTTTATGATAATTCTAAATCGTAGAAAAACTGACAATTCTTAACATCTTATTGCTTCCTTACATTTTACAAGCTTACACATTGTACATTTATTTCTCGGTGCTCTACAGCAGCGGCTTGCAATCCGCGGTCCCGAAGGGTCTTGGTGCGGCCTGAGGACTCTAAAATAAATTACCCCTTCTCTACAGTGTATACTGTATAGCATGGGAGTACAAATACTTACAAAGTTTCAGAATTGTTGAGAAAATAACAGACATAAAAAGGTTAATTATATTCTCAAAATAGAAAAAAAATGGGATCTTCGCGTATTTGCTTAAACAGAAAATTTAATTTTGAATAAAATGAAAAATATTTGAAGGGGAAATTAACTAGTCGAATTTAGAATCCCTCTCGAACGGTAATACCAATTTGGATTAAATCTACTTAGAGGAAATTCTTGCGTTAACGGAGGAAACTCGGTCATTCATTTCGAGAACTCGGAAAGGTTCAACTGAAAAACCGTCTACGAGGGTCGTTCAAAAAAAATCCTCCCGACAAACAATAATGTCTTCAAATTATGTAAATAACATTTCGATAAGAAAACTGAAGCTAATTCCACTTAATGAGAAAAAAGAAGGAAGCCAATTGGAACGCGGTTGTTTCATAAAGAGAGGAAAAATGCTAATGATATTAAAAAGATTCTTTGATGCCCGGGCCTGCTGATGAAAATTAATGTTTACAAATTAACGTTTAAAAGTGATAACCTTTCTTTGTATTTTAACTCCGGATGGAAATGAGAAACCAATTTTAATCTTTTAAATTAAAATTTATAGATTTTTGAATAAAAGATCAACGAACTCGAATCCGCTCCATAAACCCACTAATGAAACTCCTAGTTTACCAATTTTTTGTTGCTAATTACAAGAAAATTTAATTGGAACAGTTTTCTTCCAAAGTTCTATTTGCTGCGTTTCGTGAGTTCATTTCATCAAAAAATAAAATAGTTTTATTTTGATGGAAAAATAATAACCGGATCGACAAATTGAATGCTCTGTTTCAGTTGTGATAATCAATATGATGAAATTATTATTTGATTGCTTGATTGGTGTATCATGATGGAACTTCCCCAAATTTATTTGACAGGTTTGATAAATCGAGCTTATGTGCCCTAAGAAATGCTTAATTATTCTCGAAAATCACATTTTACCTACGCTTGTTTACACTAATTTGTTATTTATGCACAGGGTGGAATTGAAATAAAATTTTGTTATGAGATGGATTCGCCCCCTTAATGTTTGAATTGTCATTTTATTAACAGCGTGTGGAGATTTTTCTTATATTATCCGTGGTCAACAATACAATCTGCACAAAACATAATGAGATATCCGTTAAAATGCAGAGACAAGGGTAGTGGATCGATGGTAAAATTAAAATCAATACAATAATTTTAATTATAAAAATGATGAGGTTGGAGTAAACCACGATTTTCTTACTATTACAATCAGTAATGGTTCAACTCTCAAAATAGTAATCAAATTCGTAACGAATCTAAACAATTCATTAAAAGATACCGCTTAGGACTTTGTAACCGGCTTCGCTTTCATCCCAAAAAGTTGAAACAGCGAAATGAGGCTTTCCGCTTAAACAACGGTAAATCGTAAAGAGGGTGCGTAGGTGAAAAGTTTCTATATCCTATTAGCCACTTAAAAACGTTTTTACTTTCGAGAGCACAAAATGTAGGAATCGCACATAATGTTTTTAAAATCCGCTGTCTTACAAGTTATAATCCCCTTAGCGTAAAGCGCAATCGATTAAATCATTTATTTGAGGGATGAAAGGCGCGAAAAACTAAGAAGACAAAATGTATATTAATTATCCGTCGTTGTTTAACTGAGAAATATTAATCACGTTTACTATACTAATGTACTCTAGGGGCAAACCAAAATACTCGCGGTATTAAAAATGGAAAGATATTAATTGCTCGCCTAGCGCTTAAGCATTAAATGGGAGTCGTTTATCTTTATTTCGCTTTCGGTATCGTTTGGAAAGTTATAAACAATTTTAATTCGCATTTTGTCATCTTGACTGGGGGCTGATTGCAAATGATACATTTTGGAAACTTAGGGTGAAACACTATCGCCATCTGTAGGTGAGTTTAGTTAAATTTGCTTTAACCAAAGCGCCATCTATACGAAAATTTTTGAATTGGAAACTGGCGCGTAAATTAAAAACATACAATTTTTGTATGTCTGCTTTCAACGAATTTTGAACAGTTTGTTTGCAGGTATTTGATTAAACCGTTAATGGCTATGACTTTTGTTATAAATTCTTGATGTATAGCTTTTAATAAATGGTATTGGAAAACGAAGGTCGTTGCTCTGATTGATTACCTATTTGTTACATTTGTAACGTTAACGTTTTGGATACCGGTAAATTATATTTTGATCGTCGCCGTAATCATGACTGATGGTGTCAGTAAATTCAATTTGTCATATGTAAAAATCGCCGTGGAGCCCTGGTTTTGAAGAGAGAATCAACATCTTTTATTTATATACCGATAATCTATTTTGAAAATCTCATTCCATCAAGTGGAAGTGTCACATTTTGGAAACACAACATAACTTGACTTTTTTCTTGAGTCCATGAAAAAGTCATTTTAGAACAGTTATCTCATCAAGTTCGTTAGTAACGTTGTTTTAACGGACCACAAACACCCTTTGCATTGAATTTAAATTTCTCAATCCCATCCTATTTAAATTTCCCCCACGTCGTCATCCAAGTACTACGTAAATTAGGTAACTCGATAGTTAGAATTACAGAAATTGTAATCTAAATCCAAATAATGGCTAGAGAAGAGGTTTGGATAAGACCGACTGCTTGAATTTCATTATAAAACTGAGGGGAGAGTTAATGGACGCCAATAAAAAAACGCTTCCATTTCTTTGGGGAAAACTGATTCGCGATGAAAATAATCCCTAGTAAATATATTTTTTTGATAAAAAAGCGTTGCTCCGAATTATTGCTAGTTATTTCACGTTAAAGCTGTCTGCATGGATGCAGGTGCGCGTTAATAACGTTAATGAGTTACTTTAGCTTTGTCAACTCGCACTCGGTATAAAATCTAACATTTTAATTCCTCAAACGAAAGATACATTTGTAGATTTTTATATTTGTTAAAAGGAATGCGGTAATTAGTTTTCTCTTTGTACGATTTGGACTCAAAAGGGTCATCATCGTGGTAAAGCAACTATATACATTTGCTCGTTCGTTATTCGTTAGCTTTTTAATTGAATTCTCTAGCATAATCTTGTAATTAAATTGTAACTAACCCACCCAAACTTTATTACTTTTTAGGATATTTTGATGTAAAGGCGGACGTGGCTTGCATCACAAATTTTATTTGTTATAAAATGTCCAAAAAATAAAAAAAACCTTTTATTCTGTGCTGGAAACTGCTAACTTGTGACCGTCTCTCTGTATCATTTGCAACTGTTAAAAATTTCATCCAGATGTAAAAGAGTTTAAATCCACATTTTAGCACTAATTTGTTTAAAAATTTAATCCACTACTTCTTTTGTATTTGAATTCTTCTTAACTCGTTTAAATTTTGCATAACAATATGAGACCGAGGGCTGAACAACTACGGCCTCTCTTATCTACAATATCTATTTACTTGTGATTAAGTGAAAACCTATAAAACCAAATAAATATTTAATTTCGGAATAAAATATGGACAAAATATCTTAAGAGAACTGATCAGGCTGAATACCGAACAACCTGGAACCGAGAACTGGAAGGTAGTGGCAGTTGTACAATCTTTTCTTGAACATCTTGTTCCCGAAAGTCCTTAGAAATTTAACAAGCATCGAAGCATCCATAAACCGTCACGGATAGATCTACAAGTTTTCTATTACAAAATAATAAAACCAGATTGCGATAGCTGTGCGGCCTGAAGGCCGCACTGACACTATCTTTAGGTTAGTACTAAGTATTAACTAAGGCTGGGAATTTTTAACATTTTTGTATTCGAATATTCGTTCAAGAAATCACAAGAATATTCAAATTATTCGAATATTCGAATGATTATTTGAATATTCAAATTACTCGAATATTCGAATAATCATATGAATAATTTGAATATTCGAATAATTTGAATAGTGCCGTTGAGAAAATATTCATATTCGAATACTCGATTAGTTGATTATATTCGATTTTTTGCACCAAAAAACATTTTTAGACCCTTTTTTTAATCTCTTGCTCTCCCATGGGGGGATTTGAATGTTTGAACCCCCAAAACCACCCCCGTATATAGTAAGGCTGGAAATTTTTAACATTTTTGTATTTGAATATTTGTTAAAAAAATGACAAGAATATTCAAATTACTCGAATATTCGAATAATTTGAATATTCGAATAATTTGAATAGTGGCCGTTTAGAAAATATTCATATTCGAATATTCGAATACTCGATTAGTTAATATCTTCCAGCTGTAGCAGTACTGAGCTGAGGGGAAGGTTGCCACGAATGGACCGATTTTTGATTTTTATTTTTTTCTGGTTGAACAAAAATATTTTGATACAAACAAAAATTACGTGCATATAATTTAGTGTTTTAGGTTATCCAGTTGCCTCGGATACTAGAAAATGGAAAGAACATTTAATAAAAAATGTGATAATGTAAATTGTTCCCTTAAAAACCTTTTACTTAGAACCGGGGGTCTGGGGGGTATGTAATACCCTCCAGTTGTAAGTAAGCCATGCACAAGGTGGCTTTCAAATATTAAAATTTGCGTCGCTGTAAATTTTGAAAAGTTTCCATGACGCTTACTTGCACCTGGGGGGTATTCCATACCCCCCAGACCCCCCGGTCTCGCACTCATTTATTCACATTTGACTTTAGACACGGCGCCCTACAATAAGAGGCTTTAGCCTTTCTCAGAAGTCGAAGCTAACTACGCTCCTGATAAGAATTCCACCTCTGTCTATCTGTCAGTCAGAAACACTTGAAGTAACCCAAGCGGCACACTGGCGTCATAATGTCGTCAATTATTGGGCTTGTAGTGACGTCATTTGACGTCAAAGCAACGTCTCTTACAACGTCAACTTTTCGCCTTAAAAGTGACGTCATGACGTCGCCGACGAATAATGACCAACAAATGACGTCATTATAACGACAGTGTGCCGCCTGGAAAGCTAGTAAATTATAACATAAACGACAACAGGTAAGAACTTTAATTTAATTTTTTTTACAAAAGTTGCATATAATTCACCAATGTAAAATATTAATTAAACCTATTTTTTTGCGTTTTTAACAGATAGAGAGACAGACGGACACTTGTGTATTTATTTTATCACATTATTTAAATCAGTGGTTCTCAAACCTTTTTGTCTGCACTCCCTCCCAGAAAAGGACTGAATTTAATTTTAAATTGTGTGTGGAAATTGAAAGTTGAAAAATTGCATGTGATCTTTGTAAAAGCTAAAATTGTCGTAGGCCAGCTATTTATACTTTCCTCCTTCCCTTAAGAAATAATAACTTTTTGTATTCTTAGGACAAATTCCCAGGTAATTCATCCTTACGATTGCATGAGTCGAACCTATAGTTTCGAAATAGACATGGTAGAAATATAAATATCAAAATTAAAAACAAATGAAAAACGGGGGTGACGGAGGAGAGGAAATTTGTTATCAATTTCTTTTGTTTTTCACTCAAATTTTCTTTTACTTGAATATAAATTTTCATCAATTTATAAATTTTCCTTCTGGGCTTTCTTTTATAATTTAAATTTTCATGTTTTTGTTTACAATGAAAGTAAAGTTGTAATCCTTAAAAATATAAAAATATTTACCTACCCGATTAAAAACAAACGAAAGTGCAGTTACCTGAATGTAACGAAAAAGTTTATAGCATTTCAAAAGGGAAAGTTTTATAACCGCAATATTTTCTCCTAATGGTTTTAAGGAAAACCCGTAAAAGATTTAGTGGAACTTGCGGTTATTTTGATATTTCTCAATTTTCCCGAAAACGAAAGGACAACGTCCCGCAATTCTTGCATGTTTTATGGAGTAGCTGATGCATCACGTTTGCATTCTTTAAAAAATGGGTTTCCTCGTTTTCCCAAAATTCAGTCGTGTAAAAGTAAATAAAAACGTATTGGCCGAATATAAATTACGTGAAACGGAAAAGTCGTTTGTTAAAAGAAAAGGAATAAGTTTTGACATGACTCCCAATTTATTTCATTTTACCGCATTTTAAGGAATCGTGCAGGAAGCGTTTTAATATAAACAAAAGTGGAGGCGGCTTTGAACTGAATAACAAAACAAATTTTTTTCTTTTGTTCATATTTTGAGTTTTCGAGAAAGCGGTTGATTTCAAAAGGAATTTTCTGTAGCGAAATCCATACTAACCGAATCGTTCATCACTTGCGAAGTTTATTTTGTTAAATTATGTCGGAAAGCTAAGGTATATTACATTTTGGGTTCAACGCTATTTCCAGATAACGCGTTTAAAGGAAAAGCTGTCCCGTTTGAAAAACGCGTTGACAAGATACCAAATCCACGAGAAAAGCGTGCGTGCGTTTCCATATTTTCTTTCACCTTTTCCGACCTCGAACTCATCGTTGAACCCGGAATACAAAATTAGAACTTTAACCACCACAATTTTATGTAAAGTTAATTTATTCTAGCGGAATTATTGAAATTTACGAAAATAGGAGTGTGCGTTACACGAGGACGACGACGTCACCGCGCGCTTTATTTTTCCTGCCCGCAATGGTATAGATTACGTTTTTAAAAGCATCCCTTAGAACGAAGTAATAATCACCGACGTTTATCTTTCACTTCAACTTCTGGGGAGGTGCGAAAGAGCCTAATCCCTTATCGATAAAGCAAAAAGACACCCCAAAATTCGACTTTCACTTCTGACGCTTGAGGAATAAAATTTTTATCTTTTTTAATGTTTTTTTTTTATTTAATAATTTTAGAATTCATGTTTGTGAGAGACGCTAGCTAAAAGTGATCGGTAATTGCTCGTGGCACTTAAAAAGGTTTTTTAGTTGCTGAAAATTTTTAAATTACCAGTGCTGGAATCGATAAAAAATTCGTTTAGTTAAAAGCATTTTTAATTTTTTAAGTGAAAATCGATATTAGGGTAACGATTAATTTGATTTTTGTATCGCGCTTTGCAGCCATTTCCACAATTAGATGGGAAATGCTGTTGTTTGGGCTTTGTATTTAATCGGTCCTTTCCTTTCCCATCAAACTCCAATTCAAATTTATCATCTGTTGTTGCAATTATTTCCACTCTGGATATTGAAAAGAGCGCTTTAAAGGAATGTGATCAAATTAATCCCCCCTCCCGCTTCCAGCACTTGAGGATAGCTGCTAAGCTAATACCGAATAAAATATTTTCATCGAAAATTATATGGAAATTGCTATTTTGTGATCGCGTTTTTGAATGATTGTTGCGTTAATCTGAAGAGTCGCAAAAGATTTAACCTTTGACAATTTATGTGCAGTTCTTGCATTTAGACTTCTATGCACAGTATAGCTAGAAAACTTCTAATAAGAACTGAGGTCATCTGAGTTCCACTTTGTTCTTTGCTAAATTTGAGACTTATCAATTGTGAGGTCATCTTGTTTGACAATTGGGTAGGGATTTACCCCCAAAGGTGTTAGTATGATACACCATCCGGCTGTATTGCTTACTTCTAGCGGGGGGGGGGGGGTATTATTCCCATGAGGGTTTGAAAAATCCAATATTTTTGCGATATCTCTTACGGTTTTCGAGATAATCGAGATTTTCCAATTTTAGTCTTTTTAGCACTAAAAATATCCAAAATTTGGTGATATTTTTAATTTTATTAATTTAGGATATTCAGCACTTGTATTTGAGTTCGCAAGCATAAGTTATAGGGGGTGTAGTTACCTAGGGGGTTTGAAAAATCCAATATTTTTGCGATATCTCTTACGGTTTTCGAGATTTTCCAATTTCAGTCTTTTTGGCACTAAAAATAGACAAAATTTGGTAAGATTTAGGGGGTTTGAAAAATCCAATATTTTTGCGATATCTCTTACGGTTTTCGAGATAATCAAGATTTTCCAATTTTAGTCTTTTTGGCACTAAACATAGACAAAATTTGGTAAGATTTTTAATTTTATTAATTTAGGATATTCAGCACTTGTATTTGAGTTCGCAAGCATAAGTTAAAGGGGGTGTGTTTTCCATACAGACTCCCCCCCCCCCCCCCGGTTTCATGTCAATTTCTTCACTATTTTACACACGACGTATTGCACACAATATTTTTGCATGTATCTTTAAAAAATTTAAGTTTCAATAAAATTATTATATTGTTCCATTAGTCTTAAGAGCCTGAAGGTTTCCAATTTCCGAGAGCAAAATGGTCTGGGCGCGGACGGACACATCTAGTATTGCGTATGTGAGGGAAACTTATCACTAGAGCGCGGATTCTATGCATTTTGCTTATTGCTGTAAATTATATGCAGAAGATATTCCTTTTGGATCTTTACGTTTCTAAAAAATTGCGGTGATTTGACGTAATGTTGATAGTGCATATTTTGCTTTTTTCTTAATAATTTGCATAAAACGCATATTTATGCATATTTGAGCTTTTTTTTAATGAATTTTGGCATTTTGAATATATTTTTTTAAATTTTAAATTGTCACGTACCTATTATTTACAAAGTTGTGCGGCAAGTAATCTTTTTATTTTTAAACTACACTTGCAAGTTTACGTCTTTCAACATTAGTCACCTAAACACATGGGAAAGTAATGCATAAATGCATATTATGGGTAAAGCGGCTACCACCTTAACATTTTTTCGTCAAACTATGATTCATTTTACGTGCTTTACCCATGGATTACCTCGAATAGCCTAAACGATAAGATGTTATTGATAGCTTAAAATACATATTTCCAAATGGGGAACATGGTTAACAGCTGTTGTGTATTATGCAGAACATATACAACAATTTAAAAAATTCGTGTGTAATTTGTCCGATTCAGCTGCAGTATCAATTAAAGATCGTCAAGAAGTTTTAAAAATGACAAACTAAGGACAGGAAAATTTGGAATTTCTGAAAGCTAATAATTGGTACGCAGGTGAATGTATTAAAAATCGTGAAGGAAAGAATTATCTACTGTTAGATTCTGTTAAACTTCTTTGTAAAAATGATGGTTTTCAAGTGCTTGCTAACACAGCAAAATTATTAAAAGGAGAAACGATCGAGAATATTACTCTCAGTATTCCCAGCAAATGTATTTAAATATGCGCCGATAACGTCAGTTGACGTAGAGAAAGAAGAAGAAAATTTAGAAAAGTATTTGATTATTTACTGTTTTCTTTACAACATCCATAATTCTGATTAATTCTATTTTGTGTAGGCCATTCATGTATTAAGAATACATTTATTTTTGGTGAAGATTAAAAATTAAAATTTTGTATGTAGCTTTTTTGACTGCTTATTTAAGATTTTATTGTGCATTTTTTTCAATTTTTAGTGCTTTTTTTTCATTTTTTAGTGCTTATTATAAGCGCTTATTTTCAAAAAATAAGTGCATATTAATCCGCGCTCTACTTATCACCCTCAGGTAAAGTATGATCACGGTGGTGTCCAAAAGAGGAATTGGGATCTTTGGCAGGGCACTTTTAAAATGCTATGCAAAAAGCTGCTCAGGCGTATGGGGGGGGGGATATACCTGGCATACACAAATACCGCTATTACACTGCCAGAGAGTAGGTCAAAGGAGGTGCTCTCCTATGAGATCTGCTGGTCAAGGGTTAACGAACATTTCAATCTGCTTCGTGTCAGGAGAAGCATGCCTTGCATTCCAAAGGACCTCATCACGGGCGGTGATAGATTTATTGGTGATAGCCAACCCCCTCCATTTGAAATGGGAGATGGTAGGAGCGCTGGAACCTCACGATTACCGGTGAAGTCACAAGATCCTTTCCCTTATTGCTAAAGCGATCTATGCCATCCAACGTCCCTTGTTTGAGCCTGACCAGGACCACGGCAGTCTTAACACCTTCCTTTACACACGTGAACCGTGCGACTTGCAGGTATGCGAATGCCCCACTGTAATTGCACCTAGTGTAATAGGTGATGGAGGAAGAAAGACCATTGGTCAATGTACAGTTTCGGGTTTCATAATCTTGTGAATCCACATGATCCGTTAGTTGGCCGATCAATGCAGAAAGTGGAAGCTCAACTGCACACTTGCAGATCGGTACGAGGAACTGCATGCAACCAAGCAAGAGCTGCAATACGTGTGCTTTCTTGGAAACATGCGAGATACTATCTGAAGCTATCCAGAGTCAATCTTAACTGGACACTGCAGATTAAATAAACACCTTCACCAGATGAACCTATATGTTGTGGATGCAACGAAGAGGAGGAAACAGCTGAACATGTAGATGATCTGTGTTGGGGACCTTCTGGCCCGACATGGCCACGTTTGACTCCGTATCTCGCGAGCTATTTGACCGATAACGATCGGACCGGTTTCATTTGGTCCGTCTCGGCTGCGTTCACCTAACCGCACTAGTTTGAAATTTTCAAACCCCCGCGGCCTTTATTAGCTCTAAACAGCTTCGGAGCCCACTTTGAGCGCGTCTGATCGGTTGTAAGTTATCTAATCCAAAGATAGTACAATGTAAAAAGTGCGTGTGAGTTCATCTTATCCGCCACAAAAATTCCAAAATTTAGAAGTGGAAGCTCCCGATTAATGGACATTCTCGGATGTTAAGATGTGTAACCGGGGAAAACGTTATGTCCATTGTTAGATTTCGTACAGGCAGTGGTTAGCTAAATGCTGCCAAGAGGAGCGCGCCAGATTGCAGTACCCCCGGCATACTCTTCTGCATGTCAATTGTATAGCAATCAACTTAAGGTGGCCGATTTACATGTTATTTGGTCATAAGAAGTTTTGTTAACTGCTTTTAAATAATACTAAAGCTACAGTTACGAAAATTTTACAGATTGTTCCTCAAAGCTTCCTGTGTAACATATTTAAATATCAGATGTAGAAGACAATTATTAAATTGATAATTAAATAAATAAAGCGATGACGCGTATTGCGTATGCGAAATTTCATGATTCATATTTCAATATGTTATACGGGAAGCTTTGAGGAACAACCTATAAAATTTTCGTAACTGTAGCAATAGTATTATTTAAATGCAGTTAACAAGACTTCTTATGACCAAATAACATGTAAATCGGCCACATTAAGTGTCAGCTTGCATAGCTGGTAGAGCTGGGAGCGTGATCCGACTTCCACCTAGAGTGAAAAAGGTTTAGCAATCTGACCCCAATTGGGTACGAGTCTGCTGCCCTAATCGGACACATCCCAATTCCTGTCTCTCTGAGGACTGTATTTAGGAAGCTCCATGAGTGTCGTATTTATTGTGGGTTAAAAATGAAGAAATGGGCATGCAATCGGGGGGGGGGTCTGAGGTAAGTAAGCTGCACAATAAGACGACTTGCTTATTTGCGTTTTCAAGTTGCCTTGTTACTTCTTTATAGCTGGGTGGGGAGGTATCACGGGAGGTCCGTGGGAGGTATACATTTTTTTCGACAACCAGAAGGGTCTGTAATACTCCCCCAGATGTCAGTTACACACGAGATGACTTTCAAAGATTTAAATATTGTTTTTAAATGTTTGTTCTTATTGCTTCCTTACAGATAAAGGTCAAAGATCAATGCCATCCACATAAAATCTTCATTAACCGTCATTATCACATAGACGAAGGAGATAAGCGGGCAAAGCCCGCAGCTGCTCCAAAATGCGAATCATGCTACTGCTATCTTTCATTACAGCCTGGCCCGTAGCCAGGATTTCATTTCGGGGGGGGGGACTTGTAAAAATCCTTTTGTAAAATGTAAAATTTTCGGTTGTTCCCCTTCCATTTTCTTTGTCTTTTCAACATTTCGGGGGAGTGGCACGTGCCTCCCCTGGCTACGGGCCTGCTTACAGCTGAAGAGTATTCCATACTCCCTAGCCTAGACTCTCCAGATCCAGCAGGGTAAAATTTATTGAGAAAAATGCACTTATGTTTTAATTATTTTATCACATTCTTTATTATTATATTCTAAAGGAAAAACTACTTCACAGTAACCATGACAACGAAGCACGGAAAGGCGGAAATTAAGTAAAAATCCATTTCCACTGTAAACGATGCAATATCTTCTTCTTTTTGCTACTTATTTTTCTACCACGTTACACCAAAATAATGCCCAGGGTCCAGGGTGTAGCAAAATTATTAGACAAATTCAATTACACCTTACGCTAATTTTAACTCGTAAAATAATTAAGAAACATCTTCAAGCAAGATAAGGAACCATGGAGATTTCTAAAGGCATTCAAAGGATTGAAATGATGACTATGAAAAGTTGTTGAAGAAGAGTTAAATTTGATTTGCTTTTGCTGGTTGATGCAGGGAGCAATCTACCCTAGAAAACTTAAAGGATTAGTCCAATAACTTAGCACATGGGAAAAATATTTAAAACTTGTGATGAAAAGAAAGTTTCATTAGGAACCGGGGGGTCTGGGGGTTGTACGCTCTTGCTTGGGGGAGAGCATTTACAGAAAATTTAGTGATTGTTAGTCAAATTTCTTAGTTGTCTAGGCATTTTGATGCGTGACCGTTTATTATAGGTCTTTAGGAAGAGATCTAACAGTGGCAGAGGAAAGGGAAGAAAATCTTTATAACAAATATCTTATAAGCAATTTTTTTTGCAGAGGTTCAGAGTTATAATTCTCCATCTGCATATACCTATATACCAAAGTATGAGAAAAATTAGAATAAATAATGAAAGATATTCGTGGGTGGTAATCGTTACCATAGCGATTAAGTGCATAGACTGATGATACAGAGAACCCGGTTCGACTCCGAGCGAAGTAAGAATCATATTATTGCCGTCTCTCTTCAGCAGGCAATGGCAAACCACCGGGGTGTAATCTGCCATGAAAAATCTTTGTTAAAAGGCTCGCCACACCCTGCAGAAGGGTAATGAACTGAAGAGAGAACTTTGAAGCAGGAGAATTAGTTTTAGACTGAATAAACTTTAAAGGGATGATTTTATAAGAATGTAAAAGCGATAAAGACAGGTAAACTAAAAAACCCGAAAGAGAAGATAGTGCAAATATTTGAATTGGCCATGACATTACATGGGTATGGCATCGAGGCAATGGCTTAAAGATTAAAGCAATTTTTGTTACATAGTAAATCACAGATACTGTTGGAGGTGGAAGTGCATCTCCAGACGGCTAACAATTTATTTTAGATTATTTAATACTGGAATGAACTGACCAACAGTAGATTTCAAAAATAAAATGTTGTCCTTTTCAGCTAAATAGCTATTTCTAATTGGTCTTGACAAATCCTTAAACTAAAATATTAATTTGTTTGCTTGTCGACATGCGTGTCATTTAGAAAATACGTATAATTGAGACGTCTAATGAAGTTTTATCAAACCCTCCATAATCCAAGCTTGTTAAGACTAATCTAACTGAAAACTGACTTGACACGTGTTTTCAAGCTTAATCGGTATTAAATTGGGTGGTGTGTTATCCGCAAAATTTGATTTTCACTTGAATTTAAATCTCAAATCAATTAACACCCAAAAACGAACCCCCAAGTTCGATTCCCGCATAGGAGCCAACAAAACTCCATTTTATTGCAAATAGCACAACTTTAGATTAATGTTTTGGTTGTTTAACTAGAAAATGTATTTATATAATTAAGTGCGTCGTCACTTCGGCATTCTTGGTTTCATTACGGGCAAATTAAATTTTACCACAGGCCCACCCTCCACCCTTTGCGTTAAGTTTTATAATACAATGTCGTGTGCACTCGAACGTGATTCGAAAATAATAAACCGACGATTTGCATGCGATATATCGAAAAAAAGACGCAACTGGTGGATTCTCTTAATTATTTCACTTCCTGCTTGCCTGCGCTTTAATTATGATTGTATAGGATCATTCGATTAGCTAATTTTGTCGTTAAGTTTTTTTAATTGTCTAATTTGAATTTAACGTGCTATCTCGTTGCCCATCGAAATGGGGAATATCTGGACGTTTTTCGAAGAGCAATCAGACAGTTGCTTCTTTTGTTTTTGAATAAATTAAATTAGTTTCATAATTAATACGGCCAATTAGAAATGGTCGGGCAGATGTTCGGTGATGGGAGCTGCTCAAAAATTTTCATGTAAAATTGTATTTTGGTATTTTCTTAACGTGCCCGAGTGTAAATACGTATCTGTGAGTGAAATGTTCGAACATCGCAAGGAAGAGGGTGCACAAAATCAATAAATGGTCACCCGGCTATCCGCAAATGCATACCCACCCTCTTTGCAAATATGTATACAGCAGAATTTGTATCAACCATACAAGTGTACACCGATGATAACATACAGGACATACGAGGAGTTTCAATATTAAATTTTGATCAATAGGATCCAAATTTTTAGTTTATTCCGTTTTTCTACCGCGTTTAGGTCTGTCGACCTTCCTGAACTTTAAAACAATGAAAAAGTTAACATTTTTATTCTTATGAAAAATACATTTCGTGAAGAAGCTTTCTTGTCTGGTTATTTATTTATGAAGTCAACCGAAAGTGAGCTTCTTTTGTCACGCTCGTGAGTTTTCTATTTCAAATTTTAATTTTCAAGTTTGCGGGGATTGGGGTACTCCCGCGCCCACCTTGCAGGTTGACAGGTGATAACCAAAATCGATCAAATAAAAGTTGCGGCCCGCATGTCGCACCGAAAAGTTTGATTAAGCTAATCAGGTACCAGCATTTCGAGGCGGAGCAAAATTTAAAAACTTTATTAAAAGTTGTAAAACCCATATTTGCGATATCTCATCCTAATTGCGATTCCATAGTCGTCCTTTAGAATATATTGACCCCGAACCCAGATAGGGTAGTTTTGTTTATATACGACTGGAAGTGGATTGAAATGAAGTAATTTAAATTTAGCAGAATTAAGCGAAACACAATCCAATTTATTTAAAATAAATTCTCTTTAAACGAGGACGACATAAATCAGCACAAATAATATCGACTCATATTCGCACGTTTAGTTCTATACAAATCCGCTTATCCCCAAATTAAAATAATTATCTCATAGAAAATTAATTTCGTTTCAAATATCTCGTTTAGCCCAGTAAATAAATATTTGCTAAATGTCAAGTGGGATTTGTACGCGCAAAGGGCGATAATTGCAATTTTTCGTTCCCACTTGGAGTCGAACCTAATTTTTTTTTAGCTTAAAATTAAGCGAACGCATATTTTTTCGCTTTTATACTTTTAATTGGCCATTTTTAAGTTTCGCGTTTGTACAACATTAAACTTTAATCCCACAAGATTAATAATTTTTAAAGCGTACGACTAAGAAAGAAAAACCTAATTAAGCTACTCTTGATGATAAACGAGAATTTTTATTATTTAGAAACAAACGGAACTATAAAAATTTAATAATTTTATTTTCTCAAAAATATTTAATACTTAACTTTTCTTTTTGAAATAAAACAATATTAAATTTTTGCTTTCTTGTAAAAATTCGTCGGTATCGGAAAAGAAAACCTACTTTTCTGGTATGTAGTTAAACTTAATTTCTTCGAAATAACAAAGAAAATTATACTGGTAAGGAAAGTAATAATTTTCAAAATTACATACAGAAAATCGATAGTGCACACGTTCCAGCATTTCCAAACCCTTGCACGTTCAACTGTGAAATAATAATACCGCAGGTTTGTTCAAAAATAATACGATACCTTTTCAAAAAAAAGGAATAATTTAATCGCTACTTCACCGATATGTTATGAAATCTTTGACTCATCCAATCCACAGCAGAATTTTAATTCGTTTCAATGTAACAACCCACAGTTTAACGTGCAGTACGAACCACGGCTCAAATAATTAAGGAGTGCTGAGATTCCAACTCACTGCCACCAGGTCTGCAATTCAACTGTTTCGTGTAAGCACGATTGAAGCAGTGCCGGATTAAGATTATTATTTTTTAAATTTCCTGACTAAAAACGCAATTTTTATGTTTTTAATGTCGATTTAAGGTTAAAAACGTTTGCTACTTCTGCTACCGTATTAATCTGGCCCTGGGTGGAAGTGTACTAAAGATGGAGAACTTGATAAGCTCTTATCTGAAGCAGCCAACCAAAATGAGATCATCACCATCTCAAAATCGAGTTGCCAATTAATATAATATCATCGAAGCCATCATCGAGATAACAAATTTCCATTCTAAGTCATTCGGGTATCACTGTGGTGCAGTTGGTTACGTATGGATGCGATGAATTTTACGACAAAAATTTGCATTCTTCTACTTTTTCTATATAACTTAAAAAGAAAATTAATCATTCTAAATAATTCAATTTCGTACTTTTTTTCTGTAAAATGTTCAATTTTTAAGATAATATTGTCGTATTGTAAAAAAATATTTAAAATCCCTTGAACAAATTTTATTTGTGTCGAAATGTATAGTAACAAAATCATTATAATTTGCTACAAAAACTCAAATCGAAGCTTTTTATGATTGCTTTAAAAGTATTAACTTCAAAAAACAGCGAAAAGGTATTACAGCAGAAGAAATAATAAACCAGTTAAGGTGACGTTGACTTAAATGCCGATAACTTCCATAAAAGTTATCCAATTTCAATTTTCTGGGTGTTTTCGAAAGATAATCGATAAGTTGAAAAATTAAATTTTTAACTTAATTTTCTATATCGACATTGTAAAAAAACCTTAAATATCATTAAAAGTTTTATTTTAGTTCATTTCGTCTATCCCTAGCCCGGCTGTGTACTTTTTTGTATTTGTATTGTGGTTAGTGGTTTTAGTTTTTCTATAGTTGGCTTATCCTAGAATGTTTCATTGTTGACCCTTGACTGTATAGATATAATTCACAGTATTTATTCGATAGTTAGAAAATAGTTCAGAAAACGAACACATCAGCGTTTCTGGTTCGTTCATTTAGTACCAACCTAATAATACGCACAATCGAAACATAAATAGTTATAATCAAAAATATTAGAGTATCTGATGGGAATTTGAAATTTTACAGTTTTATTTTCAATTCCCCCCTAGCTGTAAGTGAGGGAAAAGACTACTTTGATAATAATCAATTTTGAAATTTTTACTATCGAATTGTAATGTCTCAAAAATCTAGTACAGTGTTGCAATCAGATTGTTCAAGCTGAGCGACCTAAAGGCCGCACTGAAACTATTTTTGGTTTACTAATAAGCAGGGCTCGAGAGCATAAAGTCTCGAGTACTGCTAATAAATAAACGAGTCAATCGTCAGATTTAAACTTTGGTTGGGGGGGGGGGGTTAACGCATTCATGATACAGCTATAGGATAGGGTCTAATTTAAATCTATCCGCAACGTTCCGTCTATGACTGTCGCAATTATGATTAGTTTGTTTATTTATTACCATCAAAAAACAGTCTTAGCCGCAACCGGTTCAGAAACGTCGCAAGGTAAATTTTTAGATATTTTAATATCTTTAAACAATTAATTTTGTAGATTATTATTGTTATTTATCAAATAATGGATAGTGCAGAATGAAGTAGTGATATTTTTAGGGGGGGGCTGAACCCCAACTCCACCGTACTTGCCACTACTGGCAGGTCTGTGCGCAGGATTTATTTCATTTAATGACTAGTCGTAGAAAATTTACCAGGTAAATTTTCTTATTTCATTCAAAATAATAATCTTGAGGGTATTTGACCCCTTAATTTGAATTGATCAGAATTTTAAAAAATAAATAATTTCTTCGTTATTGGAAAGGTTTTTCAAAAATGTGAGCTCTTGAATGCTAATGTTAATTGGAGCTAACTTCATTGTGAAAAATAGTCTATTTTCTACATGGCCGACCCTCACCTTTGTCATTCATTTCATTGACGTGGTCGTGGTCGCCCGTAAAGTCTAAAAGTTTGATCACCCCTGCACTATAAATTGAACAATGTGAACATCCATTATAAATAGAGAGCCGATTTATATGTGATAACAGGCGGGTCTTAAGGTAACGCCCTATAAACAATTGGTTAAGAAAAATTTATTACAAATTTAAACAATTTATATTGGTTATAAATTTTTCTTAACCAATACGGGTAATTAGTGATGACGAAGCGCTCACAAAGCGCAAATGGCGGGAAATATTGGGTTCTAAACATTGCAAAATTAACATGGGAAAATACAGAGCGCAAAGAATAATTCGAAAACGAGAGATTTCTTAGCTATGAGATTCATATAGCACCAACAATGCACTAATAAGGAATATAACTGGTAAGTTTCAATGCAGTAGATAAACCCAAATTTAAATTATTTCGATTTGAATGTTTGAACTATTTAACCTCATTTTTTGTTACAGATAAATTATCGTTAAATCACGCAAATAACTAGTTAATATTATACTTAGACATGTTACAATTATTTAGAATTAATTCATCGTATTTTCTGTATGTTTTATATGTACATTTACACAGTTTAATAGTTAACATAATGCTTTCGTAGATATTCAAGATTGCGACAACTGCCAAAAGGAACATTGCAAGTTTTTTTAATTTATGAACGATTTCGTGGCAAAAAAGTAGATGGAAAGAACTTCTCATATAAGAATTTACTGCAAAATTTCCACTTATAAAGTGAAATTTGTCAGAAAACGGTTTAAAATTCACAAGGGTGAAAAACCTTATTATTAAGGCCTATTAAATATTTATTATTATTAAAAAAGTAAAATGTAATCAATTTCCTAAGAAAATGTATTCTAAAAATAATATACATACTTCTATTTGTTTAAAGAATTAGCTAAAGTTAATATATTTACAATATTTAGTTACAAAATAAATTTCATTTCCTTCCGATGAATTTTCGGATGACTCCAATGAATCGCTTTTACTTCTTCTAACTCCTTTATTAACGGGTTTCGCAAATTTAGATGTGAACCAATTACCTGTAAAAGAAGTATCTACATTATTTATAAAGGATTCTTATTGATTTTATATTTTCAAATTTAAACTTACATAAGGTTTTTCACCCTTGTGAATTTTAAACCGTTTTCTGACAAATTTCACTTTATAAGTGGAAATTTTGCAGTAAATTCTTATATGAGAAGTTCTTTCCATCTACTTTTTTGCCACGAAATCGTTCATAAATTAAAAAAACTTGCAATGTTCCTTTTGGCAGTTGTCGCAATCTTGAATATCTACGAAAGCATTATGTTAACTATTAAACTGTGTAAATGTACATATAAAACATACAGAAAATACGATGAATTAATTCTAAATAATTGTAACATGTCTAAGTATAATATTAACTAGTTATTTGCGTGATTTAACGATAATTATATCTGTAACAAAAAATGAGGTTAAATAGTTCAAACATTCAAATCGAAATAATTTAAATTTGGGTTTATCTACTGCATTGAAACTTACCAGTTATATTCCTTATTAGTGCATTGTTGGTGCTATATGAATCTCATAGCTAAGAAATCTCTCGTTTTCGAATTATTCTTTGCGCTCTGTATTTTCCCATGTTAATTTTGCATTGTTTAGAACCCAATATTTCCCGCCATTTGCGCTTTGTGAGCGCTTCGTCATCACTAATTACCCGTATTGTTTATAGGGTGTTACCTTAAGACCCGCCTGTTATCCACAGCGACGTTCTTGTCTTGCCTTGCTTAGGTAAAAGCTAGCAAGTACCAATGACATTGTGGTATTTTTTAAACATAGAAAAGGATAGAAGATATTTCGTCAATCTGATTGGTCCTTGCTAGATTATACAATAACCTCGATGTGAACAAGCCCTTATTTTGTCTTATACAGTAGCGTACTTATTTGTTTTAAATTAAGGATCTTAGAAAATCATTACATACTAATAAAATTCTGATTGTTTTGGATTCAGTTTGTCTGTTAGAAACGCATGAAGTGCGCCAGTAAATTACGTAGGGAAATAGATAGTAAACCCTTTCATTTTCAAAAATTGAACTGTAGCTTGGGGAGCTAGGGGATTTTGGTTAATTTAGAAAATCTTCTCCAAGAACCGGGGGGTCTGGGGGGTATGGAATACTCTAGCTGTAAGAAAGTATAAGGCGGCTTTCAAAGATTAGAATTTGCTTTGCTGTAAATTTTGAAAAGTTCCCATTTAGCTTACTTGTACCTGGGGGGTATTCCATACCCCCCAGACCCCCCGGTCTAACAGGTATTTCTTCACATTTGATTTCACACACTGTGCACAATAATAAAGGGCTGTTAAAATACATGTAAATTGTTTTCTCATAGACCTTTCATCTGGAACCGGGGGGTCTGGGGGTATGGAATACCCTCCAGCTGTAAGTAAACCATAGATAAGTATTTTGAAAAGTTCCCATGTCCCTTACGTTCACCTGGGGGGTATTCCATACTCCCAGACCCCCCGGTTTATCACGCATTTCTTCACATATCAATTTGTATACGGCGGACAACAATAAATAGCTTTAGCTTCCCTTATCACTAGAAGCCAGTTACACTTCTGATAAACATCCCAGATTTGTCTGTCTGTACGAAACACATAATTTCAAAAGCTCATATTAGCTGGTTAATACAGCTTTCTAGCCAGCTGTTATAACTGATATGACGCAAATGGAATCTTACCGATGCAGATCAGATCTTCTTTCTTATATTTTCTAATATAACGCAATTTGCAACTTTGACAAGCGATATCTCAAAAAGTAAAGATTTTAGAAAAAAACTGTAAAGGAATTTTTTTTAACTCCGTCAGTTATCTTTCCAAAACACCCAGAAAAATTGAAATGTGATCATTTTTATAAAAGTTATCTGCATTAAAACAATATCTCCCAAACAACGCAGCTGTTAAAATCTCTCGAGGTTAAAACCTTTCAACTAATTTTAGAGGATGACTCGCATTAAGTATTTAATAAATTAATCGATTAGTAAAATTATGCTTAATGTAAATATTAGCGACCTGGCTAAACATACCGCATTTTTACATTTTAATGGTCGTTGACATCATTTTTGTCCTACGGAATATTTTATCCGATAATTTACTCTTTTATGATGTGCGTTTACCCTTTCCGACTGTCCCGACTATTTCCCGAACTGTTATTGTTTAAAACGACAGCACAAAGCTTTTAATTTCGTCCGTAAATCAGATTTATTTCAACAAAATTTTGCCTTGGTTATCTCTAAGAAATTTTGAGATTAAAAAGCTGTCGATGTTTAAAATTATTTCCTTAGCATCCTTGCGTGTCGGAGCTTTGCAGAATCACAAAAAAAAAGATTTAGCACGAACGGAAAGCAAAAACCAATTACTAATCGTCCCATTTGCAATCTAACGGTTTAATCTCGGCAGATTTTGAAGATAATGGGAAAGCGGCGCTCAGGTGCGCTTGATGTCACGCGAACCGCCATGTTTGTTGATGTGTTTTGTCCACCATGCGATTAGATTGCTTAAAATTAACATCATAATCAAGCAATTTTTAAAATTCCAGGTAATATTTCCCTCAACGTTTAAAACAGACAATATGTTCCCTGTTGTGTTTTAATTAGAGGAACAAAACCGCGAACACAATTAAAAGTCCTTTCGGAACGACGAGGGAAGGGTTTCAGCGTTTATAGATGCATTTTCATCCTTGAGGCGGAAAACCTTCCCGTTACACGAGTGGGGCTGCTGCAATCAACCTTAATGATAGTCAGCAGACACTAACTTAAATGTCGGCTCTTGTACTGTTTTGTATAGCTCGTTAGTTGCCTTCCATGTTAATCATTAATATAAATTTAGATTCGCATTAAAATTAATTGCTTTATGACTCACGCACATTTAAATGACGCGCCGAATTTGAACGCGAGATAAATTGGCGCGATTTTTAATTCTATCGACTTCCTAAATGACAATATTTTTAACAGTAAATCATTGAGCAACTTGATTTTGTTTTGATGAATTCCTAATTTAGTTAGGGAGCTTTGTGACATGGCATGGCAACGAATAAATAACGCAACTTTCCAATTTCGACAGTAATCAATGAACTTCTCAATTAAAACCAAACC
This sequence comes from Rhagonycha lutea, assembly GCA_958510855.1. NCBI lineage: Eukaryota > Metazoa > Arthropoda > Insecta > Coleoptera > Cantharidae > Rhagonycha > Rhagonycha lutea. The sequence continues at coordinate 32,574,234 of OY294041.1, forward strand.
GGGAAGTAATTTCGGTATTATTGGATATCCTTTTCGGTAGGATGATATTCGTAGCAAAGGAAGTGTGAAACTGGATGATATTAATAAGGGGTGCAATCACGTGACCTGTGTTAATTAGGAGAACAAGGAGATTAAATGGGTTTAACTTGCAGACAAGCTGCATTTTAGGGTGAAATTTTGTGTTTATGCACGAAGTTAAGAGAAATGGAGTTGTGGTTGCGTGTGGGACTCATTACCGGCGTCGGTATATTGGAATCGGATGTCAAACCCAGCAGGGGATGTTCTCATGTTATGGAAGAAACGAAAATTCTCATTTCTTTTTTTTTCTTCCTGAAGAGATGTAAATATTGAGAGGTTGACGCAGCGACGTATAACTTTCTGGCGAGGGTCCTTCGGATGACGGCGCAATTACCTAAAGTGGAAGACGTTATGATGAAGCATGAGGACATTAATATGTGAAGTGGAGGATTTTATAAGGGCACTACAAACTTACTCGCAAGCCTCTCAAGCGCAGTTTTAAGCTGTTCACAATGAATGGGTTAAAGCTTCGCAGACTTAGGAAAGCGTCGACTGAGATTCTGCAGATTATTCAAAAACTTATGACGGATGCCACTTTATCATGATTATGATGTGACTTGTGCAGACATTATAAATCGGATGTTGCAAAATTACGATGATGGTTAAATTGTAAAATTATGCATCGTATCAGTCTAACACAGTTATCGATAGTTGCATTACTGCACACCCAAAATGCAATAACTGCACTTGTGCTATCTGCTTGTAATAACATTTTCACCACCAGACCGTAAAATAATCTGGAATTAAATAACGTGCCAACGTTAAACCGCAACTTTACTGCCTTTTCATGAATTTTTTAATATTGAAAATTTCAGTTTCATAATATTTAGCATGAACTACCACTTTTATGAAGCTTAAACTTTGATAAAATACGGGATATTGCTATAATTTAGAAAGCAATTTTAGTTACGATGTACATACAGACCACCTGCTAATATTGCGGATCTTATCTCTTTCAAAAATTGTAGTGCTTCTCTTTCTTACTATAATATACGATTATCACCTTAGAGCATTAGTTGTCGTACAAGTGGCTTAATAGCTTACAAGTTTCGAACAGACAGACAAACATGGGATTCATTGGGTTCATTCTTGTGTGCCCTATGTAAAATGATATGTGAAGAAATGCGTGTTAGACCAGGGGGTCTGGGGGGTCTGGAATACCCCCCAGCTATAAGTAAGCAACACGAGGACTTTTTAAAATTCATAACGAAGCAAATTTTTATTTTATCTCTAAACGTCATCTCATGCATGGCTTACTTATAACTGGAGGGTATTCCATACCCCCCAGACCCCCCGGTTTCAGATGAAAAGTTTTTGAGGAATACAATTATTTACATGTAATTAATTTCATAACATTTTTATTAAATATTTTTTTTTCTCCTTATTACTAAATTATTAAGTCCCTTATTGTAGGGCGCCGGGTGTCAAATTAAAACATGAAGAAATTCATGCTAGACCTGAGGCATATAAACATTCCTTACCCTCCTCGACACCAGGGTCTCTGCGCATGCGTCAAAACATGTTGTGATTGGCTGACAAATGGCGTCATTTGTCATTTCATTTGTCACCTAACCTAACCTAATTTTTTCATAGGCGTTGTTTGTTCTATTCTTAGATTTAAACGGTCTAATATTATCAAAGCGCCATTTAGCAAAAATTGATACTAAATGTAATGGTGGTCTGATACAATCACACAAACCTACACATACGGCTATATGACGATTTGTAGTCCGATTAACAAGTTCAGATTCTCACATTTTGTGTTCAGATTTATTAAACGATATAAAATATTCCAAGTCTCTTAATTGTAATTTAGAATCTAGCCTTCCCTGCGTAATAAGTAGTATCGATAAATGTTCCCCGCAACAAAGCAGTGTTCGAATCATCACAAATGATCGCAGTTTCCGAGTGAGAGGCTTTGGAGTTGGTTTTAGAACACCACAGTATATTTGTAAATTGTATAATAACCTTTAACCTCCTGACATTGACCACGGTCCTAATACGAAGACATATTATTGATATATTAATTTGTAACATACCCTACATTGGTCTACCGCACAGATGCGTTTGAGATATAGAATACCCTCCAAACACAAAAGAAGTTACAGGACTTGGAATTTTATTATTAGTATTGCATTAATACTCGGAAAATTCTGTCTTACGAGACATCTTGTGTTACTAACAGACAGACATGGATAAATTTATAAACACTCACATTTTCAAAATAGTACTATTGATGTTGCAATGTATGGGAGCAAATTAACACTTCTTAGAGTGCAGAAAAATGATTAAACCTGAGGTGAAGTCGAGAGAATAATGAAAGATTGAGTCTACTCCCGAAGTGCATACAATATTTTTTTATCCTTTTTATCGTGCATAGAATATAATAATTTGCTAGTAAACTCCTCTTTTCGATCATGATTTCAATCAGACACGCAGCTGATTTGTCGCAATCCTTCCGAATAAGGCCGAACTGTGGCTTTCACATACGCTCGCATTTCCCATAAGTGATTACGAAGACCTAAGAAGCACATGTCATATTAGTGATAATATCTGAGAGATCCATTTTATTTAGATAATTTTTATTAAGATTTGATCGACAAAGAAATATAATTTTAAATTTTAACCCACGACACGGTGATGTTATCTATTTGGAACGGTTGCAATTTAATAAAACTAATATCTTTTCGACCGGGGGGTTTGGGGGGTATGGAATACCCTCCAAGCATTAACGAAGTTGGAAGGTTAAGGTTACTAAGCACACATAAAATCTACAGTAGCATCCACATTATCGAAGTGGTAAATATAGGTTATGTTTTTTATTTTGGTACTGGAGGGTATTCCATACCCCCCAGACCCCCCGGTCTCAATACCATGACATATATCTGTTACAATTTAGTAAAGTTAATAACAGAACATATACTATATCTTTTGATTTGTTGTCCGGGGGGGGGGGTATAGAATGCCATCCAAGTGCGGTTGAGGTTGTTAAGTACATTAAAAATCTGAATAAGAATCCACACTTGCAAGGTGGGAAATATAAACTGTGTTCTTTATGTTGACACTGGTGGATATTCCATACCCCCCGTCATAATATTTAGAACGTGTACGATATAATAAAGTCAACGAAATAACATAAACTATGTTGGTCCTTGTGACGTGGGGTTTGGGGGGTTACAATACCCTCCAACCATAGAGGGAGTTTGAGTTTGCTAAGCATACGTAAAATTTGAGCACCAATTAGCAATTCCATTCACTAGGTTAGCACACTCAAATATGAATATGAAGGAAAGACAGATGGACTTCTTGCTATAGTGCATACAGAAGCCACAAAGTTATTGAGCTAAAGTCGACTATATCAAGTAACCAGATGAATACTCAAAAAGAAAAAGGTAATTTCCAAAATTTTGAGAACAAATACATTTTTAAAAAATTGTCAACAAAACTCAAGCGTCTGATCTGCCCAAACGACTAGATGACCGTAATGTTTTCGTAAAAAGAAAATAAAACCATAATATAGCAACTAACGTCACAGTCTACATCAAACACAAGAAAAAGTAACAATCAAATGTTTACATTCTAACAATCGCATTGTTACAGTTAATTTGATGTTTTATTCAATATCTCAGCCAGATTTAATCGAAATTAAATTTTTTAAATTACCACTTTTCATTTCTATTTTAACCACCGCACTGCCGTAATATTTACGCAATCAATATTCAATTATTCTTGAATTTGTTGTCATGAACGCTGCCTTCATTATCGCTAACTTGGCAATAAATGTAAACTAGTGCAATTTTTCCGTTCGAATAACTTTTAACGAGCAAAAGCAAACTAAATTTTTACTATCCTTTCAACTGTGCGATAAAAAATTTTTTTTTGTCTTTTTATTGAAAACTTTTAACAATTTCAAACTGATCTTCGATTTTCATTACGGAAAGTCCCTTTATCGTGTATTTTATACTTCGATGGCTGGCATGACTGCGATATTTGGGGTCCGAGCAACACGCGCATCAAAAAAACTTTTTTTTTGGTTTCATATTATTTATAATCAGGTCAGGTGCTTTTTTTGAACTAAAATCCATTTCGAAAGCTTCTAAGTGAATTGTAATTTACAATTCCTGTACTTCTTTAAATAGTAACCATGTATAAATGAGAAAACGAGAGGTTTTGTATTTCTAGTACATTAACTTGCAGTTTTTTTAGTTTAATGTTAATTTTGTGTACACGGCATGGTTGGTCGTTGTATTTGTATTTATGAGTTTGCAATTCTCTTGTACGTTTTATTTAGCACTTTATTGCCACTGGTTCAGTCTAAGAATCGTAAAATCCATTGAATTGTATTTGTTAAATAGCATCGAACGGGTTAATTACGTTTCTTGCACTTGTTTGAAATGGTCTACCAGTTAAAATGCTAATAAATGCCATACCATAAGATTAATGACTTTTTGACTTGATGTCCGCTTATTTACTCGAAAAAAATGTGGTTTCACTACTTCTACTTTATTTTTCCTAATTGTAAGCGCCAGTTATGTTCAAATTTATCGATTATATGTTTCGTCCGAAGAGATTGATTGGGGTATACGAGGGTGGTTGAATTCGATCACTAACTTCTCATGAGCTTCCAGATTTCTTTCTCGAACCGTTTTGGTATTGGTGTTATAAATCGCGTTTCCATCGTTTGTTTATTTTCATTTGATAAACACGCGTGCTAATTTCGAATTTACAAAAAAAAAGACGATAATCTGCAGATTTGCACTCGGTGTACAACGTAAACACAAAAGTTCACATAAACATCCGTTTACTACCAACGAATTTATATTTGCATGCAAATTCTTCCGTTTACACACAACGTAAATGTGTCTGGATTTTGCATTATTTAACAAACGGATTTTAAAAATAGAGCTTCAAATTCACATTTGTATTTCTTTGAGTCCACTTTTCTCCTTCGGCGATTGTTCTAAATATTTTTTCGAAACGTCCCCCGTATCCCACCAAACCTTTTGTAATTGAAGGTTAAACACTGCCTGTTCACGTAAAAATAGCCAGGATAAAATTGTCCCATTTTACGAATGCCTAAGTTAACGATTCACCGAGCTTCTATTTTCATATTACAGAAGTTTACTTAACGGTTACAACAACGGCCAACAAAATTAAATCACAATTTTAGAAACATTTTCGTTTCTTTGTTCACTTTTAGCTTCAGCTTTCTCCAAGTTACTTACTCTAATTGACTAATCGTTAATAGAGACGAAAACTTTTATTGTCGACATTAATTTGTCAAATGCACTGTGTTGTTTGGGCTAAAAATGCTGTCAATTAAGGCAAAAGGAAAAAAATGGAATAGGACTTTGTTCCCTGCACGAAAATGCGCTTCTTTTGTAAATTATCTAGTTTTCTGCTTGCTACGCTTTGAACCGCTGAAATAACCATAACTTTTACAAATGCAAAGGGATTTTTAATTTTTTCGGCGCTTTGAGAAGGAAAATCCTGTAGTTAAAAAATATGTTACAACAGTTTTTTCTGTGAAATGCTTCATTTTCTCTTTATTTCGTTTTGAATAGAAATATTACAATAAAATTATTTTTATTGGAATTTTGACATAAAATTTTTATGTTGTATGTATAAATTAAAATTTTGCTGTTTATTAGCTAAAAAATGTATTTTAAAATTTTTTTTGTGGAACTAACAGTTTTTGAGTTATTCGAACCGAAAGATATTACGGCCGACTTGCCTTATTTCGCAGCATTTTAATTTATTCTTTTAGATTTTATACATCGGAAACTTTAAATGATATTAAAATCTAAGGATTTTAATATTTAAAGTAATAATATAAATAATAAGTTACTAAAATTGAATAACCGCAGGATTTTTAAACAAAACTTGCAACTATCGAAATTTCAAAGATTTTACACTTTAATAACCGATATCTCAATAATTGGAAATTTCAGAAAAAAAAGTATAAAATCAATTTTTCTTGTTCAATTGTCTTTACAAAATGTCAAGAAAAGTTTAAATCGGATTATTTTTGCAGAAGTTATTAACATTTAAGCAGCTTTGTTTGCCAAATATCGAATATTTAGAGATAAGGAAGCTAATTCAAATCAAGGATTTAAAAAAATATTATATATTTTTTGGAGCCTTTTTGACATCATATTTTAATTGCAAATCAAGAAAACTCGGAAATTATAAATATAAAATTTTTCTAAATAAAAGTTTTTCGTATTTATTTACATCATAATCACCTTAATTATTCGTTCATTTTCGCTTCTTTAAACCCTTTTAGCTGCTTTCGGATGTTAACTGCCATGGGGTAATAAAAAGAACTTTTATTTACATTTAACGTAGCAAATGTTTCGTTACAATTAAAATTTTACTACTAAAATTAAAGGAAGTGTCGTTAACTTTTAATAAAGCAACAACTGACGCCATTTCAATTTTAATGACGTTTAAACTTTGCACGCGATATTTCTCTCGACCACTGCCCCGATGTTTCACCTGATATTCGTAGGCTGCTAACTAGAGAGCTGAAGCCCCCCCCCCGTTTACAAGAACGTGGTCACTTTTAAGTTGTTTGCAGGCTCTTAACATGTTGAGCCTCAGGCGATTACTCTATTCGCGTTTTACATTAACAAAACGCCACCATACGGAATAATTTTAAACTCCATTTTGGACGTAATATTTGAGTGATGGTGGCGCCACTAACGGTAATGTAAAACGCGAATAGGATACCAGTAACAAGACGTTCCTTTGTTAAATCTCGAAAAGTTTTGTTATTTTCTTGCAGCCCCCCGGTTTCTTTTCCCACCTGACAATTTATCTAAAATTTTTGAAACTGCAGATTTAAAACAAACAATGCAAAATTAGTAAACTTATTCTAAATGAAGAGGAGAGGTTCTTGAAAGGTGGTGGTAAAACAATAATAATTTTGTTTAAAATTGAGGGTAAGGGCAAGGATCACCAAAGTCAGTTAGTTTATCCTCCTGCTAAATAGTTGGATATAATTTTTGTTATCGTGTAAGTGGGACTTTGAATAAATTTGACGTTTAATTTCCAAACGCCATCTGTCATCTGTTTCGAATGCGAATTTAATATAAATTATTCACAAGACAGTAAAAACAGTTAAAACAGTAAGCTCAAAGTAAATTATTTTCTAATTTACACGAGATTCTACGCTAACTTTCAGTTCTACAGATAACAGATGGCGTTTGGAAATTAAACGTCAAATTTATTCAAAGTACCACTTACACGATAACAATAATTATATCCAACTATTTAGCAGGAGGATAAACTAACTGACTTTGGGTGATCCTCGCCCTAAGTAAATTTATTAACGTTAAATCTGCGAATACTACAAAAATGCAGAATACCTCAGAAACTTAAGAGTCTGGGGGGGGGGGGGTATTCGCGTTTTACATTAGCAAAACGCCACCAAACGAAATAATTTCAAACTTCATTTTGGACGTAATATTTTGGTGATAGTGGCGCCACCAATGGTAATGTAAAACACGAATAGCTCATTACTAATTTGCAAGAATATTTCCAGCGAGTTAATAAAATAAAACTTCAATTTTTAAGCTGTCTGGAAAATCCTAACTGACGTTAGGATAACAAGAATTCCATATTAAAGCTGTAAACCAAAAATTACGTAAATTGGAGGATTTACCTCCAGGAGGACATTTCTTTTTATAACTTACTCATAAGTTAAAGTATTATTATATCTGAAAATACGCAGACTGAATCATACCGACGTAGATCAGATCCTTGCTGTTATATTTTTGATGTATCGCAACTTGCAACTTTGACAAACGATATCTCAAAAAGAATGATTTTATATCTCAAAAATAATGATTTTATTGTTGGAAGCCGTATGTAACCGAGGGTATGATTGGCGGGGGGAGGGGGGGTATGGGAGGTTTTTAGTTTATGATGTAAATACAGACCACCTGCTAATGCTACGGATCTTACCTCCTTCAAAAATTGTAGTGCTTCTCTTTGTATATAAATTAACTTGCTGTGATACACGTGGCTTATTAGCTTACTTCGAGCGTTTCGAACAGACAGACTAAACAGGGATGTTGATCAGAAGTGTAGCCGGCACCAAGTGGCAATAGAGGCTAAAACCTGATTGCTAGTTCAAGGATCAGTAATGTAAATAAACATTCAAAATTATAGAAGCTTCCTTTTTCTCTGTCTCTTTTGTATTTAATTTTAGTAACCCCCATTTCCGGTGTAGAGGTGTAAAATAGGGCACCTTTGTAAGCACTAGAATTATTTCCGGAGTACGGTCCTGGAAAAATTAGTTTTCAGGCTAAACCGTCCGAATACCTACTTGCACAGCCGAAATTTGTAGGCAACAGAATGGTGCATTTTTAATTTCGATAGAAAAATATGAAATTTGACCCTCATTCTATCACAGATTTAATCCATTTATTACTATAGGACTAGGGCAGGTGCAGATTGTACTTCCAATTTCGAGAAAATCGATTTTGAAAAATTATGTTTTGCATACATAGCAAAAAATGGCTTGGTAAGTCAGGTTATTATTCAATCGAAATAATTTTTTTCCAGTCAATCGCAACCAAAATTAATGATAATTAATTATAAATTAAATAAAATTATTGCCCTTTGATGTATGTAAAAGTTTTATTTTCAAATTTAGCCGGGCCTTAAAAAATAAAATAACTGATCAGAGGTAATAATTTCGTTTTTGTTTTCCAATTTTAGGGCCTTTCGAAGTGAAATACCGAAAAACTACCGAAAAGAAATAAAGAAAGAAATTTCTTTTCCTCCAAGTTGACAAAATTAAAATTAAAATCGAATTACGCATTTCTGAGATATCATCCATCAAAAAATTGTCTTCTCTTGCATTTTAGGCAACGAAAATTTTTTCTTTAATTTAATCAGCTTTTACCCTGCAATTTTTATTGGTAGCTTGTTGAAATTGTGATTCATTAAGTAACACATAAATTTTGTGTTAGTCCCCTGTAATAACGAAATGGTCATCTACCTTTTCGTAAATCGCAGTATAGTAAATTTCAATTTAGCTGCTGTACTTACGGGAACAGGTGCATTTGAGTGGTACACCGATTGCCACTTCCCCTACATCATCACTGAATTAACTTCCATTCAATTTTCAAAACCTGTTGGGTCTTCTGTTTGGATCTATTGTGCTCTATGGCACTTATCTTAAGCTGCTTTATATTCCATTCTCTATTGTCTCCTACATATCAACACGTTTCAACTTTAGTTAACAACCATCGATATCTTTTTCCAATTTTTTTCTCTGTTCAGTCCCATTTCCGAGGAAACTGGCAATAACGTGAAATTCAAATAAATTTTATATAGACAAAAAAATTGAAATTTTCCTACACAATTTCCAACTTTATTACGTATCATGAAATATGACTTGAAGCGTAACCGACGTTAGCCATTATCAGGATTACTCCGTCTCTGGCTTAAATCGATAAGGTAGCCAAGTTGACACAGCAAGCAAAAAATATATTTTTCCACGTTTAAAAAAATGTTTGCACTCAAAAACACATTTTTTTTAGAAAGAATCTCGAAAAGTTTGTAAGAATGTAAAATAAAAGTTGCTCTCTCGAGTGCTAACTTTTATCAAATTACGCGCTACAAAAAGCAAATTAAATAAAAACTTTACATCTTATTTTATTCGCAAAAATAAATTATTCTGTTGTCTCATCGAGCACGGGGATTGGATAACGAAATACCGTTTGATTTTTTTTGTACCACTTTTTTTTATCGATTTGAATCGCATTGCATTTATTTCGCAGTGGGGTGCTAATAATGGGGGTTCTTGCGCATCACAATCAAATTTTAATTTAAGAGAATTTATTTATTACAATTTAATGTTTCTTGTTCATTTCGTTAGCTCGATTCGATTTAAAAACGTCTGCTCTGTGAAACGGATAATAAATAAACAAAACTGGAACGACAAAATAAAAGCGACAAAAGTTGCAATCGATGACACCGATAATGTCGTATTTTCCTGTAAACATGCGACAAAATTTAAAAGAAACCGTTTTCCGAGTGAGTATTTCCAAGTTTCGTTCTTGAAAATGAAATTTGATTAGTTTGCGGCCCAACCCTTCTCTTCAAACATATTAAAAACCGATACATGATGTGAACATATCATTCAAAATACATTAAATATTCAAGAGACGACATAAAGTGGCTTATCCTGAAACTACAAACAGAATGCACGATGACGATACCAAACCAACATTCCCTAATGTCTACATGATACGCGTTACCCCTAAAATTAATTCGAAATTTGTAAGTTACAACTTACATAAATGTTTCATGTAAATTTTGAAAACCGTAATCAAAAACCACTTTTGATCTTTTAACTTTTGCAACTTTTCACGAGAATATAATTTTTTTTTTAATATCTTATTTGGTTTCCTTCAAGTTTCTAATTAAAAATTTTTTATTCATCGAATCCGATAAACTTTAATCTGTATTCAAAAATATCTACTAGCAACAGAAAACTTGCAACTTTTGAAATTGTAACAAAAAAATAACGTAAATATTTTGTTCCCAACCCTAAAAAATGCGTGATAATTTTTCTTTGCTCTTAAATTTTCATTTAAGTAATCCGGTCTATCCGTTTGTTTTCTCTCCAAGTTTTAAGCCACAATTTCTAACACTTCAACGCGAGCATTTTTTAAAACATCCCCAACACATGCGGTCGTTTATTTATGTTTCGAGAAATTCTGAAAAATTAATAAGCATTTTTCAAAATTTTAGCAAGAAAAAATACTAAAAACGAAGTAATTTTAAAATATCGTAAAGAAAATACTGTGGTAATGTTATTGTGGTTATTTTGTAAGGTTTTGGAACAGAAATCAAAGTTAGTTACCCCCCCCCCCTTCAATTAAAATATTTTGAAGTTAAGAAATTAAATCTATGGGATTTTATCTCATCAAAAATGCTTCTTTGTGAAGCTTATTAAAATATTCGATGAGAAATTAGGTGAAAATTGTAGTAATCTATTTAACCATCAACAAATTAAAAAGAAATTGATATGCCCCCTAAGTTGGGCGCCAATATTGTAATATTTTCTATATTTCGATTAAAATTAAAGTAAAACGGAAAAATTTATTGTTCTTCTGATTTCTGATTCTGAGAACTTTTCGCTTTCAAAATATTGCAGTTAAAACATACTTTTTTAACAGTGTACGTCGTAAGATTGTAGAGTTTTAAATGAAAATTTGGTCGCGATAGCATTAAATTAATAAATACACTTAGGGCCGATTTCATAATACTTTTAACGAGTCGTTAAAAATAAAAGTGGATTGCTATTGGCTTGTTAGAGTGAACGGACGTTTTCTATTGCTTAGCAATGATCTTTTAGTTAAGTCTCCATTAACGTTTTGATTATGAAATCGGCCCTAAGACTTAATTTTTTAAATCGATTTTATTGTAGGTACAGGCAATGGAATCGTAAGAAGAAGTTGCTCGTAAAATAATCACGAGTGCAATTGCTCATTTTTGTTAAGCAATAATCACACAAAGTTGCATTGTAAATATTACGAAGGAATCGTTGCATAGCAACGTACGCAAATCAGCTGCAAATTAAAAAAGAAAACATTTCAAAAATTATGAATTAAGAACGTGTGCTTGAACTGTGTTTATGTTAGCAATATTTGTTAATAAATTTTCGTATGCTTGTGGTTAGTGAGTTTTCCTGCTAAACCGTAGATCATGGGTTCGGTCCTCGAACCCGTCAATTTTAAGAATTTTAATAATTTATTACTATTATTACTACTACATAAGCGATATAATATAGGTATATAATATAGGTCAATCAAATTTTTAAAAATATACAGACATATTCAAAATAGTTAATTTTAACCAGCAATGTGGTTTAGGTATATTCCGACAGGCTAGGAAGCGGAAACCGTGGTTCTATTCCTAGTCGCGCTATATAAATTGCTGGGAAATTCAAAATTGTACAATGGGCCCGATTTAGAGGCGTAGGTGCATGCGAGCTTATCTTGCCCTCCACAACAAAAAATTCGAAATCCAATTGTTACGATTAAATTTAAAACATTTAATTTGAAATTTGTATTTTTATGTTACATCTGGTAACCATGGTAACCACCAGGTAACTACGGCAACCACTTCGAAAATTAATCTTTGTATTTAGTTTGTTATATCATGCCCACAAAGAACCCGGCTGTTAACGCTGACTATACAGGCTAGTCACCCTTTAAGATCGCAGGGAGGGGGAGGCATCGAACAGTGCATATTGAGGCGGATAAAATTTTGAAATGTATCAAACTGGTTCGCATTGAGGTCCTGATTGCGGGAAAAATAATGAAGAAGTGTGTCATTAATAAATTATTGGGATACTTTAAGGGCTTGGAAATCTAAATACCTGGATAATATTCCGAAATTTCGAGTTCCTAGAAAAGTTAACCAACAAATTAACGGAAAACTAATAAAAATTACTTGAACATTCTGAAACTTTGGATTCGTTTAGATAGCACCCTTAAAATTAATAGAAAAACGGTGAAAAAGTCCCTCTGATAAAATAAAATGGTCTTCGGAGCGTTGAAACTGAATAAGTGACAGGGGAAGCTAACGCCCTCTGTTGTTGGGCGCAGTGTGTAAAATAAAATGTGAAGAAATGAATGTAAAACTTGGTGGTTTGGGGGTATGGAACACCCCCCAGCTGCTAGTAAGCGACATGGGAACTTTTAGAGATTAAATCTTTGAAAGTTACCTTATGCATGGTTTACTTACAGCTGGAGGGTATTCCATACCCCCCAGACCGCCCGGTTCCAGGTGAAAAGTTTTTGAGGAATACAATTTACATGTAATTAACTTAATAACATTTATTAAATATATTTTCTCTTTATTACTTAATTATTAAGCCTCTTATTGTAGGACGCCGGGCGTCAAATTAAAAAGTGAGGAAATTCGTGGTAGGCTGGGGGGTCTGGGGGTATGGAATACCCCCCAGTTGTAAGTAAGCAACACGAGGTCTTTTCAAAATTCAATATTGATTACGAAACAAATTTTTTATCATTAAAAGTCACCTCATGCATGGCTTACTTATAGCTGGAGAGTATTTCATACCCCCCAGACCCCCCGGTTCCAGGTGAAAGGTTTTTGAGGAAAACAATTTACATGTGTAATTAACTTCATCACATTTGTTTAATGATTTTTTTCCTTGTTACTAAATTATTAAGCCTCTAATTGTAGGAAACTGGGTGTCAAATTAAAACGTGCATAAATGCGTGCTAGACCGGGGGGTCTGGGGGGTATGGAATACCCCCCAGCTATAAGTAAGTAACATAAAATCTCTTCAAAATTGATAACGAAGCAAAATTTTTATCTTTGAAAGTCACCTCATGCATGGCTTACTATAGCTGGAGGGTATTCCATACCCCCCAGACCCCCCGGTTCCAGGTGAAAGGTTTTTGAAGAAAACAATTAACATGTAATTAACTTCATCACATTTGTTAAATGTTTTTTTCCCTTGTTACTAAATTATTAAGCCTCTAATTGTAGGAAACCTGGTATCAAATTAAAACGTGCAGATAAATGCGTGCTAAGCCGGGGGGTATGGAATACCCCCCAGCTATAAGTAAGCAACATAAGGTCTTTTCAAAATTGATAACGAAGTAAAATTTTTATCTTTGAAAGTCACCTCATGCATGGCTTACTTATAGCTGGATGGTATTCCATACCCCCAGACCCTCCGGTTCCAGGTGAAAGAGTTTTGAGGAAAATAATTTACATGTAATTAACTTCATCACATTTATTATTTATTTATTTATTAAATTAAATTATTTGTAATATTGTAAAGCGCCTTATTGTAAAGCGCCGGGTGTCAAATTAAAACATGAAGAAATGCTTATTAGACCGGGGGGTCTGGGGGGTATGGAATACCCCCCAGGTTTAAGTAAGCAACATGAGGACTTCATAACTAAGTAAGTAAATTTTAATCTTTGAAAGTCACAGTGTGACGTACAACTGGGGGGTATTTATTTTATACCCCCAGACCCCCCGTTTCCCGCAGAAGTTTTCCTGGTGAGTTAAGCTGCCAAGTTTTCTCAGGTTGCGCCTCTATTTTTCATCGTTACAAAACTAACACATTGCATGATTGTGTGGAATAGTTGTAAAGTGAGCAACTAGACGATTTTCAAAAATCTAACTTTATAGTTGGGGTGTTTCATACCGCCCAGTGTTAGGTTTTCCATTTTCATGGAAACTTGGGATCTTGACTACGTCCCAGCTATGATTCGTTATCAATTTTGAGAAGTTGTCGTACTGCTTCCATACATCTGTCCCCCCCCCCCAGTCACCCCGGTTTCATTCCCATCTTATCAGATGTTACATATTATGGCTCCCCACAGTAAAGAGCTATATAGATCTCTTTAACAATCAAGACTAGCTATACCTCTTTCGATTGTTTTAGGCTGCTCCCAGAGTGGACGCCGGCTTGCCGGCGCCGACTTACCTGCTTATCTACCTCTAATGTTAATTAATGTAACCGAGGACAAACAAAACTGGTAACAGAACTGATATTTCAATGCAAATATCGAAGCGGGTACGCCGATTCGGAAACTAGCGTTCACTATGTTCGCAGGCTTATACAAAAGCTTTAATTTAAGAGGTCTCAAAGTATACTCCTCTGAAGGATTAAAATAACATCTGATGAATTTTAGAAGAAGGCAGGGGTGTAGCTAGGAGGGCTAAATCCGCCTTGAAAACATTTAGTCCACTTTAGAAAATCGAAAAATCACTTAAAAAATGTGAAAAAATAAAGACATTTTTCTTAGGAATCTGGGGGTATGGAATACCTTCCAGCTCTAAGTAAGCAACAAGATGACTTTCTAAAATCAGCTTTGCTTCGTTAAAAATTTAGAAAAGTTGCTTTCCTGCTTCCATACGACCCCACGTTTCGCGCACACTGCTCTATCTGTCTGTCACTAACATTTATGTTAATTTATGTCCCGAACCATGGAAAAAATAATTTGAGATCATCCGTTTCGAGGTTTGTCATATTATATTATTGAAAAATTCTGTTTGTATTTAATCTAAGATTCAGACTTGAAACCTTTTCTGACCACTCAACTTTTAGAACTAAATCCATGTAAAAGAATAACAATGGAAAAGAACAGCTTCTTCGGTTCATAAATCATAAAACATTCAAAAAAGTAAAGTTTTTATTATTGTGTTTGTCTGACCCATCTCTCCAGATTTTCCACTTAATTGACATTTGACATAAAAATTGAAGAGAAAATATTAAAGTACCACCACCCCCACTGCCAATTATGTCGCTTACAACTACGATCCCAGTAGGGAATAAGAAAGTTATAAAAAATGAAAACGAAAATAAAATACTTATCCACCTGAGCCACCCTGCAGTAGGCAGCTAATTTTAGTCCGAAACTTAATTTCCGGAGATAAGTTCAAAAATTTAGCTGATTTAGAAATTATTCAAGTTTTAATTGGTGATAAATTAATTTTTGTCGTTTTGTCTTAAATATTAAACATTTTAACATCAATAAATTTAATTTTCCGTTTTCATAATCGTAAGTAATTAAATTTCCAATTTGTACGAAATGACTTGATATTCGAAACGTAACAACAATTTTAATGAAGCGACTCGTCGGGACGAGCCAATAAGGAATGCACGTCGTTTAAAATTTGAAGGAGGTTGTAAATTTTTCTACTTTTGTTTTTATTAAATTCTAAGCGAAGATAATCAAGTAATTCGAAGTTCTTAGTTGGATACCCGACTTCCGGAATGCCAAACAAGATTTAATAGACCCTAAGGTAGGAAAAAATTTAAAATTCAAATTTGTGAGCATTAAGTTAACAAAAGGTGTCGTTTTCTCGGTTTGTAACTTTAAGTCCTAGAAACTTCTTATCTCGAGAAACAATAATTGCCATTCTTGATCGATCTTCCATTACCTAAATCAAATTTGTAATTTGAAAGGTTGACAAGGGTTCAATAAATTTATAAATCGATATGCTCCAATTTCTTTGAGATGCCTAAAAACGGGTCAATTTGTTATTTAAGTGCCTCGGAGGTACATATGTTGAATTAACCCTTAAAATTTGATTTTTGAAAAAAATTTGAGCATTACGAACACGTGCGAATATTCTTTCGTTCGGACGTGCTCTCTTCAGAATACATAACGGCTTTAATGAACTACAAGATCCGATTTATTACATAATTTTAATCAACTGCAACCGAAAGAAATAATGCAATTGGTTAAATTATGTACGTGTTTGAGCAACACGAACACACACGAACATTCCTTTTATGCTTGCTATAAAATTTCCAGTATGAAAAATTAAAAAGTCATTTACTCACAAAGCTTTTCACCTAAAAAAAAAAGTACGAAGTGCAAAGTTCTGTATGCATTTGAGCAACACGAACACGCACGAACATTCTCTCGTACGTTTCTTTAAGTACTACAACATTCAGTCACCTTCTAAAAATTTAAAAAACGTTTTAAGCAACAAAAAGAAAACGCTCGTCATTTAATAACACAAAAGAAAACGATGAATCCCGTCCATACATCTTTAAGAATCCTATTAAATCCCTTTGACATACTAGTGCATCGTTAAGCTTCTTTTCTTCGCACAAATTCTAAAACACAACTAAAAATATTTCATGAAAGAAAAGCTAAACAAATGAAATATTTAGTTTTCAAGAAAAAAGGGAACAAAAAGTTAGTGGTTACTCTAACGTACGACGGTTTTTTGCCGTTATTGCTGAAGTTTTCAAAGTGCATTGTTGTAAATCGATTACAAGGAACCCACCAACAACACAAACCCAATTACAATGTTCTAAATTGAACTTTTTGATTTATTTTTTGGTATTATGTTCGGAAAATGAATGGTTAAATAAATTGGATTCATTAAGTGGCTCCGTTCTTGAGTAAATGAATTTTTTACGAGGTCTCCTCACAGTAATAGAATTTGCTGGGTTAACTTGGCGACCGGATCATAGATGGCGCTTTTGTTTGTTTGTTTGGAATGCCCGTCGAGAATTAGGATTACCAAATTTAATTAATAGTGGATTTGAAGGGTTAACGGAAGGGTTAAAAGGAAAATCAAAACAAAGTTTTGACTTTGAAGGGGGAATTAATTAAAAGTTTGATTATTTTTAAATTCCCGCCAAAAATTGTGATTTACGTCAATTAAGCGGAATGAGAAAGAAGTTTGGATGGATCGATAATTTTTGAAAGGGAAACCTTCATTAATCTCATCGAGTTGCTCGAAATCTCGCAGGATTGTTTACTGATAAATGATCGGATTGGCAGATATAGAAAATCTTGCTTTCCATGATTTTTATATACTGCAACAACAATCGACAAGGGAGTTATTGTATCGTACATTGTATCGCTTTTTTGTTTTGCCGTTTTTATAACCTCGTGAAATTCGAATTTAAGTGATTTATTTCGGTTTTACAATTTAAGCACGAAATGAGGTTTTTATGTTCGGAATTTTAAATGCTACGAGTTTTCGTTACGCACTTTTAACAATTCAGGTGCTACGCACCGATCATAAAATTTTAACCCTACTAGATTTTTTTAAATTCGTTTGATTTCTAATTTAAAATATAAATCCGCTTTCTTTGAGAGCAAACAAGATGATAAATTCCTGTTTCTTAGAGCAAACAATAAAAAAACAACAAAGCCTTTTCGTTTTATATGTACATATTGACTTTTTATGTTTATACTATAACATTTTTATAACTTCAAGTGATGAATTTTTGAATGGAAGTAAGTGAATAAAATGGATGAATAACATAGACGCGCTAAATGCATTTTTAAGTGTGAAACGAGAAAATACGATGTGATTTTCTTTTACTTGCTCTACTGATTTTTCTCATTTAAATAAGAGGTAAAGTTTTATAGGTTCTGATTCAAAAATACTTCATACTTCGTTTTCAATAGTACAATTAAAACAATTGCGAGATTGCAGCATTCCAAATGCAAAATTGATCTCACTACCATTGGAGCAAAAATATACATTTTATTTTAAATTTGTATTTTTATGCTATGTTTTATTATCAGGTAACCATGGCGACCATTGATTCCATTCTAGAACACCAATTTTTGGTCACTTTTTGGCTACAATGTTGATTTTAAGGTCTTTGAGTGTTTATGGTTTATTGGAATAAACCAATGATTTCACATATTCTTAGAGAAAAGAGTCTAAAAGCCAGTTCACACTATATGACTTCTCATATGACTTAGTCATAAGAAAAGTCATGGCTAAAGTCATACCATCATAACAGCCAATCATAAAAGCCATAACTTCTGTAATATCAAAAATCATATAGTCTGAACGTAAAAATATTTCTCATATGAGAAGTCATATGACAAGTCAGATAGTGTGAACCGGCTTTAATGGAGTTATATCGGCATATCTTGAGATTCCAACTCATTCCAACCGCGGGCCCTTTCCTGACAAAGAAAATTTCTGCGGGCCGCACGAATGACTTTTAGTGATCACAAAGAAAGATGAGAGGGCGTAGACAAAATCCGGCGCAGTAGACATCGCGTGACACCCAATTCCACCAATTGACACCAACGATTATACGAGTTTCGGTTTCTACGCATTAGCTCCACCCTCTCATCTTCTTTTGCGACCACTTTAAACCATCTCCATTTTTGAACGACATATTATCTATCCTAAAATATGTAATATTCACAGAAATATATTTTTTTATTATAATACAAATAATCACCGAAGTTCATTCGGTCGAAAAAAATTACGTGGCGGGCCGCCAGTTTGACACCCCTGCTCTAAAGCATTGATGGCTTATTCTATAAGTACTAAACTATGATTTTACTATTTAACGTAGTATTATTGCCTTGACAGCTAACAGCTACAAATTCAGAAAAGTTAAATTGAAAATAACTGTTAAAAAATAACTAACTCTGTCTGTTCGTAACGCTCTCTCTCGCATCTTTGATTGCTAGCTCATTTATTACAAACCTAAAGTAAATGTAGATTATTTTCCTCAAAAATGTCTCATTGATCTTCCTTATTCTGGAGGGTACTCCGTACCCCCCAGACCCCCCGGTTTCACAACCACTATTCCCATTTAACATTCAACGCCTTGCGGAAAGGGGAAATGTTTACAAAAGACCTAGGAAGGCTTTTTAATTGACCCACTCATTGATTTTTACCCCATTGATATTAATTTTTTGACGAAGACTAGGCTAAAACTAAAAGTAAGTTTTAAAACAAAAAAGAAACGAAAACCTTTTGAAATGAGAAATTTAGAGAAAGTGAGAGTTAAATCAAAAATCAAAAATTATTGGATCTTATCCGTTGTGTTCACGACTGACTCGTATGAATGCATTAATAAAAATTTCCGCTACCGACCGGCGCTCATTCGCTGACTGTATTTGATCTGTCTGATCGTAACGCTATCTCGCATCTTTGATTGCTTGCTCATTTATTACAAACCTAAAGTAAATGTAGATTATTTTCTTCAAAAATGGTCAGTAGATCTTTTTGCTCCGGAGAGTACTCCGTACCTTCCAGACCCCCCCTCCCCGACTTCACAAC
Source organism: Rhagonycha lutea (assembly GCA_958510855.1). Taxonomy (NCBI): domain Eukaryota; kingdom Metazoa; phylum Arthropoda; class Insecta; order Coleoptera; family Cantharidae; genus Rhagonycha; species Rhagonycha lutea. Next base: position 32,593,890 of record OY294041.1, read on the forward strand.
TATTTATGGAATATACCCCCCCCCACCAGAGACGGTCATTGCCGTGCAGCTAACACAGTTGGATGTGAATGCGGGGTACCGGGTTCAAACCCGGGGAGAATCAAACTTTCTTATGACCAAGTCTCCGTGCTTCGGAGGGCACGTTAAGCCGGCGGTCCCCCTGAGTTCACGAATTGCCACCGTTAACAAAAAACAGGGCTACAAGCACATCTGAATGCTAGCCTAGCAAGCTGCTACCGGATGTAAAACAACTATAGTCCAAAATCGATCTGCGGACTAAGGACTGTTCATTTTACTAAGCGGACAAACATTTTGCGACATAACTTTTTTCATTATCAATATAATGGTCTAATATTTAATGAAAGTGAAGACTATACATTGTAAAATCAATTTTTTCTTTGATGATTACTGTATGTTCACGTGCGATAGAAATTTCGGACTTTTACGCGGACGCGTTGCATGAGCTCTCGCACAGGTTTTGTGGTCACTTGCCATGTTCCTACGTTGCCTAAGTATCACATTTTTTAAAATTATTATGAAGTTTTAGCTTCCCGGCCATCCTTTTTAAGTGTCGTTTAACTATAGCCCAATATCTCTCAATAGGACGGAGTTCAGAACAACTTGAAGGATTGTCCTCGTTTTTAACAAAAACGGCATTATTCAATTGCGAAAGTTCAAGAGTAGCACAAGCATAGTAGGCAGTAGCTAGATCTGGCCAAAATAACGGAAACACATCATGTTTCTTACACAAAGGCAATAAAAGTTTTTTTATGCACTCTTGTCTGTAATTTTGACTCTCAAATGTCCCAGTTGAAAAAAATGTTGAACTTTTCAAACCACATGAACAAATCGCTTGCCCCACAAGGACTTTTTCCAAAATTGTGCATCTGGACCATCTTCAATTCATTAGCCACGTCCTCTCCTACCACAGCGTTATAATATTGTATGCCTGGTATGTCCTGGTATCCATTTTGACGAAAGTTTCGTCATTCATTAAAGAACACCGAATCTTGTTGTTCAGGAAAAAGGTGTACAACTTTCCACACTTCTTCTTTGACCTTTCCTGTTCTTCTGTGGACCTTTTAGGCATTTTTTTGGTTTTTATACGTCTTAACATTGTTTTTCTTTTTAATATTTTCCACTGTACCTACACTAACTCCTGCCTTTTTTGAAATTTCCCGTACCGAGATATTCTTCCAGGACTTGAGCAGCTTTAAGGCTTTCCCTTCGGCCAATCACTCACCGTCCCTTATCTATGACATGATTTTAGTTAATCATGAGCGTATTATTCTTGCCAAATTTTTTAATGATTTGGAACACCGCTTACTTTGAACATTTAACCATTTTTGCAAGTTTTCTAATAGAAAAGTTTTCAAAACACCACTTTTGCAGGATAAGTTTTTGAGCTTGAATGCTAATTCGTTCCATGATGTTAATTTTTGATAAAAATGAGGAACTAAAGGTGGTATGTAATAGTTAATACTTGGATTAAACAAATGATGCATAAAAAAAAAAAAATCGGTTGACAATTATAATTATTACAGGCGATTAACGTTGTCCGCTTAGTAAAATGAACAGTCCTTACTCACCAACCCGTCTGGCCAGCGTGGTGAGTTATGGCCAAACCAAACCTCCATAATATGGAGAGGCTAATGTCCAGCAGTGGACAGAAAAAGGCTGATAACGAACGAACGAACCCCCCCAGTCGTAAGACTGCAATTGATGACTTTTCAAAGTTGATAATGAAACAAATTTGATTCTTCAAAAGTTGCTACTAAGTTAGGGGTATTCCATAACCCTCAAATCTCCCGGTTCTTCCACAACACCCTAGCCAAGTTTCTTATTTTAACTTTTCCTAGTAATTTTAAAATTATTAAAAGATAAAATTAGTTTTTGATTTTTAACAAAAATCATGACGTTAGAATTTTGCGTATTTTGAATATTATCCGAATTCAAAGTCTTTTTTTAAAGTTAGGTTTTGAATACATTTTCGAATAAATTGTCATGTATCTTATGTCATGCGACACCCTACAATGAGTCGGCCTCCCCGACTCTAAAAAATCAATAACGCAACTTTTCAAAACTGATGAAACAATCTTCATTAACCTTCGCTCACGTACGCGGCAAATTGGCCGCAGTAAGATACTTAGGGTAGTTTATGGCTGTACTGGGCCGGCTGATGGAGCTTTTTTAAACAGAATACGGGCATGGTCTAGTGGAGGAGATAGTAATTAGAGAATACAAGCCCTTCCCACCTCTCACTGACGCTCTGGAAGGAAATGGGAGAGAAAATTCAAACAGGCAAATTTTAACTCCAAAATGCGCGAGCGGGTGAAGGTTAAGAAGATTTCACGTAAATTTGATTCTGAAAAAGGTATCTTGTTATTTATTTACGGCTGGGGGGTATTCCATACCCCCCAGACCCCCCGGTGTTGATGTGGGGAATTTCTTGATGGATATAGCCACAGATACTCAATTTTTTCACATTTCATAGGGTGGCTAAACCCTTTAGCTCCTCCCTAACAAAGCCAGTGTCGATTCTCAGCAAAAGACAACACTTCTAGAGAAGTTGAGATCACAGACGATAAAAAACCTTTGAAGAACGCGATCTGGAACAGAATAAAATACTGGCAAATAAGAAAAACGTTACGGTTACCATGGCAACCAACTTATTAAAATTTCGGAACCAGACCCAGAAGATATAAAATGAAGCGTATAAGGTGGGGATGAACGCCAAATACTGATTAGCTTAGGAGCTTAGGTGATAATCGACTGTAAAGTTTCGATTTTTCACGTTTGATTGTCCCAGGTTGTCGCATTCTGTTCACAGTACATGCACTCGCCGTAACTACTTAAGGGGTGGGGCTACCACAGTCGACGCGACGTCTACTTATACAACTGAGAACATCAAACTTAAAAATTGTATTTTTAATTGCATTGCATTGCATTTAGATTATAGGGATAATTTTAGCAAGTGGGCGGACTTAAAGATACCCGAATTCGAGGATACATTCATTTTGAAGCACTAACTTAAGTTTGACGTTTGAGGTTATTTATAATGGCGACTGTGTTAGAAAAGTTGTTCATTTTGTTGTTATAATTTATGGAAAGGATACTTTTTCGGATTATTCCATCTTTTTTTTAGGAATTTTCATCTGTTATTTTGCAGCCTTATCATTTTTGACATATCTCTTTATTTTGTAATTTCAAGAAACGGTTATTTGGGTCAGATTATTAGAAATCTTTTTGTATGAGCTATAACGTCATTTTATCATGTTTCAGCAACATTCCCCGCGTTTTGATGAATTGACTTTCCTTAGCGAAACATAGTTTGACCTTGGTTGTATACTACAATGAATTTTATACCACCTTTCGTTCACGTCCAAATGATTGCTACAATTGCTATAATGGAAGAGCCGGAAACAAAATATTCTTTTGAATTTGAATTATAACCTTACTTTTGGAACAGTCGCCCTCTGAACTATTTTGAGCAGAATATTGGAAAATTCCTGCAAAACAGAACAAATCTTCAACATTCCTACCAGTTAACGTCCCAAATATCTACTTTGCTTTTATTGGCAGACCAAAATGGAAACAGAAATTTAGAGCAGAAGTTAATTCAAAAAAAGTGTGGTATCACTCGGCGCAGTCTCGCGTCGCTTGACATTCAATGCACTTTTTATCTGACAGCAAACAGAATCTTAAATTTTTAACACAATTTTCCTTCAATATTTCGAAAATTTAAAAATTTAAGCAGTGCCGGTGCCATCTGCTCTTACGATCCACTGCAAATTTCAAATATGTCGCCAACCCCAAATCACAAAGTTGCAATGAATAAGTTAAAAATTATGTTTTGGCCGTAATGGAATTGTAGATCAAATTCTGAAGCGCCCCCTAATATTTTGCGCTCCTATACGTCGCTTACCTCGCTTGCCGCTTAGCACAATGGTGAGCATGGTATAGCTAATAGGTAATCATAAGTTTGTTCCAACCCGCCGAGAAAGCGTGCAATGTAAAATGCAAAGTGTTCCTTCTTATCTACTGCACATGAGTGTGACCGTACATCGTATGGTTTTACGGCTGATTGGATCCGCATGACAATAACCATCAGGAAAATATGGCAACCACCAGGCAACTATGACAACCCCTAGGGCCTAGGTAACCATGACAACTAGCAGGTAACCTTGGCAATAACTTCGAAAGTTAATCTGTGCATTATCATTTGTTTTGTTTATTATCTCATGCCCATGAACAACCCGGCTGTCGACCCTGAACATACAGGCTAGTCACCCTTGAAAATCGGGGGAATGGGCGGGGCAGTGGCGGCTTAATCTAATTTTCTTACGTATTACTCAAAATAAATTAGCAAGGCCCCCTAAACAACTATAATCTTTTATTTTAATTGGCATTTCGAAAACTTTATTGGCAAAATTCTTCCTTCCCATACTTTTCCCTAAAGTCCCTAAATTGAAAATTAAGGAAACATTTTTTATTAGTAAATTGGGGTAGTTTCAGGGGATGGAAATCGAAATAACTTAATGACATTCTAAAGCGTTGTTCACATCGAGTTCAGTTGTTCATTCTTGTCTTGCTTTGCTGAGGTAGAAGCTAACAAGTACCAATGGGATTGTGGTATTTTTAAACATAAAAAAGGATAGAAGAAAATACTTCAATCTGATTGGTTCTTGCTAGATTTTAGACAAGAACCTCGATGTAAACGCTGCTTAAATCTTAGAATTCATAGAAAAATTCCTAATAAATGAAGGGGAAAATTGTAAAAAAATTAGCGTTGATAAATTAGGGTTGTTTTCAGGGGTGGAAATTGGAAATATTGAATAAAACTATGAAATTTCGGGTTCGTCTAGGAGTGAACCTGCAAATTATTGGAAAAATAATGAAAACAATTCTACTGAACATCTGAATTTTGTTAGAAATTATCTCAGAAATTAAAGATGAAAAATAATGAAAAAATGTATTGATTGATTATTGAGAATGAACATCCTTAAATAAAACATGAACAAAATTGTTTTAACAATTTTCGAGTTGTGAATTTATTAATTTTCTACGAAGAGTGGAGAAGTAATAACTTTTAGCTTTTTAGCTAGTTATATTACACAAGGATAATAAGTGGGGGTATTTAATTAAAACTTTAAAACAACAAAACAGAAAAGTCACAGTATATAATTAATTTCTTGCAAATTTTTACGTCAGTTTATAATATGGTGGACGTGAAGAGGGTGGCAAACAAACACAAAAGTTTTACTAATAAGGGTGGTTTGTTTGGAGTGCAATTCCAATCGGTCATTGCAATGTCATTACATCCAAATTGAGCATTTTTCGCCTATATTAATATGTTCTAATTTTTTCAGATAAAAAGTAATTGAAATATATAAGCTAAAACCGCTCAACTGATTTTTGAAAATTTCCTTCTGGTTGAAAATGATTGAATAAGTGTTAAAGATATTTTCAGTTATTCAAACCATGTACAGTGCACTAAGCTGCAAAAACGTAGATATCCGTATATTTGCCACGTGCACAAAAAGAGGTCATCTTAAGACATCCAATTGCTTCATTTACTATGCTCGACGTTGCGTTACAATAAATTTATAGCGACGAGTACTGTGCAAAAATAAAATGTAAAGTGTAAAAATAAAATTAAAAAAGTGCGATTGCTTAAGAAGCGAACCGGGTATGTAAAAAAAGTTAAATAAAACACCAGAATTAAATAAAAATTGTACGACCGAAATTCAATTACGTTCAATCTAAAGACATTCCAATTTAAATCCAAGTCGCGTAGTAATAAATTTCTTCTCACATTTCATCACACCAACAATCGTAAAAGTAGGAGCACTCAATACTTTTAATTACGTTAATAATTTAACGGAAAAAAGAGTCCTTCCGAACGTTAAATTAATTTTAATAAACCAATTACCGATTTCTTGAAGTTAATTAAGCTAACCAGACATTAGAAAAATAAAATAACAAAGTTAACATTTTTTCCTAACAACTCCGCAGAGTTAATTAAGAAAACTTTTAATTACAAAGCCCTGTGATTTTTAAAATCTTGTTGTGCGAGTGAAGTGACCTTATTAATTCTTTAATTTACACAAGCGACTTACTTTCAAAAATTTTAACGCTTTACTAATGCAATATTGGCGCCCAACGTGGGGCTCGATTGTGCACCCTAGCTTTAAGGTACAAATAAGTTTCTATAGAACGACAAGAAACAATTAATGAGTTGTAAATATTTTACGAGCGTTAATTTTAAATGCAAATTCGAATTTATAACGAGGTGGAAATCAGGTGGCTGTAAGTCCCTGCAAACAAAGCTGTCGAGTGTAAACTAAAAACTTTCTGCATGGTTAAATTTTCAAGAGCCGTGTTTATAATCTACAAGTATTTAAACTTAAATATGACAAGTTTATTAAAAATTTAAAAAGCTTTTAGTAACTTTGAGAGATGAACTTGTCAAAAAAACAAAATGGAAACGAAACGATCCCGCTTTTTTACATTTTGTTTGCGAGTCTGCAAATTTTAGTGATAAATTTCGATTAATCCGAGCGAACGATATTCCGGATCACGTTCGAATCGTATTTTTTTGCGATAACTGCAAGCGAGTACGCGACATATCCATTCCACAACGGCCACATTAAAACTTCCCTTCTTGTTAATATAATATGGTCGCTTTAATGGATAGGGGCTTAAGTTATCTGCGTATTGTGCCAAGTAAAACATTAATTATTAGAGGGAATCATGTTGAAAGCTGCCTTTTTATCATAGCTAGCTTTTTCTAATAATTAATGATTAAAGTTTGCTGTTGGACTTATAATTAATTGACGTCTTCTAAATTTTCCCCTGGCATCATGCACTAACTAGATCGAAATGTTTCAACTCGGAAGTAAATCGAAGCCGACAGAAAAATTAAAAACATTTGCGACTACTGCGGATTTTTTGGCAACACCCTGTAGATAACCAATAAATTTTAATCTAGCACAATTAACTTTAGACACTAAACCGGAACAATCGATGATGAAGTTTTATTAACCAAGTTTAGTTCCGATATTAGAATTATGGTCGACTTAACTTCAAGCGAGATAAGAGAGCCATTGTCAAAGACTGAGGAAGAGACGAAACTGTTGGTTGGGAAGATTTCGAGCCAAACCATTATTAAGTTACTGTCAACTGTACTACTAAACAAGAGATAATTGTTAGAAATTTAATATCGCAGGCGGAACACGTACCTGTCGCAATTTCTCAAACTTTTATGCCACCTTTTTAACTTAGCGGTTTCGTGATTTGGATGAAAAGTTCGAGTGAAAAAAAGCAATAGAAAACAAATTTTTTTATCTAATTTGTTTTTGTGTGGTGCTTAATGTTTCGGAATGCACCCTTACTTATGTCAGCATTAGTGCTTACAGCTTCATTAATTTTTTCACCTTCAATTAAACCAACCCTTTGGGTAGAAAATTTCTTGTTTCCCATAAGTATTGTCATGTTTGATGTAGATTTCTATTCAATACAAAAACTTCCTCCGTTAAATTTCTTGTGTTGTGGTTCGGATTCCACGTTAAGTGGAGATATGCGGCTCTAGCTAGTAGATTTATTCAGTACCGCATTCGCACCCACAGAGGATGGAAAATGGTTGTAATTACGGTTCTATCGGTATTTTTATGATCAAATGTTTATTTCAAAATCAAAAAACTTTATTTGAATTCCGTACCCCCCCCCAGACCTCCCGATCGCGCACGCTTTACTTCTCATTTTAACTTTAATTTTTAAGTTAGCCCCAAAGTGACTCTTAAAGATTCAAATTTGCGTCGTTATCAATTTTGAAAATTCGTTATCATGCTTTCTTGCAGCTGGGGGGGGATTCCATACCCCCAGACCCCCGGTATCGCACGCACTTCCTCACATTTTAACTATAATTTTTAAATTAGCCCCAAAATGACTTTTAAAGAATTAAATTTGCGTCGTTATCAATTTTAAAACTAGTTATGCTGCTTCCTTACAGCTTGAGGGTATTCCATATCCCCCAGACCCCCGATCTCGCACGCACTTCTTCATATTTTAACTATAATTTTTAGTTAGCTCCGAAATGACTTTTAAAGAATTAAATTTGCGTCGTTATCAATTTTAAAATTTGTTATGCTACTTCCTTATAGCTGGGGGGTATTCCATACCCCCCAGACCCCCCGGTCTCGCACGCACTTCTTCACATTTTAACTTTAATTTTTAAGTTAGCCCCAAAAATGACTTTTAAAGATTGCCATTTACGTCGTTATCAATTTTAAAACTAGTTATGCTGCTTCCTTACAGCTTGGGGGTTTTCCATATCCCCCAGACCCCCGGTGTCGCACGCATTTCTTCACATTTTAACTATAATTTTTAAGTTAGCCCCAAAGTGACTCTTAAAGAATCAAATTAGCGTCGTTATCAATTTTAAAATTCATTATTCTGCTTCTTTACAGCTGGGGGTTATTCTATACCCCCCAGACCCCCGGTCTCGCACGCACTTCTTCACATTTTAACTTTAATTTTTAAGTTAGCCCCAAAAATGACTTTTAAAGATTAAAATTTGCGTCTTTATCAATTTTAAAACTAATTATTATGCTGCTTCCTTACAGCTTGGGGGTTTTCCATATCCCCCAGACCCCCGGTGTCGCACGCATTTCTTCACATTTTAACTATAATTTTTAAGTTAGCCCCAAAGTGACTCTTAAAGAATCAAATTAGCGTCGTTATCAATTTTAAAATTCATTATTCTGCTTCTTTACAGCTGGGGGTTATTCTATACCCCCCAGACCCCCGGTCTCGCACGCACTTCTTAACATTTTAACTTTAATTTTTAAGTTAGCCCCAAAAATGACTTTTAAAGATTAAAATTTGCGTCTTTATCAATTTTAAAACTAATTATTATGCTGCTTCCTTACAGCTTGGGGGTATTCCATATCCCCCAAACCCCGATCTCACACGCATTTCTTCACATTTTATCTATAATTTTTAAGTTAGCCCCAAAGTGACTCTTAAAGATTCAAATTTGCGTCGTTATCAATTTTGAAAATTAGACCCCTCGGTCTCGCATGCATTTCTTCACGTTTTAACTATAATTTTTAAGTTAGCCCCAAAGTGACTCTTTAAGATTCAAATTTGCGTCGTTATCAATTTTAAAATTCATTATGCTGCTTCCTTACAGCTTGGGGATATTCCATACCCCCCAGACCCCTGGTCTCGCAAGCACTTCTTCACATTTTAACTTTAATTTTTAAGTTAGCCCCAAAAATGACTTTTAAAGATTAAAATTTGCGTCGTTATCAATTTTAAAACTAGTTTTCCTGCTTCCTTACAGCTTGGGGGTATTCCATATCCCCCAGACCCCCGGTCTCGCACGCACTTCTTCACATTTTAACTTTAATTTTTAAGTTAGCCCCAAAATAACTTTTCAAGAATTAAATTTGTGTCGTTATCAATTTATTTTAATATTCGTTATGTTGCTTCCTTATAGCTGGGGCGTATTACATACCCCCCAGACCCCCCGGTATCGCACGCACTTCTTCACGTTTTAACTATAATTTTTAAGTTAGCCCGAAAGTGAATTTTAAAGATTCAAATTTGCGTCGTTATCAATTTTAAAAATTCGACATGCTGCTTCCTTATAACTGGGGGGTACTCCATACCCCCCCAGACTCCCCGGTCGCACTGTGACCTAAGCACTCTCTAAGCACTGTAGACTAGGTACGCCCTTGGATAATATTATGTTAACAATATAAAATTTATAAATTTATAATTTTATATTGTTAGTTTATAATAAATTAATTGTTTTTATTTGTAAAATATCAGATCGATCTGTTTGTCGCTAACGCAAAACGAGCAGTACACTACAACGAAAAGGTCATTTCTACTCTATATATATAAAAAGATAAGACAAAATATGCAACGTTTTTATGCAACGTTTTTGTGCAACGTTTTATGCAACGTTTTTATGCAACGCTGAGAACAGCTATTGGACGACACCAAATCAACATTATAATCACATCAACGGATGAATCAAAGCAAAGCAAAAGCAAAATCAAAAGCAAACGCAAAAGCAAAAGCAACAGCAAAAGCAAAAGCAAAAGCAAAAGCAAAAGCAAAAGCAAAAGCAAAAGCAAAAGCAAAAGCAAAAGCAAAAGCAAAAGCAAAAGCAAAAGCAAAAGCAAAAGCAAAAGCAAAAGCAAAAGCAATAGCAAAAGCAAATGCAAAAGCAAATGCAAAAGCAAAAGCAAATGCAAATGCAAAAAAGCAAAAAGTAAAAGCAAAAGCAAATGCAAAAAAGCAAAAAGTAAACGCAAAGCAAGGCAACAAAACCATGCGACGCAAAAACACAAAGATTGAAAGATTTATGTAAATGCAAAAATCCGTTTGGTGGCAAATTTGTTATTTTAGGTGGTGACTTTCGTCAAGTTTTACCTGTTATAAAATACGCTTCACCTGTGGAGATAGTCAATTATACTAAAAATAAAATTTATTTTTATTTTTACAGTGTTTTAGTGCCTTAAAGAAGGGTCGATATGAACATTGAAGATGAAAATGAAATTGCAGAACACTAGAAGAGAATCGAAATTATGAAAGGTGCGTAACGGAAAAAGAAGGAGCTTTGAAAAATTATGGAATAAAATTTGGAAGGATAAAAAAATTTGCAGTTATTTCGAAGAAAGTTTTGGATCGAGTTATCTAAGAAATTGTTATTATTGCAAAGAAGTTTGGATGTCATTTATGCATTGTTTAGTGATCATTCGTCAAGATAGGTAGTTCGGGATGTTGATTAATTAATTAATTTAGGTGTGTAAATTAGATTGCCGCATTAATTAATTATTATTTACTTTTGAATATTGTTATTTATTTTTGAAGATGTTGATTTAGAGAATTTGCTACTTATTCCAAAAGCACGACGTTATGTGTCTTTCTTGAAATCCCTCCTGAATTTCAGCATAGGCCAGGAAGGATTGCTGTCGTGTAATTTTTGGAATAAGGAAATGGTTTGCTTGAGTTTTTGTAAATAATTTGAATTTTGTATGTTTCGCGGTTTCGCGGAAGCCGAGAGAGCGCGATCAGTGAAGAAGAAGACTTGCGTACGCCGTCCAAGTCGTGGACGGTCGACATTTTGATTTCTGACGATTTTTAGTTGTAAAAATTTGATTTATTTGAGAATAAAAGACAAGTAAAGTTTGAAGCAGTGTTATTTCCTTTAAATTGAGAATTTAGAAGAGAAAATTTTGTGGATTATACTAAATGCAAGTGGAATTATTTCGGAAAAGGTATACAAGGTCGCTTGATAGTGGGCGATACTGAAAGATAACTGATTGAGCCAGCCGGGTAAGAAGGTGATTTCTCCGACGATTCGATATTTAATATTTCAGGGTGGAAAATAACACTTCAATATACATCGATAGGCCTTTGTTTAGTCATGGACAGTTATATGTAGCATTATCAAGATGTCGAGCGAAGGATGGAATACAAATTCAAAGTGAAAGCGACATAAAAAATGTTGGTATGTAAATAAGTTTTATAACTTGAAGTTATTAGGGCCGCAAAGTGGCCCTGGGGGGTTGGGCCGCGCCAGCGGCCAGGGGGGCGGAGCCCCCCTAGTACTCTTATAAAGTTACTTATTATGAACTTATGAACTTTACTCATTAGTGGCGGATCTGTGTAGGAGCTATGCTATAGAGGCGCCCCTCTCCCCATTACACTTAAATGCATAAAAATTAGCATAGAAATTGTAAAATATTAACATGACATCGCCAGCGGTCACGGACGTAAAGTTAAATCAACCCTGGACCCGCTCTTTGGAGCTTAGAGCTAATCTTCGTGGCTTTCTACCTCAGTACCCCTGCAGACGAAGGAGGTGTAGATCTACACCCACCCAGAAGGTACCTACGTACCTTCCAGGCTCTCTGATTTCACATCCACTTCTTAATTTTTTGCGAGGGGGCCTCCTAGCCCTCAAAACTACCTATACCACTTGTTGCAGTCTCCAAGGTTATTCCGATGAGCTTTTGAAATAAATCGTAAAATTATCTCCCCCCCCCAAACAATAACTTTTCACGAATGAATATAAAAAATGTGGCTGTCTAATATCTAGGGGGTACACCATACATTTGTTAATATCATTGACGTAATTCGGTCAAGTTAGGGGGGCATACTAACCTAGAAAATGTTTAATTTACCGTATAAAATGGAAAAAGCATTCAAAGATTGTTTTCTTTTTCAAGAAATTTTCCCCAGAAACCAGGGGGGTTGGGAGAGTTTGGAATACCCCCCAATTGTAAGGAAGATAAGATAGATGATTTTTGAAATTTTCTGACGATGCAAAATTGATTCTTGAAAAGTCGTCTTGTTGCTTCATTGTGACCCCCAGATCCCCCAGGCTCCCCTAGGAACTTTTTAACTTACCATAGAAAATAGGAAAAGCATTTAAAATATATGGTAAAATTAAGACCATCTTGAGGAACGGGGGGATATCAAGGTTCTAGAAGAAAATGTGATAAAATTAAATAATTGTAGATCAAGAATTAGGGAAGAAATTTTCCCAGAAACCTGGGGGGGGGGGAGACTGTAGAAAATTAAAATATTTAAAAAAATGTGATTAAATAATTTAAATATATGTAGGAAATAATACTGTAAAACAATCTCACTAGGAACCAGGGGATCCCCCAGCTATAAATAAGTAACAATGCGGTCATTTCAAGAATCAAATTTGTGTGGTTATAAATTTTGAAAAATCGTTTAATTGCTAGAGGACTTAGTCCAACTTATAAAATATTCTTTAGGAACGGGGGGGGGTCTGGAGGGTTAATCCTCATATTAGTTCCTTATAACTAGGGGATACAATGCCCCCCAGACCCGGGTCTAACACGCATTTCTTTACGTTTTAATTTTACACCCGGCACCTTGTAAGAGGAAATAGCATTTAATAAATGTGATCAAGTTAATTACATGTAAATTTTTTTCTTCAAAAATCACCATACTGGGGGGTATGGAATACCCTCCAGCTGTAAGTAAGCCATGCCTAACGCGGCTTTCAAACATTAAAATTTGCGTGGCTATAAATTTTGAAAAACTCCCATAGCGCTTACTTGCACCTGGGGAGTGTTATTCCATACGATACCTGGGGGGTATTCCATACCCCCCAGACCCCCCGGTTTAACAAACATTTCTTTATATTTGATTTTACACACGGAGCACAACAATGATGTGCTTTAGCCTTCATTGCCACTTACATGAGGCCAGCTACACTTCTTATAAATATCCCAGATTTGTCTGTCTGTTTGAAACGCTCGAAGTAACCTATTAAGCCTCGTGCCACAACAGGTCAATTTCTTTTTCTAAGATGATAATAGTATATTATATTAAGAACAAGAAGGACTGCAATTTTTACGTAAGATTCGCAACATTAGCAGGTGGTCTGTATGTATTTCGTAAACTAATAATCTAGGGGTTTTGGATACCTTAGAAAATCTTCTTCAGAACCGGGGGGTCTGGGGGGTATGGAATACCCCCCAGCTATAAGGAAGTCATTAGTTGACTTTTGAAGATTAAAATTTGCGTCATTACCAATTTTGAAAAAAATCATCTAGTCGCTCCCTTAAATTTCTCTCCTGATCTGGATGATACTCTGTACACATTTCGTCATGTTTTACATTTGGCGCACTACAATCAGAGGCTGTAACCACTCCTGTACTACTGGAGGGTATTCCAAACCTCTCAGACTCTCAGGTTCCTGGAGAAAATTTCTTGAGAAGAGGGATCCTATTTTATAGGATATTCTTTAGGAACTAAGAGGTCTGGGGTTGTGGAATACCCCCTCTCCCAGCTGCACAAGAGGAACAAACATTTCAAGATCCAAATTTACGCCATTATCAATTTTAAAAATTCGTTTTGTTGCTTGCTTAAATTTATTTCCTGATCTTTTACCCCCAGACCTCCCGGCTTCTCACATATTTAATCACGTTTTACATTCGGCCCCCTACAATCAGAGACTGTAGCCTCTCCACTAGCACTCGAAGCTACCTAGGTAAGCCAGAAGATGACTTTTAGAGATTCAAAGTTTGAATAATCATTTTGCTGATCCTTACCAGCTGAGGTTATACCCCCAAACCCCCCGGTTCTTCTAAGGAATTTTTAACTTACTATAGAAAATGGAAAATGTAGTTAAAAACTAAAAAGTAGAGAGTAAACACGACCATTAAGTTAAATCGACGTTATCCTAGTGCAAATCTGTGGAGCCTTCGATTTTAGTAAACATCAAAATCAGCTTCCTCCTGTAGATGAAGCAGGTATCAGGCTTTGCCACTCAGAGGGTATCTCCGTACACCTAGGACCTAGACCTTCCGATTTCACATCTACCTCTTCATTTTTTACATGGCGACCTCCTAGCACTCAAAATCATCTATAATTCTAAGGTTGTTCTGATGCGCTTTTGGAATAAGTCGTAAAATTATCGCATAAAATAATACCAACATAGTTGTATGGGGTCAGTATCGTAATAGCAATTTGGCGCCCAACGTAGGGATCCCAAATCCGTACGTTATTTCTTTGAATTTATTAACCAAGATCGATTTTACGCAAATGAGGATTACAATTGATAATATTAATTCTTGAATTCTTTGTGAAAATGAAACAATTTAGTGCCAGTTCGCCTCTGGAAAGAGTAAAACCTACCCATGTTTCCAATAGCCGATCAGCGGGTGTTATCAAAAATAAAACTAACTGTTCCATATTACGAAAACGTATTAAAAAAATAAATCCGTTACATATGAAAAGCTTAACTGGAATATTCACCGAGCTCCCGTGGGATGGAGAAGCGAGTTCAATAAACTCGAAGGTTTCTAAAACTTATCAAGTGGTTTTCAGTTCAGCACACATTTCATATTGCAAAATCTTACATAATTAGAGTTTGTAACTTTTATCCCCAGTCTCGACAACTCTCTCCAGCAGTGATGCAATTTTAGGCAGCTGGCGAAAGAAATAAAAGGGACATCAGATTACACGAACAGATATTTGCATTTTCTGCTTCGCCGACGACGCAGTCACTACTGACAATTGCACGTCTCCAATTTGTTCTTGCATTTATTTAACAGATGTAAACAAAAATTTCTTATTAAATCTTGGAGTTTGACTTGAAAACTCTGCTTTAGTCTGAAGATGACAATAAAATAATTGAAATTGAAGTTTCGTTTTGCTCCGAGGAGCAGTATTTAACTATTTTATGAAACAAATCCATTAAATTTGATTTTTTTGTATCGGAGGCGCCGGTTTTTGAGGCAAAACGATTCTTTTATGGACGTCGTTACCAAAGTATGTTTATCATTAAACTTCCATTTAAGGGCGCGTATCTGATTTAAATTGCTAAATGTTGTAAGGGAACGCAACTTTATGCGTATATTAAAAAATAATGAACGTTTGCAGGGTTTAAGTTTCAAAATTGTAAGGTAAAATTAATGAAGTGAATGCGCATTATTAAGTACCAAACCAACATTTCGGTTTGCTTTTCTCTCAAGCCATCGATAATCGAATTAATTATTTTGGTTCCGTGAACGCCGATAACTGAATCGAATTTTCGCAGCATAATTATGCAAATGAATTTTGAATTCAATTTACGATCACTTAGCTGTTGGAAGTTAAATATGCGTAAATGGGCCAAGATTTACTCTTGAATTTTGGGCACGCTCTGTAGTACATAGCAATTTTTTGCACACCCTGAGAAATAAAATGTGTTTCCAAAAAAGACACAATGCAAGAAACCGTAATATTCTCGCATTGTGTTTTCCGATTTCGAGGTGAGTGTTAAAAATTAAAGGGAAGCAATGGCACGTCATGTATAAAACTTGTTAAAATTCACCCCAAAGAATAAATCACAGCGAAGGTAATACAAAGTTAATGCAACTTCCACGGCGACATCCGCTAGCTTCGACACCGCATTTCAATGAAACAAACAAAGTTTTCAGTTGTACAAGTGGAAAGTCTCGATAAGTCGAGATTTTCCACCCACTTAAGCAACCCAACTGTTTCGTTAAGTCGCGCCATGTGAGGTAATCAAAAATTTCCGCATTATTAAATATTCGAAAATAAATAAAAATTCGCATCTTTGACATAAAATCGATGCGCTTGTTCACAAATAAAATTCCCCCCAAGTGATTTTCAAGCAGCTGTGTGGAAAATCCGAGTGCGTATTCAGGTTCCAGACTGTCCGTCTTATCCGACTAGTAACGCGGAAAATTTTATCATCATAAAAGAAAATAGAAATCCTACCTTGTGGTATAAGTTGAGCTTCGATGAGCCGCGCTTCCATGAGCAGCTTTGGAAGAAGGAGACAAAAAGCGATGATTAAGTGAACGAACGGTGCGGTCGGTCCTCCATGTTTCCATAAACTACAACCTCCGTTTGATCCCAAAATCTCGGACGGTGGTTCTCTGCTGCAAGTGCTGAGTTGAATGCCCAATTTGAAACCGTCGTTAGCCAAATTTCCGATCTGAAAGCCATGTTTTAATTATTTATGTTTGAAACAAGGATGGAATTTTAATGATTTTATAATTTAAATAGCAAAATTTTATCGAATGATGTTATCGCGGGTACTAAATTGTCCAAAAGTACATAGGGATTTAACACGTAAAATTTCACATAGGCAATTTTCTGATCCTTCCTTGATTATTTCAAATCAAAAGCACAAGAAGTAAAAGATTCATTTTAATTCAGTAATGATGAAATGTGATACTACTTTGTCTTCTGTTGATTGATTGAAATTCCAAGTTAAAAAGTAATCAATTACTACCCAGAACTTACAATTTAAGGGGGTTTAGCTCACAGAAGAGAATTTTTAACCTACTCTAGAAATTGAATAAAGTATTAAAACAGTGTGGTAAAATTAGGTACATCTTCAAAAAGTGGCGGAATTTTACAGCTTTTTTCTCGTTCTCCCCCCCCCCCCCCGTTTAACGCCAGGGAAACAAAATTCTATCTCTGTACTTTATTTTTTTCTTCTTGTCAACTATACAGAGGAGGTTCAAATCGCATAATCTGCCACGTTAGCCAAATGTGGAGTTTGTACAGGTAGGTCGCTCTGAAATCGATGGTTAAAAGGAAGAAATTGGATAAGATGGATTAAATTCTTCTTTATATGAAGCAGGAGAATTATGAGTTATCGGTAGGAAAAGACCTGAAGGTCCTCCGGTAGAGCGAGGAACTGTTGGGGCACCTGGAACCTGTAGGTCTGCCAGGAAAAGGGTTTTTTGGCTTAAATTTTTTTAGGGAGTTATGGCCAAAACCTCCATTACTGGAGAGGCTTACGTCCAGGAGTGAACCGGGATAGGCTGAAGAAGAAAAACGGAGCTATAGGGCCAAATGGATTTATCTGGTAATAAGTGCCAAACTGATGAAGCAATATCTTCTGGGCCATCAGGTACTCAGGGTTCACCATGACCATCATAGTTACCTGGTTTCCGAGAAGCTTTCGGCTTAAAAGGAGATTTTATTAAATATTTATGACAATATTAGCAAATATCAAAATATTAGGTTACCTGGTTGGATTGGCTTCAACGATGTCGCCGAAGAAATAAGAGATAAAGTTACAAAGATTTCCAAGAGTGTCTGGATTACTCAGCTAAAGTGGATTTATCTGGTCAGAGGATATTCAGGCCAAAGAAGTTTGCTTTAGCAGGTTAAGAGCCAACATGGGAGCAGAAGGAAGTGGTAGGGGATGGTGTAGCTGATATACGCGGAGAACTTGGTTAAAGTTAACCTGATGACCAAGATAACCTAATTTAATCACCAATGAAATACTGGTGAATATAGAACGCAATAAAGGAATGGCTTTCATGGATATAAAAGCGAAAGAAGTAACAACAACGGTACAAAAAGAGAACTGGGTCATGATCTGGATTAGATATGGAGGATGAAGAGCCTAGATTTATGGGATGCTGCTGCACCAGGTCTTAAAGGTAGGCAATAATTTCCTAAATTAAAATCGTATGGATTTCTTGCAATTAGTGAAGGAGGATTGGTATCAATGCACAGATTTAATGGTGCTAAAGGTGAATAGGGTCAAATTGGATTTCATGGCAATTCTGGTGCAAGAGGTGACAAATTTTCTTAGTTTATTTCTGGGAAGCCTAGTTTCCGTCTGTTCTTCGAGGGTATTTCATACACTCAAGATCCCCAGTAACTACGTCTATACTTAAAATTATTCCATACCCAAAATCCGTCGATTGGAAAAAAGATACAGAAGTAAATCAAACCCAATAACTCCGTCTGTACTTGAAGGGTATTCCATACCCCCCAAACCCCCCGGTCACGAAAACCAACTTATAGTGTATGTTCTGCAATAAGCTTTATGAAATTACAATAATTCCCAATAGATATATCAACATATCATGCTATTCAGACCGGGGGGTCTGGGGGGTATGGAACACCCCCCATTGCCGAAATAACGAGCATAACCTATATTTCCAAATTGATAATACAAACGACCGTAGGGTCAGGAGGCTAAAAGTTATAAAATTTGTAAGAATTCGCATTAAATTTCTTTGTTGATTAACTTCTCATAAAATTTATCTAAATAAAGTGGATCTCCCAGATACTTTCACTAATGTTAATGTAGTTGTTAGACATTCCGCATCACTCATGAGAAATGTGACCAGATATGACAGCCACGGTTCCGGCTTATTTGGCCCGATTGTAACAAATCAGATGCGTGAGTCTAATTAAAATTAAGCGAAGGAGTTCACTAAGAAATTATTACATTGGATTCACGATAGTAAAGAAGAAAAATAGTGTAGGCACTTCGGGAGTAAAGTTAATTTTTCATTCATTTTCCTTCACTCTGAGATGTGTTACTTTGCTCTCTTGCAGGATAATGTAGTATTATTGCAATATCCATTCTAATTCAAAAATTTGTATGGTCATATATTTATGCATATCTCTGTCTGTTAGTAACGCAAGAAGTCGCGTACGATCGACATTCAACATTCCCAGTACTCCGTCTATAGTACTTAAAAATATTCCATACCCAAGATCCGTCGATTACAAAAAAGCTACCGAAGTAACTCAAACCCAATAATTCCGTCTGTACTTGGAGGGTATTCCATACCCCCCAAACCCCCCGGTCATAAAAATCAACTTAGTGTATGTTCTCCAATTGATTTTATTAAAGTGAAACCGTTCCAAATAGATATATTAACATGTTATGGTATTGGGACCGGGGGGTTTGGGGGGTATGGAATACCCCCCAGTACCAGAAGGTTAAAGGTTATAGTAAATTATTTCAATTAAATTTTAATAAAAATTATTTAAATAGAATGAATCTTCCAGATATTATCATTAATGTGATAGTCTGGCATTCGGTTTCATTCATAGAAAATGCGACCACACGCAAAGGCCATAGTCGTTCGGCCTTCGGCCGCATTCAACTTTTCGTATTAGTCGTAACCTTTTTACCACCCAGTGCAAAGAGGTTAAAGTTTTAAAGTAAAAATTATTTCAATAAAATGGATTGAAAAGTGGATTATAAAAATCATCCACGAACATGGATTTGTTGTAAAAGGGAAGTAGGATTAGTGGAAATGCACAGATTCAATGGTGCTAAAGTGAATCTTAATGCAAGAGCGACACATTTTCTTAGTTAGTTGCCTGATAATTGCTCTAATGTTAAGAACCTATAAATCGCTCCAGATCTCTGATATGAGTAGAGTGGGGGGGGGGTCGTAGGAAGCTGCCAGCGCAATTTCTAATTGCAAATTTTTATTAAATAAATATGTAACTCCAAAATAGAATACAATAAAGTTGGGGTTTGCCTTGCAGGGTCATAGGTTAAACTCCCAAATTGCTTAAAAAACATGAGAAAACTGTTTGTAGAAATGGATTTTCAATTTGATTTGCCATGAAGGCTATGTATCTTTTCCAATAATGAATATTAAATTTGATGTTTGCGTTGTAAATTTATAACATAGTTACAATTTCTAAAGTAGATTTTTTCATTAACAGTAAATTGCTTTTTCCAATCTTCCGAGTTCGAACTTTTAAATTGTGTACAACCTAACAATCAAATTCAAAATTCATAGATTTTTAAATTTTAAATAAATTTCTGCTAATTATCCTGATGTTTCGTCGATCATTTTTACCTCTATTAATTTTTGTTCTAAAGCAACCAGGGCAGCGAGAAATTGCATATTTATGACTTGACGTGTTAAATCCCCATGTACTTTGTAACAACCCTGCATCACCTGAAATAGAACTTTCTTTACCTTGAAGGCTGCAGATGTTAAAAAAATCGGGAGGAGAAGCACAGCTAATCCTGTTAGGGCCAAACTTGTGTTCAGTTCAAGTGACGGAATCGAGGAAACGTCGTGCCATGGTAGTAACGAGTAGCCTAAAGAAAAGAAAAAGAATTAATTCAAAATTTTTTGTTCAAAAAATGACTCACCCAAAATCCTCTTAACGCATTTAACGGCAACGTAAGCTTGCAAAATGGTGCAGAAAAATCCGTACCACAGAGACCAGAGGCTGTTGAGATGAATTCTAGAGCAACAAGGGCGCTTTTTGGAAACCCTCGATGACGAACCCGTAGGGGTTACACTTGGCTGCTTCATCTTGCTACGATTGATGTCATTATTGTTTTCATATCCCAACAAAACGCTCGATGTTGATGACATTATTTCACTTCCCGATTAAGGGAAATGTCGTCATTCCAGACGGATCTTCCGTCGGCTAAAACCAACATTTCATATCAAAACTATTAATATAATACGAAATTCGAGGGGATTATTTAGCCAAATGAAGCCACTCTCGTGCTTAATTTTAGTAACCATACAGGATGGGGTGGTCATAAAACGTAAAATTTGAGATTCGAATAAGTAAAATAAAATCCAATCAATCGATTTTCCTAAATCCACTTTTACGTGTGGGTAATGCGTTT
Source organism: Rhagonycha lutea (assembly GCA_958510855.1). NCBI lineage: Eukaryota > Metazoa > Arthropoda > Insecta > Coleoptera > Cantharidae > Rhagonycha > Rhagonycha lutea. Next base: position 32,614,834 of record OY294041.1, read on the forward strand.
ATAAGCTTTTATCCTCGTGCTTTCTCCCGAGATTTTATCTGGCAATGTTTGCGCGCATAATAAAAGAATCGAAATTGCATTTTCAATTTTCTGGAAAATTTTAGTAGTAAAATAAAATAAAAAAGGAAAACACTTCACGTCGTTAACATTGAAATAATATCGACGTTGTTAGTCAAACTATAATACAGCACGCTAACTCATTAAATATAAAATTGTTGATGTGAATGTAGGAAATAAATGGTTGGGGGTTGCAGTAGTATAAAGGAATGACTGGAAAGTTCCTATGCGTATTGATTCTTTAACTAACAAAGGGTAACAAATGACAAAAAGTTTTAACTTATTACGAATAAACTTGTAGATATCGTATAAATTTTGTGAGAGATTCTCTTACGTTCTTTTTATTTACCCGAAAATTTAATATTGTACTCCTCAAACTTGGAAACAAAGTTGGGAATTTAATTAGTTTTCATGTAACAAGTTGATACATTTCAAGTTGTCTTTCGGAACAACCATTATTACGAAATTAAGTCGTTGACGTGCTGATGAAGCCAATAACCTCCGAAATTATCAAAATTCACCAAACTTGTTTTTTATTTTTTTAATAAGGGTTAATAAAACAACAGGGAGGATGTAAACAAATTTTATGACAGTGCAGAACGGAGGAGGCTTATTAAAATGCACCGCTTCCTCTAAGGACGTCGTTTTTAGCCCTAAATAATTCTTTAACCACAGAAATGTACAGCCAACATTTAAACATAAATTTTATTTGAAAACGATGGAAGTCGGGGATTAATTAGTTAATACAGAGATTTTCAGATTTTAGGATAATGATAGAGAAGAACCCACATTTTAACTACATTATCATCCATCAGAACAAAGAACCCTCAAATCTAAAGATCGAAATCAAACATTTTTTGGTCATGTTAAATTAAATTTTATTATAAAACAGTAGGTGCATATTATTACGAAGAAATTAAGTCGAACAGAAGATGAAAATTGATCAAATGTATATTTATTCTGCAAGACAATGCACCTGTTCACAAAATGTGAATTGCAATGTGTGAAGTTATAAGGTTTCCAAGAAATTAGTAAAATTAGTGGAAATCAGTAGTAGGTCCCTAATTGGAGAAAATAATAACTTAGTGAAAGGCATTTTGAGAGCGATAAAGCACTTCAATCGTTGATTGAAGGAATAATTCCTTCAATCAACGCTTCAATCACCGTTAAGTGAACATTTTATATATTGCTTATCTTAGCTTTTGCTCTTATCTTTGAAAATATAAATAACCGGGATTTTCCTGGATTTAAAATATTGTTATTATATAAAATCCCAATTATGTCTGTCTGTTAGTAACGCAAAGAGATAATATACAATTTATATAGATAATCCATTATATAGGGTAGAGTTGATCGGGCGGAACTATAATGTGCAGAAACGAGAATCCCTCCGGTCCGTTTACAGGACGGTACTGGCATGTTCTCCCTCCACATCTACTACGCAGAAATTTGGCTCCGCCTGGTCAACTCAAAGTAAATGCACTATACTACTGTGTTGATTTGATTTTAACGTGATTGTGTAACCTTCGACCTCACTCAGGGGGAAATCAAAATATGCTTTAGAATGGTAAACTTCTTTTGGTTGATATAGTAAATGAACGAACAAAAACAACGTGTTTCTATAAATAACACGGAGGAGGAGCTTTCTATTAAATTATTATTTAAGGAGGAGAAGTTTAATTACTCAGAAATTATAATAATCGGAGTTCCATATCCCTAAAACTCTCCGGTCGTATAAACCATTCCCAGTAACCCTATAACTTATCGATCTGAATTTGGAGGGTATTCCATACCCACCAAACCCCCCGGTCACAAGACCCAGTACGAACACCAGTCACTCCGTTTGTACTTGAAGGTTATTCTATACGTAAGATCCCTCGATTACAAGAAAATTACCGAAGTAACACTTAGACCCAGTAACTCCGTCTGTATTTGGAGGGTATTCCATAACCCCCCAAACCCCCCGGTCACAAAAACTAACTGATTGTATGTTCTGCAATAGGTTTTATGAAATTACAAAAATTCCAAATGGATATATTGTCGTCTTCCGTTTGTGGGCCAAGAGATGTCATATTAGAATGCAACCCCTAACCCCAGGGTGAATGGATAAAATTAAATGAGACTTTTAGTTTTCGTATTTGTTGAATTTTTAGTTTTTGGTAAAAGACAAATAATGTTCGATAGTGTTTAAAGAAATAGAGGAACAAGGTGCACCTTTGAAATCCTTCAAGTGCTGACTGGGCACAGAGAATTTTGTTGAAAAAAATGTAGACTGCAAAGAAGTCAAAATTTGATTTTATGTTTGAATAATTATTAATGTGTAAAAAGGTGAAGAGATTGCGCCACTTAAAAATTAATAGGAAATTTTGGATGGAAAAGTTTTGGAAAATTTTGAATAAGGAGGTTGGCAGGAGAAAATTGAAGAGAGAGAGAGCCGATTGTGATTTGGTCCGAGTTGGACGTATTTTTGGTTGCGGCTCGAGAACTGTGCCGAATTAGTTTATTTTATTTTCAAAGTGCCTCTGTGTATGATGAAGATTCGGTAAGTCGTTGAATAACGATATAAATTATATTTGCGTATACGATCAGTATAATTATTTCCTCGATATTCGAAAATTTTTGTGATAAGGACGTGTCACATTTTGAAGCCAATTATTGCGCAATATTTCGTAAATTTTGGACACCGAATATTTAGTTTATTATTAATTACAATGCTTGTAATTATTGACCATTATCGACAATTAGGTACGTTTATCGGAATATTTTGAATATTAATGATGCAGATAGTTACTGGAATACAGAAGAAGTTTGGAATCTTGTCGATGGATATGATAAGTTTAAGATTCGAGAACAATTTATGGTGAACTTAATTATTTCGCTTCCGTTTAATTTTAAGAATTAACTTTTATCAACGCGGTGTAACTTTTAAAGTTCGAATGATTATAGTGGCGCCTATTGATAATCAACATTGCGTATTTAACAGTGACGTATTTATAGTTTGATTTGGGGAAAATTATTGAATTAATTTTTTTGAATAGACTGGACGATTTGCAAGGCCAGAAATGAATTTTTGCGATTAAATATGCCTTGCAATTCGTTGCTTCTACATTTTGTTGGTTTGCGTACCAAATTTTCAACATAAAATTTGAACGGTGTGCAGGTTTTGATAGTGTAAAGAAAATTGCATTGACGAACATTATTTGCTCTAATAGTACCTAATAGTTTATTTTGTTTAATAAAATTTCGATTTTGTTTTTGATTTAAAAGAGTCTCATGTGTTTTATTTAATTTTCGCTGAGTTAGCTGGCTGGGATTGCCATCCACCGTGTGGGTTACAGAAGCAGTTTTTCTTAATTAATTTTGATTTTTTTAAAACCATTCGGTGGAGGACAATATTAACATAGCATGCAAATTTGAGCGGGGGGTCTGGGGGGTATGGAATACCCCCCAGTGCCGGAATAAAGAACATAATCTAAATTTGCAACCTCACAAATGTGGATGCTATTTCAGATTTTATTTGTGCTTGGCAACCTCAACCCCATAACTTCGTTTATATTTGGAATGTATTCCAACCCCCCCCCCCCCAAACCGACCGGTCAAAAAGATATTGGTTTTTTTTTTAATTGCAACCGTTCCAAATAGATAACATAGACAACAAAAGTTATAGAATTTTTAAGAATTCGCATTTTTCATTGTCGATTAAATTTTAATAAAATGGATCTAAATAAAATGGATCTCCCAGACACTTTTACTAATGCTAATGTATTTGTTAGACATTCTGCATCACTCATTAGAAATGCGACCAGATGTGACAGCCACGGTTCCACCTTATTCGGGAGGAATTGTGACAAATCAGATGCGTGGGTTTGATTAAAATTAAGAGAAGGAGTTCACTAACAAATTATTACATTGGATTCACAATAGTACAGAAGAAAAATAGTGTAGGTACTTCGGGAGTAAAGTTAATATTTCATTCATTTTCCTTAACTCTGAGAAGTGTTGTAGGACAATGTATTATTGCAACATCCACACTAATTTAAAAATTTGTGTGGTCATTATATTTATTACGCATATCTCTGTCTGTTAGTAACGCAAGAAGTGGCGTAGGATCGAATTTTCTGAGTTGATAAAATCCCAATAACTCGTTCTGTGTCTGGATGGTATTTCATACCACCCAAACTCCCTTGTTTCCAATTTAGTGAATTTATTGCATCGCAACCATTCCAAATATTTAAATACATCAATAATATGTCCTGGCATTACTTAGAACCGTGGAGTCTAGGATTAATGTTAGGAGGTTAAAAGTTATACAATTTTCAAATATTAAGTCAATTAAGTCTAAATAAAAGTTTCCACATAAAATGGATATCTTACCGATCTGCGCTTGGAGGGCATTCCATACCCCCAAACCCCCCGGTCATAAGAACCAAGTTAGTGTATGTTCTGCAATTGACTTTATTGGATTGCAACCCTTCCAAATAGATATATCAACATGTTATGGTGTCGGGACCGGGGGGTCTGGGGGGTATGGAATACCCCCCAGGACCAAGAGGTTAAAGGTTATAGTAAATTTTTTCAATTAAATTTTAATAAAAATTATTTAAATAGAATGAATCTTCCAGATATTATCATTAAGGTGATTGTTTGGCATTCGGCCTCACTCATAGAAAATGCGACCATTCGCAACGGCCATAGTCGTTCGGCCTTCGGCCGCATTCAACTTTTCGTATAAGCCGTAATCTTTTTTACATAGATAAACCTCTTTTGCTAAAAAAAATTTAGCTATAAAAAATCAAAAGAATGGCCCAACATTTGAATCTTTTATCTCACAAAGTACACAAAACTTTTTTCCGCTGCTACATCTTCATCTCAACTATAGATTAAGTGCATCACTTATAATAAATTAAATACATGTAGGAAATAATACTGCAAACAAATTTCCATAGGAATCGGGGGTCCCCCAGCTATAAATAAGTAACAAGGCGGTCATTTCAAGAATCAAATTTGCGTCATTATCAATTTTGAAAAGTCGTCGAGTCGCTTCCGTCTCTACTGATCGGGGGGGGGGGTTACTGTATACACATTTCATTATGTTTTACATTTGCCGCACTACAGTCAAAAAAGTGCAACTATACTCCCGTCCTGTTACTTCTGTATAGCTGGAGGGTATTCCATACCCCCCAGACCCCCCGGTTCCTGGAGAAAATTTCTTGAGAACAGGGAGACCATTTTATAGTACATTCTTTAGAAACTAGTTGGTCTGGGGGGAATGCTCATAGAACTAACACTGCCAAGAAAACAACGCAGATGTTGCTAATAACAAGCTAATAACAAGGCTTACAAGAAGAAGAAGGGGTTTGGGGGCGTGGAATAATACAGCCCCAGCTGCACGAAAACAAAAAACATATCAATAATCACATTTGCGTCATTATCAATTTAAAAAAGTCGCTTGTTGCTTCCTTAAATTTCTTTCCCGGTTTGGAGGGTACTTTGTACCTCCCGACCTCTCAGTTTCGCACACATTTCATCACGTTTTATATTCGACACCCTACAATAAGAGAATATTATAGCCTCTTTTCCTGCCAGCACTCGAGGCTACTTAGGTAAGCACTAGATGAATTTTACAGATTCAAAGTTTGAAAAATGATTTTGCTGCCTCTTACCACCCCTATGGCACGGGTTGGCAAACTCGTTAGTCAAGAGAACCAAATATCAATAGTACACAACAGTAAATTAATAATTGAGATTTCTTTCGGGAGCCAAATTTTTTTATCACTCAACACGGGCGTACCTCCCTCACTTCACTCAAGGAGCCAAAAAGCAGCGGTTTGCCGACATCTGCCCAAGGCAATTTTTAACTTACTATAGAAAATGGAAAAAGCATTTGAAAAATGTGTTAAAATTAAGTACATCTTCAGGAACCGGGACATGACCATCGGTCGCGATCATAAAGTAAAATCCAACTTGAGGATTTTGCGTTCCAACGCAGGAACGGTCCAACTTTATTCTAGTGCAAGTTTTGGGGCCTTCGGTCGCAGTAAACACTAAAATCCGCTTTCTCCCTGCAGATAAAGGATGTACGAGGCTTTGTCCTCTCCGAACACGCAGGCTTTCTGATTTCACATCATTTCATCCATTAAGCATAACCGAATGGATAGTGCATTGCTTCAACCCAATCGTGATTACACACTATGGTCACGTGAATAGCAATATCCAATCACACGTGCGTGGTCGGTTCGCAAGTTCAGTGTTCTACAATATTACTAAACGATAATGGTCTTCTAGTGTGTGTGGAATAAGGTTGTTTGGTCTTTAGTTTCACGGGGGGGGGGGGTTAGTTTCACATATTACTATAATGTCAAGAACACAGTTTCTCGGTCTTCAGCCTCACCAATGCGGGTAAGTCAATCATCATATTAAAAAACATTTTGATCTGTTCGTGACGCTTGTATTGATTTTTGACTTAAAGTTACTTCCAGTGCGGCCTTCAGGCCGCACAACCTAGGCAATCTAGTTATCATAATAATACTGTTCGTCTTTACGTTAAGCCCATGTTTGATTATCTTTTTCATACACGTCATATGATGCATTATATTACATAACGGTCGCTATGATCTTTATGAGGAGGTGACTACCATCACCATACCTTAAGGACATGGTTGTTCAGCCTCACAAGTGTCAACCATCATAATTTCGTCGTCGTAAAACTTTCGTCTTATCTATAATGTGAGTAGCATATTGAATATATGGGAACCTACAGTTCAGAAGTAATACTATTTTATTTTGAGAAGATAACCGCAAATTTTTTTTTTGTTTCAAAAATTCAATTTAATCCTTTTTAACTGCTTTTCACGCCTGCATAGCTTTTAATAGATCAGTTTTAACATAAAATAGAGTCACGATAGGGTTATTACGAGTTATTACGAAACCGAACCGCAATAGTTAAATATTTTATAGCAGGGTTGATTGGCCCATCGGGATGAAAACCAGGAAAAGTTTTATATAATAATTTACTTTTACTATATTGATTATTTCAAACTAAATAATGTAAAAGTTTCGTTCATTTTACTTTAAATTGTATGTAATTATTACTAATTTCGTTCTTTTTATTTTGAATTATGTAGAATTACATATGAACCAATTTTCTGCTTGCCCATTTGGTGTTGGCTTCGTAGGAGCTAAATTTCACATACTTTCAACTATGAATCCCAAAATTAAATTTTTAAATTGAGGACAACATTTTATTAGTTAAAATCTTCTACATGAGACTAGCGAATGAAGCTTTCTATATAAAGCTGAACGATAATTTATTTAACTGTGTTGAGTAGGGTGGATTAAGGAGGGACAATTATTAAATGTATCTGAATTATTCACCCTAATAAATTTTAAGACAAAAATTACATTTTGCAAATTTCAAAGCTTCCAATTATTTTGTTATCTGAAACGTAAACAAAGTAATCAAACCGCTTTCAAATAAACGTCTCATTCTTACGCTCCCTCCTGTATATCAAATACAAACAAATTTCCTTTATTAATATTTACAGAACAAACACGAAAATTAACCCAATTTCGTAAGTATTTTGGTTTGTTTGATCAATCCTCATATTATTTGTCTTATAATACTGAGATTTTTCAATAGCAATAAATTTTTCGAAAATATCACGTTGATCAAACATAATCCAATTTAATGGTGAAACGAATCTTTGTTTCCACATCAAACGACAATTTTAATGATTTCTTTGTAAGATTTTGAACTTTGGCGACCTTTTAGTGTACCATTATTGCAGATTTGCTTTTCTTTTAATATCGCAAAACATTCCGAACCGGATAATGTTGCACTTTTCTTATTATACGACTTCTTTTCAATTACTTCATTGTTAAAGGAGACCACGTCTCAGTTTATGGTTCGCTGAACTCTAACGACCGTGTATGGTCGGCTTTAAGGATTTGATTTGGAAAATTGAAATTTCACGTTGGTCGTAAATTTAAACTTCGGATTAATTTTCTAATTTTATTCGCTGTAGTAGTGACAATGGAAATTTGATTATGGTGTGATTTAAGACACGCAATATTTGTTAATTACATTAACTAAATTGTGGCGGAAGATTTACTGTAATTAAATGCGTTGACAGACAGATATCGCTCGTAATTAAAAGAAAATAGAAGCTTATGGATGCTCGGACAATACGAGCAACCTTAATTGGTTTTTCAGCACCGTCCAAAAAAGAACAAGTCTATTTTTTTTCCAAAAGTCAACACACTATTTATACCTTTTAATTAAAATTTTAACTCAACATTGCTGGATGTTAATTCAATTTAAGCTTTTAAATTAAACGTGTGAGGAAATTACATTCGCTGTTTGACATGAATGACATCATGCCAATTTATTTTCCGAGGTAGAAACAACTTGGAACGAATCTGATATTTTGTTCCTGTTCAGGATCGAACCAAATATCAAAAACTTTTTTTTTTCTATTAAAAAAAATTAATAATTAAAACGGGGGAAATCGTCGAAGGGGGCAACTGTAGTATAAATCTTCAAACTAACCTAACCAATCACGGTGGCTACTTTAGTAGGGTAACCAATGGTGATGCTTACTGATGAGTAGGGTCCGGATTTGTAGGCATTTGCATGTTTTTTTTGCGTACAGGCACGTGAAAAATTTTAAAAGGGGAGCATGTTTTACGCCTTTCTGATTCGTTTTATACAGTTTTTATTTTGCCTATAATGCATATTTTGAGTTTAAGTGCATATTTGGCGGTTTGTTGCCTATTAATGCTTATTTGCTTATATTGGTATATATTTTGCATATTTAGCAAATCAAGTAATAAAATTTTAAATAATTTTAATTAATTAATATCTACTTTGTCAACTGTAGCTGATTCAGTGCAATAACTGCATATTCTATTAATATTACTGTTCTGATCATGTTACCAAGAAGGTGCATGTCCCCCCCCCCCCATTTCGAATTTTGACTCCAAAATAGTCTCAATCGTTTGTGATTTGTTTGTGCCTGTTTGTGCAAACATTATTTTCGTTTGTACCCAAATAGTTTTCGAGATAATTCAATTCTAAGTTGGGGGGGGGGTAGAGACATGCCTTTTTGATATTCAAATTTCGGATTCAAAATAGTCTCAATCGATTGTACTTCGTTTGTGCTTGTTTGTGCAAACATTATTTTCGTTTGTACCCAAATAGTTTTCGAGATAATTCAATTCTAAGTTGGGGGGGGGGGTAGAGACATGCCTTTTTGATATTCAAATTTCGGATTCAAAATAGTCTCAATCGATTGTACTTCGTTTGTGCTTGTTTGTGCAAACATTATTTTCGTTTGTACCCAAATAGTTTTTGAAATATTAACACGTATTAGCATGTGGTAATATTTACAGTTTTTTGTGAATTTCGGATTCAAAATAGTCTCAATCGATTATAATATTTCGTTTGTGCCTGTTTTTTAGAGCATATTTGAGTGCTTATTTTGAAGTTTTTAGAGCATATTTGCCTGCATATTTTCAAGTTTTTTAGTGCCTACAAATCCGGACCCTACTGATGAGTGAGCGGCATATGAAAAATGTCGACTAAAATCTTGTGATAATTTAACCGAAAATTTTAACGTGCCTGTGGCGCTGCAATATTTTATATTTTGTACCAAATTTTTAATATTATGAAATGGTATAAATTTGATACCGCTTGAAAATTTTCTATCGTAAAATTAACTGTATTTTGTAAGAAGCGAATTTTATCTTAATAAAATTTTCACCGAATTTCCTACGGCGCTATTTTTATCAACATTTTCGTCGTCGCTTAACGAAAATCTACTCTTGCATTACAAATAATATGTTTCTCGTTCAAGACGAATATTTAAAAACTTCATGCCGTAAATTTTTTTTTTCGTACATAACACAAAGAGGGAGAGGGAGGAGCCAATTGTGACGTCTGTATCAAAATCCAATAATAGAAAAACGTCATTTCCAATTTTGGAAGTTGATTATAATGCAGGTTCTTTGAATTGTAACCATCGCACGTTCTTGGGGTGAGGGAGGTTTCGAAAATTGTTACTAATTATGATAACGGGCGGTAGGGGGGTCTAAAATTCTTACGAACGACTCCTAGGGGCTACTTAATTATATTTAGAATTTCTGAATGGCTGTTCATCCATGGTCTTCATTATTTTATTTCCAATCCCAGAAAAGTTTGCGCGCTTCTGATTAATGGGTTTGTTCCAACGAGCTAAGAAACCGTACAATGTACGGTGACGTTCATGCGCAACCCTGATCGTACATTGTACGGTTTTTGGACTGATTGGAACAAGCCTAATAGGACACCAAGAGAGTTTGAACCAATCATTCACTTATTCGCGTTTTACATTAGCAAAACGCCACCACACGGAATAATTTTAAACTCCAATCTGGACGTAAGTGATGGTGGCGTCGTCAACGGTAATGTAAAACGCGATTAAGGTCAGAGCGACCGACAGGCTGCCCTAACCTTCAAGTTATGTATTTATAATCTTCAAAAATTAACATTGTTAATTAATGAAAATAACATTATTCACCGGGGGGTCTGGGGGGTATGGAATACCCTCCAGTCCGACGAAAGGTTAATCTACAAATATTCACAGTAAGAATTAAGTAATAATTCGTTCAAAATATTGGTGCCAGTTCACCCCTGATAAGATTTTACATAAGTCCATGTGTTGCGTTATTCCCTAAAATTTTATAAATTCATATTTATCGGCACCGTAACCCGCACAGTTAATAATACTCTAAAAACTTGTAAAATAATGAATATTTAATAAATTATCAAAGAACGTAAATTTTTGCAATTAAATTGTTTTTATTATAACTCTTTAATTCTATACTAAAAGGTCTTGGTTGCTATGTACCGCAGTTGTTCGAATTTACAGTAAAGGCCACAGTTATTCGGTCCTCGACCACAATCAAACGACTCGAAAGCAATTCAAAAACTAAATTATAACACTGCAGCCTCGTAAGTTCTAAATCTAACTATACACAATTCTGTTACAGCGGTCATAGTTTATCGGCTCAATAATATGATATATTATTGAACTAGATTCCTCAGGTTGTGCGGCCTAAATGCCGCACTGAAGCTAACTATTTTTAAATTTATAATAAATTAATGAATTGGTTGCGTGTAACACACAGATGATGTAGACGTTTCTCATCATCCATAAGAAAAATAAAATACAAGCCCGACGTGAGGCCGAAGGCCGAGCGGTATTTCCCTCAGCCCAAGAAAAGGATAATCTAAAAATATTCACATAATAATTAAGTAATAATTCTTTCAAAATATTGGTGCCAGTTCACCCCTGATATGATTTTACATAATAAGTCCGTCTGTTGCGTTACTCCCTAAAAATTGATAAATTCATATTCGAAAAATGCAAGATAGGAAGCCAACACTTTGACCAGGAAGGAGTTCTCTTTAGAGACACAACCATCATCACAATGGACCAACACACACGATTGACGTGTGTTAAGTCAACACTTGACTTTCGCATTTAAGCAGTGCAAGTAGAATCTGAAACCTTCGGCACCGTAACTCACACGGTTTAAACTTGCCAAATATTGATAAAAAAGTCAAAGAACGCAAATTTCGCAATGAAATTGCTTTTAACGCTTTAATTCCATACTAAAAAGTTTGACTTTTTAGTGAAGGCCATGGTTATTCAGTCCTCGACTACAATCAAACAACTTGAAAGCAATTCAAAATTTAAATTATAATATTTCACCCTCGTAAGTTATAAATCCAACTGTACACAATACTGTTACAGCAGTCATAGTTTCTCCACTCAATAATATGATATTATTGAACTGGATTTCTCAAGTTGTGCGGCGTGAAGGCCGCACTGAAACTATTTTTGAATTAACAATAAATTAATGAATTGGTTGCGTGTATCACACAAATATAGATGTTTTTCATCACCCACATGAACAATAAAATCCAATCCCAACGTGAGGCCGAAGGCCGAGCAGATTTTTCACAATGAGTTTGAAATGCTGAACAATAAACAGGGCCTTAGCGTGAGCCTGACGATTTATGTATTGTAACCATTCCCACTTTGTGAAGTCGTACTTGTGTTATTTGGCGTATTATTACGATCCCCACTGTGTGAGGCCGAAGACCGAAACGTCTATACTGATTGCCGAAACGCCTTGCGTATTTGGGACATACAACATTCAAAGCTTAATTCTTTTTTTAGTTTGTAAAAGTTCTTGTAAAGTTTAAAAGTTTGGTGTGACGCCACTGGGTGATTGAGTTGTACAGAGGAGATAGTGGGGAGAGATCTTGGGGATAGGAATCTTTCATGTAACTGCGAGGTCGTAAAATGGGGTCCGTTTCCCCAGCATCCCCCCATTTCGATTTTTGGATCAATTCTTGCGTTATTCGTTTGTGCATCGTTTGTGTACGATTGTGCAAACATGTTTTTGTTAGTGCAAACACCGTTCGCGAGATATTTAAGAAACAAGTTTAGGGGGCTGGGGAAATGCCAGCTCCCCATCCCATTTCAATTTTTGTATAAAATGTTGTGTCATTCGTTAGTGTTAGTGGATCGTTTGTGTACGTTTGTGCATTCAATATTGTGATTGTGCAAGCACCGTTCGCGAAATATTTTCAATTTAAGTGGGGGGGGGAGAATGCCACAAACGATTGACACCATTTTTGAACCAAAATTTGCGATGGGGGGGGGGCTGGAATTTAACCCCCCTCCCACTTAAATTGTAAATATTTTGCGAGTGGTGTTTGCACAAACGAAAATATTGAATGCACAAACGGACACAAACGATGCACAAACGAATGACACAAAATGTTATACAAAAATCGAAATGCGGGGTGGGGGCTGGCATTTCCACAGCCCCCCAAACTTGTTTCTTAAATAATTCGCCAACGGTGATTGCACAAACGAAAAAAATGTTTGCACAAACGAATGACACAAAAATTGATCCTAAAATCGAAATGGGTGGGGGGGGGGGCTGGGGAAATGGACCACGAGAAATGGTAAATCGGAGAGAAAATTTTTGTAATGAATTATTGAATTTGGAAAATAGAGAAAAGTAAATTGATTAAACTGAAAAGTGAGTAATTTTATTGATTGATTTAGAAAGAGAAGAACAATCTTAGAAATTTTTAAATTAGAAATTAAATGAAGGAAAAGTATGGACAAGGTCGTTAAATTGTGCAGGCATTGAAGATAAAGAGTGAGCGAGCCATGGTGTATGGATTTATAAATCGACAATTCGGAAAAATTAAAAAAAATAAGTTTAGAAAATTTTATTTAATCCACTTAATAAAAACCAAAACTGACTGACTGATTGACTAACAGACAACGCACAGCCCAACGAGTTGGCTTTATATGACATAGGATATATGGAAATCCTATCCAAATGGGACTTATCATCTAACATCTAATTAGTGGTGACGCGCATGAATTGATTAACGAGATTCCCACTGTTCCTCAAGGCCGAACAACCACATCCGACACTCATAAGAAGTGAAGGCGGTCGAAAGTCGCTAAACCGCTAAGTTTTTATAAAAAAATGAAGGGTCGGTTTTAAGATTTCAATACATAATATCAAAGAGAACCTTTTGCGCCATCTGGTGGACAAGATTATCACTAAATTACAGTAAAGCATTTGTGAATGGTTTTTGAATTATTTTTCTGTTAGTAATAAATTAATCAATGTACCAATCAGAGGGATATTATCTTAATGCAATGATTAGGAACGCTGTCCACCAGTGGGCAGGATTCAAACTACAAATAAGTCATACAATTTCATTTCTCTTCAAAATAATTGCACGGGAAAGCTATCGTTTTTAAATTGCGTTGAGAAAAATTACACACATTATATTAATTAATAGGCATTGGTTTCTTCTGTTCGGGCACTTACGTCAATTTGACATCTAAATTTGAGTTATGTTCCGTCAATTTTCCATATTAATTAATGTTGTTTCGCCACTGTTCTGTCAATTTAGCATCCAAATCTACTACAGTTCATTGGTTCATTTTAAAATAAATCCTGATTTACAAATAACTTCATGCGTTACGAACAGATCTGAGGTTTTATTATAGTATGAACCTTCAGTAATGTTGGAAATAGTTGCTCGGCCTTCGCCCTCATTCATGAAATGTTTATAATGGTAATGATTTTAATCTCAACCAATCAGAGATGCGCTACCAACAGATATGTAAAATTACATTATACGAATTTTTGTATTTTTGTCTGTCCATTAAGTTAATTATATGATAAACAGTTTCTGTTATAATTAAATTTTCTAATTCCTCTTGTTTGTTTACACTTTGTGTAGGTATAATATGTTGAAATAATATTAACTAATTACAAATTATTAAACAAAGCAATAATGAAATATTAAATTACCGACGTAATACTAAACCAACATACCTACCAAAACTTAAACAATAGTGAATATTATATTGTCCTCTTCTCTTACCTACACTTATAAAGCTAAGAGTCTTAAGTTTTCACTCAATTACTCGCTCAAAAAAATTTGGATTAATTTACAATGAACCACTCAGCTAGAATTGCTTAGGTCTAATTAAGACATTACCGCATCTCACATCGAGAAAAGAAATTTCTATTGACGCTTTACATTATGTGAAGCTTCACGTAGTGTCCTTAATAGTAACTAAATTAATTAGTATTCGGTGTGTACTTATCATTAAATATGAACAAATCAGAGGTTATATAATTAACGCAATTGAATTATAAACACAATTTCCAATGTAAACAACGCAAAATGCTATGTATAACTTAGCAGGTGTACTACCTATATCGTCCATGTTGTTCAATTACAGCGCTATCGCTGTAGAATTAGATTAAATTCACTTCGCCACACATCACCGAACATTCTCTCGTCACGCCCGATGACCGTTCGAAACGTTTCGTATTTGGGCCGAACGTTAGCGGCCTCTCTTGTCGGTAATTAGTCCGAATGTGTGAATGTATTCGACGAGGTGTGGATGAGTCGCTTGCGTTCGGACACGATCGTTTTATTATGCGGGACGGTAGAACCGACAACTTTCCGTGCCGTTCCGAATATCTTGTCGGTAATTCGCCCAAACGTGTAACTCCCCGAATCATTCGGACAAATGCGTTCACAAGTGTTCCGACACGAGCGCTTTCTATCGTTTCGAATACTCTGTGTGGATGCAGCATTAGATACCATATTTTAAAGATATACAAGCATACTTTTAGCTTAGAAAAGGGCAAAAAAATGTAGCCGCTGGCTAATCTTTTAATTAATGAATTTCGGATTTAATTGAAAAATATGGTGACTAACTTCACGGACCTCCTTAAAGGGTGTGCATAAAATTATGTTCAAGTGTTTTCGATACACGCTCGCTTCACTCAAGGACTATAGAAATAATTAAAAATGCGATAACTTAATCTACGTACACGACTCTTTTAAAAAACACTTGTTTCGCCATCCCATGTTTAAATGCAAATTCAAGAGCGCATAAAATCCTTCATTCTTATCCACCCTCGGGTCTTTGAACGTTCAAATTCCCAAAGCTCACCACGACTTGAAAGTGGTATTGTTGTAGGGCGCGAACGCCATATCAGAAGCACGAAAATGTTACGACGCGCCTGTGTGTATGTACTTTGCAGACGCATTGACAGTGACACTTTGTTATGCTCCAACGAAACGATGCAGCCCCATCATCCAAAACTACTTTAGATAAAAAGCTCTTGGCTAAAACGCCAACAGCATGTGCTAAAAGTCACTTAATCCGTATGGCAAACATATACGTGATACTTCGTGTTAACCTGCTTCTGACTCTTCCAAACCGAACAATTTTATTTTCGGAAAGCTCAAATGAAAGCGTTTGGGACAAATTGAAAAACTTGCCAATTTTCACGTATCAAAGTGAAAAACATTAGGAAGCTTTAAAAGTAATTTAGATAAACCAACTTTGAAACTCGATACAACTGCAATGTAATCTTTGGAAAAGTTAACACTAGTAATTTGACACTCACACGAGAAAATTGGCACTTAGAACTTGAGGGACAGTCAGTTATTTTTAATTTCTTTTATTGTTGTTAAAATAGAATCTTTATTGATCAAACCACATAAGCATCCATCAATAAAACAGAGATAAGTAATCGAGGAGTTGGATTTCCCTACCTATCGAAGTTCCTGCTCAAATACAGCTGCTTCAGATAAGAATCAAATCCAAGACTTTCATGCAGTGATCTGTCAATCTTCACACTAAACCACAAACAATCAGGATGATTAATCTCCCTCTTTTACGTGGACAGCCCCTATATTTCAACATTGACCGACACCGTCGATAGGAGCGGACTAACCAATAAATTTTAACTTAGGGATTCCCAATTGGATTATTTTATTCGACAAATTTGACCAAATTTGACCTACATAAGCTCGAAATGCAGTTTCGGATTATTTTATTGCAAAAATTGTCCTAGGCGCAGTTGAAATGCCAATAAAGTTTAGTTTTGCAGCCAAAATCTTCTGTTTGAATTTGTTACGAATATGAAGAGTTTTTGCAAATGAAATGTTTGAAGCTTGATATCAAGTCACAACCCCCACTTTCAGATGGTCAATATTTACCTTGAAATATGTAAAAAAAAACTGGAATTTGAATGGTTACTTGAATAATTCACAACTGTATGGCACTGATGAGATCAAATAAGATAGAAACATATCTGTTATTGTTAGAATCTTGGTTTCCCAAACTTCTTTTTTCAATTTTCTGAAGAAACTCTCAGAACGGCGTTCACATTACGTGTGACTTGGTTGACAGCTTGCACAAAAATCATTTACCTCTACGATTAAAAACTGGACGTAAATCAACTTCATATTTTAATTGCAAAGGTTGGTAAGTTGAATATTTGGTTTTTATAAAATATGAAGCCGATTCGTTCGATTTCTCTAAACTAAGTTTTCTTATTACAAATTAATTATTTTCGCTGAGGTTTAAATATCATTTCGGACTTTAATTTTATGGTTATACAAAGTTTACAACAATAAACACATCAAGGCGACATTTGGTTCAGTCTACATTCGAGTTCCAACCCTTATCGTGAGCACAGACGCCACTATTTTGACCTGAAAGCATCGATTTTCCTATCGAGGAAATTCATTTGGTAATTATTATCTGTTTACCAGCATCAAAACTTAAGCAAGATCAATAATTTTTTGTTTACTCTATGTTCGATCTGAAGTTTTTCCCTCGGTTTTTCCTGTATAATTTTGGTCGTCAATTTCAAATATGACAATAGAAATTTTTTTATAATTTTCATTATAACTCGGGATCGCCCAAAAACAACTTTTAAAAAGCATTAAAGTAGTAATAGCTCGGCCTTCTGTTTCACACATCGTCTTAATTTTTGTGTGATTTTAAGAAAAACATAAACAAATTAGAGGAGAAGAGATGGGGCTAAGTGAGACAATTGGCTAACTTTTCAGCAGTACTTTTTTAAATTTAAATATTATTAAAATGCGAGGCCGTAGGCCGAGCTCTTTATGGATACACATCGTAGTTATTTTTATTATAATTTCCATTCTACCGAGGGATCGCCCAAAAAATACTTCTAACACAAATTACGAAGACCGATTGATGGTGAATAAATTACTATACAGGTAAGTCGTTTCCAGCTGACATAACATATAACTCGGCCTTCTGCCTCATCCGTCGTCTTAACTTTTGTGTGATTTTAACGAAAACAAACAAATTAGAAGAGACAAAGATGGGGCTCAATGAAACAATAATTATTATTGGCGCAAATTTGAACAGTATTTTTCGGAATATAGGAATCACTCAAATGCGAGGTCGTAGGCCGAGCTCAGTATGCATAGACATATTTTTTCATTCAACTGCGGAGTCGCCCAAAACAACGTCTGCAACAAATTACGAAGACGTTCGATTGATTGTGAATAAAATAGTATAGGGGCAAATCGCTTACGGCTGTCATAATAATATATAGCTCGGCCTTTTGCTTCGTATACAGTCGTAACTTTCGTGTGATGTTAATGAAAACATACACGCAAAAAATGTTAAGGTGATGGAGTTAAAGGGAACAATAATTAGAGTATTTGGAAGCAGTACTTTTCTAAATCTGAAACTTGCTAAAATGCGAGGCCGTAGGACCGAGCTCAATATGAATATAGCTATAAGTATAGGTATTTTTTATAGTTTTCATTCTTAGTTTTCATTTCACTTCTAATACGCCCGATCTATCGTACAAGAAATAGTATAAAAGCTATTCGGTTCTTCAGTTGACTTTACCTCCCTACATGCGTAATAAATGCGTGGTTGGCTTACGGTTGCGGTATATACCTTCGCATTTGTATGTGTAAAGAGAATAAAAGAGGCTACGAAAGACTACAAGCACTTTTAAGGAAAGTACCAGCATATTATATTGCTATGATTTTCTTCCCCACAGAACTATAACTAAAGCCTCAAAGTTAACGTTACGCCGGAGTAGAGTTTTCCTCTTTTACAGGGTCAATGGGTTCAACGGACGAAATAAAAAGAGAGTAATTCGAAAACCACATAATTTATTAAATGAAAATAATGAACTGTGAAAATTTGCATCAATTTTCTAAAGGCAATAAATTTGTCTTAAACCAAACGTGTTGATGTGTAATAATTCAGACATCCAGAATTACATTTAATTCCTCATTAAATTCAGGTGCTAAATTTGGATGTCCGGTTATTTGTGTATCGTGTAAAAATAGCAATTCAAATTTAACAAAGCATCTTTTTAATCAATCGATTGACAACACAAATCGTTGTTTTAAAATTGGATTCATTAAAATAAGAAAAGAACAAATTTTCTACCTTGTTACTATTCACTTGGTCTAGTGCATCACCAGGAAACAGTTGGCAACCATCTCTCTGTCTACTTGATCGGAAGTCGAAGTCGATAAAAACGAATTTTTATGGTGGGAATTTTGTTCCTTGTTACCCAAAATTGATACTATTGACAGGTAACACAACGTCGTTAATTGCGTACGCACTGAATTGTTATTAACACTTTACTTTATTCCAGTTACTAGGCGCTATTTTCAAATGAAAATCATACACAACCGTGTCACAAACTTTGTACTTCACAAATAAATACAGAAATGTTTTGTTTTATGTGTAAAATCTGTTACAAGTAGTGGTTTTCATGTAATTGATGCAAATATCACTTTCTTATCAGCCATATCAACTGATTACTGAATTTGAAATTAAATTAAATTAAATTACTCCCTTACTTGTCTGCTTTCAATGATGAAAATATCACCACAATATTAAAACATTAAAGTGCGAGACTGTAGACCGAGCGATGAATCTCATCCGTAACTATGTATTAGTTACTTCAGAAGTGGAAATGTTAACATACCCTTTTTTATTTATTTCAAATTTTCATTCTACCACAAGTAATTTCCAACATGCACTACGGAAACACCCGATTGATTGTGCATTATAATAGTAAAAGCAACAACGACCGGGGGGTTTGGGGGGTATGGAGTACCCCCCAGCTGAAACGAAGTAGCTACATGACATCTCAAAATAGAAAAAGTGCCAAATTTCATTCATGAAAAGACAACTTACTGTAGCTTGCTTGTACCTGGGGGGTATTCCATACCCCCCAGACCCCCCGGTTTCATTATTCCCCGGGTTAGGGCAAGCACTTTTGGGAAAAATAAACTAGTTACTCTTCTTATTATCACATTTATGTGTGTTTGTTATTTTACATTAGCCAGTACACCAATCTGTACAGATCTATTAGGTAGGGGGGAGATTAAGGATACCATATATAGCTCAGCCTGCTGCCTCGCACCCCATCGCATTTTTATGTGTAAAGGGAATAATAGAAGCTACAAAATATTAAAATATTACATGTACTTTTAAGGAAAACCTTGTAAGTCCCAGAGTATATTAAAACATTAAAATGCGAGATCGTAGGCCGAGCGCAGAATCTCATCCGTAACTATACTTCAGGAAATGTTTACATACCCTTTTTTATTTATATCCAATTCTCATTCTACCACAAGCAATTTCCAACATCCACTACCAAAACACCTGCTTGATAGTGAATATAATAGTAAAAGCAACAATGACCGGGGGTCTGGGGGTTGTTCCATACCCCCCAGCTGTAACGAAGTAGATAGATGACATCTTAAAATTGAAAAGTGCCAAATTTTGTTCTTGAAAAGACAACTTATTATAGCTTGCTTATACCTGGGGGTATTCCATACCCCCCAGACCGGTTATGTGACGTTTCGCTCCCGCCGTTTTGGTTTTCAAGTTTTTTTACAAAAAGGTTTCCTTTTTTAATTTGTTAAATATAATTGAAAAGAATAATTAATTGAAAATACCAATAGGAAAGTTTACAAAAGCAAAATTTAAAATTAACACAGACTACGAATATTTAGAAATTGCGATGAAAAATAATCAGTAAAATAATATTTATCAAAAAGAGTGAATTAAAATTCAGGAAATTCCTTTCGGAAAATTTAAATTTTAAAGAACTTCCTGCTTTTCTTTCATAATCGAATTCAAACTTTCATAATACAAACGGAATTTTGAAATTCGTCACAAATTGTTATTGCTATTTGCAGAATAACGGGATTATCAGGAATAATTTGAAATAATTAAAATACATTGAAAATTTTTGTGCAAAAATACAGCGCCAAATCTCTGGATGAAAGTTTGCATATGAATTGAACGAACGAACGAGCGAACGACCAAATTCTTTAATTAAGGGCCGATCTATTCATCTCGTCGTAAAGCGCATCGTAATTACGAACCCAATAAGTTTATAAGCGCCCTGCAAAAAATTTGGGTATATTCATCTTGTCGTAGCGTGTTCGTAGGTAGCAAGAACTTAATAAACAGGATCGATGTTTTCTTCTAGTTAGTATATGACAGAGTAGGATAGCGCTATAATATATTGTTATGAGAGAAAGAGATAAAATAGTTTTGGTCCAGGTCATTAGAAATGCAAGAAACCACGTCGAAAAACTACCTGAAACTACCCTCTCACAATCGTCTCGATTTCAACCCCGAGCATCCCTGATATGTGCAATTTGTACATTTTAACAGTTTATTTATCCAAAAGGAGTAAAGTGTATTTTCAATAAATCATAATTAAACAACAAAACTTTTGTTAAATCACTTTGTTAAAAAAGTGATTACATTTTTATAGTCCCAACAATTTAATTATCCTATTACTGAACTCTGTTTTTGTCTTGGATAAAATTAATATCATCTAAATTCTAAAAGATTCGTTTTGATCAATTATTTATCAAAAATTAAATTTCTCATAAATACAACACTCACAATTCTAGAAATTTTAAGTTAAAATCTGATTTGTAAAACATATTTGCCGCTTCAAGGGGCTGTTGAATTTATGTTAGCCGTAACCCATATTTACAAGGCAATAGTGGCTATTGGGATGTGAATAAACGTTTACGAACTGCTACCTTACCCGTAACGCTAATAGCTACTTTACGAAGAGATGAATAGATCGGCCCTAAGACTGTTTTTCTATTTTTTGACCTGGACGTTTTATCAATTATCCTGAAGTCGTGGATTTGAAATTATCAAACCTTACTTCTCCACTCGAATAGACCATTTCCTGTCTACATTTGACAACGCTTCGTGTCAAGTGGCCATTTATTCGTCTGCTAGAAACGAGACACACCACGACCACCCTGTATGTAGAAACGAGAACCCTCAGAATTATTCACCAAATTTTCCAACTTTACAACAATTTTGTAATTAATGAGAGCATTTAGAAGTTTAATTAAAACCTTTTGAACCTCAAATATCGACACAAATGCGTGTATTTATTGATAGATTTAATCGGGCGGTGGTTTATGTCCACGCACTTGAAAAAGCCACCCGAGTCACGAACTTCAATTCGAGCCTATGTTTTCATAAAGAATCAGTTTAAACTAATTAAATATTAGGCAAAGTCAAGGTGAACTAGCGGAATAATTTTGTGGTGTTGGTTCTAAATTAAGAAACGCGATTGTTTAGCAAATTTAAATGGCAAATTAGTTCTCTGCAAATGCAAGAAGTGGCAGGAAATTGTGTTAGGAATGGGAAATGATAGCGTAACAGCATGCATAATTTTGGTCATTTAGTAAATTTGCAGAGACGCTCTACCCAATAATTTTTAGATGTAATCTGCACAATCTGAGAGCCATTTCCGTTTTGCCACTAATAAACGTCTCCGCATAATGTTAATTTAATCAGCTAGGAAGAAACACAAGAAAATAATTAATTTGCTGGTACTACCGACTTATTGCCCTTTCGCATAACTTAAAACAGAAAAAAACCCCGAAAGGGTCGATGACTTCGTCCGAATCAACTGTACGTGGTCGGTCTTCCAAATTCAAGTTTGGTCTTTTTGATTTTTCCAAAGCTCATTTTCTCGAGGGTGGCAAGTATTACGTTACACCAAGTTGTTCAATGGAAGGTAACTTGATACCATCACCCATGAGTGACTCTCCGATTTATCATAAGTAATTTTTGAACTTTATCGATTTTTAAATTTGATATCCACACACAGGGTGAAAACAAAACAAGAAGTTAAATTTTAAGAATTACTTCGCAAGGGTAAGCGATCCATTTCGCCATTATTTGACAAGATAATATATGGAAGGGTATTAAGTGAAGAGGAAGAAGCTTTTTCCAGCAACAGTTTATCTACGCAATATAAATCGTAGATTGTGAGATTAAACATTACGGAAAATAAATCAAATGATCATTATAAATTAAAATTCCTTCAAAAATGATTAATCGGAAGACCAAACCCTTGATGCACATTTAATTAAACTTGCTTTTGTTATAAGCACGACGACGCACACTGGGCTGAAAAATGATGTAAAAATTTATTTTCCAATTAATGTTTATATAAAAAATTTTTTTAGTTGGTAATATTAAAAAAATCGCACATTACAATCGCAAAATTCGTTATGTTCTGGTGGATTGTTTTGCGTTTAAATGCTTATGAATATTAAATATGATTATATTAAACAGATGATACTCATAGCAATGCGTTTATTTTAAAATTTATAGGTAAAATAACGATTTTAGGGTTTATCTTAACTTGAACTTTTCGAGCGTTCTATAAAATTGTGAACTTTAAAATTTAGACCTGCGTTACTGTTACCTAAACATCTATATCGTGTATCAATTTCTCGCTGGAATGTTTGCCTATAAGGAAGATATTGTCATTTCAAGTTTTAATCTCTTAATTTTATGTACCAAATCCGCTCATTTTCGCTAAAATATGAAAGCTTTCATGCTTCAGAATCCATTGATCCGTATATACGATGAGATAATATGCCTATAAAGGTTTTGAAAATCGAGAAAATATAAATAAAAAAGGAAATAGAATAGAGAATTAGAAAAAAAGCAAATCAAATCAAGATGAATTATAATTTAAGAACAAATTATGATCTTTATTTATTACTTAAAAGCTCCCCTGACACACATCTTGATGATTACAAGAAACTTTTTGAAATGGTTACTTCCAGACTTGATATCAATTTTTGTGAATCAGAACTGAATACTTTAAAAACTAGTATTAGAATGCTTTGTTTGAAGCTGCGTAGGAAGTGGAAACAGTCCAACCGTACTGAAAAAATTTTTTTGGAGAACAATAATTCATGGTTGCATTCTGAGTTTAATTGGCCTCATTGTATAAGACTGAAAATTAAAGATATGGTAGAAAAGACCGAATTTATTCAATATAAGGATACGCAGGAGCTCATGTGTTCTACAATCAGGAGTATGTACAACAATGGACTTAACGATGTTGCAAGGATTTTAGAACATTTACAAGAAAATCCTGAATTTGTTATAAAAATAAGAAAAATTCTTGATGATAAATTTAAACCTGTCGTGTACTCGAAAGAGTACTCGAAAGAGTAGAGAAACCCGATCTAGAAAGTTTTGCAGGGAAGCATCCAACGAAGATATTTTACATAATATGCTAATATCTTCAGATCCTTTTATATCAAGTATTCGGCCATTTCAGAAAAGACAAACAAAAAATCTTTTACCCGAAACTTTGGAATTACTGGAATTAACTCCAGAAATTGAATTAACAGACGCTACTGAAAGCGATACAAATTAATAATTATGTAGCTACTAATAATTTATTTTCATATATTAATAAAAATTAATTTAAATTAGTTTAAATCAAATATAAATTTGTTTAGGTGGGTTCTGGTAACAAAACTAATTTTAAATTTTCGCTGATAGGTAACTCTTTTACGCTATGTATAATCAATGCAACAATAATAAATTATTATAGTATTTTCTAACTATAATTGGTTAGTTTTTAATACGTGATAGTAAATTAATTGATATATTTTAATAATTTACTAATCTAATTCCTTTTACGTGTTACAAATATATTTGATATACATTTATATTTTCATTTTTTTCATATTTTTATGATGAAAATGAGCGGATTTGGTACATAAAATTAAGAGATTAAAACTTGAAATGACAATATCTTCCTTATAGGCAAACATTCCAGCGAGAAATTGATACACGATATAGATGTTTAGGTAACAGTAACGCAGGTCTAAATTTTAAAGTTCACAATTTTATAGAACGCTCGAAAAGTTCAAGTTAAGATAAACCCTAAAATCGTTATTTTACCTATAAATTTTAAAATAAACGCATTGCTATGAGTATCATCTGTTTAATATAATCATATTTAATATTCATAAGCATTTAAACGCAAAACAATCCACCAGAACATAACGAATTTTGCGATTGTAATGTGCGATTTTTTTAATATTACCAACTAAAAAAATTTTTTATATAAACATTAATTGGAAAATAAATTTTTACATCATTTTTCAGCCCAGTGTGCGACGTCCTCGCTGTAGTTGCAAAACACGCAAACAAAATTGAAAGGGATGCAATTTCCAGGCTTTTTGCCAAAATTAATTTCAAATCTGTGCATTTGAGTCTTTGACCAAGAGGAAATTAAATTTTATTTTTGCAGAATCGTCGATATGTCGAGTCGGATATGATCGACCCCGTTAATCTAGCTGCGATTAATTAACCACGTTGTATTTATCTGATGATGTGTCAGTTTGAATCAAAATGCAGGAACTGAACCATTTTTTACTTTTTAGCTTAATTATACCATACGAGGGCTTTCCAACAACTTTTTTTTGTCGAATAACTTGTATTTCTCAGAAAAGCACTCGCAACTGGAGTTTCCTTCATAAAACAAGAAGAAGAGCTTCAGTGTAACTTCCTAGTTAAACATACATGTTTACCAATGATTTGGAAGTTTTGTGAAAGTTTTCCTTGTAATGAAAAGCAAATACGAAGCTCTTGCGAACACAGCATAAACTTGGTTCGTTTACGTAATTTTTTTCCCATTAATTTGGATATACTGCGATTGCAATTAATTAAGTTCTATCTGATGCTGTACTTACTAATTTTTTAATTTGTACTTTCAGAGTTTGACATATATTTATAATGAAAATTGACATAGTGAAAAACCTTTTCCAATCATACCTTAGATTCAGATAAATTCACGACATCTGTGAGAATCGAACATAGCCCCCCCCCCCAATAATGGTAGGTCGTTTGCCATAACTTACCACGCTGGTCAGACAGATTTTTGATTTTAGTTTACGGGCGTGCTCTCCAAAGCACGGAGACTTGACCATACAAAAGGTTGACTCTCCTCATGTTTGAACCCGGTACCCCGCATTCGCAGTTAATCACGTTAGCTGCAAGACAATGACCGTCTGAAATCGATGGCCTACTACAATCAAATAATTTTTGAATATTTTTCCTCCCGTTTAAAACAATTTTTCTGTTTGGGATGGGATGCGAGGCCGCAGGCCGAGCTATATATTATGACAGTCGTAAGCGAGTTGTTTATACTATTCAATCGGGAGTTTTCGTAGTGAAATTTATTGTTCATGGAGAAATGAAAATTTAAATAAATAAAAACAAGGCATGTAAAAATGTGAGTCTACCCCTGACAGAAACATGACAACTTTCTAAAATTGATAACGAGGCAAATTTCATTGTTGAAAAGTCGTCAAGTTGCTTAGTTATAACTGGAGGGTATTCCATACCCCCCAGACCCCCCGGTTATGAGGGGTATTCTCTAATATGGTCTAAGTTCCGTAGCACCCTGATTCCACCTGTCGTCGAGCATGACTTAATAGCTTACTACGGGCGTTTATAACAGACAGACAGACAAATCTGTTATTTTAATGGTATGGAATATCCCCAGTTAGAAGAACGGAATATTCCATACTCCCTAGCCCCTCGGTTCCTTAGAGAATACCTCCAGCAGTTAGGAAGCAACAAAACGATTTTTAACTATTGATAACAACACAAAATACTTAATTAAAAATTAAATTGTTATGAGATGCTTGAGACCGGGAGGTCTGGGGGTATATAATAACCCCTAGTATCATGAAATCAAAAAAAAGACTTTGTAAAATTGATAACGAAGCAAAATTTAGTCGTAAAATGTCGTTTTGTTGCTTACTTATACCGCATCATTAATAGTTTACTTCGAGCGTTTCTAACAGACAGACAGATAAATCTGTAATTTTCATCAAGTCCCTTATTATAGGGCGTTGTGTTTAAAATTAAAATGTGAAGAAATGTGAGTGAGACCGGGGGGTCTGGGGGTATGGAATACCCTCCAGTTGGAAGAAAGGGATATTCCATACTCCCTAGAACCCATGAAACTTAGACACCCTCATAGGGGATATCCCCAACAGTCAGGAAGCAACAAAACGATTTTCCAAAATTATTAACGCCGCAAATTTAAATCTATAGAAATCACTTTCTGGCTTCCAAAAATTAAAACGTAGTGAAATGCGTCAATACGTGAGACCGGGAGGTCGGGGGGGTTATATAATAATCCCTTGTATCATGGAATCAAAAAGAAGACATTGTAAAATTGATAACGAAGTAAAATGTACTCGCAAAATGTCGTTTTCTTGCTCACTTATACCTGGGGGTATTCCATACCCCCCAGACCCCCCCGGTTCCTAGATGCCTTCCAGATTAGGCATAAAAAGTGTAATTGTTCTTCTACATGTTAATGTGGACCAATATTGTTTTGTTAAATATTTTCAAAAAATTCTCAAGGTTTCTATATTTAATTTACTAATTATGGTAACTTGACAAGAAAGTTAAATCTAAGAGGTAAAAATGAGATTTTTGAGAGCGATGAAAGAATGCACGAGCCAAGACAGATTTAGAAACATCGGGATTAGAGAAGGGCTAAGAAACTGCAGTATTGGAGATAAACTAAAATAAAATAAAAGCAAATGGTCACAACATTTGGACAGAAGGAAGGAAGAAAGAATACCAACACAAATAAAACTATATATTCCGAAAGGGAGGAACTAAATAACTAATAGGTGCATATGTCTCACCCCCCCTCCAAATCGAATTCAGAGTAAAATTGGTGTCAATCGTTAGAGCCTAAATGAGCGTCCATTTTTTTTGTGCTTCAACCGTCGCGGGGTTCATTTCTTTTGTTAAATATTTTCAAAAATTCTCCTAGTACCCAGATTCCACCTGCCGTCGAACTTAATAGCTTACTTCGAAAGTTTCTAACAGACAGACAGACAAATATATTATTTTCATAGGAAGCGTAGTTAGATTCGTGGGGTAAGAGCGTTACAGCCCCTTATTATAAGGCGCTGAGTGTAAAGTTAAAATGTGAAGAACTGCGTTCGAGACCGGGAGGTCTGGGGGAAAGAAAAGGATAATCCATACTCCCGGCAGTTATTTTCATTAGTAGAGTAACTAGACTCGTGTGCTAAAGAGAGCTACAGCTCCTTATTACAGGGTGCTGTGGGTAAAATTAAAATGTGAAAAAATGCGTGCCAGACCGGGGGGTCTGGGGGGTATGGAATACCCCCCAGTTATAAGGAAATGGTATTCCATACTCCCCAGATCCTTCGGTTCTTAGGTAGGTTCCAGTTTAGAGGAAACATTTTTCTTTTACGTAAGTAAGTATAATAAAACTGTTATAGGGTAGACTAAGCCTTCCCCCCAACTACGCCAATTACTAGTATATTGTGGTAAGTTGTGGACCTAACCTAAAAGTGACTAAATTATGTTAAAGTTAAATTAAAAAACCCGACCTTTAACCCGATAATCGGACATTCGTATGTGAGGCCACAATTTCTGTTTGTTCAGTGGGGACCACGTGACGACTGATAAACGTTATTTTAAATCATCTTCCTTATCGCCTACGTCGCCCTTTTCGTTCGTCACTGTGATCATCATCTGCGAAGGTTGATCGTACCTGTTTGGGATCATAATACCATTTCCACCATCAAGGGATTTTCCTGTAGCTTTAGCGCAGCTCGCTATTAAATATCTTATGGTCGTGGCAGCTAACGACGTGGGAACAGATTTTTGTTATTGAGTATTCAGGAGATCAGTCTGCTTCAAGGCTTAAATTCCATCCAGATGAAGAGGATTTATATCCTGATTTTTTACAAAGTGATGGAATGATTAAATATGGCAATTTCTTTCATCCTCCTTGATGATGGATCATGGTTTGTTTTTTTTTGGGATATCGAGGGATTGTTTTATCGCAGTTGTGGTTTGAGACCGTCTCACCTCTCGATCCCAAGTAGCCGACACAGCTATCGGCGTAGATTATTTTGTGTGCTTCAATCATTGAATTCCACCAAAAATATACTAGAAACCATAATTTAAACTTTCCCTTTAAATTTCGATGATTCACGAATGTAGTGGTGGATAGACTAGCTAGGATTTAATTCCTTTCATTCGCGTAATTTGCATCGCACGCATATGAGGGATATTTTTATCTTGTGAATATGATTATTGTTAAAAAAAAATCGAAGAGAGGTCAACAGTTGAATTTATTTTGATTGGTTACAAAATTAAGAGAACTAGACAAAAACTTCCTTTCCTGGTCCATTTCGTTCGTTTGTTCGCTAAACAAGCAAATAAAAACTTAAGGTCGACAAACTTAAAAATAAAGAAGAAGAAAATTTTTTTTAGATTAAATGAAAAAGTAGCTCCATAAACGAAGCCTAAGAATTTTCGTGTCGAATAACGCAAAGCACAAATTAAATTTGAATTTTGGTAGTTGAATTTTAATTAACGAAAGAAAATATTAATGAGATATCGATCTTGGTAAAAATTTCACCGCACGTAAATTTTAACGATGAAAATTATATTATGGAGCGATGACTTTCGGGAACATCACAAATATTGTGCGGTAACAAACTAAACAAACCTTCCGTCCATCGACCGGATTGTTTAGTTTCTTAATTTACATACACTCCAAATTATCCCTTCACTGACCACGAAGCGTATAATTTGGGTTTGAAAATTATTAAATTTTGTTATCCAGTTTTTGACGCAATTTACTTAATTAATTAGACACCTCCTGTATAATATTTGACAAAGACATTAGTTCTACATTAACTATTTGAAAACTACAACTTTACCAAAGCTTTAATTAAATGAAAATAGAAATTACAACTAAAGGAAATTGTTGGAGCAAATATCAAGCGGTTGGTTTAACCAAACTCGGAAACTTTTATTACAATTTACGGTGACAATTAATATCGATCGCCGTGTCAAATATAATCGACGCTAATTAATGTTATTATCTTGGCACAAAATCTTCCCTTAAAAAAATTTTAATCAGTGAGGGTTTAAACATAACCATCAGAAGTGGGATGCAAAAACGTTAAAGTTACAGTTTCAATTTTTTAGCTACCCTTAACTCGGTCTCGATTGAATTACTTTTACAATTTTTCTATTATTAAATTTTTTTATGGAAATGAAAAATTGCACGATTTGTTTGTGAAAGCTTCCATTAATAAAAATAATTTATAATGCAAGCATGTAAAAAGTAAAACGTTCGGAATTTTTTGTTAAAAAAAAAACAATTAAAATTCATTTGCTAATTAAATGAAACGATTTATGCAAATAACTTGTAGCAGATTCTGATCTAAATTCCGAGGTTCGATACTGAGTGAGAGCCACATTATTTTGCTTGCTTACCCCTTCAACATACAACAGCAAGAATTCCTTCGAGTGTTTGCAGAAATATATTCCTTAAGCACACT
The DNA here is from genome assembly GCA_958510855.1 of Rhagonycha lutea. NCBI lineage: Eukaryota > Metazoa > Arthropoda > Insecta > Coleoptera > Cantharidae > Rhagonycha > Rhagonycha lutea. The sequence goes on from OY294041.1 coordinate 32,645,030, forward strand.
ATCGCATTATAAAAAATTTAACAAAGGAAGATTTGAACGTCTCCGTTGTCGTGTTCCATTGAAATCGAGTAGAAAGGATTATCCCGGCATAACTCCCATATTTAAAGGATTTCACGTTCATAATGAAGTACGATTTCGATAAGTGTGCATAAGCTTGATTAAGTCTTTTATTGTTGTAATGTTCCCAAAGGACTCTTTTATCTAAGCAAAACGCGAAGTGTTTAATTGTGCAATCACATGGTTTCCAGCTTATCTCTTCATCGGTGACCCTAATTTTTGATCACCGAAGCGTCAAAGTTTTACCTATTCCGAGCTTCTTTCCAGCAAATAAAGCTAAACTCGGTCAAGCCAAAACTATAAATTTAACCAAAAATGTCCCGACTGTGCCATAAAATTGTTCAATCTTCCTAAATTATACTCATAGTGTCTTAGTCTCTTAGTGTACCAACGCGATTGCTAATATTATTTTTATAAGTGATTGAATTGTTGAAATTAGTGAATGAATTGATTTTATGAATTCTTCAAATCAAAATGTTATTTAAAAGTTGCTCCAAAAACATCCTCAAGTGCACTATCAAAATATGTAATTTTCCAATAATTTGAGCTAATCGAACGCAAAAATGCACAAGTGATTAAAAATTTTTAGAATTTTGTCCCAACAAAAAGAATTGTCATAGCCCTTCTACTCTCTAAAGAAGCTCCGTTAGCAGTTACTGCTAATTTTTGCCTAAAATCTTCATAATCAGGTGCATTTGAACAAAAGTAGTCTGATTCTTGTCTTCCACAAGTGTATTCCACCCTTATATTTCTAGTATTTAATACGATTTAATATGAACTGTAACGTCCGATGCCATATGGTTTCCTAACCAGATGCATTTTGAATAACCTTGTCAAATCTTTGCAATATGAATATTTAATCACCTAGTGCCAGTTATTTCCCCAAAATTAGCCTATAAGTTTTAACTGAAGAATTCACTAGTTTCGCGTTCTAAAACTGAAAATAAAAGCTGGTCCCCATTAACATCAGGGACCATTGAGGGTTACGCGGTGTTGTTTTTAAGGCACTAACTCAGATTTTAGGTGTGCTTGGCAAACCCAACCACCGAAACTTTGTTTACAATTGGGGGGTATGTAAAAAACTGACGAAAGCAAATCATTGCATAAATTATTGATCCTCGTAATAGCATAAAAATGCTATAATCCAGCTAGTTATAGACGAGAACAGCTTATCGGGGGGGGGGGGGGAGCTAATAAGATTTTGTTATTACAAATAATAATCTAAAATAATCCCAATTAATTAAAGTAATCGCTCGGTAATCGTTAACAACCTTTGTTATACCTATTATTATTACCTATTATTAGCAATAATATCACTAATTAATAACTAATATTTTTTTAAATATTATCGCTTAATACAATCATAATGGCCTTGGAGATATGCCGACCCCCCCCTCCCGGTTCCTAAAATATGTTCTGTAAGATGGACTAACTCTCTTAGCTGTCGTTCCCTCAAGCTGCGTTTCAGATTTTATCTAACATCGACGTGCGTCTGATTAATAATAGCTTACTTCGACCGTTTCTAACAGACAGACAGACAAATCTGTTAATTTCATCAGGAGCTTAGCTAGGCTCGTGTGTTAAGAGGGCTACAGCCCCTTATTATAGGGCGCTGTGCGTAAAATTAAAATGTGAAGAAATGCGTGTGAGACCGGGGGGTCTGGGGGGTATGGAATACCCTCCAGTAAGAAAGGAAAAAGTTATCTGGTGGCTTACTTAAAACTGAAAAAGTGATGAAATACGTGAACCGGGAGGTCTCGGGAGGTATGGAACAATCCCTAGTATCATGAAATCAAAAAGAAGACCTTGTAAAATTGATAGCGAAGCAAATTTTATTCGTAAAAAGTCGGGAAATCTAGGTGAATCAGAGTACCCTTCAGGTTAGGAAAAAAATTTACCTTTGTTGATTTCATGCAACTGGAGGGTATTTTATACCCCCCAGACCCCCCAGTTCCTAGATGCCTTTCAGACTAGGACATAAAAGGAATTACAATGTTATTTTAGGTATTGGATTAATGTAGAGTAGACCATCATTTCTCAAAGTTTTTTGTGTCGCAACCCCCTAAAAGAACAGAAAATAATATAAAAACAGCTCCCAATCCCCTCAGCAACAGGAATGACCGTATTTTACCCCTTAACCCTTAAAAAGCCAAACAAGCAGCCATACTACTTACCCTTAATCCTGATCGCGCCCCCTTACAGTTTGGCTATCCAAGTATCCCCAGGTGGGGGGGGGGGGTAAGAGGAGTCACCAAATTCCAGAGAGACCGCGAAGAAGTTCAGGGAGTCACAAAGAATAAGCATAGCATTTTATTATATTGACTTTTAAGGGTTAAAAAGTAAAATAATATGCATTCCTATTTTTGATAAGGTCGCGAGCTTTTTGTTTTATTTTTAGCTAATTAGGGGGCACAATACAAAAAGGTTGAGAAATGATGATGTAGACCAGTGATCGGCAATATTTTACGTGGGGATTAGTGCGTGCAAATTCACTAAAAGAGCTTCTTTTTAACTAAAAAAATTTAAACTTCGCGGGCCGCGGGTTGCCGACCCCTGATGTAGACCATAATTTTTTTGTTAAATATTAAAAAAAAATTTTAAGCAAAAAGTAAAAAAAATATTTAAAAAAGATCCATCCCAGATTTTACCTATTGTCGAGCGCGTGTGATTATGATTAATCGTTTACTTTGAGCGTTTCTAACAGACAGACAGAGCTGAGCTTTTCATCCTTAGCGTATTTAGACTTTTATGTGTTAAGAGGAATTACAGCCCTGTTATTATAGGGTTTATGCGTAAAATTAAAATGTGGAGAAGTGCGTGTGAGACCGGGGGGTCTGGGGGGTATGGAATACCCCCCCCCCCAGTTATAAGGAAGCAGCATAACCAATTTTCAAAATTGACAACGACGCAAATTTAAATCTTTAAAAGTCATTATTGGGCTAACTTAAAAATTAAAATTAAAATTTGAAGAAAAGCGTGCGAGACCGGGGGGTCTGGGGGGTATGGAATACCCCCCAGTTATAAGGAAGCAACATAACGAATTTTCAAAATTGATTGCGACGCAAATTTGAACTTTTTAAAAGTCATTTTGGGGTTTATTTAAAAATTAAAGTTGAAATATGAAGAAGTGCTAGGGAGACCGGGAGGTCTGTGGTTCCAAAACGGAAACTTTAGAAATTGATAAGAAGTAACTTTTATTCGTAAGTAGACGATTTGCTGCTTATTTATACTTGGGGTGGGGGGTATTCCATTTTTGTATTTCATTTAATAATTATGAGAAATAAATTGATGTTTTTTTGTAAAATATTTTCAAAAATTCTTTTAAAATAATTAATAATTTCGGTGTTCTGATCAATATTAAAAATAGAAATTAAATACTTTTTGGTAGGAAATAGAATTTGTAAATAAAACTGAATTTTACCGTAATTATTAAAGGTTTCTTCCTGTATATACGCCTCCCACTCCCACCCCTATCTAGGCCAGTCATTGTAGCAAAAAAGGTATGAAAATTGCAAAAGTTTTCAAATTTTGAGACAACATTGAAGGAGGTAAAAAAAATAATAAATCCGAATTTGCACCCTTTTCTACCCCCCGGAACATTGTTAAATTAAAACAACCGAAATTCCGAAATTTATGCAAACCTTGGAGAACATTTTAATAATTAAAACACATCTTCAATAAAGTTTGCACCCTGCTACAATGACCGAAACATCGCAAACAGTAGCTTACTAATTTTTTTTTGTGTATCCTGTCGAAAAAAATTGCATCGCGAAGGGTCTTGATTGAAGGTTTATCCTCAACATATTTAGTACTGTCGTAATGACATGTCTTCACGACCTCTCGGAAAAGTGCTTCCACATCACATCCGTGGGTTTATTTTATTATAAAACTTTTACTTATTTCACACTTTCTTTACTTAACTTAATCTATAACTCAAAAGGCATTGATATTAGAGAAATAAAGTTGTAACCTAACTTATAGATAAGTTCACGTTCTTTAAAAAAGATTTTAGCCATTCACTCTGACAATTCAATAGTTTCGGTGCTATGGCCATTTAAAGTTGAAATTTAATAAATTGCATTAGAAAAAAATTTCCTAATGAAAATTACCTACAGGCGCAGCTAAGTTCAAGTGCTCGGGGGGGGGGGGGGGGGGTAATAGCCTTTTCGCGCAGTGCACCTTGTGGAACACAACGGGTGAAAACCGGGGGGTCTGGGGGGTATGGAATACCCTCCAGGTACATAAGAAAAATAAGTCTTGAAAAGTTGTCATGTTTCTTATTTCAAGCGGAGGGGGAGGAAGCTATTCCCCGGGTTTACGTTCTAGTGTGGGCTAAAAAGAATTTGAAATGCGCTAAACCACCTATAGTACGTCTTCGTTTTTAGTTAATATGTCATGGTATGTAAACCGGTGAGTCTGGGGGGTACTCTAGCTGTAAATGGTCTGTCTTGTTTACAACTGGGGGGGGGGGTATTCCATATCCATTTTAGCCCTGCCACCACCTCCCTCAGTTACGTCCCTATAATTTTCTAACGTTTAACAACGAAGTGACGTAGGAGATTTTTTTAAACTTGAACTGTTCTTATATTTTTAGTTTTATCCTTTCCTATAACAGAAGAATTTCGGATCCTCTTCATGAAATCTTTTGGGGAAAAAACTTTAAATTTTATCGTATTTTTAAGTTATTTCCTTCCGAATAAAAATTTAAAAAATATTTTTATAGCGTCCGAAGAGCGAAAAACAACTGTCATTTTTTAAAATGGCTGGTATGTACTGAAGAAAATACTAGTCCATATTCAGGTTAATAGATCAAACTCCATCTTGAAAAAATTTAAAATATAACTTCAAGAAAAACCTTTCTGATGCAAAAAATATGCGGAATCACCTTCACCACTCTATCTCAAGTTTTAGGAAGGAAGTTGCTTTTTAAATGAAGAAGCCACAAAGTGTGCACTTGAACTTACAGAATCGTCTTCCTGATGCAAAAAGAAGTCGATCAACATTTTCGTGTAATTTTGCTAAAAACTCGGTTACGTGAAAACAAAAATTTTCTGTAGAAAAAGCAAAAAAGTTTATTTCAGGGAGCCTCTCAGGTGTATTGGTGTATTCAAAATTTTCTAGCAATCACCCTCAATTTCAAGCTTGAATATAGCAGAAGCGTCACAACTGGATATTTCTCTATTTGCTAGTTTACTCAGGATAATGTATTGTGGGGTAAAAAGTTTCTCACTGCAGGGAAAACTAATCTCCATTAGAATTTAGTTCGTTCGTATTTTGCAACTGCTCCTCGGATGCTATTAAATCTGTCTGCTGCTGACATGCATTGTACATTTGCATCTTCCAGTTCCAGAAGGTACAATCACATTATTTTTTAAAATCGATCTTTTTATCAGGAAATAATTTCCAGTTGAACGAACAAAATTATTTTATAAAAATTTGGGTCAATTTTTCCTATTATCATAATATCTCTGCATGTTACGATATTTACACCGAGGAACCGAAACAATACCAAACAATTGAAGATATGCAAACAATAGCATCGAGAGCTTGATTACCATATGAAAGAAGCATTTTCCATTTCCAATTGAAAACAAACAAAGCGTTTAATTATCTTCTATGTAATCTCAAATCCAAAGCTCTAATTTTCCAGTATCTAATAAATTTAATTAAATTCGAGAAAAATAATCTCTAAAGTATGCGTCATCAAAGTCATCTTTATGGAGGAATAAGCGCAACATTCCAACTTTCCTTTTAGGTCCCCTAAAGTTTCTTTCCCTTACATGAGTCGATCGTCTTACGCTTGTTTTCCCTTTTATTGCCTTGTCGGTCAACGTTAAATTGGCCCTTGGATTTTGAGTGAGTTTGACTTTTTAACCTGGAATTCCTGATCGATTTTTTCAATTTCCCGCTTCGGATTGATGAGACTTGCTCGGAGTGTTGCATAATTTACGATTTTAATTAGGCCAAAAGGACCTAAACGAAGTTATAACCACTCACATGTAAGATTAGTGGTTTACATCTCCTGACGCCTTTCGTTTGACGTGTCCCTTCTCAAACTATTTCCTTTTATGCAAAGAGAAACCGTAACAAATTTTACCGTACGCAAAGTGTAATTTATATAATTAATTTGTTTACTTTGCAACAAAATTTGCTTTCATTTGATTAATTATGTCACATTTCGAAACATTTGACCTGGGTGTGTTTTCGACTAAAATTTTTGGTTGCTCAAAGCGATCGCAGAGAGCGATTTTCTTTATGGAGGAAATGTAACACGATTAGGGTGAAAGACATATGGTGGTTTATTTCATAATATTCATGTATAACAAGTTTTGTAACGAGGTTACCATCTCACCAGAGCAAAAGTGATAATATAGGGGAAGGTGGGAAACTTCCAAAAATTTAAAAACAAATTGCTCTAGCACCTCGCATCGCGTGCTTTTTCAACTTTTCTTCGGCATCATTCATCACCGAAACTATTAAAAATTACGAGCAGGAGCAGGGGTGCAATTTTAAAAATAAATCTCAAAGATCGGCGCATTTGATGGGCGTCGTTCTTGTTATAGACTAAAGGTGCACCTTCTAATTGAAAAACGTGAAACAGAAGAGTTTCAAGTTTCTATCCCATTTCGCAAAGTGTAAAACTCCCCCAATGAATTATCAACAGCGACATTTATTGTTCTCGTTTCCATTTTACTGTTGTTCTTTTTATATCTTCTAGTGTCTTAGTTACCGGCAGGAAAACTTCCGTAAAAGTCAAAATAAAATGAAAACAAATTGAAATTGTTTACATTTTGTGTACCAGAGGTTCGATTAAATTGTTCTAAGTCGACAGGGGGTGGGGGTGGCTGTAAGCCGCCTTAACTCTATTTGAATACTCCAGCGTTTCTGCTCTACAGGAGAAATTGTTGATTTATTAAAATTTTCTTAATTTATACCGACAAAGCAGAATTGAGAAGTTTACTTTGCGTATGCTTGAAGGAAGAAGTGATTTGTATTGCTAATGGTATTTTCAAATATGCAAATTTATAATCCGCTCTATTAATTACGTTACAACTACAATATTTAAGATTAAACACAAAGAAAACTTAGAATAATTTGAAACTGTCACTTTCACTTCAGGTAGGTACTCAAAAATTCAGGAAATTACCGACGAAGTAGTTTTCATATTCATTTAATGTACAGGATGAGGCATTTCCTTGGTTTGTTTTGCTCCTTTAGAAATTAAATTTGGTAGATCCGCGCTCACGTGATTTAAAACTAAAAGAATGTTTAAAAGAAGATCACCGTTGTCAAGGAAACGATAAAATGAACAAAAAATATATCTTGAATATTTTTCCTAACGTTAGTACTACTTTAGAAGCAATTGCAATTTAAAGTTTATCTGCCATAAGTTTATCTCTGTTCTCGATTAGTTCGTTGATTTACCACCCTAATTAATAATTTACGTTTTTAGTTTAAATTTATTCCTATAGATGGCGATCTGCAACTTTCGAATTGACTAGATAAGCGTATTTTCGCGAGGATCCCGGTTAGTACCGCTCGGTTACTTTTGGTCAACTTTGGTTAGTCCCCCACCACAATTTCTAATTTAACATAACCTCAAATCCTCGTCTTTAGAACGTTTAGAACCACTTCCAACTTTAAAATTTAAATTGTGGCGCACATTTGTACTAGCAAAGCAACCGCAAAAAGTAACCACTGATTTTGAGCGGTCGTCTTTGGTTAACTTTGGTTGGGTAACTTTTTAACCAAAAACTACCTCCCCTCTAACCGTTCGTCGCTAAAATTACATAAAATCTAACCGGTTACTTTTGGTTAACCAAAATGCCTCGCGAAAATACGCCTCATTAGTGATGAAGTCAAAACCTCTAGTATCCATTATGATTAAGCACTGCTTAATCATTTATTTATTTAGGGGGGGGGGTTATTTGACAATATTTACCTCAAATAATGGTATATTACGTACTAAGCTTGAAAAGTCCTTTTGCACTAACCTCGTTCTAAAGATATTAAAGCCTCTTATGGTAGGATGCCGCAAGTAAAATGTGAAAAAAATGGGAAGTGTAGCCGGGAGGTCAGGAGGGTACGGAGTCTTTTTTGCATTTTTTGGGAAGGGTTAATACTTTTCTAACCGGAAGGGTGACTCCATCACCCGTTAGTTCCACCAGTGATGGCAACGATGGAACCATAACGGAAGATCCTGCCATGAAACTTTTTAAATTGTAGATGTGGTTATCAATTTCTTGATAAATCTGAGTTTTGATATGAAATCTTAACCATTTTCAATTCCCTAAAGAAAAACTTTTGTTTAACACCTTTCCAGAAATAAATTTTAAAGCTTAATCATTAGAAGCAAGTAACCCAGTTTGACATTGTCTTGATTATTATTACTGTTCCAAAATTGCGAATTTTCATGAAAAGTCTATCTAAATGCTAATTTTATATCATCCCAAAGAGAAAGGTACATCCGGAGTTTCTCCAAGCAGTACAATAACAAGAACCACGAGTAGATAGGCTATGAGGTCCCTCATCCACAGTTTCTCAAATTTTTGAAAATCCAAATGTAATAACTAATAATCAATTGAAGTATTTGTGTCAATTTCAATAACTTAAATTGAAACTGTTTTTGACATATCATGACATACATAAAATTTTGAACATTTTTTCGAGTTATAGATTAAATTCGATTAAATTAAATACAAAAATGTTGAAAATTCAAAATTTTAATTATTTCTTTAGAATATTTTGAAAATATTAAACAAAATAATATTGGTCCACATTAACGCAATATCTAAACGAACATTTTAATTTTTTTATTCCCAAGTCTGGAAGGCATCCTGGAACCAGGGGTATTCCATACCCCCCAGGTATAAGTAAGCAACAAATCGACTGTTCACGAATAAAATTTGCTTCGTTTTCAATTTTACAAAGTCTTCTTTTTTGGGTATTCTAACTGGTAACTGTATGGTAACTGTTGGGGTATTCCCTAGGAGGTTGTCTAAGTTCCGAGGGTTCTAGGGAGTATGGAATATCCCTTTCTTCCAACTGGAGAGTATTCCATACCCCCCAGCCCCCCGGTCTCATTCGCATTTCTTTACATTTTAATTTTAAACACAACGCCTTATAATAAGGGGCTGTAGCCTGATGAAAATTACAGTTCTGTCTGTCTGTTAGAAACGCTAGAAGTAAGCTATTAATCACGCGCGCTCGACGATAGGTAAAATTGAAACGCAGCTTGAATGAATGAGAGCTAAGAACTTAGTTTAGTCCATCTTATAGAACATTCGTTATGAACCGGGGGTTTACATAATATCTCCCAAGCCATTATGATTGCATTAAGCAATCCCCCCCCCCACTCCCCGATGAAAATATTTTTAGTGATCAACATTCCAATTTAGTAAACCTAGAAGCTTAAAAGAAGAAAGTCAAACTGAAGAAATTTTTGGGCAGTGAAATGCTTCGTTATACTTCATTATCATTAACGGATACTCTCATCCAATTTTGGGTAAATTAGTTTGTCTACAATTTTAACATGTAAGTCTAAAATTCACGGTAGTAGAGGAGCTATGAGGTTTCTCATCCATTTTTCTTGAAATTTCACCAGTTTCAATTTAAGTTATTGAAATTGACACAAATACTTCAATTGATTATTAGTTATTACATTTGGATTTTCAAAAATTTGAGAAACTGTGGATGAGGGACCTCATAGCCTATCTACTCGTGGTTCTTGTTATTGTACTGCTTGGAGAAACTCCGGATGTACCTTTCTCTTTGGGATGATATAAAATTAGCATTTAGATAGACTTTTCATGAAAATTCGCAATTTTGGAACAGTAATAATAATCAAGACAATGTCAAACTGGGTTACTTGCTTCTAATGATTAAGCTTTAAAATTTATTTTTATATAATTTTAATCCTATATCTGAATATTGGAACAATTGGAGAGAAGTTATCAGAAATAGAAGGAAAACGATGGAAGTGCACGCTTTTGTTGTGTTGTTTCTTTGGGCTATTATGATGAAACAAACAATCGGGTGGTCAATATGGATGTCTTTTTGAGAAGATAAAAAAGTGTACGCGGTGGATAATTTTTTGTATTGGATGCCTTCGTTCGTTCCCTCAGGCTGTTCCGACGGAAAACCATCAAAGCAAAGCCAACCTTTTCGTTTGTACCTTTAAAAATTTCTGTTTCAACAAAAATATTTGTTTAGTCGAAACGACGAATAAAATGAAAAAATTTAAATAAAAAAATTCTGTAAGACTTCCTTCGATGTTTATCATCTTAGTTTACTATTATTATTATTATCAATCAATGACGGATTGTTTGATCAGAAACATGATAATATTTGGACACTTTCTAATGGTTACGACCAAAAATAACACATTTGATGATACCGATACAATGTAACTCCCTTCTTCCGGATTAGATTTCAAAATACAATAAAATTTGTTCAAATTTTTTTGGAAATCCCCCGTAAAAAAGTATCGTTTTGTAAATGTCATTAAAATATTGGATTATGCAGATTTGAATAAAAGATTAGCATCTTGTCACTCGACATTTCCTAAGTTACAAAAATAATTTAAATGGCATTAAGACCCAACTTCAAAAATTCTATTATAACCCGGAAATAGGGGATGAAAACCTACCATATTAAATCCAAGATAAGAAACTTCAATAAACAAAGGTTAATTTCACATCACAAAAACCACCCGAAAAAATCACGCGCGCCACTTTACCACAAATTTTCCAAAATTTTAATTTTTGAAAAAACCTGACGATCGAGTAAAAAAGTTTTTGTTTATTTTAAGTCGAGCAACGCACGAAGTTTTACCGGCAACTGCTGATGCAGGACGCCAGGCGGTCTGCGATGCGTCTCATCCAGCGTCGCACGCGTCTGTGGCAGTTAGTTTTGATATTCTTTGGAATGGGGTGAACAGTGTAGTACTCGTACGTCTTGCGCGCTTTCCCAAATCGATTATCCAAAACATCCTCAAACGCTTCGTTGTAGGATCACATTCAAAAAAAGAAAAACACGCACGCATCTGGAATATGAGGCGGAAATAAAAGTAAATAAAAGAAAATGGAGCTCGTTTCAGAAGTGATAATCCACTTTAGGAACCGATAAGTGGTAAAGTTAATTGGTTCGTTTTGATAAGGGAAAGTTTTTTCTACCGGAAAACTTTTCGAAAAAATTATTTCGTACGTTTTTTTAAATTAAAACAAAAAAACACTAATGTGGGAAAACAAGTGGATCACGTGCCCAGGGCGCCCACGTGCTAGGAGCGCAAACTTTTTTTGTATTATTTTTCTGATGCGCGAATCAAAGGAAAATTTCCAATTCCAACTTACTTTATTAAAGCTGTTACAGCTTAAGTTTTTTCGATACAACAATAGAAATTGAAAGATTTTTATTTCGATACATAAAAATTTACTTCATCTAATATTTATAGAATCGAGATTTCCGTATGGATGGAAAACGCAATTTCGACAACATATTCTATAAATGCGAATTCAATTTAGTGGTGAACGAGTTTTTTGTGCTAGCAGAAAAGCGTGATTGCGTTACTTTCTATTATAACAAAACTTATAATCGCCGGTCACACGAATTTATTTTAAAAATTAAAAGCCGCACGAATTGCGAATTTAATTGTGCGGTGTACGAGGAGCGGTCAAGAAGTGAACTGCTAACCGATGAGCGCACAACTTTCGTACTTTTGAGCTTAATTAAACTACAAAGAGTTAAATCGACGACAAAAACGCATAATCTTGAGTTAACAGTCGATTAGGTAGTTTAATTAAAGTTGAAACTCCTCTCAAGTTTTGAGATACACCTTAATTTATATTTGTTGAAAATTAACGTTAGCATGTCTGAAACATGAATTATAATGGAAGCCGAAATAATTTGAAGCTTTAAAATAAAGTGCACGTCTCGTGAAGTATGAGAGAAGGAGTTGGAAATATTTAATATGCGACGTTTTACACTACCGACATCAAAAATGCCAATATTATCGTGTCGTTTTTATATCTTTATATTGACAAGGAAGTTTGAACACTTTATATTTCGCAATGAAAGAAAAGTTGAGGAAAACAAGTTTTGTGTCAATAAAATATAAATAATTGTTCGCTCACCTAATGTCGAGAGAAAAATTCCAAGCAGCCTGGTACGCTGTGAGCTGATCGATATCTGCAAAATAAAACAGCTATGTTAGAAATCTTTTAATCAAACAGTTGAAAAACTTATACATAGTAGCAATCCGAGTGCTAGTTTTAATTGGCTCAGCGGCATCGGTGGGGTAAGTTATATTTACAATTTTGGTTGCATAATTAATTTTAATTATTTTTTTTTAATTAAGAGACGGTCATTGCCTTGCAGCTAACGCAGTTGGATGCGAATGCAGGGTACCGGGTTCAAACCTGGGGAGAGTCAAACTTTCTTATGACCAAGTATCCGTGTTTCGGAGGGCACGTTAAGCCGGCCGGCGGTCCCCCTAAGTTGACGAATTGTCACTGTTAACAAAAACAGGGCTATAGGCACATCTGAAGGTTAGCCTAGCAAGCTGCTACTGGATGTAAAACAACTATAGTCCAAAAATCGATATGCGGACTACTCACCAACCCGTCTAGCCAGCGTGGTGAGTTATGGCATGGCAAAAACCTCCATTACTGGAGAGGCTTATGGTCCAGGAGTGGATTAGGATGGGCTGAAGAAGAAGAATTAATTTTGAAATGTTTTATGTGACTACCAATTTTTTATTAGTGCTTTTGTTGGGCTTTCTTAGCTTTGTTTTTTGAGATGATTTACAGTATATTACTTATCAATCTTTAAAAGTCGCATTTACAAAATGACTCAAAGTCACCCACGCTTACAGAATAAGCAGAGGACCCCAATAAGCAGGTCATCACAGAAGAATTGGCCGCAAGCAAATATTTCGACAAGGCCTTGGAGGACTAATGCGAAGAATGAAGAAAGAAAATGTGATAAAATTAAGTTATTTATGGAGGTTTTCTGTGGCTCGGGGGGGGGGTATTAAGACGTTGTTATCAATTTTTGTTCCTTCCTTCCAATTGGGAGACACATACATTTATCAATCATTGGAGCAGTTAGGGGACGCATAAGGGGCTTACTTAGTCCATGCTAGAGAATGTTTTGTTTACCGTAGAAAATGGAAAAAGCATTTGAAAATTAAATACCATGTACCTAGGTTATTCTTCTCAAAAAAGTTTCACCAGGAACCACTTCGGGAAGGAGCTGCTATAAAGAAGCAGCTATTTGATTTTTCAAAATTGTTAAAGACACAAATTTGATTATTGAGGAAGTCGTCTTGTTGCTTACTTATGTCTGGGAGTATTCCATACCCCCAGACTCCCCCGTTTCCCAAAAGAATTTTCAATTTACTCTAGAAAATGAAAAATGTTGTTAAAAAATTTGGTGAAATTAAGTAGGTATATGTAGATTATTACTTTCTACAAGCCATTCTATACCCCCCAGACCTGCTGGTCTTTCACGCATTTTTACACATTTTAATTTTACACACGAAGCTCTACAATAATGAACTGTAGCCTGCCTTAACACTCAAATCTAGCTACGACCCTGATAAAAATCACATCTCTGTCTGTCTGTTAGAAACACACAGACTGACTGACTGTTAATTAACTTTACTTAAGTCACGCTCAACGCCATATTAGAGAATATTTTTTATGAATCGGGGGATAGTGACTATTAGGCCAAATAGTAAAATTCTTTTTAAAAAACCGTGAAATGATCTACAAGTTAGGTTCCAACTTTTCTTTCGTAATATGAACTTTCTTTCGATTTTAAATGATCAACATACAGCAATGATCTACATTAACGAAGTATCCATTTTAATTAATTTTAATTAAAGATATTCAGGAACCGGGGGGTCTGGGGGGTAAGGAATTCCTTCATGTATAAGTAAAAAACAAAATGACTGTTTACGAATAAAATTTACCTCGTTATCCATTTTTAAAGTTTTCATTTTGTGTCCATCATACTGAGGGGTATTCCATACCCTCCAGACCCCCCGGTCTCGCACGCACTTCTTCACATTTTAACTTTAATCTTTAAGTAAGTCACAAAACGGCTTTTAAGGATTCAAAGTTATGTCTTTATTAATTTTGAAAATTCGTTATGCTGTTTCCTTATATTTGGAGGTATTCCATATAATTGATCGAAACTATTGATTTTATACAAAGGTTTTTTAAAAACCGTGAAATTATCTACAAGTTAGATTCCAAATTTTCTTTTGCAATATGAACATTTTTTCGAGTTATAGATTAAATTAAATACAAAAATGTTGAAATATTAATTTAAGAATTTTATGAAAATATTAAACAAAACAATATTGGTCCACATTAACAAAATATCTAAAAGAACATTTAAATTTTTTTATACCCTAATCTGGAAGGCATCCAGGAACCGGGGGGTATGGAATACCCTCCAGTCGCACGAAAACAACAAACCGACTTTTTACGAATAACATTTGCTTCCTTGTTCCTTATCAATTTTACAAAGTCTTCTTTTTTGCTTCTATGATACTAGGGGTTATTCCATACCCCCAGACTTCGCGGTGTCATTCATTTCACCACATTTTACTTTTTAAGTAAACCATAAAGTGACTTTTAATGATTCAAATTTGCGTTGTTATCAATTTTAAAAATTCCTTATGCTGCTTTCTTACAACTGGGGGTATTCCATACCCCCCCCCCAACCAGATCTCGCGGTTTCGCACGCATTTCACAATTTAACTATAATTTTTAAGTTAGCCCCAAAATGACTTTTAGAGTTTCAAATTTGCGTCGTCATCAATTTTAAAATTTGAAATGCTGTTCCCTTGTACCTGGGGGGTATTCCATACCCCCCAGACCCTCCGGTCTCGCACGCATTTCTTCACCTTCTTGAAATTCTTAACTTTGATTTTTAAGTAAGTCCCAAATTGACTTATAAAGATTCAAATTTGTGTTGTTATCAATTTTAAAATTTATTATTCTGCTTCCTTACAGCTGGGGGGTATTCCATACCCCCCAGACCCCCCGGTCCTGCACGCTTTTCTTCACATTTTAATTTTAATTTTTAAGTTAGCCCCAAGGTGACTTTTACAGATTCAAATTTGCGTCCTTATCAATTTTAAAAATTCGACATCCTGCTTCCTTACGCCTAGGGGATATTCCATACCTCCCAGACCCCCGGTCTCGCACGGTTTTCTTCACATTATAACTTTAATTTTTAAGTAAGTCCCAAAAGGACTTTTAAAAGATTCAAATTTACATCGTTATCAATTTTGAAAATTGGTAATGCTGCTTCCTTACAGCTGGGGGAGGGGGGTTATGCAGCCCCCCCCCCCCGGGTCTCGCACGCACTTTTTCACATTTTAATTGTACGCACAATACCTATAATAAAGGTCTGTATTTCCCCTTAGCACAGGAGTATAAATACGCTCCGCATGAAAAGCACAACTCTGTCTGTCTGTTAGAAACGCTCAAAGTGAACCATTATTCACAATCACGCGCACTCGACAGGTTAAAATCTGGCTCGGATTGTTTTTAAATATTTTCTTTTATTCTTTGTTTGTTTAAAAGTTTTTTTAAATATTTAACAAAAAAGTACTAATGGTCTACATCATCGTTTCTCAATCTTTTTTGTATTGCGACCCCCCTAAAGAGCTAAAGAACATAAAAACTTTGTGACTCTATGAAGAACAAGAATGCATTTTTTTTTTACTTCTTAACCCTTAAAGGTTAATAAAATGATATATTTATCCTTTGTGACCCCCTGAGGTTCTTCGCGGTCTCTCTGGAGTTTGGCGACCGCTTTTATACCTGGAGGTCGCGAAAAGGTATAAGGATGGTAGCCGAACCTGGGTACCCAAACTCCAAAGGGATCGTGATCGGGAATAAGGGTATGTATGGCCATTTGATTGGCTTTTTAAGGGTTAAGGGGTAAAAGGAGGTCATTCCTGATTCTGAGGGAGTCGAGAACTGTTTTTATATTATTTTTCGTTCTTTTGGGGGTCACGACATAAAAAAGTTTGAGAAACGATGATATACTCTACATTAACCCAATATATTGAGAAGATTCTTCTTCTACTTATATCGGCTAATATTTGCTCACGTTGGTGTATATATTGAAATACGACAATATTGTTTCATTATCCAGCGCACAAAACTATTGAACATTTGAATTCTTTTTATGTCCTAGTCTGGAAGGCATCCAGGAACCGGGGGTCTGGGGGGTATGGAATATCCTCCAGTCGCACGAAAGCTACAAACTTAAAATTCTTTCATAACCTGGCGGGTACTCTGGTATCCCCTAGACTTCCCGGTATTGCATACATTTCATCACATTTTGCACTCGGGATCCTACAGTTATTTTACATGTAGCCTTTAACCAGAGCTTTAACTTTAACTCCCTCCCCCGGGTATTCGTGGCTAACAACCTACGCAAATGAAAATTGTTTTAATATCTGATGAGGATCACTATTTTATCCAGCCAATGGAATCAAAGAAAACGGCGGCCATTTTGTTGGTGAACATGCGCAATTAAAAATGATTGTGGTTATTCTTATGGTAAATATTCTTTGGTTTAACCTCCTGATACTGGAGCGTATTCCATACCCCCCAGATTTTGACATGTTGACGTAAATATTTTAAACAGTTGAAATTTAATTAGCATTAGTACCCTTCAAATGTGAGAATAGCTCCGTCTAGTTCAAGTGTCTGCGGGCTGGAAAAGTCTACTCTGCGGGCTGTAGTTTGGGGGTCCCTGAAGTAAGGTAAAAAATTTGTAATTTTAAAATCGTGAAGCTTTTACCCTGAACAATTTTGACCCATTTTTGTGAATCATACTCAAGTACAATTTTACGTGGAATCCAAACCACGGCACAAATAATATTGATAACAATTGGGAATCTAATAACCCTACGATCGGTAACCTAATGATTGAATAAAAAAAAATTAATCATCTCATCAGTCAGATCCAGAATAACTTTTCAATTTAATTTTCTGATACTTTTCCATTTTCTTACTGTTTCAACCGAAAATTTTCCAAACACGTCCACGCATCTTACGTATTTAACAATTTCACAAAATGAACTTTGCACTGTTCATCCGAATGTAAAATAACAAAATTTTAGCGTGCCACTAGAATAATCCATCGAATTTCCCGAAGAGAAAAATAAAAATTTTTCAAATATAATATGGAAGTTGGTTTAGCCGTCAAGTAGCACTCCACTAGATTTTCTAATTTAAAAATATAATAAAGACGTAGCCCTGAGCAACTTTTTCAAATTATATGGAAAACTATTAATTTGGAAAGGGATCAAAGTAGGAAGATTATGATGAAGAGCTTTTCATTGTGTAATCCAATTATCTCCTTCATTAAATTTATTCTTTACAATAATTTGTGCGCAATGCGTACAAGGGTGGTTTCAAAAGTCGGGTTTCACCCCGTAATTGTTTTTTTCACTCGGTTTTAAAATTGGAAGAAAAAACTTGAGTGGTTTGACAAAGCTCACGTACTCGAATCGCTCGGGTTGTTAAACTTTAGCTCTTATGGGTGGCTCTTGTGTTCGAGTACTCGGTAAAGTTCTTACGTGCTCATGTCGCTTTATACTTCATTAAATATTTTCAAACTACGACAAAAATATAAACAGATTTGAAAATTGTTAATTAACATTTTCTTGTACTATAGCAAACAAACGAACAAACAATGCTGCCCCATTATTCAAATATACTCTCGCGTTTTATGGCTCCCAATAAAATATCCAAATTGGAATTTGTCGATATATTCGTACCTATTTCCTACACTTTCAAAGAATGTAACTTCTTTTACGACACCATTGTTAGCCTTCTGATATTCCATGATTACTTTGCCGATGGAGGAGGAGGGCACGCGCTGTTTGCTTTTATTACCTTCTGTATCGAGTCTAGCGTTATTACATTCAGTGTTCCAAAATAATAAAAGCGTACAATTAATGTCGCTTAAGTATACATAAAATATTTAATCAAAGCGGCATTGTTAAAAATCGTTAAAACGTTTACTGCTTTAGCTCATTAACAAAGAGACTGTTGACTTAGGTTAAGAGAACTTGCAGTTCAAAAATGTAGTTGCCTGAGAAGAAAATCAAATTACCATTGGCCGGCCAATGAAAACGGCGGAGGCAAAAACCGCATTTTAAAGTGTTGATTCTTGTTCTTATCGTAAATATTCCTGGGTTTAACTTCCTGTTACTGGAGGGTATTCCATACCCCCCAGACCCCCCAGTCAACCATTAATCCAAAAACTAATTTATGAGGTTGCGGATTCAGGATTCTGATGGTGTGTACGCAGAGGCGCCCATTATCAACATAAAAATTAACCTTTATTGCAGTAAAAAAATAAATACGAAGGAGAAATTCATAAATACAACAACAAAATTCATAAATACAACAACAAAATTCATAAATACAACAACAAAATTCATAAATCCAATGAACTGCTTCATTAAAACTATGAAAATTTCATAAATAACGGGAATTTCTGTTCATTTGTAGAAATGACAAATGTCACTATTATATAGCGTTTTTGGTAGGAATGACGTTTTGGTATTTGTACCGTGGTTTGGATTCCACGACAAGTAAAGGAAAGTAACAAAATACTGACTTGTAATTCGGCCTGATGGGTCAAATAACATTAATATTGGTAATGGTAATGGTATAATACCCAAATTCAAATAGGTACCTAAAAGGACTGTACTTATTTAACTCAGCTGAAGGGTGGAAGGTAAGGATGAGAAGGAAGCCCCAATGGTATTCTTAATTTGGTAAAAAATTGCAATGCAGCAATGAATTTTGATAACTTGAAACGTTGTTCAAATAATAAAACATATTATAAAGAATGTCATAGAAAATTTTGTCTGTCTTTCTGTCTGTAACGCTCTATTGCATCTCTGATTGGTCGCTCATTTATTTCCAATTTAAAGCTGTTTTCAGAGCGGCCTTCAGGCCGCACAACCAGAGCAATCCAGTAACAGTATAAATACTTCACTACAAACCCGGAGAAACACGAAGGAACTTGAAGAATGAGCCCAAGACGATGAGTCATTTTTCCTTCGACCTTCTAGAAAGTAGCATTTTTCATTTGAGCGGCCGAAAAGTGTTCGTTAGGTTTCATTACGGAAAGTTGTATTTTCTCGAGAAATAATTATTTTCTATTTTTAAGCTTCCAATTTATTATAAATAATTATTTTCTATTTTTAAGCTTCCAATTTAATATAATCTCGGGTTATTGATTTCTACAGATCTTTTTTAAATTCAAATAGTGTACAAGATTGCCTCCGGCTGTGCGGCCTGAAGGCCGCACTGGATGAATGACCAATCACAGATGCAAGAGATAGCAGAAAGGACAGTTATAGAGTATTTCTACGACATTCTTTTGTTTAAAATTTATAATTATTAGTTGATGAAAATGGTCAATTCACTAAAAGTATTTGCTATAAATCTCCTCCTTCTTTGTCTAATTTATAGGCGCGCTTCTGATTTTCTCGATCATTTATTACAAAACCGAAAGAATTTACCAATTTAAAAGAGATTAAAATTTTTAAATTGATGTATACACATCTGCTTTGTCACAATCTCCCTGAGTGAGGCAGAAGGCCGTACAAATACAATATTGAACCACTAGATGGCTATTGTAAAATCCGAACTTCAATTTTCTTACCCATTACCCAGTAACATAATATAGAAATTACGTTGACAATCATGACAATCAAATGCATGAAGTTAGCTGCAGATCGTGGTAGAAAATGAACCAATCAACAAACTTCAATTATCTTTGACAGTACAATGACAGAACAACATTATTTAATTTAAGACAGTAGTTGAATAGTGGCGAAAGAACGTTTTTAATGTAAAAAAAAAAGAAATTGTTGTGAAAAAAAAAATTAGTGGAATTAATTCACTATAAGAATTTGCTAGAAATCTCCTCCTTCTTTGTATCATTTATGGGCGCGCCTCTGATTCCTTAATTAATTTATTACATAACCGAGAGAGTTTACCAAGTTAAAAGGGATTAAAAAGTTTAAATTGACATATATATCTGATTTATAACAAATTCCCTGAGTGAGGCAGAAGGCCGTACAAATTCAATATTCAACCACTCCGTACGTCAATTTTTTTCGTTATAAAACGTTTACATAATATAAGAATTACGTTGACAATCATAATCTGTGCTTTCTGTAACTGCAGATCGTGGTAGAAAATGAACTAATCAACAAACTTCAATTATCTTTCTCAGCACAATGACAGAATAACATTATTTTATTTAGGACAGTAGTGGAACAGTGTTCAAATGACAGCACAGTTGCAAAACAGCATTATTTAATTAATATAAAACAAAATTGAGCTTCCAAATATTATTATTTTCTCCACGGCTCGGTCACCTGTCATTTTCATTTGTATGTTTACCTCGATATATTTCCGTCACTTTTAACTATCACCTGTCAACGTTCGCGTTACCATGACGACGAAATAAAATATTTATTATAGTAAGCGCCAAATCTTGCTAGCCGATGATTTACCGCAACCTGTTGTCATGGTAACGCAAGCGTTGACAGATGACAGATAACATGTAAGATACGCAACAATATTTGACAGGTGGCAGTAGAGCAGCAGAAAAATTAATTAATTAAAACAATTGTGAAACAGAATTCCGATTTAAAAGTCGAATTGATAGGTTTAACGATCTGTTATTTAAATTTCAGGTTATGATGCTTTCCTTCAACCGTCAACAGTGACGGATATTTTAAAATATGTTTGGTTTTATTCAGGGCAATCATTGATTTTGACCAATAGTTTGTTTAATGTTTTTGTTCAAGCAAATAATATTCTTGTTTGTTCGTCCGTCATTATTGATGGATAATCCTCTAGACTTTTTTTAATTTTTGCGTCCAAAATCAGAATGCGAGAGTATTATTTAGAAATATTTATTTAAAAAAAATGGTTTAATCTCCGGGGGGGGGGGGATTTTGACTACGATTCAGTGTACTGCTATTGAGATTCTAAATAGTCCGTCATAGTTGACGGGAAATCTTCTAGTTTTTGGCGTCCAAAATCACTTTTTTGATAATATCTCCTTTTAAGTATCTCTTAGACAAAAAATAGTAATTATAAAAATTGTAGGGGAGAAAATTCTCTACCTCTTTTATTTAAAACATGTTTTTGTAAAATCAATAATTTCGGAGAAAATCTCATCGGAATGGGAGGGTAATTTACGTCGGAAACTTAAAAATGAGATTAACTCTAAAACTAATTACTTTACAAAAAAAGAACAATACTTGTAGAGAATTTGATCTTCTACAATTTTTATTATAACTAATTTTTAGCTAGAAGGTACTAGAAATTAGATATTGTCAAAAAACGGCCTTTTTATATTATATCTTCCAAATTATGCACTCTAATTTTATAAGAAACAGAAAAGATGCATTTGGGATTTGGGTGTCCGATAAAATTTTGATGACTAATTAAAGTTAGTTTCAATTATTCAAAACCATTCAAGCATTCTATTCTACTGGGGCGCCACTTTCAATTCAACAAATTTTGAAAAATTTTAAACATGCATGAAAAATTCATACGATTCTCACAAACTGCCAGACTTTACATTTTTCTTGAATTTTATTCACGATTTACATCGAAGTTAAACTTCTCATAAGATATTCGAAATTTGTCTTTTTCTTTCCTTGCAACATAAATTCAAACGTTAGATTACCATGCTCGAGATATTAAAGCGTTATTTATTTCCAAGTGCATATAAATCCGAATTCTGTTTAATATTATTTCTCGAAGCTGTGTGCTAAATAAACAAAAATTCAAATCAATATTATTTCACCGCCGTGTTAATTTGTATTCCTTCAAAATTTAATATTTACAGAAAATCTTAAGGGGGCTGATGTTGATTTAAACGTTTTCGTTTTTATTCTGGAATAAACTCATAGTGATCGAGATGTAAAATTCCTTAGAGGTCCCTCGGGAGGAATAAGTAAGGGAATGCACTCGGTGCACACCGACGCCGCCGTCTTTAAATGACTCATGCATTTGTAGGGTCGCAAAGGTGTATATTATAGCTACGTCTTGGTCAAAAACTACAACAACAGCCCCGAACGCTTGGCGGCTATCAACCGCCCGCGTAATTAGTTAAAAAAATGTAACGGTAACTGTTGTGGTATTTGGTCATTTAACCCGTCCCACCTGCCATAAATTAACACTTCCAAAGGCAACCCCACAGTAAAAAAATATTTACATAGAAGAAGCAGCTGCACAATTATGATAATTGACGAAAACGTTAAATTTTGAAACGCATTATTTAAATATTAGAAAGAATTCGTGCCATTCATTAAAGTTCCCGTTAGAGAAAAGTCTAATCTAATTATTCAAACCGGACATGATACAGAAGGGTTGCCACTTAAATATGGGCCATCCATTCATTAAAAAACAAAAACAAACCTGTCGTGAGGGAAAGTTTCGAAGTTTCGGTCTGAAGAGGAAGCAAAAAAAATGAAACCAAAACAGCGGAAGATAAAAAGTAACTCCGTCTAGACGCCCGAAAGGTAACCAAAATTTGCTCCTCAAACAAGTAAATTAATGGTTTCACATTTTTGGGAGTCGGTAAGTAAATTATCTAAGCCGCACTAAATTTATATATACTAGCCCTATTGTTTCCCCATACATCTCTTCCGTAACATTTATTAAGCCTTCGGGCAATTAAGTTGAGGATTATAGGCTCTTGCTTATATTTTGGGGGTTCCACCACAATTAATCATCCCAACACTGCGCTGAGGCTTAACGTATCGAAAAATCCAAGAAGTAAATAAATCGATCAAAAGTCTACGACCTCGCTGCCCGAAAGCAGCGTTCACCTAGAGCTGATTGACTAAGAAGGTGGAACGGAAATAAAAGCAAAAAGAAATGGAACGAAGCAGTTGCGAGCATTTTATTGCTAACTTTAGCTGAAGTGACAAAATTTTATTTTCCTTCTTCAGTTAACTTTTCCAGCACGGTTTAAAAATAACGCGTTTTCGTGTTGAGTTTGGTCGGCATCGGGAGTCTACTAAAAGTTTTTAATTGAACGCACTTGCTCCAAAGAGCAAACTAATCAAATTAAAATGCTTCAGATGGTTAACACGTAACTTTCGACATTTTTAATCGCAGTTCGAAAATTATGCGACGTTTATTAAAATGAAAAGTAATTTTTATGTGATGGTTTATTTTGAGTGTCAAATTAGTGACACTAAAATAGCGCGAAATAATCTAATCAGACAGAAAATTAAAAATAATTGAAAAACAGGCGCTAAAAATATGCTTTATAATATTAGGTTAAAAAAAGTTTTAAAAATATAAAATTAATCTATGTAGATGCACGTAACCGATTTTAAATGTTAAATGTAGATGGTGCGATAGTAGATATTATATTTTATTTTTTTTTTTTCGATTTTCGAAATTCGTATATTAATAAATTCTTTTCAATATTTACGCAAAACCAAAAATGTAAAAAAAAACCTTAAAAAAACACTTGTGGTGGTTACACAATACCAATAGATATGCAATATTGGTACAACATTGATTAACTACATTGAGGCAATATTGAAATTCAATATTGGTCAATAATAAAATTATTTTCTCAATATTGACACAAAAACGTAGTCGAGAAAGTAATAGTCAATTAATAATTCCAAATTCTTAATATTTTACATTTAGTAAATCTGTGCGGCCTCCGGCCGCACAAACTTGGCTATTTTACAATACATTTTCTATTTTATATAATACTTTGGTTTTATTTACTAAAAATATTATAATAAAACATAAGAATAAAAGTGCAAATATAAAATATTTCATAAATAAACATTTACTTTTAGTAATAAAATACAGGAACAAATATTTATATAATATTATCTACTCTCTGGTTATATGGTACTTCTGCTTTGGGAGTTAATAGGAAAGATGACGATAACTTTACAATACTGGTAAAATCAATATCTGAAACTTGCTTATGAATAGCTTCTAGTACATTGAAGTCTTTAATGTTTTTTTTTTACATTTTTTTCTCCTCGACAACTGACAAGTATGACTTTAAAATATATGAAGTTTCTTATTGTTATACTTCGTGGATGTATTTGCATAATTCTAAGTTCAAGTAAATTATACGAATGTGTGCTTGCACCACATACTGAATAGGAAAATTTGTATACGTGAACTTAAAATTTGACGTTTCAAATTCAGTCTAAGAAGTTAGAGTAAATATAAAACTTCATTGAAATCAGTGCATCCTTTATAAAGTTACAACAGCATTGTAACGCCCTGTATATAATTTTTATTACAGTTGAGAGCTTGCGCAGAACGCCAGCATTGTGCTCAGACGTAGTTAACTTTAGTTAGTTAGGGAGGGGGGTATTTGTATTTTATTTTCTATTATAGTTCTAGGGGGTACTGTGTCGGGCAGTAGGGTCCTAGATTTGACATCCAGCTCCTTTAACATTATTTATGCCGTGGTTGGGATTCCACGTTAACTTGTCGGTTCAAAAAGGTCCAATATGTCTATATTATTATCTCAGGATAACAGCATTGCCTGGACACGGATGTACCAAATAAGAAGAAGAATTATTGACCAGTTTTGAGATTGAAATGGAAGTAGGGTTGTGAAACTTAAGGGTCTGGGGAAGCTGTTAGGAAGCAGCAAAAGGATTTTTCAAAATTTATAACGACGCAAATTTGAATCTTTAAAAGTCATCTTCTGGCTTACTTAGAGGTAGTCTCGAGTGTTAGGGAGTGGGGAGATGCTACAGTTTCTTGATTGTAGGGCTCCGAAAGTAAAATGCAAATAATTGTGTGCGAAACCGGAAGGTCTGGGGATACAGAGTACCCTTCAGGTCAAGAAAAACTTTAAAGAAACAAAAAATTGCCATTTGCAATGTTTGTAGCTTTCGTGCAGCTGGAGGGTATTCCATACCCCCCAGACCCCCCGGTTCCGGATGAATATTCTACAAGATGAGCTAAGTTCCCTTTTCTCAAGAAAGTTTCACCAGAAGCCGGGAGGTATGGGAGGTATGGAATGCTCCTCAGCTTTACAGAAGCAACAAAACGACTTTTAAAAATTGATAATAACGTAAATTTGATTCTTGCAATGTTTGTTGCTTTGGTGCAGCTGGGGGGTATTCCATACCCCCCAGACCCCCCGGTTCCTAAAGGTTATTCTACAAGATAGCTTCCATCACTATGATGATCTCCATTCACTAGGAACCTACGATCTGTTAGAATTGCAATTTTAATAATTTTACCTAAAAGTGAAATCCAGCGAGTTATAGACGAAAAACTGCTTATCGGGTGGGGGGAGCTTATTCTTCTTAGTCGTATTTTTCTTAGTATGACTAAGAAAGTTTCTTGACAGAAGCATCGTGACCTTTTTGACAAAGGCTTTCATGGCAGATTACATCTCGGTGGTTTGCCATTGCCTTCCGAGGGGAGAGACGGCCAGAATAAAGTTCTTACTTTACTCGGATTCGAACCGGGTATATAGCGTTCATAGTCAACTCGCGTGATCGCTAAGCTCCGACCGCCTCTAGCTCTGGGGGGGGGGGGAGCTAAGATTGCATTATTACAATAATCTCAATTATTTAAAGTAATCGCTCGGTAATCGTTAATAACCTTTATAATAAATTAGTAATAATATCACTAAGAAAAAAATATTTTTTTAAATATTATCGCTTAATGTAGTCGTGATGGCCTGGGAGATATGGGAACCCACCGGGTCCTAACAAATGTTCTGTAAGATGGGCTAAGTCTCTTAGTTATCATTCCTTAAAGCAGCGTTTCTAACAGACAGACAAATATATTATTTTCATCACAAGCGTACTCGTGTGCAAAGAGGGTTACAATAACCACTTATTACAGAGATATGTGCCTAATATGTGAAGAAATGCGTGTAAGACCCGGGGGGTCTGGGGGTTATGGAATACCCCCCCAAGCGTAAGGAAGTAGCATAACGAATTTTCAACATTGATAACGACGCAAATTTGAATCTCTAATAGTAATTTTGGGACTTACTTAAAAATTAAAGTTTAAACGTGAAGAAAAGCGTGCGAGACCGGGGGGTCTGGGGGGTCTGGGGGGTATGGAATACCCCCAGGTACAAGGAAACAGCGTAATGAATTTTCAAAACTTTCATTGCCTATTTGCACTTAGAAAATATACGTTAATGCAATAATTTGGAGCATTCTAATTGGCTTTGAATTATACGAACAGACACAGATCTAGATCACAATAATGCTTCTTCCTATAAGATGCAATTAATCTAATTGGTTCTTGCCAGATTTCTACCAAAGAAAAGTAAGACCCCACTTCGTTGTGAATGCGGGTTAATGCAAGAAAAACATATAAATTATGAGAGTAAATCAACTTCATTTCCAAAATTTTGGAAAAAAAAACAAATTTTTTTCAAGCAAAAGGCGAAACGGGGAGTCTGGGAGGTAAGGAATGGAATACCACCCAGAGAAAACAGCAACAAGAAAACTTTTCCAAATTGATAACGTCGCTAATTTGATTTTTGAAAATTTGTTTTACTGGGGGGTAAGGCAAATACCCATGAGAAAACTTTCGCAGAATTAAAGTACATCGCAGCTGCATTCAAATGTGACGTAGGAACTTCTAGATCAGCACAAGCAATCACCCTCAGCTGTAGATAAGCACAAGACAACATTTCAAGTAAAAAATTTGTTGTTTGTCTCTTCAAGCCGTCTTGTTGCTTCCTTACAGTTAGAGATATAAATTTTCTCAAGGAGCCGAGGGGTTTGGGGGGGCGGTATCCTGTACAATTGCAACGAATTTTTAGCTACAGTCTCAGCTGTTAGGAAGCAACAGCGCGATTTTTTAAAATTGATTAAGATGAAAATTTAATTCTTGAAACAAATAACCGGAGAACCCCCTCCCCCGTTCCTAGGAAAAGTTTGTTAATAACCAAAGTGGATGGCAAAGAATTTGTTGGCGCTGCTCATCGAAACTTTGACATAATATGTGCGGCACAACTAGCAAATTGTTATTGATTGATTCTTGGTTAATCAATCAAATTACGGCCTGTATTTGTTGACAAATAAAAAATTTTAACAACTGGCTCTTAAAATGTTACATTATACTAATTAAAAGCTCGATCGGTTAAAGCATTACGAATCGATCTAAACGTTTCTATTTATAAAATGCGTTGCACAGGCTGTGCGGCCTGAAGGCCACACTGGCAGCTATTTTTAAGTTGATAATAAGTAAATCAATCAATCTTTGTTGCGTTATGGAACGAACGAACGCAAATCACGTGTGTGTTTTCGTAAAGAAATTAAAAGCTTTTATTGGTTGAGGTGCGCTGCTTAATAGCGTACTTTGATCGTTTCTAACAGACAGATAGAACTGGGACTTTCATCAGGAGGTAGCTAGCCTCGAATAGTAGAGGAAAAACGCCAAACCCCTTACTGTAATAAGGGCCTTGCGTAAACTAAAAATGTGAAGAAGTGTATGATAGACTGGGGGGTTTGGAGGGTATGGAATACCTCCCAAGCGTAAGGAATTGCTTAAGCAGCATGCCGAATTTTAAAAATTGATAACGACGCAAATTTGAATCTGTAAAAGTCATTTTTAGGCTAACTTAAAAATTATAGTTAAGAAGTTCAAGAATGTGAAGAAATGCGTGCTAGACCGGGGGGTCTGGGGGGTATGGAATACCCCCCAGGCGTAAGGAAGCAGCATGCCGAATTTTAAAAATTGATAACTACGCAAATTTGAATCTTTAAGAGTCATTTTGAGGATAACTAAAAATTATAGTTAAGAAGTTCAAGAATGTGAAGAAACGCGTGCTAGACTGGGGGGTCTGGGGGGTATGGAATACCCCCCAGGCATAAGTAAAGCAATACGGAGGAATTTTTGAAAATTTATAGCGGCGCAAATTTAAATTAAAATCGCTTTATAGATTATTTACAGCTGGAGAGTATTCCATACCCCCCAAACCCCCGGTTCCTGGATGAAATTCTTTGAAGAAAAATAACCTACATGAAATGTATTGTCATGTATTTTTTATATAGCGTCGGTCATTAGCATAGCGATTAAGCGCATAGACTGCTAATACAGAAAACCCGGTTCGACTCTGGGCGAAGTAGGAATCATATTATGGCCGTCTCCCCTCGGCAGGCACTGGCAAATCATCAGGGTGGAATCTGCCATGTAAGGTCCTTGTTAAAATAGTCACCACACCCTGCAGAAGGGTAACGGACTGAAGAGAAAGAAATTTTCATTATATCGTGTAGGCTAAAAAAATTTTGAGGTGGGCTAAGCCTCCCTCTCTACGCCCTTGCTTTTAATATGTTTAGTTTACATGTTTAATATTGACCTCAATTTCAAGGGATGGAAAATATGTTTCTTCCAATTTATTCAACTACTGCTTTTCCTTTTAGATACACTTCATTTCCTCTAATCATTTCTGTGACATTCTAAATGTCAGTTTATCATTGTAGCGACCAAAACTATCGTAACTGCCGGGGGGGGGGGTCAAACATTTCTAATCAATACTCGATTAACCCAGCAAATAAATTCTAATAAATGCTGCCAAATTAGGAATATTGCCAATTAAGACAAGTTTTCTTGCCCTTCACCACTTTTATTGATAAATAAAATGAAAATTAACTTAAAGAAAATCGTTTCGCTGGAACGGAAGGTAAATAATTGCAGATTATTGACATTTTAATGGATGCAATATAGACTTGACGGTCAAAAAAATTACTTCATCTTGAGAACTGGTTTAATAATTCAAAGGTAGTAGTAGTACCAATTTATAAGCTCGGTTCGTTAGCAGGAAGGATGACTTCGTGCTTTAATGCATTTTCCGCTTATTCTGTAGATATTACCTCCTCGAAAATTCATCTTAGTAAATCGAATCAAAGGAAATTAATGAATTGAAACATCACCATAGCTGCGAGCAATGCTTACATCATACGATTTACTTTAATCAATTTGTAATGCAAGAATGCTTCTCATGTTTTGACAACAAAATAAATTTTAATAATTCAATTGTGCGATCCTCGACGGGACCAGATTACAGAGCTTTCAGTTATGGAACTGTGTGCATTTGAAACGTTCGTGTTTTCCCTTTGTAGTTTTCATCGGTTCGTGCTCGAAACATGCTAATTAAGGTGGGTATTGATCGATTAAATATGAAACCAATACGAAACTTTGAATCCAATTTACTTTGCACGATTAAATATGGACGTTTTGGGTGGTTAATAATAAATAAGCATCTTTGTGTTGGTGGACGAACGAGGAGGTTTATACCCATAAATTACATTTTAATAACTTCTCCTTTTGTTTGAGTAGGAATTCATATTTTCCAGAACTATTCTAATTATTCGCTCAAGTTCCCATCATACAAAATCGCTGCCAGTTTCTCTCCTTGTTCAACTTCGAAGCCAGTTTCGGGTTAATTCAATTTTTTTAGCATCCTTTCTTAATTTTCCGGATAAGCTTCTGGAACGTTTCTTGCAAAATATGACGTCAGGATTCCTTCATGCTTGAAGCGAGGGGTAATTTGTGATGCTTGGTTTCCTGATGGTGTTCGACATAATTAAAGTAACACCTTTGCATCCTTCCATCTCCAATTAGGTCCGAAAACTTAGCATTCAACAACCAACGCCGCAGAGTTCTGTTTTGACAGTCCATTAACTACTTCATGAGCAACAACTTCCATGTCCATTAAATTGCACTCCCAGACAAGTTTATAAATTATCGATCGACTGGAAACCCGCACGTTAAACATAATCCGAAAGACAATTAATAAGGCTTGATTTACATCCACTGTATTTTATTTCCTGACCGCCCATCGTAAAATCACAAATGGAAACATCTTCCACGTCCAACCGTTTTTGAAACTCGAGTGATGTAATTTATAAATTTAAGGAGCACAAGGAAAAATGGTTTCGATTAAGCGAATTGACCGGTTGTTTTGACCACCACACGAACCCTTGTAATTCAATTTTTCTCTCGGAAAATCTACCACGCACTCTGCTGCGCTTTGTTAACAAAATAAAAATTAGTTTCGATTTAAAAGGTAACAAATGTGGAATCTGCGAGAAGAATTAAATTACATGATCGAATAAAATCATCCGGAATTTCAACTCGCTCCATCATTCATTTTTGGTCGAATGACAATTTTAGCCTTCAGCTACAAAAGTCTCAAATTTTTATATTGCAGATCATTAATTTTGAAACCAGTCACAGCGAAAGTGTGAAGAAGACAAATTGAAAGTTATGCTGACCAACTAAAGTGATTTATTTGAATGCGTTGCGTAAAAATTTTCAAAATACTTTTAGAAAATATTTTTCTTGGTGCGAATCAAAAAGTTTCATCATCTTCTGCACGACCATAAAGGCACCTCATTCCATTTTCTGTTATTCCATAAGATGGAATCTTTATAATGCCTTGTAAAATTTCTAATGTTTTTTTTTTCTGACATCAGTTGAATTTCAAAATCTTTCGTTCGTCAAAACTTAATAGGAGACATTCCAGAAAAATACAAATTGGAATTGAAAACAAAGTAACAAAATTTATCAAATTTATTGGACTGCCTCGATATTCCACTTGTTGATTTTAAGTTACTAGCTAAGGGTTGATTCCCCCTCCCCAGCAGAGCTTGGGGTCAGGGTTCCGCATTTTAGAGATTCTTTCAATTGTTCAATTGTCAGCAGCTCATTAAGAAAAACTGCTTTGGCGCCAACTATTTGAATAAAGCCACTACTCCGATGTCCCATCTGATGTTCTTGTGTGACTAGCTAGGCGTTGATTCCCCCCCCCCCCCACCCAAGTACCTTTCTACGTTACAATTCGAGCAATTGCCAGCAGCTAACTACGAAAAAATTACTTGGATTACTTAGTTGCTAGTGTCTTGAATAAAATGTAATGGTAATGTAATGATATAATTTTCTTTGGTTCATGATTCAATGAGCTTTTCTTGTTTTCTTCACAGGTGATGGGGAGCTGGCCCATCGCTCCGGCCGCGGCCCACAACCTGGAGGACCAGAGAGACGGTCAGAATCAAGTTCTTTCTTCACTCGGATTCGAACCGGGCATTTAGCGTTCATAGTCAACTTACTCGACCACTATGCTCCGACCGTCTCTCCTATTCTCAACTATAATTTGTGTTCTGGTAAAGGAAGTGGAGGTTGGAAAGGTATCCAAACCCACTATACCATCCTAAAAAGTGGAGTAATCAGCTAGGAGCTGACTGACGAATAAAAGCTTCAAATTAACAATGCCTCGCAGCTGTTAATGGGCGAAATCAATTCATATAAGAAAACTTACTTAAATATATGAGGCGCAGCAAACCAAAAATTACCTGTAGTTTTCACCTGGAAACTCCATCGCAGTATGCAAAACCAAAAATGATTTTCACTAAACTAAAACTGGACTAGCTAGTTGATGATCTTTTCTATATTTCACCCTGTATAAAACGTTACAAAGTCACCAATCTGGACCTTATCCTGATGAATAATTTATCTTGTTGCGTATTTTATCTTGTATTTTTCTTTATTCACTGTCTAGAATTTTAGTTTATATCGGGATAAGCGGTACTCCCCCCCCCCCAAGTTCAATTTTAAGGTAAATTTGATATCAAACGTTTGAACCTCAGTGAGATTCCATAACTTTTCGCTTGAGTCTCAACAGTCACCGAGTTATTCGCAAATTGGGGTGGGGGTGGGTGGCTATTTCAAATTTTTGTGAGAAAATTATATCAATCGATGGAGGTGACTGGTTACTTCATACGTTATGAACCTTATAAAATCGCTGGTTGTGTTACAGATGAGAAATTCCAGGTTTGAATCGCAAACCTTGTAGAATTTCTTAATAAGTGGTTTCCGTTGAATGTTTAAACATTGGTTGTAATTATTGTCTAAACTTTAAGGTTAAAATGAAGAAAAATACACTTATAAATAGTTACAATGCGGCCTTAAGGCCGCAAAGGCTGGGTAATCTAGTTAATTATAATAATTTGAGCAATTATTCTATATTTGTGTCGGATAAACGGGGCTCTACCGACATCAAATTTGAACCAGTAAATTTGTTGTTAACTGACGTTGGGCCGAAAAATTACATTTTTTGTAATGTCACAAAACGATAAAATACTTACTCGATAATCCGGACATTATGTTTTAATAGTCCAGATTATCGAATCTGTAGTGCATATAAATAAGAAAGAAAGGGGCAAACTTACTTCGATCTTGTTAGATCTCATCAGATAGGATTAATCATCATAAATACTATAATTTTTTTAAACAATTCCTTTTGAATAAATGCAAATAGAAATTGCATTGAAGAAAATCACATTTCCATGTAATTAAAATTTGCATTTTTAAAAAATTTTAATTTAAATCTATTTGTAGTATTTACGGTGTCTGTCCCCCCCTCTTACCGCCGAAGCAGGCTTACGAGGCCCAAAAAAATTTAAAAGCTCTTTCACATATAATTGAATTCTTATATTCCTTTAAGAACATAAGAAATGATAGAATTACTGGTACCCCCCCCCCCCCATTCCCTAATGGATCTCGTCTAAAAATAATCAAAAACCAACAAATTTGAAAACTCATACGTAATTGAAATCCAGTTCTATCATGTTTCTTAATTTTACCCAAATCATAGGCAAAAACAGCATGGTGACATGAAAAGAAGGGGAAGGTGGGGTAAAATATTGGCTTGTTTTTCTTTAAAACTATTTTATTATTTTGATGCGCGCGAAGTTAGTTAATTTGTTGTACAATATTTTGTTTGTATTTACCCCACGTACCAGTGGCGTAACTTCAAATTTTAGGTCCGGGAGCAAAAACTTTGACGGGTCCCTCGATTTAGAGGTGTACGATTTAAAAATTAAAAAAAAACAAAATTTGGTCGTAATATTATGCAGTTTAAGGGAGCCCAAAGTATTGGGCCCTATGCCATTCCTTCCTCTGCCCCCCCCCCCCGGTATTTAAGCCATTGTCCATAACTCACTAGAAGCTCGGTGGCACGTTTATTTTTTCACATTTTAAGGTGTTTATAGCGGGGTTATCCTCCCTTGAAAATAAAAAAAAATATGTGCCTAAAAAATCTTGGATGCTATGGAACAACCCCAGCCGTAATTAACCAAAAGATAATTCTGAAGAATTAAATTTGCGTCTTTATCAATTTTTAAAAGTCATATTGTTCCTTCCATGCGCTGGGGAGTATTCCATACCCCCCGGACTCCCCGGTTTTTCACTCGTTTCTTCAAAATTTTTGGGGATCTAGCAGACTTAAAAGTGAGAAAAAATATTATGCAGTGTATATTCTTTAAAAATTCTAATGCTAGCCTAAAGGGCATACTTTTGAAAGTAAATAACTGTAAACCGGGGGGTCTGGGGGGGTATGGAATACCCCCCAGTTGCAAGTAATAAAAAATGTTTTCTCAAGAATTTTTTAATTACGCAGTCAGGGTTAGGTTACGATCCCCGTTCATTTTGCTGGGGATATTCCATACCTCCCAGTTTCACGCCCATTTCTTCACTTTTTAGGGGGGAATACATTTGTTTTGGTTTAACTATGCTCTTATGTATAAATCAATATTTAAAAAATCTTTTGTTCGAATGGGGCCCGGTGGGGCAGTGCAAATTAAACCGCCTGCCACAGGCGCTTTTTATTCTTGTTCGAGCTCTGGAGGGAGGGGTAATTACAATTTTTTCAAACTAAACATTTGAGGATCACCTCAATTGACGTCATGGATGTGTTGTACGATAAAAAGCGCATAGGAACAGGGTGGTTAGTGGTTACACGACAATTGCCCCCTAGAATCTTTAGGTCCTGCAGTCGAAATTCATTAAAAATCCTAATTGCTGGTCAGGACCGTGCGGTAGATTTTCTCAGTACGTCTTTCAAAATGCCGCCACATAGACTTTTGTCAATTTCTTTAATTTCTATACTTTTTCCCCATGTTTTAATCGAATTAAAATTCTTCGTTTAATCGAAGAAGATTGGCGCAGCGTCATTATTTTTTACATTACACTGCATCGGGTCCCTAGCATTTTTCGGGCCGTTTTTCATTCGCACACCGCGTACACGGGCAGTTACGCCACCCACTGCCACGTACTGTTACAACTTACCCAATAGTGGGGCACATTGATACATTTTGTATTGGTTTTGTTTGCAATGTTTACACATTTTTACTGTCAGGAGGGAAAAATTTAGTTTCCAACCACCTCCAAAAATTTAGTTCTTTTGTTTTGTGGATAAGTTTTGATTTAAAAAAGTTAAATGTTAAAATCGTAACAATCTGCCCCACTCTCTGCTGGATTTAATCAAGAGTTTCAATTATTACTGTACAAAAAGCATAACCCACATATTTTGGTTTCCTTCTACGTGATAAATGGAAAACCCAACTGTTAGTGATCAAGAAGCACAACTTTTAAAAAATCATCTGTTTGGGTCATGTTATGAGTTATGACCTTATTACCTAAAATTTTGTATATTAATAATACCTTTGTATATTATAATAAGTCTGTCTGTTGGTAACGCAAAGATGTTGGACTCCCACATGAGATAATTTTTTGTTTCAAAAATGTTTCGAAAATTAATTTAACAAACCAGAAAAATAGAATATAAATTAGAAATTAATTATTTTATTACTTATTCATTATAATTGAATAATAATTTTGTTAGAATAGAATATAACCGATAAATTACATTTTTCAATTTAAAATAAAAATTATAGCTTACCAATCTGAAATCATCAATCATTATTATCATAGTTAATTTTAGACAATTCAATTACTTATTTAATATATAAATAATAAAGTTTTAGCCGATTCATTTTAGAAGTTCTATAATGTCTTTGCTACCAAAAGCACCAACCATGCTGTGTGTGGTATTTTTAGCAATTTTGTGCGCGACCATGGTTTTTATATTGTTTAAATTAAATCCGTTAGAGTAATTCAAATTTTTTAGGGTAACGCCGGAATATTAAGTGGTATTATATCTGATGTAACAAAAACTTCAGTGAACGAAGTAACGCAAGGCGCAATCGGAGATGTAACGCAAGGCGAAATTGGAGCAGTAACGCAAGGCGCAATCGGAGGAGCAACGCAAGGCGCAATCGGAGGAGCAACGCAAGGCGCAATCGGAGCAGCAATGCAAGGCGCAATCGGAGCAGCAATGCAAAGCGCAATCGGAAGAGTAGTAACCACTACTGATATCGTAACAGGGCAAAAGCCTTCCATATTTCAAATGATTATGAATTTTTTGACCACATTTGGGAAAAATTTTTTCCAAACTTTTATGTAATTATGATTTGAGGTGAGTGTTGTATTTATTTTGTCTCTAAATTTGTCAATTTTTAGAGTGAGCGGGGCATTATTAAACTTTTCAAACTACTCCTCTTGGCCAGGACTGTGCATGCAAGTAATGTGGAAAACTGTAACCGAAGTGATGTTGCACCCCCATTAAATATTTTGGTCCAGCCTACCTATTTTATTTTGAAAAAATTAAATTGATTTTTTAAGGGTGATTTAGATTTTGTTGTTTCATTAGTACCAGAGCGTGGGGGTCAGGCTTACGCATTTTAAAAGTTTCTTCAATTGTTTAATTGTCAGCAGCTAACTGACTCGATGTCACATCTGATGTCCTAGCTAGGCGTTGATCCTCCCCCCCCCCTACGTTAGCTAACTAGGAAAAAATTACTTAGGTACCAGTTTCTCGAACAAAACTCATGATCATTTTGATGTAGTGAGCAACAAGAAATGATTTTCACTAAGCTAAAACTGGACCGGATAATGATTTCTTCTATATTTGCTCGGCCTTCGGCCTCGCAGGGTGAGGATCGTTACTAAGTTCACCTTTCACCCTGTATGAAGTCACCAATCTGGACCTTATCTTGATGAATTTGAATTATCTTATATATTTCTGTATCTAACGTATGGAATAAGCGGGACTCTCTGTGATTTTCCGCTGTGGATTACAAAATTAGTTCTAATCAATAAACTTTAAGGTCAAAATTAAGAAAAATTCACTCATAAATAGTTCCAATGCCTTCATTCAATATTAATTATAATAATTTGGGCGATTCTTCGACATTTTTGTCGGATAAGCGAGGCTCTACTGTAAATATACAACCAAATTATGTAATGAGTTAAAATTAAAACACATAAATCTTTACTTACTTCTAAAGTAAGATACTACGATCTTATTAGATCTTAAGCTTACGGGGTGCAAAAAAATTGCAAAGGTCCTTTGCATGTTTTCGATAGCCCAAAATATATCAAAAAAACGACAATAGTGGGGCACAATGATACATCTTGTATTGGTTGTGCTTAAAATGCTTACAAATTTGTACTGTTAACAATTACAGATATGAAAAAATTATTTACCGACGACCACTTACAAAAATTTAGTTCTTTTGTTTTGTGGATAAGTTTTGATTTAAAAAATATAATGATAAAATCTGCCCCACTCTCTTATTTATTATTATTGCTATCTTATTAAATACATAAAATTGAAGGTCTAATTTCTTGTGATAATTTGCAAATCTGTGTTAATAAACCCTTTTGCCTAATACACCTTCGTATAATAGTAAGTATAAATCCTAGTTACGTCTGTCTGTAGGTAACGCTTATGAGATTTTAGCTTATGATTTGAAAAAATTGATAATTTATTTGTTCCAAAGATGTTCTTAAAATATTTAACAGACCAGAAAAATAGAATATAAATTAGAAATCAATTATTTTATTACTTATTCATTACAATTGAAAAGTAATCGTTATAACAGATAAATTAC
The DNA here is from genome assembly GCA_958510855.1 of Rhagonycha lutea. NCBI lineage: Eukaryota > Metazoa > Arthropoda > Insecta > Coleoptera > Cantharidae > Rhagonycha > Rhagonycha lutea. The sequence goes on from OY294041.1 coordinate 32,681,934, forward strand.
AATTTTTAATTAGAATAAAAATTATAGCTTGCCAATATGAAATCAATTATTATTATCATAGTAAATTATCGCCATTCAATTCCTTAATATAAATAATAACGTTTGAGCCGATTAGTTAGAAGTTCTACAATGTTTTTGCTACCAAAAACATCAACAATGCTGTGTGTAGTTTTATTAACAATTTTGTGCGCGACCATGGTTTTTATATTGTTTAAAGTAAATACGTTAGAGTAATTCAAATTTTTTAGGGTAATACCAGAATTATAAGTGTAACTGATAGAGAAAATGAAATAGATGAAGTAATCCAAAATGGACTAGAAGCAGCAATGCGCCCTAGTGGTTACGGAATGGGAAAACCGACTTCCACAAGAGGAATAGAAGCAGCAGGAAAACCTAGTGATTTCACACTATTCGGATTAACCTCGAAACCATTTTCCATATTTTCAACGCTTACCGGTTTTTGTACTACATTTGCGAACAATTTTCTGCAATTTTTTATGTAATTTTAATTTGAGGTGAGTGCTGTATTTCTTATGTGTTTAAAATTGTCAATTTTTAGGACGGACGGGTGTTTTGATATTTGGAAGATTCCAAAATTGGTTTCTGCGCCGTCTATGATCCTTGACATATTTTGGAACACTTTCAGTGATTTGATAAGGCAGTGCATATTTTAAATGTTTTGGTCTAGCCTACTGATTTTATTTTGAAAAGTTAAATAAATTTTTTAAGGGTTTTAAAATGTACATTGTGTTGTTTTTTTTCCAGCGAACCTTTAAAACATTCAAAGTGAATAAAGTTTCATATTATTAATAGATCATGTATATCACATGACTTTGTTTACCCACCAAGCTAATTGGTAGTGGACATTGCTCATCACGTGATCACAGTGTCCAATTAGCCTGTAAGTATGAAAATTTCTCTGTTTATTTTAAGTTCAAAAACGGAACCTTTCATATTCATCCCCTAATTTATTTTTATGTTTCTCGATGACACATTCATTCGGCACTTCATCATTTTAATTTGATTACAACTTTTTTGCATTAGTTTTCACCTGTACCCCCTTTAATGTATCGTATAAATCACCACCCCTCAAGTATAATTTTTTTGTCGAAATAACATTTCTAATTTAGAACTTTCCGAAAACTTGAAATAAATTCGCTCGTGAATTTGTAAGGGTAAATTTGAAGTCGATCCATTTATATAGTTGACGCTCCCTCTTCCGAACATTCGACCATGAAATATATTACTTCTAATATGATTTCAACCACCATGATCCTGTTACTTGCAGCTGCGACACCAAAATTTTAGAAGTGAATCTGCTCCAACGACCCAATGTTGATTAGTTTACAAATGCGTCACATCTGGAAAATGTCTGCTTTTATCTTCCACATACTTAGCCGTACTGCGGTGTGAACTAAAATAAAAATTAACGAGTGACGTTTATACGAGGGCCGTACAGTACTAATTGCGTGCCTCTTCGCATATCCATCAACAGGACAAACGACTCAATTATTTGACGTAAAGCCTCGCTCGTTCCATGTTCTATCATGAAAACCTGTTCCCACGTCAAGACCAAAGTGTGAAATAACAGAAAGTTATGTCACGATTTTGTGGTAGCAAAAACTACTACTTTACCTTTACATAATCACATAATCTAAAATTATTGTTATTGTAAATTAGAAGCAACAAGCAGCACATACAGCTGCTTAAACAGCTGCAACAAGTTTATAATTTGCCATAAGGATTTTAGGTAAATTGTATTATTATTGTCTGGTAATGAAGAAATTGTGCTTATTTACATAATAAGGGCATTGTTAAAGTGCCACCGTGTTATTAGAGGTAACAATGTGCGGTGTAAGGGTTTGTTTAAATTTGCAATTAAATCTTTAGCTACAACTACACACGGTTCTAATTAGCGATAGAATAACAAACATTCAAAATTTTTGGGAGAAATGGGATTCCCCCCATACAGTAATAAAAACACCCTCGCCCTCTACTGAGGGAATTAAGTATGAAAAGTTAACTTGTGATTAGAAATATTATTTTTCATCATTTCTATCGCGAATCGGCGGAACGCCTGCTAGTTCCGATTGTCGTCTAACCGCGACCCTCGCAAGCGAGGATGACGCTTTTAGTATAAAATACAGGGTGTCCCCGCGACCAACCACCGGTGATAGAAGATACTTTTCTGTGAAAAATATTTGCATATAAATACTATTTTTCATAGTTTCTACCAGAAATCGGTCGAACGCCTGCTAGTCCCGATTGTCGTCTGAGGTCGACCTTCGGAAGCCAGGCTGACATTTTTGGTATCATGCAGGGTGTCCCTGCGACTCACCATCTCTTAGGTGATGATAGAAGACACTTTTCTAAGAGAATTATTTAACTAAAATTTTTGTTTAAATTCAAACCCTTGGAAGGTAGCCGTAGCACCGAAACTATTGATTTTTTAGTATTATTCTTTTAGTGGGTTTTTAAAGGCAATGAAAAAATCTACAAATTTGAATTTATCCCCTGATTGTCTAAAATCAACAGTTTTCAAGTTATGAATAAATTAAACAAAAAATTGTAGTATTATTTAGTGACTTTTTCCGAAAAATCTATCCCTTCCGCAGAAAAACATAAATTAAGGAAAATTTTTCTGATATAAATAGCATCCTATGATCCTATCGTAGGATCGGACCGGTTCAGCCGGCGATTGCCGGTCAAATTGGGGCCAAGTGGAAATAAGTAAAAAAAAAAAGCTTGGGATGTACTTAATTATTGAGCATTTGGGGCCTTATAAATTAAGATTCTTAATTTATCTTATAAATCTTATAAATTAAGATTTATAAGACTTTAATAAGACCGGTAATCACGTATGCTGCAGAGGTTATTTGCTTGACATGGAAAGGAAGAGCTAAGAGTTTTTGAAAGAAAAATTTTAAGAGCGATAGTTGGATACAAGAGGATAAATGGTCAATATCGTAGTAAGACAAATTCGGAACTTCTTCAAGAAATGGATGGGGAAGATATTGTAAAGTATGTAAAGGCGCAGAGAATAAAATGGTGGAGGCACTTAATGAGAGCTGGCAGTGAAGAAATCGGAAGGTCTATTATGTTGTGGAAGCCCGGGGAAGATAGAGTCAGAAGAAGGCCAAAGCTGCGACGGAGTGATGGAGTGGATGGCGACCTAGAGAGGATGGGTGTGAGTGATCGGTTGAGAAAGGTGAAGGACCGTAAGGCATGGAGAAAGATTGTGCAAGAAGCTAAGTCGCATAGAGAGTTATAATGATTTGTTACAATGAGGATTAATCCACCTCAAAAAATGGATTTTGTAAGTCCGTGAGGACAGTCATATTCTAATGTAAAATGTTGTGCTATTGATAATAATAATAATTTGGGGCCAACAGAATTTTCATACATTAACGGTAGGACTCGACAGGTCGAGAACTTTGAGGTAGGTCATATTAATTAACCTTCATCCGCTCGCGTATTTGGGTCCTGGAATTTGATTTTTTGAATTTTCTCTCACATTTCTTTCCATAGCGTCATGGGAGGGGTGGGAAGGGCTTGGCATGTTCTGATAAAAAAAAAGCTTCACCAGCCGGCTCAGTACAGCTACAAACTACCCTAACTGTCTTACTGCGGCTAATTTGCCGCATACGTGAGCGGATGAAGGTTAAGTGATAAATTGTAGCATCACCCACAAAATTCAGTTTACCTATAAAATGGATAGATGTATTAGAAAAGTTTATTGAAGTAAAGCTGTACCTAACCCATTAAATTTGTTATTCAGAAAAAGGTATACATTTTTTGTAAGGAGTTCCGTATAAAAAAAATATAATGTTAAAAATGTTCAAGAAAGGTTTGAATTTTTCAACACTTTTGTACATAGTTTAATCAATAACTCGAAATCCGTTCATGTTAGTCAAAAATAGTTAAAATCTAACTTGTAGATAATTTCACGGTCTTTAAAAAATAATTTAACTATTTACACACAAAAATTAATAGTTTCAGTCCTATGGCCATTTGAAGGTAGAAATGAAAAAATTTGCTTTAAATGGGGCTACCCCTAAAGGGTTTAAATTTAGACAAAAATGTTAGTTAAAAATTTTTCTTAGAAAGGGGTCCTCGATTACCACGTAAGATCGGTCGCATAATCTTCTCTAAGTATTGCGATGATATGTGACCAAACGGAGTCAACAAACAAACATTATGGTCATCGCACACGTTTGTAGATCTAAGAGAGGCAGCAACAATCACATAAAGACTTCATAATAAAACAAACAATTTAGCAAAGTAAAACAAATCTAGAAAAAGTAAAGCTTTCATGTGATGAATAGGGTTCGTCATTGAAGACGTGCATTCATTGCAACGAATAACATGAGAAACAAAGGATGACGAGGGGTCAGGGCCGTAGCTAGACATTGGTCATGGTGGGGGGGGGGGGGGTTGAACCCCCGAACCCCCCCCTTATCTACGGCCCTGCGAGGGGTGAAGGAAAAGAAGATCATGTGTGGTTAAAGACTAAAGAAAAATGTAATTATGTTAAAAATTCGCTTAATGTCCATATTATTTGTGTTAAGTTACCAAGGTATCCCGAATCATTTAGATGAACTTAAAAAAAGACATATTTTGGAAAAAGCATGAAGATACCTAGGAGATGGTGGTTGTAATGGAAACGAAAAAGAATAATAAAAAATAACAAGGGAATTGAGTTAATTACCTTTTGTCAGTGGGGAACTTCAAATTTCAGGCAATTTAAAAACAAAATTTAGTCGCAAAATACTGCAGTTTAAGGGGGTCCAAAGCATTGGGCCTGGGTGCTATATAATACCCCCCCCCCCAGCCGTAATAAGCAAAATATGTTTTCTCAAGAATTAAATTTACCTCTTTATCAATTTTTAAAAGTCCTCATGTTGCTTACTTATATCTTGGGGTATTCCATACCCCCCAGACCCCATACCCCATACCCCCTTGGGTTTCACGTCCATTTCAGGGGAATACATTTATTTTAGTTTAACAATGTTTTTAATTATATAAATAAATATTTTGCACTACACCCGGGCCCGTTCAAATAAAAGATTTTTTTAAACAAAAAATCAATCAAAACATTAAATCAAAACAAATTTATTCTCTTGAAATGGGTATGAAACCGGGGGGTCTGGGGAAGCTGGTCCAGCACAAGGAAGGGTAACACAGCAACGCAGATCTCTCTTTTAACGGTTCCCTCATTTAAAGAAAATCGTTTCCTAACACTAACCTAAGCTCGACCGGTGGATTGCGTCTTTATCAATTTTGAAAAGTTATATTGTTACTTCCTTGTGCTGGGGGGTAATCCATACCCCCAGACCCCCTGGCTTCACGCCCGTTTTAGGGGAATACATTTATTTTTGTTTAATAATGTTTTTAATTTATAAACAAATATTTATAAAGATTTTTTTAAATAAAAATTCAATTAAAACATTGTTAAACCAAAACAAATTTATTCTCTTGAAATGGGCATGAAACGGGGGGGGGGTCTGGGGGTATGCACAAGGAAGAGTACACATCATCGCAGATCTCTCTTTTAACGGTTCCCTCATTTAAAAAAATCGTTTCATAACACTAACCTAAGCTCGACCGATGGATTCCCGTTGTCGAGTAATTCAGTGCCGAGTTGTCCGTTTCCGGCTTGCACAGGCGCTTTTTACCGTTGTTTAAGAATTTTTTACTTTACATTGCCTAGGGCCCCTAAGATTTTACGGACCGCGCACACTGGTAGTTACGCCACTGCTTTTTGTCTCCCGATAGGTAAGGTTGTAAAAGTGAGTGGCATTTTACCTTGCGAAGGGAGAGTCGGCCAAGTTTGGTCCTTCCTAGAGGAATGTGGTAGAATTAAGTAGTTCCTAATCATCCGTCCTAAGAGAAGAGAATGTAGCTCTGAATTAGCTGTGCAACGAGAAGGTGTGTGCAAATTGGTTGAAAATGATCCAATTAGAAAAGGGTAGAAATTGGAAGTTCAAAGAAAATTGAAGAATGGAAAGCAAAAGAACACCTATCGATTCCGGCTTGAACAGAATCGGGGGACTAAAGGTTTATGTTGGTGTGTTGCAAAAATTTTGGAAAAAAAACTTTTGTTATGTAATTGCCAAGGACATAGGCAAAGTTTACTAAACTTTAACACTTAATTATTGGGCTAGAAAAATTTTATATTGAATTCAATCACAAAATCTGAAATTTGGTTTACACTGGATCAGAAGGACACGATCTTAGTGTTTCGTGTGGAAGCATTTTTTATTATTGTCAGAGAAAAGGAAGTTTTTAGCTAAGTATAAGTATGGGTTGTTAAGGTGGAAAGGCCATTAACATCGCAGTATATCTAGAGTATCATTCTCGCCTCCGAAGGTCGCGTTTCTTCAATAACTTAAAATCCATTGATAATAGTTAAATAGAGTTGAAATCTGATTTGTAGATAATTTCACGGTCTTTTAAACATAATTAAACTATTTACCCAAAAAATTATTGGTTTCAGTGCTATGGACATTTAAGGTAGAAATTAAAAGAATTGTTTTATATAATCTTCCCCATTTATATTTCGAGCATCATTCTGGCCTTCGATGGTCGACTTAAGAAGACTGCACATGCAAAAAGCTCGGATCGTCAAGTTACTTATCTTGTATCAACAAATTACTTGATATAAAAATTAACTTTAGTAATCTTTGCTCCGAACAACATCCATACGTTGCTAGGGTAGCAGATATTTTACTTCCGTCGCTAAGGTATTTCCAGTACTAAGTGGAACACTCACAGATGAATGACTTTGCCATAACCTCGTAACAGTCGAGAAGCTGGATTGTTCGAATTTTACTTTTGTACTTGTTCATGTGAATTCCTTTTGCGTTAATCATTTATATCTAAGGATACTTAGGGTGTTGCAGCGCCGCAGGTGATTAAATTTCTTAGAACTTGAAGTACTGACTAAGTAAGCTTACAGCTCAGCGAGATGAGTGTAAATACAATATTACAGTTCGCATTGTTAACTATATAATTTCAAATGCAAATTTCTTTTATATCCCACGCCCCCGACGCTGGGAATAATGACTAGTCGTCTTGGAACCTTAAAACAAATGCTGCTGCAATTAATTATAAAACGGTCGCGCAAACTTAATTAATTGAAAAAGTTATAAAAAGCCAAGACGCCACCACTGCTCTGAAAAAGCTCCAAGTCACGAGGATTACACCTTGTAACATTAAATTAACGAGAAACGAATAATCCGCTTATAAAAATGCAGTCGGAAATTTATTAGATTTCTTATGCAAATGTAATTTTGTTTATTCAAATTACATTTGCAAAATTAAAATAAAAAGAAATGCAGCGTCCGCTTATTTTTTAATTTCACTTAGGATGTGGGTACTAATTGTTTGTGCAGGTAATATTTACCTATAACATTTATTATCTTGTAATTGAATTCAATTATGTTAAGTATGATTAAGTTAAAAACTGTTTTAAAAAATGCAGAATAAATTATTTGCGATTATTATTAATTCCACCTAGGATGAGGGTACCAATCATTTATTTGTGCAAGTAATTTTTGCAACATTTATTACTTTGTATCACCTGTACGTACCTCTGATTGGTTCATTTATTTATTAATTATTACTAACCTAAAACAAGTTTAAAAACCAATCAGAGTTATTGTAACGTCCATATCCGCCACGCACCGCTTCCCGACGTTCCTAATTTCGCAGCTGGTTGATTTGTCGATCCGTGCTGCCATCTACATTTTAATATTCGCAAGGCAATTTACTTAGGGTGCGTTCCACTTAAAGTCCACGAAGATCGCGGTGTGGTCCTGTGGTTCTTTGATTGGACTAAAGATCGAACGCGGTTATTTTATTGGACTGACGATAGATCGTAATCGTCGTAAGTGGAACGCACCCTATAACAACTACGGGATCCGGGCCTATAATAACGAGATGATTTAATTACGTCAAAATGTTGTAATTTATGCAAAAAATTATTAAAACACGACAATAGCGCTTATTTCGAGTAATTTTACGCTCAAGGTGATTGATTATTATTTAAAAGATAAGAAGCAGGTGCCATAAGTTTAAATAATACGTGACGGCTACGTATTTAGAAATCTCGATCGCTCGTATCAACAAACTTTTTATTTACAAAAATAATTAATTACCACCTGTACGCTTACGTAACGCAAGTCAAGAAACTTTGATTATAAAATTTAAATATTAAGTGAATTTTAATATTACTCACCAACCAAAAAGTTATGATATTTTGGTCCATAAATCTGCTAAATTAGATTTTAAATTATACAAACAACGAAGTTTCATCAGTCTGTCCGTCTGTTTGTACGTTAGAGGAGCTTGGGGATTTGTATAATAATAAAATATTCTATTTATTTTTAATGAAAATAAAGGGAAGCAAATTTTGATCGGTTGAACCGTAGACTTAAGTCATCAATCGCCACAATTTCGATGTTATTTTCTCAACACTTGACCCAAAAGTGGTTAAAATACCATAAATTTCATTTTATTATCCTTTTTAGTGCAAACACTCGAGATGGGCCCCTTTAAATCAAAACCCGCACGAAACTCAGGTAGCTGTCTCCCTACCTGGGCGGGCGGGTGTCCATTGTAATTTAAGCATCGATTCGTTCGCAATGAACACAAAAAAGTACACGAATTGATGCGTAAACAAGTTTCTCTAATTTACCTCGTAAAAATGCGACACCCTAAACGAACTAATCGTATTTCCTAGTGCGCGGCTCGTAAAGCACCGAGGAAAGGGCGGAAACAGTAATAGTTGGTAGTTTCCAAACATGAGAAGCAAACATATGGCATTATGAACTATTATAAGGGCCCCTAAATCACTTTCCTAACAATCCTATTGTTTCAGGTGTTTCCATAAGCAATTCTTGGCGAAGAACAACGTCTGCAGGATTTATAAGATGAATCGCGTAAATACAGATCTACTTCCATTGTTGATTTAGGATTAAAATTAAAGAAGATAACTCGAAATTAGCTTTTATTAAAATAATTTTGACATGAGAGAAACGGTTGCCAGGAATTGTTTTATTGCCCTAGAGCGATAATGTAATGATGACGAAAAACATCAAATTTTAATAATTTTGAGTTCAAATTAGCTAGCTAATTCTACCCTGATGGTATACGAATTTTTTCATAGAAATGTTGATGAATCAGAAAAAAATAATTTCGTGGGCTAGTGATCTGATTCGCTGAAGCAGAAACAAATTTGTTGTCTGCAATTACTACCATAATAATAGAAAACAAGAAGTTAATGGTTTCGTTAAACCTCTAATTGTTTTCTGATAAATTCATAGTCCAAAATAAATATAATATATTAATATTATTTTTAAGGGCCCTATCTATCATTAGGACGAGAACTTTTTCATTAGGTGGCGCAGTTGACAATACTTGAAATTCAAACAATTTTAATGCAGAATATTAAAGACTGATGTTTTAAAATTTAAAATTTTAATTAATTGTGCGTTTTTGATATAAAATCGCTAATTAACATCATCAAAATATTAATCCTTTATCAAAACCGATTAAAAATTATATAATGACCTTCAGAAAATTCTCCTCATGATGTTTTGAAACACCCTTAATATAAGCGAATCAAGCAATATCAAGTAGCTTGACCACGCCCGTAGCTAGACATTGGTCATGGGGGGGGGTTGTGGGAACACAATAATAAGCAACAATAGATTTTTTTAATATTAATAATAATTCTTTAGAATTACTTATGCCAGGGGGAGGGGAGAAATCTCAAAACAACCCCCTTATTTACAGCTCCGATCTTGGCATTGCTTGATATCAAGGTCAAACAGTAGTGATCAAGCCAAGTCAAGTGGAGAACATACATATTAAATATTATATGATCTAAAAGTGTACGCCACATTATTATTAATTTATTAGTAATAAATTTTGAATTTAAATTAGTTGGTAATACAAATCTTTAACTAATTTTTTAATTTTCAAAGTAATTTATCGTTACTATTATGTGAATAGAAAATATGCCATCAAGTACCCACAGTTTTGGAAGCCTACACCAAAAGGTTATTTATGGTGTTGGCAATAACCGCAATAACATAGAACTGCGACTATAAAATCTAAAAGCTGTCAATATTAATGTAATAGTTGAAAAATTTTATTAGTATTGTTTTCAATTGAATTGAAATTTAATTTTCAGACCGCTACACCTCCCCCCTCTTGTGTTTTATTATATTTATTGCTTTGCAAGAGGGGGGAAATTGTTTTTCTCTTTGATGTAGTCGAATTATTTATTACTACCGTGGTTTGAATTTCACGTCAAGTTGTAATTTTTACGAGTTTCCGAACGAGCCGGTGCGGGGTGAAGAATAATCCCTATGTAAGTACCATGATTAGGGTGACCAACCGTGCTCCTTTAGGGAGGACTGTCTTCCTTTTTAAAAATAAAAATAAAACTAAATAAAACAAAAAGGTAATCCCAAAAAAAATTACGGCATCCTGCTTTCCAGCCAAAAATAGTAGGTCACCTTAACCATAATGTACCGGTACCTGATAAAAATCAGTTTCATATCTTATGAAAGTTATAACGATCACCGTGGTGGTAAATCATTTACCCCCCCCCCTGGCCCGCCTACCCCCAGAATCACCGGAATCTGGGAGTTCACTTATAACATTAATTTCACTTGTGACGACTTTGTCGTTTCTAAGCTACAATTTATTCTAATTCAATATCAATAATATTACTACGTATACATGCAGTCGTTAGGTCGACCTAACTCGGTTCGAGTTAGTTAGTCCTTTCATGTATGCAGTCTGGTAAGCCGACCTAACAGATTAGATCGACCTGAATTAGACCGATCTTAAATCGATTTAACATTAGGTCGACCCAACTATTGCATGTATACGCAAGCTTTACTTTTAAACTCCGCCTGGGAATTAATTTTTATTAACTTTTGAAATAATCGATCAATCGGAAAATCGATTGTTCGATTATTTTCGATTAATCGATTGTTTTTGATTATTCGATTGTTTACGATTAATCGATTAATTGTTTTTCCGATTAATCGAATTTTATTAATTATTATTAATCGATTTTCGATTGTTAATTTTTAATAAGTCCTAATTAAGAACTCATAAAGTATGCCAGATCCACCCCTGCGTTCAGGTACGAGGTGCGGAAGGAGGTAAAACCAAACTAGCTGCCTACGTCCGTCAGGTATGCCGTCAAGATTTTATATTTTTTTTGTCTTTGTTGAATTTAGGGGCCAATTCCAACCACAGACACAAAAATTAAAGGAACAGAACAAAATATTCATTTAAATCGAAATGTTTTAAATTTTAATTATTATTTATTTCACTAGTTAAGAAGTTATATCCTTTAGATCAGCGGTCGGCAACCGTTCAGGTATTGCGGACCACCAAATTAGCAATTTGAATTTCGCGGACCTCTAACTTTGTAATTGTTCATTTTGATCACTAATTTTTTTTTAATGACCTTTTTTAACCTTGTCATTCATAATAATTAACCAAACTTATTGAATCCTACGCTTACATTTGCTCCGAGCAACATGCGAGTAACTTATTTTTACGCATTATACAGATACAGCTTTATTTTTTAGTTACAAATTTTATTAAATGAGCTCAGCAAATTTAAATGTCAGAATTTTTTTTCGCACCATTAAAATTACGTCAAAATCCACCGGTTGCCAATCGCTGCTTTAGATTATTTTTAGGAAGTATGGGGGGGGGGGGCTTTCGCCACTGGACAATGCAATGAATTAAAAATATCTCAGAGTGACTGATTATTCTGTATTTAACCGTAGATGCCCTGAGAAACTAAAACTTAACCCTTTTGTTCCCAGCGGTTCCACTAAGAAACCACTTTTTTAATAATTTATTGTTATTGCTGTATTTTGATGTAAAAGAGTGAATAAAATTTTGTTTACTGTTATTAAAATAATTGTGGGCCTGAAAAGGTTAAAGCAAATTTTTAATTGTTTTTTCTTCTTCTTCTTCAGGTGCCTATCCGATTTCGGATGTACGGCGATCCCCCCGACTTAGCCAAGAAGGCTGCACCAGGGAAATGTTAATGTTAATGGGGTGGTGGTTTGCCTTCCCCTTAGTCCACAGATCAATTTTGGACTTATTTAGATCATTAACATTTTAAGGATTTTTCTTGGCATATTACTCTCGGTGGTTTGCCATTGCCTTCCGAGGGGAGACGGTCAGAATAAAGTTCTTACTTTAATTATTTTTATTTCTAATTGTTTTTAATTAAAAAAATTAATTTTAATTCCTGAGCGTTTGCTAGATAATTTACTGTCTTCTTCTGATGCTTTTATAATAATGTAAACTTTATAAATTTGTTTTGAGTTAAACCTGTCACTACAGTGCAAAAAAATTTGTGTAAAATTACACCCAAAAATATATGAAACTTTGTGACCAATGATTATTACTGTAAAATTACATATTTTCATGTAAATTTCCATATTACAAATTTTGCAAACTTTTGTGTAAAATTACAGCAAAAATCAGTGTAAACTTACATATTTTGAACATTATAAAGTAATTTTCACAAAAGTTTTCCAAAAATTGTCTACAATTTTCTGTGTAAAAATTAATCTATTGCCGACGACAGCTTTTGAGACATTTTAAATTATATTATTGCTTTTAGCATCTTAATTTTTATATTTCAACAAGCTAAACTAATATTTTACATAATATTTAAACAATTTTGTTCTCGCAATTACCAGAAAATCAGAACCAAATTGCTAGTATTTCGTATTTAACCCTTTGTGCCCCGTGCAATGATTTTTTTTATTAAATTCAACAAACCAAATGCCTGATGCCGAGAGGATTTTTATAGATTGCCAATTAGCTTAAATTAATTTTTTTCACAACTTTTGTCCTAGAAGATTAAAAAATATACCTAATATAAATCAAAGTTAGTGGGACTTCACAGTTCCGTCAGAATACAAAGGATAAAATTTCCCATTCGAGGTATTTACAACTGGGTATTTTAAAAAATTCAAGGTTTTCAAAAAAACCCAAATATGTTTGGTTTTAAATTGTTTAATAACTCGAAATCCATTGATTTTAGAATAAAAATGTAGATAATTTTAGGATCTTTACACACAAAAATCAATAATTTCAATGCTATGGCCATTTGAAGTTAGAAATAAAAAAAAATTGCTTTAAATGGTGCTAACCCCAAAGGGTTTGAATTTAGACAAAAATTTTAATTAAAAATTTTTATTATAAAAGGGTCCTCTATCACCTCCTAAGATGTGTACATCGGCCGCATAATCTCCCTTGTGCTTATTTTGAGTATCATTCTGGCCTTCGAGGGTCGCGTATCGTCAGAACTCACAATTCATTGATTAAGCTGAAGAGGTAAAATCTGAATTGTAGATATTTTCACTATTTACATTCAAAAATGAACAGTTTCAGTGTAGAACAAAATTGCTCATTTAACCCTTTGTGACCCGTGCAAAGATTTTATATTAAATTCAACAAATTAATTGCCTAGAGGATTTTTAAATTGATTTTTTGGAACTTTTTCCCTAAAAGACTAAATAATAATACCTAATATAAATAAATGTAGTGGGATTTCACAGTCCCGTCAGAATATAATGGGTAAAAATTAATATCAAAGTTTTGGATTTAATTTAAAAGATTGGTCTTAGAGGAATCCACATTCCACATTGGCAATCAGTCACATAATTCTGCAATTTTATTGGTTCGCCTGGTAGAAATTTAAATATTCTGTTACTTTGACAACTTCCGGACAGAAGCACGAACATTAATTAAATTTGATATTTTACGGTAATCAAACCACTTCTGCTACCTATCTTTGCGGTAGATATGCAAAATTAAATTTTTGAATCCAATTATGTACGTTAATTAGCTGTTGACGCAACGCTATCATAAAATGGAGTAACCTGGGGTCAAACAGTAAAGTAAAATTCATAAGATCAAGAGCCAGGTGCTAAGAGACGAAAAACCACTGTCGGAATCTGAGCAGAGGCCAGCTGCTGCACCATGTGCGTCCAATCACTGCTGCTCTCAAGAACCCACCTGTCGTCCACTCCGCAGATGCCCAAAGACTCTCTCCCGCTATCCGATCTTATTTGGTCAAAGTAACCAAAAATTATTATCATTTGAAAAATTTAAAACGAACAAAACGATTTATTTCTTTAGATAATAACAATAATTTACAACCATTTAGGTGTTCAACCCATAATCATCAACTTTGCAAATAAAACCAAAATTATAGTGTAGGTCAAACATTTTAACCCTTTTTTATTTTATCACATAATTAAATAAATTGTTTACTCTAATTTTAGATTTTTATCAGAAATAAAAATTGTTTTCGAGAAGATGAATTTTAATAATTTAAAAAATTTAACCCCCCCGCAAACATAATTTGACCTATATTAATCATGCCGCATTATTTCTGGTTTACTCATAAAAAAACAATTTTGTGTGATTAACACAACAAATCAGCAACAAAAATTTAATGATAACCAGAAGAAAAAAAGTAAACAGACCGATAAGAAGCTCGTTAAATTTACATATAAAAAAAAACCTTGAAAAAACTATTAATAATTACTTAAAAAGTGCACTCACCAAAAGAAAATTGTTTAAAAATCCGAAAGGCAGACACAATTATTTTCAAAAACAAAATTCAAATTTTCGTTTGCGCGCGCGTAAATTAACACTCACGGAAACACGACCTGCATCAACAACCTCCTTCTGAAGATGACGAACAACTAAACCAAAAATTTTATAGCTTTCTAGAGGTAGGGGAAACATACACACACAGAAAGCATAGTGATTTTGTAAGATTCAAAAAATATATGAATTAATAATTTTCGTGTTAAGTTATAACTTTGAATTATTCATATTCTGTTCAAAACAACAGGAATTTGTTTTAAAAACTGGAATAATAAAGAACTCGTGATTTATTCACAAAATTTGAATTATTATTATAACATATTTTTATTTTCATTCAAAATTGCTTCCCATTCGTTAATTTAGTAAATTACTAATCGGAACCAAAATGTAAATCAGTGTTACCCAAAATGAAATATGCAAATCATTGCAGTCAAAACAATTGAAAAATTCTTCTTGAAATTATGTAACTTTTTTTTTTAATTAGAAATTAAAATAATTTCTTTGCTAGTAATTACATTTTTCGAATTTTAGGAATGACAACCGTCCCCCCCCTGGCCACGTAGTCAGGACGTCCTTTACGTTTATTTTTCAAAATTACATAATATTCAAAATTAAAAGATTACAATGAATCAAATTATTGATGATCCAAATAGCAAATGTAACCGAGGAAGCGGGGAGGGAAAATGAAGGTGGGGAGGAAGGGGAATTAAAAATATTACAAATTTTATATTATAATTTTTGTAACGAATATTAACCATTTATTCAAATTCGAGGAAACTCGAGTCGTTTTTCAAAAACATTTTGACGTGCAAAAGGCGAAGTTTTCTCTAAATGGTCATTCAAAGCTTTCACTCCAAATTGAATTTTATGAAAGTGATTCTCTCCTTAAAATTTATAATTTCAATCCATATAGTTTATACTAATTTTGACATTATAGGTGAGAGTCGCTTGGGCACCTCTTAAAATTAGTAGTACAATACAAAATCAATTCAGAAAAAATTGTAGGATAGAAAATTGGAAAATTAAAGTGAAAGATTCTTACCTTTTTCTTCTTATTGCTCTAATCCTTAAACGGTTGGCCAAAACCCTTTTCGATTTTCATCCAGGAATGGGACTGGATCACTTTTTCACAACATTATCACTCAAATTCTTAATTATATAAGTATAAAATAAAAATTCCAGATACTAATTTTCCGTAATTAGTGCTAATTATAATAAGAAAGCCACTCCCGAATTTTTGAAGGAGAAATTTTCAATGCTACCGAACGCCACGTAAAACAAATGCCAAGTGTTCCAAATTTGAACTTGCTGGTTCTTTGTTTTTATCGAATGACGCGCTATGCCCTGTTAGTCATTGTCATTATGATACATTTTATTTCTACTATTTAAATTACAGTTCGTACGTGCCGAAGCCATAGTTGTAACTATGGTCAATATTTGGGGGGGGGGTAGAAAAAAAAGATTTGGCCAAAGCAAATAAATGGCAAGTCACTCTAAAAAATGGTGCACACTAAAATTCCAAAGAAAATCCTAAATTTAGGTAGCATTCGAATACTTAACCGGGTTGAACCGGTTATTAGAGTTCGTGGCGCTCTCTGACGGATTTTTTATAAACCAAACGAAGAAAGCAACCATAAACAAATTAATACAAAATAAATGCCAAATGTCAATTATTCACGAAACTCTGTAAAAATGGTACAATTCAAGGTTATGTCTTCTTTGGGTTACAGAAAAATTCATTAGAGGCCGCCAAGAATTCTAATAACCGGATCAACCCGGTTAGGTATTCGAACTCGACCAGGGACTTACCCCCTCGATTAAAATTATAACGTGAATGATTAAAATTGTTGAAAAATTTTTTGCTAGCTGGAAGGGCCATCCACGGACGGGCAGCTTGCCAAGGTTAAAAACTCGATTGATGTGTAACTCGATCCCAGGGGAGGTGACTTTAAGTTTGTACGACCAACGACAACGATTCAAGTGCGGCCTTGAGGCCTCCATTCCTCTATTTCTTGAACAATCTATTGTAAAATTATAATAAATATTTAATAACTAAATTGACCAGGTTGTGCGGTCTGAAGGCCGCACTGGAACTATTTTTAAGTTGTTAATAAAAGAATCTAACCATCCTGATTTCTAACATCCTCAATCTAACATTTTTACTCTATTTTATCTATCTTAATTTTAAATTTCCTAAATTATAATTAATATTTAATAACTAAATTGGCCAGGTTGTGCGGCCTGAAGGCCGCACTGGAACTATTTTTAAGTTGTTAATAAAAGAAATAAACAATCCTGATTGGGTGACGGAGTATCGCCGAATGAAATACACAAATATATGGGTCTTTTATTTAGGAAATGTTATATAATAATGTTAAAGGAAAACAATATTATTTTTTCACCTGTTGCTAAGAGCGGATGTACCTTTCCGCCCGTTGCTAGTAACAGGTTTACTCTATTTTTCGTATAATCAATCTAAATTTTGAAGTTCTAAAATCAATATTGAATAACTAGATTGACAAGACTGTGCGGCCTTCAGGGCGCACCGAGACAATTATTTTCAAATTAGTAAATAAATTAATCAAGCAAGCTTGATTGACTGACGAAGTGTCGCCGAGGGTTACGGACAGATCTATGCGCTTTTTTAATAATTATAGTTTGATTTAGTAAAAGAAAATGAATTACTTTTTCGCCCGTTGCTAAAAGCGGTTATGCTTTTTTGCCCGTTCTACGGAAATCTTACTCTAGTTTTAAGAATTTTCGATGGTTACAAAGCAAAGGCCCCTTTTGTATCTAAAATCAAACAAAAAGGACTATGACCAATCGCCAAACATAGGTTTCGGCCTCTTCTTTCTGGTCACACTTAGACACGCTTTGTGACCCCTCCCTCTTGGATTTTATCTTTATGAACTACCTCCAACTAGATTATCTACACTGTGCGCCTAGGAACTATTTTTAAGTCAGTAATAAATCACTTAATTGAGCCATCGAGCATCGCCGAACATCACGGACAGATTTATACCTTGTCTATCCAACAGATGCACCTAAGCTCCTCCCAGAAAAACGCGCGATATTTGAATAGAATTTTTCAATTGGTCGAATTTTGAAACTCCCCTTTACAACAGTAACACCATAGGGTAACTATGATAATTGGAACAGTTATAACTGGAAATTTGTTGATACGGTCATTGGTTTAAATTTTTGGGGAGGAGTTTAGGTGCATCAATTGGATAGACAGATGAATATACGCGCTTTCTAACATAAAATGGATGAATTAGAAAAAAATACAAATTACTTTTCCGCCCGTTGGCATATCAACATTCCTTACCCTCTCTCGCAACCAGGGTCGTGATTGGCTGAAAATTCGTGTCCGTGTGCTTCCAATAAGGTCTAAGGCGCGGAGAGTAGAGACCGACGCAGCACCGTTAGTTGCACCTACACCATCATACAGTGAACATCGAGCTAATTTCATTTTTTAGCGGCATTATTGGCTTAAATTATGCAGTAGCACAGTTTTCTGAGTTGGATATTTTTAATTGGTATGTAGTTACTTTTGATAAGACAACTAAATTCTATTCGGATCCATTATCGTTAAATAAATTTGCAACATTAACCATGAATTTTACATATTGGCTCAGTAGCCCCTGCTAGTAAAACATGTAAAATTCATGGTTAGTATTGCAAATTTATTTAACGATGATGGATCCGAATCCTGACTGAAAACTGACTCTTCCGCGCCTCCGCTTCGCTCCGCTTCCCGCTTACGATAGAGAAAAATGCTAAGTTCTGACGAGTACCTACGGCACAGGTGCAATTTTTAGCCAATCACGACCCCTGTTGCGAGAGAGGGTAAGGAATGTTAATATGCCGCCCGTTGCTACGAACAGTTTTATTTAATTTCCGTTTAATCAATGTAAATTTTTAAATTCTAAAATTCTAAATTAATATTTTATTAATAGATTGCCCAGGCTATGCGGCCTGAAAGCCGCACTGGAACTATTTCAACTAACAAATCCTGATTGTGTCACAGAACGTCACCGAAACATCTAGGATTTTTTTTGGATTTATTATGTAAGAATAATTATTATTTTGGTTTATTGCATTATCGCCCGTTACTAATGACAGTTTTACTTTTCCGCCCTAGAGCGTATAATTTGTCTTGCTTTTCTATGAATAATATTAATTTAAACTATTTTTCCTTGTGAGTTTTATTTAGTTATCTGCCCCTCCCAGTTATGTTTCCGTAGTTACCTCCCAGACGAGTATCAAAATGAAGAATTCACGAAACTCCGATTCTCGACACTGGGAATAAAGACTCCCCGCCCTTAAGATCCAAGTAATATTAATCCAAGAGTAATAATTTAAATTTGAAATCTTTTTCAAACTGAAATTGGACACTTTTTGCTAAGAAAAATCAAAATACTGTTCAAAAATTTAATAATATATTTTTTGTCTTCTTCGCAAATCAATCAAGAGTGCTGCTTTGCCTTAATAGAAAAGCAATCAGCTATCAAAATAAAAAAACTGTCACTTTAAAAATGACATTTAAAATTTTTTCTAAAATTTGTAGTGTAATATAATGGACAAAAAGTGGGTAATCCAGAACACCACAGTAATTTTTAGTAATCTAATTATTTTTTAGGCGAAACTGTCGCACTAAAAATCCAGACGATCAACCAAAAACTTCCGGATCAAACAAATCTGTTACTGGTCTTTATTACGGAAAATTGAGTAATATAATCGCTAAGAAAAAAATCAAATGCATCTACGAACCGGTGGAAGATTATACAGAAAGCACAGGGAGTCTGCAAGACAGCGATTCAAATATAGGCAAAAGTAGAGATTTCCAGTAAAGAAAACAAGTTTTTCTAATTCTCAGCTTCTAGCATCCGGAAAACCATTCGAAGTCAAAATTTTTAGTAATGAAGAAGGCTCACCCAATCGTTCCTTCTTTAACCAAGAAGATTTGAGCAAAGGATGCATCAAATCAAGTACCGGTTCGGGAAATTCTGAAAATTTAGGAATTGCCATTGGACTTCAACCACCTGGACAAGGACGTTCCAAGAATTTGACGGTCGTAGTGGAATTTGACTTGGTGGGAGGGAGTACTACTTCGCTTACCGAACTGAAAAAGTATAAAGTGTTTCTCTTTGTTGATTCGTTTTTAATCTTTCCGAATTGGTAGATACACTTCCCGAATGAAGCTTTCGGAAGAAACTCCATCCAAAATGATTTTTAATGGAATAGTAAAACTACAACCGAGGGGCGAACCGCTCCAAATAACGAGCGTTCCCTTATATATAATCGATTCAGGAGAGGTAAAGTCAAAGAAAAGTTTTCGCATCCTAAGTTAACGTTTTTTGATTCCAGAAAATTGTGGAAGATCCAGGTTTTAGTGTGTCGTACAAAACGTCATCAAAACCAGGCAATAAATTGGTAAGCCGACTTACAAAACCACTTCCTCCTGTAATTCTATCTTCCTAGGTGGTCGATAAACCGACGGATGTTTTGGTAAAACTGAAGGTGGATAAACCATCCGGAGAAGGCGGTGAACCGAGATCATCATTCGCAAACCAATCCAATAAGGATTGTTGTTGCAACAAATCGAAAAAATTAACCATTTCAGATGTTATAATGTGCCGTAAACATAAGAGTACCGATAGTATAAAAGGGGGTCCAAACTGTGGTCCCAGAGGAGAAAGTTCCACTTGCGACAAAAAAAGCTGCGACAAAAATGAAGGCAAAAATGAAGATACAGTGAGACCTGCTTTCGGAACTTGCGTCTGTGACACAACAAACGAAAACACCGAAACAGATGGAGAAAATCCAGAGCCTACCACCCAACGAGCTGGAAGTTGCGTTTGTAAGAAAAAAGACCAAAACACAGACACAAAAGAAGGAGTTGATGCAGGAACTCAATCAACATCAAACTTAAAAGCGAGTCAATCAAACCAAACACCGAGTCAAGTGTCAGTTTCATCGGGAAAAGATCTTCAAAGCAAGTCAAACCAAACAAACATGACAAAACAATCCCAAGATATCGGGAAGAAAAGTTCCGTTTCCATACAGGAACCCCAAAAATCCCAGACCCAGCAAGTGCATTCGGTTCAAGTCGTAGATGATAACAAATCTAAATTTGACGTAAGTGCGGATAAGAAAAGTGAGATAGTTCTAACTAGAAGGGAGTCAAAGAATCAACAAAGGAGAAGGGAAGGATGGGATAAATTGGAAAAGAGAAGAAGGTGAGTGCTGATGCTTTGAATGGAATTTTTATTTTTTTATTATCCTTTTCAGCAAAGAAGACGAAAAATTAACAAGACAGAATCCAGATTCGAAGTTGCGTAATACAACGACCCAATCTTCCTTTAATAGAATGGGGACAAATAAGGAAGTTTCAGCCCAGTACAGCTTTATACAACCAAACTATACCTTCTTCGCTAACAACAATTTGGCTGGTAGTTTTTCCACAATGACCGATTCTCTTATTCCGGTAAAGTCAACACAGATTGATAAAATTGAACCTTTAAGCATTGCATCCACGTCTACGCAATGGCCCCAAAGTCTCAGTTCAAACGAGGCTCGAAGTCTAACCACCGTAACATTACTCAGTGATGTGAGTGATTATGAGAAAATGGAAGATGTTCTCATGGTTCCTAGAAATACTCCTTTTGATAATCAGAGTGATGGTTTCCTTACACCAAAAGAGATGGCCATCAGTTATGGCACTCAAACTGATCTGATCCCAATACCCAAGACTATTAACACTTACAGTCAATACATGGCGTACCCGACTGAAGATGAAATTATATCTTTAAGGTTGGACGAGTCAAAACATGGCAATGATACCAAAAAGGGTCCAGCAACATTGATCCTCCTCGAAAGGGCAAAATTTAAGCTTGGAGAGTACGCGCAAAAGCAACAATTTCCCTATGTAACAAAACCTTTTTCAAATGGGGAGGTAGCTGAAGTATGTTCCATCTTCCAAAGTGAAGAGAGCAAAGACCAAACGAATAACAGCATTCCTCAATCTGTCGATAAAGAGACTGATGCTTCACAACGCGTAAAGAGACAGAGTATGTTTACCAGGTTCATCAACCACTTGAAGTGTGACGAAGTTCCAGTGACGATAGCTCAGTATCACACCATTTGCTCAACGACCACTCCATTCCAATTAAAAGCCATACCAAGTCTACACGATTTCCAAGGAGAACCCAAAAGAAACGACTCTGTCAATTATGCCAAGTATGACTTGGAGTTGAAAACTATGGAGATAGAAAACGTAAATAACAAACTGGGTGAAGAAATCGATTCCCTCCAAAAAATTTACAACGATTTGTTCACCAATGTGAGCTTCATTTACGATAACCAAGACATTTTCCCTATTCCGCCTGTAATACAAAATGACACCAAGAAACGATCGATAAAAACCATAAAGTCCGATATTTCTCAAACCTTCTTCGAACTGAATGGTTGCTTGTCGACCATCGATAAAATTTTGAGTAGCGTATCGTTGAAATCGGTATACGAAACGCCTCCGTGCACAGCTTCCACTAGTAGGGAGGAGAGCGTAATAGTAAATGACCCACAACTAGAAAACATTCTCTCGCACGAAATCCAAACCACGTACATGACAGTCGAAAATGACATCAAGAAAACGATCAAGGAGCTGCTAAAAGAATCCGAGTATATCAAACACCAGGCGCTTCTCAGCGGGGCAACCGAAGAACCGGAACCTCCGTTCTTCTTCGAATATTTCGATTTTCTCAAGGAACCAAATCCGCTCTTGATATGCAAATCCATTGTAGACGATTTATCTAGTAAGCAAGATTTCAATACCAAGCAGGACGAAAAGGAAAAAAAGTGCACGTTTGGTGAGAAGCCGAAACGGTTGCGCCAGGAAGATAAGGAGAAAGTGAGCGGTAACAAAAAGTCGATTGGGAGTTGTAGCCGAATCAAAACCGATGCTGATGGAAGTAACAAGAAAGATATAAAATTAAAAATTGATAACAAGAAAAATGATCGAATCACTTACTTCTGCACCACTTTCGTATCGAAGATTCCCAAAACGTCGTTTAGTTTTGGAGGAAATTCCCGATCGCTGCACAGAGAAACGAGGAGAATTCATAAGAAGGAAAACGTAGCAGGTAAGCAGTTTTTTGCTTCATAGCTAGCTGATTTTCCAGGTCCATTTCAGATAACATTACCAGTGGTGATAATGCAAAAATCCACGAGGAAGATGACGAGGAATTTTGCAAATCTTGGTCGTCGAATATCATGGAACCAAATTTGAACACAAAAAATTTGATAAACGAAAAAAGTGATTTGGAAGATTTTGATCCAAAAGATAAGGTAGACACTGAAAACTATGAGAAAAATCTGAGTTACGCTAATTACATTGCGTATTTGAACGAAACGAATAGTGCAAATGATTCCGTGCAGGATAAGAAAAACGTGGAAGAAATGGAGAAAGATACTCTCATATCCAATTTGTTAGAGGGAGGTATGATCAACGAAGTAAATGTCTTACAGATGCAAGAAAGCGTTTTGACCAACAATTCCTCCAATATTGGAAGTGAAAACAGTAGCATGGGTACTGTAGATAGCGATGAGGGTCCCACATCTCAGGAACAGAAAAAAGAAATTTCTGCTCAACAGGGGGCGATTTTAAAATCGCCCAAAAGTTTCTTACTCGCTGAGAACTGCAACAGAACAAGTAATTTGCCCTCGACTTCGACCAATGTTTACAAGCGAACCGAAACCACGGAGGAAGAAGAAGTAATTCGCGAAATGGATTTGACTAAAGAAACCCTTCAAACTGCGGAAGAGACTTCGACCGACCTATTACGAGTAAAAGAATATCAGCCCAAAAGATGGCACCAAGAGCACAACCAGAAAAGAACTTTCTCTCTTGCGGAATCCATTCTAAATACATCGTCAGATGAATACATCGTCAAACGAAACCCTCCGAAATACGTCAAAAGATCTAAAGATCTTAAAGTGATCACAGTAAAACCAGAAACAAAATTCGATTCTGATTCCGACGAAACAGTGCTAAAACTGATGAAACAGCAAAACTACCCAGCAAATAATTATATGCTCCCCGGAGGCTCGAGTGTATTGTTAAGAACCACGCGCGCAAACACGAATGTTTGCTTGCAACATTCAGCTAATTTGCGATCACCTGCTTCCGTTCTCAGAGATGTGGATAGGATGGATAGTTCGATAACGAGTTTCGGGTATGAACAAAGAATAACTGCAAATGAAACCGATTATGATGGTGACCATGAGTCTGAACAGGTAGACATTTGGTTGTTCTTCAAGGTCTCTGACCTTGAAATACAACCGGGATTACATATTATGTACAAATTTAAAATTTTAGGTAATAACCAGTCTTCCGCCGCGGGTGTATAAATCAAAACAGGAGATGAACTCGCCCGAAGAAATAGCGAGGATCGAAGAAAACGTTCGTCAGAACGAAATGCTAGAGAGACGAAACCTGCGCTTATTTTTCCAGTCCGTATCTTCCGAATCACTTTACGATGATTATTCCTCAACGCTAAACAATCCCCTATTGAGTGATTACAGTTTGAGCGATTCCTCACCAGAAATTTATTCATCCGGCAACAACAATAATTAAATTTCCGTTTGGTCTAAATAAACTAATATAATTTCATAATTTTTATTGAATTTTAATTGGAACCGTTGTAACCTTCATCCGAATCTTCCAAATCGCTAGAATCGGAAGAATCGGCACAAGCAAAGCATTGTTTTCCCATGTCGAACCAGCATTCGCCGCAATGGACGAAATAGCAGGTCGGAGTCTTGCACTTTTCGAAATCGCCTGGAATGTTTGTTTTCTTGCGGGGTTCGGGCTCACTGCAGATGATACATTTTCTTCTGGAAGCTGGAAGTATTTTTAAGCATCCACAATATTTGGGAAAACGGATCCGCAGAACGGCGCAAACATTCAAACTATCTTGAAGGCGACGTTCGCGAGTCAATTTTTTCACTTTCTTCTTCATGTGTCTGGAAGGATTTAAAGGTTAGAATTTGATTAAAAGACCTCCATGTTACCCTAAAAAAAACAATTAGTTTAAACTTCCTCCTTACCTAAAAAACGCAATCCTTCTCTTGAGGGTTTCGTTGTAGAGAAAAAGTATTCTCCTCTTTTCTCTCTTCCTGTAAAAGTATGCGCAGATGATTCTTCTTAAGCGTTGAACGTAAGCTTGGCTAAAAATCAACAACCAAACCATAAAATATGTTCCATAAATTTTGAAAATGTAATAATTGGAAAGGACGGTTGGACGTGGTAAGCAGGTTTCGTTGCTTCTGATGGTTTTGATGCGCTTTTTGACATTGAATCCTTTCACCACGGATCTCAAGAGTGACGCAATCATTCCGGTTCCTCTAACTTCCAACATCATATCGTGGTGACCAGTTTGCATGTAATCGATTCGGGCGTGCCGCCTGACCAAATCCAGGGCTTCGTAAAACAGTCGATCCAACAAGATAAACGTGGTTGCGGTTATCATTTCCAAAAGAAGCTTCACGGTTTGACCAACCAACTGTTCTTTTTCGCTTTTTAACGGAGTCAAGGTCCAAGGATCTATAAGCTTAGCCCTTTCGATTTTCTTCAAAGGAAGCAGAGTTTTCTTTTCACTTTTATACCGACGAGCGTCGATGTGTCGAAAATACTTGGTGATGTAAATATTGTCGAATTCTATGTCGCGCAAGTACTTGTCGTGATATTTTTGGGCGTTAATCAAAATCCGTAAAAAGATAAACGCTAAAACTCGTTTCATAAGCTTCAGTATGCTGTCCAAAAGGGTCTTCTTTCCTTCTACGGTGTGCAAAACAGCTTTGGCGGTATCTGCCGCATCGCGCACATCTGTCAAATATTTAATCTTGTCCATCTTGTACTGTATTTTAACGTCCTTAAAATTTTTGTTCAGGCTGGACCGAGATTGTTTCAAATACTCGTAACCTTCTCCAAATCCCCCTTCCATCTCCTTGGAAGGGTCGCACCTGCTCGAACCACCCAACGCTTGGGCGATATTGCAAATAAAAGTTAATTTCATTGGCCAGCAAAGGAGCCAGGCTGCTACCCATGTTACGGTATCGTAACAGGAATCGTAAGCAGATTGGAACATCTTTCTGCAATTTTGAGAAGCTTTGGAAAACTGTTCTTCGCAGCGCATTTCAACCTTCTTCAAATAGTGCTTCTCGTAACGTTTCGCTTCCGCTTCCTCACCTTTATTTCTGTACTTTTCATCAATATCTTTCGAACGTTTCGAGTCTTCGTTGAGGGAATCCAGATAATCGTTCTCTTCTTTCAGTTTCTTCATTTCGGCATCGTCTTCCATTTCTCCGGTGATCGGGGCCGAAACATCTCGGATCGACCTTAAAGTATCTTTTATTTCCGTAACGTCGGTTTTCAATCCAAACAGCGCTTGGGAAAATGGTTTATACATTAATTCGAACCGTGTCCTGGTGAGGTTGAAAGTCAAAGAGGTCGTGCAGGCAAAAACACGTACAACTTCGCGTCCGTTATTGCTCAAATTTTGAATCGGACCAGAAATGATGTAAGCCAAGACCAAGGCTTTCAAAACACCACGTCCTGTACGGCCACCAAATGCTGGAACCGAGAGTAAGCTTATGCAACGTATTTGGGAAGAAAAAGCGATTCCAAATGCAAGCATGAGACTTATCACCCCACCCACTATAAAAGCTGCAGATTCGGTGAAATTCAAATCGACCAAAATGAGCTCGTAAAAACCCAATCCGAGCAGCAAACCATAAACAAATCCAAACGCAATTTTTAGACCCTGATTGGTTTCTCTTTTGGAACAACACAGTTTGAAAATAAATGGACATTTTGTTTGGATGAACGTGGTAATGGAAGTGCCCAAATTGTCGCAATAATCTGCTAGAGTCATTTTTGAAGTTTCAAAAGTCAAACTTTTCGTAAAATATAAAAACAAGTGGATAAATTAAAATTTAATAGTTACAAAAATTTGTTACAAAACAGTAAATTATTACTAAAACCCACTTATCACATTATTCCTTTTGTAGGGGATTAACAATGGTCCCCCAGATCAAGTTGGTGGAGGTAGCCACATGGCGGATGAACAAGAGGAAAGGTCGGTTAATTTTAAAATTTTTGCTACCTCCGGAATAATTTACAAAAGGCGCTGTTACGGCAGTCGGTTCTGTACCCTTCTCATCCACCGACAAAGTAATTTGTTGTAAAAGATCAGAAATTGTTAGTGTTGCGTTTTCGGCCGCTTCAGTGAGGTATAAATCGATGGTTTCAGTAGTCTCGAAGGCAAGGAATGCTGTTACTAATTGTTTGATTGTTTCTTGTGGACTAAGTGCCGGTCCTGCCTCAACTGCAGGTCCTTTCTCTGCTGCTGCTTTAGCTACAGCGTTTCCAAAAATTTTAAATTTTTGCATTCTTTTCAGAATACTGATAGTTGTGGTTAACTTCATTTTTGGGATTTGCAAGTGCACGTCTTCTTTCTTGCTCTGATTGATAAGTTCCGCGATGTCTTCTGATGAAATGTTGGTAGAAAATTGTTTAATATTGTACTCAGATCCATTGTTTTCATCGAGAAGGACGATGTACATTACCAATTCATCACCCTTGTAAGGAAGTCCGATCATCTTGCATCCCAGTCTGGTGCTCTCTACGTAACTGATTTGTTCGATAAATCCTCGCATATACTCAACATTTAAGGTTCTGTTCTTATCCATATAAAAGTTTCCATTGTTGGTTAGTTCGTAACTGAACGGGGTTTTCCAGTCCGCTTTAAATAACACCGCGTTTGCAAAAATAGCAGAGGCAGTCGGTAATGGGGGACTGCTCAAAATGGTGTCGATGAAGTTGTTCGTTTGCTTTGACGCCCAATTATTGATCACTGTTTGGGATTCCAAAGGATTTTGACCAAAATTCAAATTCTTTATATAAGTTTTGTATAGTTTTAAATTGTGGACATATTCATCCTTGAGTAATACATCTGAATTCACGAAGAGGCCACTAGCCGCTTTTAGATTGAAATATTTGAAACTGTTGGAACGTTGCAATTCTCTTAGGAGATTTCCCATCTCTAAATGCAGTGCTGCGTATGGTACATCAAAATCGACGTGTAACTTGTTATGTCTATCATAATAACCGATGACTGTTTGTTGTTTGTCGGTCTTGCTATTTGGTAGTGCCATCAGGTTATTAAGTCCTTCTCTGAACTGTTCATCCGCTCCTAGCATTAGCTGCATCGCCATTAAAACAGAACTGAAAGGCGAAACGATAAAATTTTTATCAATGTTGTCTGGTTCTTCCAAGAATTGCAGATGAATTCCGCCTGCATAAATTGCTTGAGCAGCTATGTCATAAGGTGGTCGGACTTTTTTAGGTGTTCGTGAAACCGAAGCCGGATGAGATTGAGTAGTCAAGAGAACCGCTAAGAAGAGGATTTTCCACATTGTTCACTGTAAACAAACAAAAATATTATAAAAATTTCATAGTGGTAGAATCCTTATGTAATTAATTACGTAAGCAAACACCGTAAGTTTGTGTCATAGATGCCACGTGTAGTGTCACGTCAATTAAAGTGTCATGTGATACACTCGCTTCTAACCATTGCTTGTAAGAGTTAGCAAAGAGGTGGGTTTTAACCTCAGAAGGATTAAATTTCACTCCCTGCTCCCACCCTTATAGATATAAATTCCTTGGCTGATGCACGTCGGAAAACATCAGATCTATGCGATCAATTTTTCAATAGTAAACCTCCCCAAATATTATTTGAATACAACATTTTAATTATAAGGTTTGCGGACGTTAACCAGTTAACTAGTCTTGGACCCAGTAGATATTATAGTGATTTATAAAATATAAAATATCGATTAATTTAGGTAATAATTGATTTTAAAGGTTCAATTTTTCACGATAGCTTGTCGCATTCTATCGACAGTACGTACGTGCTCTTGACGTAAATACATAGAGCAAAGTTTAATAAGAGGCCTCACACTGATTGAACCAGCCACTTTCAAAGAAGTCGCCCTTACAATCAAATCATCCTAACTCGAAAGCGCACCAGGACCCGATGGAATCTCAAATCCCGCTCTCAAGGAACTCCTGCGGAAAGCCTTTCCCTCACCACATGAAAAAGATGGATGTTAGCGTTATCCACAAACCTGCCCAAGGCAGTTATCTTCCAGAAAGCTATCGCCCAATCAGCCTCCTTCCATTCATCGAACAGACCGCATTCGTCATGATCTCTTCGATAACAAGATGTAATCCAGGATGAATAACTTAGTTTTGGTTTATCCACCAGATACTGCAACTCGTCGAACATATCTACCTCGGTTTCAACAAAAATTAATACATTGCTGCTGTCTTCCTCAATGTAGAGCACACCGGACGTCTATACCAAATGTTAAAAGCCAACATAGCGAAACTGCTTATTAAACTATCCGCCCCCTTCCTCAAAAACCACAAATTTTGCACAATCCTTGAAAGCGTTTGCTCCGCTGCGCTGTAAAGGACGTTTCAGATGGAGTCTCCTCAGACTCGGTCCTCGCCATGGATTTCTTCAAGATCTACATAAACGGTATCCTAAAACCCACGACACCTCGCCTTTTACGTTGACATCACCACAGCTCGTATTCAAGAGGTTGCATTTGATTTGGTAGATGGCGGATCGGTGCTAATTCCACAAAAAGCTCCGTAATCATATTCATTCGCTGTAGAAAAACACCAAAAGCAAACATATGGGTGTTCGGAAGAAATCTCGTTGAAGTCCTCACCAAAACTTCTAGGCATCACCATGGACCAGAAACTCACATGCAGCTACCACGCCATCTCAGTTACTAGCAAAGCTAAAGTCGTGACAAGAAAAATTTACTCTCTTATTAGCCCAATGGATCACCATCATGTTTTTTCAGAGTAAGGGAAGTGTCAGAGTCGAAGTGCTGCGTTTACGTTGGTCGTGATGGCGGCAATGGCTATTCTTGGGATTCCCTGACTGCTCTGTTCGCGATGCCATCTGGACCAGGCGAACTTTTTGTATTGACCTCCCTGATGATCTTCTTTACCTCGTTGAAGGTGGTTGGCTCCATTTGTGTTTCGTGCGGGACGATGGAGGGCTTCTTTGGCGTAGTCTTCAACCATGTGGTGTGGGTCGTGTTCGGAGCGCATTATTGTTTGGGGTTGGCTGTTAGGATATTGGCCTTTTCTTTATTGCCTTTTACGGTGGTTCCGTCGCTTTTTTAAAGTGATGACATCGGGGTTGTTTTATTACGTAGATTATTGAGGAATTTCCATGCATTTCTGTCTTAGAAAAAGAGGTTCTCTAATTTGTTTTGCCATTGGGAGTCGTTGTGCGCCTTCATTTACTTGATGACTTTGGTTTTGAGCCCTTGGTATTCCGATTTGTCGTCCGTATGTTGGGTTATTTGGGCCAGTTTCCGAGCTCGATTTTTGGTCTTGATAAGTTGTTTGAGCTGGGGTGGAAGGCGGTCAAGTAGGTCGTCGAGTGGAACTGCATTGGTGACGACTTGTAGTAAGTTTTGGATGGATTTGTGAAAGGTTTCAACGTAATCGTGCAGTTGGATTGCCGAGGTGATAATTGGTATGTCTCCCATCGTGTTCGCTAGAAAATGATCATGGAAGACGGGCCAGGCGACCTTGGAGCGTGTTGCTGGAGTGGAGTCGTGCAGGATATCACCGATGTAGTACATCAAAACTGGGAGGTGGTCAACGGTGACGCTTGCATATTATATAAACTGGTGGGTGGACGGAACTAAACTCGGCTAAGCTTGGAAAGAGTGAGTTACTAGACGAGGTAGGTCATTTACGGGATGAGCCGAAGGCGAATTCCGTAACTTGTCAAATCTAGTAAAATATAGTTCGTATCGGAACGTACTTAATTCAACTGAAAGGTGGTGAAAATGTTCAAAATTATTTCTCGGAATTGAGAATTAATTTAAAAAGAATAGGAACTAAAAGAAATTACACATAAATAATTTTGTAGGAAATGAAATTTTGTAAAAAAAAAAAAAATCCGCAACGTACTCTTTTTTAATAATGTAACCACAGGAGGGGGATGGCCTCAAAGTCGTGTATTTGGATTCTTTAGTTGATATCCTTGGCTTTTGATGTCCTGATAAAAATATATTTATACTCTTGTAGACTTTTCTGTACAAGATTTAATTTTTTATAAAGTAGACCTTTGTTTCATATAGACATAAAAAAATTAATTCAAAAAGGAGCAGTCCACGGTGAGAAAAGAGAAAATTTCTTTGTCCCACTGTAAACCAATTTTATATTTTTATGTCTTGATAAAAATATGTAAATAAAAAATTTTATGTAAAAATAATCATGGATGATTCAAGTTTATAAAAAAATTAAACTACACGAAATCAGGTTTTTCTAGCTAATTTAAATTAGACAAGTTATAATAACAATCGCGTAGTATCGGAATATTAATTACTATATTTTTATAAATAAATTTGATATTATTATTATTATTAAATATATTTCAAAATATTTACTGTATTTTCAAAATGTAAAAATTTCAATAAGTAATGGAATCAATATCTCGAAATCTAGAATAATACAAACCTTATAATAATAATTTAACCAATAATTATTTAATAACAAATAATTTAACCTTAAAAACTTGGCGTCCCTCGCGAATATTGATTTGATTAACAAAATTGTTGAAATTTTTGAAAATTGTGAGAAAAAAATAAGATTAAAACCGTAAAGTAAAAAATGTTCTTACCTTAAATTTCACAGTTTTATAACTTCAACCACAAAAATTCAAATGCCACCAGTCTCTTGGACGAGAAAGAAAAATATTGTAAAATTGCAAGTAGTCAAGATTTGACCTTACCTTTGTTCTAGTAAAACGAAGTCACAACATCATCGTGCAATTAACGGAATCGTTCAACTTAAACTGATTTTCATTGGAAAAACCCGCATATTCCAAATCGTAGATGAAGAATATTTAATTTTCTGTGGCTGTTGCACTCAACTCATTTAATTCTGCAATTTAATTCAATAAATTTTAAAATCGCTATGAAGGTGAGTCTCCGTGAGACAGAAAATGGACATACATTAGCTGCTAATTTTTACACGTCCAGTTGGTAGTGTTTCAGTGTACTCCAAAATATTTCTTTTAAAATTACATTCTTGTAAAAAAGCGCCGCCGGCACAAAAGATTTCGTTTCACCTTCCTAAATTTAGTAATTTATGTTTAATATAATTTTGAAAGCTCCAGTTCTGTGTATCTGTTCGTAACGCACCTATTGACTGCAAGTCCGCTTGTGATTGTAATTATAACGTACCTTTAATTTTGTATCTTACATCTTTCAAAAGGAGGATAAAATTAATATTTTAATGCATTAAATTTAGTAAAAAAATATAATAGTAGATAATAATAAAATAAGAAATAAAACTATTTTTTCGCTTCGTTCGCAATATTAAATACGGCTTCTGTATTTTTACAATGTAATTTAGAAGATGCGGACCGTACAGAATTTCTTAGCTCGGCCTTCCAGTAGACATCCAAACACTGTTGGTGTTATCTGTACAGGATCTGTTGTATCGACGTCATTACCGTGAATACAAGAAGAAGTTTCTGAGACAGATTAGACAGAGATATCTGGTTGAGAGTGAGAAGATGTGGGCCAATATAGCCAGTAAGTCATGGACCTTCTAGGCCTGTAGTGCTGATATATATTGTCATAAACTTTTAAAGCTTTATTTTCTTTTATTATTTAATACAACTTTATTTCCAATTACATCTCAATTCATCAAAAAAAAACATCACCTCTCCAACCTAAACAAAAAAACTCAACTCTTCTCACTTGATTCTTTTATTTCCCAATTTCACTTTTTTCCCACGACATTTATCCCCTCCAAAATTTTGACAAAAAGAATTTTCCATTTCTTTTTAATAAATTTTTTATCTTTATTTCCTCTTCATACTTCTTCAACATACTCAATAATTCATCACCAACTTAACTTTTCTTAATTATTCTTCACAGTGCCAACTGAACTTTTCTTCCACTCTTCACCATAACCTATTTCTTCTTTACTTCATTATTTCCACTCTTGTACTCTTCAACTTTTCTTAATAATTCTTCACCATGCCAACTTAACTTTTCTTCACTCATCACTCTTCACCATACTCTATTTCTTCTTTATACTTCCTCACCACACATAACCTTAACTCTCATTTCTACCAATTCTTATTCACCTGTACCCATATCTTCTTAAATTCATCATTTTTATTTAACATCATTACTTCCTTTCAAATACTCTTTACCATTTATTCATAATTTTTTCCCATGCAACACAAACCTTTTTACTCTTCAACATAAACTTCTTAACTTAATTACTATTTAACATTACCCATTACCATTTCCAATTTTCTTGCAGTCTTCACATAAATTAATCAATTTTTTCTTTATTGTATAATTGTCGGGAGTTGGTGTCTTCAGCGCCTTTCCATCTTGCACGACGGT
Source organism: Rhagonycha lutea (assembly GCA_958510855.1). Classification (NCBI taxonomy): domain Eukaryota; kingdom Metazoa; phylum Arthropoda; class Insecta; order Coleoptera; family Cantharidae; genus Rhagonycha; species Rhagonycha lutea. The sequence goes on from OY294041.1 coordinate 32,715,138, forward strand.
ATTGCCATTTTTGTCCGGTGTCTACTCTCATATGGCGAACCACGTCCATCTTCTTCTGAACAATACATTTCTTCCTATAAGTGCCATACAAACATTTTATTTTCTTCCTTTTGGTTTTCTTCTTGTCTTTACTCTCCTCCATTTTTAACAACCTTATCAATTTGTACGATGACCTTCCATCCTCATCTTCTTCTTCAATCTCTAGGTTTACCTTAGACGAGGCAACTTTTATTTGAATTTTTCTTTCCTTTTGAATTTTCCATTTTTCATAATTTCTTTGTAGACCCAAATAATTTTCTTTCTTGTAATATTCTACTGGTAAAATCACTTGTTTATCCGTAGATTCTTTGCTATCTCTTTCTTCTCCATTAATATCTTTTCCAATTGGAATAATTTCTTCTCCATTGACATCATTCATTTCTTCTCGAACAGGCGCTTTTGATTCTTCTTGATTTTCTTCCTCAAGACCCTCTTCTAATTTCGTTCCATTTTCATCTTTTATGTACGCTGGCTCAGTACCACCGGCCGTGTCAACACTAATAATCCCGCTTACATCTTTTTGTTTCATTTGGGTCTTTAATTCAACTACCTTTTTATTTATTTGAACTACACTTTGCTTCATTTTTGTTATTCTTATTTTATTTCCTTTTACTTGTTCGTCTATTTTCTTAACTGCTTTTATTCCTTCTTCATATATCGTCTTCTGTCGCGCATTCTCTTCATTCAAATTTTTTTTACCCTTGGCACATTCATCAACCTTCCTCCGCATTCCTTCCGTTATGATCTTAGTGTCTTCTCTCATTTTTTCCATTTTCTCTTCCACGCACGCAAACCGTTCATTCTTATCTCTTTTAATTTCAGCAAATTTTTTAACCAATTTGTCATTCATTCCACTAATATCTGCCTTGTTTTCACTAAATTGCTCATTCCTCTCTACCTTGTCCTCTTCCATTTTCTGCATCATCTGCATCAATAATTTTTGTGTGTATAAATCTTTTCATCCCTTTTCCTCCTGTGTGACCACTACTTCAGTCTCAGCCTCACTTTCTTCCACCACCTCGACATTCTTTGCCTTACTCACTACTTTCTTGCTTCTTGTATCCATTTCCTATTTTATTTAATATTCCAAATGTTTATTTCTGACGTTTTAACTTGTCAATAATTTATTTCTTTCCGTAGCGTATAGGTTCGACGATTTTCTCGTCTTCTTCTCCGCCCCACACGTTGCTGCGCCAAAATGTCATAAACTTTTTAAGCTCTATTTTCGTTTATTTAATGCAACTTTTTTTTAAATTACATCTCAATTCTTTCCCAAAATAACATTACCTTCCCAACATAAACAAAAAACTCAACTCCCTGTCACTTGATTCTTTTATTTTCCAATTTCACTTTTTTCCCACGACAATATATAATGTAAAGAAAGTACTTTCTTCATTTAAATTTGCCGCGCTTCTTATTGCGCTCGCCTTTGAATTGACCCCACCAGATGGAACAATGGATAAGATTATTATGACAGATTTAATAGTGAATAGATTTTAAATGTTATAATTTATGTGAAGATAGTAATAAACTTTAATTGTTGTTTCTTTTGTTTTGCAGGTAAATTTGCAATTAATGTAAATATTGTAAATAATAGCTAATAAAAAACTTTTGTTTTGCAGAGAAACAGAAACTGATTATTATTATCGATAAAGATTTATTACCCTTATATATATAATTTAGAAGAGACATTATTTAATGATTATCAATTATTGTACAGCTTCATTTAATTTAAATGACTTTAAATGACTAATTGCCTGTTTTCACCAACAATTTATTTAAGAATTTCCTAATAAAGAATTACTTAGCTAGGATTCCATAAATTTGATTGGTCAAATTTGACATATGAATTTTTTATGTCAATACTATGTCAAATTTCACCAATCACATTTATGGAGTAATTATATAAGTAATTCTTTATTAGGAAATTCTTAAATAAATTGTTGGTGAAAACGGACATAAGAGTCTAAATAAGATCAAAACATATGTCATAGTTTATAATTAACTGACCTCTCTAAAATCTGCAATGATACATTTAATGATATTTAAACATGAGACTTGACAAATTTCTATGTGTCGGGGATGCTCCTAAATGTGGAGATTCCAGATATTTGTTAAAAATTCACGACGCCAGGTATTTGAACGAACCTTTGAATTTGGAACCATGGTGTTGAGGAACCGACAGATGCAAATTCGAGCGTAACGCTCGGTTATGACTTTCCGCTTCCTCACCTTCATTTCTGTATTTTTCATCAATATCTTTCGAACGTTTTGAGTCTTCGTTGAGGGAATCCAGATAATCGTTCTCTTCTTTCAGTTTCTTCAATTCGGCATCGTCTTCCATTTTTCCGGTGATCGGGGCCAAAACAACTCGGATCGATCTTAACGTATCTTATATTTCCGTAAAGTCGGTTTTCAATCCAAAGAGCGCTTGGGAAAACGGTTTATACATTAATTCGAACCGTGTTCTGGTGAGGTTGAAAGTCAAAGAGGTCGTGCAGGCAAAAACACGTACAAACTCGCGTTGGTTATCGCTCAAATTTTGAATTGGACCAGAAATAATGTAAGCCAAGACCAAGGCTTTCAAAACACCACGTCCTGTACGGCCACTAAATGCTGGAACCGAGAGTAAGCTTATACAACGTATTTGGGAAGAAAAAGCGATTCCAAATGCAAGCATGAGACTTATCACCCCACCCACAATAAAAGCTGCAGATTCGGTGAAATTCAAATCGACCAAAATGAGCTCGTAAAAACCCAATCCGAGCAGCAAACCATAAACAAATCCAAACGCAATTTTTAGACCCTGATTGGTTTCTTTTTTGGAACAACACAGTTTGAAAATAAATGGACATTTTGTTTGGATGAACGCGGTAATGGAAGTGCCCAAATTGTCGCAATATTCTGCTAGAGTCATTTTTGAATTTTCAAAAGTCAAACTTTTCGCAAAACATATAAACAAGTGGATAAATAATTATTTAATATAATATACAAAAATTTGTTACAAAATAGAAAATTATTACTAAAACCGACTTATCATATTATTCTTTTTGTACGGGATTAACAATGGTCGCCCAGACCAAGTTGGTAGAGGTAGCCACATGGCGGATGAACAAGAGGAATGGTCGGTTAATTTTAAAATTTTTGCTACCTCTGGAATAATTTACCAAAGGCGCTGATACGGCAGTCGCGTCTGTACCCTTCTCATCCACCGACAAAGTAAATTGTTGCAAAAGATCAGAAATTGTTAGTGTTGCGTTTTCGGCCGCATCGGTGAGGTATAAATCTAAGCTTTCAGTAGTCTCGAAGGCAAGGAATCCCGTTACTAATTGTTTTATTGTTTCTTGTGGACTAAGTGCGGGTTCTGCGTCAACTGCAGGTAATTTCTCTGCTGCTTTTTTACTTACAAGGTTTGAAAATATTTTAAATTTTTGATATCTTTTCAGAAAACTGATAGTTCTGGTTAACTTCATTTTTGGGATTTGCACGTGCACGTCGTGTTTCTTGCTCTTATTGATAAGTTCCGCAATGTCTTCTGATGAAATGCTGGTAGAAAATTGTTTAATGTTGTACTCAGATCCATTGCTTTCATCGAGGAGGACGATGTACATTACCATTTCATCTCCCTTGTAAGGCAGTCCGATCATCTTGCATCCCAGTTTGGTGCTCTCTACGTAACTGATTTGTTCGATAAATCCTCGCATGTACTCAACTTTTAAGGTTCTGTTCTTATTCATATGAAAGTCTCCTTTGTTGGTTAGTTCGTAACTGAAAGGGGTTTTCCAATCCGCTTTAAAGTACACCACGCTTGCAAAAATTGCAGAGTCAGTCGGTGATGGGGGCCTGGCCAAAATGGGGTCGATGAAGTTGTTAGTTTGCTTTGATGCCCAATTATTGATCACTGTTTGGGATTCCAATGGATTTTGACGAAAATTCAAACTTCGGATATAAGTTTTGTAAAGTTTTAAATTGTGGACATATTTATCTTTGAGTAATACATCTGAATTTACGAAGATGCCATTAGCCGCTTTTAGATTGAAATATTTGGAACCGTTGGAACGTTGTAATTCTCTTAGGAAATTTCCCATCTCCAAATGCAGTGATGCGTATGGTACGTCAAAATCGACGTGTAACTTGTTATATCTATCATAATAACCGATTACTGATTGTTTTTTGTCGGTCTTGCTATTTGGTAATGTCATCAGGTTATTAAGTTCTTCTCTGAACTGTTCATCCGCTCCTAGCATTGCCTGCAGCGCCATTAAAACAGAGCTGAAAGGCGAAATGATAAAATTGTTATCAATATTGTCTGGATCTTCCAGGAATTGCAGACGAATTCCGCCTGCAGAAATTGCTTGAGCAGCTATTTCATAAGGTGGTCGGACTTTTTTAGGTGTTTGTGAAACAGAAGCCGGATGAGATTGAGTAGTCAAGAGAACCGCTAAGAAGAGAATTTTCCACATTGTTCACTGTAAACAAAATAAAAATTATAAAAATTTCATAGTAGTAGAATCCTTATGTAATTAATTACGCTAGCAAACACCGTAATAAGTTTGTGTCATAGATGCCACTTGTAGTGTCACGTCACGTAAAGTGTCATGGGATACAGTCGTTTCTAACCATTGCTTACTGCAAATTAGGACATAGCGTAAGAGATGGTCATTGCCTTGCAGCTAACGCAGTTGGATGCGAATGCGGGGTACCGGGTTCAAACCCAGGGAGAGTCAAACTTTCTTATGACCAAGTCTCCGTGCTTCGGAGAACACGGTAAGCCGGCGGTCCCCCGAATTGACGAATTGCCACCGTTAATAAAAAAACAGGGCTACAGGCACATCTGAATGCTAAGCTAGTAAGCTGCCAACGGATGTAAAACAACTATAGTCCAAAATTCGATCTGCGGACTACTCACCAACCCGTCTGGCCAGCGTGGTGAGTTATGGCCAGATCCTCCATAATATGGAGAGGCTTATGTCCAGTAGTGGGTGGAAAAAGGGCCGATGAAGAAGAAGTAAGAGATAGCAAAGAGGTGGGTTTTAACATCAGCAAGACTAAATTTCATTCCCCGATAATTGCAAAAACTAATGGTAGGGTACGGTCCTGCATGGTGTGTGTGTTTTCGGTGCTGTGATTTGTAAAAAATTGTGGAAATCAGTTAATTATATTTTAAAACGAAGTGAAGGGTAATTAGTGTGAGATAAATACAACCAGAAAAGACTGTAATAACTGTGGGCGTAGGTGAGAGAAAACAATTGAAGCAAAATAAAGAATAATTGAGGTTAGAACACATGAGAAGGTGTAATTTAGTTTAGAAGAGCTGAATAGTAGTACGAGTACCTCTGAGGTGTTGAACCGGGTTCTCGTGCTGACGCTACAGAAAAACACTATAAAATAAACACAGTAGCTGTGAAATTGATTAATTGTTTGTCACATGCAAATTGGGTTGCATACGTGCAAGTATCATGCACTAATCAGTAAAAGCAGAATTAATAAAGAAAGATCAAACAGCGTACCATCTGTGAAGACATTCCTAAAAAGGGGTAGAGAAGACATTGAAACAAGTAAGGAAGAAGAAGAAGAGGCTTTTAAAAAAAGCAAAAAAACACTGAAATCTCCAAAGAAAGTAGAGACGGAAACAAACAAGATCGAAAACATGGATGAGTTAAAAGATATGATGGAAGGTTTAACAAGAATGGTGCTCGATGGTAACAAGGTGAACAAAGAGGTAAAGGAAAAATTAGATAGCATGGAAGCAAATTGGAATGCAAAGATGCAGGAGATGGAACATATGATGGAGAATTTCACAGCTAAAACGGAAGTACAAGATAAGAAGATTGCGCAGTTGGAAGAACAGCTGGAAAGACTTGAAAAGGAGAAAAGAAAACATCATAATAAAGAATTTAGCAATGGAAGGAGAATTAACACCTGGAAAAATAGAAGAATTTCTGAATAAAAAAAATGCAAGTAGATGTAGAAGTAGTGGATGCCTTCAAGGTGGGAAGAAGGGTTGATAAACAAGTAATCGTGGCAAAACTAAGGAATCAGGCACAAAGGAAAATGATATTGGAAAATAAAAATAAACTGAAAGGTACTAGAACATTTATTGAAAGTGACTTGACAAACAATGAAAAAGAAATACAAAACCAGATATGGTCCCTGGCAAGGAGTGAAATGAGTAATGGCGAGAGAGTTAAAGTCGGCTACCAGAAGATGATCAAAAATGGTATAGTTTATATATGGAATAAGAGGGATAATACCCTGAAACAGCATAATGATGTAAACCAAGATAAAAAAACTGAAGAGAGGGGAGGGTGGAGTATCCGGACCTCCTCAGACGGATGCTTCAAAAGGGACGACTGGGGAACATACATGGATAGGGCGAGGAAAACGGACTATGGAAATGGACCAGGCGGATGATCAAGAACAAGTTTCAAAAAAGAAAATACATAAAAGAAGAAATAAGATGAGCAAAAAAAGACACGGTAGGAGAAATGAAATAATCAGAACAGCGACATGGAATGTGAGAACGCTTTTAAGACCAGGAAAGATGAGAGAGGTGGCGGAAGAATTATTGAGATACAAGGCAGATGTAACTGCACTTCAAGAGATTAGATGGGAGGGACAAGGGGAAATTGTAAGGAAGGATTTTTCGATGCTATACTCAGGTGAAGAAAAACAAGGAAAAAGGGGAACAGGTTTTGTGGTGGCAGCAAGACTACGTGAGAATATAATGCAGTTTAAACCAATTAGTGGCAGATTGGCATACATAAGAATAAAAGCGAAACCATCGAACATATCCATTATAAATGCGTATGCGCCAACGGAAGATGGCAGTGATGCAGAAAAAGAAGAGATCTATAGCAAGATAGAAAAAATATGCGAAGCAGCTCCCAAAAGCGATACTTTATTGATATTAGGAGATTTCAATGCGCAAATAGGAAAGGAGACGTACATCCGGGAAGTGGCGGGAAAACAAACGATACATGAAAGAACGAACGATAATGGGAATAGATTATGCAACCTGGCGACGGTGACAGACACGGACATCAGTAGCACTAGATTTATACACAAGAAGATACATAAAATAACTTGGGTTTGGTCGGGAGGAGGAAGTGGTGATGGCAACCAAATTGACCATATATTAATCTCGAGAAAGAAGAAATCGTTAGTAAAAGATGTTAGGTCGTATAGGGGAGCCAATGCAGACACCGATCATTGCTTGGTGATGGCAGAAATTCAACAAAAGGTAGTGACAATCAAGAAAAACAGTAAGGAAAATAAAAGAATAGCAACAGAAAAACTCAACGATAGAATAACAATAAAACATTACGAAGTAACATTATGGACCAGGAAATCGACATAATTATGAACAGTCTGAAAGAGAGCGCCGAACAAACGATGGGATACGAGGAAAAGAGAATACGATCAGAATAGTTTGATAATGAATGTGGAGAGGCTAGTAGACTCAAGAGAGAAGCAAGACTGAAGTGGCTGGGTTCGGACTCAAATGATGATTTAAAAGATTATAAGGAAAAATGCGGTAAAGCAAGTAAAACGTATAAAAAGAAAAAGGATTTATGGATAAGAAGAATGATGGAAGAACTGGAAGAAAGTAACAGACCCAACAACGTACGGCAGTTTTATGAAAGGATTAAAAAACAAAAAGTTGAACACAAGATGAAGACAAGAGGAATAAAGAATGTAGATGGGCAATTAGAAAACGATACAGAAAAGATAAAAAAGATATGGGAGGAACATTTCCAAAAGTTACTAAACGTACCACAAGCAATGGAAGAACTCATGGAAGTAGAGATAATCGAAGAAGACCAAGAAGTGGAAGAACTCTCTTACGAAGAAGTGGTGGAAATAATAAACAAATTGAAAAACAGGAAATCGCCAGGTAAAGATGGTGTAAATGCAGAGATGGTTAAATACGGGGGAGAACGACTACATGAAAGAATTTATGAACTAGTGAAGCAAGTGTGGACGGAAGAAGAGATGCCTCAGAGATGGAAAGAAGGAATAATAGTGGCGATAAAAAAGAAAGGAGACCCAGAGGTGTGCAATAATTTTAGAGGAATCACACTGCTGAATACAACTTATAAAGTAATGTCCACTATATTAAACAAAAAGTTGAAAAAGTTTACAAATAAAGTGATTGGCGAATATCAATGTGGATTCACAGAAATGAAGATACCAAAGAAGTTGATAAGGTTAACAAGTATGACACTTAAAGAAATGATGGCATGTGTTAAAACATCGGAAGGTGAAACGAATAATTTTGAGATAAATAGTGGGGTGAGACAGGGAGACGCGATGTCTGCAACGCTGTTTAACTTGGTACTGGAAAAGATAATGAGAAGCATAGAAAACAAAGGCACGATAATAAATAAAGAAATACAAATAATAGCATGTGCAGATGATGTGGTTTTGATAACGAGAACGAAAAGTAAATTAATAGAAAGAATGAATGAGACGGCACAAAAGATGGGGCTGGTAATTAATCAAAGTAAGACAAAATATATGAAATGCCAAAGAGGAAAAATAGAAAAGGAAAGCTTTTTAAAAGTGAATGGTAACGAGTACGAAGAAGTAAATGGTTTCAACTACCTTGGAGTGCAAGTAAATGACAATGGTGAGCGAACCGAAGAAACAAGAAGAAGAATACAAGCTGGTAATAGAGCTTATTATGCTAATAGTCACTTGCTGAGGGATAAACACATATCAAGGTCAACGAAAATTATGATCTATAAAACATTAATAATACCGGTTGTAACATAATATGCTTCGGAAGTTGCGTGCTTCTCAAAAAAACAAGAGGAAGAGTTGAGACTTTTTGAACGAAAAATATTAAGAACTATATTGGGAACTAAACAAGTGAATGAAAATGAAACAAGAGCCATGATGAATCGTGAAATACTGGAGACGATAGATAATGAAGATATAGTGAAGATAATGAAGGCTGGAAGAATAAGATGGCTAGGACATGTAATGAGAAGAGAAGAGGAAGATAATGAATTGGAGACCTATGGAAGAGAGAGGAAGAGGAAGACCCAAGATAAGATCAGGTCACGGAGGACCTGAGGACGATGGAGGTGAAAGATTGGAAAGATAAGGTCGGGGACAGGAATGAGTGGAGAAGAATTGTGATGGAAACAAGAAAAGATAAAAGACTGTGAAAATAAAATATAGATATGAAGGAGACTAATCCACCCCAACAAATGGATTTGTAAAGTTTCAATGTAGAAATTCAGCAAAATTCCGCCTAGGAATGTAAAAGCTAAATATATAATATAGATAATTGCATTATGTAAATAAAAAATTTTATGTAAAAATAATCATGGATAACACTGGTCAACAGTGTTTTTGGTGCCGGGGCATTTGGAGCTGATTTCATATGAATTTGATGCCCTGAATTCAAATATGGCATTAGTTTTTGCCTAGCAGCTCAAATTTCTAAGATATAACGTTATTGTTAAATATTTGTTAAGTCTTCTTTGTCGGCCATCTTTAATTTTTTTCACTAATTTTATGACAAATTACAAGACTGTCTTCTTGAGAGACGGCAAATATACAAGAATCAATTATTGTATTATATGATTTACAACCGTACAGAATGTTATTAAAAAAATATCTAAAAAAGTAGAGCTGATAGAAAAAATCTGATTTTATATTTAGATTCAGACGGCAAATATATAGGAAAAAATCCTTGCATTATTGATTTAAAACTGCACAAAATGGTGTTAGAACTGGTTAAAAATGCACATTTCGTGCAGATCTTCAAGTTAAAAAATCATTATCTACAAAAGTAGAGCTGATAGAGAAAAACTAATTTGATATTTAGATTCAGCGCCCCAAATATAGCTAAAATCAGTTTTAAAATCTTAGGCACCATCGCAAAAAGTTTTTTTTGTTGGCCTGTGTAATTATTGCAGTTTATAAAAAAATTAAACTACACAAAATCAGGTTTTTCTAGCTAACTAATTTAAATTATACAAAGTTATAATAACAATCGCGTAGTATCAGAATCAGGAAGTACTCATTTAAAAAATTTCAAAATATTTACTGTATTTTCAAAATGAAAAAATGTCAATAAGAAATGGAATCAATATCTCGAAATCTAGAATAATGCAAATCTTATAATAATAACTTAACTAATAATTTAATAATCAATAATTTTACCTTAAGCAACTTGGCGTCCCTCGCGAAATGCTAATTTATCGATTTGATTGATAAAATTGCTGAAATTTTTGAAACTTTTGAGAAAATAATAAAATTAAAACAGAAAAGTAAAAAACTTTCTTACCTTAAAATTCTAAATTTTATCACTTCAATCACAAAAATTCAAATACCACCAGTCTCTTGGACGAGAAAGCAAAAATATTGCAAAATTGCAAGCAGTCAAGATTTGACCTTAACTTTGTTGCAGTAAAACGAAGTGTACATCGTGCAATTAACGGAATTGTTCAGCTAGAAGTGATTTTCTTTGGAAAAACCCGCTAATTACAAATCGTAGATGAAGAAATGTTTAATTTTCTGTGGCTGTTGCGCTCGACTCATTTAATTCTTCAATTTAATTCAATAAATTTTAAAAAAGTTATAAAGGTGAAAATTTGTGAGACAGAAAATGGCCACTCTTACTCCAGAATAAACTAATAACTTCTTTTAAAAATTATTTCCTTTTACCTTCCTAAATTTAGTAATTTATTTTTAATATAATTTTGAAAGCTCCAGTTCTGTGTATCTGTTCGTTACGCACCTCTGATTGGCTGCGACCAAAAACATATTTGTATTGTAGAACCTGTACAATGCCCGTATTGACTGCAAGTCCGCCTGTGATTGTTTGTCATTATAATTTTCATTACACACAATGGCGTACCTTTCATTTTGTATCTTACATCTTTCAAAAACAGTATAAAAATTAATATTTTATTGTAGTAGTAATTTAGTAAAAAAATATATAACAAAATAAGAAACAAAACCATTTTTTCGCTTGGTTCGCACTATTCCTTGTGTACGGGATTAATAATGTTTCCCCAAAACAAATTAGTAGAGGTAGGTTCATGGCGTATGTAGAAAAAGAACGGTCGGTTAATTTGAAAATTTTTGCTCCCTTTGGAGTAGTTTACAAGAGATGCCGATACGTTAGTCGTTTCTGTACCCTTCTCATCCACAATCAGAGTAATTTTTTGCACTCCTTTCGAAATTTTTAGTCTTTCGTTTTTGGTTGCATTCGTGAGATATAAATCGGGCAGATCCTTAGTGGTAAAGGCATGGAAGTGCTCTGTTATTTTTGCTAGCCTTTCCACTGGAGTTGCTCCACGTATTCCTTGATTACCTAAACCTCTATAAATTATGTATTCTTGCATTTTTTTGAGAAGATTGAAACTGCTTGTTATCTTCATTTTAGGCAGTTGTATGTTTACGTCGTATTTTCTGCTCTGGTTCACAAGTTCCACAATACCTTGGGTGATAATTTTGGTAGCAAATTGTTTGATGTTGTACTCGGTTCCGTTGCTTTCATTGGGAAGGAAAATGTACATTACAACTTCATCATTTTTGTAAGGAAGTCCGATCATTTTGCATCCCAGTTTGGTGCTCTCTACGTAACTGATTTGTTTGATAAACCCTCGCATGTATTCAACCCTGGTGGTTTTGTTCTTATTTATATGAAAGTCTCCGTTGTAGGTTAGTTCGTGACTGAACGGGGTTTTCCAATCCGCTTTAAAGTACACAGCGTTTGCAAATATAGCAGCGTCAGACGGTGATGGGGGATTGTCCAAAATAGTCGTTATGACATTTTTCGTTTGCTTTGACGCCCAATTATTAATCACTGTTTGGGATTCTATAGGATTTTGAGCAAAGTTCAACTGTTGGATATGGGTTTGGTATAGTTTTAAGTTGTGGACAAATCCTTCCTTGAGTAATAAATCTGAATTCACGAAGAGGGCCCTAGTAGAGGTTAAACTGAATAAGTGGGAACCGTTAGTACGTTGCAACTCTCTTAGAAGATTTGCCAACTCTAAATGCAGTGCTGCGTACGGTAAGTTAAAATCGACGTGTACCTTGTTATATCTGTCATAATAACCGATTACTGAGGGTAGTTTGTGAGTATCGTTGTCAGGTAGTGAGAATATGTTATAAAGTTCTCGCCTGAACTGCCCTTCTGCTCCTAGCATTAGTTCTCCCAACATTAAAGCACTGCTTAAGGGGGAAATGATAAAATTTTTATCTGTCTCTATTAGTTCTTGAAAGACTTGCAGACGAATACTGAATGCAAAAATTGCTTTCGTAGCTAAGTCATAAGATCCTTGGAATTTTGTAGGTGTTTGTGAAACCAATGCCTGATGAGATTGAAAAGACAGGAGAACCGCTAACGATAGGATTTTCCACATTGTTCCCTGTAAACAAAATCAAAATTATAACAATTTTATAATGGTAGAATCCTTAGATGTATGCAAGTAATCCATCTTGACGCTATGTAGTAATTGGCAACAAATCTCAATTCCTTTTGAGGTTACGTTTCTAAAAGAAAAACCATAGGTGAATTATTATCTTTTCACCTCTACAACATGTTATCTAAAAAAATATCAGTAATTTCAGCTCCAAAACCAAAGTTTTTTTTGTATAATTTTGGTCGTGAATTTAGAATATGACAATACATACATTAATTTAATTCATGTTCGATAACTTGTAATTTATTTCAAATAATTCATATTAGAAAGTAATTTTTGGAACTGTTCGTATTTATTTCGGAGGCACAATTATGAAAAAAACATTTGAATAGCAATTGTGCAGATATTCTCCGACTCATCATACAGTCGTTATGCTTCTTAACAGAAGCGTCGTGATCCTTAAATGTTGGTGGGGTGGTTATTACGCTTCCCCATAGTCCACAGATCAACTTTTGGACCCTTTACATCTATTGGAATAAATTATGCAACGATCGCACGCCACTGAATTCACGAGGCACCACTGGAACCAACGCCCAAGATGGTGACAACTACTCGGTGAATCACAAGACAACCAGTTGATACTAAACAATCATCAAGTCTAGACGTTTATTATTGTACTCACATTACCTTTATTAAAGTTTATATATTCTCACATACGTTTTTATCTACTAAATCAATTCCTAATTAATTATAACCCGAATTTATCTCAATAACATCATTAACATTTAAGGATGCTCTTGGCATATTACTCTCGGTAGGTTGCCGTTGCTTTCCGAGGGGAGAACGGTCAGAATAAAGTTCTTACTTTACTCGGATTCGAACCGGGTATTTAGCGTCCATAGTCAACTTGCGTGAGCAAGTTAGCAAAAATAAGACTTGGTTACCATTTTTCTCATTTTAATGTTTATAATTTGTTTATTTTCCCCAGTTTTTCATTTAATTACTTCAATTTCAGTATAGAAAAAATTATAGTACCATATTAATATACTCTCGCAGACTTTTTTGTACAAAATTTAATTTTCTATAAAATTGATTAATAAAATTAACATTTAATAACAATAGAGACTATGTTTATAATTGAAGAAAAAATCGTTCAATCAAATTATCAATAAGAAATCTCTCCAGTATCTCGAAATAGCTAAAATTGTACAAACATTAACCTTATGAAACTTGGTGTCCCTCACGAATTGCTAATTTATCGCATTATTTATTGATAAAATTATGATAAAAATTTCAGATTTTGAGAAAACAAAATTAAATACAAACCAAAAAGTAAACAAACTTTCTTACCTTAAATTTAAAAAATTTATCACATCAAGCACTAAATTTTTGCAAAAATATTTTGTTGCTCCACAAAACAAAAATATTGTAAAATTATATTCAGTCAAGATTTGACCTGACGTGTGCAGTGGCAAAACGAAGTTTGAATAGAATTTAATAGGATAAACCTGTATATTAAAAACGTAGATTTAGAATTTATTTCCTTTTTCTATTTTCTACATAATTATTCCTAATGGAAACCTAATATTAAAAAAAGAATATACTATAATTTAACATTTCGCGGTGTGTCGCGATCTTTTCCCAAAAAGGGGTAAAAAAGTAGTCGGTTAGTCATTATTTTAAGAAGCAACGAACAATTTAAATGCTTTTGTAGAATAAAATGCAGAGTAAGATTACTTTTCATCTTCCTCTCGATCTTCCTTATAATTTAGCAATTTATTTATTAAATTATAAGTAAAGCACTAGTTCTATGTAAGTTTGTTCGCAACGCACCTCTGATAGGTTGAGATTAAAAGCAAATTTTGTAAAATCCGTAAAATGCCCGAATTGATTGCAAATCTGCCCTTGCTTGTTTATAATAATTATCATAATATCTCTATGATAATTTATTATAATTCCCATTGCAGTGGCGTAACCGGAACCTCATGCGGGGGTCCAAAATAATGAAAACAAGAATTGCAGCGGAGGTGACCCCGGAAAGAGGTCGAAAAGGTAAACATTTTAAAGGAAAGAATCATTCAAAGGCAAGGAAGGGAGTACACAGCAAGGAAGACAAAAACATGAATTAAATGAAGATTCGAGAACGGAAGAAGCTACGGCAAGTCAAATGGACGATATAGGCTAAATACAGCAAAGAATAAATTACGAGAAGACCCCGGAATTATTATTCAACATATTGGAATCTGAAGATAGAATAACGGATTTGGATTTAAGGAAAATGAAAAGAAGAGACAGAGGTGCTACACCCCAAAGCCAAAGCAGCAATCTTCCTTCAATACTGCGAAGATTTGGGATTGGGGAGTGAGGTAGAATAACTCATTCACGTTTACGGAAGAATGGTTACCAGAGAAAGATTCCACCACCGTTCGCTCGTCATTGCACAAATCACACTCCAAGATTCTACGGACAAGGTCATCACGCATGAAGATTTCATGGAAAACTTCTTCTTGCCATATATGAATAATTTGGTCTAAAAATGCAGATTTTTAGAGACTTCCATCCATGAAGACTGGATATATCCAAACCGATGGGGTAGATTCCTGCACATAAGGAAGATATAGTGGTATAGTATTTCATCATACTCTGCAATAGTTGCCATATCAGGCTTGGTTCTCCAAGTTCCATCTTCTCCAGTAAGCTACGATGAGGAGAATATCCCCCTTGTAGATCTGTTTCACTGTTGTTTCTGAGCTGTGTTAAAGGTGCCAACGTCCCAATTAGCGTTCACTCTTTTCCTACGGGAATGGGTAATCAAATAATTTCATTTTAATCTTTCTCACATTGTAACGAATTTTTGTATTTGTTACGTGGTTCTACTTTTCCATTTCATTTCACATATTCCTCGATGTGCCTCTGCATTATCTTTAATGCAATTTTTTATGCAGGCATTTACATGCAAGTGTCGATAAGCTTGTTGTACATACTTGGCGTAGGAATATCAGTTACCCTGACCATATAGAACCAAAGGGACGTATTGTTTTCTCACAACGATTTCTGAGCTTTTGGCTCATATTTTCCACATCCGAGGAAAAACGGCTAATCGAATTAAGAAGATTCAAGAAAATGGGTTTGAAAACTTGGTGGACCTTCTTAAGGAAGGATCCCTCAAAACCCAGAGCATTTTTCGCTAGAGTTTTCTTAACCAGTGTATCTGATTCACCCTGGTTAAGAGACTTGACTTACCTCATGTCCAAAACCTCTCCTAAAGCTTCATAATCATACCTCTTTTTGCATCTTCCAAAACAGTTTAAAATTAGTATTTTATTGCATTAAATTTAATAAAAAGAAAAATATAAGAAATAAAACCATGTTTTCGCTTTACTTCGCACTAATCCTTTTGTACGGGATTAATAATGTTTCCCCAAAACAAATTAGTCGAGGTAGGTTCATGACGTATGAAGAATAAGAAAGGTCGGTTAATTTGAAAATTTTTGCTACCTTTGGAGTAGTTTACAAGAGACGCCGATACGTCAGTCGATTCTGTGCCCTTCTCATCGACAATCAGAGTAATTTTTTGCACTCCTTTCGAAAATTTTAGTCTTGCATTATTGGTTGCATTCGTAAGATATATATCGGGCAGATCCGTAATGATCAAGGTTTTGAAGAACTCTGTTCTTTTTTCCACTTTTTCCTCCGGAGTTGCTCCGCCTACTGCTTGTTCCCCTAAACCTCTATAAATTATGTATTGTTGCAGTATTTTCAGAATATCGAAAGTGCTGCTTATCTTCATTTTAGGTAGTTGTATGTTTACGTCAAATTTTCTGCTCTGGTTCATAAGTTCCACAATATCTTGGGTTTTAATTTTGGACGCAAATTGTTTGATGTTATACTCGGTTCCGTTGTTTTCATTAGGAAGGAAGATGTACATTACAACTTCGTCATTTTTGTAAGGAAGTCCGATCATCTTGCATCCCAGTTTGGTGCTCTCTACGTAACTGATTTTTTCGATAAACCCTCGCATGTATTCAACCCTTGCCGTTTTGTTCTTATTTATATGAAAGTCTCCGTTGTAGGTTAGTTCGTAACTGAACGGAGTTTTCCAATCCGCTTTAAAGTACATAGCGTTTACAAATATAGCAGCGTCAGACGGTGATGGGGGACTGTCCAAAATGGTCGTGATAACATTTTTCGTTTGTTTTGACGCCCAATTATTAATCACTGTTTGGGATTCGAAAGGATTTTGACCAAAGTTCAACTGTTGGATATGAGTTTTGTAAAGTTTTGAGTTGTGGACAAATCCTTCCTTGAGTAATACGTCTGAATTCACGAAGATGGCCCTGGTAGCGGCTAAACTGAATAAGTGGGAACCGTTAGTACGTTGCAATTCTCTTAGAAGATTTGCCATCTCTAAATGCAGTGCTGCGTACGGTAGGTTAAAATCGACGTGTACCTTGTTATATCTGTCATAATAACCGATTACTGAGTGTAGCTGGTCGGTTTTACTGTCTGGTAGTGACAAGAGGTAATAAAGTTCTCGCCTGAACTGTCCTTCCGTTCCTAGCATTAGTTGCCCCACCATTAAAGCAGTGCTTAAGGGTGAAACGATAAAATTTTTATCTATCTCGATTAGTTCTTGAAAGACTTGCAGACGAATACCGAATGCAAAAATTGCTTTCGTAGCTAAGCCATAAGATGCTTGGAAGTGTTTAGGTGTTTGTGAAACCGATGCCTGATGAGATTGAAAAGACAGGAGAACCGCTAAAAGTAGGACTTTCCACATTGTTCCCTGTAAACAAAATCAAAATTACAACAATTTTATAGTGGTAGAATTCTTAAATATATGTAAGTAATAATCCATTTTGACCCTATGTTGTAATTGGCAACAAATCTTGATTCATTTTGCAAACAATAAACGATGGCGTATATAAAAGCAAAAGCCATAGGTGCCATGTTTCGTGTCACGCATAATATGATACACTGGTTTCTAACCAATCTGTTTGTTACCAATTACGACATAGTGTAAGGGATGACAGGGTGGTGGTTTTTGTATGGACTAATTTCGCTTGTAAATAGACCCGCAATAATATGAGAGTAGTCCGCTGCAGAACATTTTCTCCTCATCCCTCTTCTAAAAATATAAAAGAGAACAATTGTTTGTGTGTTTGTTCGTTCGTTCGTTCGTTATACACTCCTAAGTCCTTCTACTTACTGTTTCAGAAGCTGGTCTCTGTTTGGGTTAACCCTCTCATTAGGGGTTGCGATGCAGAGGGTAGTTCTTGTGACAACGTTCATTTCATTTTTGAACTTTAAGTATGGAGATTCCAGATTCTTCTTTTTAGTAAAAGCATTAACTATGCTCGTCGGTTATACTGGAGGTTCTCTTATGGCTAACCCTAATTATACATACATCAGTACTTCTTTGGCGTATTTCTTTATTATTCTCAAGAAAATCTCAGAAAAGCCTAGATATAGGCGTGCTTTGGTTGCCGGCTCGCACAGAAAGCGACCAATTCTTCCATCAAGATCTGGACGTAAATCAACTTGCAAACGGATGTTATTAACAAATAACTTAAGTTCATTTTCCATCTTTTTCTTCATAATTAAGAAGACGTCTTTGGTGTAGGTGTCCTCTTTTTAACGGCCCGCACAGAACGCATTCAGTTCTCCCATTCAGAACTGGACGAAAATCAACTTCATTTGTTTCATTATTTTTGTTGGTAAGTTTCTTAAATTTTATGGTTTGGAACCACATTATGTTTTTTTATTACAAACTAGCTGACCCGACAGACGTTGTCCTGTCCAAATTTCAATAAAATCACAATTTTTGATCTGTTGATCTTGTGATAATCGGTTCCATTCAATTTAAATTCAATCCTCGCGTTGCTCTGCAGTTGGATTAGTTCGAAAATTTGTTTGGTTTGTAGCATTGCGAGTTCTGCGACATAAATTTCTCCGTCTTATTGGCGGTATTCCGTTCTTTTCAATTCTTTTTTTAGTTCTCTACTCCAGGGGTATCAAACTCCTCCAGTTTAATATCCCTGCTCTACTCTATGATTTTGCGGTACGCGACAACTCCATATTCCACTTCGGCACCAGTTGGAAAACAATTTTTGTTTTCATTACAAAAAAATTACTTCTCAACAATAACCTAAGGTCAATCGGTGTATCTCTCTTTTAACGGTCTCCTCATTAAAAAAATATAGTTTCCTAAGGCCCAGTTTATCAATCTGTAGTTAGTGTCCAAGTAAATTTATCTGACAAGTAAAATTTTTAAAAGACCTTTTAAAAGGCTTTTACTAAAAAAAATAAATTTTAAATTCCATAAAATCTGACAAGTAAAATTTTTAAAAGACCTTTTAAAAGGCTTTTACTAAAAAAATAAATTTTAAAGGCCATAAAAGCCTTTTAAAAGGTCTTTTAAAAATTTTACTTGTCAGATAAATTTACTTGGGACACTAACTAGAGGTGGATAAACTGGCCCTAACACTAACCAAAGCTCGATAGGAAAAATAAATTTTTCATTTATTTACTTTAATTTCAGTATAGAAAAAATTATAGTAGGTACCATAGCATACTCTCGCAGATTTTTTTGTACAATATTTAATTTCCTATCAATCACGTAGTATTGGAATTTGGAAGTGGTAAGTTATAAAAAATGCTCAAATAACCATTGAAAAAAAATCGTTAAAGCAAATTCTGAATAATTTCAATAAGAAATCTCTCGCCAGTATCGCGAAATAGCTAAAATTGCACCAACTTTAACCTTAAGAAACTTGGTGTCCCTCGCGAATGGCTAATTTATCGCTTTATTATTAATAAAATTATGATTATTGTTCCAAATTTTGAGAAAAAAATTAAATACAAACCAAAAAGTAAACAAACTTTCTTACCTTAAATTTAAAAAATGGATCACTTCATGCACTAAATTTTTGCAAAAATATTTTGTTGCGCCACAAAACGAAAATATTGTAAAATTATATTCAGTCAAGCAATAATTCGACGTGTGCAGTAGCAACACGAAGTTTGAATAGAATTTAATAGAATAAACCTGTATATTGCAAGAGTAGATTTAGAATTTCTTTTTTTTTTCTACATGATTATTCCCAATGAAAACTTAATATTATTTAAAAAAATACGATTATTTAACATTTCGCGGGGTACGCATAGGATCTTTCCAAAAAAAGG
The DNA here is from genome assembly GCA_958510855.1 of Rhagonycha lutea. Taxonomy (NCBI): domain Eukaryota; kingdom Metazoa; phylum Arthropoda; class Insecta; order Coleoptera; family Cantharidae; genus Rhagonycha; species Rhagonycha lutea. The sequence continues at coordinate 32,734,754 of OY294041.1, forward strand.
CGCCGCGGGCGACAGTCGGTTATTCATTATTTTAAGAAGCATTGAGCAATTTAAATGCTTGTCGAGAATAAAATGTAGAGTAAGATTTCTTTTCAACTTCCTTAATTTAGCAATTTATTTATCACATAAAAAGCACATCACTAGTTCTGTGTATCTGTTCGTAACGCACCTTTGATAGGTCGAGACTAAAAGCATATTTTGTAAAATCCGTAAAATGCCCGAATTGACTGCAAGTCTGCCCTTGCTTGTTTATAATTATTATAATTCCCATTGCAGTGGCGTAGCCAGAACCTCATACAGGGGTCCAAAATATTGAAAAAAAGAATTGAAGCGGGGGTTACCATGAAAGTGGTCTAAAAGGTGGGATTTAATGAAAATGAACAGAAGAAATTCGGGACAGAGGTGCCACACATCATTAAAAATTTTCCGATTGTCTGTTGCGGCCAAGGCCCCAATCTTCCTTCAAGACTACGACAACAGTGACTGGTCACTTTTTAGAAGAGAGAGCTGATTAAAATGTAAATCTTCAGGGAAGAAATCGTAGGTAATTCTACCTAATGGGGGATTATTCCATCTTTCCTGCCATATATGAATGATTCGGTTTAAAAGAACAGATTTCAATGAGGTCTTCTACTTATATTATTTACTAGAATCAATAAGTTGTCCTAGAAAATCTACAGAGATGCATTTTTTAGAGATTTCCATCCATGAAGTCTGGATATAATACAAACCTATGGGGTAGATTCCTGCTCGGATTCCTGCAGAACATAAGGAATATACAGTATTTCGTCATCACTCTGCAATAGTTGCCCTATCAGGCTTGGAATTGGAGTTGCCACGATAAGCCACGATGGGGAGAATATCCCCCTTGTAGATCTGTTTCGTTCCTGGTAAAGGAGCGAATGTTCCAATTATCTTTCTCTCTTTTTCTAAGAGAATGGGTCATTAAATAATTTCAATTTACTCTTTTTCCCATTGTAACGAATGTTTGCATTTGTTACGTGGTTCTACTTTTCCATTTAATTTCACATATTCTTTGTTGCGGCCCTGCATTCTATTTTAATGCAGTAAATGAGCATTTTGTTTTGAAGAACGCGGTAATTGGAAGAAATCAAAATTTTCTCAAAAAATAAAAACGAGTAGATAAATAAATATTTAATACAAAAATTCGTTATATTATACTAGTTACTAAATTATAATAATACTACAATCGACGTATCACAACATTATTCCGTTTGTATGGGATTAACAATGTTCCCCCAAAACAAATCAGTAGCGGTAGGCTCATGACGTATGAAGAAGAGGAAAGGTCGATCAATTTTAAAATTCTTGTTACCTCCGGAATAATTTACAAGGGACGCCGATACGGCAGCCGCTTCTGTACCCTTCTCATCCACCGTCAAAGAAACTTGTTGCAAAATATTCGAAATTTTTAGACCTTGATTTTCTGTCGCATTGTTGAGGTATACATCAGGGTATTCAGTAATGTTCAAGGCTCTAAACTGCTGAATTAATTTTTCCAGTCTTTCCTCTGGGGTTGCTGCATCAACTTCTTGTTTATCTAGGCTCTTGTAAACTTTAAATTTTTGTAATTGTTTCAAAATACTTAAACTACTGCTTAATTTCATTTTGGGGATTTGCATGTTCACGTCATATTTTCTGCTCTGGTTGAGAAGTTCCACAATGTCTTTGGTTTTAATTTTGGCAGCAAACTGTTTGATGTTGTACTCGGTTCCGTTGATTTCATTGGGAAGGATGAGGTACATGGTCACCTGGTCACCTTTATAAGGAAGTCCGATCATTTTACATCCCAATTTGGTGCTCTCTGCGTAATTGATTTCTTCGATAAACCCTCGCATGTATTCAACACTGATAGTTTTGTTCATATTTACACGAAAGTCTCCATTGTAGGTTAATTCGTAACTGAACGGGGTTTTCCAGTCCGCTTTAAAGTACACCGCGTTTGCAAAAATAGCAGCATCGGACCGTGATGGGGGCCTGGGCAAAATTGTCGTGATGAGGTTGTTCGTTTGCTCTGCCGCCCAATTATTGATTATTCTTTGGGATTCCAAAGGATTTTGACCAAAATCCAACTTTTTGATATCAGTTTTGTAAAGTTTTAAATTGTGCACGAATTCTTGCTTGAGTGCTAAATCTGAATCCGCGAAGAGGGCGTTAGCCGCGGTTAGCCTAAATAATTCGGAATCTTTAGGATGTTCAAATTGTCTTAGGAGATTTGCCATCTCTAAATGTAGTGATGCGTACGGTATGTTAAAATTGATGTGTACCTTGTTATTTCTGTCATAATAACCGATTACTGAGTGTAGCTGGTGGGTTTTATTGTCTGGTAGTGACAAGAGGTAATAAATATCTTGTCTGAACTGCTCATCCGCTCCTATCATTAGCTGCCCCAAAGTTAAAGCAGTGCTTAAAGGCGAAACGATAAAATTTTTATCAGCGTTATCTTGGTCTTCGAAGACTTGCATACGAACACCGATGGCGAAAATTGCTTCTGCAGCTAAGTCATAAGATGGTTGGAATTGTTCAGGTGTTTGTGGAACCGATGCCTGATTATATTGAGCAGGTAGGAGAACCGTTAAGAGAAGGACTTTCCACATTGTTCCCTGTAAACAAAATAAAAATTATTATAAAAATTGTACAGTGATAGAATCATTGGATGTAATTGATCAATTTTGACGCTATGGCGTAATTGGCAACAAATTAACATTCGCATTTTGAGAATTTCGCTTCTAAGATCAAACACCATAATATGTAAATATGTGTCATAGCTGCTAAGAATGGTGTCACGCATACATTTGTTTCCAACCAATGTTTGCTACCAATTAGGACATATAGCATAAGGGATGACTAAATGGTGATGAGTTTTAACCTCTAAAGTAGCGGTCGGCAACTGGTGGTCCGTGACGTAATTTTATAATGGTCAGCAAATAAATTCAGAAATTTACAAAAAAAATATAAAAATGGTAAACAAATTAGAGTTAATAAATTTAGTGGTGCGCGAAATTTTAATTGCGAATTTGGTAGTCCGCAATATCTAAAAGGTATGCAGTTCTTCTACTCCAAGAAACAATCAATACATGACCTTTGATGAGGGGGATTGATGGAGGGATTTGAGATGGTTTGCACCAAAATTACTGCACCTATATGGTTTTTGAACCCTTTCGGTCGCACCTAAATTCCAGATGCTTGTAATAGCATTTCCCACAACCAAAATAGAGGAAGATATCAATTCATAACTCAGGTGCCCAAATACCCAATAATAAAGCTGTTTTTGCTGTATGTAGAGAAGGAACGAGATGCGGTGTTGACCCCCTGATGGAATTAGGTAATGATCATCAAGATGAAAGTCAGTTTACCCAGGTCTCCAGAAGAAGACCGAAAAGATCTAGAGCGACGCCCACTCCAACCAGCGGCGGTTCTAGGGCGGGCGGTGCGGCCGCACCGGGCACCATTCTAATGGGGGCGCCAAAATGACAAAATATTTTGAAAAAATGAATAATTCGTTTATATGAATAAAAAATATAGTTTTTGGTTAGTACACAAGCCGTCCGCATTTTTTGTAAGAAAACAATTCGATTCGGTTGTAATTAATTACGATAGTAACAATGCCCCTACCTGCAAAAGAAACTAACTCAAGGTGGCGATTTTGTCTATGTTTAATACAATGTTATTTGTGGCGCTTTTAGTGCCAAACGGCAGCGTTTGAGCAACAAAATCTATTGCACTTGCAAAAAAATTACGTATACACAGAGGCGGATTTCCGAACAGGCGTATGAGGCGCGAGCCTGGGGCCTCATAAATTAAAGGGGCATCAAAATTCAACTTTTTTTGAACGTTTGGTATAGTGCGTAGCAGAGTAAAAAAAAACGTTCCCATAGAATGCACACTGTAGGGGTAGTGAAAATATTTAGAGGGGGCCACCAAATTGAATTGCGCTTGGGGCCTCTCAAGTGGTAAATCCGCCACTGCGTATATAAAACACAAAGTAGAAAGACTGATCTACATTATAAGCTAAATTTTATTGCTTAGAATTCACTTTTGCACATACGGTTTTTCTGGTTCGAAAAGAAATCTAAATTATGAGATATACATAATGTAATACGCACATTTAACTTTATTTTAAGAGGGCTGTATACCTAACTTTTAACGAATATCCATATAGCTCTTTTATTAATGTATGGAATTTAATGCGGTTTGAAGTAAACGATTAGAAAAAAAATCTAGTTTCACGGAAAGTCATTAAGAAGTTAAAAAAAATTTTTTCATTTTTTATTATAATAATTAATCACTCCAGTGACCTGCAAGTGACTTTTCATGAATATACAAACTATTTAAATTGAAACTATTTTTAAAATATCTATATACAGGGTGTCCCCGCACTCACTTTACATAACTTAGGTGGTGATAGAGGACACTTTTCTAAGAACAATATTTAACAAAAATTTTTTTCTAAATTCAAACCCTCGAGAGTTAGGCCTCTTTAAAGCATTTTTTTAAATTTCCACCTTCACGTGGCCATAGCCCCGAAAATATTGATTTTTCAGTAAAAATAGTTTAGTGCTTTTTTAAAGAGCGTGAAATAATCTACAAACTAGATTTAAACCTTTTAGTGTCTAAAATCAACGGCTTTCGAGTTATGAATTAAAGTAAGTTAAAAAATGTCGAAAAATTTGAGCTTTCTTTTTTTTTGGTTTTTTTCAAAACCCTGTATCTTTTAAATGAAACATTTTACAAAAAATCTGACGCCCCATTCCGGATAGGAAATTTAACGGACTACAACTTTTGTCTAGTAAAAATTTTTTCGTTATGCCGGTCTAGAAAATGGGGTTTCACGTCCTCATTTGAGGTACGTAAAGTGCCTTTTTTCACTCCCTAGGGAGTGAAAAGTGGGGGGTCATAAATTTTCACGTCCTAGGAAGTGAAAAGTGGGGGGTCAAGAATTTTCACATCTTAGGGAGTGAAAAAGGGGGGGTCATGAAAAATAACAAAGATGTAAAAACAACAACATTTTATTAGAGATGTCGATACCGCTCTCCGTGACCAAAGTCGACTTGAGCATCGATAATTTCGACCACAATGTGCTGGCACTGTACGTTGTGGCCAACTTAACAAAGTAGGCCAACAACATGTCCTCGTTGAGGTTATCTACCCCAGCACATCGTGGTCTTGCAAAAAGTCCATGAACTTACGGTACTCGGGCATGTAGCGGTCGGTCGATTTACTCGGCAACAAAAATTGTTTTGCCTCTCTGGCGGCTTCCTCGATGGATTTACTTGCCATTCTTTACGATAACTCTTGATCTTCACTACTACAAATCACAAATAAAAATGGTGTGGTCCCGTCCACGATACACTGATATACCTATTTCGTAAAGCAGTGATACCACACATCAAATATTCCATATTCCAACCAACCAATCACGATGTTCGATTTGAATTTATTCTGCCGCGTGACGTCATGCGCAGAAATTGTTGTGGTCCCGTCACAACGAAAAGTTGTTTACACCACTCGGCCGTAAAGTGCTTTTACACCCTCGGGTGCGTTCGGGCGCCTCGGCTTCGCCTCGGCTACGAAAACCCGCCCCTCGGTTGTAAAATCACATTTTCCGGCCTAGTGATGAAAACTACTATTACTGAAAAATCATTATTTTCGGAGCTATGGCCACGTTAAGGTGGAAATTAAAAAAAATGCTTTAAAGAGGCCTAACTCTCGAGAGTTTGAATTTAGAAAAAAAGTTTTGTTAAATATTGTTCTTAGAAAAGTGTCCTCTATCACCACCTAAGTTATGTAAAGTGAGTGCGGGGACACCCTGTATATAAGACAAAACCCTTATATATTTGCTTTTTAAGAAAGTGCATTTAAATCGTAAAATTTGGTTTACACCCATAACATTGCCGGTTTAACGAATTATTTAATTCAATTATGAGTGTAAACCAAACTTTATGTTAGGTATAAAGTCCTCTTAAAACTTTAATTTCAAAATTTAATTACATATTTCCATCTGCTCAAATACTCCCGTTTTTGTCGGTAAAATTTTTTAATTGGACATTTTCCGCGCTGCAAACCAATATATTTTTTTCAAAATATACTTAAAGAAAAATATACTAAAACTGAAAGATAGTTTCTGTTTACTTTCTGTTACTTACTTTCTGTTTATTCTACGCGGGGGGGGGCCAAATTGAGATCTCGCACCACCTAAAAATCTTGCTAGAACCGCCGCTGACTCCAATGATACCCACATCAGCGAAAGACCCCAGAGGAATAAAAGGAGGCTGACCCCGGCATTCGTGGTGAAGCCAAGCCTGAAGCTAACCTATACTGAGGCGATACGGGTTAATATAGGACACAATCAATCGAGACAGTGGATTCGGGGAAGGTATCCGAGAGAGAGAGAGAGAGAGGTATAGAGCTAGAAATGTTCTAATCGAGGTTGATGAGATGACATAGGGCAGAGCTGGAAACTACAAGAGAGCCTGCGGAAGAGTCAATTGGTCCTTCCAGTCAAGCAGTCGCGTAACTATACCAGTGTGAGCGATGTCAATCTTAGGGGCCCGAGGCAATGTAAAGTAAAACATTCTTAAACAAGGGTAAAAAGCGCCTGTGCAAGCCGGAAACGGACAACTCGGCACTGGATGACTCGGAAACGGGAATCCACCGGTCGAGCTTAGGTTAGTGTTAGGAAACGATTCTTTTTAAATGAGGGGACCGTTGAAAGAGAGATCCGCATTGTCATATACCCTTCTTTGTGTTGGGGGGTATTCCATACCCCCCAGACCCCCCGGTTTCATGCTCATTTCAATTTCAAGAGAATAAATTTGTTTTGGTTTAACAATGTTTTAATTGAATTTTTATTAAAAGCAATCTTTTATTTGAACGGAGCCGGGTGTATTGCAAATTAAAAACCTTGCCACGGGTACATTTAATTAAAATATTCATTTATAAAATTAAAAGCATTGTTAGACCAAAATAAATGTATTCCCCTGAAATGGACGTGAAACCGGGGGGTCTGGGGGTATGGAATACCCCCCCCCCCAGCACAAGGAAGTATCAATATAACTTTTAAAAATTGATAAAGACGCAAATTTAATTCTTGAGAAAACATATTTTGTTTATTACGGCTGGGGGATATTTTATAGCCCCAGTTTTTTCAATTGTTTACTATATTAATATTAAGGTACCGTCCAAGTCAGAGGAAGACTTTTTAGGAACATAAACTTCATAATACCAATGTAACAATAATACAATATGAGCTCGTATATAATATATCATTTTGAAGTGTTTTTCTATTTTCCAGGGTGGATAGAAATTAGGGTCTGGGGAGATATGGATAGTGGCGTAAATAACGGGGGGGGGGGGAGGGGGAGGAATGGTCCCAGGTCCAATACTTTGGACCCCCTTAAACTGCATTATTTTGCGACTATATTTTGTATTTATATCGCACACCTCTCAATCAAAGTCAATGCTCTTACTCCCGGGCTTAAAATTTGAAATTACGCCCTGATGCAGTTAAGGAGCTGATGAAGAAAGCGGCCATAAGGATCAAGAATATTGACATACTGTGGACGATACAATGATCAAGGAGGAAGTCATCAGGGTTGTTGGAAAGGGTGAATTCTTTAAAATTATATCCCTCAAAACACCCGAGAAGAACAAGGTGGACGATAAAGCAGAAGAGAAATTGATCGAGACCCCAAATATGAAATTGGGAATGAAAATTTTATGTAGAGTGGCGAAGTTGGTCCTTTGGACACCAAACAACAGACTGCATTGAGTCGTATGGAATGGGAAAGTGTTGGCAGTGCGGCGGTGACGACCACCTTGCGGCGATCAGCACCAATGTTGCCCACTGTCCTAATAAATATGACCTAGATGGTCATAGGCTTGGTGGATGGTGGTGTCGTGCCGGTCCAAAGAAGTAGATCCAAAATTGGAGGGTCTGCAAATGTATCACCGACGCGGCAGCGCGGAATTGTGGGCGATAGCCGCAAATGTAAATATAAAAAGTCTACTGACATAGAGGTAGCGGCGTATAATCGCAGCGTGGAAGTCAATTCCAATGGATGAAGCTCGTCAAACGGCGTATAATCGCAGTGTGGAACTATGAGATACCATATCAGTAATGGTGTAACCTCAGTGTGAGGTTGTAAGGTCTTCTGACATGGAAGTAACGGTGCATAATCACAGTGTGGAAATGGAAGGAAGAAGAAAGTCCCGAAAGGGCGAAGAGGCCGACATACTGACATAGAAATAAAGGACTTTTAGCTTCAGAATCTTCTGATCATAGAATCAATGGCGTATAAACGAGTGTGGAACTATGGGTTCTAGGAATTTTAGCCACAAGAGCCAAGTCCAAATGGATGAAGCTTGTCAAACGACGTACAATCGCAATATGGAACTATGGGATACCATAAAAGTCTTCTGCGCGGAAGTAACGGCGTGATCGCAGTGTGAAAATGGAAGGAAAAAAGTTCCGAAAGTGCGAAGAGGTCGACATACTGACATGAAAATAAAAGGCTTTTAGCCACAGGATCTTCTCCTCATAGATGTAACGGCATATAATCACAGTGTGGAACTGTGGGTTCTAGGGTTTTTACCCACAAGTTCGACTGGCACGGTGATGAATTACAGTACCATGTGCAAGGCAGCAAACACCTAAGTACAGAACGGGGTTTTAGTGGGTGAAAATCCCACACTACCAGTGAGAGAAAATTTAGCTAAAGAACAGGGTCCATCTGGTTCGGGGGCCCTGTATAATTGATACAGCTGATACAGTAGTAGCTACGCCCCTACGAGAGAGTAAATCTTTGCATAATACTAATCTTCTGGAAGGAGTAAGGGAACTAGACGAGGTAGGTACATTGGCGCAACTAGGGTCAAAAGTTTGGGGGGGCTAAAAAAATATTTTCAAACAATTTTTTTAAAGAGGGGGTAAAAATAACGAAAAATTGGGATATTTTGGGGGGGCTAACTTGAATTTTGGGGGAGCTAGCTAGCCTTAGGTTAGGCCTTAGGTTAGGCTAGCCCCCCAGCCCCCCCTAGTTGCGCCTATGGGTAGGTAGTTTACGGGATGAGCCGAAGGCGAATTCCGTAACTTGTGAAGTCTAGTAAAATTGTCTTTTATTAAAATTGCGGATTGTGCATTTCACTGCTATCAGAATGAACTTGAATGAAACGAAATTATTGTAAAAGTGTTCAAAATTATTTCTCAGACTTGTAGAAAATTACAACAAATATAATTCTAAGACAGCATATTTTTTTTTAGTAGATATCTGTAACTTTTGATGTCATCTACGCGAAACTGTTGTAAATAAATATTATACTCTCGCAGAATTTTTTCTACAAAATTTCATTTCATTTCAATTAATTTAATTTAATAATGCTTCTGGAAACTTCTGTTTCACACGGTCATAAAAAAATAAATTTAAAAATATTAAATGAATAGCGCAGGAAAGAGTAGTCCCAGCGAAACAAAAAAAAATGTATTGTCCCACTGTGAACCACTGGGCAAAACCAAATGAGATTTTAACCTATGTTTTTATATCTTAAAAAATATGTTTGTAAATATTCATGGATAATTTAAAGTTTGTAATCAAAATAAGCTATACAAGATCAGGTTTTTCCAGCTAATGTAAGTTCGACAAACTTATTACAACAATCACGTAGTATTGCGGTATTTAAAAGTTGCTAATTAAAAAATTCCAAAATATTCAAGTACTGTAATTTCAAAATAAATCGTTCAATCAGTTATTAATAATTTCAATAAGAAATGAATCTCAACTTAAATATACAAAATTTAACCTTAAGAAACTTGGTGACCCTCACAAGCTGCTAATTATTATAGGTTTGATTGATAAAATTGTTGATATTGTGTAACGTCACGTTTAATCCTCCAAATTTTGAGAAAAAGAAAATGAAATCAAAACCGAAAAAAAACAGGTTTCTTACCTTAAAATTAAAATATGTAGCACTTCAAACACAAAATGTTGACAAAATTATTATTATAGCACCACCACTCTTGGACGAGAAAGCGAAAATATTGCAAAATTGATAGGCAGAGCACAGGATTGACCTTAACTTTGTAGTGGTAAACGAAGTTTGAATCGTGCATTTAACGGGATCGTTCAGTTATTATAAGAGATTTTATTTGGAAAAACCCGTATAATTATTACAAAACGTAGATTAAGATCCTTTATTTTATATGGCTTTTACGCTCGGCTCATTCATATCGTACGAGGCTAGCCGACAAATTATACTGAGAAATTTGTATATCAATAAATTTCAAAAAAAAAGTTATCAATTAAAAATTACTCATCGGAAATAAAGATTTTTGTTTTTCCGGATGTAAATAAACTTTATGTAACATCCCCCCTTAAACAAAAATATCATTGCGTGAAAAACCACGATAAAATTTTTTTGGGTAATATAGGCGTAGTTGTGCGTGAGTCACTTTTCAAAAACCCCAAAATAAAAATTCAACAGTTTCAAAATAATCTTTGTGTCAAGTACGAAAATTGTACTTTATTCCAATGTAGCGTCTCTTCGAAAAATCAAGCTGATAACAATCCAAACATGTTGACGAAATTTTTAAAAATAAGAAATGATAACAGCAATTTGAACTTTCACTCGTAAAGTTCACCAAACATTGATATCGTTAACAGTTTAATTGTAAACTTTTCGACCGTCAACTTCGAGTCGGACTTTTTTGTCGTTTTAAGTCAAAAATATGGACAATTATACGGAAAAAATTAACTTTACAAGTTCAGAAACCAACAGCTCCTCAAATTTGACGTGGAATGTGAAAGATCCGACATACAGATTCCTGAACATTGATCCAGGTTAGTTATTGCAAAATGTTGGTTTTTTTCCAATTTTTTCGCATGAAATCGGGGAAGTAAATTTTCAAATCAGATATGACATTTTACGTTTCGCAAATTCCAAAGAAAAATGTTGTTGAAAGGGTGAAGAAATTTTCTTATCTGTGATTGTACAGGGTGGCCAAAACTCATGATTGGGTTTGAAATTTGCCCCTTCGATGAAGCACATCGAAAACGTTTTAATGGAGCCTACTACAGAATCGCCATAAAAATGATAATTTGTTTGATTAAATTTTCCGAAGGCACGGAATCTATTGGTGATTGCATTTCCACAGGAAGACCACGTGCAAGTCATCCTTGGTCGTTATTGCTTTCAAGACGAGAACAATGATGGGTCGACTGTAAAACACGATTCAAAGAGGATGGAGCTGCCAAATATGAATGGCTTCCAAGTTTGATAAATTTCTTCCTTAAGGCCTGAGGTTGAAAATCAGAATTTAATAAACCCGGTCGTGACTATTAATCCATCCTGTACAAGTATGACCCACATTTATTATTATCAAATGAAAACACAATTTGCAATCGTTTCAGATGTTTACAAAAACAACTAAACATAAATGGGGGAAAGCTTTCAGTGTCTTCGCATTATATTGAAGTGGGTTTTTCATTAAAATCCAAGAGATTGAATTGATTCAGGTATTATGACGTACTTCTCCTCAATGTGAGTTTAATGCAAATTAGGTATAAAATGCGCAGTCCAAATCTTTTCGGTTTATTTCATTACTTCATCAAGAATATTGTAGTTGGTTTACCATGAATTAGGTGAATGTCGTCAGTTTCCCCTCCCCTCCATACGGTTACTAGATCTAAAAATGAAAAATCTGAACAAACTTGATTATAACTCCCGACATTTCCAGAAAAATCCAGTAAAATAAAAAAAAGATAGTCTATTAAAAATGTTAAAAGTTATAAATTATCAGGATGTCAATTTTTCCCCTCTCCCTATTTTGATCCAAAATAGTCTTATTTTCGTGTGTACCCACCTTGTTTGAAATATTTAAAAAATTCACCCCATTTCGAATTTTGTATCCAAAATAGTCCAAATTTTAATTTAGAGATATTTCAAAAATTCTTTGGGAAGAACAAATGTTAATTTGGAATTTAGAATTTTTAAATACAAAATTGTTTCTTCATTTTGTTTTCGGAATATTTAAAAAATACAATGATAGACAAAAATTAAGAATGAGTGGTAGTAGAGGGGGGTAATCAATTTCGGAACCACTTTTTATATCGAAATTATTGGCGCTTTCCTAGCATTTAATTACTAATTCAAATTTTGTATAAGAAACACCATAACACTGTACATGATTGGAGGGTATTCCATAACCCCCCCCCAAACCCCCCGGTCAAAAAAGAACCAACATAGCGTATATTCTAGAGAAGAATGGGGGGCCGGATGCCAATGTAGTCCCGCGTTTGTTTTATTTTATATAATGCGGCCAAAATTAACTTCGCTGATTATTATTTGTCGACGCATATTGCTCGGAACAAATGTAGGTGAGGGATTCACGTTCAATCATGAAATAGGATTTAAAAATAAGGTAATTTAAAAAATTTTCGGGAAAAATTGAACAACTTTAGGCTCGATTGACCGGACATGTTACTCGGAGTAAATTTCGGCCAGGGATGAAATATGTTAAATTATGAATAGTTAAAAAAGAAAAGGTTGTCATGTAAAAAAGATGGATCCTCGGATCCGAGGCTATGTTCGGGGACATGGTCGTATGGTTTGTCGGATAACATCGGTTTGAAAACAAAGAAACAATTTCCAAGCTTTTGCTAATAGATAATCGTATCAACGGATTTTTTTATTAAATTTTTGAACATGCTACCAATTCTACAAACCCTAATCCAATTAGGGTGTACTTTTCGTTACATATTTTTATTACTATACCGATTTTATAGACGTATTATTCACGACAAAAAAATCAATTACAAAACCTAACTTAACCTAACCTAGGTTGGTTTTTACGACCGGGAAGTTGGGGGGTTAAAGAATACCCTCCAAGCCAATGAATGCTCCAAGGATGAGTTATTGGTTTGGATTACTTTATGTGACTTCCCGGTCAAAAAGACCAACAAGCGTAAATTTTGTCAATTAAATCTTAATAAAAATGATTTAAATGAAATAAATCTTCCTGTTATTATCATTTATGTGGTTAATTGTGCCTTATAAGCTTTAAATAGACAATCAACTTGGTTGTCCAACCTTGTTGTCAACTTTTTCGCGTTGAAGAGGCTATTGACGATCAGTTGATCGTTGTTGATACTCATGGGAGTGAGGCTGTGGACCGATCAACTATGGCCCTTAAGTAAGGCCCCATTTCGCATGAGTGAGGCCGAAGGGCAATCAACCACTTCAATGATAATAATTGGGAGATCTATTCGATTTAGATAATTTCTATTATGATTAAACTTCCTGATGTCCTGGAGGGTATTCCATACCCCCCAGACCCCCCGGTCCCGATACCATAATATGTGGTATCTGTTGGTACTATGTTGGTCTTTTTGACAGGGGGGTTTCGAATACCCTCCAAGCATATACGGATGTGAACTTACGTGAGGGCCATGGTTGTTCAGCCTCACTCGAAGCAACTGTGAAAAATCAGTTGCCTACGTGCGTTTAATCCGCACGATTAAACGAGGTGGTTTTAAGCGGTGGAAATAATACTGTAAAAACCTAATGAATAAACAGACGCTCAGATCAACACCCAAAATATGGAAACCACAGAATAAGAACCAGACATTCTTAAATCAGAATTCGTTGCGGCACACTAGCCCCGGTCTCTCCTATGTGTTTACTACCGACGCGCATGTACGGATTAATAAGATTCCCGCTGCCACTGCTCGCTCACTAACCATAAATTTAGGGAAGTGTTTAAATCAGCGCCCCCTGTTTGGTGGTTCAGCATTGCTAATACTGAGACAGCAGACAGGGGACCTGCTTTAAAGTGGAGACTCAGGTGTGGGCACCGTTCTCTATTTAAAAAAAGAGTGAAGTTGAACAATATTCCAAACGTATCCGTATGGATTACATATTGGCCACAAAGTTCTAAAAAAAAAAATAGAACAAATAATAATTTGTGGTCAGGTGGTTTGGTAGCGAGAATCTCGTTAATCGATTAATGCGCGACAGTGGTAGAAACAACGAACAAGATTCGAAAATTTTCATCATCATTTGCAAAATTTGTGGGAAAAATAAATAGGCAATCATTTGCTGATTTGGATATTTGATTATTTGATACAACATTTTATTTACCCCCCTTAAAAATCACCTCATCAGCCATTGAAAGATTTTTATTCTCATTAGTACACAGATAATGCAGAAAGTTTTAGAATGTTTGGCTGTAAAATATCTGTTCTGAGTTCCGCTCAGTAAAATACAGTAAATAAAAATACCGTAAAAATACAAATAAATAATGCAATCTTTGAGGTACTTGTCGCCCCCCCCCCCCAATGGAATTAAAACAAAATTTGTGAAACGTTTGAGTATCAATGAGCTTCCAAAATTTTTCTTTGAGGCTCAAAACCGTCGCGGAGTAATTCGCGAAAACTTTTGGGGAGGCTGTAGACATGTGATACCCCCCCCCCCCAAATGGAATTTTTGGTTGAAATTATTGGTGTCGAACATTTGTGCCTCAATAAGCTCCCAAATTTTTTCGCTTGAATCTCAATCATTGCGGAGTTATTCACGAAATACTAGACACGTTGGCCCCCAAGTGAAATTTTGGGGTGAAATTGGTGTCAAACGTTTGAGGTCGCAGGTTCCAACATCGCAGTTTTTATGGGTTCCTATTTTATATAATTTAATTTTTTCAGTTTTATTCCATCAAAATGATGATGGTGATCATTAATTTACAAAAAGTAGGATTAGATTTTTAATCGGAACAAAAATTTTAATTTGAACAAATAAAATTAAAATTGGAGATTATCGCACGAAACTTGCTCGGAGGACTAAAGAAATACTCGTAACTTTGCAGAAAATGAAATGATGAGAATGGAAGCTCATTCAAGCTCAAAAGAAGCTATTTTGAGACATAGATTTTACAAAAAATTCGAAATAAGTACGAAAATATAAAAACATGCCCCCTCCCATCCAAGAATTTCACTCATAATTCGCGACGGTTAAAGCTCAAACGACAATTTTGGTAGCTTATTGATGCTCAAACGTTTGACACAAACATTTTAAAAATATTCGATGTGGGGAGGGGGGGGGCAGCAACATGTTTTTTTTTAATTTTCAAGGTTAAATAGCCATGACCGGATTAAGCTTTACCCCTTAGCTATATAAATTCAAAGGGAACTCTAATAAATAAAATCCAAAATTTTAAAATTACGTTTAACGATTTAACAAGGCCATGTGTTTTAGAATCCCTCGTGGGGGAAATAAAAAAATTTTATAGATTTTTCAAGATCAAAACCGTTTTAAATTAATAGTTGAGAATTTATACCATCCTTGAAAAATAGAATTTGTAGAAACAAATTTTTTTTCTTTATAAAGCTTTTTTTTTTATAAAAAAAATAGATATTATTGATTACAAATTAATTTTGTAATAACTCGGCAGAAACAAATAATTTTTTACTTCAGTTCTCATGAAACGTTTTAAGAAAATCTTTAAAAAAAATTAAAAATAAGCAATAAATCTAACGCTTAAAATAATTAAAATTTATTGCTTTAAAATATTTTGGATTTATAAATTGTGAAATCACAACCCTGATGAGCGTTTTTGAAATTTAGTATACTGCAGGAAATAAAAGGTCTAAAAAATGTATGAACCATAAACTGAATCTAGTAAAACCTATCAAGTTCGACACAGACAGGACCCCATTTCCTGTCGGAGTATACAAAGTGTCGGTATTGACAGGGAAACTGAGATTTTAATAAATATCAAGCATGTAATTTATTCATAGTCTGCAAGTCTCATTTTATTCTCGATTATAATAACTCCGTCTGTGTTTAAAATTAAACTTTTGTTAAAAAGCAAGGTACGTAACTCGATCGTTGTTATTACAACGTGATAAGAAATCATATCAGCAAAATGGACAATAGGTGCACCTGGTCTGATAAGATGAGGTAAGCTGCCGTCCACTAATGTTAGTATTCACAGTGAAATTCTGAGTAGTGTCGAACTTGACAGGTTCTACTGTATTTATATTTAACCATTCATGCACAAAAAACTATTAATTATATAGTTTAAATATTTTATTTGACGATTGCCTTGAGAATGGAATTATTAATTACCTATAATTATTATTAATTTATGAACAAATCATAACAAGCTATAATTTTTTTATTCTTCGGCACTTATTCTTAGAGGATCAAGTATCCCACGTTATTCATTTTGAAAAATAATTCATAAGCCCTTTTTTTTTCTAGGAAAATTGGAATTGCATCTCCGAAATCCAGAAAGTATGATAATCGTCCCGGTTTTGGTGGTGATAATGTTTTGTTTGACCATTCTTCTAGTCGTAATTTTTAAGCAGTACCCAAGCTTGGTGTCCGCTAGTGCAGCAGCATTTTTAACGTTCCTGGGAATTTTTATAACACTAAACGCATTAAACGACCGAAAAATTAAATACGCCTAGCGGAAAACGTGATTCCTTAAAAAAAATTAATTTTGTGTTTTAACAAAGTGACCAACTCTCGTAGGATGTAATTGATAGGGAAGCTTCTTTAGGTTAAGTAAATTATTGTAAATTGAATGTATCTGATAATAAAAATTTTACCCAAACTACCACTCTCTTTTGCTTTATCCAAAACAATTTTGTTTATATGCAGTTTACATTAATTAAACGCCACCACTCGTCGCTAATTTGAACTTCTGAAATGAGTATACTTGGATTGTCAGTCTGTTTGTTTACATTATTTCTGATGTTTATGATTATTTTTTGTTAAAATTAACAAATAATTCTCTGAATTATATTCTAAAGAAAAATAAATACTATGGATGGGCGCCATGTTGGTAGTGCAGGTGGCGCCACCAACATCAACTTACACTTCGAAAGTGGCGTCTTCGCACTGTTTCAAAATTAAGCATCCCCTCTTAACAATCTAGAAAGTAAAATAACTCCTGGATTTGGGCAAAAAAGGAACATTTATATAAAATCTATTAAAAATTTTATTTAGGGACTTAAAACATTAAATAATTACATCATAATCGCTTCATTTCGGCACATTTCGTTGGACAAGCGTGCTGAAGTTTCTAAATACTCAACAAACAAATCCTTCAAATATTCATATTCCTAAAAAAAAAAAATTAACACTGTAGGTAGGGTATAACAATCATGGCTTACATGTAGTAATGGCTTCTCTGGATTTTCTTCATTTTGTTGTGATAACTCATAGATCAATTTATCAATTAAATGAACAGGAAGGCAAAGTTGTGGTCCAACAACATTCAAAGAAAAAGTAAAATTGAAGTGTTCTTTGCCATGCCCCATAGCAGCCAAAATGTGTTCACCCGCCAAGTTGACTGCCTCCTTCAAGCGGCCGTTCTTGTACAGCAGCATCAGTAATTGCGCGGGATTTCGTTTCTAAAACAAAAAATGTAATCCATTGCGAAAACTAAACTTTGACTAATTACTTTATAAGATGCAAGCAACCAATGGGGTACATAGCGACCTAAGGTTAGAATCCTTTGAACTATAATACGATGTATCTCACTCATTCCGTCCTTCTCATATTGATACAAGAACTTCTGGAGCAAGTTCCAACATACCATGGATGGACAGCTTCCAACAATAGATAAATCTAGAATAAAAAAAGTTGGCATCAGAAGTGGAATAATTTTGAACCAGATAAGTTAAGTACCATGTAAATCATTCTCCACTAACCAATTCCACGACTTGGGGCTCTCTGTTACACCCAAATAAATGCACTGTTTGGTAAGAATATCGAATGGAATATCATATGGTAAATCAAAAGTCTTGCACAGCATAAGGGCGTGCTTAAATATACCAAAATGCGACATAACCGCAACCAACTCCTTCGGATTTGCTAAATTATGAGACAAAACTTTTCGTTTGAACCTCGCAAGCCGCAATTTCGAGCTTGCAATCTCCAACTCCTTACGAATATCTTCAATTTGCAAAACTTCCACTTGCTTCTTCACCTTAAAAACCTCAGCTTGCTGCAAAAACCCAAAATATAAGCAAAACCATCAACAAAAGTTACTATTTTCAAAACTCCTACCTCGTCGGAATTTCCTGCCAATCGAGGCAACAGAATTTCCGTTTCCACTTCCTCCTCGTTGCTACTCGGCCTAACCACCCACGCAAATTCGGGGTCACACAAACTCAAACAGTTAATTGTGCTTAAAAAGCACTTGACTTGTTTTTCGAGCGCTTTGAGTGAATTGTGGTTGTTTAAACGGTACCCCTGCTCGTACATGATCGACGCGGCAGCCCGCAGACAACTCATCCCCTTTTTGATTTGGTAGGAATACAAAAAGTCGTAGTAAATGTTGTTGACTTTTTCGGTTGCTCGCGCTCGGGCCAAAATGATGTTAGTGAACAAGTCGTCCATGCTGATGTAACTAAACGACATCAATTTGTCGAAGTTTTTCTTATCCAGTAAAGTTTTGACCAAATTTCTCAAGTTATCTTTTTTGCGTTCTCCGTCAGGATTGGCGTTTAAAGAATTGAACGCTTCTTCGTAGTGGCCTAGTCCGAGGTGGTGGATGAACTTGATCGAGTACAAAGTTGCCAAGTGGGGGTCGTCGCGGTCGACCACACCTAAAGCGGTGCGCGCCACGTTGATGGCGCAATCCTGAGCACCATGCAGTTCAAATAATTGAATCACCTTCAAGTAGTAATTTACATAGGCTTTGTTTTCGTCTTCCGCGTCGGGTGAGGTTAAAATTCGTTCCGCCAAAAATTGATCGGTGAAAATTCCTTTAGCAGCTTTCAGAAACAAATCTTGAGCTTTGTGGGTTTCCCCAATGGTCAACAATGAAACGCCCAATAAAAATTTCCCTGCAAAGAAAATATTTGTATATTTTGAAAATGTACTTCCATAGATAGAAAAGCATTAATCTCCATTGTTCCTAATTTCGCACTTTTTTTAGAGATAGTATTTTTGCTCTCACGATTTATTTACATTCATGTAGGGTCGGATTAACACGGTAGCAGAAATAGCAAATGCTACGCCCTCGTTTTATTTTAAGGAAACGGTAAAAAAATATAAGGGTCCTGTGCTGGCTTAATCCGACACTGCATTCATGCGCGTCACAGTAGCAGTGCTGCTCATGGACAGCTACAAATCAGTGAAATTTTTATCAAAATCTGTTTAATATATCAATAATTTCTTAGTCCCCCCATTCATGTGCTTCACAGCATTGTAGTAAAAAAAAAAAGATATAAAAATTGTGAAAGTTTTTAAATTTTGAGACAACATTGAAGGAGGTAAAAAAAAAATCCGAATTTGCATCCATTCCCCCCAACCCCCGGAACACTATTAACCTTCTTTCGCTCGCGTAGGCGGCAAAAGGACCGCCTTTTTAAATTTTCTCTCCTATTTTCTTCCAGAGCGTCATAGAAGGGTCGGGATGCGATTGTATTCTCTAATTACTATCTCCTCCACTAGACCCTACCCATTTTCTGATAAGACAACTTCACCAGCCAGCTCAAGACAGCCCCAAAGTATGTAGTGTCGTACGGCGGCCAATTTGCCGCCTAGCGCGATCGATAACGTGAACTTTTTATAAATACTGTTAATTTGTGAAATCGTTTTCAATTTTATTCACAATTAATTTTTATTGTTTTTCGAAATGTAAAATGTATTTCATTTTTATGTATTTTAATTTCGTCTTATAAATGTAGCATTTATAGGTATTTATTAATTTTATGTATTTTCATATTGGTCTTTTTTTAAATGTAGCATAAACTTATTTTATGTATATTTCTTTAAATAATTCAAATCATGCACTTTGAATGACTAAAAACTCACGAAAACAATAAAAAACAAAGGCGGTCTAATTGCCGCCCATGCGATCGAAAGTGTAACTTGAAAAGGCGCGAGCGGATGAAGGTTAAATTAACAAAAAACATTAATTTACAATAATCTTTTGAAAAAAATTCCGAAATTTATGCAAACCCTTGAGAACATTTTAATGATTATTAGATAGCCTATAGCAAGTTTGCACCCCTCCTAGGATGACCGGAGCACTGTAAATAATTGCTTATGCAACAGAATAGGGTCACAAACCCGCTTGTAATTTTGCATAACTTTGTTTAACCCCAAAGTTTCTTTTTACAATCTTTTTATCTGTTACGACAGCGGGTTTGACGTTTTAAACAATAAGTGAGGGTGTAAATAATTGCAAAAGTCTTAAAATCGAGTTGCGGATATTTGTGACACCAATATATGACATAATCTGAATTTGCAACCTCTCAAATGTCCCCGAACCTAATTAAATTAACTATTATTTAAAAATAAAATTATGCTCCACTAAAAAGCTTGAAAAATAGTTAGAATTTTATATAACATTCAAATAATTTTCTGTATTCCTACCCTATTCGTTATCCTGTATTTGTTTTTCAAAAATCTGGCCAACCTAATTTAGAATTGCTTTTCTTCCATCAAATTTTTAAGAAGGAATTTTATTCATATGCGATAAATTTTAGGTGCATGCCCCAGCCCCATCCATTTCGAATTTTGTATACAAAATAGTCAAAATTGTTTGTGCAATTATTATTTTCGTTTATAACTAAATTAATAGTTTTCGAAATTAGTATTTCAAAAATTAACTAGAGAGGGGCCGGATCCATCCTTTCTTGATCTTTCAGATTCAAAATAGTCTTGATCGTTTGTGGTAATTGTTGTCGATTAATCGATATTTCGATAATTATTATCGATAGCTATTGTTCGATATTTCGTTAGTTATCCTTCGTTTATTATACTTAGTAACAATTAAATTAATATATTAATCGATATTTTGATAATTATATATCGATAGTTATCGTTCGATATTCCGATAATAATTATCGATATTTGGATATCGCCCAGCTCTAGCTCCTGTCCAGACCAAATACCAAAACCTAATCAAGCAAGTGTGTGAGTGGGTCAGCCCCTCCGCTTCTCGCCGAACGACGGAGGGGCTTTTTACTCAAAAATATTGGGCAACTCCGAGCAGCACGCAGGGACGTGCCCAGCCAACTTTTTTGAGGGGGGAATTTGCCAACTTAATTAATTAAACTTGCCTACTTTTTGTAATTGCTTATTTTTCTTATTGTCGTTTTAGAGGATTTTGCCAACTTGACCAAATTTTTAGTGATTTTGCCAACATTTTTCCAATTTTCTGAAATATTGGGGGGAGGCTGCCCCCACCCCGTGAGCATGTCCCTGGAAGCACGCACGGGACGGCTAATACTTGGGTGAATTGCGCTTTTAATTCGTTTGCGTTTGGTCCGGATTTTGTTTGAATGTTTCTCTTGAATATCTCAAAAACTATTGTGGTATAAACAAAAATAAAACTTGCATAAACAAGCACAAACGATCTAGACCAGTGATTCTCAACCACTGTGCCGCGGCACTTTTGTGTGCCGCGGAAATTCTAAAAGTGTGCCGCGAAATTTTAGATATATAATTATGTTAATATTATTAAATAATATGATTTAAAATTATTTTATTTCGCACATTTAAAATTATTATCATAAACTATTTTACGCAGTGTGTTATAGGTAAGTAAATAATTTTTAAACTTTTCTTTTTCTTTGTGTGCCGCCAAATTTTGAAATCTTTAAAAGTGTGCCGCAACAAAAAAAAGGTTGAGAATCACTGATCTAGACTGTTTTAAATCCGAAATTTAAGTGTCTCCCTCCCAAGCTAATTTTTGAAATTTCTCGAAAACTACAAACGAAAATAATTTTTGCACAAACTGGCAGAAACGAACCACACATTATGGTGTCTCTAGGCCTCCCCCCCCCCCACAAACCCTTACTGACTGACATATAGAAATTTCTCAAAAATTATTGGGTGCCGGACAAATGGACATGGCCGAAAGAACGCGAGGGTTAGGACGTAGACCCATAGGATGCAGACCATAAAGTCGCAGACCCAAAATGACTTGGGCATAAAGACGCAGACCCAGAAAGACGCAAAAAATTATTTTACCTACGTAATTGTGATAGAAAAAAAAGAAAGATCCATCCCCTTGCCAGTAGCACACTTTGCCGAGTTGGACGGCCCTAGGGGATATTTTTAATTGTTATAAGCAACGTTGTCAAAATGGCTCGGAGAGGAGGGGACCTCAACGGAGGACACGGAGAGTCAGTTTTGACAATGCAACCACTTCCCATCTCAAATCCAATAATTTCACACAATTTCGTAATGTAAAATAAGTTTTGGCGCCTTTATGTTTTGCGTCTTTTGGACCTCCGTCCTAACGCTCGCGTCCTTTTGTCCTCGACCCAAAATTATTTCGGTAGAATGAAATCTAGGCGGAGCCAAATTGCTGCGCAGTAAATGTGGAGGGATAACGCGTGACACTCAATTCCACCAATTGACACCAACATAAACTCGACCTGACGAATATTCGTGTCTGCACATTAGCTCCGCCTAGTCACTAAGGAAAAATGTAACTCTACAAACAAAAATAATTTTTAAACAAACAGGAACAAACGATTTAAACCATTTTGCATACAAAATTCGAAGTGGAGGGGGGGCTAGAGACGTGCACCTAAAAATTTCTCATATGAATAAAATTACTTCTTAAAAATCTGATGTAAAAAATGCAATTTTAAACTAGTGGCCAAATTTTTTAACTTGTTTCCAAAAAACAAATCCAAGGTAGGGTAAGAATACCGAAAAACTGCGCAGGCGCCGTAGGCGAAAAATTTAGATTTTCAAGCAGTGGTGACATCCTCGCGCTTGATTTCGAGCCTCATAAAATTATATACAATTAATAAAAAGTGTCCTAGCCCTAAAAATCATCATTTTCTACCCCATAGTTCCTCCCATAGTTGGGGGGGAGGGGGGGTTAATCGGCCGTTAAAATCAATATTATGCCAATATTCATGGTTCGGACAACAAATTTTAGGATTTGTATAATCTACCAATCAGGACTGTTATCCAATCAGGATGCACTAACTTTCTAGAAAACAGAAAGAATCATAAAAAAAATGACTTTAATAGAAAACGGCCTATAAACAATTTCTAAGAAAATCGATGTCAGGGTCTCATCTTTTGGAAAATTTTATTTCACATTTTATAGTGATTTTACAACGATTTTCAAAAGTTTCAATAAATTGCCCTTTTAAGCTCCATAATTACGTCACGCAAAATTCCAGTATTGTTGACCCATCCCTCCCCCGTTGGAGGGGGACAATAATAATTAAGGGGTTTCACCACCTTGAGATTTCCAAAAACTCAAATTTTTATTTTTTGACTAGATAATTGTTGATACTTTTAAGAATATTTTAAACGTTTAACCATTTCAAAATTCAAATTATTTCCGAAGTTATAGCAATTAGAAGTGACTTTCTTCATGATCTTTGTTTTAAACAAAAAGTGAATTATGCTGAATGTGAAGCAGTTCTAAAAAACTCATGTATGGTCTAGGAATCGTAGATTGAAGGTAATTTAAAAAAATATTTGGTTTTAAGTTTTTCTTTTGCATTTTTCTCGAAACTACCTTTTTCAAACTGGTGTACAAGATATCTCAAAATCTACTTAACCGATTTTTTTAAAATTTACAATACATACCTATTCTTTTTAATATTATCTAAGATGTAGCATAGAATTTTTTTTGATTGAGTACCATGTTCATAAGTTATAAATTTTTTAAACTCAAAATTTCGATAAAAAATCACCACGAAATTTTAAAAATGCATGTTTAACATATTTAGGTACTCAGCTAGACCCTTATCGGGTTGAAAACGGGTTTTCCAAAATTACAAGAGGGTTTGTGACCCTAATTCTGTAGAATAAATAATTATTTGCATAACTAAGTATCGTAATTTTTTTTGATGAGATAATATATCAAATTAAAATTAATAAACAATTATTTACAGTATTCCGGTCATCCTAGGGGGGTGCAAACTTGATATAAGCTGTATAATAATCATTAAAATGTTCTCCAAGGTTTGCATAAATTTCGGAATTTTTTTATAGCCTATGTTAGTGACTTACTTGTACAGTTATTCCATTCACACCAATTGCTTAGAAGCCGAACATACTGCTGCAGCCAAACATGTTGTCCACTGGTTAGCAGCCACTCTGGAAATATTGGGTTACCACTGACAGGCCATCTATTATCAAAGTTAAGAAAATCATAAACAAAAAAAATTCCAAGCAGCAAAATTTCAAAAAGGATACATTAACTGCGTCAAAAAAGCTGTGTACGGTATCAAAGATGTATGCCAAGCAGCCAATGATTCCATATTCAATTTAGTTTGAGAAAACATCTTGTGAGCTTCAAAACCTCCTGTAGAGGTCACAAAAAGTTCCATGAGTGACACGCTTTGAAAATTGGTTAACTTCAAATTAAAAACCGGATGTAGTTTCAAAGGTGCAAGGCGTTGCATGGTCCCCTCCCTGCAACACAACAAAAATTAACTCAAAAAACGATTGAACAGTCCAAAAACTCACTGTGAAATAAATTGTTGGGCAGTAAGTTCCGTCAAATAGAGGGAGGCGTAACTGGCTTGGGTCAAAACCACAATGTCTGGAGAACAAACAGATCGAACAGCTTCAAGAGTATTCCATTCCTTTTCACCTCGTAAGAGCAGGATGTTTTGTATCACCAACAAATTGCGGCAAACTGTGAATCTACAAAAAAGACCCAATGTTAAAGAAGTGAATTTTTTGAGAGTTTAGTCAACCTTGCAACTGCTTGTTGATGTACACACTGAGTGACAAACGACACTCCCAAGGTCGAACTGAAAAGGTGCTTCACAGACATTAACAGTTTATCTGTAGGTAACTCTGATGGTTGCAAACAATCAATTCGTAGTAACTCCAAGAGTTTGTGTATTGCTTGGTAGATGTCGTTACATCTTTCTAACTGCTGGGCAATCTCATAGGTGAACTAAAAAAAGTCTTGTTAAACTAAAACTTTTTTTACGTTACAGTGATCCTAACCTGTTCGTCCATATCCGTGACGATTTCGGCGATGAGTTCCGACATGATAACGTCAGGAAAGCGTAACTGAGCCAACTCCTTCTCGAAAGTGTACATAAAAATGTCGCTCAGTTGTTGTTCCAAATCAACAATTACCTTCATCAATTTGATGACGTCTTCAGACACATCCAAATCTAACAAAAGCGTTAGTTTCGATTTTACACATTTAAAAGACTTACCTTCGGATAATACGGGATGACTGTTGAATTGCTCGACTGAAGAGTACTTGGGGCACAGAAGCAGGTGTTCCAAAGCATCAAGAGGTCTCAAGAAGGAGAACAACGATTTTTTTAACAAAACAGCGCCCGAAACTGTAGGTAGGAGCAGTAAACCTAAGGGGCGCAATCCGGCCACGTAGTACTGAACACAACCAGAATAAAACTTGGACCAACACCAATTGGCGCATTCCAAGTAATCCTCATCGCTGACTTCGACTGCTTCCAGTGCGTTTTGAATTTCGTTTTCGACCGCCATTGATACTCTCTGCTTCAAGATCAACGAAGAAACATTCACCTCACTCAAAATAGGCGACTTCTTGTAAATGCTTAACGCTTTACTGATGATGTGGAGAGGAAACCGCCCAGGATAAAAAATGTGGTCGAGGTACGCCTGGCGTGGATCGACCGAACTTGTGTCCGGTGTGAAGTTGACATCTGGGACGGATTCCATCGTAACTGGCACCCAGCAGGAGCTTTCATTTCCGTTGCTGCATAAACTAGCGCTGGAAATCGTAGTTTCGCCGTCCTCTGTTCTCCATACCGACCAAATCCGTGTTAGTGTGAAACTAAAGTCTACTAAGTCTTGCTAAAATAAACAGTAAAAAAAAAAGGTGTTACCTACTAGAAATAACCAATAATATAGTAAATAAATTATAAAACTTTTCCTAGTTTTAAACATCAGAATTTCTTGATATTGCGAAGATATTTCTTCTATATCGGCTAATATTTGCTCATAATTATGTATTTGTAGAAATACGACAATATAGACGACGAACATAGAAGTATTGGAAAAAAAATAATAGAAATTCCCCCCCCCCTTCCAACATAGATATTTTATTTCCATTTTACTGTTCCACCTCCTGGTTTTCAAATGAAAATCATCAAATTATTTTCAAATTTTATTTAACCTCCTTTGTGAAACGATTCCTATCCTGTGAGAAAGTCGATCAAACATCCGGTCGTATATTATTATGACTCAGATTCTGCGGCTTGAAGGCCGCACTGAAATTAATTTAAGTCAGAATACCATGACATGTTAACTTGATCCAAGTAATCAGAGAGAAAATTTATGAAAATTTAATACAAGTTTCCTCGGAAATGACTGAAAAGTGCGTCGCAAAATTTGCGCTCGTCTCATTTCAGGTCACAACCTGCACGCACACCAAAAATGAACCAAATCGGTGATTTGGAGATCTAGTGGTCTCTTTGCAAGTTGGTATTTGCGACCAGGGGGCTAAAGGCGACTTGTTTAATATAATAATTTGCTAGAAAGCTCCTCTCTGGGTAATTTACAGAAACATAATAAATTATCTTTTTGATTCGTTAATCAACCCAAAGAAGATAATCAACCAAAAATATTCAAAACGTAAAAGTGTGCACGTGGGAGGAAGGGCATGTGCCTGTGTTTGAAGTCAAAAATTTGCTATTTTTACATGGAATTCTTTTAAAAATGAAATTTTAAAAAATGGTGAACAAGCTCATTGTGTGCAGAATACAAAAACGGCTGCGCAACTTTCGAAAAATTAGTGCGCGGCTGCGCACCCCCGCAGCTTAGAGGGAACTTTGCATGTAACCCACCAGTGACGTCATTAATATTTTCTTCACTGCTAGAAAGTCAAGGTGTGTTTATAAGTAATGGTCTAAGGCTCTAAGGGTAAAACAAGGTAAACATAATTATTAGTAGAGCAGGGAATTATATGCACTAAAACTACAAGATATATGCGGCATATATGCAGGTTAAAAATAAGGATATATGCTAAAAAAATTACTAAATATGCTCTTTCATTTTATTATACGTAACAATTTATTTGGTATTAACCGCACTATTACAATAAACAACTAAATACTTTTCTAAATTTGCAGTTAAAAACTGTTTTATAAGCAGTAAAAAGATCTCTCGACATCACAAGATGTTATTGGCGCATATTTATATTGACTAATAAGATTTTTAAATTTATTTTCCATTAATTCTATATTTTCCACGTTTCCTTCTATAACTGATCCTATTGTTTTTACCGGACTGCCAAAAACAGGATGGTTATTAATTTTGAGTAACCAGAATTTTTGGTTACTAAATCATTAAATTTTTTCAGAATTTTTTCTCCTATTAGAGTGGGAACTTCTTTTAATTTAAAAGGTTAATGGCCGGTTTAATCTCTGATTAAATTAACCCAGATTAAATATGAACCAATAGAAATCGGTTTTATGACTTCTAGTCGTTTTCCATTGGTTCATATTTGATCTGGGTTAACTTAATCCGAGATTAAATTTAAGTGAAGGTTGCTGAAACCTTAGGCTGAAACCGGCCATAAAACTGGTAGTTGTGCTTTACGGGTTGCCAACCCAAGAGAGGCTAGTGCTAACCAATTTTGAATTTGAAAAATTTTAAAACTTTATATAAAAATAAAAAAAATATAATTTAATAAAAAAAAAATGTAATATTGATTCAATTGTTCATATATATGCTCTAATATTAACAATTTCCAAAAATATGCAGCAACGTGTCAAATATGCATTTATATGCCATATAACATGTGCTTTTTCAACTCCTTTTTGTATGAAACGGATATTTTTCAAAGAATTATCCTTGTGCATAGCTTAGAAAAAAACATGGAGTTCCATATAATTCCCTGCTCTAATTATTAGTGAAAAAATTCTAAAAGGACAAGGGTAACTTGTACAAATTTGGGGTGGGGGTAAAACAATAAATGTTTTATTTAAAATTTTGTAAATATTACGAGGAATCCTTAAAGGGGCAGCGCCTAAAAAAAAACTCAAAAGATGGCGCTGCTGATTCTCAATTAATTATTTTTACTCGAAACCTCCAGGCTTTAATATTTAAAATATAGCAAATTTGTTGAGATAATACTATTCTACAAACAATATTCTTGGTATTGAGCTTTTTTGGGTTCATAATGTTGAATATTTACAAGTATATTCCAAAAAGATATGCACATGTGAAAATATTGAATATATTTAAAAATATTTATCTTTGAAAGCTCAAACTTCCTTATTGCCTAGCTTAGTTATCGTTTATTCATATGACTTTTATAAATTATTAGAATTCTGTTTTGGTGAAAAGATAACTATAAAAGATTAATATTTTAGGGCACGCCATCTGTCGAAACATGTTTTTGCATCAAAATTTGCAGCGCGGTCTTAACTTCTAAAAATTATTATTGACAATTTCTACTTGGTACTAACTACTAAGTATATTTGTTTCTTTTCATGTCGGTTTGGTATTGAATGTTTTAAATTGACCCACATTGAAAAAAATTATCAAACTGTAATTTCGAAATTTTTTTTATAAATTAAAATTATGAACCCAAAGAAGCTCAATACCAAGAATATTGTTTATAGAATAGTATTATCTCAACAAATTTGCTATATTTTAAATATTAAAGCCTGGAGGTTCCGAGTAAAAATAATTAATTGAGAATCAGCAGCGCCATCTTTTGAGTTTTTTTTTTAGGCGCTGCCCCTTTAAAGTTGTAAAATACACTTTCGCAATTCAATGATATCTTGCTTATTACTCAAGAAAATTGCACAAACGTATATATTTTTTAAAAGAGGACATTTGGACGCACGTCACTGTGTTTTTATTTTTCTTGAATTCAAATTTTTTTCAAAACTTTTTTTTCAAAAAATTTGAATTTAAAAAAAAATAAAATCACAGTGACGTGCGTCCAAGTGTCCTCTTTTAAAAAATATATACTTTTGTGCAATTTTCTTGAGTAATAAGCAAGATATCATTGAATTACGAAAGTGTATAAGCTATGTTAACCTGCCAACACTGTAAAAATAGTAAAAAAATCCAAAGCGCTTAGGGCAGATCAGCCTAACCTTTTCGCGTCACTGTGTTTTTATTTTTTTTGAATTCAAATTTTTTTCAAAACTTTTTTTTCAAAAAATTTGAATTTAAAAAAAAATAAAATCACAGTGACGTGCGTCCAAGTGTCCTCTTTTAAAAAATATATACTTTTGTGCAATTTTCTTGAGTAATAAGCAAGATATCATTGAATTACGAAAGTGTATAAGCTATGTTAACCTGCCAACACTGTAAAAATAGTAAAAAAATCCAAAGCGCTTAGGGCAGATCAGCCTAACCTTTTCGCGTCACTGTGTTTTTATTTTTTTTGAATTCAAATTTTTTTCAAAACTTTTTTTTCAAAAAATTTGAATTTAAAAAAAAATAAAATCACAGTGACGTGCGTCCAAGTGTCCTCTTTTAAAAAATATATACTTTTGTGCAATTTTCTTGAGTAATAAGCAAGATATCATTGAATTACGAAAGTGTATAAGCTATGTTAACCTGCCAACACTGTAAAAATAGTAAAAAAATCCAAAGCGCTTAGGGCAGATCAGCCTAACCTTTTCGCGTCACTGTGTTTTTATTTTTTTTGAATTCAAATTTTTTTCAAAACTTTTTTTTCAAAAAATTTGAATTTAAAAAAAAATAAAATCACAGTGACGTGCGTCCAAGTGTCCTCTTTTAAAAAATATATACTTTTGTGCAATTTTCTTGAGTAATAAGCAAGATATCATTGAATTACGAAAGTGTATAAGCTATGTTAACCTGCCAACACTGTAAAAATAGTAAAAAAATCCAAAGCGCTTAGGGCAGATCAGCCTAACCTTTTCGCGTCACTGTGTTTTTATTTTTTTTGAATTCAAATTTTTTTCAAAACTTTTTTTTCAAAAAATTTGAATTTAAAAAAAAATAAAATCACAGTGACGTGCGTCCAAGTGTCCTCTTTTAAAAAATATATACTTTTGTGCAATTTTCTTGAGTAATAAGCAAGATATCATTGAATTACGAAAGTGTATAAGCTATGTTAACCTGCCAACACTGTAAAAATAGTAAAAAAATCCAAAGCGCTTAGGGCAGATCAGCCTAACCTTTTCGATCTTATTACCCCTATGACCCATAGAATAACTATGACCTAACAGAGAACCCGCCCCTTTCCCCTTCAAAGCAAAAAAAAATGGTAAAGGAATAAAAACATAACAGTTCAATAAAAGTTTGCTGTATTGCACGTTATGGTGTGCGGCGCAATTGGTTTTTCTGAAGACCACCAGCTTATTACCCCCATCCAATGGTAATTTAACCCCAGGTTAGGAAAAGCCGGTCTGGGGGTGGATCTTGGGTGGAGTAAGTTATAAAACCCTTTTATTAAATTTTTGAAACTTGGTAAATATATTGCTGCTGTATTTGCAAACACTGCAAAAATAGTGAAAAAATTCCAAACGCAAAGGGGTAATTTTTGAGGGTGATTGAGGGGGGGGGGATAAAACAATTTTGTTTACAAATGTTAAAACTTGGTAAATATATTACTGTTAAACTTAGAAACACTGCAAAAATAGTGAAAAAATTTAAAGCGCTTAGGGGGTGGCTTGTGACGGGGGAGCGATACAAAATTTGTTTAAAATTTGAGGAACATGGTAAATTTAATATTACTACTATACTTGCGAACACTGTAAAAATAAGGAATAAATTCCAAACGCAGAGGGGTAATTTTTGAGGGTAGTAAGAAAACTTTGTTTAAAAGTATTGAAACTTGGTAAATATATTACTGTTAAATGTATGAATGCTACAAAAATAGTAAAAAATTATAAATTATTGAAGGGATAAAATAAAGAGGGCCAAGATTAGATTTTTTTCAAAGGGAGGTGTAGTAACAAATAATATCTTTTAACGTTACTAACAGACAGACAGAACTGAAATTTTATATAATTTTAGATAACGTTATAAATTTATGTTTTGGAAAGATTTAAATGTAATAAAAATACTAAATTTTAAGTTAATAATAAAAAAAGACCCAAAATAAAAGTTTGCAGCATTACTCTGTTCAACAATGAAATTTACTGGCCTCTTTTTTGAATTAAATTGAGCAATAATAATTTGCAGATTTATAAAATACCGCGAATTAACACTCAAAATGTTGGAAAAACTATAACAAATACGAAAAACTTGTAAATAATAATCAATTTTGTAGGGAATTAAATTACCTACAAAATAGTCCAGAGCAGCATCCTCAATAATTAATGCCGTCTAAACTTTTCATGATAAAAATATACTGTCACAGACTTTTTTGTAGGAAATATAATTATTGTTTACAAAATTATGGCAAATGCATGCAGACCTTTCTGATTCCTTCCTAAAAGGAATCTGTTCTAAAGGTATAAATTATTTTCAAGTTTTCTTCTTAATTATATCAAACAATATCATTAAATGTGAATAAAACAAAAAGAAACTTACGGGTGGAGAATATAGTGTGCTGATCCGTTGAATTCGAAACTGACCACCTATAAAGGATGGTTTGAAAATGTGAAACTGGCACCCATCAGAAAAACTCATAAACACCACCAACTTGATCTCGCCACTGGAATCTGTGGAATCCTCCACAGTTTTCTTTAAAATGTGGTTTTGTGAACCTTGGTTTAACGTTCGATTACTCTCGATAGTTTCGCTAAAAATATCGGTGACGGCCACCAACTGCCCTTTCGAGCACGACCAAACACGCAAGTTTCCATCCCGGCATAACGTCAGTCCATATATTTCGGTTCCAAAAGTGTGTAAGAGCATACTGACGACGACGTTCCCGTCGCTTCCTTTTGACCTGAACTTTTCTGCGATTCCCGTAATGAAACGAGGCATGTAACTGTCTTGCTTAAGTTCAACGATGAGACTGTGCCCCGAAGCTGACTGGCGCACCAAGAGGGTCTCGCCCGAAGGGTAACCAAACATGAAAATCGCCTCCGCATCCACTGTGTAGTACGAAGTTGCCACATGTGGTAACTGAGCATCTAGAATTTACAATTAAGTTTTCGTAACGGATAATATTAAGTGTGAAACTTACTAGGGTTGTTTGGTTTGGCAAAAGTGTTAAAAATGTAGTGATTTCTTGATTCCGCAGAAGTGGCATCGGAGAAAATGGAAACAACTGTCAAGTCGGGATGGGTTCCCACCAGTTCATCCTAAAAAGTTCGATTACAGTTAGCCACAATACAATATTAGGGTTTTAAAGAGTGAAATACCTTCTGGTGTA
Source organism: Rhagonycha lutea (assembly GCA_958510855.1). Taxonomy (NCBI): domain Eukaryota; kingdom Metazoa; phylum Arthropoda; class Insecta; order Coleoptera; family Cantharidae; genus Rhagonycha; species Rhagonycha lutea. Next base: position 32,767,035 of record OY294041.1, read on the forward strand.
GGACAGATGGGTGGGGGAATATGAGTCGATGAACACTGCAAACGGTGGGGACCAGAATAATAACATTGTGATAGTTTTCGTAGATTGAAATTCCATCTAGAATAGGCTTGTCGATAAACCTGTACCTCACTTTATTACCAGACAGATTAACATCCAAGCTGTGTTCTACGATTTCCAACACATCGTGATTTATCCTCCTAAAATCAACATTAAGGTTAAGTACACCAATAAAGGATTAAAGTCACAAAACTAACCAATAAATAAAGCGATTTCGAAGGTAGTGCTTCGTAAAATCTTTATAGCAAAATCCGTTAGCTCGTTCAGCTACTTTAATATCTTGTAATGTGCTTTGTGTATTCCCTAAAACAACATAACCTCAAAATTGTTACAACAAACTATTATTTCACTTCTTACCTGTATTTAAATTGATATCTCTCCATACATCGGGTAAGGTTTGATCGGGAACGACTTCCCTATAACTTAAATTAAACTCGCTCATAATTTTGCATGTAAAAAACTAAATGTTGGTTAAATTGTGGGTTAAAAAAGCCGGTTAAAGAAATCGTTACCGCGCATGCGCTCAATATAGGGTATTTCCAAAAAATATTATTTTACATCAAATGATTTTTTCAAAAAGCGGACAACAACCCGAAATTGAGTTCGTAACTAAAAATATTGGACCCTTATGCAAAAATCGTTTAGGGTAACCATCAGTGCCGGATTAAGCCAGAGCGGGGCCCGTAGCAAATGTTTGTCCTGAAACGGACAATTCGGCAACGGGAATCCACCGGTCGAGCTTAGGTTGGTGTTAGGAAACGATTTTTTTTAAATGAGGGGACTGTAAAAAGATATATCCGCCGGTGCCGAGTTGTTGTGTACCCTTCCCTGTGCTGGGAGGTATTCCCAACAAATTTTCTCCTAGACCTTCTACATGGTCTGCGTTTTGCGGAAGATAGAACATCCAAATAAAGCCATTTATTTTTATTTTTTGAAAACAAATGTCGTTTCCATGGTTACCGATGATTTTTTTCAAACTTGAAGAAGGGTATAAAATATTTCGTTTGGTATCTAAAGCAACAAGAAGACAATTAAAGAATCAAACTTGCTTGGTTATCAATTTTAATAAGTCAGCTTATTGCTTGTGTGTACCTGGGGGGTATTCCATACCCCCCAGACCCCCCGGTTTCACGTCCATTTCAGAGGGATGCATTTGTTTTTATTGGTTCGTAGCGTTTGGTATGTAAGCAACAAGAAGACAATTTAAGAATCAAACTTGCTTGGTTATCAATTTTAATAAGTCGGCTAGTTGCTTATGTATACCTGGGGGGTATTCCATACCCCCCAGACCCCCAGGTTTCACGTCCATTTTAGGGGAATGAATTGTTTTTATTAGTTCGTATAGTTTGGTATGTAAGCAACAAGAAGACAATTCAAGAATCAAACTTGCTTGGTTATCAATTTTAATAAGTCGGCTTGTTGGTTACGTGTACCTGGGGGGTATTCCATACCCCCCAGACCCCCCGGTTTGACGTCCCCATTTCTGGGGTATAAATTTGGTTTGGTTTAATATTGTTTTAATTAATTTTTTATTAGATTTTTTTTAGTATTTTTATCTCATTTTGAAGTGTTTTTCAATTTTCTAGGGTGGATAAACCCACTAAACACCCTAAAATGTGAAGAAATTAGTATGCAATCTAGGGTCTGGGAAGGCATGGACAATGGCGTAAATAACGGGGTGGGGGGAATAGAGGGAGGAATGGTCCCCTTAAACTATAAAACTATATTATTTTGGGACAAAATTTTGTTTTTAAATCGCACACCTCTCAATCGAGGGGCTCGTCAAAGCTTTTGCTCCCAGCTCTAAATTTTGAAGTTACGCCACTGGTAAATGTTTGTAAGTTGCCAGTGCATGTAAGTTGCCAGGGTCTCTGAATTTCGGCATCTAAACGGGACACAAAAAAAATTTCGACTGAAATCGTCAACAAAGGAGGTGTGGTCAATTTTAAACTACTTTTGGTCCAAAAATATCCAATATTGCAGTGTTTACTGAAGAAAGTGTGAAAGAGCGTAAATTTAAAAGTGAATAATTAAAATTGTGTTTTTGTTTTGTGATTATAAATTGAACATTTTTATATAAAATTCAAGGTAAATATTTTTACTGTGTTGTATTATATTCAATTTAATTAATTCCAAAAGAATTTCAAAAATATCATGAATTGGCAATTTTTTGTACGAATTATTGTAAAGTTGCCAGGCTTTAAGACTTGTAGGTTGCTACCCCTTTCTTTTTCGCTTATTTCAATTGTATGCCAGCTTTCATGATTTTTTGATGATTACAATAAATTGTTATTGCGTCAAAACTCAAAAGTGAAGTGTTTTTATTGCACTTTACTGATATTTTCGGTGATTTTTTTACATTTCCGTTCGCTATGCGGTTATTAGTGTTTGCACTTGCCCTAATTGTGATTCCGATAATGATTTCGAATGATTTCATATCATTTTACAAAATTAAATTTGCAAATTCACCAACAGGGATAACCTAAAATAATTTTAAAATGTATTATTTATACAGAAGAGTGCGCTTATAATGAGGACTATATATGGGACTTTAAAATTAGCTCGTTATAAGCGGACTTTATTAAAAATGGTTTATCAAATATTGTATAAATTTTAGAACAACAATTTGATTTTGTGTGTTCATAATCCATAAAATGAATGGAAATGCAAAGTTATTATATTGCATTAAATCTAATATAACGAAAAGTATGATAAGAAATAAAACTTATTCTGGTAATGGAGCCATTTTATCTCGTTAGATTCATAATATAGTAAATTACTGTAATGGAACTTTTAACTTTACCATGCATTGTGGGAAGGTGATTGTTTCCCATAGGTTTTGATTTTTAATATAAAAAAACACCAATTTATTTTCTGTATTTATTTTACGTGCTAATACTCTAGCATACAAGTGGACTGTGGACTGTGTCGTTGCAGTCTTGCAGTTCCCTTTCCTTCGCTTAACGATACCAATGCAGTGGCGTTGCACATCGCGGTATATTAAGTTCAAATTCCCAACATACTCCCCACCTTGAAAATAAGAATTTTTCAAATATTCTAACATCAATTGAGATAATACATGTTATGAACTTAAGTACTAAGTGAATAATATAATAATACAACACATAAATATAAGTTTAAACAAAATTAAATTCAATAATTCAAAATTAAAATGTTTACATAATATAAGGTTAAACAATTACATGTTATAGTCTGACATAGGTAACGGACATATTTTTGTAATTGCTCTTTTCAAATTTTGTGTCTGAGTTTTCACTGTCACTACCCGTATCACACCGTCACTTCCTGGATGGCTGTCTACGATTCTTCCCAATTTCCATTTAAGTGGAGGTACGTGATCTTCCTTCAGTAAAACTAGATCGCCTATTTTTATGTTGTCTTGCCTTTGCAACCATTTTGTTTTGTGCTGTAATTCAGCCACATATTCCTTTGACCAACGTTGCCAAAAATGTTGGACAATTTGCTGCAAATGTTGAAATCTTGACAGACGATTTGATGGAATGTCAATAAGACTTGGATCTGGTACGGTCGTTAAGCTTCTTCCAATTAGGAAATGTGAGGGAGTTAGAGGTTCAAAATCATCAGGAGAATTGGACAAGGGACATAATGGTCGGGAGTTTAGAACACCTTCAATTTGTATTAATATAGTCAAAAATTCTTCAAAAGTTATTAACGCGTTACCCATTGTTCGTTTTAGATGATTTTTAGCCGATTTTACCCCAGCCTCCCAAAGGCCGCCAAAATGAGGGCTCCTAGCAGGAATAAAATGCCAATCAATATTATCTTTACTAGCATTTGTATTTAAAACCGTACTATTTTTAATTAAAAATTTTCCCAATTCCTTTAATTCTGAATTTGCTCCGACAAAATTAGTGCCGTTATCAGAGTATACTCGTGATGGTATACCACGCCGTGATGTAAATCTTCGGAGAGTTGCTATAAATGCTTCAGTTGTCAGTTCAGTAACAGGCTCCAAATGAATAGCCTTTGTTGTAAAACAAATATACAAACAAATATAACATTTGATTATCTTTCCGCCTCTCCCCTTATGTTCCTTTACTGAAAATGGACCTGCATAGTCTATCCCGGTGGTATAAAATGGATACGTTGTAGCCAATCTATCTCGCGGTAAATCTCCCATTATTTGTGTTAGTTGAGTTGGGGCAACTCGAAAACATTTTAAACATTTATGGACTACTGCCTTTGCTAGATTTCTCCCTCCCGTGGGCCAAAATCTTTCTCTAATAGAAGATAGTAAATGTTGAGGTCCAGCATGCAATAACCTAATATGTTCGCATTCAAAAATTAATTTTGCTAGAGGATGCCTTCCTTGAATTAAAAATGGATGTTTTTTATTAAATTTAAAGTTAGAATGTCTGAGTCGACCACCTACCCGAATTAATCCATCTTTATCTAAAAATGGAGACAATTGCATGAAATTTGTTTTTGGTCGAAATTTGCCTTTACCTTGTAGATAATTTAATTCTTCCGATAAACTTTCGTTTTGAGATAATTTTACCAATCGCGTCATAGCATTATCAATTTCTACTACTGTTAAGTTGCCCGTGATTTTATTTTTGTGATTTTTGCAGTTATTTGTAAATCGCAAGCACCAAGCTACCAATCTTTTTAATTGGCTTAATGACGACGAAGTATGAAATGGAAATAACTCTTCGGTTTTTACTAAATTTACTGTTTTAATAATTTTTAATTCAGTAGCATCTTCACTGAATTTATTCCACTCATATTCTGGCCATTCGTTGTCAGATAAGGAGAGCCAATCAGGGCCCTTCCACCAAGTAGAGTTATTTAATTTGTTTGGCAAGACTCCTCGTGATATTAAATCAGCAGGATTGTCTGCTGTGTTTATGTAAGACCAATTGTTTGCGTCGGAAATATCTTGTATTTCCGCAACCCTGTGTGCTACAAAAACTTTTAAACTGCTTGCTGGCAATTTTAACCAGCTTAAAACTATTGTGGAGTCGCACCAATATCTAAATTTTTCAATTTTTACATCTTTTAATATTTTTATTATCTTTGATGTCAATCGTGCCGATAACAATGCACCTAATAATTCAAGTCTTGGAATTGTTAACCGTTTCACTGGTGCCACTCGCGATTTTGCACACAATAAATTTATTGAAATTTTGCCATCATTTCTTATTGTCCTTATATAGATACACGCTCCGTATGCTCTCTCTGAGGCGTCCGAGAACGAATGTAACTCAATCTGACTATTATTTGAATTTGAACAAGGTATGTATCGCGGAATTTCAATTTTATTTATATTTATCAAGTCATTTTTAAGAGTTATCCACTGTTTGTGTATTGTTTCTGGAATACAATCATCCCAACCTAATTTATGAATCCATAACTCTTGTAGTAATATTTTTGCAATAATTACACACGGCCCTAACAACCCAAGTGGATCGAATAGTTTTGATATGCTTGATAACATTTCTCTTTTTGTTGTTTCTGGTTTACATGTTTCAAAATTATTAACCGTATATTTTAAATAGTCAGATTTTGGGTTCCATATTAAGCCTAATGTTCCTTTATCATCATTGATTCCTATACGTAGAACATTGTTTGTACCCTCTGGTGTTGAAGCTATTTTTTCCTCAATTTCTGTACAATTGGAAACCCATTTTCTAAGATTGAAACATGCCGACTCTAAAATGATTTTGATTTCATTGTGCAATTGAATTGCCTCATCTTTGGAATTTGTCCCGGTAAGTAGATCATCTACATAGAAATCATTTAAAATTACTTTTGCAGCCTTGGGATATATTTTCTCATATTTATACGCAATTTCGTGCAAAGCTCTTATGGCTAAGTAGGGTGCTGCCGTAGTTCCATATGCCACCGTGTTTAATGTATAGTGTTTTAATGAATCATTGCAATTTTCTCGCCATAAGATTCGTTGAAAATTTCTATCTTTCTCTCTTATCAAGACCTGCCGATACATTTTTTCAATGTCTGCCGACAACACATATTTGTATGTTCTAAAGCGCAATAAAATGTCGAATAACTCTTTTTGGATTGTAGGACCTGTTAGTTGTAAATCGTTTAGTGATATTCCATTTGTAGTTTTACAAGATCCATCAAAAACGACCCTCAATTTTGTAGTTAAACTGCTTTCTTTCACGACTCCATGGTGGCATAAATAGTAGTGCCTATCTGTTTCTTCAGAAGGATTTAAAATTTCACTCATGTGGTTTAATTTTGTATATTCCCTCATAAATTCTACATATTGTTGCCTCAAATTTTGATTTTTATACAATTTAGTCTCTAAGTTGAGAAAACGCCTTTTTGCAGTTTTTAATGAATTTCCTAGTTGTTCCTGTGGTTGTTTAAATGGTATCGATACTATAAATCTCCCATGTTCATCACGAGTTGTTGTTTCGGTAAATATTGCATCACAACGTTCTTCGTCGACTGATTTAAATTTATCTTCATGGTATTCTTCTACATCCCAAAAAGTTTTTAATTGCTCTTGAATATCAATATTTATTGACGAATTGCAAATTGTTCTTTCAGGTTTGCTGCCATTTTTGTGATCGCCACCAAATGGACCAGCAATAATCCACCCCAATACTGTTTTTTGTAACATTGGTAAATTGTTACCTAGTTTTATTTTTTCTGAACAGATCAAATTCCAAAATATATTAGCCCCCAGTAATAATTCAATTTTATCAGTTTTGTAAAACCCTGTATCGGCCAATTTGATATGATGTGGTATTTTAAATAATGTTGCATCATGAGTAATCGATGGTATATTTTCTGTAATTTTGTCAATTACATAGCAATTAATGTCAACCTTATATGACGTATTACAAGACTTTATCTGTACTGTAGTTTTATTTTTTATATTTGATGAAATTTGATTTATACCAATTACTTCCACATCTACCTTTGCCTTTTTTAAATTTAATTCGTTGCATAATTCTGTAGAAATAAAACTGCTCTCCGCACCACAATCTAGTAGTGCGCGAACATTTCGTTCACCAATTTTTATTACCGCTGTTGATAGCAAAACATGTTGCCGTGTTATCATGCCACAATTTGCCTGTACAACGTTCTCCTTTTGTAATAGTGTAGAATCAGTAGTATTAACCTCACCTGCACCCATATCTTTGTCTAAGTGATAATGCAATAATGAATGGTGCTTTCTTTTGCATGAAGTGCATCTTCCTGCGTTGCATTCCGTACTAAAATGATTCCTTTTGAGACAGTTGAGACATAATTTTTTCTTTTTTGATTCCTCTGTTCTTTTGATTGCATTTAAGTTTAAAAAATCAGCACATTTGTAAATATAATGCTCGTTACTATCGCAAAAATTACATTTTATCGGTTTTCCTTTGTATTTATTATCTTCATTTGTACCTATTACTAACGCAGTGGTTGATTCTGTGTTTTTTATATTTCTGTTGCTATTGAAATTATTATAAACCTTTTTTTGTTTGCTTTCTAATGTTTCTAAAAGATCGCATCTACCCTTTAAAAACGTTGTTATATCTTTAACTAGAGAAAATTCCTCTTTTAACTGGCTAATTTCCCACTCCCGTTTAGTTTGAGTATCTAATTTATTTGTAACTAAGTAGAGTATGATTGTGTTTAGACGCTGTTCTGTCGTACCCAATGTTTCCAGTGATAGTACATGTTTCGAAAATTCATCTAATAATTTTCTTAACTCAGTACTACCTTCCGCCTTTACCAACGGTAAATTGAAAAGTGCCCTTACATGATTGTTTATCAATAGTTTTTTGTTATCATACCTATCGCAGATTAAATCCCACCCAATCTGATAATTTGTTTCCGTTATTTCTAATGATCTGATTATTTGAGCAGCTGGTCCTTGCAAACTGGACTTCAAATAATGCAGTTTTTCCGTGTTTGAGATTTTTGTATTTTTATGTATTAAGGATTTGAACAAATCACGATACTCTAACCAATTTTCATAACCGCCTGAGAATTTAGTTAATTCTATTCTGGGCAATTTAACATGACTCGTATTATAATTTTGATTTACACAAATACTAGAATTGTTTTGATTTGAATCGCCAGCTTTCTTTTGATTTGAATCGCTAGTACTGGAATCTATTTCTGAACCAACAACTGACTGCGCTCGCGAATTTTGATTTGAATGAACCGGTAAATTTAGTTGATTAATGTTTTTTAATCTGTAATCACTTATAAATGATTCCGCCTTTGCAACAATTGCAAAATATTCGTTGTCAAAGTTAGCACTCTCCTGATATTGTTCATCTAATTCTTCATCTTCGCAAATTGTTTCAATTGTTGACTGTATTTCTAAAAATTCCTGATACAAGCCCTCTATTTTAGCAACCCTTTTTTCTAATTCAATTATGTCCTTATTTTCAAATTTATAATTCGCATCATAATTATCTACATGATTTTTAAAACAAGTTAAGCTTTGTTTTTTACTTCCCCTGCTTCGTTTTAATGTTTTTAAATTTGACATTGTAAATATTTATAATTTACCGCTTGAAGGTTTCTATAGTTTGATAAGGAAGTGGATAAAGATAAAGCACTCACCGTACCATCTGCCTTGCATTCCAGGTTCCAAACGTTCAACCAAATATTGTTTGTATCGCGTAGGATGCCAAGTTTTTCGTATTTATCGGGACTGCAGTTTGACTGGTCCAATGTATTTACCAAGTTTTTCCAAATTTTAACAATTAATAATTTAATTAATTGTCGTGTTGTTTTGTCCAATGTATTTTCCAATTTTTAACATTTAAATTAATTGCCGTGTTTTTCTATCCAGTATTTTCATTTATCCAAATTTTAACAATTAACTTAATTGCCGTGTTCCTATCCGGCTCGAAGGACCAATGTTTCCCATAGGTTTTGATTTTTAATATAAAAAAACACCAATTTATTTTCTGTATTTATTTTACGTGCTAATACTCTAGCATACAAGTGGACTGTGGACTGTGTCGTTGCAGTCTTGCAGTTCCCTTTCCTTCGCTTAACGATACCAATGCAGTGGCGTTGCACATCGCGGTATATTAAGTTCAAATTCCCAACAGTGATTGAGGCCGAAAAATTTCGGAATGACCTTAAAACGTAAAACTTTATTTTTATATTAAAGCTTTATTATCAGTTTGTCAACCTCAAGGAAATTAATAAAATTATGTTTTAAAATTTAAATCGATACAATTTTTCAATAGACGTTGGGCTTTTAAGGGGGAAGGGTCATTTAGATGGCCTGATTTCGGCCTATTTTCATGAATTTTTTTCTTAATGAAAGATTAATTCAATATTTCTAAAACTTCGCATATGTTTTATTTATACATTTAACTACTATAAGCAATTTTTTTCATTTATTAATAATCTGGAATAGCGGAATTACAACCCAATCTTTCGGTTAGGTTGCGACAGGAGTTGTCAATCTGCGGGATTTCTAGAGCCCGCAATATTGATCTGATCGCATGGGAAAAATTTCAGGGTCTTTATTAATGTTATAATTTCTACTTGAACCTCAAAAAAGTTGAAAAAATCAAAAATTCGCGAATTGGGGCACTTTTTAAAATTATTTTCGATTTTAAACCATATTTTTCGATGGTTTTTGCTTCGAAAACATTATTTTTTTAACAGATTTTTCAAAACATTTAGGTTCAAGTAGAAACTAATATTATAGAGAAGATGTGTACAAAATTTCATGGCGATTGATAAAGAACTTTTTGAGTTATCAGTCCCGCAGATTTACAATATGTAGTTTTGAGAAAAATAGATTCAAAGTTTTAGTACATGAAAATTCAATAATTTTAGTGACTTAACGGCTAATCAGCTATTCCAGGGCCATACAAAAGTCCTTCGGTGGCCTCGTAAAATTGATTTTTTTTTCAAGTTCATGTTGACGCGCTTCACGAGCTTTGATCGCCAACATGCTCTATTGGTTCTTCGTAATAATTATTTGTTATTATAAATTATTTTTTTATAACTCGATATTGCAATGATATTCACCCTTAAATGAATAATCACCCCATAAAAGCCCCAAAAACTAACGTTACGCCGGAGATGGGTTTTTCTCTTCCTTAGGGCTGATAGGTTCGACGAACGAAATAAAAGGGTGTAAATTCGTAACAAGCATAATTTATTAATTGAACGTAAAATTCTTATAAACAATTTGCATCAAATTTTTTTTAAAGGACAATAAATTTGTCTCAAACCACAAGTATTTGGATGTTAATGGCTCAGACATGCACGTAACATTTAACGTTTTAAATTTTAACACTGTACGTGTAAATCTGTCCATTCATGTAATAGGTGTAATTTTATAAAAACAGTAAATACAAGTTTCATTAATAACTCACTTATAAATGGTAAATTTTTACTGAAGTTAGCGTGTTGCCGGATCCATGTGGCCAAACTCCCGTCAGCAGTCGCCAGCTGTTCCAATCTATCCCAATCCACCAAACGTTCCACACAGCAGCCAGTATTCCAAAAACCAGCCAATTCTCCAAATTTCACACACGTGCGTTTAATTTTTATAACCAAATTTCTGTTGTAGGTATCCAATTAACTGATACCTTAATTCGTCGAAATTACACAACTGCTCACTAATTAGTGAATTCACAAAATTACACTTCCCTGATCTTTAGATCAACAAGAAGTCTCGCGAGTTCTTCCTTCTTTCAGGATCACGAAAGAACTCCTCTCCGCTTGGAGGTCACTTAGGAACTCACGTGTTCCCTCTTTGAGTTTAACCCGGGAACTGGCTTCATTCTCACTCGCTGGCCTTTCTGTCCCTCTCCCAGTTTTCGAAATTTGGATTTTATGGTGGGAATCGATATTTTTGATCACTAATGTCGCACTTATTTATAGGTAACATGGTGTTTATAATTGTTTGTTCACTAAATTTTTATTTTACATTTTTATTTTACAAGAAACTGTCGTCGCTTTAAAAGTTTAATAACATTCACAGGATGTTGCAAAATATTTGTATTACATAATTCACTTCAAATTTGTATTGTTTTATGTGTAAATTGTTACATGCGGTGGTTTGTTGTTAATTTGATGCAAAAGTTTTTATATCAGCCAAATTAACTGATTATTGACTCAAAAATTAAATAAAACCGAATCACTACCTTTATTTGCTTGCTTACACCCTCTAATGGTCAAAATACCACCACAATATATTTCAAATATCTTATTTATTTACTTATTAAGAACATATTAATTAGTTAAAAAACCTATTCACACTTCAATTCAAGTGTAACCTATTATTTTTATGTTACCTCGGACCGCATTTAAACAGCTGGTAGAGAAGTAGGGTCATGTTTATGGACTGTAACTTGAGAAATACTTCGATTTTAATTTTAAAACTTTGGTGACATATTCTTAAGATGTTAAACTACAGATTTATGAATGTAACAAAAAATGAGTTTTTTGAGGGTTCTAATTGACCCTGTGGCCTTAAGACGGTCGAGCGAGACGTATCACATTATTCCTCTATAGTATTGGATTAACAATGTTTCCCCAGAACAAATTAGTACCGGTAGACTCATGATGTACGAATATGATGAAAGGTCGATCTATTTTAAAATTCTTGTAACCTCTGGAATCTATATAATATATTGTCCTCTTTACCTACCCTTAACTTAAAACTTCCCCTCTAAGGATAAGTTCTGTTGGAATACGGCAGAGGAACGATCTTCCTTTGCTCCGGCTAACCCAGTCTTATTAAAGAATTTTTCAACAAAAATTTTCGTTCAACAATAGATTTATTTCGCCACAAAAACAGAGATTTCGCTGATACAAAATTCTTATGCAACTGGCATATCGACATAACATGTGTTAATTTGAGAAAAATACACAACCATTTCAATCAATTTGACTCTTTGAATAATGCACGATTCAAACATTTAACTTTAAATTATATTCCCCTCTAACCATGCATCGACCAAATAAAAAGCATAATAAATCCTTAAAATTAATATTTTTAAATTACATTTATAAAATTCAAATCGACATTCAAAAACAACATCTTTATTAAATTATTTTTGCAAGTGTTCGCGAGATAAAAGATATTTTTAGGACGCATAATATAACCGCAATATTAAAGTTGGTTATAATAAATGCCTCCTAGAATGCCTGATAGAATCCTTAGATGTAATTGATCCATTTTGGCGTTAAGTCATAATTGGGAACAAATTACCATTCGCTTTTTGATAATTGTACTTCTAATAGCAAACACCATAGGTGTGTGTCATAATAACTGCCACGAATGGTGTCACGCAAAGTATGATACCATACATTTATTTCTAACCATTATTTGTTACCAATTGAATGATTTAATGGTAATTGGTTTTGCCATCTAAAGCAACGGTCGGCAACCCAAATTTTTAAATTCTGATTTTAGTTTCTCCAATTTCTTGGTCTAAAATTTCCATTTCAATGAATTTAATTGACCCAGCTATCTCCAATTTGCTAGCCGGCAACCGTAACCGCTGAGTCTCGTCTAGACCGTAACACTCATTTATTATAATTTTATAAGTTAAAACTAAACAATAATTTTGAAAATTATGCTCCGTAGCTTAAATCATTTTTAATTGTAAACATTTTATCATAATAGAAGTTCTGATCAAGGCGAACAAACCCTCAATTAATCTGAACTTCCTTGGTTTTAAATTTCAAAATTTCTTGTTATAAAATGCAATTTTCTTTTATAATCAAAAATTGTACAAAATTTTAACAAATCTCGCACGTCTTCTTTTCTGCACTGACATCATTTTAAAAAAAATTTCTGTATGTTCGATTAATAATATCAAACCTTCCTAAGTACCACATTAAATTAAATTTACTGGGTTTCAAATTTTGATCAATTTTGAAGAAGTTATAATAGTAATTTAGATCCCCCTTCCGCCCCCCCCTATTATCAAATGCCACTTATTGAAAATTAATTGAAGTACAAGAACTGTGCTCTACACATAATTATACATTTTACTAAATAAATAATAAAAAATGACTATAACTTAAGCTATTATAAACCGTGATCCTTGAAAAAGGTGCTAAATCGATTGAAATAATATTTTTACTCGATGTTTTCGCTACAACTATTGAACATTGACTCCGCCGTTTTCCATATCTTGCAGTAAATAGTTTTTGAAATTACAGGTACCGACAATACAATGCAATAGTTGCAACCCATGAGAACAAAAGTTGCTTCAAAAATATAAACTTTTGTAATAATTCGGTTGTAAGTTGATTAAGTTGTAAGTAATTACATACCTCTGTAGATGATAGGTTTGTTCCAACCAGCTGAGAAACCATACAATGTACGGTCACACTCCTGCGCAATACATAAAAAACGGAACGCTTTTTATCTATTGCGCATGATTTTTACCTATTGCACATGAGCGTAACCGCACATTGTACATTATACTTCAAGAAACTATCAATAGATGGCCCTTGACAAAGGGGGCAGAGGGGAGATTTAAATTACTTTTATAATATAATGTGACCAACCGTACTCCTTTAGGGAGGATTGTACTCATATTTAGTGAACCGTGCTCCTTTTTAAACCTGTACAACTTTTGTACTACTTTATACTGCTAAAAAGGCTTTTAGATTTTTTAACTCTTTACCCAAGGCGTTATATTAGGAGGAGATTTAAGGGATGACCCCTCCCCATGGCGTAAGTAACGAGCGTGCAACAAAATGAATCTAGCCGGAAATGTACGAAACTTTACTGCTTTTTCAAATATGACAAGTTTTTTAAGACACAATACACCTAACCTCCAAAAGATCGATTTTGTGGTGCCGCTATAGTATGCGGTCTACCATAACATTTCAATAGATGAAGCAAAATTTTCCCAAAATTATAAGCTCGGTAGTTGTTGATTTAACGATGATGGATTCGAGATTTGGCGTGGTTGCGGTGTTAAAATCGACTCTCCGCGCCCTCCGTTCCTGTCCCCTACGCTCCGAATATCCATTAATAAAGCTGTAACTCGTAAAATTATAACTCTTTCCCTCTTCCCTGTTCTCTTTCCCGGAAAAACAAAAACAACAATACATATTAAGAATTTTAACTCTAAAAAGATATTCTAGTGATTAAATAGTGGCTTATTGCCTGTTTTTCGGCAAATGCATTTATTATAATCATCCATAATTAAAGAATAGACGCCTCTCTAGGTTCCCTGTATCAATGATGTATCAATCAACTTGGGAAGTCTAGTAAAATTGTCTTTTTACTAGAATTACGGATTGTGCATTTCACTGCTATCGGAATGTACTTGAATGCAATGAAAAGATCGTAAAAGTGTTTAAAATTACTTCTCAAATTTATAGAAAAGATATAGAAATTAAAAAAAATTACACAAAATCAGGTTTTCCCAACTAATTTAAGTTGGATAAACTTATTACAACAATCACGTTATTGGAATTTAGAAGTTACTAATTAAAAAATCACAAAATATTCAAGTATTGTATTTTAGTATTTTTAAAATAAATCGTTCCAACAATTAGCAATAATTTCAATTTGAGAAATGAAATAAATTTCGTTATAGCCAAAATTATACAAACTTTAACCTTAAGAAACTTGGTGACCCTCACAAATTGCTAATTATTATAGGTTTTGATTTATAAAATTGTTGAAATTGGGACAGAAATAAATATTTCTTAACAATTAATAGTTAGGTATACGACTAGAAGCGACTGGACACCAAGGGCTGGGCACGTTTTTACTTATAATTAAAATTACTTTGTATTTTATGTTGTGTTACACAAAAGAATGTTTTCAAATGCTTCTAAATAAAGGATTTTTTCAAAGTTTCTTTTTCTGATGAACAAAATGACTAAAATTGACTTGCCATTTTTAGTGTTGAATAGTACTTTTCATCACAAGGCTGTAAAACGCCGTTTCCCGTCCGCGCGAGCGATAGTAGGAGCCGAGGGCGTAGCGTAAGCGGAGCCGAGGCTTCGACCGCTCCCGAAGATGTAGCGGCGTTTTACCTGCCGAGTTGAGGAAATGCACTTTTCATCAGTTTCTCGTCCGGAGGGATGAAAAATAAATTTCCAAGAAAATGAAAAATCAGCATAACTTCGTAAAATCCAATCATTTGAATTTAATTGTCGTCACGTTTATTTTGAAATTCTATCAAACCTTCGATGGCCGTTTTCACTTCCAAAAGTCTTGATGCGAGAGTCATTCAAAGTCTATAAGATTTGGCGTTTTATTCGTTATTTGTGAGTTTGAAGGTCTTGGCAAATATTTGTAAGTGTATGTCCCCCCCCCATTTCGAATTTTACTACAAAATAAACTAGATCGTTTGTGCAATTATTATTTTTACTCGAGTCCACTTTGGGAGGTATTGGGGAAGACGCGGTCTTGTGAGTGACAGAGACGTCTTTTTTGTTGCAAAGTTTAGTTAGTCCCTTTATGGAGGACTCAAATTTAAGGACGAAGCCGTCCAAATCTTTATGGAGATTTTCGCCATGTTGAGCCTAAGGTGGTCTTTGAAGACCGGCCAGAAGGTTTTCTTGTTTTCCAAGAGATCAGGCGGAGGGACGTGGTTTGGGTCTCCTAGTGTTAGGAGGACCGGATAGTGATCCGAGTGAAGGTCCTCACCCCCACACAGCTGATGCTGGATAGTTACATTCTTAAAGATTGCAATATCCAGATCATCACCCGTGAACTGCTCATTGTAAGTATTTACATCGAGCACACGTATCGTCAACAGAATTAATGAATCGCAATTCCCAAGTAACATTTTCCCCCTGCTAGATATCTGCTAGGGCTCTGGCAGAGAAATTTCGCAGGGCCCTGTCTCTGTAATCGGATTGTAACAGGGCTCTGTCACATAACATGAGACAGAGAAAATGGACTCTGCAAACCCTCTGCAGAAAATTTGTCGCAAATCCTAACAGGGTATCTGTTAGGTACCCTGCCAGAGACTCTGCAAGAGCTCTGTCAGGCACTCTGCCAGAGTCTCTGTGACAGAGACTCTGGCAGGGCTCTGTCTGTCCCTGTTACAGAGACAGACAGAGACAGGTATAAAAAAAATATTAAATTTTAATAAAATAAATTTATGTCACATTTTTTAGAAAAATCAATTTTTATTTTTAGATTCTTGCAATCCATTGATTGTGTTATTACACATCGCATCGAACTAATTTAATTTAACTCTGGGGGTTTCAATTTAATTTACATGGTTACATTATTAATTATATCTATTAATATATTCTAATGCTTGGTATTCTGTATTATTGGTTGAATTCCATTCTGTCGATGTTGTTACATATCCTGAAAATAATATTTAAATTTAAAAATTTTTGTTACAATCCAGATTCGAACCTGTACCTACATCCATTACTGCTCCGTAGCCTCTCGTTCTTACCACTTACCTACGGACCCTACTTATAAATTATTTTGAAATTACTGGTAATATGATGGTCACACTTTTGTGTATAATAATGAGTGAACCGCTGAGAAATCAACGTATTTTACTTACCTTTTTTAATAAAATGGAAATTATATCGATGTAAAACATCGCAATTTAAAATATGATACAATAATTCGTAATTGTAACTGCAAATATAGATGTAGTAATAAAATTGAAAGCCCCAGAGTTAAATTAGTTTAATTACATAATTACACAATCAGTATGGATTGCAAGAAGTTAAAAATAAAAATTAACTTTTTTAAAGAATGCGACAAAAATTTATTTTATTAATATTTAGGGCCGATATATTTTGTCTTGTAAATATGGGTTACCATCGGCAAATAAGTTATAAAAATCAGATTTTAACTTAAAATTTCTAGAATAATTGTGAGTGCTGTATATATGAGAAATTTAATTTTTGATAACTAATATTGATCAAAACGAATCAGTAATAGTTAAGTTCAGCAATAGGATATTAATTTAAATTGTTGGGACTGTAAAAATGTAATCACTTTTTAACAAAATGATAAAAAGTTTTGTTGTTTAATTCTAGATCGTGGTTTAATTATGATTTCTTTAAATTGGATAAATAAACTGTTAAAATTTATAAATTGCACATAAATGACGTTTAAAATCGAAGCGGATTAGCCTTTGTATTTTGTATTTCTAATATTCTAGAATATTCTAAATGACCTGAACTAAAAATATTTTATCTCTCTCTCTCATAACAATATTTATTATAGCGCTATCCTACTTCGTTACATAGTAACTAGACCTACATTTTTGGCTCAAAATTACGAGGCGCTTACGAATTTTTTTATACCTGTAACTCATAAAAGATAACTGTCAATGTAGCTGTCTCTGTTTGTCTCTGTAACCCTGACAAAGTTTCTGTCATATCGTTGGTTGCTTGAAAAAATCGATTAATTAATTTTCAATAAATCTCTGAAGATATTCATTTTAACAATCTTAACCAATATGAATGAAGAAAGCTTACATCGTTAACAAAATTCTTGATTCTGATTTGCTAAAATTTTAATAAGCATTGTGTTTATATCTACCTGTAGTAGGTATCTACTATTAAAAGTACAATATAGTATTTAAATTTAATGAATTGTTAAAATTAAAAGTAATTGAAAAATGGTAAAAAAGACAATTTTTATGAAGACCACGTGGTATATACGAGCTTTGCAAATTTCCTATAACAGGGACTCTGTCAGGGCTCTGCCGCAGAGTTTTTGCAGGGCCTTGCAAATTACCTGTAACAGGGACTCTGCCAGAGCTCTGCCACAGATTTCTTGCAGGGCCCTGCAAATTATTTTCAACAGAGACCTAACAGGGCTCTACCAGAGTTAATTTTCAGGGCTCTGCAAATAATCCGTTACAAATACCTGCCAGGTATCTGTAAGAGCTCTGTCAAAAAAACCCTGTTATAACCCCCTGGCAGATATTTGCTAGGGCCCTAGCAGAGACATTTAAATTTCACCAGGGAAAAATGTTACTTGGGAACCAATCAGATGTAAAATTTTGAAACTTTATAATTGATTATTGCTTAAACTAATTGATATTTAACATTCATTCTCACCTTAAATGCTTAGTTTCAAAGTTATCCATCAGATTCCGTCGAATTTTTCTAAATAACTGTAATAATATCTTGGATGTCGATTTTACATACTCGAACCTAATTTTGTTTCTAAATGCACATGCAAATTTTCCTCATCAGCTGATTACGTAATTGTTAAATGAATTCAAGTGAAGTTCTCGTAACATCCACTCGACTACAGAGACAAATTAAGGATATCAACAATTATTGTATTAAATCGACAGATTTTTTTAACCAGGAGCAGGCTAAGCCGTAAGCCAGGTAAGGGACTCAACTTTTTCATTACAACTTTGTGATTTGGACGATACAAAATTTAAATGTTGTAATATAATCAATTACTAATAATAATAATAGTATCAATGAACTTTAAGGTTTGATTTTAAAATTACCTTTTCTTCAAACTAGCAAACCTGAAGCCAGGGGAACGAATTTCCTTGTTGAAATACTTACGATCGTTCTTAATTTCGTAATTAATATAAGGTACTCCCCCACCAACTCAAGTATTTTTTATTTGAGTATTTAATAATTTGGTAGAAGTGGATGTTTAAGGGCGCAGGAATATTGAACCACGAATTTTCACTTAATAAACTTTTCTGTAATGAGAAAAAATAATTTTGAATTTAACTTTACTTTGGTGTATTAGAATATAATAAATTTATTAAAAAAAGAGAATCCAGTTTATATAAACAAATAAGACTGAAAATATTGTTATGATTATTCTTACTTTAAGAATAACCACCCCAAAAAAAGAAAAACCCTCAAAACTAACGTTTTATCGGAGTAGAGTTTTTCTCTTGCTCAGAGTCAGTGGATTCAGTAGACGAAATAAGAGGGCAATTTGTTGTAGACATAATTTATTAAGTGGCATAAAGAATCAATAAAAATTTGCATCAAATCAACTTGGACAACAATTTTGTCTAAAACCAATGTGTTATTTTTGTGCAATAATTAAAGCATCCAAATTACATTTAAATCCTTGATTTTAGGAACTAAATTTGGATATTTCATTATTTGGTGTAATCATGTGAACAAATTATAATCATTAAATTCAATAAAGTCCTTTAATTAATCTAAAATCAACACAATTCATTGATTCATAATTTAGATTAATTAAAAATAAAACAAATCTTGTACCTTGTTACTTTTTACTTGATCTGGTGTGTTCCCATAAAACAGTTGGTAAACATCAGGTTGCCTATTCTGTCGGAAGCCATCGATGTCTTCTCAGCTACCAGTGAAAGCGTTCCAAATTCGGTGATTAAAAGTGCTGCTTCAATCCTTTAATTTTAGTTAACCAACTTTTAAAAACTGTTGGTTAAATAATCTTCGTGTTTACTTACACTTCGGTAAGCAATCAATTAATTTATCAATTTTAACCTGTCCACCACGTGTGAACATAACCTGTAGTTTTTACAGATTGTACAAATCTCTGTAATCCGCTTTTATTTCAGATATTCAATTCGCGAATATCCAATTACGCACGCAATACACAACTTTCATCAAATACTCGAATTTCGTAAATTCATTTACTTCGGTTTAATTAAGTAAATTAATGCTTTGGTCTTTTTGTACCAAAGAACCGCAATTGAGTTCCTTAATTGGGATTTTATCGAGAAATTTACACACTTTCTCAATCGACGTCTCCCCAAGAACTCCACGTGCACTCAGCTTGAGTTTCACCAAGGAACTCCTCTCCGCTTGGAGGTCACTTAGGAACTGCGTGTTCCCTCTTTGAGTTTCACCGGGGAACTGCCGTGTTTCTGTTCCTTTTCCAGTTTTCGAAAATTTGATTTTGTGGTGGGGATCTTGTTGCTGGTAACTAAAATGGTCTTTCTAGCAGGTAACACAACGTTGTTAATTGCTCGCGCACCAAACTGATATTAACACTTTCACCTTTTGTTTTACAGAAAACCGCGGCTGTTATCAAATTTAAAAAGTACTCATAGGGTGTTACAAAATTTTTGTATCTCACAAATAAACTCAAATTGTGTCTCATGTGTAATTAATCGTTACATGTTATGGTTTTTGTTTTTGATGCAAATCTTATTTTTTTTTGTTAGTCGTATCGACTGACTACTGAATTAAAAATTAAACAAAATCAAACTACTCTCCCATTTGCCTGCTGTCACTCTTAATTGGTCAAAATACCACAAAAATATATATAAATTTCAGGGGGGGGGGGCAAAAATGTTCAACTTTGTGAATTTTTTCTAAGAAAATGAATGTATTTAGATCAATTTGGGTTTTGACACATTGTTGTGCAAGTTTTAGAAAAACGTTTAAACAATTTTTCAAGTCAAAATATTACAAAATGGCGGCGTGGCAGCTGAACTCCAAAAACACCTCTAAAAAATACGGTGTAAAATCTCCCAATGGCAATGACATAGTTAGACCTACAACATAAGAAATGAAAAAATTTAGTTTATATCTTTTTCCAGTCCGCTTCGATCCCGATTTTTTAATTTAAATAGTCTCAAAATTTTTTTATGAGCAAATTTGATTCCTCATGTGGACCCTTAAACTATATTTTTCTGCACAGCTATGGTCACAAACTTCACAACTATACGGTTTTTCGCCAGTATGAATTCCGTGTATGTTTTCTTAAACCGGATTTTAAGGCACTTTGATAGTCACAAATTTCACATTTAAACGGTTTCTCGGCAGTGTGAGTTCGTAAATGATGTGCTATATATACTTTGAATTCGCATTTGTATGAACAAATTGCACATGTATACAATTTCTTGCTAGCTTCTGGTTTATGTTTGGTAACCGGTTGACATTCTTGGTGAGAAACCTCTTCCTTAATGTCAATGGAGTGGGGAAAATCTTCCACCTCCATATCCATATCTTCTGTCGTAATTGGGGAGCAGCTATTTAAAAGCATGGAGTTTCCTGAAACAAAGATATATTCAATTTTTAAATATCTGCTTAAGGACACTATGAAAGGGAGTGTTGGTTATAAACTGAGTTTTATGAGTTCAAATTTTTTTCATTTATTTAAGCACATTTATCCTTTCGCATTTATTGAACTCTTTTCCTTTCAGGATAAGCTTAATTATTTTAGAAATTAGAATCTCCTATCAATTTTTTTGAGCTAGCCGTGGCAAACACAAGTTGTTACTCTACTAACTCGCTAAGAATTTTCCCCAGTTTATTTTTAATCATCTTTTCATCTGTAAAACATCTTTTTTGTGTGTCCAAGTGGGCCATTTTTTGTAACCGATATTAAAAGTAGATTATGGGCTTAAATTTAGGTTCGTGTTACATCTTTTTGGGAACGAACGTTTAGGCATTATTTTGAGTTCCCAAAAGTTTAGTCACTTTTCAAAGTAACGGAAAATTTAGTAAAATTCAGGGTAGGACATCAAAATTAGAACTTGCTGTCACTCTGAGGTTTTATAAAATTTGTAAAAAGGAAGGGAGCAGGAATAAAATTTAATAGGGGAAGGGAGTCAAGAATATAATTCCGAACGTAACCTGCAGAGTAATACTCGCAGGGGTAACGAACAGGTGGATATTTTAAATCCAAGTAAAGTTAGGAAATTATGATCTTTTTAAAAACAAGAATCGCTAAAAATGATAAAAGTTCGAAGAAATGAATACAAATTTAGAGGATAAATTGATAACCTTGCACGAAGTTTAGACAATATTCTCAACAAAAATTAAATAAAATGGTTGGATAAGATTACCACCAGACCACCACCGCATGTGTCATAGAGGCGGCACTATTAAAGAGGCCCTGGAATTAAAAGAAGAAAATGCAAGAAAATTGAGGATTAAAATTACAAATAGCAGTGCGAGGCCGTAGGGCGAGATTCGTTATATGAGACTAGAAGTGCAAAAACGGTAATAGACTAGCAGAAGCACTAAGGCATCCTTCATCACAAAACATAACTCGGCCTCCGGCCTCGCACTCCCCGAAACACATAATAAGCATGAAAATGACGTAGAAACTTCAATTATTGTAGATAGAAAACTATAAAAAATCATTCGGAGCAGTACGATTTATTGTTTGTGCTCGCTCGGCACAAAACAATTACCCAGCAAAAAATTTTTATTGGCCGATATATTCATAAAAAAATCAGAATTGCCTCGATTGCAAGTAAATTGAGGATTAAAATTAGAAAAAATCAGGTAAATTTCAAATATTGTAAGTGCTGTAAATGAAGTTTTGTTTCGACTATAAAGACGTCAATTCCAAAAATTTGTTGTCCAAATGATGGATCTGGCCCAAAAACAAATCTTCCAACATCCAACTGCAACAAATTGTTTTAGCAATTCAAACTCATATTTAGATCGTTTCAGATGAGGTGACCAACTATTTTCGGCTGGAAGGAGGACACTGCAAATTTTTTTTGGATAACCTTTTTTTTAGCTCTTCCTCTTCTTGTTTTATATATTTTTTATTTTAAATGAACTTGTTTTATAAATTTTTTATTTTAAATAAACTTGTATTTCGCTCATTTTTAGACTATAATAAAGTTAAAAAATCATACAATCTGCGATTTTTAAAATTAAAGAAGACAGAATATTCAAAAAGGAGGACACTTTTCAGAATAGGACAGTCCACGAATAGGGATGACGGTTGGTCACCTGATTTCAGAGTAATGCAGATTTAAGATTTAGAATCTGCAAAATAATATCAAATAAAAAGCGCCTCAGGCGATTTTCTTGATCATTTTTAGAAAGTCTTCCATTTAATTACATTAACATCAAATTTTCTTTTTAATTTTCAATTTTCATTTTTGAGCAATTTCGATCGATTTTGACTGAATTGTGGAATGTTTGCGTTAGTCCCGGATGTGATTTTCGCAATCTACTCTGTCAAGAAAGCCATTGAAATAATAACCTAGCTATCAAATGCTTTCTTTATTTGTAAAATGTCTTATTTCATTTTATGCAATTTTTATTGATTTTGATCCAATTGCACACTTTGCGTCAGTCCCAGGTGCGTTCTTTGCACTCCAATCCTCCAGAAACGTGATTAAGAATGATAAAAATAGAAGTGCAATTTTTCAAAAGTTTTCATTTTTGCTGAAGATGGAGCTCAATAATATATTTCAAACGTATCAGTATGGATTGCATATTGATGACAAATTCATTCTAAAAAAATTAAAATAACCTAAGCTTTTTCATCCCAGATGCGTTTTTAAACTCTTTGCGATGGTTATTCATGCCGATCGTTCACCTGGACCGTAAGTATAACTATGCCGACCTCTACAGTCGCGAAGGGATGGATTCACCTGAACCAAACAAGGGGCAAAGGTGGTAAACGGCTCTATAAATCTTAAAAATGTCGAAATGTCGGTGGTAATTAGGGCGCCACTCTGTTCCTTTAATATTACAGGATTATCGATTAATCTGTTCCAATTGCCAATTGAAAATTTCTCTATATAAGACAAGTTAACCAATACTTTTATCAAAATTAACAACTACACAATATCTTATTAATGATAAATAGCCACCCAAAGAAATAATATACCAATATGACATGCTATTATGAAATTCTACAGGTACCTAAAACAGCGAGCGAGGAAGAATTGAAGAAAAGCTACAAGAAGTTGGTTCTGAAATACCACCCCGATAAAAATATAAACAATGAAGCCGCTGCCACAAAACAATTTCAATTGCTCGGTGAGGCGTACCTAGTCTTGAGTGACCCCAAAAGGAGGAAACTGTATGATGATAACCCCTCCACTCGCAAGAAAAATGTTCCAAAAAGCGATGGAAATAATATCCAAAAGGATACTACTAAAAAAACGAAAGGTGGCAAAAAGTCGGAAAAGATTCCTACTTTCCACGTACTTGATTTGACTTGCTATTGCAATATTTCGTATTATAAGGGTTTTTCTGATAGTGAGAATGGATTTTTTTCGGTCTGTCGAAATCTGTTTAAAAAGTTTTCTGACAACCCCAAGAATGGTAACCACAGCAACAGTCCCACTTTTGGCAATGCCTCGAGCAATTACGAAACCGTCGTCGAACCCTTTTATAAATATTGGTCAAGTGTAGATGAGAACGTCGAAACACAGCTACATAAATTTATACATTTCTTTGGTGGCGATGAGACCGTTCTACGCACAAAAGATATAAAAGCTTTGGCAAAGTTCATTAGAATCCTTGATATTAGGGTAACAAGACACTACAACGACATTAAATTTAAAAATCAAAGAAGGAAAGCGACGAAAGTGGAAGAAGAAGACGAGGACGACCTTTTGTTGAAAAAAGGATCAAGATCTATTTGGAATCTTTTTACTTTTAAAGTAATTTAATAAATCTTTTTCTTCTAGTGCCATATCTTCTTTAGACGTAGGCGATCTTCCTGGCTAAGCCAGGAAGATTTTACTAGGGAAATGTTAATGGGGTGGTTTCCCGTTGCCTTCCCCATAGTCCACAGATCGATTTCGGACTTTTTAGATCACAGCACATATCCGACGCAATCAGGATTAGAACCGCGGTTTCCCGCTCTGTAGTCTATCCGTGTTTGATTTACGACAGACAGGTGTCATTAATCATTTAATTTAATAAATACCATTTAATAATAATAAATATACCATCTTATAACTAACGACAGCAGGATATAGTTTGGCAAAATGCCATTTTTTCTAAATGAAGAAATTTTAGACTGGCCCTATATAAAATATTCTTTAAAGCTTGTACTCTTCAAAAATGCAAATTTTATTTTAACTTTTTTTGGAGGGGGTTTAATTTTTCCTTTTTCGCCTACTTTGCGTTATCGGCACGAATGTGTCAGAATAAAAGCGGGCAAGAGCTGCTGTCAATCTAGACAATATTAATTTATCTTGTAAGTTTAAAACATCCATGACAATAGATAGGACCGTCGCGACCTATTGTGTAAAGTGTGCCAAACACACGGGCGGCCATAATTAGAGGCGGCTAAAATCAGTTTAAGGGGTAGCGGTAAGTGAGAGAAGAGAAGCATGGGAAAGCGACAGGGGCAGGATAAATGCGGAAGGGGGCGAAATGTAGACGAGGTAAAGAAGCAAAAGAGTAAATCTGTAAGATTTTAGGATAAGGGGTAAAAAGAGGTGAATCGCCATACACCAAGGAAAAGGTAATAGAAATTGTATTAAAGAAATCGAGAAATTTTACTAAATTAATTAGAAATTTGGGAAATTGCATTAAAAAAATTGGAAAAGTGGACTACCAGGAGTCGTCAAATTAAACTTTGCACACTAATTTTGAATAATTTGCTAAATTTAATGTTTACTTACGTTTTACACCCTCAACTACCATAATTTTAATAGAAATTTTTTAAAATCGTGAACCTTTTTAGCTAACTTACACCCACACTTGGACTTGGACGACTTGGACCCCTTGGTTTCTCACCCCATCAAAGATACTCTTCATTAAAAGTGCCCCCATGTTTTAAATTAAACTCACAAATCAATCATTATTGAAAATTAAATATTAATTTTTGTTACATGAAACTAAATAACGTTGGTCTTATAATTATAACTTTCTTGAAAATTCTACAAAAAATAACTTTTTCTCCTTACCCGACAATAAATGATGCTTCAAGAGCTCTAAAATGTTAAGAAACGAACGTGAAACCTAGGGCTCGGGGGGGATATATGGAACATCCCCACTCATAAAGTATCAAGACAACTTTTTGAAGTAGACTTACTAGAGCTGGAGAAGGTATTCTATACATCCCAGACCCTTCGGTTCCTCGAGATAATATTTAGTTTAATTTGATCTCATTTTTAAGTGATTTTTCTAGTTTCTAGTCTCGGATGGCTAAGCCCGTTAGACCCCCTAAAATGTGAAGAATGGCGTATGAAACCGAAGGTCTGACGATATGGAAAACAAAATTGATAAAGACTTTATTCGTCTTTTGCCTGTTTAAATATTTTTTAATTTCAAAGTTTATTTGCATTCTGTGATTATTTTTGCACAGAAATCGAGAAAAAGGTCACAGTAGTTAAGAAAACGGTAAAATTAACGAAAAAAGATGTTTTTTTGAAAAGAGAAGACCTTTTCTCGTAAAAGAATTACTTTGTAAGTTTTACTTTATTGTTTATTATAAAATGAGACCGTGTACGAATGGATTAACGAGATTCCTGTTGTCTATTCAATAAAATAGGTTTTATCTTTTTATTAAACAAATTCAGTATTATGAAAAACAATTTTTGGGATTTTTAAGAAAATTGTGCTTGAATTTACATAATAAATCTATGTAATATAATTTTACATAGTAACATAGTAAATCTATGTAATTTTATAACTTTTGTGTTTAGTTTAAATTTTAATTTGCCATAAAAATTTAAAAAATAAGTAGGATTTTGGAGAAATAAGAGGGGGAATCTTTGACTTAAAAGTTTTTTTTTTTTTGAAGTATAAAAATCAATACTGGATAACATTAACCCACCATGGCCTGCCAGGTTAACAAATTTTTTCTTAATTGGTGGACCGGGTTGACTCACCACGGCACCCTAGGTGTTAAAAGGTTAACATTTTTTCTTAAAAATGTTATAATGAATAGAATTTAATAACTCAACTTTTTTACTGAAAAAAATTGCAGCAGTCACATTTTTTAGATGAAATCCCCTTTAAATCCTATCTTTAATATTCAGAACAACTATTTTCGGATTCGAGTTTTCTTCGTTTCTTTGCATTTTCTGAGAACATTTACCATAGTAATGTATATTTTTGTTTACACCATCAGAAAGTAGAGATTTCAACAAACAAAAAGCCCAACGAATTTTTTAAAAAAGCAGATATTTTGACGTGAGAATTTTCGATTGAAAATTAGGGTGCTTTTTCGATATTAAGTCAAAATAAGGTGAAAAAATAAATATTTTAAATAAAGAAAATTACAGTGTGTTTGGGACATAAAAAGGTAAGTTTTCACCAAATTTCGTGAAAAAAAATTTTTTTTTGTAATACAAAAATTAAAAACCAAAAACTTGGTTATTTGAATTTTTCACATAAATTTTGAGGTTATGTGAAAAAAGTGTAAATTAAAAAGTTGTAGATCTTTTTATTACCTACAACTTTGCCATTAAACTTTTTTCCATAGGACTTGTGGTTTTGCCGGAAATCGAGATAAACCGTTTTTTACCCCAGTGTTTCCCAAATCGAGGTCCGCGGACCCCCAGGGGTCCGTGGCGTGTTTGTTGTGGGTCCGCGAACCCACGACATAAAAAAATTTTTTTTTTAAATATTTAAAATAAATTTTTCTTTTTAAGGATGTTTGTCCGACCTTTTAAAATAAAAATATGTCAATTATTGGTTAGTTTCTAATTCGTGATAATAAATTAATTGATATATTTTAATAATTTACAGAAAATTTGCCCATTCCACATTGGTCATTTCTTCTGAAAACGTTCAATAATAGATTGAACAGAAAGTTGCAACTTTATACTTAATTTTGATATACATTTTAGTTTTTTAATTATTCCTATTGAAAATTGTTATTTTTAATTTTTTAAGAATTTCTTTAATTTTTTAATGTTACACATTCGCATAAAGCTATCTTTATGTATCTGCCAAACTGGTAAATTTTTTAACTTTTCTTAAACCGCGTTGACCTTGAAATTTCAAAAATTTTCGCCTACGGCGCTTGAAAGAAATCCCCCCGTGGCATGGTATTAAAATTTACCCAACCATACAAACCGTTTGCCCTACCTTCATTTTTAGTCTGGCTATGGGCCTGCTCTATAACCGTTAAAAATTTATAAGTTTTATAATAATAAAGTATTCATTGTATTTCATTATTCATGTTTTTTAATAATTATTATTAATTACAATAATTACATATTTTCAAAAACGCAATAGTTGCTTTAATTTTATGTTTGTAAAAAAATTCTTTTGTGGGGTCCGCATGATACTAGTGTTTAATTTTGGGGGTCCGCAAGTTCGAGACATTTGGGAAACACTGTACCCTTAAAAACTCACCCCCTTCCACTTCCTGACCTCAGATCGCCCGTAATTTATTTTTCATTTCATTTTTCTTATATTCTCTTCCTTTTCCAATGGGTTTCATCCTACTATTATTTTTTTCACTTTTACCATTTTCAAAGGATTCAGCTCTGGTCTATTATTTAAAATACTGACAATTTATTTAAAATACTGACCATTGATTTAAAATTCAGACAATTTATTCAAAATACTGAACATTTATTTAAAATACTGACAATTTATTTCAAATACTGATAATAATGTATTTAAAATACTTAAAATCTATTTAAAATACTGACCATATTATTTAAAATACTGACAATTTATTTGAAACACTGACCATTTATTTAAAATGCTGACAATTTAATTAAAATACTGACGAAAAATATTTTAAAATGCTGAACAAATAAATACTAGCCAAAAATTATGCCTAAGATATTTTAAAGGATTATATCATTGCGCCAGCTCCCCCACTCCCACTGGGTAATAAAATTATGATTTAAATTCAAATTTACTGAAAATTAAAAAAAATAACAAAAATCCCCCCCCCCAAATGTGATCATAATGATAAATCCTACAAAATATAATAAACAATTTTGCCAATAATTAGGGTAAAATTAATGAATGGGGACAATAAATATTATAATATTAAAACGAAAAAAATTACCGCAGGTAAGTTAGATTTCATAAAATTTTTTATAAAAAAAAAATATTGTTCAAATACCTTGGAATTTCATGAAAATATTACCACTTTCATATAATAACGACCGGATAAAATTAATGAAAAAATCCTAAATTGTCTTACAAGGGGATATTACAGTGAGTATGTTGCAAATCGAGATCCCAATCTTGTTTGTGATTCTAAGTAGCTAAAACAAATTATCACTTTTTCGGCTTTTAGTCGATTGCCTCTTAGTTCTTGAATTATGAATTTTTGAAAAAGCAGGTTTTACCATAGGTTTAGCATATAATATGGGAGTTGTAACTCGTAGATCCTGAGTTCTAATCCCAGTACCAGCGAAATTTTTTTTCCTAAATTATGTAATTTATTGTCGGAATTAAGAAATTAACGACCTATGAATTACCATTATAAATTATTAACCGCTAGACCACCACGGTCTTTTGTAATAATAGCTAATAATAATAGCAGTTAACCCACTAAGGTATTTTCAAAAATTCATAACTCAAAAACTAAGGGCCAATCGACTAAAATTCGAAAAACAGTGATAAAAATTTTTTTGGCTACTAGAATCACCAAAAAAATTGAGATCTCGATTAGCGACATGCTCACTGTATAATGTCCGCTTGTTACATTTAAAGTCAATTTGATTTTAATGCGATTTTTTAAAAATTTTACTGTTCAAATATTCTGGAATTTCATGAAAATACTATCACTTTTATAATAAAAGCAGGACAAATAAAAAAAAATTGTCTTAGATTTACGGGTATTTTAATTTTAATGCGATCTTTTTAAAAATATTAAAAATAAAAAAAATGGAAATATTAAAAAATCTTTGTTCAGTCCTCTATAATGCTAAGAAAATACTAATTTCAAAAATTTCCTTTTATTTATTTTTTCCACATCCATTAATAAAACTTCATTTAAACAATAATTAATTTCAATCATCAAAACTTAACATTGTACCCAAATTACAATTTATTTAAATTACTTTAAAATTAATTAATTTATGCACTTTAGAACTTTAGTCCTTTTTTCGCAGACTATGATTTGTCTTTAATCCTTTTGTTCAGGTTTACTAGACAGCATTTATGCTTTAGAACGAAAAGTGGTTTTCTTCTTTCTTGCATAATGAACTTTTTTGGCTGTATGAGTTTTTATGTGAACTTTCAAATTTTCCTTACGTGCACATTTATAGTTACAAACTGCACACACAAACGCTTTCACTCCTGTATGCGTCAGCGAATGCTTCCTTAAATTTCCTAAACGCGCACTTTTAAAGCCACAAATATCGCATGTAAACGGCTTCTCGCCAGTATGAGTTCTTATATGAACCTGTAAACTATGGTTTAGCGTACATTTATAATCACACATTTCACACGAAAACGGTTTTTCCCCTGTATGACTTCTTAAATGTATTTTTAAGTTTCCCTTAGTTAAAGCTTTATAGTCACAGTACGAACACGCAAACAACCTTTCACCAGTATGGCTTCTCAAATGACCTTTTAAATTAGATTTATATCCACTTCTGTAGTCGCAAATCTGACATCTAAACGATTTTTCACCAGTATGTTTTCTTGAATGTCTTTTTAGTTGTCCTGTACATGAGAATTTAAATCCGCAAATTTCACAACCGTACGGCTTCTCACCAGTGTGCGTTCTTAAATGTCTTATTACACTTCCTCTTGTTGCACTTCTATAGTCACAAAAATCACAGGCAAACGGTTTCTCTCCAGTGTGAGTTCTCATGTGAACCCTTAAACTACTTTTAATTGCACAGCTAAAATCACAAACTTCACAACTATACGGTTTTTCGCCAGTATGAATTCTTGTATGTATTCTTAAACTGGATTTTAAGGCACTTTGATAGTCACACATTTCACATTTAAACGGTTTCTCGCCAGTGTGAGTTCGTAAATGACGTTCTATTTGTGTTTTGCCTACACATTTATATGAACAAATTGCACAAGTATACATTTTTTTGCTAGTTTTTTGTTTATATTTTGCAACTGACTGATATTCTTGATGAGAAATCTCTTCTTTAATATCAATAGAATGATGGAAAGCTTCCAGCTCACTATCCATATCTTCTTTCGTAATTGGGGAGTAGCTATTTGAACTGCATGAAGTTTCCTGAAACAAACATATCTTTAGCGGATGTAACAATGGAAACCAAATAATACATCCGGTTATTCCCACCTTCAGACCATTTAAATACCACCAAATAGCAAGTTAAATTCAAGACAAAGAGTATATTAGTTGGAAGTGTATTACAAAACTGATGAGATTATACATCAATCGTAAATATTCAAAATTGTGTGGATTATTATGAAATACCTTCGTAATTAAATTGATGTTCTTTTTCAAAATACTCAAAGATAATGTTGTAATATTTATTAAAGTCACTGGTGGCAGTAACTCTGCAACGGATCGAATAACAAAAAAAAGTATAAAATCATTTTCGTAGACAATTTATAAATTGTCTAGTTTACTTTATTTTTAGTAACATGACAATTTGCACTAAAGTGAACTAAAACCGAGATATTCACAAATATACACAGTCGCAGTCGTGCCATAAATACCATCACACCAATGTAAGATCAAATTTCTAGCTCTTAAATGAGTGGATCAACCGAAAACCATTATTTAATCTCCCAAAACCCCCGATTCTCCATCCGTGTTTTCACATCACCCTATTTTGCTTCTGATCCATGATTAATCGATTTTGCCGTAGTTGGAGCACAAATAATATCGTACTGCTGCAAATTATTCCTTATTGTTTTATATCTATAATTAAATTTTCTACGACATTTTAATGTCTATCATGTTTCTGGAAGTGCGAGGCCGAAGGCCGAGCTTATATTATGCGGCATAGGAACTGCGAAGTACGTAGGTCGAGCTATGGTAAGCAAAGGAGCAGAAGTGTAATGTTTTGTGATGATGGGGCCTCAGAAAATTAGACCATCACGTTTATCAATAAAATGACCACCCGGTTTTGTCCCCCCCCCCCCAAGAATTTTTAATGTGATTACAAATCAAAGAACCCCGGTTCTTATTTCTCTAAAAAAATATTTATTTCACTAATTTTTTGAATTTAATTAAAAATATTTGCACGGGTCCCAAAGGGTTAAATTAAAAAAAAATAAGCGATTTGGTTTTCCACTGAAACTATTAATTTTTGAGTGAAATTATTCTTTAAAAACCGTGAAATTGTCTACAAGTCAGATTATAACTCTTTTCAGGTAAAACAGTGAATTTTTATTATTATTGAAGAAGTGCGACCTTCGGAAGCCAGGATGATACTCGAAATATGCACAGGAGAGATTTTGCTATCTTAGGCAGTGATTCTATAAGTAAAATTTTTAACTAAAATTTTTGTCGAAATTTAGACCTTTTGGGGGGTTAGCACCATTTAAACCAATTTTTTAAATTTCTACCTTCAAATGGCTACAGCAAGGAAATTATTGAATTTTGTGTGTAAATAGTTAAATTATTTTTTAAGGACCGTAAAATGATCTACTTTTTCTTTCTAATATCAATGGATTTCAAACTATTAAACTATTTAAAACCAAACATTATTGGAATTTTTTGAATACCTAGATTTCCCAATGGGAAATTGTTACTCGTTTGCTTCTGACGGAACGGTGAAATTCCCCCTAACTTTAATTTAAATTTGGTATATTTTCTAATCTTCTAGCGCAAAAATTCTGACGAAATTATTTTAGCCTAATTAACTGTCTATAAAAATCTCCTAATCATTTCATTTGTTGCATTTAATTAAAAATATTTATGCGGGGTCACAAAGGGTTAAATGCAAAATAAAACCAATTTGATTGTGATTTTCTGGTAATAGCAACAACAAAATTGTTTAAAATATTATGTACGCTTAGCTTTTAGAATAATAAAAATTCAAATTTAAAAATTAAGAAGCCAAAAGCAATAATGTTATAATTCAAAATATCTCAAAAAGTTTTCGGCGAAAGATTATTTTGTACACAGAAAATCGTAGACAATTTTTGTAAAACTTTTGTGAAAATTACTTATAATATTCAAATATGTAAGTTTACACTGATTTTTGCTGTAATTTTACACAAATTTAAGTATTTTTGTGGTAATATGGTTTGCATGAAAATATGTAATTTTACATTAAAAATAATAATCAATGGTCACAAATTGCATATAATTTTGGATGTAATTTTACACAATAAATTTCTTTTTGTAGTATAATAACAGAAACAAACTCATAAAGTTTACATAATATTATAAAAGCATTAGAAGAACGCAGTAAATTATGTAGCAAAGAGCTCAGGAATGAAAATTAAGTTTTTTAATTAAGATAAATTAAAATTTGTTTTAGGGTGGGTTGTACCAACGCCGGTTAAACCTCGTTCAACTTTAAACTTAGTTCAACCAATCAACACGGTCAAATACGGGGTTCTTAACCATGTTGATTGGTTGATGATGATTTGAACTGAGTTCAAAGTTGAACTAGGTTTAACCGACGCTGGTACTTGGTACAACCCACCCTTAATCCTTTCAATAATTTCTCAGGACATCTACGGTTAATAAAAGAATAATCAGTTACATTTAGATATTTTGAATGTATTGCATTGTGCAGTGGCGTAACGTCACTTTGTCTCTGACGCTTACCTGACGGATGTAGGCAGCTAGTTTAATTTTACTCCCCCCCCTCCAGTACCAGAACGCTGGCCGCTCCGGGGTGGATCTTGCTTACAACATAATGTAACTGAGACGATTACCCCGCAGCTAATGAACGAAATTAATATTACCCTGGCGCCAGTTATTTAAATAAAACTCAAGAGTATCAAGGAATCAAAATGAATGTTGATTGTAAAATCAGATAGAGCACAGAAAACATTCAATATTTTGTGCTCGGAACTTTTGGGACGCCCTAAAATAATATATGTAAACCAAAATTAAAATAAGAAGTGAGCCGTTATGAGGCGGATTCTAAAAGAAAAGCGATCGCCTGTAGGCGATATAATAAAATGCAGATATACGTTAAGAGTTACGATTATGAATAAGAAGCAAGCATTTGCAAGTTATATCATCAAGTTAAAATTGGTACGGAAATTGTAAAATAACTTATCCCTTTCCCCTCCCCTACAATCTGTACATTTTACAAAAAGTACATTTTGTTTGTTGTGATGGAATTGTTTAATGATGCGAGTCAGTCTGACTGTAAAATTTATGGTTTTCTGACCGTTCTATCTCGATTGCGCTCTCTCACGACTACTGGAGATGGAAGGATGGCGCTTAGAATTAATTACGACGCTCCTTATGCCTGCTTTTAACCGTTTGTTCCGGTTTACTTCTATGAATGCTTTTTATAACTTACGATCAAGATTCGTTAAGTTGTTGACCTTGACCATCACATTAAAATTCATATTACTTGAATTTCTTCTTGTGAGAAGTACCTACCTTTCTTATCCGACCTCATTTTTAATTCATCACACTATTCAATTTTTTGGTATGGAATTTATTTCTTTCGACATTTTTATTTAGTTTGTGGTAAAAAATATCGTCATAATACCTTTGGTCATTTTGATGATCTTTGGTTATATCATAAATATTATACTTCCTGCCGAAAGCTGAAGTTTATTTTAACTTTACAGTGCTAAACTACATAATTAATTATATTTAAATCTTACCATTTTTGGGTAATGAAGACACTGCTACACTGCAATTATAAAATGTGCAAAACTAAGGAAGAAAACTACTATATTTTTTGGTATCATGTAAACGACCCACTGTAGATAAAATATACGCACTCGTACCACCGCTTCGATCAAATGACCGCTAAATAGTAAACACCGTAAACACTTTCCAAGTCCTTCAAGAGCATTATTGAGGTTAACCGAGGGATACCGACCCCAATGAAGAAAGTTAAAATTTTGTAAAGCGTAAAATTTTTTACAAAACAGTTTTATTTTTAATATACATAATAATAATAACGCCCCCAAGAGGGGTCCATAATTATTATCATATTGTTAAT
Organism: Rhagonycha lutea; assembly: GCA_958510855.1. NCBI lineage: Eukaryota > Metazoa > Arthropoda > Insecta > Coleoptera > Cantharidae > Rhagonycha > Rhagonycha lutea. The sequence goes on from OY294041.1 coordinate 32,801,750, forward strand.
GTCAATATAATATTATATTCGGACACTATCATTTCTTTGGACACCTCTCACGGTTCACGTATTAAAAATCGACAATTAGTTTCATGAAGTTTCAGAATATTTGAACAAAATTAAATTTTCATCAAAAATTTAAATAAAAAATTGCATTGAAATCAAAATAACTGCAAATCTAAGGCACCTTAGGGCTTGGAATTTTTTCATTATTTTTCCTGTTACAATTACAAAAGAGTTAATATTTTACTAAAGTTTCAGAATATTTGAACGAAATTAAATTTTTATCAAATTTAAATCAAAAATTGCACTGAAATCAAAATATCTGTAAATCTAAGGTACCTTAGGGATTGGAATTTTTTCATTATTTTTCCTGTGGTTATTACAACAGAGTTCATAGTTTCATGAAGTTTCAGAATATTTGAACAAAATTAAATTTTTATCAAAAAATTAAAAACAAAAATTTATTACACTGAAATCAAAATTACTTGAAAACTAAGGCATCTTAAGGCTTAGAATTTTTTCCAAATTTTTCCTGTGTTTATTACAACAGAGTTAATATTTTCATGAAGTTTCAGAATTTTTATCAAAAAATTTAAATCAAAAATTGCACTGAAATCAAAATATCTGTAAATCTAAGGCACACCTTAGGGCTTGGAATTTTTTCATTATTTTTCCTGTGTTTATTACAACAGAGTTAATAGTTTCATGAAGTTTAAGAATATTTGAACAAAATTAAATTTTTATCAAAAAATTAAAATCAAAAATTTATTACACTGAAATCAAAATGACTTGAAAACTAAGGCATCTTAGGGCTTAGAATTTTTTCCGTATTTTTCCTGTATTTATTACAACAGAGTTAATATTTTCATGAAGTTTCAGAATATTTGAACAAAATTAAATTTTTAACAAAAAATTTAAATCAAAAATTGCACTGAAGTCAAAATATCTGTAAATCTAAAGCACCTTAGGGCTTGGAATTTTTTCATTATTTTTCCTGTGTTTATTACAACAGAGTTAATAGTTTCATGAAGTTTAAGAATATTTGAACAAAATTAAATTTTTATCAAAAAATTAAAATCAAAAATTTATTACACTGAAATCAAAATGACTTGAAAACTAAGGCATCTTAGGGCTTAGAATTTTTTCCGTATTTTTCCTGTGTTTATTACAACAGAGTTAATATTTTCATGAAGTTTCAGAATATTTGAACAAATTTAAATTTTTATATAAAAAATTTAAATTTAAAATTGCACTGAAATCAAAATAACTGCAAATCTAAGGTATCGCAGGGCTTAGCATTTTTTTCATTATTTTTCCTGTGTTTATTACAACAGGAATTTAATTAATAAAAATAAAATTTTCCTTATTTTGTGGCTCCTTGATTTACGATGCCCTAAGCGCGCGCCGCCTCTTGCGCCTGTTGGGAAATCCGCCACTGAGCATGGAGTGACCATTTTTTAAAATTAACAAATAAACTTACGATATTTAAAAAATTGTAACCCAAATCAGTAGCGACATCTGCAATAAGGGGAAAAACGATTAACGCCAATACATATAAATTAGCATTTTCCATCTGTACAGTTCATTGAGGTTTGTTCCAACCAGCCAAAAGTTACGCTCGTGCGTAATAGATAAAAAAGGAACGCTTTTTATCATCTATTGCGCATGATTTTTACCTCTTCCGCATGAGCATGACCTTAAGTAAAACCTCTACGGTTTCTAGGTCAGTTGGAACAAACCTATAATTTCTTTGCGCAGTCCTTTTGACACCATCAGCCCGTAAGGTCCTAACATAACCTAACCTTCTAATCCAAGGTACTGGGTAATTTATTTAAAATTTAGATTAATTCGAGAAAGAATAGAGTAAACTTTCCCTAGTAACGGGGAAAAAAGTACAGCCGCTAGTAGCAACGGTTGGAAAAGTAAAATTTTATTCAATTCGAATTATGAATCAGAAAGCGACAGTGCAATCACTTGTTTTTTTTACGAACCGCGATTTAAATAAAATTCAATGCGAAAAACCAAAGGTTTTTCCGGTAGCAGATTTTCTATTACTAAATAGTTAGAAAAACTCACTAAACGATTCATAAACTTCAATCATCATCAGCATCACAATTAATTGAAAATTGTCAACAATAATATCATCATATCAAGAAAACAAAAGACTGTCATCTGCTTTATAATTTGTTTGAGATAAATATTTTAAATTAGAATATTTTTTATTAACAAAAATTAAAAAAATTGTAATCAATCTAATAGTAGTGGAAAAATCGTATATAAACCACGGTTGTGAAGACCATTATAGTCCCAGCGCCTTATATTCCTCGGCGCTATGGCTATAATGCGTGCAAATAATACTATTATTTTAATTCATCAATATCATAAATCTCGATACAAGCCCACGTGTGACGTCACACATAATATTTGCTTCAGTTTGTATTTAACAAGGGATAGGGATTGTCATGTCTATAATAATATGTAAATGGTTTAACTCCGTGACGCTCGGCGATGATCTGTGACACAATGGAAATTGCTTAAAATTTTTCTTACCAATTGAAAGGTATAGTTCCAGTGCGGCCCTCAGGCCGCACAGCCCGATCAATCTAGTTATTAAACATTAATGTATAATTTTAAAATATCAAAAATGAGATTGATTGGACAATTACCAGAGTATAGCTGCTGTCCAGAACTGGAACTATTTTTAGGTTGGTAACACATGAATCAAGCAGTCCTGATTGAGTGCCATAATGTCGGTAATCGTTACGAACAGATCTAGGAGTTTTTATATTATGATTTATTTGATTCTACAATAAAAACAAATTACTTTTTCATCAGTTCGTCAGAGCGGTGTACTTTTCCGCCTATTGTTATGGATTCATATGTTACCAACCTAAAAATATTTAGTTGCATTTCGGTCTTTAATTCGAAATGTTCATAAATTAAATCGAAACGCCTACATCTGTCTGTAGTGCTCGGCGGCACTCGATCAAAATTACTTGATTGGTTCATTCCCAACTAAAAAATAATTCCAGTGCGGCCTTCAGGCCGCGACTAAGTGTGACCATCATTAAAATCAAAATACCCTAAAATCTAAGACAAATTAGGGCTTAGAATTTTTTCATTATTTTTCCTGTCTTTATTATAAAAGTGATAGTATTTTCATGAAATTCCAGAATATTTGAACAATTTTTAATATTTATCAAATATTTTAAAAAAAATCGCATTAAAATTTTAAATTTGCTTTAAATTTTTTCGTTTTTTTTCTTGTATTTAATATAATAATTATAGTAAGAAGTTTTCGTAATTTTTGCTGTCTTTATTAAATTATTATTAATATCTTCATAAAGTTCAAGATTATTTGAGGCTCGTTAGCAGCAGGGATCGATGCACCCCCAAAAACTTTAGGTCATGCAGACGAAATCCCTTCGAAATTTTTCAAATATTTTGGAATTTCATGAAAATACTATCACTTTTGTCATAAAGACAGAAAAAATAATGAAAAAATTCTAAGCCCTAATTTGTCTAAGATTTAATGTTATTTTGATTTTAAAGCGATTTTTTTTAAAATGTTTTAATAAATATAAACAATGTTAAGAAAAAACTAATTTCAAAAATTTCCTTTTATTTATTTTTTCCACATCCATTAATAAACCTTCATTTAAACAATTAATTTCAATTATCAAAACCGATCAAAACTTAACATACCCAAATTACAATTTATTTAAATTACTTTAAAATTAATTAATTTATGCACTTTAGAACTTTAGTCCTTTTTTCGCCGACTACGATTTGTCTTTAATCCTTGTTCAGGTTTACTAGACAGCATTTATGATGTAGAACGAAAAGTGGTTTTCTTCTTTTTTACATAATGAACTTTTTTGGTTGTAGTATGAGTTTTTACGTGAACTTTTAAATTTTCCTTACGTGCACATTTATATTTACACACTTCACACACAAACTTTTTCACGCCTGTATGGGTCAGCAAATGCTTCCTTATATTTCCTGAACGTGCACATTTAAAGCCACAAATTTCGCATTTAAACGGCTTTTCGCCAGTATGAGTTCTTATGTGAGCCTGTAAACTTTGCTTTTTTGTACATTTATAATCACACTTATCGCAGGAAAACGGTTTTTCCCCGGTATGACTTCTTAAATGTACTTTTAAATTTCCCTTTTCTAGAGTTTTATAGTCACAGTATGAACATGCAAACCGCCTCTCGCCAGAATGGATTTTCAAATGAACTTTTAAATTAGTACTAGTATTACTCTTGTAATCACAAATCTGGCATCTAAACAGTTTTTCACCAGTGTGTGTACTTAAATGTCTTCTTAGATGATATTTACTTGCAAATTTAGATCCGCAAATTTCACAACGGAACGGCTTCTCACCAGTGTGCGTTCTTAAATGTCTTCTTAGACCTTCTCTATTACTACTTTTATAGTGACAAAACTCACACGCAAACGGTTTCTCTCCAGTGTGAGTTCTCGTGTGGAGCCTTAAACCATCTTTATATGCACATCTATAATCACAAACTTCACACTGATACGGCTTCTCGCCAGTATGAACTCTTGAATGTAAATTTAAACGACTTTTTTTGTTAGATTTATAGTCACAAACTTCACATTTAAACTGTCTCTTGACAGTGTGAGTTCTTAAATGACGTATTATAAATACTTTGGATTCACATTTATATGAACATGTTGAACACATGTATGATTTTTTGCTAGTTTTTTGTTTATATTTTGCAACTGGCTGATATTCCTGATGGGAAATCTCGTCTTTAATATCAATAGAATGATGCAAATCTTCCAGCTCACGATCCATATCTTCTTTCGTAATTGGGGAGTAGCTGTTGGAACTGCATAAAGTTTCCTGAAACAAACATATCTGTAGCGGATGTAACAATGGAAACCAAATAATAAATCCGGTTATTCCCACCTTCAGACAATTTAAATACAACCAAATAGCAAGTTAAATTCACGACAAAGAGTAATTAAATTATTTGGAAGTTGATTACAAAACTGATGAGATTATAGATCAATCGCAAATATTCAAAATTGTTTGGATTATTATGATATACCTTCGTAATTAAGTTGATGTACTTTTTCAAAATTCTCAAAGATTATGTTGTAATATTTATTAAAGTCACTGGTGGCAGTAACTCTGCAACCGTTCGAGTAACAAAGAAAAGTATAAAATCTTTTTCGTAGACAATTTAGTTTACTTTATTTTTAGTAACCTAACAATTTGCACTAAAGTGAACTCAAACCAAGATATTCACAAATATACACAGTCGTGCCATAAATACTATCACATCAATGTAAGCTCAAATTTCCAACTCTTAAATGAGTGGATGAACCGAAAACCGTTATTTAATCCCCCACACCCCCCGATTCTCCATCCGTGTTTTCACATCACCCAATTTTGCTTCTGATCCATGATTAATAGATTTTGGAGTAGCTGGAGCACAAATAGTAATATTGTACTGCTGCAAATTATTCCTTGTTGTTTTATATCTGCAATTAAATTTTCTACGACATTTTAATGTCTATTATGTTTTTGGGAAGTGCGAGGCCGAAGGCCGAGCTATGTTAAGCCCGGAGCTTCTGAAAATGGAGGCCTGAGAAAATTAGATCATCACGTTTATCAACAAACTGACCACCCGGTTTTGTACCCCTCCCCCAAAAATTACAAATCAAAGAACCCAGGTTCTTATTTCTCTAATAAAATATTTATTTCACTAATTTTTGAATTCAATTAAAATTTTTTGCACGGGTCGTAAAGGGTTAAATTTAAAAAAATAAGCAATTTGGTTCTACACTGAAACTATTACTTTTTTAGTGTAAATAGAGAAATTATTTTTTGAATACCGTGAAATTATTACAAGTCAGATTTTAACTCTTTTCAGGTAAAATCAATGAATTTTTATTATTATTGAAGAAGCGCGACCTTCGGAAGCCAGGATGATACTCAAAATATGCAAAAGGGGAGATTATGCGACCGATGTATACTTACTTATACATCTTATGCATTGATAAAGGACCCTTCTATAAGTAAAATTTTTATCTAAATTTCGGGGGGTTAGCATCATTTAAACCAATTTTTCAAATTTCTACCTTCAAATGACCAGAGCACTGAAGTTACCCTTTTGTTTCTGACGGAACTGTGAAGTCCCACTAATTTTAATTTATATTTGGTATATTTTCTAGTCTCATAGCGCAAAAATTCTGACGAAATTAATTTAGGCTAATTAACGGTCTGTAAAAATCTTCTAAGCATTTCATTTGTTGATTTTAATTTAAAAGCTTTATGCGGGTCATAAAAGGGTTAAATGCGAAATACAAGCAATTTGGTTCTGCTTTTCGGGTAATTGCGATTGTGACACCAAAATTGTTTAAAATATTTTGTACATTAACTTAGGTTGTTAAAATAATAAAAGTTCAAATATGAAAATTAATTAAATTGGATGCTCCATACGCCTGCTTTTAACCGTTTCCTCCAGTTTGGTTTTATGAATGGTATTTATTACTTCCGACACCTTTGTGGGAACCATTGCCAAGGTTCCTTAAATTAGTAACCGTGACCATCACATTAAAATTCATATTGCTTGAATTTGTTCTTGTGAGAAGTACCTTTCCTATCCGACCTCATTTTTGTTGCGTCCGCTTGTAATTTTTAGTAACTGAATTTTTAATTCATCGCACTATTCAATTTTTTGGTATCGAATTTATTTCTTTCGACACTTTTATTAGTTCGTGGTAAAAAATAATCGTCATACCTTTGGTAATTTTGACGGTCTTGAAGGTTCCATGATACTGCTTTATATTATTGTTACGCCCCGTTTTTTAGTTAAAAGTTCAAATTTATTTTCTTGAAAATCATAAATTTAACCTGTAAAAGAGAAAATATTGTATTTCAGTTTTCAAAACTGCGGTATTTTAGATTTCAAAGGTCCAGCTTTGGTCAATCCCACATCTGGTGGTATGGGACCCACTTTAAAATAGTCATGGTCATTTAAATTTTAGACCATTTACTAATTTTGAAAATATTAGCGGCTTGCACAAAAAAAACTAAACGTGAGAAACTTTAAACCGCTCAGTGATTTTGGAAAAACAACTGAGTGGTTGGTCAATTTTAAGTCATTTTGTCCAATCAAATAATTGTATTTATTTTTCAAAATTTGTGAAAGGGATACTTTTGATTGTGAAAAATAATAAAGTTCAGTTCTTCGGAGGTTGTCATATTATGAACACGACCGCAATTATGTATTAATTTAAGAAATTCCAGTTTACAAATTTGATAAAGGATGAATTTCCTAGTTAAGAAAATTTGATCAAGTGGTCAACAATTTTGGATAAAGTTTTAAGTTTTTTTAAGTAAAGTTTTGTGAATTAAATTTTATCAATCAATCTTGATAAATTGAGTTTTGGATTAAAATTGATTAATCCTTTTAAGAAACAATTTTGGATAAATTTTGAGTAAATGATTGAGTTTTTGAGTTTATTGTAATATTGAGAAGTATTTGAGTGTTAAAAATATGCATATGAAAATTAAGACATTTTGAAAATTTTTAAGCAAAAAATAAATAGTGCAAATTTAAGAAATTTTATAATTTGAAATTTAAATAAATTGGACTAAAATAAATATGGATAGAGATGATATCAATAGGAAATCTGCAGTGTTGAGTTTTAATTTTCTATTGTTAAAAGGGTTGAAAAATGATCCAAAATAAATATAAATCTCGATTATTTTAATAATAAAAATTAGTGCCAATTAATTTTTAGTTTCAACTTCGAGATGACATCAATGGGAAATCTGCAGTGTTGCGTTTTAATTTTCTGTTGTTCAACGGTTGAAAAATGATTCAAGTTTGTATTTAATTTTTAAGGTGTGTAATTTTGGTTAATAATTTTTGGGTTTATTATTTTTGTGTAGAAGACAGATTTTGTTTAAATTAAGTTTCTGTGTAGAGATTAGTAGGTAATAAGAATTGTTTTATGGTATAAACATATTTTTATGTTTCTCCATAATTAGTTATTATAATGTATTTTTATTTTTAAATTGTTATTATCATTAAATTATTTTTTATATATTAATTTTGTGTTTAACTTTGTTCATTATTTAACCAAATACCACTGCTAACCCCCTGAGTTATTTTCTTTTGTTTTCCGCGATCTAAGCAGGCACAAATAATTGAGACTATCTTTCAAAGGGTAAGTAGGTGCAACAATATTCACCGTTCTTGTATTAAATATTTTGAAAAAAAAGAAATTTTCAAACCTTCCTGCCGAAAGCCAAAATTTATTGTAACTTTTCAATGTTAAACTAAATAATTATATTTAAATCTTACCATTTTTGGATAATGAAGACTCTGCTACACTGCAATCATAAAATGTGCAAAAGTAAGGAAGAAAACCACTATAATTTTTGGTATCATGTAAACGAGCCACTGTAGCTGAAATATACGCACTCGTACCACCGACCACTTTGATCAAGATCAAACGAACTGTAAAGACTTTCCAAGTTCAAGAATTATTCGGATTAACCCACTGTTAACCGATGGAAACCGACCCCAATTGAAGAAAGTTAAAATATTGTAAAGCGTAAAATTTTCTACAAAACAGTTCTATTTTTAATATAGGTAGGTACATTATTATGACGCCCAAAAGGGGTACAAAATTATAATAATATTGTCAATGTCATAATATATTCAGATACTATCATTTCTTTGGACGCCTCTCTATTTTGAAAAAATTTCTACAAAATTGTATGAAAGCGGTGAAAAACGTTTAAAACTTTTGACTTATGAATTTGAATAAATTATAAACGATATTTTTTCGTAATATTCAAAAATACTGCTATTTTCTTTTAAGTTTAAAGATTTTACCACCAAAATATCCCAAAAATGATTAGTTTTTAATGGCGATATTATGAAGAATCGATTAACTTAATATTCGCAACCCTTACCTTCTTAGTAAACACTGAATTTCCACAGAAATTTTATTTCTGAGTTGGCAATCTGTCACAAATGTTAAGAACTTCCCTCTTATTTGTCTATGCTTAAACCTGAGTTTTGAATTAATAATGTGGTAATTTTTGAAAATAAATAAATATTAATAATTTCTAACTTAATTTATGGAAAACTAAAAAAAATTCTTTTAAATGATCAATATAATATAATTAAAAAAATCTCCCCAATAAAAATGTGGTCATAATAATAAATTAATCCTACAAAATTTTTCTTCCAAGAAATTTAGGTAAAATTAATGAATTAAGTACAATAAAAAAAATTTTTAAGTTTATAAAATATCTACAATTTTTAAAAATTTCGTAAAATGCAATTTACAATAAAATAAAATTTATTTTATAATCCTGGTCGGGTGGGAAGGGGGTGAAGCTAAGAATTTAAAATTAAATATTTAAGAAAATTTTTCTTATAATCTTCCACATGATAATATTTTGTGAACAATTTAAAAACGAAGTTCCTGATTTCCCCGAGGATTTCCCCTCCCTATAAAATAAAAAAAAATCCAACTTCGGATTTATTTCTTCGCATGATTTCCATCCAAAAATTAAAGGCGAATTACGGATCGAAAATGGTCCTTTTCCATTTAATCAAGAAACACGAAACATGTGTGATACAACTGGCTGCCAAATAAAAACTAGCCCATGAATCAGTCTGAAATTTAGTATGGTGTCGTTTGACAGATGGCAGTCCATGACGGTAATGTCAACTTGCATCAGCAACGCCACCTGTCTTCAAACACGGGTACTTATTGATCCACCCTCGTATACTAAGATTAACGTAATGTCTTCCCCTTCACCAATACGATATAGGCATGAATCGGATTTAGTAGGTTTAACACCCAAATCACACAAAAACGTATTAAGTTTTTTGTACCAGCTTCTTCCGGCTTGACGTAGACCATATAAAGACTTCTTAAGCAAGCATACTTTGTTTCCATTCCATCTCTTCTGCCTTCTTGCCAATTATACGAATGCCTCTTTATGTTCTTCTTCCATTGTGTTTGATTCGCTGGGTACCATTCGATATTCTTTTCTAGGTCTTCCCCTGTATCCGAACCTCATTATTTTGGGTCGACCTCGGCCATGTACTTCTTTTTGTACAATCTCATCGCCATCAACTTCATCCTGGATATCATTGATTCCGTCTTCGATCTTATTTTCGATTTCTCTTTGGGATTCATCGAGTTGTTCTACCACCACACTCGGATTTTGTGGGTTTTCGTGTCCAAGCTCTATTAATTCATCCTCCAGGAGAAATTCCGCGAATTCATTTCTTTCCCTTTTGTCACCTTCCAAAAACTTAACATCCCGCGTTACTTCAATTTTTCTTTGATTCGGCAACCACACACTATATCCCTTGGTTTGTTCCGAGTATTCCAAGAAGATGCCTTCTCTTGACCTTGCTTCGAACTTTCCTTTTCCAGGTTCCCTGTTTAAGCAATAAACCTTGCTACCGAATTCTTTGAAATTACTTATATTGGGCGGAGTCTCTCCATTTAAGCTTTTCGTAGGACGACGATTTCGAATATAGTTGGCGGTGTTAATGGCATCTACCCAAAACGAGGATGGTAATTCTGACTGCATTAATAGACAACGGGCTGTGCTGACAAGAGTGCGATTTTCTCTCTCTGCGATTCCATTTTGTTCCGGGTTGTATGGAGCAATCAATCGTCTTAATATTCCTCATTTCTTCAATAGATCGTCATGTTCCTTGTTTACGTATTAAGTGCTATTATTCAATTGAACGTATTTACCCTTTTTTCCTTTTGGATTTGACGAATCGTACTTCACACCATTGAGAGTGGTCATCGATAAATTCGATATTTTTAATTTTTTTAAAGTACTTATCAAATAAATACAAACCTTAATGAATTGTTTGTTGATTATTATTCCACAGGGGAGAGCCAATTTACCAAAATATCAACCAACATAACCTCTTTCACGGTCAAGATCAATCAAATAATGTCTACATTAATTTATTTTACTTTGATTTATTAGTAATGTCAACATAATTCTGTTTTACTTTTAAATTACAAAGCTTCAAACAACATTCTTAATTTAAGAGAGCCAATCGTTGATAATGGAGGTAATATTATTCCTCGCCTCCTTCAAAGCAGGCAAGAAATCATGATGGTAGGCCATCATATCTGCACAATGAGCAGTACCTAAAAGTTTAATTAATAATTTATTTAATTTCAGAAAAATGTGTATTACAAGATTATTACCTTTAATGAAAAAAGCAGGAGACTTTGGATTAGAAGATTTAATAATTCCTAATGCGTGACAAGGATCTATGGATCCTTGTACAAACACAACTCGATCTACTTGATTTACAATATCCAATCCGAGATAAACATTGTTGGTTTGTTGAACCCGATCCTGAATGAACTCTGCAGTATACTTCGATCCAAAAAATGCCTGACATTTCTGAACCTGAAATCTAGCAGGAAATTGGTAACCAAATACGTGTGGCTCACTTGAAGATGACTGTAAGTTACCAATTTGATTGCATGTTTGCCAAATCCATTGCCTATCTAAATTAAACCTCAATTTTTACACTGTTTTTCCTTTCAAGATGGTTCGAATACTTACAATCGTTTGTATTATTGGCCCAAGATGAAGTATTGAAGTAGTCAATAAAGTTTTGATATCCAGTTTCAAGACAGGATTCGTTCAGAGCATATAAGAATGTTGCCTGTAGAACTGCAAAACGATCAAGAGAAGATCCCGATTCTACATCTGCCATTATATTGCAAATGTTATCGATTGTACTGTTGCTGTCGTGAACAACTTTGTTAGCCTGGACTACTTCAGCAATTGTATTTGCTAAAACGACATTTAGTTGACCAAAGTCATTTTCGAAATCATCCGAATCTTCAAGAGCATCACATAAATTGAATTTGGCAGTTAATATTTCTTGTTCTTTTTCATCTTGACATAACTTTTCGATGCTTGAATATGCCTCTTTTATTGTATCTGCACAAGTAGAGTTATACGTAGCTAACGATTCAGCTACGACTTTAAAATAATCTAATTTTGAAAAAGAATTAAAAACAAAATTGTCCTTGCCTTAGTTTATTCAATTTACCCTTAAAACCTAAAACACTAAGAACAGGGGCACTGGATGATATAACTCCATGTACTAAATGTGGATATTTCAGACGGAACCATGCAACTAGATTACCTGGATAAGAACCACCGAAGAGAATCCATTTATTAGTATCTGACAAATGATAGTATTGCCTTATTTCTGCAATAAAGCTGACTACATCTTCAAGTGCTTGTTCGATGGTTAAATATTGTAAATTTTCGATACTTAGATCGCTAATAAAATATAACGTAATGTTAAAGTTGGCAGATACGCAAAGTTAATCAATTTGAATTAAAAGGTTATCATACTAACTCAGTTGGTTTACTCTCTCCATAAAACCTATGTTCCAAGTATAAAAGAAGTGCTTTCTGTTCCACTGCTTTTTCTACCCAAAATCCTGATGTCATCCAGCCAGGTGTAATACCATCTTCTCCACCCAACATTAGAAATATTGGACTATCATTTTCCCACCCAAAGTGGGTTTCGTTGACAAAATATCGCTGAAAAGTTTATATTTTCACAAAGGAATAACTTTGATTATGCTTTGATTATGTTTAATATATAATATAATTTTATTATCTCTTAATTTTGTTAACGGCTATTTCCTTGTAGCAAACGCAGTCAAATAACAGAGTCAATATTTCTTATGGCTAGTCTTCATGCTTTGGAAGGCACGTTAAACCGGTGGTCCTCTGGGTTAGTAAATTGTCACCATGAACATAAAAAACCAGGATATAGGCACATCTGAAGGCAAGTCTAGTAAGCTACTTGATGAATGAAAAATGTTTATATGCTCAAAGTTTCTAACACTGCCAAGGAAACGACGTAGATGGTGGGAAATAACAGGCCTTGGCCTGCTAGAAGAGATTTCTCTAGAGAATTGGTTCTAGGAAGGAGGAAGAAGAAGAATTTTATTAACAATTATACTTACTTGCCACCAATATCTGTTATCTGTAGGACTAAAGTGATCTAATGTTTGATTAAACCAAATATCGTAATCAGGATCATTTTCATAATTTGCCTCGGATTCTTTAAGATGAACATCTAAAAACTTTCCTGTCAAAAGTAGTTGTCGAGAATTTATTTCTCCAACTAATATCAACAACTGAATTAATAAGAAAACACTATTTTTCCAAATAGTCTTAATTCCAAAATGCATTTCTAGTAGTAGATCGCGATAAGAATAAGATAGAACCTATTTTCAGTGTTAACTGTTATCAACAGTAGCTAATATAAATAAATTATTTTAGTCAATTATTTAATAATAGAAATTACGAACAAATTTAACCAATAATCATACGATAACCTAGAACCTACTTACTGCATTATTATTATCATTGATCATTTTATTAAAAGATTTTCAAGCATACTCTTCAACTGGTAATCGGTTTTATTTTTCAAACACAAAGATATAAATCTTCATGCGCATTTGGTGCGTTGGCGCGTGCCGACCTCCATTGAAGCCTACGTGGCTTGCTCTGAATTAATTTTCGAAATTAGTGCATTTTGATTGTTAATTAACGATAAGGCTTGATGGAGGTGAATCCACCATTTATGTTTTGATGAATCAGCGATATTCGAACTGATGGATTGTGATTGTGTAAAAACCATATGCGTACAAATTTGTACGTACATTGATAGTAATTTTGTTCATGCGATAGACGCATTTATTTGGATTTCGAACCGTAAATACTGGCTTGCTCCATTTTAATTTTCGAAATTAGTGCATTTTTGATTGTTAATTGACGATAGTCAATTAGTATTGATGGAGGTTGTGTTACTAATGTGTTACTAATTGACAATCGTCAATTAACATTGATGGAGGTGAATCCATTTGTATTTGTGAAAAAAACATATGCGTACAAATTGATACGTGCATTGATAGAATTTTTGGACATGCGATAATGCGACTGACGCAGTTATTTGGATTTCTAACCTTATATGGTTGATGGTAATCTATAATGGTTTGGTTTCATCCTGTGCGTAATTATAAAGAGGAATCGACTTTTGAATTTACTTTTGAATCGAATTTTGCGACCGCGATTATGTGGTTTGGTACTATGTGTGCTCATGGAGAAGATTCGACTTCTTGATGCAGCTTGATGGTTTTTGTTTTGAAATTTTGAGACAACATTGAAGGAGGTAAAAAAATATTAAATCCGATTTTTGCACCCTTTTTTGTTGCCCGGAACATTGTTAAATTAACAAAAAACGTAATTTCTAAATTTATGCAAACCTTGGAGAACATTTTAATAATTAAAATACATCTTTAATAAAGTTTGCACCCTGCTACAATGACCGAAACATTGCAAACAGTAGCTTATTAATTTTTTTTTGTGTTTCCTATCGAAAAAAAATTGCAAGTCATGGAAATCATTCCTCAATACAACCCTGTATGCAAATAATAATCACAACTATTTGCAGTGTTCCAGTCTTCGTAGCAGGGTGCAAACTTTATAGAAGATGTCTAATAACAATTATTAAAATGTTCTCCAAGAATTGCATAAATTTCGGAATTTTTTTCATAGATAGCAAATTTACACTCTTCATTTAACAATGTTCCGGGGACCCAAAAAAGGGTCCAAAAATCGGATTAGTAATTTTTTTACCTGTTACAATGTTGTACCAATATATTGTTGTGATATTTCTCAGTTTAGGGGTTCGGGCAGATTGATGAGGTGGTAATTTGAAAGCACTTGCATTAAAGTCAGTAGCCAGTTAATTCGACTGGTATGAAAAAGCGAAATTTGCTTCAGTTTTACAAAAACCATCGATTTGTAACAAATTCACACACAAAACTAATACATTTGAATTTGTTTGTAAAATACAAAATTTGTGCCGCGTCCTGTGTATAATTTTGTACCGGATGGATAGTACCAGATTCCTAAAAACAAAGTGTTCATAATATTTCGGTGCGTATGCGAATAAAAACTTTATGTTACCTGGAAGGAAGAGTCGATTTCGCTGATAGGAATGAAAATTCCCACTCAAAAAAGCAAAGTTTGAATACGGGGGCAACAAAGCCAGCAAGCGAAAGAAGGAAAGAGTTTAGTTTTTTGGTGGAGATCAAACTGGGAACTCGTACGAGGCCTACTGATCCAAAAACTCAGAGAGTAAATTTTGCGGGTTCACACAAGTGAACAATTAGCCACAGTCTTGTAATTACGTAGTAATTAACTACGTACGACGCGTAATTAGTGAAAATTGTGTATCGCGAATGCAACGTGGTATTTATCAATCAAATATCTGCAAGAAAATTGGTTATTTGAAAATTTTACATGTGCTCTGAAAATTTGAGGTTAGGTACACATTTTGTGATCGAAGCGAGATCAATAATCAAGAGATTACTTACCTGGGTGTTGTCTAGGACAAGGATTGTTTATTTAGCGATTTGAAAAGTTGGTTTTCAGAAGAAAATAAGCTTAATCGGCACTTCTACACAATTATTGATACAGCTTTACCGGTAGCAGCACAGATTAGGTAGCAGTTAGGACGCATTCAGCTTCCATAGCAGTGAGGAACATGGTAACTACGATCGTCGAGATAATATGGTCTCCAGTGGCGTACTGAATTGAGTGAAGATTTACCAGTTTAAAAATTTATAAGGTAAAATTTTATTTTATTTTAATAAATTCAAAATAAAACGACGAGTTGTGTCGTAAATGAATTTATTAAAAAACTTTTGTACAATTGATTTGAATTTTACACATTATTTTACACGAATAATTGAGTATCCAGGTTCAGCTTCTGTTTTTGGGGAATTAAATGTCGCTTGGATTCTTATTTATTACATTATTTAACACATTTGGTTCGAGGCAGATTTGTTGCCACTTATAAATTGATGCAAATTTTCGCAATTGGGTATTTTTATTTAATAAACAATGTTGATGCCGAATTGCTGCCTTGTTATTTTTGTCTGTTTGAACCCACTGACCTTTGACCAAGAGAAGAACTCAGCTACCGGCATAAAACTAGTACAGCGGCCTTTGAAATAGTTTTTGATTAGCAAAGATCATAACAATATAAAAACTTTTGCAATTTTTGTCTAACTTTTCACTTTTTATGTCCCCAATGACTGGCCTAATTTATTACAACCGCTCTTCACATAGCGTACATATCACCCGCCCTGTTTTTGTTAGAAGCGATGATTAACCTCGTTGTACTGCGGTACTCAGGTAAAAACTAGTAACTTTTGGTTCCAAACTAAAAGTCACTAAAAAGTATCAGGAATTGGAATAATTTTAATGCAATAAGTGCCAGAGCACCACAAAGAAGGCACCCCTCCGTTGTTAGGAAAAGGTGAATATAAGGACAAGTGAACAAAACTAAGGATTAGTTGCGAGTTACGATTGTGGAGACTTATATTTCCATCGGTAAAGTAGAAGTGTAGTGATTAATTAGACGCGTTTAATTGAGTTTAGGATTGGATTCATTTTTGAAAAATTATTAAAGATGAATGACTTCCCTAGGAGCAAGATATTGTGTTTATATTTTGTATAGAGGAAGCTTATATGATTACTAGTATTATAAATTTGAGGCACACCAAAACTCAGGGGCCTTCGAGGTTAACCAGCCCCTTCTATCATTTTCGATGAATTTCTCAAAACTTAAATTTGTAGTCTTCCTTAGAAGCATGACACTGCGATTACATTTTGCAGAGACGAAACTTATAGTATTACTAATGTAATACTATTATAATAATATTTGAGCAAAACTTCAGCAAATAAACCCTAACATCCTAACAACCAATGAGGAGTTAGTATTTTATTCCGGTAAACTGCAAAACTCTGTAACAAAAGCTTATGAGCTGTCATGTCTATTGCAGATGGCTAGACTACGGAGTCAAGTAGCAAATTTGATACTCCACCAGCTGAGGAAAGTGAAGAGAATGCTTTATAGTAAAGCGCAAAACTCTAACAGTGACAATGACTGGCAACAAGACCTGGAGAATCTTTTGTGGCGGTGTAGAATTAATCGCTGCTGCAGTAATAATAAAAACGATCATTTCATAATATGATCAACACCGCTAACCAGACAGCCTATATCAATGGAATAATGCTTCTCACATATAGGTTATCTTGGAGGCAGCCGAAATCCTGCCAAAAACATATTTTATCTATAGTTAAACTGTTTCGGATTTTAACTGAATGGAACTGGTGAGCCATTCATTGAAGCAGATTGGGAGGCTGCAAGAAAGGTCTAAAATGCTATCAAAACAAAATATGTGCAATCATATCTTTTTGCCCTTAACATCGCTGTGGGGCCTAGATTTGGTATTCAGTCTGCTGTCCGCAAAAACGCTGAAATGTATAAAAGAAGAATGGCCTCCATCCGAAACCAGAATTGAATAGAAATTAAATAATGGTAATTTTGAAATACCAACATGTTGAGGTGATTCCACAAAAGAATTAATTTTTTTTAATGATCTAAGGAAACATTTTATAGCCTTGCAATGGGAGACCTCATCACATGTAGATTTCGGCAAACTATGAAAAGGTTAGAATCACCAAAAAAATTGGGATCCCGATTGGTGGGTACCTCACTGTAGTGTCCCCTTGTTAAAGGAAGTTAAACTATATGGGGTGCTTCTTAAGTGGCATGGCAGTAAAAGCTTCCAAATTGTAGTATTAGATTAAGGTAGGTAATATCTAGAATTTGGAAGACCTATTATATTTATCAAACGACGGTGTACGAATGAAAACATAGAGAGCACATATTTGTTTGTGATTAAAGATTATATTTCGTCATCAAATTTGAAGACATAATAATTGATAACACTCTGTAGTTGTATATTCACGCCTATATTTCGCAATGTTTAAAGCTAAAAATAAATCCCTTAACCCGGCCTCTTACCTAGTAACACCCCCAAGTAACATTTTTCCCTGGTGAAATTTAAATGTCTCTGCTAGGGCCCTAGCAAATATCTGCCAGGGGGTTATAACAGGGTTTTTTTGACAGAGCTCTTACAGATACCTGGCAGGTATTTGCAACGGATTATTTGCAGAGCCCTGAAAATTAACTCTGGTAGAGCCCTGTTAGGTCTCTGTTGAAAATAATTTGCAGGGCCCTGCAAGAAATCTGTGGCAGAGCTCTGGCAGAGTCCCTGTTACAGGTAATTTGCAAGGCCCTGCAAAAACTCTGCGGCAGAGCCCTGACAGAGTCCCTGTTATAGGAAATTTGCAAAGCTCGTATATACTACGTGGTCTTCATAAAAATTGTCTTTTTTACCATTTTTCAATTACTTTTAATTTTAACAATTCATTAAATTTAAATACTATATTGTACTTTTAATAGTAGATACCTACTACAGGTAGATATAAACACAATGCTTATTAAAATTTTAGCAAATCAGAATCAAGAATTTTGTTAACGATGTAAGCTTTCTTCATTCATATTGGTTAAGATTGTTAAAATGAATATCTTCAGAGATTTATTGAAAATTAATTAATCGATTTTTTCAAGCAACCAACGATATGACAGAAACTTTGTCAGGGTTACAGAGACAAACAGAGACAGCTACATTGACAGTTATCTTTTATGAGTTACAGGTATAAAAAAATTCGTAAAGCGCCTCGTAATTTTGAGCCAAAAATGTAGGTCTAGTTACTATGTAACGAAGTAGGATAGCGCTATAATAAATATTGTTATGAGAGAGAGAGATAAAATATTTTTAGTTCAGGTCATTTAGAATATTCTAGAATATTAGAAATACAAAATACAAAGGCTAATCCGCTTCGATTTTAAACGTCATTTATGTGCAATTTATAAATTTTAACAGTTTATTTATCCAATTTAAAGAAATCATAATTAAACCACGATCTAGAATTAAACAACAAAACTTTTTATCATTTTGTTAAAAAGTGATTACATTTTTACAGTCCCAACAATTTAAATTAATATCCTATTGCTGAACTTAACTATTACTGATTCGTTTTGATCAATATTAGTTATCAAAAATTAAATTTCTCATATATACAGCACTCACAATTATTCTAGAAATTTTAAGTTAAAATCTGATTTTTATAACTTATTTGCCGATGGTAACCCATATTTACAAGACAAAATATATCGGTCCTAAATATTAATAAAATAAATTTTTGTCGCATTCTTTAAAAAAGTTAATTTTTATTTTTAACTTCTTGCAATCCATACTGATTGTGTAATTATGTAATTGAACTAATTTAACTCTGGGGCTTTCAATTTTATTACTGCATCTATATTTGCAATTACAATTACGAATTATTGTATCATATTTTAAATTGCGATGTTTTACATCGATATAATTTCCATTTTATTAAAAAAGGTAAGTAAAATACGTTGATTTCTCAGCGGTTCACTCATTATTATACACAAAAGTGTGACCATCATATCGCACCGCCAGTTCAATAGGGTTGCAAGTGCAAAATTGGTCTGTTTTTAGTTATTGCTGTATTGCAGTTGTTTGCAATCATAGCTATTGTAGAATACTGCCATATCAGCAAAATTTTGTTTAGAAACGAACTGAGGTAAAAGATAAGTTCCTATGAACTCATTAAGTGTTAAGTAACTATAAAACTGTTTTCTTGATTTCTCAACAATTACTCCTTTTGCACTTGCAACCCTATTGAACTGGCGGTGCGATATTACCAGTAATTTCAAAATAATTTATAAGTAGGGTCCGTAGGTAAGTGGTAAGAACGAGAGGCTACGGAGCAGTCATGGATGTAGGTACAGGTTCGAATCTGGATTGTAACAAAAATTTTTAAATTTAAATATTATTTTCACAATTGCGATACTCTAAAGTGCAATTTAGCCCCGCATTTGCGGGTGTAAAGGGGCGTTTTTTATACCTGCATTCAACATGCATTTTACGACCTGCAGTAGGTCGTAAAAATGATTTTATCTTTTTACACCCCGGCGCAGGTCGTAAAAATGGATTTTACACCCCGCAGCGGGGTGTAAAAATTAAAATCCGTTATTCTAGTAAAATTATTTATTTCTATATATTTACATTAGAAATAGAATTTTTCATCGCAATTGTGAAAAATAGTATATACAACGTGGGAGTAAAGTTGCTTTTCGTCCCTCGACTGCTTGTTGCACCTCGGCCTACGGCCTCGGTACAAAATTGTCTCGGTACTAAAAAGAGTAACTTTACTCCCTTGTAGTATAATATACTATTTCAGGATAGGTAACAACATCGACAGAATGGAATTCAACCAACCAATAGATATAATTAATAATGTAACCATGTAAATATAATTGAAACCCCCAGAGTTAAATTAAATTAGTTCGATGCGATGTGTAATAACACAATCAATGGATTGCAAGAATCTAAAAATAAAAATTGATTTTTGTAAAAAATGTGACATAAATTTATTTTATTAAAATTTAATATATTTTTTATACCTGTCTCTGTCTGTCTCTGTAACAGGGACAGACAGAGCCCTGCCAGAGTCTCTGTCACAGAGACTCTGGCAGAGTGCCTGACAGAGCTCTTGCAGAGTCTCTGGCAGGGTACCTAACAGATACCCTGTTAGGATTTGTGACAAATTTTCTGCAGAGGGTTTGCAGGGTCCATTTTCTCTGTCTCATGTTATGTGACAGAGCCCTGTTACAATCCGATTACAGAGACAGGGCCCTGCGAAATTTCTCTGCCAGAGCCCTAGCAGATATCTAGCAGGGGGAAAATGTTACTTGGGCCGTCTATTGTATTACTCATTAGTATTTTTGCGCTTGTTAAAACAATACGTTTCGTATAAAGTGTTCAACGTGTGTAATATTGTACATATTAATGTAAATATTTACTTAAATTTTTTATTATTATTAATTAAATCTTAATTTAAATAATTAAAATAATAATTTAATTTTAGCATTATTAATTTAATAAGCTTTTAGAATTATTTTAGAAATTCTTTTTAGAATTCTTTTTTAGAATTTGAAAGATGGGTAAAGATAAAAGGCGACGATCTACAAGTAAGGATGATAATATTATGAAGGATATGAGAAAAAGGTTAAAACTTTTGGAGGACAAGCTCGAAAAATGGGATTACAGGCGATCAGGTTCAAGGTCTACGAGTAGACGATATAAAGAACAATCGCCGCCACCTCGTCGTTATTACGAGGTTAGTAATAATTACTCGTCCTCTTCAGACGTTTCTACTAGAGATCGCTCTTTTACAGACCTCAGCACCAGATGCGAGGATGTAGATCGCACCCATAAAGGGTCGACAAAAAATGCACACGATAACCGTAGTCCAAGAGGTTCTTCTAACCTCAGAGATTCGGTTTTGTGTTTAAATAAAGAGCAGAGCCCCTCTCCCCCGGTTCAAGAAGATTTCGCTGGTATTGATTTACATACCAACGAAAATATTGATGACCTTGAAAGATTTTTGGGGGAAGAACCTAACTCGGGCAACCGAGTGGGTGAAAATATACCTAATATTTTAGCTCAAAGATGGACACATACCATTATAAATGGTATAGGCAAGGCTGCGGAATCCGAGCTTACAGAAAAGTTTGCATTACCCGCAAATTGTAGGAGTTTAGGAGCTCCGGAAATTAATCCGGAAATTGCTTGTATATTGTCAGCTTCTCAATTGGGGAGAGACAAATACTTGCAGAATATGCAAACACAGTTAGGCAGGGGACTAGCAGCACTGGGTAAGAGTGTGTCTTGCGTTATCCAAGAAGCCGAAAAGGGAAACGCAAAGGATACAATTTTATCGCCTTTATGTGACGCAGGTCGCATATTGAGTAACCTTTTTTATAATATCACAATATCTAGAAGGTCACTTATATCACCAATCGTCAACAAAAATCTGAAGGAAGTAATTGAAAAATCACTTCCTTCAGAATTCTTTATTTTTGGATCGGACTTAACGGACAAAATAAAAGAAGCCAAGTCTTTAGAGAACGCTTCTAAGGACTTAAAAGCCAAAGTCCAGGCGTTTTCTGCTACAAAACCAGCAAGGGCAGTAGCAAATACTTTTAAAAGACAGCTGAAGACTCAGTCTCAACCAAATTTAAACAGGTATCGCCCGATCCGCCACCAGAAGGAAGCGAGATCTTTCAGAGGGCAACCCTTCAGGGAACAATACCGGGACAAATTCAATAGGAGAATATAGATCAGTTAAATGTAGCAGGGAGACTCTGTAGTTTTTATGAAAAATGGAAATCCATAACTTTCAATAAAAACATTTTAAACTGGGTAAAGGGATACAAACTACCTTTTACCATGGTTCCAATACAATTAAATCCACCGGTAGAATCAGAATGGTCTGTGTTACAATTGCAGGATATGGCTCTAGCCATATCTGATCTGTTACAACAGGGGGCTATATCACAATGCAACCCTTGTAAGGATCAATTTTTATCTCGTATCTTTTTAGTTAAAAAGCCAAATGGTAAAAATAGATTCATTTTAAATCTTAAGTGGCTAAAGGTTTATCAATGCTCCTCATTTCAAAATGGAGGATATGAGAACTGTTACACGATTAATTCGGCCAGGCCATTTTATGACAACTATAGATTTAAAAGATGCCTATTTTTTAGTATCGGTCGACAAAAATTACAGAAAATACCTTAGGTTCAAATTTAATAAGTTATTATATGAATTTAATTGTCTGCCTTTTGGCTTATCTTCAGCACCATATGTATTTACAAAATTGATGAAACCAGTAATTGAGATATTACGGTCTGAGGGAGTTATATGCGTTAACTATTTAGACGATTTCCTAATTTTAGGAAAATCTTATGAGGACTGCCTGTCCAATACTAAAGCAACTATCGCACTTTTAACATCATTAGGTCTTATTATTAATAAGGAGAAAAGTAAGCTGAAGCCAAGCCAAAATAGAAAATTTTTAAGGTTTATTTTAGACTCACAATCATTTAAGATAGAGCTGCCTATTGAGAAGCGTAAGAAAATTAAAATGTTAGCTAAGCGTTTCATAGAGTCAAGCAGTTGCAAAATCCAAGAATTTGCTCAGTTCATTGGTTTATTAGTGTCTGTTTGTCCTGCAGTAAAATATGGTTGGCTCTATACCAAATTATTTGAACGTGAAAAAGTAAATGCTCTTACAATTAATAACATGAATTATAATTCTCTTATGACTTTATCAAATAATCTTTCGGCAGACTTACAATGGTGGATAAAAAATATAGAAATTACCAATAACGACATTAAGCAAGATCAATTTCGAATAGAAATTTTTACGGATGCTTCTTTGTCAGGTTGGGGGGCTTGTTCAGAGAAGGAGTGTACTCGTGGCTGGTGGACTATTACCGATAAGAAACACCACATTAACTTCCTAGAATTACAGGCAATTGTTTTTGGGGTAAAATTTTTTGCCTCGCACCTTAAAAATTGTAATATTTTAATTAGGTGTGACAACACAACGGCAATTTCATACGTTAACCGTATGGGTAGTGTACAACATCCTAGTTTAGGAGCATTAGCTAAATCATTATGGCAATGGTGCGAGAAGCGTAATTTATGGTTATTTGCATCTTATGTTAGTTCAGAAAACAACTGGCAAGCAGATAGGGAATCTAGAAAATTACCGCCAGAGACAGAATGGTCTTTGGCAGACTACGCTTTTCAAAAAATAATAAATACGTTTGGAGACCCGGAAATTGATTTTTTTTGCATCAAAAGACAATTGCAAATGTAGCTCTTATGTATCTTGGCAAAAAGATCTGGGAGCGTTTGCCATTGATGCATTTACTCTTCCCTGGCACAAATATAGATTTTATGCATTTCCACCATTTTCGGTTATTTTACGTTCATTACAAAAAATTGTAAATGACCAAGCAACTGGTATTATGGTAGTCCCAAGATGGGAATCTCAACCCTGGTATCCATTTTTCTTAAAACTGATAATAGGGGAACCAATTTATTTCCAGGCAAATAAATACCTTTTGTTTTCTCCTTACAGCAACTTGCAACATCCATTAGCCAACAAGCTTACACTAATTGCCGCGATGTTATCAGGCAAAGTTTTAGATTAAAAGGAATTCCTGACTGCGCATTGGAGACGACGCTGATTTCATTGTCGGACTCAACAATTAAGCAGTATAATTCTACTTATAAATTATGGTGGCAATTTTGCAAGAATATGGGGTTATCTCCTTTTGAAGGAACCACCTCTAATATTTTAACATTTCTACAAGGACTATTGAATAATGGTCAACATCTTTATGGAACTTTTAACGCTCATAGATCAGCGTTATCTTTGATATGTTCCTTCAGTTTGGGTAATGATCCAATAATTAAGCGTTTTCTTAGGGGTATCTCCAGAATAAGACCACCTAAACCAAAATACAAAACAACATGGGATCCACAAAAGGTCTTGAGTTTTTTTGATAAAACATCAAAAAATGATTTGGAATACATTTCCAAAAAGCTAATAACATTACTAGCTTTGATAACAGCACAAAGATTACAAACTTTAGCGTTAATAAAGACGCAGGACATACACGAGTTAGGGTCCGGTTTCCAAATTTTCATACCAGACAGAATTAAAACATCGGGAGTTGTAGTGTATAGATTTAGTTTAATTTTAATATTTAACTATAAATTCTTTTGTTATGATGAATCACATTTTGTAAAGATTAATCATAACATAAGTGATTGCTTTATTAAACATATCATGTTACATTTCATAGAAGTTGTTATTATTCTTAAAGTATTGCAGTTATTGAATATATCATATTACATTTCATGGAATATGATATATCATAATTTTAATAAATTGTTTATAATGCAAATAACCAGTAATAGGTAAATTGCGAAATTGATTACAAGAAAAACTCATCTATTGAATGTAACATAATATCCAAGAGTATCTTATTACTCATTAATTATTGAAACATAATATTATATGTATTAATCATCAAATATTTCTGCAAGACATGCAAAAGTGTAAATGAACCCATAAATATTTCATTGTTAGAAAATCATATATAAACAGACGGGTTTTCATATTAATCAGTCAGTAATCGATCAGTCATCGAGATACAGTATGATGGTGACTTAAAGCAGTCAGATGTAAATATGTTAAAGTGTAGTTTGTATAAGTGTAAATAAAATGTAGTGTTAATTGTAAATAAATATATATAACGGACCAAAAAACCCAAAAATTTAAGAGTTTATCATATGGCGATCTTGCCAGCGCACATCCTATTAGTGCCCAGTATTTAAGTGCAAGTTGGAATCCAATGGAATCGTTCAATAAAAATTAATTGGAAACAAAAAAAAAATTTTTTTGGAAACAACATTAAAATAACATGGTATGGTTAATTTTAATTTGGAAAAATACGAATAAGTTGATTAAATGGTTCATGAACGTCGATCCAAGATTTGAATGTTAATTTCATATGGCGGAAGGAGAAACACCGAAACTTACAGTAATAGTTGAAGGCAATTTACTGGAAGGACTACTATCTGGTTTAATGTTGGAAAAATTCAAGGAGCTACAAGAGGAACTCGCATCATTCCACAAAAATCTAACGAAGGACAACTATCAGCGCAGGAAGTGTTTGGAAACAACTAAGAGTAAGAAAAATAGTTTTAATGATTTTGTAGATAAATACCGTAATTTAAAAAGTGAGGTAAACGATAATATCGAGAAAATAGACAAAGACGATTACGGGAAAATAAAAACTTTAGCTAACGAAATTGACAAATTAAATTTAAAGGTTGAATCAATTTTATGCGATAGGTTGACAAATTTTAGTTTAAAAGCCGAAAACATGGGGGGAAAATTTGATTTGAAGACGGCGGCTTCCTTGATTCCTTTGTTTGATCAGAAGGAACAAACAGTAAAACAGATAATCGACGCAATTACTCTGTATGAATCGATTTTAGATCAATCGGGTAAAGATTTCTTAATAAAATTCGTTTTAAAAATGCGGTTGTCACAAAAAGCAAAAATTAGGATGAAACAAGATTATTCCAATATTAGCGAGTTAGTTGCCGATTTACAAAAACATTTCATAACACAACAGTCTTCGGCGGCGATTTCAATAAAATTACACAATTTAAAGCAAGGCAGCAGATCAATAGACGATTTCGGTAGTTCTGTCGAGCAGCTTATGTCAGAATTAACGATTACGCAGGCAAACGGAAATTGTGATTCTTTTGAAATCCTACAAAGTAATAATGAACAAATCGCTTTAAATACGTTCGCAAACGGTTTAAATGACCAAAATTTAAAAAATATTCTGAAAGGGAGAAATTATACGAAATTGAACGAAGCAATTAGGGGTGCCAAAGATGAATCTATACAGATGAATCAGGATCATCGGATTTTCCACCTTAATAGGAATTTTGGGCGAAATTATTCTCAAAATTTTAGTTTCAATCGTGGTTCATACCATCAAAATTTGAATTCAAACTTTAGAAATTTTAGAGGTAGAAATTTTTCGAACAATCGGGGTAATTTTAGTAATAATAGACAATTTACTAATAGCAATTTTAGAGGAAATTCCAATAACAGAAGAGGTTCTAATAATAGAGCAAGAGGTTTCGGAAATAATAAGGCGAGAATTACCGTAATGACGGGTGAACAGAGTAGTTCTGGAGATGATTTTCGGAACACAGCAACATTTTTTCGAGGCCCACAACAAGATTAAAGATGTTAACGATGCTGTAATTTTAAGTTTAGATGGTTTAAATTTTGTACGAATGAAATATAGAGGGAGAGATTTGTTATTTTTGTTAGATAGCGGTGCATCAATTAGTGTGATTTTTGAAAATGTGTTGGCGAATGATGAGAATGTGGATTATTCAAGAAAGATAGACATAAAAGGAATTTCAGGAACGGTTTGTTCTCAGGGTTTAGCTGAGATCGAATTAAGTGTGAATGATATAACAATAGGTCACAAATTTTATTTAATAAACAAATTTAATCAAGGAAATTTGGATGGAGTATTAGGTGCAGACTTTTTTCAAAAATATTTTGCAAATTTAAATTATGAAGAATTCAGTTTTAATTTTCGAGTGAATGACTTTCATATTTCAATTCCGATGGAATCGAGAGGAGAAGAGATGTGGACAACGATCCCAGCACGGTGTGAAATTATCAAGCATGTATGGATAGGTACGAGTGAAGAATGTTTAGTGTTATCTGAGGAGTTGACAGAAGGTATATTTGTAGCAGGAATGATAGTGAAACCAAGAAATCGTGTAATACCTGTGAAAATTTTGAATGTAAGAGATGAGGATGTTAAATTAAAAAATTTTCAGCCAAAATTAGGACGTATGAAAGATTATAATATTTGTAGTTTCGAACAAAATAATAGAACGGTTAAAAGGGTCGAAAAGTTGTTGGAAATTATTAAAACAAAACCACTGAATAACGAGGAAAGCATTTCAATTCAAAAGATTTGCGCAAAATACGATGACGTATTCCACCTGGAGGACGACAAATTAACGACGACAAATGTTTACAAGCAAAAGATCTATGTAAAGAAAGGTTCAAGTCCTTCTTACATAAAACCGTATCGGTTGCCTCATTCACAAAAAGAGGAGATACACAAACAAGTCGAAAAGATGATCGAAGATGAGATTATAGAGGAGACTAGATCAGAATGGTCTTCACCTCTTCTAGTAGTACCCAAGAAAAAAGACGAGAACGGAATACAAAAATGGCGTGTTGTTATTGACTATAGGCAATTGAACAATAGAATCGAAGACGATAAATTTCCTTTGCCATGTATTACGGAAATTCTTGATTCGCTTTCGGGTGCAATGTATTTTTCGCATCTTGACCTGTCACAAGGTTATTATCAAATCGAATTAGACGAGAAAAGTAGACCATGCACAGCATTTACGACGGATATAGGTCAATATCAGATGAAAAGACTACCTATGGGTTTAAAAGTTAGTTCAAAAGGATTCTCAAGGGCAATGACAATAGCGATGTCGGGGTTAAATTATGAAAATTGTTTCATTTATTTAGACGATTTAATTGTTTTCGGAAATAATTTGCTTACGCATAATAGAAATTTGGTAAAAGTTTTACAAAGATTGAGGGAAGTAAATTTAAAATTAAATCCTAATAAATGTGAATTTTTAAGAAAGGAGATTTTATATCTAGGTCATGTGATTTCTGCAGGCGGAATTTCACCAGATCCAGATAAAGTCAAATCTATTAAAAATTATCCGGTACCAAAGGATGCTAATGAAACAAAGAGATTTGTAGCTTTTGCAAATTATTATAGAAGGTATATCAAAAATTTTGCGGATATAGCTTCACCTTTAAATAAATTATCAAGGAAAGGAGTAAAATTTGAATGGACAAAAACGTGTCAAAACGCTTTCGAAAATTTAAAATCAGCATTAACGAATCCACCTGTGCTACAATATCCAGATTTTGCGAAAGAAAATTGTTTTAAATTAACTACGGATAGTTCAGGTTTCGCTATAGGTTCGGTTTTGGCAAATTCAAATGGTAGACCAATTGCATACGCAAGTAGAACTTTGAATAAAGCAGAAAGTCGATATTGTACCATAGAAAAGGAGTTGTTAGCTATAGTTTGGTCAGTAAAACATTTTAGGCCTTATCTATATGGTAGAAAATTTACTATCTATACGGATCATAAACCTTTAGTATATTTGTTTGGTATATCCAATCCTTCAAGTAGATTGACTAAGTTTAGGCTCGTATTAGAAGAATATGATTTTACAGTAAATTACATAAAAGGTAAAGATAATGTCACTGCTGACGCTTTATCTAGAATCGAGATTGACTGTGAAGAATTAAAAAATATGACTACCAGAATACAAGGAACGATGAATGTCATGACGAGAGCTCAAAGTAAAGAATTAAATAGCAATGTCAAAGAGGATTTTACTTCAGATCAGCGACAGAACGGGATTGATCAACCACCAATCGTTGAGCTTGTAAAACGTCCTAGAGACGCTATTGAATTACGTATAATAGATGGAGATAGGTTCGAACAATTACAATTGCAATTAAAAAGAGAAGGGAATAATTTTTATGTAAATGAATGGTTTTTATATAGTAAAGCTTTACAAATAATATATTTTAAAGAGAATACCAGAATGCTTTCTATCTTCGATAGCAAAGCAATGGCTCTTAAAATAAAGGAATGTTGTTTGGCAAATAGCATTTGCCAATTATGTATAATAAAGGACGGTGCGCACCACAATTTATTAAAGACTATATTGAGAAATAAACAAATTTTTAGTAAGGAAGGAATAAAAATTTCAATCATTAAAGGAGTTCAGACTATAGACGATTATAAACGAAAACAGATTATATTAAATGATTATCATACCCTACCTACGGGAGGACATGCGGGTATAAATCGTATGTTTTACAGTATAAGGAGATATTACTACTGGACGGGAATGCGTAGAGACATTGAAAATTTTGTGAGGCGTTGTGACGATTGCCAAAGGTACAAATATTCGAAGCCGAATATCGAACCGATGTCAATCACAACGACTGCTTCATCAGCTTTTCAAAAAATCTACTTAGACCTAGTCGGGCCAATAGAAGAAGATAATGAAGGTAAAAAGTACGTTTTAACTATTCAATGCGAATTGAGCAAATTTGTTGAGGGATACCCATTAGAGAATAAAGAGGCACAAACGGTTGCCAAATATTTCGTGGAAAATTTCATATTAAGGTACGGGATTCCTGACGAGATTGTTACGGATCAAGGCACGGAATTTTTGGCGATAGTTTTTAAAGAAGTTTGTTCATTATTGCAAATAGGAAAACTCAATTCAACTGCTTATCATCATGAGACTCTAGGCTCGCTAGAGAACTCGCATAAATGTCTAGGGGCATATTTGCGGATGCAGATTTCAAAACAACCTGAGTCATGGTCGGTATGGCTCCCATACTGGTGTTTTGCCTATAACACGACGGTACATACAGAAACGCGTTATGCACCTTACGAGTTAGTATTCGGAAAATCTTGTAAATTACCTTCGAATATTCAGAACGGTACGGATCCGGTTTATAACTTTGACAATTACCCAATCGAACTAAAATATCGATTACAACAAGCATGTAGAGATGCGCAGAGCAATCTAATCGAATCAAAGAGTAAAAGAAAACAGACTTTTGATAAGAAAACTAAATTTGTCGATTATAAAGTAGGAGATTTAGTGATGTTAAGAAACAGTGCGGGAAATAAAGTGGAGCAACTCTATAAAGGACCTTACAAAGTGATAGGAATAGAGACTCCAAATATTTCAATCGGTGTAGATAATAAGGAAATCATAGTGCATAAGAATAGGATAAAATTGTATTATCAAAAAAATGAAAATTTCTAATTTAAATTTTTTTTTTCTTTTCGAGGGGAAAGGTGTAGTGTATAGATTTAGTTTAATTTTAATATTTAACTATAAATTCTTTTGTTATGATGAATCACATTTTGTAAAGATTAATCATAACATAAGTGATTGCTTTATTAAACATATCATGTTACATTTCATAGAAGTTGTTATTATTCTTAAAGTATTGCAGTTATTGAATATATCATATTACATTTCATGGAATATGATATATCATAATTTTAATAAATTGTTTATAATGCAAATAACCAGTAATAGGTAAATTGCGAAATTGATTACAAGAAAAACTCATCTATTGAATGTAACATAATATCCAAGAGTATCTTATTACTCATTAATTATTGAAACATAATATTATATGTATTAATCATCAAATATTTCTGCAAGACATGCAAAAGTGTAAATGAACCCATAAATATTTCATTGTTAGAAAATCATATATAAACAGACGGGTTTTCATATTAATCAGTCAGTAATCGATCAGTCATCGAGATACAGTATGATGGTGACTTAAAGCAGTCAGATGTAAATATGTTAAAGTGTAGTTTGTATAAGTGTAAATAAAATGTAGTGTTAATTGTAAATAAATATATATAACGGACCAAAAAACCCAAAAATTTAAGAGTTTATCATAGAGTAAACAAACATCAACCGTGTTTAACTATTCCTATGTTTGAAGAAAATTCTAGAGTATGTGTAGCGTCAACTCTTAAACAATATTTGGACATAACAAGAGAATTGCGTTCACCTGATAATTCATTCTTATTCATAACAACCAGGAGACCTTTTAAAAAAGCGTCTAAGCAGACTCTAAGCAGATGGGTTAAAAGTACCCTTAGTAAAGCTGGAATCGACACGAGTCATTTTAAATCTCATTCAACACGTCATGCATCCACATCTGCAGCCTTCAGAAAAGGCATATCATTGGATATCATTCAACAAACTGCAGGTTGGACTCAACAATCGGCTACCTTTGCCAGATTTTATAATAGACCGCTTTCCGGCATAGATTTATTCGCTAAAGCGATTTTAGAATAATCTTTATTAATTTCATTATTATATTTTACAATAGTTGAACTTGAACTTCACAGGTAAGTTCAGTTGATCTAGTAATAATACACATATTATTGTTAATTTTGCTTTTTCTTTTGTGTAATATTTTTGTTATATATTATTTTGTACCCAAATATTTTTCTAAATAGACTATAAAATATGTAGAGGGCGAAGCAAAATCCAACACTTGTGAAGGCAATAACATCCCATAGAAGATATTGATACCAATTCAATGTCAAAGCTGCTGTCCTTAAATGTGGAGCTCCTTTATGTCTAATTACGTACTCTATCCAAAACATTGCTTTATCTAATGGTTTTGTTGGTTGGTCATTCAGAATTCTTGATTTCCTTTTAACGTTTTCCATATATCTAAAATAACATGGTGAGGTAATGAAAAAAGTAAAAAGGAAGTTTACCTTGGATCACTAAATATTTTACTTATAGCTAAAGTTAAGCTATCTTCATTTAAGTTATTGTAATCCACTTGAATAGCAAATCCTTCATTTACTGCATTTGCAATATTAGCTCTTTGATCTCCAAATACTGGCACTCCAATCATAGGAACACCATGATAAACTGTTTCAATTGTGCTCAAAAATCCTCCATGCGAAATAAACAACTTCACATTTGGATGTGCTGTGAAATTTCGAATTACCAAATTTTATTCGGAAAAGAAAATTATAAATTTACCCAAGACGTCCTGTTGAGGTAACCATTTGCTAATTTTAACGTTGTCTGGTTTATTTGATAATTTGTCATCTTCCCATTTCCACAATACTTTTATGTTTTTGAATTTTGAAAATGCTCTCAATATACCTTCACGTTTTTCTGGATCAATATTGGCACTTTTTATGTTGGACCCCATGCTAAAGAAAATTGCACCATCCTTTGCGATATCTAAATATTCTTGTAAATCCTTTGGAAGCTTTTTAGGACTCTTAACATGGTAACCTCCAATTTCAATCATATTTGGTACAAGAGGAATGGGATTACTCAACCCAGGATTTGTATTGAGCAATACTAATGATGTATTGTAATAAAGATCATTAATATGTGGAGCACCAGGGAAGTACTTTTGTAGCAACTTATTTTGCATGGGCATATTATATAATTCAAAAAGCAGTACTTCCAAAATATACACAAAAGTATTATATACTCTTTGAAAGAAATTCATTTCGCTTTGGTAACCGGTAGCCATTTCAGGTACATACGAAGGAGAACTTGGATTTCCAACTTGGGAATTTATCCATACATTTGGTGCAATACTGCTTAAAGTTATGCACGGTGTACCAAATCTATAACAAAATCCTTGGAAAGCTTCGTTTAAAACTTGTTCAATGATAATCAAATCAAACTTCTCATCACTTTCCAATAACTTCTGAACATTAGGATGAGCCAAAGTATTTTCTATGGTACTTTGAACCATTGGTATCATAAAAATTAATCCAATAAGGGGATGAATACCTGCGAATTTCAATATATCATCCTTGTGCTCTAAAAATTTAAAAAAAAAATTATGATTGTTTCCCAATTTTTGTGGGTTTCCATACTTTCCGTTTCTTCCGCTGCACCCGTTAAAACAACAGTTTTAAAGTTCTTAACTGGTACTTTTTCAGCATATGGCGTAATTACCGTAACTTCGTGACCTCTTTCTGCAAGTTCTTTAAGAATTCTGTCACCTATTTGGTAGTGGCTGTATGAGGCAAAGTGAAATATTCCCAAAATTTTTGCTCCTTCTGTAGATGTTATTGTCAGAAATAGCGCAAATATAAAGAATTTCATTTTTTATTATTATTAATGTCTAAAATATAAATTGTATCAATATAATAATTATGATTATGTAACATACCTGATAATAAATTTACCTTCAATAATGAATGGATCCCTGTTACAATGACAAACAAAATTTAAGCGAATATTATTAAAAACATGAAATTTTATTTATTTTAGTTATCTAATCTCGAATTTCATCGAAGTGATAACAAACGACTGATTAGAATAGTATGGGACGAAGCACCGCAAGGAAAGAGACCACTTAGAAGACCACGACTGAGATGGCGAGACGGCATAATCGGAGATATTGGGATGCTAGAAGTAGACATGGATACATGGAAGTATTAGATCTTAAATATGCGCAATGATTTTATTTATGATAAAATAACATCAGTATCTACATAAAAAACACACACAACTGTAGTTGATTATATTTCACTTATATAAGCAGTTTTTCACATAGTTTCTAAGTTGGTAGAAATTCCACATATACTAAGATTAGAGTAATGGCTTCCCCTTCACCAATACGGTATAGTCATGGATCGGATTTAGTAGGTTTAACACTCAAATCACACAAAAACGTATTAAGTTTTTTGTACCAGCTTCTTCCGGCTTGACGTAGACCGTATAAAGACTTCTTAAGCAAGCATACTTTGTTTCCATTCCATCTCTTCTGCCTTCTTGCCAATTATACGAATGCCTCTTCTTGTTCTTCTTCGATTGTGTTTGATTCGCTGGGTACCATTCGATATTCTTTTCTAGGTCTTCCCTTGTATCCGGACCTGATTTCAATCTTGTTACCTCGATCTCCCCTTAGACCAGCGGTCGGCAACCTTTTAGGTATTGCGGACCACTAAATTGGCAATTTAAATTTCGCGGACCACTAACTTTTTAATTGTTCACTTTTATCGCAAAATTTTTTTGAATAACCATTTTTTAACCCTATGTCATAATCATAATTAACCAAACTTATTGAATCCCTCACTTACATTTGCTTAGAGCAACATGCGAGGAATATATTTTTACATATAGCCAGTTGCTGTTTTAGAACTTTTGATACCCTCTTCTAAATATTTTCACTACCTTCGCAACCTACAGCAATGATTTTCAACTTTCGGCATACAGGGGGGAAAGGTCTCACTCATTAGCGCCGCAAGCGACTTTTTTTGAAAATACTATCTATTTTATGTAGGAATATTGCACATAAAACCTGGTTTTAATACCCAATTTATTATATATATAATAACATTTCATAAAATTAAGTCCATCAAATTTTCACCAAATGTTGCTATTTAACTAGAAATTCCCCATGGGCTTTTGAAGGTCGGTTCTTTTTGATTTTTAACTCTTTTACCTAATGAACCTTGACAATTCTTGCACCAAGGAGTTTCAATTTCCGTAATTAATACAATCTGAACATCAGCAAACCTTTAAATATAGCCAAGCAATATTGTAATTTTATATTGGTTAATTTTCAATGTTATTGCCCCATGTCTCACTTTTTTAATAATTAAATAAAATATTTTTTATTTTGAGAGCTGAATTTTGAGACCTCTTCGAAAATCCGCCACTGTAGATAGCTAAAAACAATTTATTTTTTAATTAAAAATTTTATTAAATGAGCTCAGCAAATTTAAATAATGTAAGAATTTTTTCGCGGACCACTGAAATTACGCCACTGACCACCAGTGGTCCGCGGACCACCGGTTGCCAACCGCTGCCTTAGACCATACCTGCCGTTTTATCTTTCGATGGACTTGAATGTAGCCAGCTGCGGATGACTAGTCCACAGTTCCGAGAGCTTGGGTATCGCGGACGCTTTTGTAGGTTCGATGATGTTCGTTGGGCTATTGATGGTGATGAGTCACTACAATCAGCTCTAGTATGCCAAAGGCAGTCTCTAAAAAAGGTAAAATTGTGGGCGCCAGTTAGCTGCATAAAAGAAACTAATGCCTGTTTTCACCAACATTTATTTAAGAATTTCTTAGTAAAGAACTTCTTAGCTAGGTATTCTATAAATTTGATTGGTCAAATTTGACATAATAGTATTGACATAATAAATTATTATGTCAAAATTGACTAATCAAATTTAAGGAATACCTGCTAAGCAATTCTTTACTAGGAAATTCTTAAATAAAATGTTGGTGAAAACGGGCATTAGAGTTCCGTTTGAACTAACAAAAAGGTATATATTTTTCACCTTCCAAAAACTTAACATCCCGCGTTACTTCAATTTTTCTTTGATTCGGCAACCACATCCTATATCCCTTGGTTTGTTCCGAGTATTATTCCAGGAAGATGCTGTTGCGGCCGCATCGATCTTAAGTAAGGGTTGCTCGCGTTCTAGGGAGCAGTCAGTCTTAGTTTAACTGTAGTAGTTTAAAGTTCGTAGCACAAGTGTCTTGGCGACAAGTCACTAATTCGTATTGTGTTAAAAATTGAAATAAATAGTTGAATAAATTACAGTCCACTTAATAAAAAATTGGTTTTATTTGAAAAGTACCCAACAGATGCCTTCTTTTGAACTTCCTTTGAACTCTCCTTTTCCAGGTTCCCTGTTTAAGCAATAAACTTTGCCACCGAATTCATTGTAATTACTTACATCGGGCGGATTCCCATTCCAAATTTCATACGGAGTCTCTCCATTTAAGCTTTTCGTAGGACGACGATTTCGAATATAGTTGGCGGTGTTACCGGCTTCTACCCAAAACGACGATGGTAATCCTGGCTGCATTAATACACAACGAGCTGTTCTGACAAGAGTGCGACTTTCTCTCTCTGCGATTCCATTTTGTTCCGGGTTGTATGGAGCAGTCAATCGTCTTAATATTCCTCGTTTCTTCAATAGATCGTCATGTTCCTTGTTTACATATTCCGTGCTATTGCTGAATTTAACGCGTTTAACCTTTTTTCCTTTTTGATTTTCGACCATGGCGATGTATTCCTTTGTCACTTTCAGTACATCACTTTTGGATTTGACGAATCGTACTTCATACCATCGAGAGTGGTCATCGATAAATTCGATGATTTAGTTTTTTTTTAAGTAGAATAGAATGGGGTCAAATAGGTATGGGGGGCATAGTAGGTCATTGGCTTTGACGTCGCCATTTTATTACATAGGCTGCCCGTTTTGCGTGAATTAGATACATAGTGGCGAAAAACGTTCACGGCAAAATTTTGGCTGTCGCCATGCATCTGTCAGTTTAGTTATGGTGTCATTCATTTTGACGCGTGTTCTTCTGCGAAAAAACATTATTTTCTCTCTGAAATGCAGTGCATTAAATTAACGCAAATAATTGTCAAGTGAGTTTATTTTTATGTAGAATTTGACGCTAAACACGAATATTGTATTGGTTCTTCGATATTTTTGATTTTGAAAAAAATACAGACCCCAACATGAAACATGTGCTTGGGGGCAACATAGGTCACTATTTTTAACGCTCACGGAAATTTTGTTTTATTTAAAATTTTTTGGAAGATGATATCATGCCGGCATCGTAACCCGATCAAGAGGCTGGTCGTCCATCGAATGCCGATCAAGAGCCCGGTCTATCATATCTCAACCCGAAAAATTGCAATTAAAGACACGGCCGTTTCCCAAAGCTGCTCAAACCATCGAATTATTATTAGTGTTACTAATTTTTATAACATCAGGAGTATTCATACTCTTCAAATAAAAGCATTAGAGCTAATTTTTTACATGTGCTTGTAGTTTTATTTCACATCGAATATCCGTGACCTATTATACCCCCAAATTTTTAAAATATCAAAAAAAGGTACCTTCGCCTTATCGAATGTAGCTTTCAAAATATTTATGCTAGACATAAAGTTAATATGGCGAAAATGTTGCCAGATAAATAACCTTTCCAACGAATGCTTATTTTTCGAAATCGGTGCAAAAACACCGTTGCAAGGGCTCTTCAAAAAAAACCTACCTACTTGACCCCACTATACTTATCAAATAAATACAAACCTTAATGAATTAGTTGTTGATTATTCCACAGGGGAGAGTCTCTCAGGATACCCCGTCTGCAACTATCTTGCCAATTTACCAAAATATCAACCATATTAACTTTCACGGTCAAGATCAATCAAATAATGTCTACATTTATTTTACTTTTATTTATTAATAATGTCAACATAATTCTGTTTTACTTTTAAAATACAAAGCTTCAAACAACATTCTTAATTTAAGAGAGCCAATCGTTGATAATGGCGGTAATATTATTCCTCGCCTCCTTCAAAGCAGGCAAGAAATCATGATGATAGGGCATCATATCTGCACAATGAGCAGTACCTAAAAGTTTAATTAATTATTTATTTAATTTCAGAAAAATGTCAAGATTATTACCGTTAATGAAAAAAGCAGGAGACTTTGGATTAGAAGATTTAATAATTCCTAATGCGTGAAAAGGATCTATGGATCCTTGTACAAACACAACTCGATCTACTTGATTTACAATATCCAATCCGAGATAAACATTGTTGGTTTGTTGAACCCGATCCTGAATGAACTCTGCAGTATACTTCGATCCAAAAAATGCCTGACATTTCTGAACCTGAAAGCTAGCAGGAAATTGGTAACCAAATACGTGTGGCTCACTTGAAGATGACTGTAAGTTACCAATTTGATTACATGTTTGCCAAACCCATTGCCTGTCTAAATTAAACCTCATTTTGTACACTTTTTTCCTTTCAAGATGGTTCGAATACTTACAATCGTTTGTATTATTGGCCCAAGATGAAGTATTGTAGTAATCAATAAAGTTTTGATATCCAGTTTCAAGACAGGATTCGTTCAGAGCATACAATAGTGTTGCCTGTAGAACTGCAAAACGATCAAGAGAAGATCCAGATTCTACATCTGCCATTATATTGCAAATGTTTTCGATTGTACTGTTGCTGTCGTGAACAACTTTGTTAGCCTGGACTACTTCAGAAATTGGATTTGCTAAAGCGACATTTAGTTGAGCAAAGTCATTTTCGAAATCATCCGAATCTTCAAGAGGTTCACATAAATTGAATTGGTCAGTTAAGGTTTCTTGCCCGTTTACATCTTGAGATAACTGCTCGATACGTGAATATGCCTTTTTTATTGTATCTGCACAAGCAGGACTATACGTAGCTAAGGATTCAGCTACGACTGTAAAATAATCTAATTTTGAAAAATAATTAGAAACAAAATTGTTGTTGCCATAACTGATTCAATTTACCCTTAAAATCGAAAACACTAAGAACAGGAGCACTGGATGAAACAACTCCATGTGCTAAATGTGGATATTTCACACGAAACCATGCAACTAGATTACCTGGATAAGAACCACCGAAGAGAATCCATTTATTAGTATGTGACAAATGATAGTACGACTTTATTTCTGCAATAAAGCTGACTACATCTTCAAGTGCTTGTTCCACGGATAAATATTGTAAATTTTCGATACTTAGATCGCTAATAAAATATAACGTAATGTTAAATCTTAATTAAAATGTTAAATACTAACTCGGTTGGTTTACTCTTTCCATAAAACCTATGTTCCAAGTACAAAAGAAGTGCATTCTGTTCCTTCGCTTTTTCTACCCAAAATCCTGATGTCATCCAACCATGTGTAATACCATCTTCTCCACCGAACATTAGAAATATTGGACTATCATCTTCCCACCCAAAGTGTGATTCGTTTACAAAATAACGCTGAAAAGTTTGTTTTCACAAAATAATATCTTTGTTTATGTTTTGACTAACATTACGAACAATAGGGTATTTTTAAGTGTGGCAGGCAAGGTGTTAAAAAGGAAAATTTTTGCAAGGTCGCTTGATTGGAGTGGCACAAACGATAAGACTGGGCAACCGTGGCGTATAAGTCTATAATAGA
Source organism: Rhagonycha lutea (assembly GCA_958510855.1). Classification (NCBI taxonomy): domain Eukaryota; kingdom Metazoa; phylum Arthropoda; class Insecta; order Coleoptera; family Cantharidae; genus Rhagonycha; species Rhagonycha lutea. Next base: position 32,840,875 of record OY294041.1, read on the forward strand.
TCGACGATTTTGAAAATAAGTTACAACAATAATTTTGGAAAATTTTATTTTACTTTGATAAAAATATTAAGGGTCGGTTTACACGACTTCAATAATCTCTTAATTTTATTAAAAATTATACTTACTTGAAACCAATACCTGTTATCAGAAGAACTAAAGTGATCTAATGTTTGATTAAACCACATATCGTACTTGGAATCATTTTCATTTTTTGACTCAGATTTTTTAGGATGGACACCTAATCGAGAATTTATTTCTACAGCTAATATCAATAACTGAATTAATAAGAAAACACACTTTAAATTTAACATATTTAAAATTAATACTTGATGTACTGGTTATATCAAAATAATTCTAATTTTTGATGGGTACCGAGAAATTGGTACCTATTTATATGTATTTTTTTTCTAAATTCTATCAATTCCAAAATACATTTCAAGTAGTAGATCATGATAATGATGAGATAAAACCTATTTTTTTATTGTTAACTGTTATCAACCGTAGGTAATGTAAATAAATTATTTAATAATAGACATTAGGAACAAATTTAGCCAATATTTTTAAGGCAACCTATAACCCACTTACCGCATTATTATCATTTTATTATATCTTCAAGCATACACTTCAAGTAATCGGCTTTACTTTTCAAAAACGAAGATATAAAATTTAATGTGCTTTTAAAAATATTACAAAAAGTCACGTACGACCGAATTAACATAGTATTATGCTATTAAATTTAACTCCATTACAATGTATGCACGTAAAAATGTAATAAATTTAAAAACGAATCATTTAATTTTTGTTTGGGATACCAATATGCCAGACTAGGAATGAAAAACCAATTCAAGATTTTCTCCAAATTGGCAGAGTTATATGATTTTAAATTTTCACCTGGTGTATAACTAATTATGAGCAAACGGTATATTAAAAATGATGCAAATTGGCGAATGCCAATGTTAGTTCGCTCCTTGTAAGATATAATAAGGTACAAAAAGGATATTCGCCATTAGGGATATAGAGGAAGATGCAAAGGTAGACGAGATTAAAGTTGACATAAGAAAACTATAATCCTGGAGAAAGACTTCACTGTCTTGGAACTGAGGCCATACTTCCGGGGCACACAGATGAGGTTAGAGGAGAGAGGGGAAGCGGTTAACATTCCGACAAGTTAAAAACGATAAGAGTAGGGGTCATCAAGTCATCAACAAGAGATAGATGCCGGAAGTGCTGGAAGCCAGGCCATTTACAAAGAAACTACCAAGACGAAGATAGGCCCAAAAGGTGCCTTAAGTGTGGTGAAGAAGGCCACCTTGCAAAGCGGTGGGAACGTGACCAACCCTTTTGCATCACGTGCAAGGCGGATGGACATAGAACAACAAGCTCGATATGACCAACAGCGAAGAGAAGAAGAGGAACAGCTAAAAATACCAAACGCTGTTACAAGTGCAACAAGATCGGACACTTCAAAAGGATGGCAAAGAACAAGAGACAACAGACAGTAGAAAACCAGAGAAAATCAGTGATGAGAGTGCTACAAATAAATTTACACACGGCCAGAGACGCACACGACTTGCTACAACAAACGGTGCTCCAGCACAAGATAAATGTGGTGCTGGTGAGCGCACCCAACCGGTCCAAGCGGGCGGGTATCATCAATTGGTTTGAAAACGATACCGGGATGGTAGCGGTAGTATGGGTCGTGGACCCGTCCTCAGTATGGGCCAGTGGTAGTGGAAGGAACTATGCCTGGGTAGAGTTTGCGGGGATGATATTTTATAGTTGCTATTTTCCCCCAAACGAGTACATCGGACATCGAAAGGAGATGTCGGCAGGAAAGGCTCCCTGACCAGACACTATACCAACGAGACAATAGACTGGTAAATGAGAATCCAAGAGCAATACTGGATGTATTTAACAACTACGCATCCCGGGGAGAATTCCCGACCAGCTGGAAGCGCGCGAGGCTGGTCCTACTACTGAAGGGAGGTAAACCTACCGATCGTCCTATACGCCTGATAGACAATGTGGCCAAGCTATACGAACGAATGGTAATGAGAAGACTGGAGACAGAAATAAAAGAAAAGGGAGACTTAAGTGACAAGCAGCAGCAAGGTTTTAGAAAAGGGTGATCAAGGGTCGGCGCGGTGAAATATATCCTCGACGCGGCAAATGCGACCAGATCGGTCACGAGGCGGACAAGGAAGATAGTGGCCCTTATAACGTTCGATGTAAAGAATGGCTTTAACTCAGCGGGATGGAGACACATCATTAGGGCTCTTCAAAAGAAGGACATATCTCCATACTTAATAAGAATAATTAAATCGTACCTATCCAAAAGAAACCTGATAGTGGAGGAGGAATTCTATCAATTAATTGTAAATGTTACCAGAGTGGTGCCACAGGGTTCGGTATTGGGATCCACATTGTGGAACATTCAATACGACGACGTGCTACGGATACCAGAAACGGACGAAGAACTGATGGCAAAGGCCAATGAGGCAATATCGAAGATTGACGACATGGGCAACCGAAAGAGGCTTCAAAATGGTGCCGGAAAAACCAGAGGCAGCGTTGCTGATCGGGTGAAGGAAAATCGGCCGGTGTCCTTCAAGATGGGAACGCATAAAATTATCCCCAAAAGTGACGTTACAATGTTAGGAATTAAGATCGATCAGAGGCTGTGTTTCTTCCATCACCTTAAATTGACATCTGAGAAGGCGGACTAGCGTTGTAGCGCCCTCGCCGGACTCATGCACAATATGGATGGCCCTCTAGCGACGAAGAGGCGAATCATCGCCTCAGTGGCAAATTCTATCCTCCTGTATGGAACGCCAGTATGACACAAGTGATGCAAGTCGAGATATATAGGAAACAGTTGAGCGGTGTCCAGAGGAGAGCCGCATTGCGAGTATGCAGTGCTTACCGAACTGTCTCGGGTGAGGCAGTGTGTTGGTCGTAGCGGAGTTGCCACCTATAGATCTGATGGCAATGGAAAGGGCCGCTGATTTCGATACAGTCAGCAAAGAAGCCAAGAAAGAGCATCGGCAACGAAGAGACGAGGCATGGCAGGCTAGATGGACGGAGTCAGAGCGCGATAGATGGACAAGAAAACTTATCCCGATGATCGAGCCGTGGAACAACAGGGGGTATGGAGAATTAAACTTTTATCTGACCTACGCCCTATCTGGACATGGGTGCTTAATAAAATTAATAAAAAGGCCGAAAACAACATATATGCTTCTACTGCAAGGATGTGGATACCGCAGAGCATACGCTGTTTCATTGTGGGGGAGTGGAGTGAACAGCAAGGGGTAGCCGAAGGTATAGTTGAGCAAAAATTAACAACGGACAACATGGTAACCATGATTCTCCAGTCAGAACAAAATTGGAATGCCATAAATACCTTCACTGGAAAAATAATGAAGTCTAAAGAAGACGAAGCAAAAGTAATACATCAAAGAAACCAACGTTAAGAATGCACGTGGAAAAGTGGGAAGACAACAGCTTTAAGAAGAACAAAGTCCCGAAAGGGCAGAACTACAGAAGAGATTGTCCATCACACAAGATAGAAATAACATACGGGTAGTGGCCGAAAAACACTAATTTGCTAAAAAGCTGGGAAATAGCAAATAATACGATTGGTATTACTGAAGAAATGCTAAACGATTCCACGTACCAGAAGCCCAACAGCGAAACAACATCGGTAGAATGCTGTTGACACATAGCCCACCTACTGGGAGGGGGTTTTAGTCAGTAAAAATCTGACACTGCCAGCAAACATCAGCTAGTGTCTTTTGAAGATTTCCCCCCACCCGGGCTGATGCAAAAAAAATATAATTAGATAGCCTATGTCATATTTACATAATATGTCAAAAAGCGTGAGGAAAATTTTGAATGGTTGTGCAGCTAAATACAACTAAACAGCATTCTGAGTCGTGAGCTCATTTACTTTTGAAATCCAATCTATAGATTCTGGATTTGTTCTGGGGTGTAAGGTAAACTCAAATGTACGTAAGCCGCTAAATCTAACCTATTATCAGGGCCGCCGCGCCCTATTGTTCACATTGTGCAAAACACACGGGCGGCCAAAATTAGAGGCGGCCAAAATCCCAAAAATAGGGGTTAAGAAAAGGTCATTTACTTTACGGCAAGGAATAAATACTAGAAATTTAGGAAATTGTATTTATTAAAAAACCGAAAAAAATCGGTTACAAAGGCGGCCAAATTAAACTTTGCACACTGGCGGAAGTACCCCTAGCGGCGGTCCTGCCTATTATACTTTTTTTTTTGGTTTACGTAGGAAGGGAGAAAATCTTAAGAAAGACACCATCAGTCCGTACTGCTGGAAGTGTGGGGTTTTACCCACTAAAAATCCCCTTCCTGTGATGCAAACAGGGTTCACCTTCCGGTATTTCTTCTGTATAGCATCCGTATGATCTTCTGCCCTTTCGGGACTTTTGTCTTCTTGGTATATTCCACTTCCGGCTGCAGTCTTCACGGTTGACTGCTAGCCTGCCTCTTCTTTCCTTTCGTTCTACTCCTTTATCAACATGATCTCAATTACGACCTTTGAGAAAGAATCCCATCCCTGTGATCTCAGAATTTCCTCGACTAAGTTGTTTGGCGTCAGTTTATGAAAATCCGCACCGAGTCTGATGTAATTCCACCGGGAGCATTTAAAGAGTGTATGCTCCGCGGTGTCTTCCTCTGGGCAGTATCGGCATACTGAATCATCTCGTCTTCCAATCCTGTGTAGGTAGTGGTTAAAACATCCATGCCCAGTTAAGATCTGGGTGAGTCTGTAGTTTAGATCGCCAAACTCTCTCTCGACCCAAGGTGTAATAGTCGGTATCCAGTAGCGGATCCAGGGGGGGGGCACGGGGGCACGTGCCCCCCCCCCAGACAGTATATTTTTATGTAGATTTTTATATTTTTGTGTGATATGATAACAGTTATTGTTGACTTTTTTACCCGTCCGCCCCTTTGTGCCCCCCCCCCAGAAAAAAATCCTGGATCCGCCCTTGTCGGTATCAACACCCTCGTCCAAGATCCGTTGGGACTGGATGTCCACATTTCCTGCCATCTATATAATAGCATTTTCCTGTTTTGTTTCTTGTCCTCTTCGTTATTTTCTGAGTGGTAGTTGTCATTTCGCTCCCTTGACAAAAGTTCTATCGGAGGGAGTCCCGACAGTACCTGGATCGCCTCCTTGGACACCGTCTTGTAAGCCGAGCAAACCCTCAGTGCAGTCGATCTCTGCACCCGTTCGAACTTGCCTCGGTAACTTTCCACTTTCATTGACTCTTGCTAGATCGGTGCTCCATATAAGATAACGGAGTGGATTACCGATGCTAGCACTCGTCTCTTACTTAGTATATCTTGGCCCTCCCAGGTTCGGCATCAACTTTGTTAGAGCTGTGGCGAGTTATTGTGCCTTTGCAGCCGTGGTTTCAACGTGCAGTTATCTAGCAGTATTCCCAGGACTTTTATCGTGTCTTTTATCACATTGAGTTTGATATTGCACTTTCTTTTCCCGATGGCAATTTCCCTTCTCCGGAACCACCTGCCTATTATACTAGAAGAATCCATCTCAACTCTGTCTCTCTTGGAGCAATCCAAACTGTAACATGGATTACAGGGTCTGGGTAGGTGAAGTGTCACTGATTCCGGCCACGTTGGGCCAGAAGTCCTCCAACACCAACAAGATATAAAAATGCTCAGCCGTTTCCTTCTTTTTAATTGCATCCACGACATAATAGTCATATCTGCATACCCCATCGTGTAACGGTGTTTATTTAATCTGTAATGTCCAGTCAAAATCCCTGAAATTGTTATCAGATTGACCAATTTCATCCACCATTTCTATGCAAAAATTTTTTTTAAATCGTGGATCCATTTTTCGTACTCACCCCAGTATTATCTTGAAAATTTACTCCAAAATACGCATATAAGCACAACGCTAACCGCCATTTCCTGCGTAGCAGGATGCAGAGGAGAGATTCAAGCACTGCATTTGGGGTTGTTTTTATTACCCCAGTTACAGGCAGACAGATTGATCTATGAACTTGGTAGAAGGAGGACACTATAGTTATCTTACCGGGCCAAAAAGTGATTCTAGGGAACAGAGGCCATGACCGCCCTATTGCTCCCCGACACTTCCAGAAGCCCATTCTATATTTTTCTAATTTTATTTGTAAATGTTTTCCCTCTATTATCCGAACTGTATCGGATATTTTTAGGGCAGTTCCTGTTAAGCTGGGCATGACCATAATAGTCGAGAGCTTTCCTTTTTGGTGTTTACAACAAGCTCTGTCTTTGCCGGGTTAACCAAGAGAAAGTATTCTTTGCAGCATTCTTCTGAAGCTTTGAGAGCGTCCTGCATTGAGAAGTAGAGGGCATCCTCAAATTTTCCAGTTAGCAGAATGACAGTAGTAATAAAGAAACTCACTCAAAGAGGTTGATGCCCATTTACCCATAAGTATACAGAGATTCATCAATGGATTGGAGGCAAAATTAATATGCCCATTCGTTATTGTTTGGTAATAATGGTCCCGTAAAAAAATTATTACAAAATCTTCGATGCAATTTTTGGATTTCTTTGTATGATGAACTTGATGTAAATCAAATCAAGTTAATTGATTTGAACAAATAGAAACTATAACCTGGATAGGTTATATCAATGTATTATTATCAACTACGTAAATTATCTGAATTATATTATAGTTTTTATTATAATTCGAACGTCCATGAACAAAACTTTATTCTATATTACCTATTAACTGATTGCTTTTTAATTATGTAATTGAATGCTCTAAATGGAAGGAAATTGAAATAATTAATCTTCATCCGCTCGCGTATTTTGGAGTTGAAATTTACCTTTTAGAATTTTCTCTCCCATTTCCTTCCAAAGCGTCGTGGGAGAGGTGTAAAGGGCTTGAATTTTCACTATCTCCTCCACTAGACCATGCCTGATGTGTTCTGATTAAAAAAGCTCCACCAGCCGGCTCAGTATAGCCACTAACTACCCTAAGTGCCTTATTGCGGCCAATTTGCCGCATACGCGAGCGGATGAAGGGTTAAAAAGATAAACAACTACCAACAGTAAAATAACGTCCACATGCTAGCCAAATTGCTGTTGATGAACTATCAGCAGATTTAACCTCTGTATGAAAACCACAATTTTCCTGGTTGAATAGCAAATGCGCTTTATGATGTTAAACCGCAGTTTAACTGCAATGTGATTAATTTCTTAATTATTCCCAATGCCAGTCACGTGTGCGTTACAAAAATAGTAATCCACTTATTTTCTTATCTGGAATATGTAGATTAGCAAAAAAGAAGAAGAATTATTCATAAGTATTGTGCGTTGTTTGATTTTATAACAATGGATGCGTAATTAAAAATTTCCAATAAACCAAGATAGATGACCAATCTTGCACGAATATTTGCCACTTCACATATAAAAGATATAATTTTCTATAAAATTGGAAGTTTCCAGTTAACACCGCATTTTATTTACGCAATGATAATATTATAATTGATTCATTAGATATTTACATTGAAAATCAATATTTTTATAACTAATTCGCATAGCAATAAATAATTTTTCAATACCTACAAGGATAAGTGCACTTGAAAATATGAGCAAAGTAACGGTTAAAACCGGCTATCAGCGATTAGATAATTCATATAATACTCATTAATCCATAGTACTTACGTAGTATATAACTTGCAATAATTGACTTGATGCAGTTAGTGCATAATATCGTAATAGTGTGGTAATAATTTTTATAACGCAACGATGAAACTCCACATAATCCTTACATTTTGTTTTACTATAACATGCATCGAAAGTGCCAAAATTTTGGGAATTTTTCACATGGCTGCTTATAGCCACTTCCAATTAGGCGACACAATTTTTCAAGAACTTGCTAGGAAGGGCCATGAAGTTACCGTAATTACACCGTATGCTAGCAAAACGCCAGTTAAAAATGTTAAAGAAATTGTGTTAACTGGTGCAATCGAAAAAATGGAAAGTAAGTTCTTATTTTTGTCATCATGAAAAGTTTTGGAAGTACTAATTTTTACCAATTTTTAGAACATAAAGCTGATGTTTTTAGCTTTAGAAATATTCCTCCAATATTTGGTATATTTTTCCTATACATCATGGGTATTGAGGCAACAGAAAGCACTTTAAACCATCCAAACGTACAGAAGTTATTAAAAAGCAACGAAAAATTCGATTTAGTTATAATAGAAGAATTTGCGAATGAAGCCTTTAGAGGCTTCTGTTATCAATACGATGCTCCTTGCATAACAGTTGGTACTTTTGGAGCCAGTATATGGATCAATCTTCAACTAGGGAATCCGAGTTCTCCGTCCTATGTACCCGAATCAGTTACAAGTTATAAAGCTCCAATGAATTTCTTCCAAAGAACATATAATACGATTGTGCATGTATCTCAATTAATAATCCTTAATTTGTATGCTTTTCCACAACAAAATAAGTTGCTGCAGAAGTACTTCCCAGGAGCTCCCCATTTAAGTGAATTGTATTATAACACCTCGCTGGCATTACTTAATTCTCACGTCAGTATCAGCAATCCAGTTCCTTTTGTTCCGAATATGATAGATATCGGAGGGTATCATGTCAAATCTCCGAAAAAGCTTCCATCTGATTTGCAAGAATACTTAGACAACGCGAATGAAGGTGTGATTTTATTCAGCATGGGATCCAACATAAAAAGTAAAACTATGGCTCCAGAAAAGCGCGAATCTATTTTAAAAGCATTTGCAAAACTAAAAGTGCAAGTGTTATGGAAATGGGAAGACGAAAATCTTCCAGGGAAACCAGCAAATGTGAAAATTAGTAAATGGTTGCCTCAGAACGACATTTTGCGTAAGTAACCCAAAGCTTTTGAAATGTAAATTTTTAGGTACTACTTTTTTGTTCAGCTCATCCCAATATCAAATTGTTCATTTCGCATGGAGGATTACTAAGCACAATAGAAACTGTCTATCACGGTGTTCCTGTTATTGGAATTCCAATATTTGGAGATCAAATTACTAACATTGGAAAGGCAGAAAGTTCCGGATATGGAATCAAACTTGAATATGATACTCTCACCGAGGAAACTTTAAGTTTAGCAATAAACAAGATGTTGAACAATCCCAGGTGATTTTTGAATTGTTGTGGTTTTCGTTACTAACCAATTACTTTTAGCTATCGGGAAAACGTAAAACAAAGATCTCAAATTCTTCACGATCAACAAGTTAAACCGTTAGATAAAGCCATATTTTGGGTAGAATATGTGATTAGGCATAAAGGCGCTCCTCATTTGCGAACGGCAACTTTGTCGCTAAGTTTGTATCAGTATTTGCTTCTGGACGTAATTTTATTGGTAACAGTTTTAAATGCGATTGTTTTTTATATATTTTACAAGCTTGTCAAAAAAATTTGTCGAAAGAAGAAATCTAATGTGAATGTCGCCAAAAGTAAGAAGAAGAATTAGTAGTTTGGAGCCATCATTTATAGTGTGCTGGAATATAATCCAAAAATTAATTAAGTTATAATTAGTAACAATTACATTTTTGTTAAATTATGCAATTCATTGTAAATAACAATAGTATAAAAAAATTTAAAAATAAAACAAATTCTATTATATTATTTCTACTTCAAAGATAAAGTAGAACAAACATTAGGAAAGATGATAATAATAATGATAGCAATGATTATGGTTTACATAACATTATAGAAATAAAAAATGAATTTGAGATTGAGTGAAAATCCTTGTGAGCCTCTTATTCATTTTTTCATTACAACATATTGTCCTCTACCCTCATAATTTTTTTAAATTTTTTATAACCGATTCTATTGCAGGTAAGGGACGCTTCTGTTCCTCCGGCTAGCTCAAATAAACGATTCCAAAAATTCATTCAAAAAACAAATTTAATTTCTCAATAAAAAAATAAGATACAAATTTATGTATAACACTTAAATTTCGTACAATTAGCACGTCTATGTTATCTTTTTGGTCTTTTGTATTTTAATTGCTCAGCACACGTCTATTGTCAACTACAAGTTCACACATTTACATTTAATTATTTCTCTAACTTGCAGTTGTAAAACGCAAGAAAACAAATCCTAAAATTAACATTGCAAAATCTTAAAATTAATATTACAAATCTTCGAATACGGCATTGAATTATTTTTGTTAGTTGGACATTATGTGGTGGCGCGGTTGCAAATTTAAATTGTATACTTTTTTGATCGTATTAAACTTTCCAAATTATGTTCAAATTTAATCAATTAAAAGTTATACAAGGTTGCGTATCTTTCTAACTGATTTTTATAAGTTAGATACTTGTAGATAAAATAATATGAATTATCACGAAACTGCATCTAACCTCAATTTTTAGGTTACGCGCTTCAATTTTTTGACGAAATTTTAAAATCTCAAATTTTTGCCTTATTGATTATTCACTTGCATCCGCTTCGTATAGAGGAATTATGCTGAATCCCCATCGGTAATATCTAGGATCTTGGTAGCATTAATTTTTGTTTTAGGGACGCCACGCATTTCATGACCATTTTTAAAAAAATTCTAAGCTTTTCACCGCTTTAAAATAACATCCATTGCTTGAAATTAATTCTCCAAAGAACACTCGCATTAATTTACAATTTACTTTATACGGAGCACTCATCAAAACCTCCTCTCCTCTTTCTTTGTTTAATCGAACAGACCGTTGTTTCCTTCGTGCCAACCAAAACTTTAATTTTTACTTCCCTCACGTGCCAAACGGCGTTTCGTCGAACTACTAATTTAAATATTTGAATTTCTAAATCTTACATAACTAACAATAACAGCTCGGCTGAAAAGTTCTTATCGTTTTGAAGAAAAAAACATTTTTTTGGCAAAATACAATTTAATTATTCAACATAGTTGCCTTCGAGGGCGATACACCGATTATAACGATCTTCCAACTTTTCGATACCATTTTTGTAGTACGATTTGTCTTTAGCCTCAAAATAGGCCTCTGTTTCGGCGATTACTTCTTCATTGGTTCTAAATTTCTTTCCAGCGAGCATTCTCTTGAGGTCTCCAAACAGGAAATAGTCGCTGGGGGCCAAATCTGGAGAATACGCTGGGTGGGGAAGCAAATCATAGCCCAATTCATTAAGTTTGACCATCGTTTTTATCGACTTGTGACACGATGCATTGTCTTGGTGAAATAAAATTTTTTTTTTCTTCAAATGGGGCCGTTTTTTCCCAATTTCATCCTTCAAACGCACCAATAATGCTATATAATAATCGCTGTTGATTGTTTTCCCCTTTTCAAGATAATCGATTAACAATATACCCTGCGTATCCCAAAATACAGACGCCATAACCTTGCCAGCCGACTTCTGTGTTTTTCCTCGCTTTGGATTGGGTTCGTCGCGTGCAGTCCACTCAGCTGACTGCCGATTGGACTCTGGAGTGTGGTGATGGAGCCATGTTTCATCCATTGTCACATATCGACGCAAAAATTCGGTTTTATTGCGGTTAAACAGCTCCAAACACTGCTCCGAATCATCAACACGTTGTTGCTTTTGATTGACATTGAGCTCACGCGGCACCCACTTTGCACAGAGCTTTCGCATGCCCAAATATTCATGCACGATATGTCCAACACGTTCCTTTGATATCTTTAGAGTCTCAGCTATCTCGATCAACTTCACTTTACGGTCATCCAAAATTATTTGGTGGATTTTTTTGATGTTTTCGTCTGTAACGGCCTCTTTTGGACGTCCACTGCGCTCATCATCTTCGATGCTCATATGGCCTGTACGGAATTTAGAAAACCACTTACGAATGGTTGCTTCCCCTGAAGCAGAGTCCGGATAACACTTATCAAGCCAAGTTTTTGTTCCAGCACTATTTTTTCCCATTAAAAAACAGTGTTTTATTAACACACGAAATTCCTTTTTATCCATTTTTTTCCAATAACCAAAGTTGCTTTACTCAAAATGCTATAACTCACGAACCAATTGACAGATCGCTGTCAAATTTTGAAAAGTATCGTTTGAAGGTTAGTTCTCACTGAAACTCATATGAAAAAAATTCTAGTGGCGCCCTCTCTTAGAAACGATACGAACTTTTCAGCCGACCTAATATTTACAACTTAAAATTACAAAATCAATCATTAACAAAATAAAAAAAAGTTTTCTTTTTGCGGTTGAATATACCAGAAGTCCACCTGTTCTGATTTTCTCTCAAAACTGAGAATTCAAATGAAACAATAATTATACATGATTTTAAATCCTCCAATTTTTTCTTTTATAATTTTTATCTCTACCTAATAATTTCAAAGTATGACAATATAGTATTTAAATATGTCTCAAATTTTACCTAAGTAAAGTTGCTACTCAGTGAGGTGATAAGTATTACTTAGATTATTGGTGGTAAAACCATAATTAGGCAGTACACCGTACCATTCATGGATCATCGGAGCAGTGGTTCACATTAGAGAAATTTGCACTTCAAATGTTTGTGTCCGCAAAAGAGCACCCAATTATAGTGACCGGTGGTTTGCCATTGCCTTCCGAGGGGAGAGACGGTCAGAATAAAGTTCTTACTGCACTCGGATTCGAACCGGGTGATTAGCGTTCATAGTTAACTCGCGTGAACGCTATGCTCCGACCGCCTCTTCACGATTACTTGATGTTTATTGATATGACTTCTTCCATTATGTTGGTTTCAGAGTCACATTGGTTCTCTCCTTTCTATTTTCAATTATTCGTTTGACGACGTTTTCCACATTGTCACAAAAACTACCTTCTGAAATCGCAACCCCTAATGGGAGGATTTATCCAAACAGAGACCAGAGTTTGAAACAATCCGGAGGGAGATCAACTCTCCAGTTTGCTTTGCCACGATGGTAATAAACTGCTCACAATTTATGTGGAGGCACGTATCGTGGGTTTCTGATAGAATATCAGTTAGCAAGGGGCACAAAGAAAACACAAATGGAGGTAACAGTGCTATAATTGAATTTAAAATCGGAGACGTGCTTTCGCTACTCTCCAACAATATTGCAATGTAAATGGCTTCGCTAACATGCACAGTTATGCCTACTTCCTTGGAAGTCTTTACGACTCATTTCTCGAGGTGAGTCACTTTTCATCTTCTCTTCTTCAGTTGCCTTGCCTTTCGTATGTGTTTTTCTCCACACAACTATATTTTCACATTTCATCTTCTATTCCATCACGCCCATGGCTTCAAGGTCATCTTTTACCCCATCTAACCATCTGTTTCTCGTTCTTCCTCTAAGCCTCGTTTCCCCGGGCTTCCACTCCATTATTTTTCTCAGGTGTTGTCTGGCTCTTTTCTTGTTATGTGACCCAGCTATCTAATTTTTTGCGATTTTATATAATTAACTATGTCCTCGTTTCCCAATAACTTTGTTAATTCCGCATTCGTTCTTATTCTGTACTCATTTTCTCCGATTTTCTTTGGTCCGGTCATATGTCTTAATACTTTCCTCTCGAAAACTTTCAATTTCTCCTCTTCCCTCTTTGTCAAGTTCATTATTTCCCCAGCATAGGTGACCACTGTTCTTATAAACGTCTTGTAAATTCTGAACTGAACGGAAAGCTCTTCATTCAGCTTGTATCTTGTATCTTTCCATTTGTCTCTGGTGTTCTATCATTATTCTTATTTATTTGTACTCCCAAATACTTAAACATTTCTACTTCTTCAAACTTGTAATTTTCAATTTCTTTTTTTTTTTTTTTAATTTATTTTATATTGGCTCAGCTATTAGCTATACACAATATTTATGACAAATCACGTAACATAAATATCAATACAATGAAATTTATCAAATCAATTTTATCACAAAATTACAAATCAGTTAAATAAGGCAATCCTGAGGCAAATGTTTTGTTTTAAGTCGGGAATTAAGCGTTTTTTCACCAATGTTATAATGGATCGCACCTGAACAATTCACTAATTTGTTAAAGTAGTTTTTCGCACATTTTTCGTTGAATTGCTTTACTGTAGGAATTTGCAGCTCCTCGTGAAGTTGTTCGTTTCTTACAAACCATGGGGCGTTGCAGATCATTCTCAGTATTTTATTTTGTAGACGCTGGATAAAGCATACCCAGTCTCGAGTATACTTCGTTTAATTATTTGTTAATGTGATAGGACCACGTCAGTCTACTGTCCAAATATACTCCCAAGTACTTGACTGGAGTGTTGCGATCCGTCCATTCAATTTCTTGATCACCGATTTTTATATTTAGCGGATTTGCATATCTTTTTAAAGTATAAATCTTTGTTTTTGTTTTATTCGGGTTTAGCTTGATCTTCCATTTTAAACACCAATCTTCAAGATCGCAAATCGTTTGTTGTAGCGCCTCTAGAGCGTCTTCCAATTTTTCACTTTGTGATAGCTTAGCAGTATCATCTGCAAAAGTTGCTTTGAAGCAGGTGTCATCTTGGGGTATGTCATTGGTGTAAATATTGTACAGCAGGGGTCGTAAGACAGATCCCTGTGGTACCCCAGTTTCAGCTCTCTTAATTGGTGAAGCTTCTATTCCCACTCGAACATTGAATGTGCGATCTCTCAGAAAGGATGTTATTATGTGGACTAGATACCGCGGTGCTTCCAATGTGATTAACTTAAAGATCAAGCCCGAATGCCACACTCCATCAAATGCCTGGGCCACATCAAAAAACACGGCTAATGTTATATTGTTTCATTTCGAAGCCTGCTACTATATACTCTGTAATTCTGTGAAGCTGGTGTACCGTAGAGTGGTGTGATTTGAATCCAAATTGGTGAGGTGGTATTACATGATATGATTCGACAAAGTTAAGAAGACGGGTTTTAATAACCTTTTCGAAGACTTTAGACAGTGTAGGTAACAAGCTAATTGGCCTGTAGCTACCGGGATCTGCTTTTGGTTTTCCCGTTTTGTGGAATGTGATGATTTGTGCTCGCTTCCATTTTTTAGGAAAATAACCCAATCGAAAGCATGCATTGAAGATGGTTGCTAGTGCAGCTAATGTTTTCTTAGTCAGATGTTTTAGTACAATGTTTGGAACCATGTCATGACCCGGGATTTTTTGTTTTTAAGCTGCTTGATGTGCGTTGCTATTTTAATAGCTGATGCGGGTTCGAAGTCGCTCTGGTCACTAGGTTGTAGCAGATATGATTTTACACTTTCGTGAATTTCATGCTGTATTTCGTTATTATTTCTGTCATCCTTAAAGACGTTTTCTAAATGATTCGCCAGTATGTTACATTTTTGTAATTCTGTAGTATACAGTTGATTGCCAACTCTTAGTGTGGGCATTATTTCAATTTCTATGTCTTTGGGTCTTAGTTCTGGCTATAATTGCAATATTATCCGCATAAGCCAATATTTGCCACTCCTTCGTTGTTAACGATGCTCTAGCTCCTAATTTTCTTAGTATTATCTCTATCACCAAGTTGAATAATATCGCTGACAGTGCAGCGCTGTTGATTGCGTCCGTTTCATCTGACCCAGCTTTTACCGTTGCACTTGAATCTCTCATGGTCATTTGAATCATATTCCTTAATTTCCTTGGTATTCTCAATTCTTAGCAACACTTCGTATAATTTTTTTCGCTTGACGGAATCAAAGGCCTGCTGGAAGTCGACAAACAGCACATGCAGATCTATGTTGTGTTCATATGCTTTTTCAATTAGTTGTTTCATTTATGTATTACATCCACTGTCGATCGTTCCTCCCTGAACCCTTGCTGGTATTCTCCGGTTATTACATCTATCATCGGTTTTATTCTGTTATACAAGAGGGCTGACAGGGTCTTGTGCGCCACTTGAAGAAGAGTTATACCTCTGTAGTCCCGATAGTCTTCTGTATCTCCCTTCTTGTGTAATGGAACTATTCTTCCCACTCTCCATTCCTTCGGAATCTCCTCTCTTCTCCAGATCTCCTCAGTTCGTATAATCTCCCATGCAATCTCTCACATTTCTTATCATTTCCCCGCATATCTCATCCTTTATTCACGGTGCCTTTCCATCGCTTCATGTTTCTTCTTCTTTCATTTCGCCCATTTCTTCTACAATATTTACTTTGTCATGCTGATTTAGTAGCTTCTGAAAGAGTCTCTTCCATGTTTCGTTCACTTCCTCTTCATTATCACCCTGTCTTCCGTTCTCATCTTTCATAGTTCTAATCTTTATATACTCTGCTTTTCTTTTGTTGTTGTTTGATTCCGAGGTAGAATTTCTTGATGTTGTTTCTGTAGCAATCCTCTTCTATTTCATTCATCATATCATTTAACCACTTGTCCTTCTTCTCCTTGTACTTCTTGTAGGCTTCTCTCTTGCTTTCTAATTTCGCAACATATTAAACGGTTTTGAACTTATTCTTATGTATGAAATTCTTCCATTTTTGGTTTGAAATGTATTATGTTTCTCTTTAGCTGATTTCTCACAAAAAAAACCACCCCTCTTGCTCCTTGTTTCTTCTCTCCCGAGTATAGGAAGGTATATTCCCCCACATCCACTTCTCCACTACCACTCCATCTCGTTTCCTGGACTGCTGTTACATTGATTTTGTATTTCTATAACTCTCTTGCTGCTTCATACGGCTTGCCTTTCTTTAGCATCGTCCTCACATTCCACGTGCCCACTCTCAACGTTCCAGATCTTCTCCATTTTCTCTTTTGTTTTGTGATAAGTGAATTTTGAATAATTCTAGCTTATTCCTTTCTCTAGTTCCATCAAAACATCATATCCTTTAATTTTTTCAGAGCTTCTTCATTAGGAGAACTGCGAGGTAACCTTTATTAGGATAGCCGGTGGTTTGCTCCTTGTCTGCTTGCATGCCATTTATTTTCATGTTTTGATCTTATTTTTTTCTTCTTTAAGTTTTTCATGCCGACTGATCTACTCCGTGCCGCTGTTGTTTAACTCATATATTATCATATCATATTATCATTTGGATATTTCAGATTCCCGCTCATTATTTGCATAGCCTGTCTATTAACTTCCATTGGATATAATAGTGCTTATTAAATTGAATAAATCATAAAGTGGTAAATGTAATAATAGTATTTATTTACACTAAAACAACAATATATTGATATAAAATTACTTCTTGCGAGCCTTTGGTAAAGATTGTCGAGATTTCCACATACTCATCAATAGTTTGTACTTTGTATAGGTGACTGAGGTCGTATAGGCAACTGTTTCCCCCCTCCCAGTTATATTTTGTTGAAATCAGTTCACAAAACTTGACTGTGGAAATTATACGCAAAAATGGATTAATGAGATTCCACTGGTTTGTTTTTATTCTATTAGTAAAATTTCTAAGTATTTTTATCTAAAAGTAAATAAGATTATCTACAAAAGCACTAATGTTTAAGAATAACTATTGATTTTTATTATCTAGCGCAATTTTGATAACAAATTTAACACAGATTTATATATATAAATTTTGTGCATTTATTATGTAATATAATTTATTTTTGTGCCATGGAACTTCTTTTTCTCGAATTCTAAGGTGTTTAACGACTAAAAATTGTACTGGAAAATTAATGAAAATTCATTTCTCAAATCGAAAAGTTGCATAAGAGTGAAAAAAAAAACAATAAAAACGACAATTCATGGTACATTTTTTGAACTTCTCATGCCCCTGAACACTGAGCAAAGTTCGTACTTCGCTGACGATAATTATTGAATACATAAGAGATTACTCAGCTGATGAGTAAAAGTAGTTTGGACAAGATTGTTAAAATACAGTACAATTACCCCGAGACAACTGTTCTATTTACCACAGAACAAATTCAATATTACACAATATTACTCGTAGTGCCAAAATTCAAATTTTTGCTTATCATCATCATTTTTTATACTATAGTAAAATTATTGATATGTTATCGTATTACTAACCGACACTAAAACTTTGGCAATATTACGTAATCCGACATACCTGAAAATCCCCTACTACTACGTAAATCATCAATTATAAATTAAAGTTGACCAAAACCGCAAATTATATTCGTAGTTAGTTGGTTTCGAGTCGTTAGTGTTATTTATTCATTCCAATCAAAATGAAGTTAACATTTTCATTTACTATAGTTTTGTTTTTCTTGTGCAGTGCAAATGGTTCAAAAATTCTTGGAATATTTCATGCACCAGCATTTAGTCACCAAATACTTGGCCATGTATTTTTTGAAGAGTTAGCTAATAAAGGGCACGAAATTACCCTAATAACACCTATTCCACCAAAAAATGTTCACAAAAATATAAAAATTATCAAATTGGAATTCGATATGAGCCAACATGCAGGTAAAATATTTTAAATTAATTTTTAAATTTAAAAAAATAATTCTAGTTGTTTCTTTCGTGACTGTTAAATACCAAGACCTTGAACTAAAATTATATCATTTGGTTTTACTATGTAAACATATTTGACCTTGGTCATGGTTGAAGATATTTAATAAATGATTTATTATGAATGAGCATATAAAACTTACAAAAATAAGATAAAAAACCTTTAAAAATCTTTAAAAACTTTATAGACAGTTAAAACCTTTTCACAACGATAGTAATAAAATATGACATATTTTATAAATTATTACATTGGGGAGCTCTTTTACTATGAAGTAATCGACATAACCTCACTTATTTGTGACGTGATCGACATAACCTTATTTATATGAGACGTAATCGACATAACCTCACATCTGTACCATTCGTAACAAAATGTCGTTTGTTATCCCACTAAAATGTACCTGTTAACGCACTTAATCCTTAGCAGCTCTTTCAAAAGCCCTCAGTTCAACTCCCATTCTCCTATATCAAATTACATGCACTAGTATAATATTTCAATGTTACTTCCATAAAACTAATATCTCTTCTCTATTTTAGAAGCCAGAAAAAACATGTTTCAATTATCGTCCCAGGGAATGTTCCAAAAACTGCTTTGGATGGACTTGATGGGTTTAATGCTTACCGATTTGTCGTTAAATCAAACGGTCGTTCTAGACTTGCTAAAATCTAAAGAATCGTTCGATGCAGTAATTATCGAAAATTTTATGAACGAAGCCTTCAAAGGATTCTGTTATCATTTCAACGCACCTTGTATTATGTTCAGCACCATTGGGTCAACTCGATGGACAAATGCTCAAATGGGTAATCCTGGACCGCCATCTTACATCCCCGATATGCTCGTCAGTTTACCGAATGAAATGAATTTTGTGGAAAGAGTTTACAATTCTCTGGCGTACACTGTAGCGGAATCGTTTTATCACTTATACACGTACCGAAGACAGAATGATATATTACATAAATATTTTCCCGGGGCACCCCATTTAGACGAAATACATTATAATACGTCCCTAATGTTACTGAACTCCCACGTGAGCACACACGCTCCAGTTCCTTTAGTACAAAATATGATAGAAATTGGGGGATTTCATGTTAAACCAGCTAAAAAGTTACCAGAAGATTTGCAAACCTATTTGGATAACTCTAAAAACGGTGCCGTTTTTTTCAGCTTGGGTTCGAACCTGCAAAGTAAAGACTTGCCTAAAGAAAAATTGGACATTCTTTTAAAATGTTTCTCGAGTTTGAAGGAAAACATTTTGTGGAAGTGGGAAAGTGAAACTCTGCCTGGTCAGCCTCCAAATGTGAAACTTGGGAAATGGTTACCTCAACAAGACATTTTAGGTAAAATAACATTATTGGAAAATGATTTCTTGTTTTATAAAAGCATTTTTTTAGCTCATCCAAATACAAAATTGTTTGTTACGCATGGAGGGCTTCTCAGTCTCACCGAGACGCTCTACTATGGAGTACCGATAGTTGGAATTCCAATCTTCGGAGATCAAAAAATGAACGTTGCAAATGTTGAATATGCAGGTTATGGAATCGGTGTCCCTTATGATACTTTACACGCAGATACTTTTTGTTCAGCAATGAAAGAAGCGTTAAACAACCCAAAGTAAAATTGTCTCTACGGATTTGAAATAATAACGTTCTTAATCACGTTTTTTTACAGATACTCTGAAAATGCGAAACAGCGAGCTAAAATTATGCATGATCAACCGATGAAGCCCTTAGAAAGAGGAATATTTTGGGTTGAATATGTTATTAGACACAAAGGAGCTCCCCATTTAAGATCTGCGGCTCTTAATTTGAAGTGGTACCAATATCTTCTTTTGGATGTTATTGGTTTCTATATTTTGGGAACTTGGTTAATTGTGTGTCTGACAACTAAGGCGATAAAGAAATTATGTAATAGGAAGTGCTGTAAAAAGCAAGATCAAGATAAGAAGAAAAAATAAATATTGTTATGTATTTTTTAACTAGTTTTAATTAAAAACTGTAATCTTATGTTTGCTAGTTTGAATCTTTACACTTCTGGTCACTTCGTAATACGACAATATAATATCCATGCTAGGATCAGCACTGACCTTAATTTCTATTTGGTCATGTTTTGTTACAAAGTTGAAGTAAAAATGGAGAGAAAGACGTTTCCAAAAATTGTTAAGTTTGGGGCCCAAAAAAATTAGATCCATCTCTGAATTATAATTATCTGTGTTATTTGAAAAATAAGCTCTTGTAAATTATTAAACAACATACAGATTAGATTTGTAAAATGATATGAACTCTGTTCCGAATGACAAGCTAAATCATAATATTATGTAACCAGTAATTATAAATAATAAGCGCATACGATAAGTGAGGTTACTATTTTAAATATCAAATATGAGTCGAGTGTTGTTTCTTCTCTCTGTGATTTTTATTGCAATAATATGCATCGACAGTGCAAAAATTTTGGGCGTCTTCCCCACGGCCGCCTACAGTCATTATCAGCTGGGTGACAGACTTTTTAAAGAGCTTGCCGCAAAAGGGCACGAACTTACAGTAATTACACCATACGAAGAAAAAACTCCAATTAAAAATTTCAGGCAAATATTATTGACAGGAGGACTTGCAAAAATGGAAAGTATGTATTACAAAAATAGTAATTATAGTAAAAAAAATTGTACATATCCAAATGTAAATAAAATAGAACTGAATTTTTTCCAGCACTGAAGAGTAATTTATTTGACATTCCAAATAGACCTGCGATTGGAAGCGTCATTTTTATAGACCATCTAGGATTGGATCTAACAAACGATACTTTGGACCATCCAAATGTTAAAGAGTTTTTAAAACGAGACGAAAAATTTGATGTCGTAATAGTAGAACAATTTATTAATGATGCGCTTAAAGGATTTTGCTATCGGTACAACGCTCCATGCATTATGTTGAGCACCTCTGGGACATCAAGGTGGTCAAATTTGCAAATGGGAAATCCAGCTCCTCCTTCCTATATACCCGATATGAGCCTTACCTATAGTTCCCAAATGAATTTCTTGCAAAGATCCTACAATTCCTTCCTCTATTTGTTTGCTATATCGTACTTTCATTTGTTTACTCTTAGAAAACACGACGTATTGCTGCAAAAACATTTCCCAGGAGCCCCTTCCATGGAGGAACTGTATTACAACACTTCGTTAATGCTGGTGAATTCGCATGTAAGTACGAATGTTCCCGTACCATTAGTTCCAAATATTATAGAAATTGGAGGGTTTCACATTAAACCACCCAAACCATTGCCGAAAGATTTGAAAGATTACCTGGACAACGCAAAAGAAGGTGTAATTTTATTTAGTATGGGTTCAAATTTGAAAAGCAAGGACATCCCCATCGCAAAACGTGATGCGATTTTAAAATCGTTCTCCAAACTTAAGGAAAAAGTTTTGTGGAAGTTTGAAGACGAGCATCTTCCTAATCAACCATCTAACCTCAAAATTAGTAAATGGTTACCTCAACAGGATATATTAGGTATGTAATTTTCATTCAACTGATGGGGGTTGATGATTTTTTTAATTCTATTTTGAAAAATTCTAAATTTTCTCAGCCCATCCTAATGTAAAATTATTTATTACGCACGGGGGTTTGTTGGGCGGAATTGAAACAATTTATCATGGTGTTCCTGTTATTGGAATTCCCATTTTTGGAGATCAAGAAATAAACATTGCAAACGCAGAATTAGCAGGTTATGCTATTAAGGTTTCCTTTAAAACACTTTCCGAAGAAAGTCTGAGTAAAGCTTTAACCGAAATTTTGACTAATTCAAAGTGAGTGAGTTGCATTAATTTATTTTGCAAAATTTTTCACATGGAATTATATTTTCAGATATTCAGAAAATGCTAAAGCAAGATCAAAAATTATGCACGACGTTCCAATGAAACCATTAGATAAAGCAATATTCTGGGTAGAATACGTCATCAGGCATAAGGGCGCTCCTCATTTGAGAACGGCTGCTTTAAATTTAAATTGGTATCAATATTTATTGTTAGATATTGCTGCATTTTATATTGGAGCAGTTTTGTTAGCTTTCTATCTGATTTGTAAAATTATAAAAAAATTCTGCTGCAAGAAATGCAGCAAACAAGTACCGCAAGCTAAAAAGAAAAATTGAATTGTTCTAAATTTCTTTTTGTTATATAAGTGGGTGTTTTATTTGTTAATAAAAAAAGATTAAGTTAATAAAATAGACTCTCATCTCCAGTTAATATCTTAACTCAAAATCTATCTCGAGTATTTATATAATGTAAGAATAAATGGGGAAAAACCCATCGCAAGAAGCAAAGTTACTTCTTGTATTGCCTCGGCTAGCTCTAAAAAAAATCGGACACTCAATTTTAGTAAATTTGTTCTGAAAAAGAAGCACGGAGGAGTGTGGGTCACTCACTTCACCAGAAGACTACTTCATAAGTAACATTTTTATCCTGGTAACTGCTTGGCTCTAACTTAGTAGGTAATTACCAGGATTGAAATGTTATTTGGGTTACAACAAAACATTTAATCATAAAAAAGGATAAATTTTTATGCATAACTACTGGTGAGAAACAATTCAACACTTCAGCTTTAATATTTGAAGAACACAGTTCGAACCAACAGATGCCTTTGATGTACCCGTAAACGGATATTTAATTTTAGAAATCACCTGCATCTGACGAAAGAAAAAGAGAAAAATTATTACAACAAAGAAATTGTAAGTACTTTTTATCTTCATTTGCGTACTCCAGTGCCCTTACCCATGTAGCCAGTGGCGGTGATATGAGTAGCGAATGTAAGCGAGTATGCTTAGGGGCCCTACACAGAACGTACAAAAATAAAAGATTTTGTATGCAAGTAAAAAACTTAAGACCTTTTTTTTAGGGGCCCGATTTGTATATTTGCTTACGGGCCCTAGCTATTCTTGCACCGCCACTGCATGTAGCACACAATATTGGTGCAAAATTGTAATACAATATTGTCCAATATAGTTTTGTTCGCTGTTTAATGCGGACGACTGTTGTTATTTTGATTCAGGGTTCAAAATTGAGTAATTTTTGCGTGTATTTGAAATTTGTACACATTTGACGAATTTGTACATACAATCCAAATGTTTTCTGGATAATTGGAAAGCCATTGAGGTACGAAATCGATTGTTTATTGTCTATGCACCGAGCAGCGACCTGTGGAATCAAATATTTGGTTGAAACCGCCAAAATTTTGCATAAGCGGGCTATTTTGAGGTTAACTCACTTTATTTTATGTGTGGTTTCAAATCGGTGGAGGGTTGACCAAAAACACTTATATTACGGTCACCGAGCAGCGTATTTGGATGATTTGGTTGATTTTGGAAAGATTCCAATCACAAATTGGTGATTCATAAATTTGTAAGGAAACCACAGCTGTTTCAACAGGTGTTCAAGCATCAGGTGGATCGAGCGGCAAGATTTGGAACCTAGAAAACCAGTGCTTCCAAAACTAGTACCAAAGAGGTGTTCATCAGCGAGTAAATAGAAACAATTTGAAAATTTCTGTTAAAAATTTTATTTGTGTCACACTTATAACACATAATAATAAAAGCCTAGAGGTATTTGCGTAAGGATGTTTATTCTTACACATGTACACTTGCGACCAGATACGAAATTTGTCGTATACAATTCATACTCGATTTGTTTATCATTATTTTGGAATATTAAAGTCATTATTTTGTGCTAAGCTTTCGTATTGTTATTATTTTCGAACTACGAGTGAGGTACCTCACAATCTTGCATTGTAGCGAATTGCCGCAGTTGGTGATAAATTTAATTTGGTGGTCTATGCTAAAGCATGATAACAGCCCTGAATTCAAGCCCCAGAGAGTTTCTATTATGCTCCCGGCAACATAGCATGCCGCCAGCCTTGATTTTTGTTATTCTGTCCCTTGAGACGATTAAAGTAATAAAAAAAGGGTTCAGGGGAGATAACATTACAATATGTACTTATTGCTTTCGTTTTGCCACTGTTGATTTCCATCCCACACGCCTTGCTATCTTCTTCCATCCTCCTCATTAATTCCTCAGCTTAACCCGTCACCAAACCTTGTCGTCTCCATAATGTTAAAAAGAAGTGGTGACAGTATGCAGCCTTGTCTAACCCCCCTCCCCCATCCACAGATTATTTGTCTATTCTTACGAACGGTGTGTTATGGTCATAGAGTCTGATTATCTCAAACAAATGACAGGGGACCCCATATCATTCAACATCTGCCACAGTTTGATCCATTTAATGCTGTCGAAAGCTTTGTAATAGTCAATGAAGCATTATATTGTGGTGTTCTGAACTCAACCTCTCAGTCCCTAGGTCGGAAAACTGAGGTAGTCGTTACGTCCCTAACAATCATACTAAAAGACCACGGAAAGCTTTGTTGTCGGTTTAACATATTCGAGACCACAAATAACACAGAGAAGGCTAGATTCTACATTCAATAATAGGAGGCTTAAAAGAGTTTTAAGTAATTTAATTATCCAAAGCAAAGCAATAAAGTTTGATCTGTTGATTTTAACCACAATCGGTCCCAATTTGCCGTAAGTGTATAATTGTGTGTTCAATTCAGACATCCATTATATTTAAAATCAATCCTACCGAATGGACGTCTGATAGAATTATGTAAAGTGTAACAAAATCAAAAATTTATACAAAATTAATGTAAATTAAAGTTTTTAAACAACGAACCAACATGTTCGATACTGCTGAGCTTATAGATACGCCTTTAAGCAGCAATGAAACGGTAGCGGTGGATGCAGCCCATGTTGAATGCTACCCCTGGTTGTTGAACTGGATTCGCAATTTTAGGTGGTTGATCTTGTATAATTTGACCTAATTTATTGAAGTCGTGGCAATTCAAATACCCACGGATTAATTTTTACTTCTCGGTGAATTTGTGTATGTGCAATCTGGTCCACAGCTTGATTAGAAAATATTTACCCTAAATAAATTTCCAAATTACAGGTTACAAAAACTGCTGATACTTGTATTAACTATGAGTATATTCTACACCTGCGATGATGACGTCACTATCAATCAAATGAAACAAAATTTCATACCTTAGGAATCAAATTTGATTATTCCAAATCAAATTGCACCGTGCAAACGCTTGAAATGTTTCCTAGACCTGAAACTTTAGTCTAGAAAAGTTAAACTTGAAAATTCGTCGATAAAATCGACGACACAAAATTTCACATGTGGCTTGGACCGTGCCCATAGAGAGAAATCCAAGATTTATTGTTCATAACCTCTCATCATTAAATCAATTCGAAATTCCACAGAATTTCCAAAAAAACACAAATTATTTGTAGGTAATAATTTCGGCGGGAGATTCAAATTATTCACTAAAGTTTTACTGTCTTCGCAGATACACGAAATCAAACACGATAAACGCACAAGTTTGGTGAATTGGTGGTATAAATTTGTAGGATTACTTTATAGGAAAAGCACGAAAATTTGGTCAAATTTGATGATAAAATTCGACATCGAACACGAGCGGACATCACATCTATTTGACACCAGCGGATGAACGTATTAAGGAAAACACCTCACATACGAAGCGGAACAGCTGTTCCAATGAAACCCAGCAGTTCTCAAACGATTAGTTTTTATTTGTAAAACATGTTTTTGTAAAAGCTACACCATTTTTATTAACACATGAAGGTTGCGAATTTCAATTTAGTGACAATTACTGGTAAATGTAATTGTGATTCGCAGTAATCACACCCTGGTACACAAGCAGCTCAGGACAAAAATTTGTTGTCCCAACCGGAATATTTTCAATGCTTTTCACACAACTGGTAAAATGATACAATACCTACTGTAATGTTTCTCAATTAAAAGTCTCGTTTCAACTATAATAAATAGAGTCAGGATACAAAATCAGTAAGAGACCGGAGTAAAAGGTTGGATTTTATTAAATTAATATTTGCACAGCAACGAAAGAGTCTTTAATTTGAGTTGGACCCAAACCCTGAGTGAGTTTTTCTTTATGTTCTCCGGCAAAATAGCGACCGGAACTTAAGTTAAATAGTTTAAATTAAAGTTTTAATTAGAAAGTCAAAGTTTAAATAGCTGTAATGACAACAATAAAAGTGCGGGTTAGGGGAGCGCTTTTTACATTTTTGTTTTGATATTCCGATTTTTTCTTTTTCATTCTGTATTCAAACAACCTCTATACGAAATTTCAGTTCTGCGCTGATGCCAGTTTCGGTAGTGAGATTTCTTTGGCCATTTATTGTATTTATATTAGTTAATTATAAATAAATATTAATTTATAAAATTAATTCAATGTTACATCTTCAAAAGTCTGCAGCTTCGCTTATAATAGCTCAATAAAATTATTAATTTTGGTTACAATAACGATGGATCCGCTAGTGCCATCGGCAATAATAGATAAGATTTGTAAATATTATATAAGCACTTGAATCCATTACAGTGCAAAATTTAACCTTGATATATAAGCAGTTGTTATAAATAATCATTAATCATTCACTAAAAGTTAATTTACTTAAAATTCCAAAAATGCGTTACAAATTTCTTTTTTTCTCAGTTTTTTGTATTGCATTAATATGTATCGACAGTGCAAAAATTTTGGGCGTGTTCCCTACGGCCGCTTACAGTCATTACCAGGTGACAGAATTCTGAAAGAGCTGGTCGCAAAAGGACATGAAGTTACCGTCATTACGCCATACAAAGAAAAGACTACAATTAAAAACTTCAGGCAAATATTACTAAAAGGAGCACTTGAAAAATTGGAGGGTATGTAATAACCAATTTATAATGCTAAATGTTAGTAATATCATTCTTTAAGCAATTAGAGGTAATTTATTCGCAAGAGCAAGTATGCCTGCTATTCGAAGTATTATGTGGATAGATTTGTTAGGATTGGATTTAGTCAAAGGCACTTTGGAAGATACAACTGTTCAAGAATTTTTAAAACGTGATGAAAAATTCGATGTGGTTATAATGGAGCAATTTGTTAACGAAGCACTTAAAGGCCTTTGCTATCGATACAAAGCTCCATGTATTACATTGTCAACTTCTGGCACATCTAGATGGTCAAATTTACCAATGGGAAATCCAAGTACTCCTTCCTACATACCAGATTTGAGTGTTAGCTACAGTTCCAAAATGAACTTCTTCCAAAGAACCTACAATTCCTTCCTCTATTTATTCGCAGTTTCGTTCTTCAATTTGTACACGCAAAACATTTTCCCGGTGCACCTCCCATTGAGGAACTTTATTACAATATCTCGTTAATGCTAGTGAATTCGCATGTAAGTACGAATGTTCCGGTACCGCTAGTTCCAAATATGATAGAAATTGGAGGTTACCATATTAAACCAACTAAACCACTACCCAAAGACTTGCAAGATTATCTAGACAACGCTAAAGAAGGTGTAATTTTATTCAGTATGGGTTCAGTTTTGAAAAGCAAGGACCTGCCCATCGCAAAACGTGATGCTATTTTAAAATCGTTTTCCAAACTTAAGGAAAAAGTTTTATGGAAGTTTGAAGACGAGCATCTCCCTAATCAACCATCTAACCTCAAAATTAGTAAATGGTTACCTCAGCAAGACATATTAGGTATTTCAGTGTTAATTCTCTACCCAGGAAAATGCGGCCGAAGCTTGGGCCGGCACTGGCAAACCGACCGTTGGCACCCAACGCTGGCCCCAAGCTTGAGATCAGCTTCAAGATCAGCATTAGTGGTTGGCCAACGCTTGGGCCGGCACTGCCAATGATAGGCCAACCGTCGAGCACAGTTGGGCCAATGCTCGACAAATTGTAAATATTTTCCTGGGTATTTTATTTTATTTTTCATTTCCTTGTATTTTTAATGCTATTCAAAATTTTCTAACCCATCCTAACGTAAAATTGTTTATTACGCATGGAGGTTTGTTGGGAGGACTTGAAACAATTTATCACGGCGTTCCCGTTATTGGAATTCCTGTTTATGGAGATCAAGACATAAATATTGCAAACGCGGAATTAGCAGGATATGCCATTAAAGTTCCTTATCGAACACTCGACGAACAAAGTCTGAGTAACGCCTTAACCGAAATTTTAAGTAATCCAAAGTTGGTACTACGGAAACTACGCTTACAAAATTTTAACGTTTATTAATTTTTTAGGTATACAGAAACTGTCAAAACCAGATCAAGAATTATGCACGACGTTGCAGTGAAACCATTAGATAAAGCAGTGTTCTGGATAGAATACGTCATCAGGCATAAGGGCGCTCCTCATTTGAGAACCGCGGCTTTACATTTAAGTTGGTATCAATACTTATTGTTGGATGTTGCTGCATTTTATATAGGAGCAGTGTTGTTGAGTTCCTATCTATTTTATAAAATGATAAAAAGGTTTTGCTGCAAGAGATGCAGCAAACAAGTACCTAAATCTAAAAAGAATAATTGAACTGAATTGAATAAATGAAATTTTGGTTAAAGGGAATTATTTTAATTTATTCTTTAACCCATACGTAGAGTTGATCAAGTGAATAATAAGGGAAACTCAAGTAAAATGTGGGATTTGGCATTAACATTAACAAAAATTGTATTTTGAAGTCGACGTGCGAACTTCTGATTTTTGGGCAACAGATTTCTCTTGTATAAAGGTAGGCTGATCAATAATCCAAGCCCTTGTTTGTTAATTAGTTCCCAACTAATTTTGCTTCGTTTTATTTTAGAAAATTATTTCCCCGGAACTTCAATAGTGAAGATTTCTTTTTATCAGATCTGTATAGTTTGAGCTTTTCTTAGCATTCGATCTCTGGTAGTCGGCCGTACCTAATAATCCATTTTATTATTTTATGATCGAGTATGCGGAGATTGATCTACTTTCAAATTCCAACATCTGCTCCCGTTTAATTATCAAATAACAGGATTAGGCCGTTTAAAAGTCACGGTGGTCCGTCATTTTTGGGATTTAAGAGTTTGAATTTGATTCTATAAGTACAAATGACCAATCATGTTCTTGTAAGTACAAATTACAGCAAGAACTGAAAAAATGGTGGAGAAAGTCCATGATACACCTTGATCTTGATCTTACAGGGAATTTCTTAATTAATAATTAATAGGGCAGTTTTTCCTTACTCAGCAAAGTTCATAAATTTCTAGTATTTTTTAAATTTTTGTAATATTTAAGAATTTCAGCGCTGATAATAATCAAGAACTTTAGATCATACTTAAGACAATCTAAGATTTTCAATATTATTTTCTATATTGTCCTGTAGCGGGAGGTTTATAAAAAAACTCTATTGTTTTCAAAAAAACAAATCGGAAAAATTAACAGAAACGACTCCCTCCAACAGACAATCTGTACCCGACCAGCTCCAGTCTCCTACTTCTATGTAGTATATTGTCGTGTTTCGAACCAACTGTCCAACACCCTATTGAGTCGGGCAATGAATCATGATATGTTCTCCACACGAGCAATTAAAGTTACGACTGCTTTTTTGTTGGTTCGCATATAATTTAGACTCTATTTCTGCAAGGAGTTACGATTCCAGAAAGGCAATTAAAAGGGCCTTCAACGTTTGATCAATTATAATTGAAATTGAAATACAATAGGTTAACTCAATCTTGTAATTTGGGACCACAAAATGTCCCTCAACCGTGAGTGTAAAATTGTGTGATTTATTCAAAGTATCATGATATTTAACTTCATCAGATATCTGTTATCATCATCTAATTTCTTATGTTATTGAGTCTCGCGTATAAGTAACATTTCGGTTATATTTTTTTACAAGATTGATTTCCTTTTCTGAGTGTTAACCTTTCACTCTCGACTTTTAATATTACGAACAATCTCTCGGGTTTTAATAATTGACTTTTTCTTTCTTTACACCCCTCTATTCAATTTTTCCATGTCAATACGATTACTGCTACTTCCATTATTACTACTACTATCTACTAATTCTAATAGATACGCCGAAGAACGCTTTGGTAAACCCAATTCAAAAACCTGAGTCAAAATTGATACAATTTTATTATTAAAATTTTTATCATTGATGATCAGCATTTTTGAGTGGTTATTTCTGGATGATACTAAATAAGTTTGGAGTAAGTAGATTCTGATCATTAGTATTGTTTTTGTCTGAGGGTACCAGTTATTTATCAATTACGATAAAAATACTGGTGAGTAATCTGTTGGGTTTGGCACAAAAATTATCTTTTTTTAAATAAATATATTTAAACGGTGATTAAGCATTTATTTTTTAAGTAAAAATTGATAACATCGCTCGGCGTATTATTATTGAAACCAGATTTTTGCAGATATTTTATCGAGCATTTGAATTAGTGCAAAAAGATCATTTTTAAAGGTTTTGAGTGTACAAAATAAGTACAAATTCAAGTATTGTTTCAACACAGGTAATTAAGTTTTAGTCGCAACAACCAGGAGTCGTTCCTTAAGTTTAGAAAGGCGTCATTCTGCGTATTCTCTGAAGTTAAGTTAAAAAGCATAAGAGTCATAGCTAGTCGGTGCAATTTACAGGTTGGCTTTGCTAATCGTTCTTTTAAGAAAATTCCCTCACTATATTCATTTATTAAAAATACGTTCGGTAGAGCGCAATATTTTATAATGTTTATCAACAATTAAATAACAATTTATTGTGTTTAGGAAACTCATTAAATCTTCAAAATAAGTCATTAAACTTACAATTTTTTTTTCTCAAAATGTTTACTTACATTTAAAAATGCAGATACACTATAAATTCAAGGTAGGTATATATCGCTGCCCTCTTCCCCCAAATCAAATTAAAAAAAAATTGTATCAAACGTTTGAGCATCGTTTGAGCCTCAGAGAGCTTCCAATATTTTCGTTTGCGCCTAACCCGCTGCAGAATAATTAGCGAACTTAATTTCAATTTTGTTTTTGAAATTGATGTGAACCGTTGCAGCATCAATGCGAGCTTCCAATGAGCTTTTTTATAAAATTCCTCCTCCCTCCAATTTCAAATTTTTAGGTGAAATTGGTGTCAATCGTTAGAGCTTAGTTTGAGCTGAGGAGGAATCCTCGAAGTTGGAAAACACACTTTCGAAATTCGGTGTTATTTTGCTTATTACTCAAAAAAGTTGCACAAAAGTATATATTTTTTAAAAGAGGACACTTGGACGCAGACGGCGTTGTTTTCAATTTTTTTAAATTCGAAATTATTTCAACATTTTTTTTTTCAAAAAGTTAGAATTTAAAAAAATTAAACATAACACGGTCTGCATCCAATTGTCCTCTTTTTAAAAAAAATATATACCTTTGTGCAATTTTTTTGAGTAATAAGTAAAATAACAGCGAATTACGAAAGTGTGTTCCAACTTCGAGGAATCCTCTTGTATTATTATTTATTAATATATTTTAATTTAATTTTTTACCAAGTTATGGATGTATGAAAATTTCAAGAACTTCTAGAAAGTTTCGTATGTTTTTAAATTTAAGTTCAGACGTATAAACTAATTTGGCATATTGGCAATTAGAAAACATCCTCAATTGGCATATCATTGTATATACCCCCCCCCCCCAAGAATTTTTCGAATAACTTCGCGTCGCTTGAAGCTCAAACGAAAGATTTGAAAGCTCATTGATGCTCAAACGTTAAAACGACACCATTTTCACCCGAATCAGCGACCGACTCCCTTCTTAGTGAGCACCAGTCTCTGTGCCCAAGGTTTTTTTAATACGTATGGTCTAAGAAAAAGCCGTATGGAGTCAGAAGTGAACTACACGATTTTTCAAAACCTACTGAAGTCCTTATTTAATTAACGCCATTTATACACCCTTTAACCTTTAAGTGGTGCCGTGGGTGTATCCGAGGCAAAGTTCCCATTTGAAATGCATGTAGGAAAGATACCATGGCACTACTTAAAGGTTAACAATGGAAATGAGCTTCAAAAGTTTTCGTTTACCCAAAAATGCCCAATCGCATTGACAAGAATTAAGAGGAATTTTATTGGGAATTTTTTGTGATGATATTATATTAAATTCTAAAGTGGAAAGTTTATCTTTGTACACCTGTCCACATATTTCCAAGAACACAGAAATATGGATCAAAAACCAAAGCTTCCAAATTATTCCTTGGAGCCTCAACCGTTACGGAGGTTTCACAAGTCGAATTTTTGAGTGAAATTTATGTCGAACGTTTGAACATCATTAATTTTCCAAAGTTTTTATTTGCAATTATAAGTAGATAATATGTATGTACATAAAGCATTAATATAAATATTTATTATGTTTTATTACATTGTATAAAATATAACCAAATCAGTATTTCATTGTATTTTTTACCGTACTAATAATAATCTATAATTATATAAATAAATTATAAATAATTACTTACTTATCTATAATTACACAGATAAACTATTTGAATTGCAACGAGGTATTTTTTGTTGTTGTAAAATGATAAAAGATAAATTGGTAAAATGGATCAAATTGAGTGAAAGGGAACAATGTTAAAATTGCCCAATCCTCTGCTCTGAAAATCGATAACTTTTTGCACCTTCATCAAATAATAAACCTATAAGAAGATCCTGCTTTTATTAGGATTTCTATAAAGTTTAACTACATAAAAAGAGGACCATAAAATTGTTAACTGGAGATCCCAAAAAAGTTGGATCCGTCTCAGGCTTGTTTAAGGCTTCAAATTATAGGTGTAAAATTAATAATGTGTAAAATAATTCAAGAGTAATTATTAGATTAGATAATTTGATGGACCTTCATATTCCCACTATTGAGTAATCCAGCTGTGTCAAGTTCCAAGGTTATACCATGATTTGTAAACCAGTCGTTGTAAATAATCGTATAGAGAAGTTCGGTTAATTTAAACACCAAAAATGCGTTACGCTCTTCTTCTCTCAGTTATTTATATTACTATAACATGCATCAACAGTGCAAAAATTTTGGGCGTTTTCAATATGCCTGCTTTCAGTCATTACCAGTTAGGTGATACACTTCTAAAAGAACTTGCCGCACAAGGGCACGAAGTTACAGTAATTACACCCTATGCAGAAAAAACTCCAATTAAAAATTTTAGGCAAATATTACTAAAAGGAGTACTTGAAAATTCGAACGGTATGTAATAATAACATGAGTAATTAATCAGCAAAAAACTAATTCAAATTACTAATTATTGCATTATATTTTTAGAAAGGAAAGGCAATTTATTTGATTATCAAAATATACCTGCTATTGGAAGTATCATGTGGTTAGATTTGTTAGGATTAGATCTAGCAAAAGAAACTTTTGATCATCCAAGTGTTCAAGAGTTCTTAAAACAGGACGAAAAATTCGATGTGGTAATAATAGAACAATTTATTAACGAAGCATTTAAAGGCTTTTGCTATCGATACAATGCTCCTTGTATTATGTTATCCACTTTTGGGGCATCTAGATGGTCAGCTTTACAAATGGGCAATCCAATTTCTCCTTCATACATACCTGATATGAGCGTTACCTACAGTTCTCAAATGAACTTCTTCCAAAGAGCCTACAATTCCTTCATTCATTTATTTGCTGTATCGTTATTCAATTTATATACTCTTAAAAAGCACGACCAGTTGCTCCAAAAATATTTTCCCGGAGCTCCTCCCATGGAGGAACTTTATTACAACACTTCGTTAATGCTGATGAATTCGCATGTAAGTACGAATCTCCCCGTACCATTGGTTCCCAATATAATAGAAATTGGAGGTTATCACATTAAACCACCCAAACCATTACCGAAAGACTTGAAAGATTACCTAGACAATGCGAAAGAAGGTGTAATTTTATTTAGTATGGGTTCAAACTTAAAAAGCAAGGACATTCCAGTCGCAAAACGTGATGCTATTTTAAAATCGTTTGCAAAAGTTAAAGAACAAGTCTTGTGGAAATTTGAAGACGAGAATCTTCCCAATCAACCACCCAACCTTAAAATTAGTAAATGGTTACCCCAACAAGACATATTAGGTAAGTTACTTTTATAAAATATTATAAAAACTAAATAAAATTCGAACGTTTTTAGCTCATCCTAATGTCAAGTTGTTTATTACGCATGGAGGTTTGTTAAGCGGTCTTGAAACTATTTATCACGGTGTTCCCATTATTGGAATTCCAATTTTTGGAGATCAACAAATAAATGTTGCGAACGCACAAATAGCAGGTTATGCCCTTAAAGTTCCCTATGAAACCCTCTGCGAAGAAAGTCTGAGTGAAGCTTTAACAGAAATTTTATCTAATCCAAAGTGAGTACTCATTTTTGAAATTGCTTACCCAAAATGTTAACTGGAATAATTTTTTAGGTATGCGGAAAATGCTAAAACCAGATCAAAAATTATGCACGACGTTCCAATGAAACCATTAGATAAAGCAGTATTCTGGGTAGAATACGTCATCAGGCATAAAGGCGCTCCTCACTTGAGAACCGCTGCGTTAAGTTTAAGTTGGTATCAATACTTATTGTTGGATGTTGTTGCATTTTATGTGGGAGTAGCTTTGTTAGGTTCTTATCTATTTTGTAAAATAGTAAAATGGTTCTTTTGCAAGAAATGCAAAAAACAAGTACCTGCAGCTAAAAAGAAAAACTAATTTGTTAAAATAATCATTATAGCCTTTTTATATGTTAATTTTTAATAAATGAGTTGTTATATTTTTTCCCATTCCTTTCTCTGCAAGAAAAGTTGGCACTGGATTATAATTATTGGCCTTGATGCCTTGATGTCCATTATAAGCGAACGGTGCTGTATTTTGTAAAATAGGTATGAGTTTACTGCTTCTAGACACATTAGTAATATTAGGTAGTCGTAAGAGATGGTTCCGAAGAACGGGCACGAAAAATAGAATCCGTTGCACCAAAAATAATTTGCAAGGCTCATAAAAAATCGGCACTTGAAGGTGTTTTACTTTCTCACCGAACACAAATCGGCCGCTTCGTTATAAGCCTCTGCGTAACTTATCGCCGATCGCACGTGCGTTCAAAAATGCACCAAAGAGCGCAATGTCAAATGCAAATGCAAACGCAAAATGATAAATGCATTGTAAAAGAATAGATGGACCGCTCTTAAAGATATTGAGATGATTATGAAAAGTGGGTCCGTAACGAATTGCAAAAATTCGTTACAAGCTTTGAGTCACTATCCACATGAAAATGCAGAAAATGTATCAAAAAACTGGTCCTGGGCAACAAGATTACCCTTCACTGGGTGCCAGGTTATGAGTGAATTGAGGGTAATGAAATAACTGACCAACTAGCTAGATCTAGCTCAAGAGCGCCCCCAACTAGACCTGAGCCATTCTGTGGGCACTGTCTGCAAAATCTTAGGGACCCGAGGCAATGTAAAGTAAAAATAATAGCACCACGCCAATTTTCTTCAGGCGCAATGGACGGGTTGATGCATGTTGCTCAGAGCAAATGTAGGCGAGGGATGAAACAAGTTTAATTATGAAATAGGGTAAAACAAAGGTAATTTAATAGAATTTTTGAAAAAAATTATTACATTTTAAAAAGAACTGTTAAGTATTGCAGTCCAGCGGTCTTGCTACGCTACTGAACGGTAATCCTGTTTGGGATGTGGAATAATGAAAGCAATGATTTTAAAATAGGGGGAAAAAATGGGGGAAAATATAGAAATTTAAGGAATGGTAAAAAGGGCCAAAGGTCTATGTGTGTCAAAGGGCGGAATTTCGAAAACTTCTTCATTTGCACGTATTAGGTAAATATACCCGTTAAGACACCATCACTGGTCCTTCCATCTTTACCGTGGTCTTCCGACAATACGCCGTCCTATTGGTTTGTACAGGTATAACTGCTTTGGAAGTCGGCAATTGTTATACCCCGCACATTCCAGATACTTATATTTGGGCACTCCGATATACGATATATCGTTTATTCCGTATTCGTTTGCGTTTGGTCGTCATCGAAGCATCCAATCCAGTATTCGAGACTGATTGTTGGTGATTGAAACTCAGTTTTCTCCCTGTGCAGGTGATTGGCTTGTAGCGGGTAGGTTGGTGATAGGGCTGCCATCTCCGAGCTACCAACCTAGCTCTCTGTCTATTATTATCCAGACAGATGGACTTTATCGTTCAACTTCGAAAACTTGCATCACTAGGAAAATCAACCGCATGGTCCTGACCAACAATTAGGATTTCTAATGCATTACAGATTTTGGGAGTTAATTGCCGTCTGACTCCCCTGCTCCTATACGCCTGATTTTGTAAGCTAGCGGTCTAATTTGTACTACCCCTCCCCGGCCTGCTCAAACAAAGGTATTTTTATTTATTTATACAATTCAAAACATCGTCAAAGCAAAATGTGAAGAATTGGGCGTGAAACCGGGTTCTGGGGGTATGGAATACTCTCCACTTTAAGAAAATAACAATAAGACTTTTCAAAATTTCTAAAGACGCAAATTTAATTCTCGAGAATACATAATTTTCTTACCTACGAATGGTGGATGTTCCATAGCACCCAGTTTTTCGGTTTACTTATAATTATAAAGGTACAGGTCAGGGGAAGGCTTTTTCAGGAACATAAACTACATAATACCACAGATTATAGGTATTGTGATGATAAAAGCGAATAAGAGATTCGGGATTAAACATTATTGCCAAAAAAGGTGTGCAAGCCAACACTTAAAGTTGCGAGAATAAATCTTGTTTACATTTAAAGCCAACTTGTTACCATTATTATATTACACGAACACTATATTTTTGTTTCTATTAAGTGATTTGTGCGGTTGTTTTGTTGAAAGTTTGATAAATCTGCAAAGTAAAAATAATTAGTGCAAAAAATTCAAAGTTTCCGATCCAGGGAGCTTTTTCGAGCGATTAAATAGAGCTTTTCATAGTTCGGGATATCCGAATTTCTAGTAAAAAGGTGGAGATAGAGAAAATTTCCAAGAGTGACGCCATCGATGCACGTGTAAGAAAATTGCACAAATTTGCGTATATTTGATGTAAATTTTGGTCATCATCCGGTATCGAATCTCGGCAGGGACGTGCACAGCCAATTTCTTTAGGGGGGGGGGAATTTTGCGAACTTAAGTAATTCAAAAATGCCAACTCTTTCTAATTGTCTATTTTTCCTATTATAGGTTTAGCGACTTTTGCCAACTTGACCAAATTATGATTGATTTGGCCAAATTTTGAGTGATTTTGCCAACTTCTTTCCAATTACCTAAACTATTGGGGGGAGGCTCCCCCAGTAAGCACGTCCCTGAATCTCGTTTATATTGTTGTTTTAAGACCTAAAATAGCGAAAGTCATAAAAGAGGAACACAAAAAGTTGAGGTTATATACCAAAAGCAATCTGTTGAATCCAGATGTTCGATTGCACTAATTCACACAAGAAGCACTTATTTTATTCGTGGACAACTACGATTCCACGGATTCACTAGAATTTGATGAAATTTAAAGAAGACAAGAACGTAACCACCACGAAGGTTTTAAATCAGGCCTGCAGATGTGATCCTACCGTGTCGACTTCCGAAGGCGGAACTAGCAACACAGCGGTTCCCAAACAAAGAACTTTTTGATTCGTCAAAACATTTATTATTAAATTGTTACCTTTATACAATTATTGATTGTGCCACACAAATTATCATTGATTTTATCAGATCGCCATTTAGCAAAATTGATGCTAAATGTAATGGTGGTTTGATACAAGCACACAAACCAACACATACGACTATAGGACTATTTGTAGTCCAAACAACATGATTGAATCTTTATATTTTGTGTTCAAATCTATTAAATAGTATAAAATATCCCGAGTCTCCCTAATTGAATTTTATTAGAATCTAGTCTTCCCTGTAGAATAAGTAGTTTCAAATTTGCTCTAACGACAAAAAAGCGGTCGAAACTTGACCTTTGAATGCTCGAAACATCACAACTACTTCAGTTTCCAACTGAGGGACTATGCAGTTGGTTTCAGAACACAACATAATACAGATAGACATCCGAAAAGTAAACAAGGCATCCAAACTACTAACGACTTCTTCTTACCCCAATCAAATCGAAAACTAACAACGAGGCAAGTGAGATCTTAACCTCCAAAATTTACAATCTTGTCTTATTTTAAATGTTTCACTATTATCCAAATATAACGACTCAATTAAGCCGATCATTCGTCCAAATAATACCTAATGATTGTATAATTTTCCAAAAACCACAAAAATTTCGCTATATAATTAATCAAAACTGCTGAGGTCACGCTACCAAAAATTTCCAAAATATCGCTTAGAAAATATCCAGAACACTTCCCGTATCCAGGAAATACGCAAAATAATACTCAAATACTCCTGGAATCAATCTCGATTCCAGAAACACAAAATTCGCAATTAAATCTCGGACGAAAAGGATTTCGCCTGATTTCCAAACTATGACCGCCGGAAGACCTCTAATCTTCCTACCATTCGTCGCACATCCAAGTTTCTAAACCCTCTTATCTGGCGCAGTAAATTTTAAATTCTCACGAATCACTTTTATTAATTATTTAATGTCAGATAGCACACCAGCGTCTCCAGTAGTCCATTTTCACAATTTTTAACAGGCCTGCATTTCTTATTGTCAACTCCCACACTTCTGATCCTTACGTGCATTATGTTCTTTACTATAGCTGAATAGATCATGGTTTTGGTTTTTCTCGTGACGTGTTTATTCCACAGAACGGAGTTGAGCTGGCGTACGGATCGTTTTCCTTGTATAATTTTGTTACTGACATCTGCTTCGCTACTTCCGCTGTTTGATAGAGTTACCCCCAGGTACTTGAAACTTGCGTATCCTCGAATCTCTTCTGGTCCAAATATCAGGCCCTGCTTAGGTTCTCCAATTGTTAGGTGCTCAGTTTTGGTGAAATTTATTTCAAGGTCCCACTTTTCATACTCTTCCTTTTTAGTTTTCTTACCATGTAATTGGCGTCCTGTTCGTCTTCTGCAACGACTACTTGATCGTCGGCAAACAGTAAAGTATAGAGGGTTTAGTTCCCTATCGGCGTTCCTATTCTGTGCATTGTCTGTTTGCGTTTGCGCAGTCGTTCATTATTTAATCCATCCGCTTTCCGAGGCTTGGTTGAAGAATTTTTAGCAATACATATTGCTCTTTACGGGAAAGAGGTGCTGGCCCATTGCCCAACCCGAAGGAGTTGCAACCATTTCCACTCTCGTTAGCCCTGAGGTCCCACCATCCACCGGGTTTGGTTACCCGATCTCTGCTTGGATTACTCAGGTTACCAGGGTTCACCAGTATTGGAGGTGAAAGTTGGAATTAAGTAGGAGAGGCTATGCCGTTCTAAGGACTGTGTATTTTAGATTAGATTAACAACTCGTGTATTTATAGTAATATTTACAAAAATTTTGTGCTACTGCACTAAGTACATTAACACAAAATTAGTTGAATTGGTTGGTTTCGCTGCACCTGCGGTAGCAAATCAGCAACGTCGGATGGTGTTGGAATTAGTTGGAGTCGGCCCCGTTGAAAGTTGTTCCTGGAAAACGAGTACAAAAACCAGGCGAATGGTAATTAGGTGTGTGTGGTTAGTGTTAGTAGTTTATAACATGATTTGATGA
This sequence comes from Rhagonycha lutea, assembly GCA_958510855.1. Classification (NCBI taxonomy): domain Eukaryota; kingdom Metazoa; phylum Arthropoda; class Insecta; order Coleoptera; family Cantharidae; genus Rhagonycha; species Rhagonycha lutea. Next base: position 32,880,822 of record OY294041.1, read on the forward strand.
AGTAGTTTATGTTTTATTCGCCTGAAGGGCATATTATTGGCATGAATTGTGTTGATGTGGGCTGTAGATTGGTTCCGCTTGACCGTGTTTTCGAAAAATTTGACTGCGGCGTGATGAATTAATGTGGGAATTCTTGGTATGTTTGCAATTTCGTGTAGATCGTAAATTTCTGTGTATTGGCATTCCGGTGATCAACCGGAGACACTTGTTTTGAGCACGTTGAAGGATTTTTACATTGGTACAAGCGCATTTGCTCCAAACCGGGGATGCATAAAGCAGAATGTGGAGTATCATGGTTTTGTAGAGCTGAAGGCGGATTTTTGGATATAGTTTATTGCGGGATGTGAGGAGTGGGTAAAGGGCGTGCATGGCTCGAGCGGCTTTCCCTGCAGTTTCAATGATATGATCTTTAAAAGTTAGTCTTTTGTCGAGGGTTACCCCCAAGTATTTGGTTTTCGTTGTCGGGTTAACCTCCACACCATTTAGTCGTAGTTTTGTGGTTAAATTGTCGAGTTTGTGTGAAAAAGTCGTTAGGGTCATCTTTGTAGGGTTAACCTTAAGTGGCCAGTCGTCATAGTAGTCAAGTAGCGATTCTGCATGAGTTTGTATTTTGTCGATGGTTTGGTTTTTGGTCTTTTCTGTGGCGGAGATGCCGGTGTCGTTGGCGTAAAGTGAAATGATGGTGTCGTCGTCTTTTGGAATGTCGTTTATGTAAAAATTAAACAGGATGGGAGAAAGGATGGAGCCTTGTGGGACTCCTGCTGGAATGGGTTGCGGGGTTGATAAGGACGCGTTGATTTTAACTTGAAATGTTCTGTTTTTGAGGAAACTGATAAGAAAGGTGGATGGGGAATTTTAGTACGAAAAGTTTGTGGATAAGGTCATCGTGCCAAACGGTATCGAAGGCCTTCCCGATATCTAGAAGGACGGTGGATGTGGATTTATTTTTATTGTAATTTATGGTGATGTGGTCAACTAGGACAGCTAATTGGAGGGTGGTGGAATGGTTGGCACGAAATCCAAACTGTTCTTTTATGAGAATGTTATTTTGGACTTCGTGGGCGAGGATTCGGTTTAAGAGGATTTTTTCGAGGATTTTCGACATAGTGGGTAGGAAACTGATGGGACGGTAACTGGATGGTAGGTGCTTCGGCTTGCCTGGTTTTAGAATGGGAATGACTATGGCGGTTTTCCAGGCTCGGGGAAAGTATTGGTTTTTTAAACAGGAATTTAGGATATAAAAAATTTGTACTAGGAGCTTTTTTGGGAGCTTTTTTAGGATTTGCGGGGTGATGTTGTCGCGATCTGGTGCGCGGTTATTGAATTTCTTGATAATTTGTTTTATTTCAGTGGGGGAGGTTAAAAAGGATGCTGTAGTGGGTGACTCGGTGCTTTGTATTTCACCAATCGAATTTTTAACAATGTTGTCGATGTCAGGATTGATGGTATGGTTAGTGAGGTTGTGGTGGTCGAGGTATTCTTGGGCTATTGCGTCTGTCTTGTCTTGGTCAAAAATATTGCGCTTCACTATCCCTTTGAACCAATTTTTCTTTTTCGAAGTTTAACTTACAAATAATAGTATTGTCGTGATATTATTTAACTAAATTGAAATCCAGTTTGGCATTATTAATTATTACTTATAAATTAGCAGAAATTTTGCTTATCGAAACAAGGTCGAGCACAATGCTATAAATAAGAGTCGAATCATGTTACCGTTGACACACAAAAACACACTTATTTTTAATGTTGGTAAAATCCAGTGATTTGTGACGTGCACAGCGAAATTTATCTACAAAGAAACAAAGTTAGTTGTTTACATTTGAATTTTAACCGCGAAAACTTACCTATTTTGATATCCAGAAAGGCTTAGATTTTCGTTTGATCTGTTGGTAATTTGAAGTTTTCAAACATGCAATGTAGCAATAATTGGCATAGGGGACTTGATGGCGAGCGGTGTAGCCAGCCAGGCGTGATTTCGCTAAGGTCCACTTGAGTGACCGAATTTTGAGGTTTTTTTTTTGGAAAATCCGGGTGATTTCCACTCGGAGCATAAGTGCGTATTGTCATCTGAACTGGGCGATCAATTGTGATAAATTTGAAGGTAGGATCCTCAAATTATAATAATTTTTGTAAAAGTGCGACTGCAACATTTGGAATTGCACATGTGAGGAAAATTCTCAATAGGACCGCCATTGTCGAGTGATTTGTGTAATTAAGAAAATTACGCGCCTACAAATCAGATGATTAGAGGAGAGAATGCAAATTGTTTGAAATTTAAATTGGATAATTTTTGCTTACCTGAAGTTGAGGTTAGGTATAGTCAGTATAGGTATAGTTAGGATCTTCAGAATGTTGCCAATAAATTTAATGAAACGGTTGCCGATCGTCCTTATCTGGATGTTGAAAGAAGAATCTGTGGAAGTCTGATGCAAAGATTCGTTTTTATGGAAATCACAGCTGGACTGGTAAATAACAAGTTGCACATCAGCAGGTGTCATATGCAGGAGGTCAGCGGTTCCCAACAAGTGGATCATAAGTGCCATCATATTGGTAATTAAAAACTTTGATTTTTGTACACCATTTATTGTTGTTAAAATTTAATTTATGTCATACGAATACACTAAATAGAGACCTGGAATATTTTGAGGTTTCTTTTCACAAATTTAAATGCGGATGCGAAGGGACTCTATTTCCACAATTTTACACCAGACGACTAGAACGAATTTGTTCGTCAATAACAAAGGCTCGACCTGTATTTTTGTTTACTTTGAATTCAAAATTTTTTATGAAAATTAAACTATTCATTTTTGCGAGGCTGGTTTTGATTTATTTTTTTATGAAGCGAACCACACCCGATTTTACTAATTTTTATATTGTCAATCAGGACAATAGCTTTGAGTCAGGTATTTCATTTAATTTTGTCCTTAAGAGGAGAATCTTTTTGAGCGAATTTAGTGCGGTACTGAAGCAGCACAACTTTATTTTATTTAACGACCCAAACGAGAAGGAAAGTGAATTCAGCCCTGAGAGTTGTCTTTCAATAATAAGTGTGAACCGACGTATAGCAAGCCACGGTACAATAGTGTGGCGATTTTTTCCCAAAAATAATAAAATTGTTTATTAAAGTTCAAGGGTCGGGAAAATTATTTTATACATCGTAGATACACTGAATTGAAGACATATCACTGCTTTCCTCCCCCAATTCAAATTAAAAATAAAATTGTGTCAAGCGTTTATTCGCAGAGTAATTAGCGAACTTAATTCCAATTTTGTATTTGAAATTGATGTGTACCGTTGGAACATTAATGAGTTTCAAAATTTTTCGTTTACCCAAAAATGCCCAATCGCATTGAGAATTAAGAGGAATTTTATTGGGAATTTTTTTTAATGATATATTAAATTCTAAAGTGAAAGGTTTATCTTTGTACACTTGTCCACATATTTCCAAGAACACAGAAATATTGATCAAAAACCAAAGCTTCCAAATTATTCTTTGGAGCCATCGTATTTCATCAATATGAAATATGAAATCAGTATTTCATTGTATATTTTACCGTACTAATATCTATAATTGTATAAATAAATTATAAATAATTACTTACTTATCTATAATTACACAGATAAAATGTGTAGATTATATTATTTGAGAATAACTATTTTGTTCTTTGTTAACTATTTGAATTGCGACTAGGTATTTTTTTTTTTGTAAAATGGTAAATGATAAATTGGTAAAATGGGGTAAAACCGGGGTAAAACGGATCAAATTGGGTGAAAGGGAACAATGTTAAAATTGAAAAATCCTCTGCTCTGAAAATCGATAACATTTTTGCACCTTCATCAAATAATAAAACTAGGTATAAGAAGATCCTGATTTTATTAGAATTTCTATAAAGTTTAACTACATAAAAAGGGGAGCATAAAATTGTTAACTGGAGACCCCAAAAAAGGTGGATCCGTCTCAGGCTTCAAATTATAGGTATAAAATTATCGATAGGATATAACTCGATCGCAAGAATGACCTCTTTTCTTCCCCTCTTACGTTTCACGTCCCAAAGACACCCTCATTCAAACGTTTTGGTCGTCAAAAATTAAAAATAGCTAATAATAATGTGTGAAATAATTCAAGAGTCATTATTAGATTAGATAATTTGGTGGACCTTCATATTCCCACTATCGAGTACTCCAGCTGTATAAAAGTTCTAAGGTTAAACCATGATTTGTAAACCAGTCGTTGTAAATAATCGTATAGAGAAGTTCGGTTAATTTAAACACCAAAAATGCGTTACGCTCTTCTTCTCTCAGTTATTTATATTACTATTACATGCATCAACAGTGCAAAAATTTTGGGCGTTTTCCATATGCCCTCTTTCAGTCATTACCAATTAGGCGATACACTTCTAAAAGAACTTGCCGCACAAGGGCACGAAGTTACAGTAATTACACCCTATGCAGACAAAACTCCAATTAAAAATGTTAGGCAAATATTACTAAAAGGAGTACTTGATAATTCGGATGGTATGTCACAATAACATGAGATATAAATTATATAATTAATCAACTAATTCAAATTACTAATTGATTTATCTTTTTAGATATGAAAGGCAATTTATTTGATTATCAAAATATACCTGCTATTGGAAGTATTATTTGGTTAGATTTGTTAGGATTAGATCTAGCAAAAGACACTTTGGATCATCCAAGTGTTCAAGAGTTCTTAAAACAGGACGAAAAATTCGATGTGGTAATAATGGAACAATTTATTAACGAAGCATTTAAAGGCTTTTGCTATCGATATAATGCTCCTTGTATTATGTTATCCACTTTTGGGGCATCCAGATGGTCAGTTCTACAAATGGGCAATCCAATTTCTCCTTCCTACATACCCGATATGAGCGTTACCTACAGTTCCCAAATGAATTTCTTCCAAAGAGCCTACAATTATTTTATTCATTTATTTGCAGTATCGTTTTTCAATTTATATACTCTTAAAAAGCACGACCAGTTGCTCCAAAAATATTTTCCCGGAGCTCCTCCCATGGAGGAACTTTATTACAACACTTCGTTAATGCTAATGAATTCGCATGTAAGTACGAATCTCCCCGTACCATTGGTTCCCAATATAATAGAAATTGGGGGTTATCACATTAAACCATCCAAACCATTACCGAAAGACTTCAAAGATTACCTAGACAATGCGAAAGAAGGTGTAATTTTATTTAGTATGGGTTCAAACTTAAAAAGCAAGGACATTCCAGTCGCAAAACGTGATGCTATTTTAAAATCGTTTGCAAAAGTTAAAGAACAAGTCTTGTGGAAATTTGAAGACGAGAATCTTCCCAATCAACCATCCAACCTTAAAATTAGTAAATGGTTACCCCAACAAGACATATTAGGTAAGTTACTTTTACTAAATATTATAAAAACTAAACAAAATTCGAACGTTTTTAGCTCATCCTAATGTCAAATTGTTTATTACGCATGGAGGTTTGTTAAGCGGTCTTGAAACTATTTATCACGGCGTTCCTATTATTGGAATTCCAATTTTTGGAGATCAACAAATAAATGTTGCGAATGCACAAATAGCAGGTTATGCCCTTAAAGTTCCCTATGAAACCCTCTGCGAAGAAAGTCTGAGTGAAGCTTTAACAGAAATTTTATCTAATCCAAAGTGAGTACATATTTTAGAAATTGCTTTCCCAAAATGTTAACTGAAATAATTTTTTAGGTATGCGGAAAATGCTAAAACCAGATCAAAAATTATGAACGACGTTCCAATGAAACCATTAGATAAAGCAGTATTCTGGGTGGAATACGTCATCAGGCATAAAGGCGCTCCTCACTTGAGAACGGCGGCGTTAAGCTTAAATTGGTATCAATACTTATTGTTGGATGTTGCTGCATTTTATGTGGGAGCAGCTTTGTTGGGTTCTTATCTATTTTGTAAAATTGTAAAATGGTTCTTCTGCAAGAAATGCAAAAAACAAGTACCTGCAGCTAAAAAGAAAAACTGATTTGTTAAAATAATCATTATTATAGCCTTTTTATATATCAATTGTTAATAAATGAGTTGTTACATTTTTTTCGCATTCCTTTCTCTGGAAGAAAAGTTAGCACTGGATTATAATTTGATGTTTTGAAGTCCATTATAAGCGAACGTTACTGAATTTTGTCAAATATGAGTTTACTACTTCTAGGCTTCTGGGCTATTAGTAGAATACTTCTCAGATAAAAATCATTCATGTCACAATTATCGTTCTTTTTCGATAGTTTTATGGTATACGTATATTAAAATGCTTTCTGGTAGACAAATAAATTTCATGCTAGCTCAATCGTAAAATTTATATGCATGAGACTCTTTCACAAAGTGAATTGTGTTAATTTTCCGAAAAATAAGGTTAACTTTATTAAATAGTTCCTGTACTTAAAGGTCAATTCTAGTACAATAATTGAATGTAATGATTCTAAGGAACACATATAATTGTTTAAAATTCAATTCAAAAGTGTCTTAACTGTTGAACTGTTGAAGAGAACAAAAGTTCTGCAATTGTTCTTAGATTATTCTTATAAACCTCAGCTTTAACATGCCCCACAAAGAAATAGTCCAACGGTGCTAAATCACAAGATGTTGGTCTTGGTTGGAAAATTTGGTGTTTAAAGCTGTGTGACATGATGCGTCGTCTTGTTGACGTTTACAAACAACTAGGAACAACAAAAAACTAGGAACATGCCTAAGGATACATAATTATGCAAACTGAAATACTTACATTAGCAATATGTGTGAATTTAAAGAACTCAAAAGCCAAAATAGCTTTGAGTCTCTATCCATATGAAAATGCAGACAATCTCTCAAAAAACTGGCCCTGGGCAACAAGATTGCCCTTCACTGGGTGCCAGGTCATGAGGGAATTGAGGGTAATAAAATAACTGGCCAACTAGCTAGATCAGGCTCAAGAATGCTCCCAACAGGACCCGAGCCATTCTGTGGGATATCCCAATGGCGCAACTACTAGTGTGCGAGGTGTGCAGATGAACATGGTCCTTAAAAATCTTAGGGGCCCAAGGCAAGACAAAGTAAAGTAAAAAATAATGGCACCACGCCAACCTTCTTCAGGCGCTATGGACCGGTCGATGTATGTTGCTCAAATTTGCATTGAATGGATGAATGTAATAGTTATCGGTTTTTTTAGTATCGTTGTATTAGTTAACCAAAAGCATTAGCAGTTTTTGTAACATGAAATTTGGAAATTTGTCAAAAACGTGGCCTACAGAAACTTTTTAGGTAAAATACTTTTTAAACCAAGCAGTGGACCAGATTGCGTGTTCACAAATTCACCGAAAAGCACAAATTCATCCGTGGATGACAAACACCACGATTTCGCTAAAAATTGGAGGAGTTTGCACAACATTTACGATCACTAATTGCGAGCAGATTTCCGGCAGACAGGAGCCATGGACACGTGAGGGTGGCATACGTTTCAACCTTTCAACTACCGTTCCGTTGCTTGAGGGAGTAGCTAACTCACCGGCGGTATCCAAAAAGTGGGTTCATTATTTTGAAAACTGTATTTTTACATCATTATTGTATAAATTTTAAATTTTATTACCCTATACATAATTCAATCAGACGTCCTTTCAGGAAAATTGAATTTAAATATGGTGGATGTCTGAATTGAATACACAATGTTACACTAATTGCAAATTTGGACCAATTGTGGTCAAAAATCAACAGATCAAATTTTATTGCTTTTCTTTGGATCAATAAATTACATACATGAAACTCTTTTAAGCCTCCTATTATTGAATTTGGAATCCAGTCTTCTCTCTGTTATAAGTGGCCTCAAATGTGTGAATCGACAACAAAGCTTTCCGTGGTCTTTAGTGTGAATATTCAGGACGAAACGACTAACTTAGTTTTCCGACCTGGGGAACAGTGGCGTAAATTCTGGGGGGGGGGGCAGAGAGAATAATGGCCCCAGTCCCAATACTTTGGACATCCCTTTAACTGCATTATATTGCGACCAATAATTTTGTATTTTGTTATTTTTAAATCGCACACCTCTCAATCGAAGGCCCGTCGAACCTCTTATTCCATAGCCCAAAATTTGAAGTTACGCCACTGGAATACCCAAACACACAGAAGGCTGAAAATACAGAAGTTGGGAGCTGAGAACAAGAAAACTCTCTGGTATAATACACAAGGCCAAAGACAGGCGAAGAATAGTATATTTACTTTTTCTACGACCAACCCTAGATTTTCTAGGGCGAGACTTGACCCAGATTGACAGAAGAGACAACTGGGGGGAATCAGCGATGAATCGCAGCAATATAAAGGCATTATTACGGAGACTAAAGCTCTAAAAGAGCTATTTGGCCATCGGAAGGAAGTAAGTAAGTAACCCTAGATTTTCTACCCCAACCCTTAAAATGCACTTTTAGGACTCAATTTATCTGAAATTTTGACCTGTGTCAAGCTAGCACTACAGTGTGAATATTTGTGTTTCTGTCATTTATTTCCAGGACGTTACAAAAATTTAAATAATTGCTAGCATTACAAAATCTTTCAACACTTTTTTATATAAACACGCTAAAGGAAGTTGATTTATTTATTGGAAAACCATGTTATTCGAAAATTAGAACATGGGAATCTCCCCCCCCCCTCCAACCGTAGTTTTCAAATTACGCGATGTTCAAATAAGTAAATCAAGTTCTTTTAGCGTTTTTACATAAAAAAAAGTTGAAAGATTTTGCAATGCTATTATTTGATGACTAAAACATAAATATTCACACTGTATAGGGGGGTAGCACTGGACATTGCTATTAATAAGAGCTTGTTACATTTAAAAAAAATTACTTTGCATATATAATAAGTTGTGGATGAACTAATGTCCTTCCTGAATCCTGATACTGACTCGGCTTCAGTTTTCAAACCATCTAGTTTCACCCAGGTTTCTCTATTTCTGAAGGAAATTTCATAGTATTGGCCTGACTTTCAGGTTGTGGAGGTTCAAAGTGGACCACCCCTTTCAATTTAAAATTTGTTAAAAATGGTAAATTTATATTTTCAGGAATACTGCAAAGGGAGGAATACTCCACCCTGGGAGGCCGATTATAATCTTTGGAATTAAAAATTTCAAGAACCACAATATCTGCAGTCTTTGATATTGTGACATTTTGAAAGCCTGAATAGTTTGGTTGTGCGCATGGGCGGTGCCTTACGCCGTGCGTAAACTTCGTGTGATATTGTTGATTTATGGTAGTGGTCGTAGAAAAATATTGTATTTATTTATTATCTTGTTCTTGAGTTAATAACTTAACAATAATTAAAAAAAAACTTTAATTTATAGTAATTTAAATAAAATTAAATAAATTTAAATTTATTACACGTTCGTTGAATGTTCAATGACAAAATTCATAATCTTGTGTAACTTATTGTTATCAATATCGCGTAGATGCGATATAGAAAAATGCTCAAGTCATTGCTTTTGAAGTAATTAGCAATAATAGCATTATCAAGCTCGAACCAAGCTAAATAAAACAGGGTTATTGGTTCAAACTAGTTACTTTTGAATATTGCAAAAAAATATATTATGTGAAGTGGCTGTATTATTTAAACATTTTTTTGTGAGCAAAATTCAAGGATTTGTAGTAACTAGAATATAATATCGATCCCTGTTTATATAGGGTGTTTTTTTAGCTGCATGAGAACTTTCAATAGGGATAACAATTGAATCAAGATTGCTATGGAAACAGTTTTTTGACATTTGTGTATAGCAAAGTTTGGCATTTGATAATGCATAGATTGACCATTGAACAACGCTACCAAATTGGGCTCACAACCAATTGGAAGTGGATCCATTTTTTTACCGTAAAATTTTGTTCAGTGACGAGGCACATTTCTGGTTAAATGGGTATGTGAACAAACAAAATTGCCGTATATGGAGTGAGACCAATCCGGGACATTATCTTGAGACTCCATTGCATCCATTAAAATTGACTGTTTGGTGTGGAATACACGCCAACGGCATCATAGGTCCATATGTCTTTCGAAATGAGGAAGGAGCTACCGTTACGGTGAATGGTGTGAGATATCGACACATGCTCAATACATTTTTGTTTCCAAAACTTCAAGAGCTAAACATTGACAACTTATGGTTCTAACAGGATGGTGCTACGTGCCACACAGCCAACGAAACTATCAATTTATTGAAAGGACAATTTGGTAACAACATTATTTCAAAACGTGGTCCTATCAATTGGCCTCCAAGATCGTGTGATTTGACACCTCCAGATTATTTTCTGTGGGGGTATGTTAAATCCATGGTTTATGCTAACAAACCAACAACTCTAGAAGCATTGGAGGCTAATATTCAGCAAGCCATTTATGAAATAAAGTCAGAAATATTGGAAAAAGTGGTCAAAAATTGGACTGAACGGATGCGCTTCGTAACCATTAGTCGTGGTGGTCACATGCCGGAAGTCATGTTCAAATCATAAATGCCTTTAACTGTACTTTCATAAAAAAATTATAACCAAAACATTCCGTCAGGTTTTAATGTTTTATTTCATTTTGAAGTTCTCATGCAGCTAAAAAAACACCCTATACTATCAACACGGGGCTAAAGGAAACTTGTCTTAAAAAAAGATCTGCAAGATCGCTTATTTCACATTTTCAGCTGCATAAATTCATTTTTAAATGGTAAAATGTTCGCCATCATTTTTAGCTTTTTTTGAAAAGGTACTATTCTCTCGAAAACATTTGTGTAGAAATGGAAAGAGTTGACAAATCAATTTTTTTACAACGAAGTTGAAAGAAAGAAAAAAAACATTTAGATCTAACCTCGTATGCGTTATATAATAATTTAGTCATACAATTAATAATGCTTTTTATAATAAATTATTATTACTACTACTATATAATTTTCTATACTACTACGAGCAGTATAATATAGTAAATAAATTATATAACCTCCTTTTAGACTATGAACGGCTTTTATTTCCAAATTAAAGTTATCACTAATAGCTAAGATATGAATATTAAGAATGATTTATAAAGTTGGTAATCAAAAGATAAATAATAAAACCTTGAATGATGGTTTAAATTTCTTGATATGTTTTTCTTAGTCATTGTTGTGGATATTTCATTTGAATGAGTGATACCATTACGTTTAAAAGCATTCGCGCATATTATTAATTTTTTATGTTGTAATTTAGATCATTGAAAATTGTATCTATATAGCAGTGAAAGTGTGAAATTAATGAATCGCAATTAAAAATTCTAATTGTTTAATTAAACAAAACTATGAAAGTAACATTAATATTATTCACCCTAACTTCGCTATTTTCTATCGTACAATGTGCAAAAATTTTGGTAATTTTTCACATGGCATCCTACAGTCATTATCAATTAGGTAATGTTTTGGCCAAAGGTTTAGCGAACAAAGGTCACGAAGTTACCATCATTGCACCTTTCAAAGAAAAAAATCCTCCTAAAAATTTCAAAGAGATTTTCTTAAATGGAGAATTCGAACGAATGGAAGGTAAGAAAACAATTTCAACTAACTAATTTAATTTAAATGTTAGAGTTTAAAAAAAACATGGACTTGTTTAATTCGGAAAACGTGCCAACCATAGGAAGATTATTTGGAATGAATTTGGCAGCAGTAAACTTTACGGAATCCACACTGCGCCATCCTAACGTCCAAACTTTATTAAACTCTGACGAAAAATTTGATCTGGTAATATTGGAACAATTTTTGAACGAAGCGTTTAATGGGTTTTGCCATTTGTACCAAGCTCCTTGCATCTTCATAAGCACAATGGGATCGCACGTTTGGACTAACCCAAAAATGGGAAATCCTGGACCACCGTCTTATGTAAACGACATATTTTTGCCATACACAGAACAATTAAACTTTTGGCAACGAGTTCATACCACATTTGTTTATTTATTAACTGAACTATACCAAAACACTTTTGGGTTATACACTCAAAATCAAATTTTACAAAAATATTTTCCCGGTTCTCCCCATGTAACCGAATTCTATTATAACGCTTCTTTGATGCTGCTCAATTCACATCCCAGTATAAATCCAGCAGTTCCACTTGTACCGAACGTTATTAACATCGGGGGATTTCATGTGAATCCCCCCAAAAAACTTCCAGAAGATTTACAAAAACTTTTGGATAAATCGAAAGAAGGAGTGATTCTGTTTAGTATGGGTTCGAATATAAAAAGCAACACTATGCCAGATGAAAAACGAGACGCAATTTTGAAAGCGTTTTCAAAATTGAAACAACAGGTTTTGTGGAAATGGGAAGACGATAATTTGCCAGGACAACCTGATAATGTAAAACTGATGAAATGGCTTCCGCAACAAGATGTTTTAGGTATGGGGAAACTTTTAGATGGAGTTCTTTTTAGTGTGAAATTTTACAGCACATCCGAACGTCAAACTTTTTGTCACCCATGGAGGATTATTGAGCACAATTGAGACAGTTTATTTTGGGGTTCCGGTAATAGGAATTCCGATATTTGCGGATCAGTATATGAATATGGCTAACGCAGTAGAAAGTGGTTATGCTATCAGTGTTCCATTTCTGTCTGTAACTGAAGAAACGTTAACCAAAGCGTTAGTAGAAATTCTATCAAATCCAAAGTAGGTTTTTGTTTTTCCGAATCTAGATTGGGTTTTATAGGTTTCATTTTAGATATGCGGATAATGCGAAAACAAGGTCTGCAATTCTGCATGATGAACCGATGAAACCATTAGAGAAAGCTATTTTTTGGGTGGAATACGTCATAAGGCACAGGGGCGCCGCTCACTTAAAAACAGCTGCTTTGAATTTAACTTGGTATCAGTATTTGCTATTAGACGTGATTTTTTGTGTTGTAATTTCAGTGTACGTTTTTTTGTATGTAAGTTCCAAAATTTTAACAAAATTGTTCTGTAAGAAAAAATGTAAGACTCGAATCTCACAAGATAAAAAAATGAATTAATTTTGATTCTACCATGAGAAACTTATAAGTTATAACAATAGACTTTATAGGTTATTTGTTAGTATATTACAAGTTGTGAAATTTTTAAGCAAAACTTTTATTTTACTATCCTCAAGACCACCCCCCATATTATATCCTTATATGCAATTTTCAAATTCTTATCCAAAATTGTATTTTACCCTAAAAACCAACTCTTGTGAAAATTTTCTGATTGACTTTCCGATAAACTTCAAATTACGTAATCCGATTTTATCCACTTGCAACTGTATCATTTTTAATTATTTAAAAAATTATGTACTATATCGCCTTTGTAGATTAGATACCAATAATTTTATATTAATATAGTATTATGCCGATAATATAACAAATTGCTCCGATTATTACTTTTAGTTGGTAAATTGTTTCCATAACAGAAAAACCATGAAATTATCAGTGTTCTTACTTCTATCTATCATATTTTCAATAACGGAATGTGCAAAAATTTTGAGTATTGTTCACATGCCATCTTACAGCCATTATCAACTAGGAATTGTTTTGGCAAAAGGTCTAGCTAATGAAGGACACGAAGTAACCATCATTTCACCATACACTGAAAAACATCCCATTAAAAATGTTAAAGAAGTTTTTTTGTCTGGCGCAGTGGAGAAATCAGATGGTAAGACTTTTTTCTATTTAAATTAACACCTTTTGAAAGATTTTCATTTTTAGAAATGAAGAAAAGTTTGAACTTCTTTAACAGTAATTTAATATTTTCACTATCGTTAGTAAGATTATTTATGATGACATTTATGGGATCAACTTTTGTTGAATCTACAATAAATCATCCAAATGTGCAAGCATTGTTAAATTCAGATGAGAAGTTCGACTTGGTGATTATGGAACAATTTAACAATGAAGCATTTAATGGGTTTTGTTACTTTTATAATACTCCTTGTGTTTTTGTAAGTGCAATGGGAGCTCATATATGGACAAACTCTAAAATGGGCAATCCTGGACCACCGTCTTATGTCAACGATGTTTTTTTACCATACTCAATCAATATGAATTTCTTAAGACGAGCTCACACATCGCTTACATACTTTCTATCTGAGATTACCCAAAACACGTTGAATCTTTACATCCAGAACCGATTGTTACAAAAATATTTTCCCGGCTCTCCTCACGTATCAGTATTGCACCACAATGCATCATTAATGTTACTCAATTCACATCCCAGTTCAAACCCAGCGGTTCCACTGCTACCAAACATGATTAGCATCGGAGGTTACCATGTAGTTCCGCAAAAAAAATTACCCGAAGATCTACAAGAATTTTTGGATAAATCAAAAGATGGTGTGATCCTGTTCAGTATGGGATCGAATCTAAAATCAGCAGACCTACCGGTGGAAAAACGTGACGCAATTTTAAAAGCATTTTCGAAATTAAAACATCAAGTTTTATGGAAATGGGAAGTTGACAGCTTACCCGGTCAGTCTAAAAATGTAAAGCTTCTGAAATGGCTACCACAACAATCTGTTTTAGGTATACATAATAAAATTTTAAATTAAAGTGAAATATTTCTAAGATGTTTATTTTAGCACATCCTAACGTAAAGCTTTTCGTCACACATGGAGGATTATTGAGTACACTTGAAACAATCCATTTTGGTGTTCCTATTGTTGGAATTCCTGTATTTGGCGATCAAGAAATGAATATGGCTAATGCGGAGGAATTCGGGTATGGTATCAGCGTACCTTTCTCTTCCTTGACCGAAAAAGCACTAACAGAAGCGCTAGAAAAGATTCTTTCGGATCCAAGCTATGCAGAAAATGTCAAAAAACGATCAGAAATAATGCACGACGAACCAATGAAACCGCTAGAAAGAGCTATTTTTTGGATCGAATACGTTCTCAGGCATAAAGGAGCCCCTCATTTGAGAACCGCTGCGTTAAATTTGACTTGGTATCAATATTTATTGCTGGATGTCATTTCTTTTTATATTGTTATATTGTGTGCAACTCTAATTTTAATTCGTAAAGTTCTTAGAAAGATGTGTGCTAGATTTTGTAAGGCTAAAATTGCACAGGGTAAGAAGAAGAATTAAAAGTATTGAAGAAGGCGAGGGTAATTTATTAGCTATTATTATTTATGTGTAAAAAATTTTTGAGGTTAGTACAAAAGCTCTAATAAACAGTCATCTCAGTCAAAGGGAAATGTGAAAGTTTGGTTATGTTTTAACTTAAAAAATTAAATAAATAAAATTAAACCAAAATAACGCTGATTTTGTGACTTTCCAACCTTAGAAACGTAGAATCAGTGATTGGAAAGTAATCATAAAGGTTCCAAGCTCGGTCTTGGTTTGCAGTAGCATTTTCCTCTCAATTGTAAAACCTTGAGTTCTTTGACTCTTATCAAGAAACAAAAGTTGTACAAAAAATGTTGTGTGATAAGTGTTAAAAGTGCAATGCACTTCATATTGGGAAGAGTTTTTATGCCAGGTTACCCCGGTGATTTGTCGTTATCAATGAGGAAAGGCAGTAAGAATAAAGTTCTTACTCCAACCGGAATGTGGAATTTTGGAAAAACATAGCGTTATTGATTGAAGCAGATAATTAATATCGAAGTTTTTGTTGAAATTTGTGTCAACCCTTAGAGAAGCGTTTAAGCCTAAATGAGCTTCCATTTTTTCGTTTGAGCCTCGTTGCGGAACTACAGCTTCACTTTCACCCCACAATTATTTTTTAAATAATTTCCTAACACACTCAATTAGGTTGTAGCGATACTCGATACGATCGATAACGATGATGTTGAAGTAGTAGAAAAACCCACAGATTTTGAGGAAATTGTGAGAATACTGATACCATTCATAAGCAAAAGTACAGAAGCGAAATCCTCCAGCAATGAACTCATCAATACCATAGAGTCCTGAATGCTCCAAATTATATTGTCATGTTATCTTTTGAAATAAAGTAGCCGATCGATTTGATAGTCGAAATCTTTTTGTAAAAAATTAAATGTGAAGAAAAATTTGTAAAATTCTGAAGTTTATGCGACGATGTGTAAAGGTGAGATATAAAACAATAAAGTTTGGGGAAGTGAGCGCCTTTAAGTACCTGGGAACGGTAATAACAAGTAAGCCAGGATGCGGTGAAGAGATTAAGGCAAGAATTGCGGCTGGTACAAGAAGTACATTATGCACTGAAATCTATCTTCAATAAAAAGATCCATAAAATCCAGTACGGGTCTGACGATATCAGTGTCACGTGTAGAAACGTGGCTAACAAGGGGAGACTACAGTGAGGTACCCACCAATCTGGATCCCAATTTTTTTGGTGATTCTATAAGTTAAAAAAATTATCACTTTCTCGGCATCTAGTCCAATGGCCCTTAGTTTTTGAGTTATGAATTTTTGAAAATACCAAATTGAGTTAACTGTTATTACTATTAGCTATTATTACAAGAAACGGTGGTGGTCTAACGGTTAAGAATTTGGAATGGTAATTCGTAGGTCCTTAGTTTTTTAATTCCGATAATAAATTACATAATTTACAACAACAAAATCTCAGCACCGATGCGTTACAACGCCAATATATGCTAATCCTATGGTAAAACCAGCCTAATTCAAAAATTCATAACTCAAAAACTAAGAGCCATTGGACTAAACGCCGAGAAAGTGATAATTTTTTTAACTCATTGAATCACCAAAAAAATTGGAATCCCGATTGGTGGGTACCTTACTGTAGTATCGCCTTGTAAGATTGAAACATGTAATCTGGTAAGATGTTCTTTGATTTTATAATTTTTTTGCTAATTTTTTCAATGAACTTCGAATCCCTAAGACCTGTTTGTTTCTATTTTTGTTATGATTATATACTATAGGGTGTTTTTTTAGCTGCATGAGAACTTTCAATAGGGATAACAATTGAACCAAGATTGCTATGGAAACAGTTTTTTGACATTTGTGTTTAGCAAGGTTTGGCATTTGATAATGCATAGATTGACCATTGAACAACGCTACCAAATTGGGCTCACAACCAATTGGAAGTGGATCCATTTTTTTACCGTAAAATTTTGTTCAGTGACGAGGCACATTTCTGGTTAAATAGGTATGTGAACAAACAAAATTGCCGTATATGGAGTGAGACCAATCCGGGACATTATCTTGAGACTCCATTGCGTCCATTAAAATTGACTGTTTGGTGTGGAATACACGCCAACGGCATCATTGGTCCATATGTCTTTCGAAATGAGGAAGGAACTACCGTTACGGTGAATGGTGTGAGATATAGACACATGCTCAATACATTTTTGTTTCCAAAACTTCAAGAGCTAAACATTGACAACTTATGGTTCCAACAGGATGGTGCTACGTGCCACACAGCCAACGAAACCATCAATTTATTGAAAGGACAATTTGGTGACAACATTATTTCAAAACGTGGTCCTATCAATTGGCCTCCAAGATCGTGTGATTTGACACCTCCAGATTATTTTCTGTGGGGGTATGTTAAATCCATGGTTTATGCTAACAAACCAACAACTCTAGAAGCATTGGAGGCTAATATTCAGCAAGCCATTTATGAAATAAAGCCAGAAATATTGGAAAAAGTGGTCAAAAATTGGACTGAACGGATGCGCTTCGTAACCATTAGTCGTGGTGGTCACATGCCGGAAGTCATGTTCAAATCATAAATGCCTTTAACTGTACTTTCATAAAAAAATTACAACCAAAACATTCCGTCAGGTTTTTAATGTTTTATTTCATTTTGAAGTTCTCATGCAGCTAAAAAAACACCCTATATAAGAACTAAAAACTAAAATCTACATATTATAGATTATTAAAGACCGCATTCTCAACTATAATTTTTCTTACTTTCTTCAACAGTTAGAGTATTTGCTAAATCAATTAAAACAAGAGTGTACAAAAAATCATAAGGCCATCAGTTATGTATGGAGCGGAAGTATGGACGTTAAGAAAACGAACACAAATAAAGTTGGAAGTGAGGGAAAGGAAGATTTTGAGAAAAATATATGGTGGAAAGTCTACAGACGGAGAATGGTTTGCAAAGTCAAATAGAGAACTAACCGAATTATATGGGGAACCGAGCATAATCGGATGCGCCAAAGCACAGAGACTGCGTTGATTGGGTCATATAGTGAGGATGCGCGAAAACAGAACTCCAAATGACATTTGGAATATGAAGTTCGAAGACATAAAAAGAAGAGGTAGGCCAATGAACCGTTGGAAGAATGGAGTACTGGAAGATATAAATAAAATTGATTTGAAAGATTGGAAAGCATGCGCTCCAGATAGGAAAGAATGGAAAAAAGTGACAAAAGAAGTCATGGGCCTGCTAGGCATGCAGTGCTGATATACAAGTGATCTTTTAGAAATAAGGAGTTAGAAAGTTTAACGCCAAATATTCGAAAATTATGTGGTACATAGAAACGTTGGTGTTGGAAAGAGAAATTTGCGAAATTCGACCATGTGAACAAATTCTGGTTAAATTCGACCAAAAGTGAATATTTTTGGAAAAGCAGCGATCGCAGTCTTACTATTTGTGCGTAAGACAACTTATCCAGTTAATTCGTTACTGGATTACTCTGAAAATCAATAATTTGGAGAGATCTATGAAAATTTCGAGGTTAGGTTTACCTTATTAGCGTGGTTTAAAGTTTTTGATGTTAAATCACCGAGTTTACTACATCAACACTAGTATTTATACGTGGATCAACACTGTCAACTTTAATTTACAAAGTTCCGACTTTATTTGGAGCAAAATTGTAAATTGCCGAATTTCAACAAACGTCTGCTATCCAGAAGTTGCGGACAGTGCCGTGGGGAAAATTGGTAGCAAAACAGGAGGCGTGTTCAACACAGCGGCGTGCGTATCAAAACCATAGGGTTTGTTACACTTTTTACTTGTAATAACATCAATTTTTGTATAAAATTTATAACTACACATTTAAAATTAAATGTATCAAAGTTTCATGTAGATCGTATGAATTTAAATGTCATGATGATTTGAATAAATTACACAATTTTACACTCACGGTTGCGGGACATTTTGTGGTCCCAAATTACAAGATTGATTTAACACATTGTATGTCAATTTCAATTATAATCGCTCTAACGTTGACGGTCTGATGAGTTACCTTTTTTGAATCTAATCTCCCTGCAGAAGAATAATCTCAATTATACGCAAACCGGCAAAAAACCGACCGGAACTTGACTTGCTCGAGTGGAGAACACATCAGCTTGATTCATTGCCCTACTCAGGGGGATGAAAAGTTGGCTCGAAACACGACAATATGTATCAATATTATTAGAGACTCAATTGTACTCTGGGTCTTTCTGGATTTATAGAAAGCATTCGACGTTGTTGATCATTCCATACTGCTGGATAACCTGAATATAGTGTCCATTAAAGGACGAGCCATAAATTTCCTCACAAGCTTTCTGCAAGATCAGCCCCACGGAAACTTTGCTGTCTGGTATACCCCAGAGATCGATTTCTGGTACTGAATGCAATCTATGGGGCAAAATCACCCTGTTTCGGACGATACAGCCCTGTTCTACGCGGGGAGGCCCAACGACATCTTCTTATATGCCCTTTTATGCTTATAAAATTGGAAAAAGAAATTTCACAATAAAAAACATAAATATTACTTCAAATGGACTGCTTATTCCGTCATCTTTGGAATGAAAATGAGGTTAATAAAAGGTCAGCGATCGTGCACGAACCACGATGAACCGATAAAAATGTTTATTATGTTTGTGTTATTTCTGAGTGTTTTTAAGTTTTAGACATTTAAAAAAGTATTCACAAAATATAACAAGGAGTAATCTTAATTGATTACTTTTGAATTTGATAGATTAGATATCCAAACTATTTTATAAATATTATTCGGAGATATCATACTATACCTATGATATAATAAATACCTGAGTTTAATAGTAATTGTTATTGAATCATAACTCTTAGTATCCAATTGTTTGTGTAAAAAGAACAATGAAATTAAAAGTGCTTTTAATTCTCTCACTAATATTTTCCATAACGGAATGTGCAAAAATTTTGTGTGTTTTCAACCTTCCAGCTTATAGCCATTATCAGTTAGGTAATGTATTGGTAAAGGGTTTAGCAGATAAAGGACATGAAGTTACACTTATTTCACCGTTCAAAGAAAAAGATCCTCCAAAAAATGTTAAGGAAATTTTTTTAACCGGAGAATATGAAAAAGCAGAAGGTAAAATTTGTTTGCTAATTTAAATTAACACTTTTTCAAAAATTTCTATTTTAGAATTTAAAAAAAATATGGACTTCTTTAATGCACACTTTATATTGTCATTAACTATAGTAAGGTTAATATTTTGGTCGCTAACTATTAGCCCAATGTTTGTAGAATCTACACTAAGTCATCCTAATGTGCAAACATTGTTAAATTCAGATGAGAGTTTTGACTTGGTGATCATGGAGCAATTTGCTAATGAAGCTTTCAATGGCTTCTGCCATTTATATAAAGCTCCGTGTATTTTTGTAAGTACAATGGGATCACACGTGTGGACCAACACGAAAATGGGAAATCCTGGCCCGCCATCTTATGTAACCGACATATTCTTGCCATACTCAAAATATTTGAGCTTCTTTGAACGAGTTCACAATTCTTTTGTTTATTTAATGAATTATATTCTTGAAAACACATTGGATTTATACATACAAAACCAAATTTTGCAAAAATATTTTCCCGGTTCTCCCCACTTATCGGAATTATATCACAATGCTTCTTTAATGTTACTTAACTCAAATCCTAGTACAAATCCAGCAGTTCCACTGGTACCAAACATGATTAACATCGGAGGTTATCACGTAACTCCGCCAAAAAAGTTACCCGACGATCTTCAAGAATTTTTAGATAACTCAAAAGAAGGTGTGATCCTGTTCAGTATGGGATCTAATGTTAAAGGAAAACATATGCCGATAGAAAAACGTGACGCAATTTTAAAAGCATTTTCAAAATTGAAATATCAAGTTTTATGGAAATGGGAAGCTGACAGCTTACCTGGTCAGCCAAAAAATGTAAAGATTGTGAAATGGTTACCCCAACAGTCTGTTTTAGGTAATCACAAGTGCTACAGTTAATTTTAATTGTACTTAATATAAATTATTTTATTTTTAGCTCACCCCAACGTAAAGCTGTTCGTCACGCACGGAGGATTATTGAGTACAATTGAAACTATTTATTTTGGGGTCCCCGTTATTGGAATTCCTGTATTTGGCGATCAAAGTATGAACATGGCCAATGCGGAGGAATCGGGTTACGGTATCAGCGTACCATTTCAATCGCTGACTGAAGAATTACTTACGAACGCGTTGAATAAAATTCTTTCAAATCCAAGCTATGCAGAAAATGCCAAGAAAAGATCACAAATAATGCACGACGAACCAATGAAACCTCTCGAAAAGGCAATTTTTTGGGTTGAATATGTTCTCAGACATAAAGGGGCTCCTCATTTGAGAACTGCTGCGTTAAAGTTAGCTTGGTATCAATATTTGTTGTTAGATGTTATTGCTTTTTATATTGTTGCAATTTCTGCAACCCTATTTTTAAGTTGTAAAATTGTTAAAAAAATTTGTAATAGATTTTGCAAGGCTAAAGTTCCAAAGGGCAAAAAGGACAAATAAACATAGGTATTATTTGTTGTTATTAAGTTCGATTAAGGCCTTGACGATATGTTTCATTTAATAAAAAATCAGAAGTAAGAGTAATTGCTTAATATTAATTATTGTGACCCTAATTAATTGGGCGGGGGCCAAATGGCCTGATGAAGCGCCATTTATAGCCTCTCCCACTCTATTCCTACTCTCTTCTAATATTATCTTCAAAACTCGGCCATATAGGCCTGCATATAGATACTATCACGCTTATACCTCGATAGTTGGTACATTTCTGTCTACTTCCTTTTTGAAATATCGATTATATGTATACCGTTTTCCACTCTTTAGGGGGAGGCTCTCCTTGTAAGCATTTGTTAAAGATGATCGTCAAAATTTCAAAAAGAATATCTGGAGCTGCGCTGCCTTTACCAGTTCTATCGGCATATTCCCAGGTCCTGCCGACTTGCCATTTTTCATGCCTTTCAGAGCCCTCCCAACCTCATGCACTCCCATGCTTCCAGGCTCATCTTCTAGGTCCAATGCCACTATTTCCCTTTCACCCTGTTCAAACTCTTCTCTTTCTTCTGTCAGTAGTGTCCGGTAGTAATTCCTCCACTCCTCCAAAGCAATAGGCGAGATCCCACCCTTGTCCTTGACAATTGTTCTCAGTTTTAGCAATTTCTACGCTTGTTTAGCTTTGGTATTTCCATTACAACTGTTAATTTTTGTACATCTTTCTTGCCAAAATCTTGTTACATTTAAAAAATTTTTAGAAATACTTTCTTATCTCATGCTACCGCGTATTTTCAAAATAATAACTCACTCCCATCTATACCCTAAACTTTAAATGAATGCAAATGAAGCAAACAAGCATGAACCTCAATTTTCACTTTATCAAATTTACAAAGATTGAAAATCAAAATAAAATGTAAATCTCAAATTAAATCTCAAATCTTACAAATATGCAGCATCGTCACCAACTTTTCTTCACCTTCTTCAATTAGAAACATTGTGGTCTTCAAAATTTATTCGCACAAAACTTCATCCATCCCCTTGACTTTTAAACCTTCCTGATGTGAATCGACCAACTCCTTTTCAAAACATTAGCAAATCTTATCTTCCTTCCAATTTTTCCAAAATTTTCCTAAAACATTAAATTTCTTCATGATCCAATCAACCATTCTAATCTTGCGTATCGTAAACAAATCTTCTTAACTATTCCAAAACTTCCATTAACTCTTTATACTAAAATCCTTCGCCATTATTTAATTTTCTTCAATTATTCCAAATTTTCATTTATTATTCAATCAATTTTTTCACAATTTAAATCGATTCCATCATATCAGAGTGGTCATCTAGCCAAATTATTCATATCCATTTTATAATTATCCAATTCTATTAATTTCTTCAAATACCAATTTAATAGCGACAGATCCGTTCTATTAAATAACTTTTCATTGTCAAATATTTCGAAATTATTGCTCAATACGCCTTAAAATCTTCATCGTAGACCGTTGTCGCTCATTCATTTATAATTTTCCTTACTTTAGGTGGAAAACCCGTTTCCTGTCTAAATTTCTTCCAGAACTTTCAAAAATTTCCAACTTGCTTCTGTCTTCAAAATAATTGTTAATTAACTTCACCTTATTTAAATCTTCGTTATTATTCAAAATGTTCATGTGCGTCAGTATAAATTTTCATTTTTTAAATGCTTAATTGTTTTAATAATTGCTTCAATTATTTATGATTTTCTTCTTGGTGAAGATTCCGTTTTAATTAATCAAATTTACAATGTCTCTTAATTATTTACACGATTTATCAAATTTACACTTTCCTATTCATCACGGTCATCTTAACCCTTCACTGCATGACATTTTTTTTTGCCTTAAAAAAATATATTTTGTTTATTGTGGTTTCCTGATATATGGAAAAATATTAAAAAAAATATTTCTTGCAAGGAATTTTTTTTATCGAATAAAATGATGTTTTTTTCTAATTATGTTATTTGCTATAAAAAATTTTCTTTTGCACTAATTTACAAATAAATTAAATAAATTTGTTAAACAATACCTTTCTAAACTAAATATCACTTCACAACAATAAAAAAAAACAATTTAAAACGAAAATAATTAATAAATGAATACGGAGCGAAATATGCAGTAACAAGCAATCACATCAGATTCACGACTTCGAAAGAGTAATCTGCTGAAATCTGCTTATCTTTTGAAATTTATACCTTTTGCACGTGATAGCAAGAATCTCAGATATATCGTGGCATTGTTTAAAGAAAAAAGTTCAAATAAATCCAAAAGTTTAAATTTTTACAGGTGATTTAAATTTATGTTGTTTATAAACATCACGATGCAGTGAAGGGTTAAACTTCTACCTTCCAATTTACTTAAATTTATTGGAATGATCTTCTTCGGTACATTTCCATCTTACCCTTCGGTATCCCTATTTTCGTAGAGTTAGAATCTGCGTTTTCACCAAATTGGTCTTCTATTTATGTTACCACTTCGAACAATTTTATCCCTTCTTAATTTTTTCTTCCCATTGTCAAAAATTTTTCCCACTAGGAAAAACCCTATGAACTTATTTGATGATATAGCGTCTTCCTCCGCCACAACATCATCCAAATCACTACACCCTCCTGACTTCGAAGCTTCCTCCAATTTCAAATTCAACTCTGCAACAATATTCTTCATTTTCACTTTATTAATAAATTTGTTAGGAAATTTTTTTCTTCCCAACCAAAAGAATTTTTTTTTAGGCTTCAACTTCCTCCATTTGCTTACTCTCACTTGCTTCCTAGAATAAATCAGGACTTTATTACCATTGCTACTTGTGACATCTACTTCCTTCGCGGACAGGAACGGACTTTATGACGAGTATAGGAAAATAGACAGGAAATATGACGAATTGGAAAAGAAAAGGAAAAAAGTCCTGAAGAAAGAAATTATAAATAAAACGGAAAATAAAATAAAAATTATTATTAACAAGGAAGAAAAATGTTGTGCAGGCGACATTGATGTTAAAAGGGTCCTGGTATTGGAAGAGGTTAAAAAAGTCCCTAAATTGGATGAAATTATTGTTCGGGAATTGGAGGAAATTGTAATTGCTGAATTTGACGAAATTAAAGAAGTCTCTAAATTGAAAAAAATCATAGAAGAAAAATTAGAAGAAAATAAGCATGTAGAAGAAACCGTATTGATCGAGGAGATGGAAGCATTATCAAAAAATGTGGGCAGATAAGCTTGTTTCTCCACCGGTCGGTCCGTTTTATGCCTCAGCTCGCTCAGTCAACTACTACTTTCGGTTGTAATTCTAAAAAGAAATTAAAACACTTTCTTCTAACAATTTCACTAATTTTATTCAAAACAAAATTTCAATTTTACAAAATTTTTAACTCTATCCAAATTTTCGCAGCCATTCGCCTTACCGGCTTATCGGCGAGTCCATTATATACTTGTGCTCGCGCAAACTGAACTTCCATCAAAATTCCAGTGGCGCAGCATGAAAACTTTTACCACTCTAAAATTCTTACAATTTTTTTACAAAATCTTCATCACTCACAATACAAACCCCTGAACAACTACGTCCGTTTGTACCAAACTCAAATAAAATACCACATTATATTTAATATTGTTTATTTCGTCAGATGTTATATCCTCAATCTGTTACTTTGTGATAGTGAACGAATGGGAAGCAAATTGAGGCCCTCAACAAATGGTGGTCCGATCCACATTCAGCGCCCCTTTTAACTATTACGTCGTTAATCGTAAGTCGACTTCTTTGGCGCACAATAATATAATCGATTATTGACTTGAGCTGGTGGGTGGGCCTCCACGTATATTTATGGATATCTTTATGCTTCCAGAACCCGTTTATGATTTTTAGATGTTATTGTTGACTCAATAGTATGAGCTTTTCTTCATTGCTGTTTCTGCTATCCTCTCCATATCTGCCTACATTCGGATCATTTATTTGAAATATTGTTCTACTGTTGAGAAGTCTCCCAATAGTATAATTTCTCTCCGATTGCTTTATATTATCCAGCAGTTCTCCGAGCTGTTCAAAGAAGGTTTGCTTTATGACTTCTCAAGCATCTTGGTTAGGAGCATAGATTACAAAAATTGCCAAGTCGTGCCCCCTGACAGTCATCTCCACCTTTACAATGCTCTTGTTTATTTGATTCCAACTAGTTATGAATCTTCTTAGGTTCTTTATTATTATGATGGACAAGTCGCACCTAGCTGTTTCCTCTTTAGGGACTCCGCTAAATATATTGCAATGTTATAAACTACCCTTATAAATTTTAAATGTATTCAAAATAATTACGCTTCCTGAACTGTAATTTCCTAATTTTCCATCGGACGGGTCTATCACATGCATACGCCACGACTAGCCAGTGGTATCGTTATCACTCCTAACGCGTGACCTTCTATTCAAACAAATTTCTAATTTTGTTCCAAATTTTTCCAAAACAATGGTCTCTAAAATAAAACTAATGGTTTCTAAAACAAAAGCACCGCTTTTCAAAATTAATCGTATTTATAATTCTCTGAATCAAAAATTTTCACTATTTTAATTTTCAAAAATAAATCAATTTTACAATTTAACTCTCATACAAAATCAAAATGTCGACCGTCCACGACTTGGACGGCGTACGCCAGTCTTCTTCTTCTCAGCTTGCGCTCCGGAACCTGTGCTCCGCAGCGATCTCGAAAAACCGCGAATTCAAATTTAAATTTTTACAACAATTTTTCCCACTTTACAATTTTGGTTGTTCCTTATCCAAAATTAACACGACATCAAGCCTCTCCAGCTTTCGATAAATCCTGACGGGATTTGTCCAGGACTGGATTTTGAGAAAGATACTCCACGTCGTGTCTTTGGAATAAGGAACCAAATCTTAAATTTTACAAAAAAAATTAAATTTTACAATGTTATAATAATTTTTAACCTATTTACAATCAAGAATGCAATTACTAAAGTTAATCTAAGAACTTCTTCATACCAAAATTTGCTTTCATCTTCTTTCGATAAATTTCCAATTAACAACATCTCAATTACTATCTCCATTGAGTAGACTAAATCTTCTTCAAACTTCAGCAATTCTTAAAATTTTCCAAACCATTTATAACCTTCAAAACATCCATTTTTTCTTCGGTGAACCCTCGATCATTTCGTATTTTTGCAATTCTTTCGTCATCCAAATTTGAATTAACGCTTTATACTTAAATTATTCGCTGCTACTTATTTTTAATTTTCAAATTACATACTTTAAAATTTTCAATACTATTCAACTCCATAAATTACCATTCCATAAACTAAAACTACCCTTTCACGAGGTGCAGCCAACTAATTATTCCATATCATCATAAATTCAACTTTAATTAATAATTTTAAACTTTTCTTTTTCACAGCGACCAATCCTTTCCAAATTGTCGATTTCCTTATCAAATAACTTCATACAATTGCTCGAATACGATTCTAATATTATCAACAACCGTAACTTGTCCACTTTTAATTTTTGATTTTTAGAAAATTTTTATGTTTCAAATTTTATCAAAGTTTTTCACTTTTCCTTTGCTTAACACTTGAAGATTACTTTATCGTTCTATTTTTAAACGTTTAATTTAATATCGGCTTGTTAAATATTTGAAATTTTATTTTACCGTAAATTGTTGTTTCTTTCATCTTTAAAATTTTAGCTTATAAATTGTTCGTTACAATAGATTACACCTTATTGATAACCCGCGCATTCATTTTTACTTTTAAATCAAATTTACAAATTGTTTATCAAATTTACACCTTCAATTTTTAATTATTAAAGTTTTACCTCTTTATGTTTAAATCTATTTCCATTTTTCTCGCCGTTGTTATCACAATTATCCAGTTCTCCCATCCTTCTCGATTGTCTATTAGGGTTTGTTGGCTTCATTTGTTTTCCATCTCACTTTTCGAAAGGCCCACTTTAACAAGACGACTTCCAATGCTTGCACTACGACTTCTATCTTCTTCGTCCTTTTATCTTCAAAATTCTTCTCTTTTTCTATTTTCTTTATCTTGTTAACAACAGGTTCTATTTTAATTTCAAATAACCATACCACTTTTAAGGACGGTATCTCGTTTACATCCTTCCAAATTGCTAACCGGGATATCTCTTCTTTGTCGGACCTTCCTACCAATCTCTCATCCGTGCCATTACTTTTATTTTCTTTTGTTTTATACCGATCTTGATCTGATTTGGACCTCAGTTTTCTATTATTTTGAATTCTTCTCCATTTGATTTTTTTCATTTTCTTTCTGGAAAATACCAGGACTTTTTTAACAGTGCCGCCTGTGACACTTTCTTCTTCATCTTTCATTTGCTTCCAAAATTATTTCTTCCTTTAATTCTTTTAGCTCTTCTTCCTCATTTTCATTCGTTTCATAATTAGCAAAGCTTATTCTTTTGCTCAATTCTTCACAATATTTTACCCATTCTTTTTTTTTCTCGATCCTATTCTTTGCCGCCTCATTTTTATCATCTAACCTATTCTTTTCTGCTTCTTTTTTATCCTCTAATCTATTCTTTTCTGCCTCTTTTTTATTCTCTAATCTGTTCTTTCTCCTCTCTGTCCTGTCTTCAGCCATTTGATCTATCAGCTGTTGAAGCCTCCACTCCAATAGATCCAATTTATCCCAGCCTGTGGCCATGGTCAAACTTTTTATTATTCAAATCTCAGGGTGACAGCCGGTTCTGCGGTGAACTTTTATTTTTACTAATTAGTTACCTAAATACCCCACGTCACGGGTGCCAAGATGAAATGTTATAAACTACCCTTATATATTTTAAATGTATTCAAAATAATTACGCTTCCTGAACTGTAATTTCCTAATTTTCCATCGGACGGGTCTATCACATGCATACGCCACGACTAGCCAGTGTTATCGTTATCACTCCTAACGCGTGACCTTCTATTCAAACAAATTTCTAATTTTGTTCCAAAGTTTTCCAAAACAATGGTCTCTAAAATAAAACTAAAGGTTTCTAAAACAAAAGCACCGCTTTTCAAAATTAATCGTATTTATTATTCTCTGAATCAAAAATTTTCACTATTTTAATTTTCAAAAATAAATCAATTTTACAATTTAACTCTCATACAAAATCAAAATGTCGACCGTCCACGACTTGGACGGCGTACACCAGTCTTCTTCTTCTCAGCTTGCGCTCCGGAACCTGCGCTCCGCAGCGATCTCGAAAAACCGCGAATTCAAATTTAAATTTTTACAACAATTTTTCCCACTTTACAATTTTGGTTATTCCTTATCCAAAATTAACACGACAATATGGACGTAGTTTTGAATCTCCTCTGTTCCGATTCCCTTTTTCTTGGTTTAGGTGAAGGAGGCAATATCGATATCGTAAGTTTTCATTTTTTTTAGTACCTCTTCTATCTTTTTATTTATACCCTGAATATTCCATGTACCAAAATCCATACTTCGAGGCCTTGTTGTAAGATTTTTAGCATCTTTAATTTTTTACGGTGTGAGCTCATATTAATGTCCCTAAAAAAATTTGTAGGGCAGAATATAATGAAATATAACTTGATTTATTTTTTATTTCAAATTGCCTCTATTCTAAAGTTAATTTCAAGTAAAATGTGAAAAAAGTTATATTTTAACACATCATACTATGTTAAATTGTTATCAATAAATATTATAATAATTTTGAATGAATGGAGCTATTCTGTAGTATTTATATCCCATATAAAAGTAATGCAGACTATACGTATGGCCGGATTACGTATAGTTTTAAAAAATTTCAAAAATTTTTGACTTAATATCACTATTTTTCCGTTTTATAATTTTTTGTGTGCAGATAACCGTTTTTGTAGAGATGTCACCGAAGCTAAAAAAAATCGGCTCGGTAGAAAAAAAGTTGTGTTGTTTTAAAGTCAAAATAGTACCCGGGTACTAGGTATGGCCGGATAAGGTATAGTTTTAAAAAATCTCAAAAATTTTTTACTTAAAATCACTATTTTTCCGTTTTATATTTTTTTGTGTACAGAGAACCGTTTTTTTAGAGATGTCACCGAAGCTCAACAAAATCGGCCCAGTAGAAAAAAAGTTATGCTGTTTTAAAGTCAAAATAGTACCCGGGTACTAGGTATGGCTCTATAAGGGTTAAAGGAAACATATCGTCAAGGCCTTAATAGAATTTAATAACAACAAATAATATGTTTATATAAAAATTTTCTTCTAATGCAAATTTCATCCGAGAATTACTGCAAGTTATCTCTTCCATGAGTTTAGTTGTTCTTCTTGCCCTTTGGAACTTTAGCCTTGCAAAATCTATTACAAATTTTTTTAACAATTTTACAACTTAAAAATAGGGTTGCAGAAATTACAAAGATGTAAAAAGCAATAACATCTAACAACAAATATTGATACCAAGCTAACTTTAACGCAGCAGTTCTCAAATGAGGAGCGCCTCTATGTCTGAGAACGTATTCAACCCAAAAAATTGCCTTTTCGAGGTGTTTCATTGGCTCGTCGTGCATTATTTGTGATCTTTTCTTGGCATTTTCTGCATAGCTTGGATTTGTAAGAATTTTATCTAACGCGTTCGTAAGTAATTCTTCAGTCAGCGATTGAAATGGTACGCTGATACCGTAACCAGATTCCTCCGCATTGGCCATGTTCATACTTTGATCGCCAAATACAGGAATTCCAATAACGGGGACCCCAAAATAAATAGTTTCAATTGTACTCAATAATCCTCCGTGCGTGACGAACAGCTTTACGTTGGGGTGAGCTAAAAATAAAATAATTTATATTAAGATTAACTGTAGCACTTGTGATTACCTAAAACAGACTGTTGGGGTAACCATTTCACAATCTTGACATTTTTTGGTTGACCAGGTAAGCTGTCAGCCTCCCATTTCCATAAAACTTGATATTTCAATTTGGAAAATGCCTTTAGAAGTGCGTCAAGTTTTTCTTTCGGCATATATTGTCCTTTTATATTAGATCCCAGACTAAACAGGATTACACCTTCTTTTGAGTTATCTAAAAATTCTTGTAGATCTTCGGGTAACTTTTTAGGCGGAGTTACGTGGTAACCTCCAATGTTAATCATGTTTGGTACCAGTGGAACTGCTGGATTTATTTGAGTTAAGTAACATTAACGAAGCATTGTGATATAATTCCGATAAGTGTGGAGAACCGGGAAAATATTTTTGCAAAATTTGGTTTTGTATGTATAAATCCAATGTGTTTTCAAGAATATAATTCATTAAATAAACAAAAGAATTGTGAACTCGTTCAAAGAAGCTCAAATATTTTGAGTATGGCAAGAATATGTCGGTTACATAAGATGGCGGGCCAGGATTTCCCATTTTCGTGTTGGTCCATACGTGTGATCCCATTGAACTTACAAAAACACACGGAGCTTTATATAAATGGCAGAAGCCATTGAAGGCTTCATTAACAAATTGCTCCATGATCACCAAGTCAAAACTCTCATCTGAATTTAACAATGTTTGCACATTAGGATGATTTAGTGTAGATTCTACAAACATTGGGCTCATAGTTACCATTAATAACCAAGATATTAATCTTACGATAGTTAATGAAAATATAAAGTTTGAATTAAAGAAGTCCATATTTTTTTTTAATTCTAAAATTGAAATTTTTGAGAAAGTGTTAATTTAAATTAGAAAACAAATTTTACCTTCTGCTTTTTCATATTCTCCGGTTAAAACAATTTCCTTAAAATTTTTCAATGGTGTTTTTTCTTTGAACGGTGAAATAAATGTAACTTCATGTCCTTTATTTGCTAGACCCTTTGCCAATACATTACCTAACTGATAATGGCTATATGCTGGAGGGTTGAAAACACACAAAATTTTTGCACATTCCGTTATGGAAAATATTAGTGAGAGAAATAAAAGCACTTTTAATTTCATTGTTCTTTTTGCACAAACAATTGGATACTAAAAGTTATGATTCAATTATATCATAGGCATATGATATCTCCGATTAATATTTACAAAATAATTTGGATATCTAATCTATCAAATTCTAAAATAATTAATTAAGATTACTCCTTTTGTGAATAATTTTTTAAAAGTAAACTTACATAATAATATTATAAAAACAATCTGAAATAAATAACACAAATACAACTAACATTTTTATCGTTTTTTTTTTGTAATACTGAACAGTGGAATTGCGGATTAAATTACGACAATTAA
This sequence comes from Rhagonycha lutea, assembly GCA_958510855.1. Classification (NCBI taxonomy): domain Eukaryota; kingdom Metazoa; phylum Arthropoda; class Insecta; order Coleoptera; family Cantharidae; genus Rhagonycha; species Rhagonycha lutea. The sequence goes on from OY294041.1 coordinate 32,912,699, forward strand.
TTTTTTGATCAGTATTTTTATCATTAACCTTTAATTAGTGACGTGAATCTTTCCTACAAGCAATTCAAATGGGAACTTTGCTTCGGAGGCGCCCATGTCACTAACTAAAGGTTAAATGGTCAGTATTTAAGTACAACTTCAATCGAATATTACTTAAAAGAGGGTGGCCGTTATAAAATAACTTTTCCTATAAAACTTGTTTATTTTTGCAAGATCTTTTCAACAATGCCAGTTTTGGCCTATGGTGCCATTTAAAATTCTGTAGTACTGGAGTTTCTGGAGCAAACTACTCGGGATGACGACCTTTCCGAGAAATAATAATATCACCAATCAATTCTTTATCATGGCTTTTATAATAAATTTTTTTAACCCGTTTTTGAAAAAAATTTTAATTGAATTAACAGTAAATTATTGTAAGATACTAAACTTCATTAAATATACAGAAGAGTTAACTTTTAATGTATGATATTTCAAAATTTCACAGATTAGATAATAACAATTACGTCAGATTAATTTGTTGCTGCCGAATCACATTATTTGTTAGTATCTACTCAATTGTTTTTATAAAAAGAACTATGAAATTAACAGTGCTTCTATTTTTCTCTTTAATATTTTCCATAACGGAATGTGCAAAAATTTTATGCGTTTTCCACATGTCAGCCTATAGCCACTATCAGTTAGGCAATGTATTGGCGAAGGGTCTAGCAAATAAAGGACATGAAGTAACCATCATATCACCATTCACTGAAAAAGATCCCCCTAAACATTTTAAAGAAATAATTTTGACCGGTGAATTGGAAAAAGCGGAAGGTAAGATATTTTGTTTAGGCCCAGTTTATCAATCTCTAGTTAGTGTCCCAAGTAAACTTATCTGACAAGTAAAATTTTTAAAAGACCTTTTAAATGGCTTTTATGGCCTTTAAAATTTATTTGTCAGATAAACTTACTTGGGACACTAAAAAAAATAAATTTTAAAAGCCATAAAACCCTTTTAAAAGGTCTTTTAAAAATTTTACTTGTCAGATAAATTTACTTGGGACACTAACTAGAGGTGGATAAACTGGCTCTAAATCAACTCAATACCTTCCCAAACACTTTCAATTTTAGAACTTAAAAAAAACATGAACCTCATGAATGAAAAATCTACATTATCGATCGTAACATTAATATCGTGGACGTCGTTTATAGGACCAATGCTTGTGGAATCTACCCTAAGCCATCCAAATGTGCAAGCTTTGTTAAATTCCGATGAGAAGTTTGACTTAGTAATCATGGAACAATTTGGCAATGAAGCTTTTAATGGATTCTGCCATTTATATAACGCGCCATGTATTTTTGTAAGTACAGTGGGATCTCACATATGGACTAATACGAAAATGGGCAACCCTGGCCCACCGTCGTATGTAAACGACATTTTATTCTTACCTTACACAAAAAATTTAAACTTTTTGGGACGAGTTCACACTTCGTTTATATACTTGCAAAACTACATTATGCAAAACACCTTGGAGATTTACAAGCAAAACCAACTTTTGCAAAAATACTTCCCCGATTCTCCACACTTATCGGAATTGTATTACAATGCTTCTTTGATGTTACTCAACTCACACCCCAGTACAAATCCAGCAGTTCCACTGCTACCAAACATGATTAACATCGGAGGTTACCACGTAACTCCGCCTAAAAAGTTACCCGAAGATTTGCAAAAGTTTTTAGATCAATCAAAAGAAGGTGTGATCCTGTTCAGTATGGGATCGAATGTAAAGGCATCCGATATGCCGATAGAAAAACGTGACGCACTACTAAAAGCATTTTCAAAATTAAAACAACAAGTTTTATGGAAATGGGAAGCCGATAGCTTACCTGGTCAGCCAAAAAATGTAAAGATTGTAAAATGGTTACCCCAACAATCTGTTTTAGGTATTCAAAACAATTAAATGTAATTTTCATACTAAGCACTTATAAAATACTTTTTTAGCTCACCCCAATGTAAAGCTTTTCATCACGCACGGAGGATTATTGAGTACAATTGAAACTATTTACTTTGGGGTCCCCATTATTGGAATTCCTGTATTTGGCGATCAATCTATGAATATGGCCAATGCGGAAGAATCGGGTTACGCTATCAGCATTCCGTTTATGTCGCTGACAGAAGAATTGTTGACGGAAGCATTAGGAAAAATGCTTTCGGATCCAAGCTATGCAGAAAATGTCAAGAAAAGATCAGAAATAATGCACGATGAACCAATGAAACCTCTCGAAAAGGCTATTTTTTGGATTGAATACGTTCTCAGACATAAAGGGGCCCCTCATTTGAAAACCGCTGCTTTAAAGTTAACTTGGTATCAATATTTGTTGCTGGATGTTATTGCGCTTTGTATTGTTGTAATGTTTGCGACCCTATATTTAAGTTGCAAAATTCTTAAAAGGATTTGTAGTAGAATTTGTAAAGCAAAAGTAGGAGAGGGTAAAAAGAAGAACTAAGTTCTTGGAAGAGGTAAAATTTATGAATTGCTGATAAATACGAATTGCAATATCAAATTTTTGCAGTTCCTTTAGATCATTAAATCGTATAGAAACCGCCCGAATCTTTTAATTGAATTTCGAATCTTGCCTTCCCTGAGTATAAGTGGTCTCAAATATGCTCTACCGGGAATAAAGTTTCCGTGGCACTTTGGGGTGATTCTTTCGAATATAACGGCTACCTCAGTTTTCCGATTGAGGGACAGAGAAGTTGAGTTTTGGAACACCACAGTATAATATGAATATTCCACATATTGACATTATATATAGGTATGCAGATATTAGGAAGTTATGATAGTAAAAGAGATAGTAAATCTGACTTTGCAGATCCTACTGATTTCAAAAATTTTAAATTCCTAAACATAATTATGGCAAATTTTTATTTAACAGCATCAATAATATATTATCGTCTACCGTTTTGACTTTTGATCTTGCAATAAATTTTGAAATTTTCATAAAATAAGTTTTTATAAATTTTAAGTACTTATTCTGTACACAAGGGAAACGTATGAAGTCAAAGTAGATACATTGTAAAAATTTCCTAAGCTCAGTGGTTCCCTTAGTCGCATGCGATCTCTTGTGCATGTACTTGTAATCCTGTGATATCCAATTCAAATAAAGCTGCTTCTTTATCCTTGAACAAATGAAAAATTAATTTATTAAAGTTTATTTTTCAAATAAAATGACAATATAACGTCGGTTTGACATTCAATGAGTTTTTCAAATACCGTAGAGAACAAATTGCAAGCAAAAATACCAAGAAAATAATAATTCACAATTCGAAATTTTCTGCTTATTGTTGCAAATTACCTGCGTATTGTAAATCATCAGGCTCAATAAAGATTTCAAAAAATTAAAAAACTTTAGTAGGTAAATTATGAATATGTCTTAAATTTTCATAAAATTACCCCCTCCATGTGTTTGCAACCTTGTAGTTGGTGAGGGGGCTTGAGTGTTTTGATGAAGCTACAGGCGTGAACCCCAGGACGGGCGGCGGGGGAGGAAAAACCCCTTCACTGTCGCACGGACGGGGGTCGGTTTGGGGCCGTCCGGGACATAAAACTCTTTGTGGCTGTTCTGGGCCGTCTTCTGAAGGCTACTAACGGCTGTAGTTGAGAGACCAAACTAATTGGAAAGGACAAAAGATCAGACCGTAAACCGCCTGTGGGCTGCAAAGACTCTTCTTCAAGAATTAATTCTTGGGAGGTAGTAGTGACAAGGGGCACGGGAGTCTTGGCTTAATCGCCTGGGCTAAGTGGATGAGGAACCACCATAAAAACCTCCCAATTCTCACGGTAGGTGACGCCAATGAGATGCAAGGCTAAGGGGAAGCTCAGTTGTTAGTCACCGAACCACAGGGAACCAGGCGAACCCTGTTGTATTTAGCCCCCGTCGTACATGGGGCTCTGTGCGGCGGTGACATTTATTTCCCCTTTACTATTGGGAACATTTATGATGAATCCAAAAGAAAAAAGTAAACCAACTGATGAGGTCTCCGGAAGGACGAACCCACCATTCCCAAATCCAAATGGTGGGGTCTCCGAAAGGAAGAACCCACCAATCCTAAATCCAAACGGTGGGGTCTCCGAAAGGACGAACCCACCAAATCCTAACCTAAAAGATGGGGTATCCGAAAGGACGAACCCACCTAAATCAAAAACATCCGGGGCATCCATCAAACGCCGGCAACGGCTAAGAAGGGCACTCGAGAGAAAGAAAACCCAAGGTAAGGGAACCTCAAAGGAAACCACACCTTTGGTTGCAGGGGAGGGTACCTCGACCGGTGGGCAAAAGCGTAACCGGTCACCAGGAGAAACTCCTAATAGTGCAACTAGGCCGGCTAAGAAGGGCAAGGGACACCCAAGTAACATTTTCCCCCTGCTAGATATCTGCTGGCCAGCAGTCTGGCGTAAATCAAACACGGATAAACTGGAGAGCGGGAAACCGCGGTTCTAATCCTGATTGCGTCGGATATGTGCTGTGATCTAAAAAGTCCAAAATCGATCTGTGGACTATGATCCATTCCAACCCGCATTAGGCCAGCGTGGAATGGTAAGGCCTAAACCTTCAAGTTCTAAATTGAGAGAACTTGAAGAGGCGTATATCCAAAAATGGATGTAAATAAAAACGCTAATGAAGAAGAAGAAGAAGAGATATCTGCTAGGGCTCTGCACTGAGAAAAAGGTTTCTTTGTAATAAATAAAATTTATTTGGAGTAAATAAATGGTAGATTTGGAATGAGAGAAATAAATATTTGTTTAATATAAACAAAGCATTTGTTTGACCAATATCTTTACAGTAAATTTATATTTATTAAATATTAAGTTTTGGGAGTGTTACAGAAACAAAATATTTATTAAATATAAATTTATATTTATTAACTATTAACTTATGGGATTGTTAGAGAAACAAAATATTATTTCAACATATTATATTATTCAACTCTTTCTTTTAGATTGGGATTATTTTTTTTTATTTATCATTTTAATTATTTTAATTATATTTTCCTATCAGTGCCCTTCTTCGGAATAATGTAGCATCAAACTCTTGTGAATCTGAAAATTAAAAATTTCTTATCTGACCAAGATTCGAACCCGTGACGAATGTTTTGAACGTTGCGCGAGACTAACCATCGTAACCACACACCTATGGAGGTGTGTATGTAAAATGACACAGGTACACCCTGTGCAGGTATACGATCCAGGTATAGGTATACGATCCAGGTATACTACCCAGGTATATACTTTACTAATACCTGCATTATAATTAGTACCCAATACAAGTATTATTCATAGTTAACAAATCATTTGCTTGCCAAAAGAATATTTGTTAATATTAACACAATGTGCCCAAATAATCAAATAAAGCATAATGTTGAGACAAATTTACTAAAAATTTTATAATAAACTTATCGCGTTTAATATTATTATACCGAATGTTATATTAAATAAACTACCTCAAATAAATCTACTGCTTAATAGTTAACAAACCTTTTTCTCAGTGTGTCAGAGAAATTTCGCAGGGCCCTGTCTCTGTAATCGGATTGTAACAGGGCTCTGTCACATAATATGAGACAGAGAAAATGGACCCTGCAAACCCTCTGCAGAAAATTTGTCGCAAATCCTAACAGGGTATCTGTTAGGTACCCTGTCAGAGACTCTGGCAGGGCTCTGTCTGTCCCTGTTACAGAGACAGACAGAGACAGGTATAAAAAAATATTAAATTTTAATAAAATAAATTTATGTCACATTTTTTTAGAAAAATTAACTTTTATTTTTAGATTCTTGCAATCCATTGATTGTGTTATTACATCTACTAGGGGTTTCAATTTTATTTACATGGTTACATTTAATTATATCTATTAACTATTAATATATTCTAATGCTTGGTATTCTGTATTATTGGTTGAATTCCATTCTGTCGATGTTGTTACCTATCCTGAAAATAATATTTAAATTTAAAAATTTTTGTTACAATCCAGATTCGAACCTGTACCTACATCCATGACTGCTTCGTAGCCTCTCGTTGTTACCATTTACCTACGGACCCTACTTATAAATTATTTTGAAATTACTGGTAATATGATGGTCACACTTTTGTGTATAATAATGAGTGAACCGCTGAGAAATCAACGTATTTTACTTACCTTTTTTAATAAAATGGAAATTATATCGATGTAAAACATCGCAATTTAAAATATGATACAATAATTCGTAATTGTAACTGCAAATATAGATGTACTAATAAAATTGAAACCCCCAGAGTTAAATTAGTTCAATTACATAATTACACAATCAGTATGGATTGCAAGAAGTTAAAAATAAAAATTAACATTTTTAAAGAATGCGACAAAAATTTATTTTATTAATATTTAGGGCCGATATATTTTGTCTTGTAAGTATGGGTTACCATCGGCAAATAAGTTTTAACTTTAATTTTAACTTAAAATTTCTAGAATAATTGTGAGTGCGGTATATATGAGAAATTTAATTTTTGATAAATAATATTGATCAAAACGAATCAGTAATAGTGAATCAGAATCAGTAAATGATAATAATAATATAACAAAAGTTTTTTTGTTTAATTCTAGATCGTGGTTTAATTATGATTTCTTTAGATTGGATAAATAAACTGTTAAAATTTATAAATTGCACATAAATGACGTTTAAAATCGAAGCGGATTAGCCTTTGTATTTTGTATTTCTAATATTCTAGAATATTCTAAATGACCTGAACTAAAACTATTTTATCTCTTTCTCTCATAACAATATTTATTATAGCGCTATCCTACTTCGTTACATAGTAACTAGACCTAAATTTTTGGCTCAAAATTACGAGGCGCTTTACGAATTTTTTTATACCTGTAACTCATAAAAGGTAACTGTCAATGTAACTGTCTCTGTCTGTCTCTGTAACCCTGACAAAGTTTCTGTCATATCGTTGGTTGCTTTGAAAAAATCGATTAATTAATTTTCAATAAATCTCTGAAGATATATTCCTTTTAACAATCTTAACCAATATGAATGAAGAAAGCTTACATCGTTAACAAAATTCTTGATTCTGATTTGCTAAAATTTTAATAAGCATTGTGTTTATATCTACCTGTAGTAGGTATCTACTATTAAAAGTACAATATAGTATTTAAATTTAATGAATTGTTAAAATTAAAAGTCATTGAAAAATGGTAAAAAAAGACAATTTTTATGAAGACCACGTGGTATATACGAGCTTTGCAAATTTTTTATAACAGAGACTCTGTCAGGGCTCTACCACAGAGTTCTTGCAGGGCTCTGCAAATTACCAGTAATAGGGACTCTGGCAGGGCTCTGCCGCAGAGTTTTTGCAGGGCCTTGCAAATTACCTGTAACAGGGACTCTGCCAGGGCTCTGCCACAGATTTCTTGCAGGGCCCTGCAAATTATTTTCAACAGAGACCTACCAGGGCTCTACCAGAGTTAATTTTCAGGGTTCTGCAAATAATCAGTTACAAATACCTGCCAGGTATCTGTAAGAGCTCTGTCAAAAAAACCCTGTTATAACCCCCTGGCAGATATTTGCTAGGGCCCTAGCAGAGACATTTAAATTTCACCAGGGAAAAATGTTACTTGGGCAAGTACCTACTCGTTCTTACAAGGCAGTTTTAACGGATATCCGAGTGGCTATTAAGCCACAAGGATTTCCAGAAACTACTATAAGTGCAGAGCAAAGTGACCTGATAAAAGGCATGCTGCTCAAAGCACTAGATGAGTTAGTGAAAGGAGGACCATCTCCGAAATTTTCGGAGATGAGACTCAACGGGGGTCTCCTCGTTGCCTCCTAAGCTGACCAGTCCACTAGAGACTGGATGGAGCTGGTGATAGCGGAGAGAAACCCATGGGAGGGGGCCGAACTTAGCGTCATTGATGCTAAGGACATCCCCAAACCAGTTAGAACGATGACATGGATTCCGGGACCCATTGAGGAACCGGAAAAAGTGTTAAAGCGCTTGGAACTACAGAACCAGAGTCTGATAACCAGTACCTGGGGAATTGTAAGCAAGAAGGAAGACCCTAAAGGGCAACAACTCACCATATTGATGGATGAAGGGTCGTGGAGTAAAATCCAGGAACTTCAATGTAAGCCTTACTTGAACTTTTCCCGGGTGACTTTTAAAGCACTGGGAAAGAAACAAGAAGGAGATACGGAGAGGATGGAGGTAGAAGAGGGGGATAAAAACCCTGAAACGGCCCCATCATCTCCCGATAACCCCCAAGCTGTTTCCGACAGCATGGAGGCAGAAACAGACCGGGATGAGGCGTAGACCATGTTCCGGTTTGTTCAGATAAATCTGCACCACTGCATGGATGCCTCGGCCTACCTGCAGAGGTTCATCTTAAAACACAGCATAGGTGTGGCCCTGAAACAAGAACCTTGGCTAAACAAGGGCCAAATCAGGGGATTAAATATATCAGGGGACTGGGAATTAATAAGCCCGGTAAATATCAACCCTAGAGCATGCATTATTGCTTAAAAGAAGCATAATGTGTTACCGCTATGGGGACTCACTTGCAGGGACCTAATAGCGGTAAGGCTAAAGATCATAAGGGAGGAAGGCGCAATGAACCTGGTGGTCGCATCAGCGTATCCTCCATATGATCAAATAGGACCACCACCTACTAGGGAAGTCAAAGAACTAGTAAGTCAATGTGAAAAAAGTAAAACACAATTAGTGGTCGATTGTGACGCTAACTCACACCATGTTGTGTGGGGTAGTACAGACACAAACAGAAGAGGTGAATTCTTATTAGAATTCTTTTCCAGAAGCAATCTGGAAATCATGAACTAAGATAACGAACCAACCTTCGTCATTACGACGAGATGGGTTATAGATTTAACAATCGGGACACCGACTGTATGTGGTGTGGTAAGGGACTGGCATGTCTCTAAGGAGGAGTCACACTCGGACCACAGATACATAAGATTTAACATCAAAACTTCGAAAGAAGAGGTTGAAATGTACAGGAATCCAAAATTCTGCGACTGGGGACTCTATAAAGAGCACCTGGAACAGGAACTGGAAAACTGTCCACGGAAACCTAAAACTCCAGTAGAACTGAAACTGATGAATGATTACGTCACATCAGCAATCACTACTGCCTACGATAAAAGCTGTCCATTGAGGAGTATTGTGAGGAGATCGAAAGTACTCCAGAATGTGCTAGACTCCAAAGAGCTCTGATGAGAGACAACAAAGGCAAAGGTGGATCTCTACAAAAACCTAACTCCAAGGAGTATACAACTAACGGGGAGGAAACTCTGGAGCTATTGCTCCAGACGCACTTTCCAGGTAGTACACCAATACATGTTCATGCAGCGGACCAACCGATCTCTGACAACCCGAGGAATCGGAGGGTCGGGGGAGGATGGGCGGTTGCCAATGAGCTGATCAATATCCCTAAACTTGAATGGGCTATGAAGTCGTTCAAACCATACAAGTCTCCGGGACCAGACGGGATATTCCGCGCTCTACTCCAACAAGGAATGGAGTTACTGTCCATTCCCTTGTACACTATTTATAGGGCCAGCATAGCTCTTGAATATGTGCCAATTAGCTGGCGAAAGGTTAAAGTGGTATTAATACCTAAGCCGGGGCGTGAATCGTATGCCCAGGCTAAATCTTTCCGCCCAATAAGCTTAATGTCATTTCTCCTCAAAACCCTGGAGAAACTGATAGACAGGCACATAAGGGACGGTGCCCGGCAGAAATGCCTTTGCACAAGCACCAGTATGCCTACCAATCAGGAAAATCATGTGAACTAAGTATTCACGAGTTAACCCTAAGGATAGAAAAATCTCTCCAGTTCCGAGAAATCGCCCTGGGGACATTTCTTGATGTAGGGGGGGGGGCATTTGACAATACGTCATTTAACTCTATAGAAAACGCTCTTCGAGGACGTGGAGTCAACCCGTTCATAACAGGATGGATTGGCGCTACTCTAAGAAGTAGAAGAATAAGTGCCGCACTAGGTCCAGTAACAGTGGGGGTTATGGCTGCGCGAGGGTGCCCGCAGGGAGTAGTTCTCTCTCCCCTTCTGTGGTGCCTGGTTGTGGACAGCCTCCTAGTGGAACTGGAACTATGAGGAGTACATGCGCAAGGATATGCAGACGATATCACAATCCTTGTCAGCGGCAAATTTGGGGCTGTTGAGTCTTCATTGATGCAAAGAGCCCTAAAAGTCGTTGAACGGTGGTGTACGAGAGAAGAATTGTCGGTTAACCCTGATAAGACCGCTGTAGTAGCCTTTACAAAACGCATACATTTGCAGGATGTGAGGATGCCCAGCATATGGGGTAAAACAGTACAGTTAGTAGAGGAGGTTAAATACCTGGGTGTTACTTTAGACAGCAGGCTAACCTTCACAAAACACATAGAAAATATAACGACCAAAGCTACTAGGGCCCTATGGGCCTGTAGAAGAACGATCGGAAAGACGTGGGGACTAAAACCAAATATGGTTCTTTGGCTTTATACCAAAGTTGTGATACCCACAGTAACATATGCATCCTTTATCTGGTGGCACAAAGCCAGTAAAGTGTATTACAAAACTCAACAAGTTGCAAAGACTTGCCTGTTTGGGAATTACGGGGGCGATGTCTATGATCGGAGAAATATTCATCAAGGGCTTTTGCTACTGCCTTTACTATAACTTTTCACCACAGCTTGTGAATGTCCACTGGAAGGCCGAGCTAAGAAACTCTGTGCAATCCTCAATTCGAACCCAGAATTTAAAGGTCATTTAATTTATGCCAGGGAATAAGAAGTCGAAATTTAGGAAATTGTATTAAAAAAACCAAAGAAGTATGTTACAAGGGCGCCCAAATTAAACTTTGTACAGGGCAGAAGCACCCCTAGCGAAGGTCCTGCATATGGTGGTACTGTTACCATAATAATTTCTAAATTGTCTAATTCATTTTTCTATAAAAACTGAACAAAAGAGATATTTAACTAGATATCTTATAATTCGTTTTTCTTTTTTTATATTGCTTGAGGGGCGACGCCCCAGGGTCCCCCCTCACCAGCCGCCACTGTACAGATTATAATTCAAAATTATAACGACCAATTTCATAAAACTTTTAATGAGCAGTTAAAAATTAAAAGTAGACTTTTCTTTGGTTAACTAGGACCTTTTAGTTAAGTGGACATTAACCCATTTATTATGAAATCGGCCCTTATATCCTTATATCCTACATGTAAACATTATGAAATTCAAATTCTCCGCAATTAAAATTTAGTGGTTTTCAATTTGTTACTTTCGGGTTGGTATTACTTCGCTCGGCCATTCTTATCTACACATTGACAAGTGTTGTTCTGTTGTACAGTTCGCATAGTTTAATATTGAAGATAAATAAAGATTTAATTAAAAATGGGTCACGAAAAAATTTGGTATTCTCACCCCAGAAATTATGGACAAGGATCCAGGTCATGGTAAGTGCACAAGATGTTTTTTTTTAATATCTAAAAACTAACCTCATTCGGTACGTTGTAATTTACACGTGGTTGAAATGAACAAATTTTGATTATTCTTTGACGAATATTACATTGAGTTGTGTTTTCAGCCGATCGTGCTCAAACAGGCATGGATTGATCCGTAAATATGGCTTGGACTTGTGCAGACAATGCTTCAGGGAATATGCCAAAGATATTGGTTTCGAAAAGGTAAGATGCTTATTTATTATACTATATTATTATTTTGTTCATCCTGTTTTACTTAAATGTACTATGTTAATGCCAAATTGCTAATCCTGTTCCTTTTTTTTTTTTTATTACAGAAAGACTAAGTTCGTTTTACATAATTTAACTGAAGAGGTGGCGTGCCGATTCTATTATTCCTGAGTTCAACATGCCGAAGTGTAAAATTTTTATCAACTTTGTAATAGATGGATGTTTGTTATAATGTATATGTTGACTTATTAGGTTTAGTATAGTTTTTACCACACAAACCTCTTCAATAAACTTTTTTTGTAAAATTTATTGTGATTATTATTCAAATAACATTTTTTTTTTCGGTTTTCTTCCATTAATTGATTTTTGCAATCAACTAACAAATTCATGTTAGTTTTCACTCATTTTGATGCCCATGCCGCTCTTGAACTGACCCAAAAAAATTTAACAAATAAACAATATTATAGTTAATTTAAGGCAAAATTACAAAAAGGGGGGCCAAGGCAACCGGCATCGAATCAGGAAAAAAAGCTACCCAGTAGGGGAATCTTGCAAAACATTTGCAAATTTTTAAAAACTTATTTAACATGATGTCGTGGTGGGTGGACTTTTTTGAGGTCTTAGATTAAGAGCCAATTTTCATAAGTTAATTTTGTTTTCTAAAATTCTAGAAAATAAGGGTAAAAACTAAAGATAATAAAGCGTTTTAATGACTTATACAGGGTGAATTATCAAACATCTAATACAGGTGCATGACCTGGCCCTCCCCAAATCGAACTTTTGGGTGAAATTGGAGTCGAACTCCGAGCAAGTTCCGTACGATAATCCTCTATTTTATCAAAATAAAATTTTTATTAAAAGACTAATCCTGTAGTACTTAGTACCGTAATGTACCATCTGCAGAGCAGATGTACAAGATAATTTTTGGGATTTCAGACCCGTGTGGCGTTGAGCCTATATGTGTAGTGGAGAAAAATATATATAGGGAATCTCCACTCTCAGCCGAAGTCAATAGCGTCGCTCGTTGCATCTTTGCGCCATCGTTACTACTTGTTGGAAATTTTTTGTTTTTACTAGCTTAACAATTTACAAAATTTTGCATATGAAATTATTGCAAATTAATATTTTTTCTAGGTTTTTCGGTTTTGTAGTTTGGTCTTGATTTTATGGTTTTCTTTCTTTGTATTAATTCAACAATAGCAGAGATTGGCCGGGATGATGGATCATAAATAGTAGGGAGGATTAGTTGGAGAATAATAGGGAATGAATAAGCTTAAGAGGAGAGATAGAGAATTAGTGAAAAAATGGTGAGGAAGTGTATTAGTTTATGTTTAGAATATTTTTTGGTCTGGGGGTGTTAGAGTAGTCCAGGGTATCGTAATTTCCTAGTTCTCTGATTAAGGGGTTTGAGGAGTTTTCACATCTATAAATTATTGTTTGAGCATTGCTGCATAGATCTGACGATTGGTTACAAACCAGGAGGCCGAGATAGGCCTTCTGACGCATCTGTTATGAACTTATGATGACCTTTTAGCTTCTTCATTTGTTTTGCTGAAGCAAATGCCCATTCCGGCTCTGCATAAGTCATTAGTGGACGAATGATTGCTTGGAAAATTCTGAGCTTGCCTTTGGACGCAGGTTTTGACAAAAAAACCAACACGATTTTGAAATCGTTAAAAGTGTGCCGCAACAAAAAAATGGTTGAGAATCACTGTTATAGAGAGTATTATAGAATAGACCTATGTGCCATACTTTATCAAAAGCCTTTGCCAAATCAAGAAAAATACCTAATGCTTTTTGACCGTGGGCAAAGGCTCCAATGATCTGATCTCTTCAGTTAGTCTAAGGACTTGATGTGTGGTACTGTGGCCAGGTCTGAATCAGAACTGTTCGTTTGGGATTATGTCCAGTCTTGTTAATTCTTAATTTAATCTATTCAGGATGATGATTTGATGATGATCATGGTAGGGAGTAGAGAAATGTGCATATAGTTTAGGTGCATGTCGCCAGCCCCCCCTCCATGTCGAATTTTGAAACCAAAATAGTCTAAATCGTTTGTGTCTGTTTGTGCAAAACATTTTTTCGTTTATACCCAAATAGTTTTCGAGAAATTTCAAAATTTCTCTGGGGAGGGGGCTGGAGACATGCTTTTTTGAAATTTCGGATTTAAAATAGTCTAGGTCGTTTATTTGGTTTGCGCTTGTTTGTGCAAGAAGTATTATTTTCGTTTGCACCCAAATAATTTTTGAGATTTTCAAGAAAAATATCAGTGACACCGACGCGCATGATCTAATTAACGAGATTCTCCTTAAAACGTGGTAACACATTCTGTTTTTTGAAACTTCGAATTTCGGATTCGAAATATAGAACATTTGTGTTTCGTTTGTGCAAGTCTTATTTTCGTTTGTACCGAAACAGTTTTTGAGAATTTAAAGGAAAACATAAAGGGCGTTGACGAGCATGATATGATTAACGAGATTATGGGAAAAACTTACAGCATGAAGACCAAAATAGTCCCAATCGTTTGAGGTACTTCGTTTGTACCTGTTTGTGCAAGTTTTATTTTCGTTTGTACCCAAACAGTTTTTGAGATTTTTCAGAACATTGATGCGCATGATTAGATTAACGAGATTCTGGGAAAATCTTACAGCATGAAAACCAAAATAGTCTCAATGGTTTGTACTTCGTTTGTACCTGTTTGTGCAAGGTTTATTTTCGTTTATACCCGTATAGCTTTTAAGATTTTCAAGGGATATTGATGCGCATGATTTGATTAACGAGATTCAGGGATAAATTTACAGCACGAAGATCAAAATAGTCTCAATCGTTTGTACTTCGTTTGTACCTGTTTGTGCAAGTGTTATTTTAGTTTGTACCCAAATAGTTTCTAAGATTCTCAAGGGGCATTGATGCGGATGAGGGATTAACGAGATTCTGGGAAAACATTACAGGATGAAAACCAAAATAGTGTTAATCGGTTGTACTTCGTGTATACCTATTTGTTCAAAAATTATTTTCAATAGAAAATCAAACAGATTTCGAGAAATTTCAAAATTTAACTAGGGTGGGGGGAACTCTAGACAAGCTCAAACGTCTCCATCTGATTTACAATAATTGATGTTTCTGAATTAAAGCTTGAACTGGTGTAGAGGCTCTAACTTTTGCCACCAATTTCACCCCAAAATTCAAAATAAGAGATGAAATAGAAAAACAAGTACACACCCCCCCCAAAAATTTTGCGAATAACACCCCTACTGGTCAGTAATCTGTTTGTAAGTCAAATTACTGAAGGTTGTTGTTACCTACCAGCTTCCACTGGCAGTAACAACTTTGGAGTAGTGAACACCAACGAGTCTGATGTTAATACTTATTTATTAAAAAATTGCTATTCTATTTATATACAGTTAACAATAAACAAATAGGTACTAGGTCAGTGCCTATTCTGCTATTTTGTATTTCCCATTTCCCTTGTCATCTGTTTTAATCTAGGTTATTGTGACAAATATTGTAAAACTATTAAAGTCATTTCCTTATTGCAATGTCTAGTAAACTTAAACTTAACCTAATTATTACATTTTCTGTTTGAGTCAACACATTATTTTACCTGTTACAATTATTATTATTGCTTACACATATTTAACCTGATATACTTAATTTTGTTTAGTAAATCTAATTCTTGATTGAAATTACAAAAGTCAATTTGTAATTTTAAACATTCTGCCTCTCTGTGTGATAAGTTGGATGCTGTTATTTGATGAATTAATTCGTTGAGATGCTAGTACCCGAAAAGAAAATGAATTTTACATGGTTAAGATTAAATTGCAAAATTTACATGGTTAAGATTAAATTGTTAAATTTAAGATTAAACACCTACTGTTGAGGATCAAACGAAAAAATGGAAGAATTGATTTGACACCAATTTCACCCTAAAATTCCATTTGGAGGGGGGGAGCAATTCAACATGTCTATTTTCAGAAATGGCGTTAAATTTGTTAGTTACTGTAGACACATGGCCCCCCTCCAACTCTAATTTTGTGGAGAAGTTAGTGTCATTGGAGAATAAATGAGCCTCCCTTTTTTTTGAGCTTCAACCGTCGCAAAGTTATTCGCAAAATCTTGGCCGTGCGGGGGGGGGGGTATTGTAGACTTGTTTTTCTATTTACGCTGTTATTTGAATTATTCTTGGGTGAAATTTGTGTCAAACGTTAGAGGTTCATTACAGTCTGAATGAGTTTCCATTTCCATAATTTTAATTTCATTTTCTACAAAGTTACGGGCATTTCAAATTTTCGAGTTCTCCGAGCAAGTTTTGTACGAAAATTTTCAAGCTTTGAAAAAATAGACATTTTGAAGAATTTATTTGAACTGTTGTATAATGTTTTTTATTTAATGCATAACACAAAATTCTTACATTCTATTTTAAGTAATAGACCAGGCGCTGAGAGACATCCCGTATGAAAAAACCGCTGACCTCATTTTGATTGAAGATTTTTCGTTAAGAAAGACTTAAATAGTAAAATCTTGGATGTTGCCCGACGAAATTAGTGCAAAAAAAATAATAGGTGGCGCTATATGAAATCATCAAAAAACAATAAAAATTGTTGCTTTACTATTTTAGATTTTGCTAAAACTTTGTGGAAATGTTCTTTAGGCTTCCAACGACCAAAATCCATAAGGATTTAATTTTAGTACGCGCCATTTCCGCTACACGCAAAATCAAGCAATTGAAAAATCGTATTTTTGTGCTTTACGGTTTTAGCTGTAAAAATCTTTCTATTAGAGATATCTACGCGACCAAGGTGGCATTTTAAAGCTGAAAGACGGTAGTTTCTAAAAAAAAATATAAAAATTATCATAATTTATATACCTGAATCATAACATGGTATTGAAAATACGTGTATTTTATCGATTTCTTATATGATTTTCAATTGGCTCCAGTGTCTGCGCTGTTGAATGTAAAGTTTTAACCATTCTCAGATATCAAAGTGCACATATCGTAAGAGAATAGAAAATTAAAATAGTTTGGTTCAATCAACTCTTTATGAAACAAATTTTTCTTTTGAAATTGTTTGAAATTTTGAAATTTTAAAAAATTATATATTTTAGGTTACAATTTGGACGTGTTTAATAAGAGATAAAAATTTGAAAATTACAGTATACATATTTCTTACCCTTAACTGTAAAAAACTTCAAAGTCCTTTGAGGGATTTCCTCCTCTCGCGGATGTACAGGCGTTTAAAAAGAACCAAAAAATATAGCGATTTGTTAATTTATTCTGTGTTTTTTTTCTTATTTCTTATTTTTATACTAGCCAGAGTAGTTATCCACGGACATATTAATTGTGTAATTAAAGAAGACTTACAAACTAAAAAATTAATGTTACTGATAAAATATTAAGACTTTCTGGATCTTGTTTTGTCCACTACAGTTGTTTTGACCGACAGTTACGCAGTGTCTTCAGCCAGCGCGTCAGGGAATTCCCCGAAAGAAATCTGACACGTGTGCGGCGCTAGCTACTAATCGTGGAATCGCGGGCATATTTTTTAATATTGGACAAAATTTTATATTGTTAATCAAATCATGCGCATCAATGTCTCTTGAAAATCATAGGAACTATTTGGGTACAACAAAAAATAAAACTTGCACATACAGGTGCAAACGAAGTACAAGCGATTGAGATGATTTTGGTCTTCATGCTGTAAGTTCTTCCCAGAATCTCGTTAATCTAATCATGCGCATCGACGTTCTTGAAAATCTCAAAAACTGTTTGGGTACAAACAAAAATAAAACATATTAACAAATTAATTAAGGGCCCGATCCATCATTAACACGAGAAGTTTTTCAACAGGTTAATTAGTAAGGGGAGGGCAAGCGAAAGAATTTACCCCCCCCCCTTTAAAATTTTTTCGTTCACTGCGCAGTTTAGCTCAAGATTTTAATATATTACTGTTCGTGACAACTTCTTTTGGGCCGTAACCTTCATATTTTTGGACCATCGACCATCAATTTCCCGTTAGATAGCCCGTCCGTCCCTGCTTATAACTCAGGATAGAGTGACTTTTCGGAAAAATTGCAAAGGACTACAATTATACAGCGGGAAATTCCCTATTTTTAATAATTTATTTAAAAAAATATAATTTACTGTTTCCCAAATAAATCATGACACGTGGACAACCATGCATTAACAATTTGGTCATAGTCGCCACAACTTCGATCGTAAGCTGTATTAAAGGATGCCACTGCATTTTCATAATCTTTTAAATACATATAAGTACAACCGATTTTGATATAAGCTTCAATATACGAGTACTTACTTCTTTTCGATTCGGCGGCTATTTCTTCGAAAACCTTAATTGCTTCGAGAGGCTTGTTAGCAAAAACAAATACATCCCCAAATTGATTTTTTCATTTTCAAGAGGACGAGTGCTGGAAGTTACAAGGCGTTGGCAATCAACAGCTTTATCATATTCACGGGATAACTTGCACAGTACTCCCAACGAATACTGCACACCAATATCAGGCTTAAAGGGATTCCGTTGCGCCGCTTTTATGAACATTTTCGTAACTGCTTTGAGCACTTCATCATCTAATTCAGTCGTATTTGAATCTTCCATTTCAAAATTTGGTGGAATTATGTCACAAAGTTCTTCCTGATTCTTTAACCAATTGACCAGCGACTGGCATGTTTGATAGGGGTAATTATTCAACTGATATGCGTGTACCATGGCGGTATGTGACAGGAATTTATCGGGTTGTAATTTTAGAAGTTGTTTTGCAACATCTATTAACTTATCAGGGTCACTATTAGCTCGGCAAAGGGATTCAAATAAAAAGTATTGAGAAAAATAGTCCGAATTTTCGGCTTCGTTGAACCAAAAAGCTGCTTTTAAAAAGTTACACGATTGAAATTCATCCAAACCTCTTTGTATAATGTCATCATTACTTAGCTTCGGATCATCGGATAATATAAAAAGTTCGCTTTTTGAATATTGATGTTTTTTCCATTCTGGACATCTACGCATATGAGCATTGATAAACTCATTGAACATTTCAGGATCACTCCATATTGCTTCAGTTTTTTCACACTTTTCTACCCCAATTCTTTTCACATCTTCATGTTGATTTGCAGTAGATTCATCCAAAGGTTTAATATTGGCTTCAACGGATAATTCCAGAAACTGTTTTTGAGATTCCTCAATTTCCTTTTGAATTTTTAAAAGTTCTTCGTTTGACAGTTGTTCCATATGTGGCTGATGTAAACTGCTGGGATAATATATCGGTTGTTCAGGCAAACAAAAATTATAATTATACGATGAATTTTGCGAAAACAACGCCGTGTTTTCCCAATGATCTACAGCAGAAATTCTTCCTTGTACAACATTAACTTCGTTCCAAATCTGTTCTTGTGTATCCTGAACATGTCCTGGAACTATCTCTCCTTGATATTCGGTTGCTCCAGTACCATCGGAAAATTGATTAATCATGACTGGCATTACAGATAATTCGGAATTAATTACGTGCATCAAATCATCCATTCTAAAACTTTGAGGATACAGTTCAGTGTTTTGCGTATGTCTCCACGTGGATGGTCGATCGATTCTTTCTTGAAATGCATAATCTTGCGTTGTATGACCTGCTAATTTCACTAGTGGGCTGCTTTGACCACATTCGCCATCTGTTAATCGTTGAAAATTCATAATTTATTATTATTATCATTCACGTTTTTAAAGTATTTTTAGTTATGTTGGTTTAACGATATTATATAGAGCACTTTACTTTACCCCTAACTTACTAAAGTAAGTAAGTACAGAGCATTACCACGCGGAATAATTTCAAACTAAAAATTAGACGTATTTGGTTAGTTATGGTGGCGCCACCAACACTTGGTTACCTTTTAGTATTTAATATTATGTAGTAAAGTGAGTGAACGCGCCAATAAACCACGTGTTGGAATCCTGTGGCGTACCATCAATTATTTCACCAACCAAATTTATACTTGGTTGCCCAAAGTAACATTATAAATGATTATAATATTGAATAGTGAAATATTGAATGGGGGAATGGAGTTCACTTCATAAAAATAAGATATTCCGTGATTTGGAATCCAATTTTAGCTGCAAGTCCTCTGTGTTCTTCACGCATTGTTAATACGAAATACTGGAAGCCGTGTAAAATTTTGAGTGTAGGAACTCATAAAATACAGCCAATATAATCATTTGCTAGATAGCTCCTCCGTGTGATTTATAGGTATACTTTGGATTGGTTCGTTAATTATTATTACCAACAAAATTTTTTTAACAATTTAAAATATTGTGATGTGATGATAAAAACGAATATAATTTCGGGATAGGTTATTTTGTCAAAAAGGTATGTAAGCGAATACTTTATACTGTAAAAATTGGTCTTGTTTACATTCAGAGCCACATTTGTTACGTATACACATTACACAGGTAACAGATACCAGGTAAAAAAAAACAGGATACATGGCACATCTGAAGGCAAGTCTAGCAAGCTATCCAATGGATGTAAAATTTGTATATGCTCACAGAACGAACACTGCCAAGGAAACGACGCAGATGTTGGTAATAACTAATAACAAGCCTTACGGCTTAAATTACGTTGAAGAAGAAGAAGACACAGGTACAATATTTTGATTCTGAAAGTGATTTGTGCTATTGCTCTGTGAGCAGTCATCTGGTTGTAAGTCAAATTACTGAGTTATGCTACCTAACCAGCTTGCACTGGCAGTGACAACAGTGGAGTATAATAAACACAAACGAATCTGAGTTAATACTCCACTGTTGTCACTGCGAGTGTAAGCTCAGTAATTTGATTAACAATCAGATTCACCACTGCTCATGGTCCTTCGAGCCGGATATTCTCAGTTCTTGAAATTTCTTATGATTTTTTCTTGCTTCCTTGATGTATTCTATGAATTTATCTTTTCGTGTTTGTATGTACGCCTCCGTTTTTCTTGATTGTGAATCTTTTCTGCATTTGATAATATTATTGCCTACCATTGATTTTCCAATTTGCTCTTGGTTGGTAGCAATTTCATTAGCTTTTCCATGATTTCGGCTTCCATCTGGATTAATTGACTTATCCCGACGCTGTTGAGTTTGTCTTCTGTCATTTGTAATGTCCGGCGTCACTGTTAGACCCGGTGGTTGATTGTAGTGGCTAGTGGCCTATTGAATGTTGTTTGATTGTCTGGCGTCGCTGTGTGGACCCAGTGGTTTGATAATGTCGCTGGTGGTGGTGGACGTAGTTTTGTTTGATTTGGCCGGCGTCGCTGCGTGGACCCGGTGATTGTTTTCTTTCGCTGGTGGACTTCTTGAATGTTGTTGAAAATCTTGAATCTTGTCGCAACTTGGATACTCGAAGCAGGCCCGCAGCCAGGGGGGCACTTGGGGGCACGTGCCCCCCCCCAAATGTTGAAAAGACAAAGAAAATTGAAGGGGAAAAAAATTAAAAATTTTTAAAAAAAACCTTTTATTTAAAATTAAAAAGGTGCACTAAAAAATAAAAAATAATTTTAATAAGAATAAACAAAACTTCTTGAAAACATCAATATAAAAGCGTGGGGCTATTTATTTAGAGGTAAGCGAGGTAAGTAAGCAATTGCTAGCCCCACGCTTTTATATTGATGTTTTCAAGAAGTTTTGTTTATTCTTATTAAAATTATTTTTTATTTTTTAGTGCACCTTTTTAATTTTAAATAAAAGGTTTTTTTTAAAAATTTTTAATTTTTTATTTAATTTTTTATTTTTAATTTTTTAGTCATGTTTGACTAAGTGGGAGGCGGTCGCAGCATAGTGCTAACGCGAGTTGACTATGAACGCTAAATACCCGGTTCGAATCCGAGTGAAGTAAGAACTTTATTCTGACCGTCTCCCCTCGGAAGGCAATGGTAAACCACCGAGAGTAATATGCCAATAAGAATCCTTAAAATGTTAATGATCTAATTAAGTCCAAAATTGATCTGTGGATACGCAAACCGCCACCCCATTAACATTAACATTTCCCTGGTACAGCCTTCTTGGTTAAGTCGGGGGGATCGCCGTACATCCGAAATCGGATAGGCACCTAAAGAAGAAAAGTCATGTTTTTTACAGCTCCTGCTTCATCCTATCAGAATTCCTCTGGTATGTGTTTTTGATGTTTGATGCTTCACCCTGTATACATCATTAAAACAAAAAATTTCACCCTGAATGCGGTCCTTAAAAATGCGAATGCGATTTAGTAATGTAACTTTTCACCCTGTATGGTAAAACTGTACAATGCGCAGCCACGAATGCGCTTTATTATTTTCAGTATTTTCCATTCTTATCGGAGAACTTCAGCTTTGCCTCCTTCTACAAATGATTAACTTCTTGCTAGTAATTTGTTTTTCTATTTTCCCTCTTTATTTGAATTTTGGGGTGAAATTGGTGTCAAACGTTAAAGCATCGTTAGAGTCTAACTGAGCTTCCATTTTTTCGTTTGAGCCTCAACCGTCGCGGAGTTATTCGCGAAATATTGGGGGGGGGGGGGTAGACGTGTTTTTCTATTTTCGTTATATTTTTGAAGTTTTTGGTGAAATTGGTGTCAGATGTTGATTACAAAAAGTAATCCTAAACCAATAATGAATGTTCATTTAGGCTCTAAAGTATGATGCCAATTTCACCCCAAAATTCGACTTACAGATGGGTAAACGCGTCTACGTTCTTGTAAGTAATGATTCAAGTAAGAATTCATCCTATCAGAATTCTTATGGTATGTGTTTTTGATGTTTGATGCTTCACCCTGTATACATCATTACAACAAAATATTTCACCCTGAATGCGGCCCTTAAAAATGCGAATGCGATTTAGTAATGTAACTTTTCACCCTGTATGGTAAAACTGTACAATGCGCAGCCACGCATGCGCTTTATTATTTTCAGTTTTTTCCCGATTTTTCGCTTATTTCGCGGAATTTTGGGACACAAAATTAATATATGAAAATTCGCTGCAAGAGAAAGCTATGTTCCAAATTTCAGCTCTCTAGGACTTCGGGAAGTTGGTTAAAAACAGCCTCGAAAAAGTCCAAGGGACGGACGACGGACGATGGACGACGGACGACGGACGACGGACAACGGTCACACCAAGTTAAATAAAAGCTTTTAATTAAAAACCAAAAATTTTACATTTTACAAAAGGTTTTTACAAGTGCCCCCCCCCCCGAAATGAAATCCTGGCTACGGGCCTGACTCGAAGGACCATGAGCATTTTCCTGTCTTAGTCAATTTTGTAATTTTAAACACTGTGTTTAATTTGTGAACCTACAAAGAAGAATAATTTAGAGCATGAATTTCAAATTTTATCGCCAAAAACTGTTACCTTATATTTTTATGTTTTTTTGAGAATCCTAGGGATTTTTCGAGTTTTGATGATAAGTTGAGAACGAAAATGTTTTCTTTCCGTTGGTGGACGTTGTCCAAGCCAGTTGTAAGCTTAGAACGCGCGCGTCGATTTTAATTTGTGAAAATTCAAGTTTTGTATTTCTGGAACGAAGTTACGGTCCAGAAAAATCCTTCCGAGCTATTGAATAGTGCATTTTCAAATTTGGTAGCACCAAATTTCTTACAAAGGTAAGAAAATTTTGTTAATTTTCGAAGTGACGTCATCGAGACAAGTGTGTAGATATCACAAAAATTTTCATTTATTGGATGATGATAATTATTGTAGTCATCAAGTATCGAATCGTGATTTTATTAATTAATACAAGGGTAAAAACGCTGTTTGAAACAAAAAAATAGCATAAAATTGTCAAAAATGAGGCACACAAAAGTTTGAGGTTAGGTATCTTGTAAAGCCAGCTGGCGATCCTATTCGCGTTTTACATTAACAAAACGCCACCACACGGAATAATTTCGAAGTTCATTTGGAAAGTATTTTGCTTTGTTATCATTGGTTTACACAATGAATTTGTTTACATAATAGTTATTTATGTATTTAGGGCGTAAAGAAGATTTTATGGCGTAAGACGTAATTTTTAGCCCGAGGCGGTAGCCGAGGGCTAAGAAGACGTCGAAGGCCATAAAAGCAAGTTACGCCCGTGGTACATACACAACTTTATGCATGGATGAAGATTTTTTAATTTAAAAATATTTCTAAAATAAATTGAATTTTTGACACAAATCTAGTGTTGCTTTGATTAAATTTGAGTTTTGAAACGTAACTATGGTAGCAAGGAAATAGCGGTACTGTCATTAAAAGGTGAAAAATGAACGAAGTTGATGAGGCTGCAGAATTTTTAATTTATTTGGTTAATTATTATTATTATTGTTCACATAAAAAACCCACAAGAAATTTTCATTAAAAAGTACTACAATTTTCGGTTTTAATAAAAACTTTTCATTTTGCAAGTATTTAAACTGTTTCTATTAGGTACCTATGATATCGTAGTTTGACGTTTCATTATAGCCCGTGGGTATAAAGAGGCCCATGGGCTATAAAGAGACGTTTATGACAAATAAATTCGTGCATAAGTGTCAATTTATGATACATCCGTGCATAAACGTATTTAAAACGTATGGTTTGCAGCGCCACCAACGGTAATGTAAAACATTACATGAAGCACTGATTTATTCGTGGACACCTGCGATCACACGGATTCACTAAATTGGATGAAATTGGACAAATTTAGCTGCCACAATCACGAGATTTTTCACTCACAGCAGCACTGCATATGTGGGTTGCATACACCGCTATCGATTTCATTGCTCAACAATTTTTATTGTTGATTTATTTGTACAAATTTTGAATTTCGCTACACATAACATTAATTTCATCAGATTACCATTTAACCAAATTGCAGTTAAATGTAATGGAGGTCTGATTCGATTACACAATTTGACACATACGGCTTTTAGGACTAATTGTAGTCCGAACAACAAGATCAAAATTTTGCATTTTGCCCTTAAGAGCGCGCTGCAAATTTTGATGCAAAAACATGTTTCAACAGATGGCGTACCCTAAAATATTAATCTTTTATTGTTATCTTTTCACCAAAACAGAATTCTAATAATTTATAAAAGTCATATGAATAAACGATAACTAAGCTAGGCAATAAGGAAGTTTGAGCTTCCAATGTTGAATATTTACAAGTATATTCCAAAAAGATATGCACATGTGAAAATATTGAATATATTTAAAAATATTTATCTTTGAAAGTTCAAACTTCCTTATTGCCTAGCTTAGTTATCGCTTATTCATATGACTTTTATAAATTATTAGAATTCTGTTTTGGTGAAAAGATAACTATAAAAGATTCATATTTTAGGGCACGCCATCTGTCGAAACATGTTTTTGCATCAAAATTTGCAGCGCGCTCTTAAGGTGGCCGATTTTTATGGGGATTATCTACTTAACCAGAATTTATGTAACCCCCACTGCATTTCAATAATACTATCGCCAAAGCTACGAAAATTTTACAGGTTGTTGCTCAAGGCTTCCTGTGTAACATATTGAAATATGAGGCGTATAATATAATTATTACATTGATAATTCAATAAATAAGGCGATGACGCGTATTGCGCATACGTATGCGAAATCTCATGATTACGCGAAAACTAATACACATAATTATCTCATATTTCAATATGTTACACGGGAAGCTTTGAGGAACAACCTGTAAAATTTTCTTAGCTTTGGCGATAGTATTATTGAAATGCAGTGGGGGTTACATAAATTCTGGTTAAGTAGATAATCCCCATAGAAATCGGCCACCTTAAGTTATTAAATCTTATCAAAAATCGCCCGAGTCTCCTTATTGCGTTTAGAACCTAGTCTTCGCTAAGAAACAAGCGGTCTTAAATTGCTCTCCGATTAAAATAGTTGCCGTGGAACTTTAAGATGATTGTTTGGAACATAACAGCTACCTCAGTTTTCCGATTGAGGGACTGAGAAGTTGGGTTTTCAGAACACCACAATATACTCACGCATCTGATTTGTCACACTCCCCCCCCCCCCAGGTGAATCCACATACTGAAAATTATGGATTTTACGTCAAACAACGACATAGTGATCCAGTATATTAATTTAGATAATTTTTGTAAAGATTTTATTGACAAAGTTTACTGCATTTACTTATCAATAATCACCTGACTCGTGGCGGGGAGGGGGGTCTTCCATACCTCCCAGACTCTCCGGTTCTAATAATACAATACATTATGTTGATTATTCTTTGAAACGATTTTGGGGGGTATGGAATACCCTCTGATTTATATTTATTTATTTTATTTTTATAACGAATTTACAGACATTTTAAGTAAACAAACAAAATCGACGCGCACAACATCAAAAAACAGTAAATCAATCAATCAACGATGGGCAATAAATCCATGAGCCATATGATGTTGTTGGTCATGAAGCCCAGAAACGAGTGGTGTAAAAAGTCACAAAATCATCATTACGTTATTTTACGTTTGCATCATAATTAGAACTTCACATCTGAAAATTCAAAACTCCGAAATTATCGAATCCCAAGACATCCAAATGCGCGAATCACCACAAATTAGACAACCCCACGATACCTATAACTACCGCAATCAAGACAGAACACTGAAGCTGTGCTATTAGTGGAGAGGTTCTTCTTCATCAGCCTTTTTCCGCCCACTGCTGGACATAAGCCTCTCCATATTATGGAGGATCTGGCCATAACTCACCACGCTGGCCAGACGGGTTAACGTGCCGGCTTAACGTGCCCTCCGAAGCACGGAGACTTGGCCATAAGAAAGTTTGACTCTCCCCGGGTTTGAACCCGGTACCCCGCGTTCGCATCCAACTACGTTAGCTGCAAGGCAATGACCGTCTCTTCGGTCATCAGTGGAGAGGTTAGCCCTTCGGTTTTGGAAGGGGGCTGAGAACCCCCTGGTCCTTCAAAACATAATATTAATAATAAAAATAAAAATAGAACATGTTAAAAATTTTATGGGCTAAGCCCCCCACGCTCCTCCCTAACTTTGCCACTGTATACTATGTGAACTTCCACGTACCACATTGCCCGCTGGCATCAAATACGAAAGCCAAGGTTATCTTCAACAAGAGGAAGATACTCAACGGCAACATAACTGTTGTACATGAGACGGCAACATACCACACCAACCACACCAACCAAATAGGCACCCTACGGTGCGCTTGGGTAATGCTACGATCCCGTATAGGACAGAGGCCAAGTACCTTGGTTTGCTGGTTGGGGAGCGACTTAGCTTCCAGCCACATCTCCGGGTTCTTAGAGACAGGATGGCTTCCACCGTTGGCGGCATGAGGCGGGTGTTCAGGAGGGACTGGGGTCTGGGGAGGAAGGCAATTAATACGATCTACGGGGGGCTGCTGGTGGCGTGCATGGCGTATGGGGCAGGGGTGTGGGGGTGAATCCATGCGCCTGGCCTATGCGCGGGTGGCAATAAACCGCTGTCAGCGGGTTGCACTGTACGCCACCATTAGAGTATGTCGCACGGTATCCACCGAGGCCATGCAAGTCTTGGGAGGTGCTCTTCCCTGGGACTTGCTGGCCAGAGAGCGTTCGGAATTGCATAGAGCTAAGAGGGGCCTTCATCAGTTGCCCGACGATCTGATGGCGATTGGCGATAGGCACCTTCCCAAAAATGCTTTTAAGCTTTTACTCCGGGAGCGCTCCTCCTATGCTGTTTGGCGGGAGCGATGGTCCAACTCCGAGTTTGGTGAGGTCACCAGAACATTCTTTGGTGACGCTCTGTTTGTCGTAAATAACCCCTGGTTCGACTTTGGACTTTTCCTGGGTTTCCTGCTGACGGGCCACGGTAGCATGAACTCCTTTCTATTCATGCGTGACCTGTCAGATACGGATCTTTGTACGTGTGGTGAACCTGAATTGGCGCTGGATGGTCCGGATGATGATCTGAGCCGGCTTGTAAGTGATGAGGAGTCCTGCAGCCGGCTTTCGCAGTTTTCGGTGAGTGCCTTCCGTCGTAGGGCCGGTGGGACGTAGCTAGAACGGTGTTGATGGCCGTGAGTTAGTGTGCAGGGGGTCGGGGTGCGCCCTACAGAGGGATGCGCCTCAACCTAAAGGCCTGGCGAGCCTACACGACCTGCTAGATGGTCTGAGTGAGTGGGAGGGTGTGCTTATGTGCTTGTGACTTGTCTGTCACTGTCGGTCGCATACGCATGTATGCGTTGATCCGGAATTATACCGGATTTCATGCCATGGAGGCCGTGTTTGGAATGTCCTATGGACCCAACCGAGCACGTTAAATTATTTCGTAAGTCTACACCCCTGTCCTTCCAGGGAGCACAATGTGGAAAATCTGATACCACACCAACCAATAATGCGCTTCTGAAGTTAGAGATTTCTGCACTCTCAACATAACTGCAATGCTGACCCCAAATGCAACGGCAACCATCTATCAGTCCAGTGCACTCACCCAAAGGACCAGAAGCCTATGTGTCTCAATGGTGATGATGGCGCCCACACTGACACACTGTATAAGTTATAGGGGATGCCCCCCCCGCCCGGAATATATTATCAACCTTCAAGAGCTTCGACGAAAACCAATCTAACGACCGCACAGAAGCATCTCAAAAAGAACTCTTTATATCAAACCCTCCACAGAGTCAAGTCCCGACGGTCAACAAATAAACGTGGGCTCTCCCTTAAAAACCATGATGAATTCAATAAGGCACTCTTTAAAAACCTTTGCAAAAAGAAGGTCACTCAAGCGCTAATCTACGACAATTAGGATATAGTCCCCAATCACGATTACCTCGTTCAGCCACATAAAGATTACATGATCAAACTCTCGCGAGTACGACAAGCCCGACCTAGCTCTATTTGAGCTAACATAAGATGCAGCTCCGCTGCAAACTATAGATGAATGCGGGACTGAAAAATCCCGCGCCATCCCGCGCGGGACGGAATACCAACTCAGTCTCACGTTTGATTTATACATATATTTTATACATTATTTTGGGCGCCAGAACGTTTAGGCACCAGGACGTTTTGGCGCCGGACGTTTGGGTGCCGGACATTTGGACTCAGACTTAATTAGAAATTACGTCCCGCGCGGGACAAAATTAATATCCCGTCCCGCATTCATCACTACTGCAAACCCATCAGACGAGTAAGATATAGAGGCCATTGCCTTTGTACTCCGTACCAGTCTTTCATAATAATTTAGTAACTGCTAAGTCACATCATAACCATCCACAAGGGGTGCGTTCCACTTAAACCCCACGACAGCCGCGGCGTGGTTCTTTGATTGAACCAACGATCGACCGTTGTCGTCGTGGGCTTTAAGTGGAACGCAGCCTAGAAGGGATTCCATCACCATCAGTAACTAACCGGGTGACAGCGGCGTAGCTACAACTTTTGCCACCCGTGGAGGTTCCAATACGTGGTATTCCTATTCATTACGCTACAAATGCCTAAGTCAAAAAAAGTCTTAAATCAAAGATCCTAGTAATTTATTGTGACAATGGAACAAACAAAATTTCAAACTCATTTATTTAAACATTATATTTTACTGTTTTCCTAGTAAATCATGACACGTGGCCAACCATGCATTAACAACTTGGATATTTTCGCCAGAACTTATATTATAACCTTGATTGAAGGACTCCACTGCCTTTTCATAATCTTTCAAATACATATATGTACAACCGATTTTGATATAAGCTTCAAAAGAATCCTTATTTTTCAGTTCTGCTACTTCATTAAAAACCTTAATTGCTTCGAGAGGTTTGTTAGCGAAAAACAAATACATCCCCAATTGGATTTTTATATGATTTAGAATACCACCACGACTTGCGACAATGCGTTGACAATCGGCAGCTTTATCGTATTCACGAGATAACTCACACAGTACTGCCAACCAATACTGAACAGTAACGTTTGGATTATAAGGATTCCGTTGTGCCGCTTTTATGAACATTTTCTTAAGAGATTTGAGCAGTTCATCATCTACTTCAGTCGTATTTTTATCTTCAATTTCAAAATTTAGTGGAATTATGTCACACAATTCTTTCTGATTCTTCAACCAATTAACCATCATCTGGCATGTTTGATAGGGGTAATTTTTCAAATAATATATGTGTTTGAATGATATATGTGGCTGGTGATCATCAGGTGTTAGTTTAAAAAATTCTTTTGCAACAATGATTAACTCATCCGGATCGCCATTAGCTATACAAAGGCTTTCAAATAACATAGTTATAGCACAATGACTTTTTGGGTCTTGGAGATATGCTTCTTTGAACCATAAAGCTGCTTGGGAAAAGTTACGTTCGTTAAATTCACTCACACCTCTTTGTACAAGGTCTTTAATAGTTGGCAGGGTTTTACCGCGAATACTTTGATATTTTGAAGTAAAAGTTTCGGCAATGTGCTGTTGATTCTTTTTCCATTGTGTACCTTTATGCACATAATCATTGATAAAGTTATTGAACATTAGAGGATTACTCCATATTTCTCCTTGTTTGAGCACGTTTTCTTTATCTTCAGATTTTCCTTCAACTGTTTTGACATCTAATTGATTTGCTGTAGATTCATTCAAAGATGCTTCCAGATACTCTTTTTTCGCTTCTTCAATTTCCTTTTGAAGTTTTAAAAGTTCTTCATTATTTAACGGTTGTTCCGAATGAGATTGTCGTAAACAGTCGGGATAGTATATTGGTTGATTAGGTAAATCATAATTATATGATGGATATCTCGAAGCCGTGTTTTCCCAAGGATCTGCCCAATGATATTCAGTTGCTCCAATACCATTTCCAAATTGATTTGTCGTCATAGGAATTCTGAAAGTTTCAGAATCAATTTCGCGCATCAAATCATCCATTCTGAAAGTTTGAGGAGCCATTTGATTGTTTTGGGTATGTCCACTTCTGGAAGGTCGATTAACTATTTCTTGAAAAGCACCATCTTGTGTTATATGACCGGCTAGTTCTAGTAGTCGGTTGTTTTGACCACATTCACCATCTAATAATCGATTAAAATTCATAATTTATTTATGATCAATCACGTTTTTAAAATCACCTCAATTATATTTTATAACAAGATACTCTATTAAAATGATACTTACAATATTATCAAAAAAATCTGAATTGGCTTAGTCACTATACACGGCATAACAAACGTAAAAATGTGTGTATGGTGGTGACAACCTTTGACCATTTGAATTTAAACTAAAGCAAATATGTGTCCAGGCCCGGACTGGCCAGGTCGGCTAGTTGGCGATCGCCGAGGGCCCTCAACTCAATGGGGCCCCGAAGAAGCCTCAAAAAGTGGTTTGTAGTTGGGGTAAAAGTGGTTTGTATTTTTTCTATACCTTCCAAGTGTCAAAATAGCTGAAAATGTGATTATCAAAAATCTTCGCTCTTAGTAAGGGGCCCCCCTCAGTTTCTAGCCGAGGGCCCCCAATTTTTGTCCAAAAGGTCCCCAAGTTTTGATTAATGCACGATTATAGGAAATTATAAATCATATACGATTGAGTTAGCCGAGCAAAGAAAATTATTCCTCCTCAACCATATTTCCTAAAGCTTACAATAAAAGTCAACAGAAAGGGTAGGTAGAGGACAATATAAGTTTTGTATTGGAATAGCTAATTTGTTTAAAAAGGCATACTTCTAAGTCTAATTGGTTCGTTTATTAATTACTAAAAAGAAAAAGTTTGCAACCTAATACGAAATACAAAGATGAATCTTATTTATCAATCCCCCCCCCCCCCGCGGCCTGAGATAAGACAGACACCTATGGTAACAACTGATTGAGATAAAAACAACCACATCAATCAAGTACTAGAAAGCTAAAAACGTTCTTTGGCCCCGTGTATCAGAAAGTCTTACATAGAAAACAACAGTTCTGTGCAAAGTAGATAGATTTACTAATCAATATTATCTATCTAGAGTTCTGTGTATCTGTTCGTAACGCATCTCTGATTATTTAAGACGAAGAGCATTACCAATAACAAAATGGCCGAACAACCACTCAAGGTACGATAGATGGCAAAAGGTGCCCATAATCTTAAACCATTTATACTTATAGATACGCCCCTTCCTATCTCTCCTTGAATACAAACTGAAGCAAACATGTATGACGTCACTGGTGAGATAGTATCAAGATTTATGGTATTAGTGACGAAAATAAACTATTTATTCACTTATAGTTGGTATAAACAGGTTTATCTTTTTTCATTTATCCCAAAATTGTGAAATTATCACAAATAAGGAATACAAAAGTTGAGGTTATGTACCAAAGAACCGGCTGTTAATCCAGATGTTCGACTGCATGGCTACACAAAAAGCACTAATTTTTATTATTAAATTGTTATTTTTGTACAAATTTTGATTTTGTCACACATTCTCATGGATCCTATCACAACGCCATTTAGAAATATTCGTATTAAATGTAGGGGAGAGGTTTGCATGTTGCCACTGACTGCAGGTTGCTACATCCCTTAGATTTTGGTGTTGGACCAATGTCATAAACTAAATTTTGACTGAAATCGAAACTTAAGGAGGTGTGTGATCACTTTTAAACTAGTTCTGGAGCGGACAGAGCCACTAAGACAGTGTGTGTTGACAAAAGTTTGAAAAGTTATATCGTGAAAATTTAAAAATTAAAATTGTGTTTTTGTTCTGTGGTCATAAATTGAACATTTTAATCGAGAAATCAAGGTAAATATTTTTTTTG
Source organism: Rhagonycha lutea (assembly GCA_958510855.1). Classification (NCBI taxonomy): domain Eukaryota; kingdom Metazoa; phylum Arthropoda; class Insecta; order Coleoptera; family Cantharidae; genus Rhagonycha; species Rhagonycha lutea. Next base: position 32,945,111 of record OY294041.1, read on the forward strand.
TATTTCTTTTACATTCAACTTAGTACATTATCCTAACAAAATTTCAAACATACCATGAAATGGAAATTTTTTTCATATATAATTCTAAAATAGTGTAACACCCCGGAAATTAATAGTTAATTCCGGGATGTTTAGTTTAGGTCCGCATTATTGTTTGTAATTTTATAAAATTAAACGGAATTAAACGGAAATTCAAATTAAAATTAATCACAGTAAAATTAATGTCGCACGCCTATGGAAAAGGATGTTAATAGATAATAATAATTTTTGCTTAAAATTTTGAATTTTATATCAAATGAATGATCGAAAATTCACCGTGTTTTCAAAAATGGTTAGAAGGTCGGATCAATGTTAGTTAGACTATAAATATTTGATTTTGGGCCTGTATAATGAAAAATATAGAACGTAATTAAACGATACCAGCCAGGGCAGGAAATGGAAGATTAGATAATATAAGGAATGCAATGGGGCTTCATTTCCGTGATAAGATTTTTGAAACTAACTTTGTTAATCTTGGCCCTAGAGTGAAATAGATTAAAGTTCTGGGACCCTTGGAAAACACAGGTTACCATTGTTTAAAAATATTTTGGAAAAATCCAGGATTACTCAAAATAGAAATAAAATTTTGAAGTTATCAAATAGATAAAAAAAAATAGACTAAACAAATTTTAATTTCAAACTGATAAAACAAAACTAAAGAATGTGATTAGATTCAGGTTTTACTAAAATATTTTGGAAACTAACTTTGTTAGTATTGGCCCTAGAGTGAAATAGATTAAAGTTTTGGGACCTTTGGGAAACACAGGTAAAAATTGTATAAAAATATTTTGGAAAAGTTCAAAACCAAAAAAGTTAGAAAAAGTTTTGAAAGCATCAGCTAGCAAAACATGATACGAAACTTAAACACCACACGGGGTACCTATGGGGGTTGGTTAAGGGCTAGTTCTACAAAGAAAGTATAAATTAGGAATAAGCTATACTGAGAATAAGTCACACAGATTTTGTTGTACGCAAGCGTAGAACGCAATTTAGAAAGAGAAAATAGAGACTTATTCTCAGTATAGCTTATTCTTAGTTTATACTGGCTTTGTAGAACTGGCCCTAAGACCATGATACTATAACTAACAATATATGCTCACGCGCACATTGTAGGGGCTCTTGATGACGTCACTCCGTGACCCAAGCTTACGATTGGCAGTACGGTTGGTAGAAATAGTGGACATTTAAATATCTATATTATGCCATTGGTTATTAGGCTATGTTGGGTCACTGAGTGACGTCATTCGCGAGAAAGTATAAAATGCGTTCACCAAGTGAGCATATCTCTTAAAGTAATAGTATCATGGTTAAGACGATGTTCTTTGTTTAATCAACGGACAATACTGTCCCACCCATGGAAAAAATTCAAATCAAGGAGTTGACAAATGCAATTAGAAAGGGGTGGCGGAACTGATATAAAGATGGTCACCCGCCATAAATCGTGGAGTTGATCATCACTTCGATGGCAAAATCGTGTTCCGTTTGTGAAGCGAATTTTTGACCAGGCAAATTGCAATTTCAAGTTCGGCTTGATCTGCAATACGGTAGTGATTGCTCCAATTAAGTTGTGTTGAAACTTATTTAATTCCTAATAGGTTAATTAAATAAGTTAGTGAAATCGATTATTAAATTAATTTAATTCCGAATGATTTCGATTTAAAATTTGTGTGTGCAAATTTTACTGTTTCAGCTATAAGGTAAAAGATTTTGTACTTATCCGTTGTATGTTCTTAAGAATGAGTTGATGATTATTGAAAATACGATAAATGTGTAATTTTGTTTTATTAGCAAATATTTAGTCAATAGGGTGTAATTGTGAATTTAATAAACTTAAATTAATTTATTGGGGTTGTACCTGGAACCAATGAATTTTAATTTGAATTTATATTATGTCTAAATACTTGAACCAATTTTAGGTGTAAATAAAATTGTTTATTTTGTCGGAAAACATAGTTTTTATTTTGAATTGAAAGTGCTCAATAAGTAGGGAAAGTTTCTTCTCGTTTTTTTTTTCAAAAGTTAACGCTCATAAGTGTTCCCAACTGTACCCGCACGGAGGCACCTCACCTCCAATTTTTAGCCGGGCGCAACCGACGTCGTTCGTTAAGACTGGTAAGTCGAACCAGAGCTACCATAGGAAGTATCGAGAGGACGTCCAAGAATATAATTATACAAATAGAGGACGAGGTCGGGTGGCAGCAGAAACAACTCAAATAACAGACTGTCCTCTATTAGTTTGGACCAATCGTCGGTACACCCCAAATTTTTGAGTATCTCAAAACTCTAAGAAATTTTGGGGCAGAATTGGAACGAAGGAAAATTAATTAATTGATAAAAGAACAAATAAGGGGTGACTTTTATTTAAGGCCAAATAAAAGGTTCTGGTGTTTTTGAAAATAAATTGAAGATTTATTTCAAAAACGCACCCCCGGTTGTTACAATAGTGCTAGAATGCAGGTTGTCACTAACGCCACCCTCTGAAAGGTAACCCCTAATGGGAGAGTTAACCCAATCGGAGCGCCGCGTTCGAAACAATCCCGAGAAACTCTCAGGTTCGTTGGCCACGATGGAAATATAGACTGACTCGCAATTCTTGTGGAGAGCTAGGCCAGTAGGTTTTGAAATAAACTCTGTAGCCAGGGGTTGAAAAAAACACAGTAATCTTAACAAGTGTATAATGAAGGTAATTACAAAATTATAGACGTACTCTCTGCTCACAAACAATGGCAACCGATTCTGCTGGTTGTTAAAAAAACACAGCCCACTGACTTTACAATAAATCAACAGATGTTCGTAACAACGAATGCAAATGCACAGTACTATAATAACAATGGTGTTGACACAATACACGTCAGACTCAAAATGGATACAAAAAAATAACTCACCCCAAAAGCTCTTGGAGGATCTTGATATGGTGACAAGTATGCCACTTGCGACCGACGTGTCCTCTAGTTGAATGAGGACTGGCATTCGCATTGATCAAAACACAGAAGCACCTTGATCGCTTCGCAGCTCCAGACGCACTTGTTAACTGGCGTTGAATATAAGAAAGTGCAGATACAATTGCTGGAACGATTGAATGATGTTGAAATAAAGTTGGACCTCGTCGTAAGATGTAAATGGTGAAACAGTTGACCATAACCCCAAAAGGTTAATTTTTGATCCTTGTTTGTTAACAAAGAATCGAGCCTTCTCGAGTGAGCTCGAGCTGATACGAGTCAGAAAATGCCTGCATCGACAGAATGCGCGTGAGCTCGATGGCTTATCCAGATGTGGATACAAAAAAATGCTACTGTGTGTACCGGTGGTATCCCAAATACACATACAGGACCGCCAAAAATCACAATGATATAAAATTCACTGACGTCACCCAAAGATTTCCGCCAAAAATGATGTTTTTACGCACTTAATTATTCTGTCGACTGGTTTCTAAGATGGCAAGGCACTCAATCCCTTGTAACCTCGCGTCTCCCTTCTACCTCCAAGCGCGTATCACATGACAGCCCTAACCAAATGTACTTTCCAAGGTCAGTAACACGTAGCAGATATTAAAATATCGCTAGAAAATTAAATCTGGGCCGTACTCAGAATATTTGAGTAATTATTTGTGGATCAGTTTATGCAACTGAACTAAAATTCGTTACAAGGTTGCCACCCTTTACGATTTGCAGGTTACTACCCATGATACTATAACTAACAAGATATGCTCACGCGCACATTGTAGGGTCTCTTGATGACGTCACTCCGTGACCCAAGCTTACGATTGGCAGTACGGTTGGTAGAAATAGTGGACATTTAAATATCTATATTATGCCATTAGCTATTAGGCTATGTTGGGTCACTGAGTGACGTCATGCGCGAGAAACTCTAAAATGCGTTCACCAAGTGAGCATATCTCTTAAAGTTATAGTATCATGGTTACTACCTATCGTGTTTCGCTTGTTTACACTCATATGCCAGTTTTTATGATTGTTATTGAGTCAAAAGTGAAGTGTTTTTATTGCATTAAATAATTAAATTTGCAAGATAATATGGAATCATGCAAATTAACATGAAAAATCAAATTTTGATTTTTTATGCCAATTTACACTAATTTTTTTATGTTTACGACCACTGATGCCTGTTTTCACCAACAATTTATTTAAGAATTTCCTAGTAAAGAATTACTTAGCTAGGATTCTATAAATTTGATTGGTCAATTTTGACATATGAATTTTTTATGTCAATACTATGTCAAATTTCACCAATCACATTTATGGAATCCTAGCTAAGTAATTCTTTACTAGGAAATTCTTAAATAAATTGTTGGTGAAAACAGGCATAAGTGTCAATAAAAACCCATAAATTTTATAAATCAGTTGGTTTTCTTTCCGTTTTTCTACATTTTCAGCAATTTCTCGATGGGTGGCAACCTGCAAACCTCTCCCCTAATGGTGGTTTGATAGGATCACACAAACCAACATATCCGGCTATTGAGACTATTTGTAGTCCGAACAGCAAGCTTAAATTTCTACATTTTGCATTAAGATCTATTAAACAGTTAAACATCGTCCGAGTCTCTATAATTGAATTTAGAACCTGGCCTTCCCTGTAGATAAGCAGTCTTAAATATGTTTACCGACAAGAAGCGGTCGAAACTTAATTGTGAATGTTCGAAACATTACAACTACCTTAGTTCCCTACTGAGGGACTGTAAAGTTGGTTTTAGAACACCACAATATAATCCTGGTTTTACCAGTTCACAAACGCCAACCGAGGTTGGTGTTTGCTTTTTTTTAGCCCGACGAAGAACCCACACTTCATGGGGAGAGACCGGCATTTCATAGTTAACTTGCTTGACTACTATGCTCTGACCGCCTCTTGTGGTTTGATATTTGATTCACTATTTGAAAGTCAAGGCGTGTCTATAAGTTTACCTGGTCTAAGCCCATAACATACTCCTAATAATTATAATATACCAATAATAGACCGATAATATTACCTTTGTTTGGTATCACCAATGATTCTCTTTTTTCAGTCCATAACCCTTCGGCAGGGTGTGGTGGTATCAATGTCATCTTTGTTTGAGAATTTGTCTCTTTTGTCTCTGTCTCATTTGCGTTACTACTTTTTAAAACGAATTGGTGTAAAAGCACCAACCCACTTTTTTCACCAATCAATTTTCGCAATTTTTACCTACCTACACTAGGAGCCTAATGGTCAAGAAGTTGACTATGATACTATGAACGATAAATACTCGGTTCGACTCCGATTAAAGTAAGAACTTTACTTTGGCCGTCTCTTTGATCCTCCAGGTTTATGGGTTCTTCGTCGGGCTGGCTCTCCGTCGTAGGTAAAAGATGCAATGCCATGAAAACCATTTGACATTATAGTCAACGAAGTTAATCGTGACACGTTTGGTGTGTAGCATGCATCATTAAATCATTTGACATTAAAAAGTTGATATTGTAATGGTCATCCAAGACCCACCTCAGGGTTGTAACGCTACACGTTAGATAGATAGAGCAAAGGTGCTACTCTACACTAACTCCGTCTGATGGTCAATGGATAATCCTAATGCAATTTGGTAACTTATTCTTACACCAAAACAAATTAAAAGGTAAGTTTCTCGGTTTGGCTCTTGATGTAAGCTAAAAGCTAAAAGGTGCTTCGACCAACAAAGAAGGGGGTCGAGTGTGACTCCCAGGTACTTTGTGCTGCTTTGCCAGAGGATGGTTTCTCCAAACATCTTAAGTTTTAGGTTGACCGGTTGTCTGTACGAACATCATGGCAGCACTTTTGGAGGAGTTAACCTCCAATCTCCATAAGTGATACCATATGGTTCGATAATTATTATCGCGTCTCTCATGAGTTTCATTACTCGTTTTCGGTTTCTAGATTTGGTGATGAGGCCGACAATGGTGTTCGCAGGGGAAGGAATGTCGCACATGTAGATGTTGAACAGGGGAGGCGAGAGTGGAGATCTCTGCGGGATTCCTGCCAACATCGGACGAGGGGAGGATTTTTGGTCCTCAAGTTTGACCGCAAACCATCGATCGTCTAGGTATGAAGCTATCAGTTGGGTGAATCCTAGCTTGATGACACCCCTGATCATCTTGTAGAGGAGGCCTGGTTTCGAGACCTTATCGAACGCTTTCGCTATGTCGAGGAAGACGCCTAAGGTCTTTTGGTTACTTGCGAAAGCCTCTTCGACTACTCGGAGGACTTGGTGGATGGTCGAGTGGCCTGATCTGAATCCAAATTGTTCGTTTGGTAGTAGTGCTATTCTTTCTAGCTTTGCGTTTAATTTTTGAAAGTGTGGGGATTAACGAGATCGGTCGGTAGTTGGTCGGATTGGCATGATTCTTTCCTGGTTTGGGAATGAGAATTATCTCCGCTAGTTTCCACCGAGTGGGAAAGTGTTTAAACCTGAGTATCGCGTTCGTAATTTGAGATAGAGCGGTTAGGGCTTTACTGGGCAGGCATTTCAGTGCCTGGTTAGTAATTCCATCATGTCCAGGGGCCTTTCTTATCTTGGTACTCTTTATGGTTTCTTTAATCTCTTTGGCTGAGGTTGGTGTGATCGGGGAGGGGTCTCTCTGCGAGAGTTTTTCCTCTAGCTTCAAGTTCACCATTTGATGTGGTTATCAAGTTTTAGATCTGTACTTGTGACCAGGTATGGTTGGAATTGATCTTCCAGGGCTGCTGCAAAAATCTCTGCCTTTTCCTTTAGGAAAGTAGGCGAAGAAGTTTTCGGTCTTCTTGAGGGGAGGGGAGATGGTGGTTCTGGCCCCTTTCAGGGCTTTTACCATTTGCCATCCCGATTTATCCCTGAGGGAGAGCGATTCTACTTTGTCATCCCATTTCTGGTTTTAGTGTAGTTGCAGCTCATGCAGCTGAATTACATTACTAATCTGGGCTTTTTATATAAAAAGCGCCCAGATGTTCTGTCACGTGATCACCTAATGTCTATACAACCTCACAATTACCTAAAATCCGTTAATTTCCAGGTGACCTGCCTCATGCAGGTTGTACTTAGTTTCCTTTCTGCATAACCAGGTGAAACCTATTAACTCCAGGCGATATTTTTAACCCTGCACCTACCTCACTTTCAACATAGGAGTAATCTCCAGCATCTAGTATATGCAGATGCCTATACTTTTATCCTGGTTACAACCTCATTTACATATTGTAACCCATATTATAATATATTGAGAAATGGGGGGGGGGGTCTACGACCACAATCAAAATGGTTCTCCCGCACACATCGACAATGACGAAGTAATAGAGGATGATTTGTTCTTTTGAAAAGGGTTCGTCATCGAGGACATGCGTTCATTGCAACGAATAGCATTTCACCAAGAAACAAACTATGACGAGGTGTGAAGGAAAAGAAAGTAGACCATTTGGTCAAAAATGTCCAATTTTGATTTGTATTATGTTAACGTTACCAAGGTATCTCAAATCGTTTAGGTTGACTTAAAAAATGCATAAGTAGGCATACTTATCAAAATCAAGAAGATAATCTAGGAGATGGCGGTCGTTATGAAAATGTTGATAAAAAGTGAAAAAATCAACAAAAGAGTTAGTTTTTTACCTTTCGAACTTTTTTTTTACATTTTATGTTCCCAAATCCGCGTTATTGATAACGGTGCTCAGATGCTTTAATGTGTCTAATTCTAATTGATTTACTTGTAGTTAATCATTGATGAATGATGAGTATTTAAAATAGACAAAAGGTTTTTTTTTTTTATAAAAACTTACTAATTAAAGAGCTTTGTTTGATACTATTTATTCATAACAATAAACAATAAAAAATGACGTAACCTAATAACAATGAACATAAATTGAATCAATTCAAATATGACGCAGGAGTTACTATAATAGAAATAGCAACAATTCAAATAGCTGCAGTTTTCTAACCGCATTTAGAAAAAAAAACGTATAAATTTAATTATGGAATTTACTTAATTTCTCTTTTTCTGTACATATAGAGAACCTCCGTGACTCTTTCTAAAACAGCATACCTTTTTAATTACTTGATAAGTAACAAAACTACCAAATAACAACAATGCAGCGTAAAATGCAATAACATCCAATAGCAAATACTGATACCAGGATAACCCCAATGCAGCAGTTCTCAAATGTGGTGCACCATTATGCCGGAGCGCATACTCAATCCAAAATATTGCTTTGTCTAATGGCTTCGTCTGCTCATCGTGCATAACTCTTGCTCTGTTTTTTGCGTTTTCAGAATATCTAAAAGTTAGCCATGTTTTATGAGTAACCAAAAACTAAAGAATTACTTATTATTGTTAAGTATTTCGTACAAAGCTTTACTTAAAGCATCTTCGGTCAAAAATTGATAAGGAACCTTCACAGCATAACCTGCCTGTTCAGCATTTGCCATGTTCAGATCCTGATCACCAAATACAGGAATACCAATAACAGGAACACCGTGGTAAATTGTTTCCAGTGTACTCAAACCTCCCCCATGAGATATAAACAACTTAACATTTGGATGTGCTAAAACTTTTGTGTAAAAGGAATCACTTTGGAATAATATAACATACCCAAAACATCTTGTTGTGGTAACCACTTATATAATTTTACATTTGGAGGTTGACCAGGAAGTGTCTCGTCCTCCCACTTCCACAGAACAGTTTCCTTCAGTTTAGAAAATGCCTTTAAAATTGCATCACGTTTTTCAACCGGCATATACTTGCTTTGCAAATTTGAACCCATGCTGAAGTAAATTGCTCCATTTTTAGCGTTATCCAAATCATCTTGAATATTTTTGGGCAAGGGTTTAGGCGCATTAATGTGATACCCTCCGATAGGAATCATATTTGGTACCATAGGTACTGGAGGGTTGACGCTTACGTGGCTGTTGAGAAGCATGAAGGAAGTATTGTAATAGAGATCGTTAAGGTGAGGTGCATCTGGGAAGTATTTATGTAATATTTCGTTTTGTCGTGGAATTGCGACCAAATGGAAATATACGGTTGTTGCTAAAGAAACGAAAGCGTTATTAAGTCGTTGGAAGAAGTTCATAAAGCTGTCGTAATTTAACGCCATGTCGGGAACGTACGATGGTGAACCAGGATTGCCCATTTGTGCATTGGACCAGCGACCAGGAAGAATTGGACTTAGTACGACACAAGGTGCACTAAATTTGTGGCAAAATCCTCGAAAAGCTTCATTTAATAACTGTTCTAGAAGAACTAAATCAAATTTTTCGTTAGATTTCAAAAACTTTTCGACATTTGGATGACTTAAAGTCATTTCTGTATATTCGGCTCCTATAGTTTCTAAATATATTGCGTTTGAAATTGGATGGATATCTTTATAATTATAAAGATTTTTCTTCATTTCTGAAACATAATATTGGAAGTTATTAAATTGAAATGTGGCTTAACATCACCACTGAGCTTTTTGGAATCTTGAAAAAATAGTGAATAATAATTTTGTATTACATACCATCAACCCCCTTAAAGGAGTCATTCAAGATGATTTCCTTATAATTTTTCTGCTGTGTTTTTTCAGTGTAAGGTGATATAACAGTAACTTCATGGCCTCGTTGAGCTAAGGTTTTTAATAATTTAGCACCTAACTGATAGTGGCTATACGATGGAAAATGGAAAACTCCCAAAATTTTTGCACTTTCTGCGCAAAACAACCACATAAAAATTAAATACACTGTTTCGAAAAGTTTCATCTTTCTTAAGCCAAGAAACAATTTGATGTAATCTAATTATGAGAGGTACGAAAGTATTACGTGATGGAAGACCGTAATTGATTCAAATTTGAGAAGTGAATTTATGGAGTTGACTTAACGAATACTAAACGCTTAATATTACAATTTAATGCACAATCTTTTACATTTTAAAACTGCTATCATCTTTTTGTTATTGTCCATTATTAAATATAATTTAATAATATTAATTATATTAATTTTTTATACCGGGTGACCGGCCACCGATGTGAACATAGTAAATTAACATGGGAAATTGATTTTTCTTTAATTCCTGCTTTCCATCATAACGGATAACGGATGAAAATGGTATCAATTTAAAGAGATTTTTATTCCGCGTCTAAAGATACCTAACACTTGATATTTTGTTCTTTAATTACTGTTGAAAACTCACTAATTAAATGCAAAATTGCGTAATTAAGAAAATTTTAGTTGCCTTGTTTGAATTTTATTGCAATTGTTTTAGCTTGAAAACCAATAAATTCCAACAAGTTAAGAATAACTTGTATTTGCGTTCATTGTTAGCCAAATTTATTACAATATGTCAAAATAACTTGAACATCATAATCTAAGCACTTAACCTTTTGGCACTGGGGCACTTTTGGCCCCAGACCCCCCGGTTTCTTATTAATTCTGTTTGGAACGGTTGCCATTTGTTAACATCAATGGCACAGGACATCCACTATTTTGAGTTTTTTAACAGGCGAATGAAGGGGTGGTTAAGTAATACCCTCGCATAGACGGAGTTGCAAGGTTTGGTTTGGGTTTTAAACTATAATAATGGTCTCATTCCCTCCTGAGTGCTGAGACAGCCAGTCAAAAAAACTTTATTACTTTCATGTACCCCTAATATAATTATTTTTGTAATTTTCCATTGAGTAATATTAGTAATTTATACAACATTAGAAAATGAAGGTCATTAATCATTATTTAACAAATGAGGAATTTGCAGAACGAGCCTAAGGGGTTCTGTAACCGCACGCACTTCTACATAATCTTGGAGAATTTTAAAATTATGAGAATAATTTATTGCATTGAACTTTTACGTCAGTACAGATAAAATTTCCTATCTACGCCTGACGAATTTATTGGACGGATGTATTTGATGCTGGAGTATAAATGCAACGATAATAAAAAATTAAGGTTTGGTTACAGGTGAGTAAACATACTACGTCAAGAAATCGCCTGCTCGGGTAGCAATTTAGAGGCACGGAGCCTCAAAAATCAAATTAATGTATATTTCATAATGTCATTTCTATTTCATTTAGCACAATAAAGAAACAGAGGCGTCACAAGATGGTTTGCCGCCAATGTGAAAGAAAAAAAGGAAACCTGGAGGCACTGTAGACAAAAAGTTTGAAAAAACGGGGGGATAATTTGCCAGACATGCAAGTCAAATTTGAAAGAGAGAAATAAAATATATAGTTTAATAAATATGATAATTATGTAGATTAATTAAATTCTCATTAGTGAGCCTTCGTTAAAGCAAAATATTTTATTAAAATTAAACTCTGAAATAGTTGAAGACCAATCGCAAGATAGTACATCAGACAAACTAGATCAACTAGCAAACTTTAAAATCAGATACAGTGACTCGCAATTGGCCTCGGACAACTAATAAAAATTGCAATAATTTCAATGAAATTTGACTTTTTGAAGTTATTTAAAAAGAAAATACCAATTTATAAAATATTCCTAATTTATTGTCTTAAATCCAAACTTGCCTATTTGGTGATTTTAAGTTCCATTGTGCTAAATATTAAATTTTTGCAGTTTTAATTTCATAAGAATTGCAACTATAGAATGTTTAAACCCTTGCTAATTCTGCTTGTGATTGAATTTTTGCAAACTTTCTTGTGTTAACGGTAACCCTAAGGGATGTTTTATAAAATCATAAATTGATATAGCTATTTTCTTTTTAAATAAACTCAAAAAGTCAAATTACATTGAAATTATTGCAATTTTTATTAGTTGTCCGAGGACAATTGTGAGTCACAGTATATCAAACAAGTAGATTAGCAATCAAAGCACATGAATGAGCGAAAGTAAACTAAAATCAATGAACAAAAAGAGGTCACAAACTTTACTTTAAAATACACACTATTGAGGACCACTATTATTGACACCATTGTCACCCCAAAATTCCACTTGGGGAGCCAGCATGTCTCCAGCCCCCCCCCAAAGTTTTCGCGAATAAGTCCGCGACGGTTGAGGCTCAAACGAAAACATTGGAAGCTCATTGATGTTCAAACGATTGACACAAATTTCACCCCAAAATTCGATTGGGGGGGGGGATGGCAACATGCACCCGTGGGCTTACTGCAAAAACTGACCAAGTCAATATTAGGACCTTAAAGGACTGGACTGCATGGTTAGCTTTTACTTCTCATTTGTAGGCTAAAATTTTAGTTAAAATTAAAAAACAGAATCTTGCCAGAGAGGCCGAAAGCCGAACAATTTAATCCCATTCTTATTTTTAATTTTTAACTAAAATTTAAGCCTAAAAAGAGAATTCAAAACCGACCATGCAGTGTAGTCCTCTAAGGTCCTAATATGGACTTGGTCAGTTTTTGCAGTAAGCCCACGCTAATAAATTTTATACTTTCAAAATTCCTTCATTCAAAAATATTCAAATAAGAAAAACACCAACTCTTGTAAAAACTTTATTTCCTCACGCTTTCCAAAAATTCTTAATTTTTACACATAAAATGAATAAATTCACACAAAGACGACGTACGGCGGCTTTGCTGCGCAGTAGGTTTTACGCAAATCCCAATCAAAAACTGCCTCTCCACCTCGACTTTTCCAAGCCTGATGCGTTGCAGACATTTTCAAAATCTTTTAAATTTACAAAATATTAAAAAATATCACTGAATCAAAAACTTCTTCATCCCAAAAATAACACGACATATCAAGGCTCCCTAGCTTCCGATAAATCCAAAAACGATTTGGAGAAAGCTATTCAACATCGTATCTTTGGAATGAAGAACCAAATTTTTATAAATCAAAATCAAACTTAGCCAAAAATTCAAGCAAATAATATATGAACAACTTAATCGTCAGTTGTTATCATCCATCGTCTATCTATTGGAAGGTCGATAGGTCCACTTCTTCAAATTAGCTTCCTTTCTGCTCTGGACCATGTCCACCTTCGTAAAAGCATTCTTGTCTCCAAAAATTCTCTTCTTCTCGAAGAACCAAAATAATTTAATTGGCGACACTTCATCCTCGTAATCTTCGTTCTTGTCATTGTCATTCCCCCCCCCCCATATTGCTGCGTGGGTCATCTTCTCCCTATCGGAATTTATTTTCGGAGGGGCAACTTCTACCTTAATCTTCTTCTTCTAATTAGGCTTTCACCTGTTCTATCTTCGGTCACCTCTTCATTGTTCGTTAATCTTGATTTCTTTTATTTTACAATTTTCCAGATTTCCGCTATAAATTGATTTTTTCTTTTGTGTTTCAAATTTTTCCATCTAATTTGTTGTGATTTTCTCCTTATAAGTTTCAGGGCTTTTTCTTTAACAATGTTTCGTAACTCACTCGATTTCTTCCTCCATTAATATTTCTTCTATGTTCTTCAAGATAATAACTTCTTCCGATTTGACTTGTTCTTCATTTAATTCAAGGACTTGCTTATCAATGTCGCCTTTCAGACACATTTTTTATGCAGTCGTGGTGACCCTTTTCATCCCATCCTTAAACTGTTACCAGGAATCACCAATTTTTCCAATTTCTTCTCTGTCCTCTTTTACAGCTGATTCAAAATTACTCAACTTTTCTTCGTTATTTTTAAAATTTAAAATTTTCTTTCCCACCCATGCGCCAAATTAAAGTTATCCACTTCAACGAATGTGTGAAATCCAAAATTAAGTGTATAAACAACAACATAACAGTTAAAAACGTACGCGTTGTTAAATTTGAGCCAAAAAGGCAGAGGTTGAATTACGAGAACTTCAAGCAGCCAACTTAATAAATATTTTGGATACAACCAGGTCACGAGGAATTTTTGTGACTACAGCCATATAGCTAAGAATTTGTTAGTAATTTAGTAAATAATTAGTAATTAATTTTTTTAGTATATGCATTTTTTTAAAGCGTTCTTTCAGTTATGTCACTGTTATAGTAATCCGAATTTGGATTATTAGAAATTTGGATTACCGTAGGTTCACATTATTCAGGCTTTACTGTATGCAATTAACTAATTATGCCCGACCTAATCGTTTTATGTGATATAATTATTATTTCTGCTTTCGTAACATTGTCATTGTCGATTTTTTGTCTTTTACTGCAGCTGATTTGCACCTAATAATGGTGACAAGCTGATGTTAGGCTTTGGATTATTTTGTTTTGAAGATTAATTTTACCTCGTGGTTTTAGCTTCAACTGGAATATGACTGTTTTATGATAATGATGATATTATGATTATTTTAATCTTTCCATTTTATGAAAATATTTTTAAAAATTAGAAAACCCCAAAATATATGGATTAATGGATTAAAAGCAACTTCAATTTCATGATCTAAAATGTATCCATATTTTGAATCGATTAAATGAGTTTGTGTGTGTTTCTGTAAAAGCCCAAATATCGACAGATCCTAAAATTTACGTGCAAATCCTAGAATTTACCAAGTGGGATTAAAGTCCGAAAATCGGGAAATCCAAATTACCCGCTTTAAAAAATTCTAGGATTTTCTCGTAAATTTTGGGATTTACCAATATTATTTCAGCTTTTCCAATTAAACTTACAGTTAAAATTGACTTATTTTAACAATAATTATTAAATAACGTTACTTTTAAAAATTTTCAATTTACATAAATTATTGATTACAAAAGAAAAATTGCATTCCTGACGAAAAATCCACGACGTATATCTGTAGTATGTCGAGTATGTCTTAACTGTTCATTACAAAGTAAAAAAAAATTGCACGAAGCGAACATGTAAATGAGTGTTTTTTAATTTCACAAAAACAATGAATATTTATCAAATTGATCGTCATCGATTTGAAATTACATTTAAATTTTTGTTACGTTTGGAAGTTAACTTAAAAAATCGAATCTGGTTTTCGGGTATTTCGAGTTGCCCAAACAAGTAATGGAAAAATAAACTGGAACTTCCGCACCTCGACCTGTTTGATCTTAATATTTTGTGTACATCTTCTATTGTAGAGGATGTGGACAACCACATCCACGTTGTTGGCGGTGTGAAATACTCAAGAATGTACGACTAAACTTTGGTGTAGTTAACAATAATTAAAAAGACATTAGAATAACGTTTAACATTTTTTTTTTGTTAATTTAAGTAATAATGCTTGAATTTGTGAATTCGAAATTGTTTGGTGGTCGAACACCTCAAATTATTGCAGTTTTGGCTGGTAAGTGTAACCTAAAATAATTATAGGTCTGATTTTCACAGTTGCATAAATTTGTTCTTAAGTTTCAACAAAATTGAACAAAATTCAAAATCTTTGAATTTGATTAGATTTTATTGCATTACAATTAGTGATAAAATTTTATATGGAACTCATCAAATTTTCTAGTAGAAGACGCAATTAACATTTCATATTTGTTATTCTAATTAGTTATTTATTAGTTATTACCTAATATTGCTAATAATATAGTATTATAAAGTATTTAAATCGCTTATGCGCAAGAAAAAGGGACTAATGTTAACAGTTAAGGCGACTCTCTTAGCTTAAAATGCTAAAAATTTAAGTCAAAACGAAATATTTTTAAGTGATTACAAAAATTAATTAAGGAAAACATTTTGACCTAAATAATTTTTTTTTTAATCAAAAATGTTACTAACAGCACAATCTTGACTTGTTCAAAATCCTGCATTTTAAGCTACAAGAGAGGCGCCTTAACCAAGAACCTACTAAATAATCAATAACGACATAATTATAATATTATTATCAGATTCTGATTATCCCTTCATATTATGACCCTAAGCAATTCCAAAACCTCATTCTTGAGAAGCTAATAAATTATCCTGCAAGAATGAAGAGTGCAGCAAGCGAATGTTTTGGAGCATTGTTAAATTACAAAATTGGTTAAGACTTGAGATCAAGGCCTTAACTAGGACGTGGCGAAGGTGGCACAGGTCAGGGACACATAGAATAGAGGCGCAAATTTAGCTAAATTAACTTTTTAATTAGACTGCAATGTGAGGACTCCACCTCTATTATTTCTTCTTTTACCTCTAATTTAAATACTATTGACCTACGCGGAATGATGCATGGCGATTTTGTATTAAGTTTTCTTAAATTAAAGTTTGTCATCGATTTTGGAGGCCATACCAAAATATTTGGTGACTATGCTTGTTTATCATTGATTTGCAGAGTTTTTGATGAGTTGTTGTGTTCTTGTATTGTAGACGATTTTTTTTGCTCCTAAATTTCCATAAATTGGATCCTTTGCGACTGCGCCAAATATAGTGCAGGCAATTTATTTTGAATTTTAAAAATTCAAATTAGTTATTTAATTTTTAATACTAAATACAGTTTATTCATTATTAACTCTTAACCAATGGATCGTAGCCTAACAATAATGATGTAACTAATTTTTTTTTGTTTTTCTATAATATTATCTACATAATTTAATTATTATAATGTTTGAAAAACTAGTCCTAATAAAGGTTTATACAATAAAATGTAATTAAACACGTGAATGTTTTTCATAATTTATCGAAATAATTACTGGTAAAGAATACATTTATTCATAATTATCTGTAATATGAAATAAATAATTGTTGTGATTAGCCTCATCATTATACTAATAGCTAATGTATGTGCATATCTTATCTTATGAATGATTTTATCAAATATTGCTTCATATTTTGGATTAAAATTTACACTACAAAAATCAGCATTATTTTAAAGCCAACTTTTTGAAAAAAGCAAACCTTTTATGGTAGCTATTAAATAAAGCCACCCTTAATTTGAAAAAAAGAACAACAAAGAATTTGGGAACATTCGATTAAGTGATAATTTGCAAGTTTTGGGGTGAACTGATAAGATAATTGATAAAGATTTGGGATTATTTAGTGCCTTATTAAGATCTGTAAAAGTTTCTATTTTAAAAGAGCTTATTAAATTTTCAAATTTTTGATAGGGTGAATTTTTAAATAATTTAAATTATTAGTGGAACAAAATTGGAATAGTTTGATGATTACTGGATTATTAAACAAGTCGATTGAAGGTCGTCGTAGAATTTTTAACAAAATTTTAAGCACAATGTGACATTGACCCAGGGGCTATCAAGGTAGCAACACCTCGCAAATTTGCATTAACAAAACAAATTTATATAAAAATAGTTAAATATTCGAAAAAATTGTAATTAAATAATGAATGACAAATTTTGAGTTGAATTTTTGATTATAAAATGATGTTTAATTTGTGCTAATTCATGAAATGGTAGTAGAAAAATTAAGGATTGGTTTGTAAATATTACAACAGTGTCCACACACAAGAAATGGCAAAGGTTTAAAAGTTGGAATATGATGAATTTCTAGAAAGTTGAATTATTCTCAGTAAGAATCGGAAATTCCACTGCAGTGTATTTTAATTCAGTTCCAGGAGAAATTCCATTCCAAATCATTATGATTGCAATGTAGTGTAGGTTTCTATGTCATAGCAACCATCAAGTTTAAATAATGGATTTGGAATGAACTGTTATTAAATTCTAAAAACACAAGATGGTGCTCCATGGAACTATAAAAAATCATAACAAATACAATTCTGTTGTAACTTTGGTATAAAAATCTAACTTATACAATGGCACAGTAGCGTAACTGCAAATTTTAGGCCCGGGAGCTACAGCTTTGATGGGCCCCTCAATTGAGAGGTGTGCGATTTAAAAACAAAATTTAGTCGCAAAATAATGCAGTTTAAGGGAGTTCAATTTTAGAGAAAAAGAAGTTTTATCATTACTTCCTTGTGCTGTGGGTTATTCTATACCCCAATACCCCCCAGACCCCCCAGACCCCCCAGACCCCCCGGTTTCTCGTCCATTTCAGAGGAATAAATTTATTTTAGTTTAACAATGTTTTTAATTGTATAAGTAAATATATTAAAATTAATGGTACACCCCTGGCAAGCGGTTTAATTTGCACTACACCCGGCCCAGTTCAAATAAAAGAATTTGTTTAATAAAAAATTAATTAAAACATTGTTAAACCAAAACAAACTTATTCCCCGAAATGGGCGTGAAATCAGTGGGTCTGGGAGGTATCGAATACCCCCAGCGCAAGGAAGGGTACACAACAACCCGGCATCGGCCTAATCGACACTGCACCACTCGGTTCCGCCCGATTCGGCACCGGCGGATCTCTCTTTTAACGCTCCCTTCATAAAAAAATTCCTTTCCTAACACTAACCTAAGCTCGACAAGTGGATTCCCGTTGCAGAGTCTTCCGGTGCCGAGTCATCCCACATATAGCAAATATTGTTCGAAACAGCTGGAATGTAACTTGTCATGACAGCTTACATCCAGTTTGGCACGGTAAGCTGTTAAGCTTATATCCAGCTAGAATCACGCTTCCTATTTTATACTAAAGAAGCTTAATTAAGCTTGCAAAACAAACTTGAATTAAGCTTAATTTGACCAGCTTATGTAAGGCTTAGTTTACCAGTTTGCATAATGTTATATCCAGTGCCCAGGTGTCCGCTTCCGACTTGCAAGGCGCTTTTTACCCTTGTTTAAGAATGTTTTGCTTTACATTGTCTCGGGCCCCTAAGATTTTACGAACCGTGTTGTGTTGTGTTGCGGTGTATGGCAAATGCAATGGAACAAATAAAAGAAAGCTGTTTTGACTTTTGGCCGGGAAAATTTATTCTAGATGGCACACCTATCTAATTATCACAATATCCCAAAAGTCAGTATTCAATTTTATAACCACTAAGTCACTTTGTGATGCAGCACTATTGTAACAATACTTAGCTTGCACAAGCGGCCAAAAGCCGCCTTTACTCATCTAGTGAGTGATCGATGTAGTTTTCGGCCTTCGGTCTCACTTACGACATTTTTATATTCAATCAATCAATCCATCAAGCACTGGCTTCCATCCCTATCGGAACATAACCACTTCAGAGAAGTCCTCGCGATCCATTTCATGAGGTGAATTACTTCGCCATTTATATCTCTTTTCCTATAATTTTTCGTGTAATTAAGTTTGATTTACGATTTATTTCCATATTTTCCTATTTCTACACTTTCCTCTCCAATCTCCAATTCCCATCTTGTTTATGACTCTTTCGTCATATCCCACCGGCTTACTCTGGGTCTACTCTGCTCCTCTCCTTATCTGGCTTCCACTTAGTCATCAATCTCATCCATTTCTCTTTGCATTAGATGGCCGAGCCCTCTTGGTAGCCGCTTTTTTAATTTAACGATGTCTCCATTCTCTAATATTCCCTTCTATTATTCTTAAATATTCTTCTAATATTTCTATAACTTCCGGCCGAAATATTCATCATTAAATATCTGCTTACAGGCACAATAAGGGCCATTGTTGGTTTCTTATTCAAAATATTATAACTGAGGTGTCGATTTATTTTCCAAAGTTAATTATAATCAGAAATTTATCCGTTTTACTTCTTTAAATATCAATGAGTCTTTCTTTTGCTAGGTTGCATGACTTGGTGCTTTGTAAACTCCCCTAATCTCGACCCACTTTAAGATGGGGCTTATTTTTTATAATCCTGGTTGTAAACTCCATAACGTAGAGGGATTATTGGAAATTAAGATTATAAAGCTTAGATAGACTTTAGGGATAATATCATGTAACATTAAATTAGCATAGGCGATGCTAGACTTTCCAATGTTGATGCAACATTACTATGAAACGTTGAATTAATATTGTTTTAACTGTACATAAACTGTTTAACTAATATTTCGTTTCTTTCCAGCCACTTTAAGTGCCATTTCCGATGGAATGCAATATGGATGGACAGCACCAATTGTACCAATACTTCAATCGAAGGATTCTCCAGTACCAATACAAAGATCGGATGTGGAGTGGTTGGAAAACATTTACATGATTGGAGGTTTCGCCGGATTACCAATTTCAATATTTTGTGTGAATAAATTTGGACGAAAAAATTCAATCCTGATAGGTGCGGTGGAAGGTCTAATATCATGGATTATAATTGCGTTTCCTCCATCAGTAACATATTTGTACGTTGCACGCTTCATAAGTGGTATGGCTGCTGATGTAGCTTTCGTCTCAGTTCCCATGTACGTAGGCGAAATCTCGGATGAAAAAATCAGAGGATCCCTGAGCGCCTTTATATATTTGATGTTACAGCTTGGAATAATTATGGTATATTCGGTAGCACCGTTTGTATCCATTTCAGTTTCATCAGCAGTAGGAGCGTCGTTTCTAGTTTTGCAATTAATTACGCTTCCTTTTATGCCCGAAAGTCCTTACTTTTTGCTGTTACAAGGTAAACCAGAAGAAGCAAAAAAATCCTTGCAGATCTTAAGATCATCTCAAGATGTTGAGAAGGAATTAAGCGAAATACAAGCAGCAGTTGAACGACAAAGTCAGGAAAAAGGAAGACCGATTGATTTAATTTTGGTGGATAGCAATCGAAAAGCGCTAATAATCATGACCGTGTTGAATGCTGCCCAACATTTTAGTAGTTTTAGTGTTATACTGATGAATCTTCATACGATACTAGGAGACGCTGATTCGATCCTTGCGCCGAATACAGCTGCCATTATTTACTCAGTTGTTTTACTGGTTGCAGCTACAACAGCAGCAAGTACCATGGATAAGGCTGGAAGAAAAATTCTTTTAACGGTATCAAGCATATTAACAGGAATGTCCTTATTAGCCATTGCAGCATACTTTACTATCAAAAATTCGGCAGTAGATGTCAGTGCGTATAACTGGATTCCAGTTGTTGCAGTTATGGCATTTGCCACCTCATTTAAGTGTGGTTTAGGAATGGTACCCATAGTTTTAACTGCAGAATTGTTTCCGACCAGTGTTAAAGCAATGGGAATGACTCTATCAGATACAATGTATGTGCTATTTTCATTGGGGTCCTTGTACTTATTCCAGCAATTATCGGATCTATACGGAATGCACGTACCATTTTATATTTTTGCGGTATCCAGTTTCCTGACGGCAATCTTCACGATATTTTATATACCTGAAACAAAAGGAAAAACTTTAGAAGAAATTCAAATGATATTAAAAGGGGTGGCGCAACCAAACCTCATAAAAAGAAAAGTTAGTTCAAGACGAACAATTGAAGGCATAGTTAACGAGGCGGCCGATGTAACTGCATTATAAATTATGTACATTTTACTAGAAAGTTTTGTGATAGTAGGAAATTTTTGTAATATAATTAGTTTGTGATCAGGGGCAGCCCCTACATATTAATTTCACTTGACAAGAAAATTATTTTTTAAATTTTTTGTTATGCTCATTTATGTATTTCATGCTCATATTTATGTTTAAATAAATAATTATAGGCTAATTAATTTGTTGAGTATTTAGACCGACGTTTTAATAATTAATGAAATGGAGTGTGAAAAACTGTGAAGTCCACTCCCCCCCCCCCAAACCGTGTAAGATGGAAATGAATTTTTACTTAGGCAGTTGTCAGAGTCGGATAAAACCGTATAGTAAAGTAAATCCTTATAATTTAGTGATTATACCCTAGGAGGCACTGTTATTTAGGGTATTTTGATACGACTAGACAGAAATGACTTTCTGTCATTTAAATTAAATTACGGTTTTACCCGACTCTCCCCTAGGTAGTTAATAAATATTCTGAGAGAGTAAATAAAGATTGCATTAGGATGGATAGTTTATGATTTCTTTCATACAATGTAAAATAAATCAAATAGATTTAAAATTGATTTGAAATTTGAAAATTATCCTAAAAGTAATTAATTTTAAGGGGGGCATATCAATTTTGCAGTATATTAAAAATTACATTTTTGAGTTTTTATATTTTCTTTAATTTAACCTATTTTAAAGTTTAACATGTCAATCATGTTGGGAGCAAATTTCAAATCAAAATTCCTAAACCTTGAGAGTTCATCGATGCGCTTCAATGTTACTTAATTCATAAAATATGTAATAGTATATTTAACAATTTAATAACATATTCAAACTGATATTTTTCGAACTGGTGGAAAAATACTCAAAAACAACTAAATCGATTTGCTTGAATTTTATTTTGCATTGTAATGGTAGTACAAATTCCTAGTACAAATTTTGTTTATTATATTATGTTTAAGAGTAAAAAAACAAACAAAAGTGGTAATTTTTTTCTAAAATCGTTAGATTACTATATTTTTATAATTATATTTCGCTTTAATATTTCTGTAGAAGGGTAAATTGCATTTATTTTAATGATCAACTTAAAATGTATTTAATAGCATTTTTTTAAGCAATACATTGAATAAATCGTTTACATGCATTGCAAAACGTAAAATATATGTGGGGCACCGTTCGCCCATATAATTTAAATCGTTACTCGAATTAATAAAACATAAAAACGTTATACGTTTTATTGATTACTCGTTAAGCTGCCGTTCACTGTACGGTCAACTTATTCGACAAAACACTCGTTTACCTGCTACCATTAACACTCTGAGTCCAGGTAGCATCTGGTTTGGTGGTATTGAAGGAAGTTTGAGGTGTATTTGCAGCTGCAGTTGACGAATGTGGGTTTCTGGCTCCTTGCTGTGGTGCATTTTGGGCTGCAAGGTGGTTACAAACCACACTTTTTGTGCTGCAAGTGGAAGAACCTTTGACATTGAAAATACTGTGTGTCTGCAGGTTTCATTGTCTCTTAGGTTCTAGAGTAACGTCGGTATTGAAAATTGTCTTGCCTTCAGGAGTTTAACGAGAAATCAAGAATATTTGGTTTACTGAGATGATGTCGGCTTTCTTGGTTTAGAGCTACCTTGCAACGAAATCTCGTATCACATGAGTAATTCTAAATCCCCTCACATCCAGCTAGACTGGTAAGTTTGCGCGTGTGGGTGACCCTGATGGAAAAACTAGCTCTATGATAATTAGGAGGCAAGTTGAGGATTCGGATTGTAAATAAAACCAGGTAGGAAAACAAACGTTACTTTTATTGAGTATCTACTGACACAATAATCACATATAAAAGAGCATCGACCAAATTATTGAACTTAAATAAGGTCAAATGGCTTTGAAGGTACTCGGAAGTACCTGAGCAGACCATAAACGGTATAAAACTAAATAAAACAATCGCAATACAGAGGATATACTCACCTAAGATCATTCGGTGTTCGCAAATTTTACCTTATACAGATTCTCTGTATGCAATCGACAGCTCAGATGGCAAAAAACAAAAAGTATTCCACGGTCCTCTTCTTGCCAATCCAAACGTAAAAAGAATCTCTTGGTATACGGTTTGCTTAGCAGAAATTGGTAATGTTGGCCCCAATGATACTAATTGACCCAAGGTCATCCGTCAATGTAACCCTGGTGCCTTTCTCCTAATCTTAGCGGTATCAAACTGAACGTAAAAACCAAAACAAGCGTTAAAAAGGCTTCCTAATACTTAGCAATCGCTTTTCCAAATATGACCGACCCTAGTGCACAACGCCACCGCTATTCCCCACAGGGGTAACATACGAGTAAAAAGGAGTAAATCCATAGGCGTGCGAAACAACGACGTTAAATGACGATTTTACGTTACAATTTTTAGATGGTATCAGATGAGGAACTGCGTGGGAGTTCTTGTAGTACAGCAAGGAACGGTTTCTAATGTTCCTGTTCCTTTGTTCAGTGGGTAGTCGTTGGGATTAGAGAGTTATAAATAAATCAACCAATCAGATATGTTCTATTAAAGAAACTTAGAAAGCGAAGAAGCTTTCTAACAGATTATTATGTAGAATAAATAACCAGTGGTCCCCTGGGTTAGTGAATTACCGCCATTAACATAAAATCCAGGAAGCAAGACCCAGCTGAAGGCAAGTGGTAATAGTTCATCCACCAGAACCTTGATTTAAAAAATTTTCAACTGGTATTCTCATAAAAAAGGGTCCAAAGAACAATCCAAAAAGAAAATTGAAGAACCATTACAAATAGGGGCTTCCACAGCCAAATTTTCAAAATTTTACTTTTTGGAGGCGGCCTTACGAGTTACAAATGATTTACAACATTTCATTTGCTCACGCAATACGGTTACGCCCCACCTCCCAGGGAGTTTATGACTATTAGCTGTGTACTTTGCTTCAGTACGTACTTTTCATCGAAATGGATGTGTCTACCGTTGAAGATATTTGTTAACGTTTTTCGTTGCGACAATTACGATTGTTACCTAAAAGCAAGCTGCTGGATATGAAAAGAGGTCCTTTTTAGGATCAAAACTACTTGGAAAGGGTTACTGATTTAAAGACGTTGATATCTCCCTTTTTTGGAACTCGTCGTAGGTGGATGTGTTGTCAAAATGGCTCTAGGGCATGAAACGCGTAGCGGGTAGCTAAAATCATTAAAAACATCCCTTTAGGGTCTTCCAACTCGGCAAATTGTGCTACTGGGAAGGGGAAATACGTTTAAAATCTGAATTTAGCTCCGCATTAACTGTACGATGAATTTTCCAGTGTTTTTAGCCAAAAAAAAGCAACCTAAAAAGTGAAATTACGTCTACGTTAACTGTATGACGAATTAGGTACAACTGGAACCGCTCCCGCGGTCCGAAATCGCTAAGTGTAAGACTAACTTAGAGACGCACGGATTATTGGCCAAACTAATCGAAATACGACATTCATCCTCACCTTAATCGCTTCACTTTTATGTTTTCTATCGAAATCCGTGGATATTTCTTTAGATAATTTTAAACTCTAGGGTTCTGGTAAAGGAGCTGTACCCAGAAGAAGAAGAAATTACACAAATTTGGGCAATATTTATATTATTGATATTCAAAAGGATGTAACAAATTTCAGTATTTGTTATTTAGTTTCTCCTCGAATTGTATTTCATAATATTCCTCGATGCGACCCTGCATTTTTATTTAAATGCAATCTTTTATTGCTGGAAATTTATGTGTGCAAATGCTGATAGGGCCGGCTTGGATGGAGGCTCCTCACAGCGACGACGACAGCGGACGTACATTATTTCGTCTCAATGATTTTGTTAAGTGCCGGTAGTTTTGCGTAGACAAATTAAGAGTTTTTGGTACAATGTCACTATTTTTCATACCAAGTCGTTTAGGACAAGTTTTCCTGCTATCGTGTAGTATTTTTGAGCTCCTGTGTAAGCATCTCGCGAGCAAAGATAGGAGAGACTCTTTTATGCGCACGACCTCTACGTAGTTTTGGTGAGCCAGCCTGTCAACCATTTCCGATTCCCTACAGTTGGCAGCGTCTCTTGTGTTTGTTTGTTTGACAGCTAGATCATAACCTATACAAAATTCGTTGTCCGTTAGAAGAAGAATTTCTCTTCTTATTAATTCTGTTGCTCTTCAGGAATAGCGGTCTAGGACATTAGAACGCGGCCGTTAGAACGCAGACACGCTTGAACTCAGAGACGTTCGAACGCGACCAATTAGAAACAATATTGTAGCCCCCCTTATTATATTTAAAAATATAATAATAAATTATTCATTATTAAGACAAATGAACTGGAGCCCAGTCCTGCTTTGTTCTAATTTAGATTGATTTAACGGCGTTGGATCCGAGGTGGAAGATGGTTGTATTGTCAAAACTGACTCTTGCGAACCTCCGCTTCGCGCCGCTCCGCTCCTAGCAATGTTTATATTGAAAAAATATAGGTAAAAACAGTTCGTCGAATGATCATTTCAATGACTATTAAATAACAAATTTTTAAATGTACCTACCTACAAATTTTACGTAAGCTTTCCAAATAACCTTGTTCGTTAAACATTGTTCCGTTTGGTTGAACTTAAAGACAGACAATCGTTATAAAAATTGAATTGAATAGGTAGATATCATTACTAAATTAGCAGAATTAGTGTTTACAATTTCATTAAAATATGTTTAGTATTAAATCCAACGCAAGTACTTACTACCTTGAATAATTACTATCAAGAGATGTAATCGCACAAGCCAATATCTAAAGAAAAGCAACAACCGGTGTGATCTTCTCATCTTTTACTGGTGTGATCATTTTACAAACAAGAATGCAGTTTTGTTAGTTGTGTTTTTAACCAAAATTGCAAAAAGTGAACTTTTATATAAATTTTTGTGAATTTAATGAACAATGCGTGAAAATGTGATTCAGAATTTTTTTGTTGGACGAAAACCTCAAATCATTGCAGGTTTGGCTGGTAAGTGTAATTGAAAATTGTAATTTCTAATTTGTGTTAAACGTAGCTGCAAATTTGTCCCGAATTAAAGATCACTAAAACGACGGTCGTAAAGGTCAAGACCACTGATTAAAATTATGTTACTTCCGCCTTAATTGAAATATCAAATATCTTTTGAAAACTTGAAAACAAGATTGACTTCTCCTTTTGCATATCAATTAATTTATTGATATCTTAAAGGAGCAATTAATTCACATTAATCACAATGCTCTACGTTGGACGCCATTTAGATGCGCTGTTTATCCTAAATTTACTATAGTCTGCATTTTTTAAGAAACGAGTAAAAGATTTCTATTCCACGTGGATAACTTGAATGTTAACCAATGAAATTGCTTGAAATTTAATTTCAACCTTGAATAGGGTTCAACCTTGCTTGAAATTTAATTTCAACCAATTTCATTGGTTAACATTCACGTTATCCACGTAGAATTGAAATCTTTTACTCGTTTCTTTAAAAAACAGACTATAGCTTAAATTATTAATTGTACTCCGTTACTTTCATTCGTACCCTTTTTTTTCAGCCACCGTGAGTGCCATTTCCGATGGAATGCAATATGGGTGGACAGCACCAATCATACAAATCTTTCAATCGGATAATTCTCCAGTACAAATTCAACAATCGGATATAGTGTGGTTAGAGAACACTTACTTGTTAGGAGGCTTAACAGGATTACCAGTCACTATCTTTACTGTAAATAAATTCGGACGAAAACCTACAATTTTAATAGCTGCGGTACTGAATCTGTTATCATGGATTGTAATTGGATTTTCTCCATCTGTGATATTATTGTGCATTGCGCGTTTTGTAAGCGGTATGGCTGGTGCTATCTCCTTCGTATCAGTGCCCATGTATATTGGGGAAATAGCCGACCAAAACATTAGGGGATTTCTGGGAACGTTTATATTGGTGATGCTGCAGATCGGTTTAATTGTGATTTATTCGGTAGGGCCATTTGTATCTATTCCAATTTCATCAGCAGTGGCTGGATTGTCCATAGTTCTACAACTGATTACTTTTCCGTTTATGCCCGAAAGCCCTTACTTTTTGTTGTTACAAGAGAAACCAGAAGAAGCAAAGAAAGCATTACAGATGTTAAGGTCATCCGAAGATGTTGATAAAGAGCTAGTTGAAA
Source organism: Rhagonycha lutea (assembly GCA_958510855.1). Lineage (NCBI taxonomy): Eukaryota > Metazoa > Arthropoda > Insecta > Coleoptera > Cantharidae > Rhagonycha > Rhagonycha lutea. Next base: position 32,972,344 of record OY294041.1, read on the forward strand.
TGCAAGCAGCTGTTGTACGGCAAAGTGGGGAAAAAGGAAGAATTATAGATTTAGTTTTGATTGATAGCAATCGGAAAGCGTTGTTAATCGTAACGGTGTTGAATGCTGCCCAACAGTTTAGTAGCTTTAGTGTGATGTTAATGAATATTCATGCTATATTAGGAGATGCCGATTCCATCCTTCAGCCGAATACAGCTGCCATTATTTTCTCAGTTATTCTGTTGTTTGCAGCCATTTTATCGGCCACCACGATTGATAAGGCTGGAAGAAAAATGCTTCTGGCTTTGTCGAGTGCAATGACAGGAATATCTTTATTAGCCCTTGCGTCATATTTTATTGTAAAAAATTCTGGAACAGATGTGAGTACATATAACTGGGTTCCAGTTGTTGCAGTTATGGTATTTGCCGCTACATACAGATATGGTTTAGGAATGGTACCCATGGTTTTACTTTCAGAATTGTTTCCGACCAGTGTTAAAGCAATGGGAATGGCCATATCAGATTTTATGTATGATGGATTTGCTATAGCGGCAGTGTACGTATTTCAAAAATGTAGCGAAGTGTACGGAATGCATGTACCTTTTTTTATTTATGCGTTTACCAGCATCCTGACAGCACTCTTTACCATATTGTATATACCTGAGACTAAAGGCAAAACTTTAGAAGAAATTCAAATGATTTTAAAAGGGGTGAAACCAAACCTCATCCAAAAAAAACTTAGTACAAGAAAAACAATGGAAGGCATAATTAACAAACATTCCTATCAAACTGCATTTTAAGTTGGTAGTATACAATTTAAATGTTAGGAAGTAATAGTAAAATTTAACTGTTGATTTTATAAACGTGATTGTACCAAATACATCTGTGAACAATTTGGAAGAGAAGGCAATTTCGAGTTTATACTAAAAATTGTTATTGTACCTTCTTAGATATATTGTAATATTTTGTTAAGTATAATTTACCTGTTTACATGGCGTATTTTGTTTACCTACCAATAATTTATCAGTTTGTACCTAGGAAGAAATGTATTTCATTTGAATTATATCAAGAGGTACCAAAAAGTACTACCTCTTTCAAATGGGATTGGACACAATCTGCAAATTTATGCAAGACTTCAACATTAACTTCCAATTCCTATTGATTCAAGTAAGTAAATGAGCCGCAGGTGATTTAATCTATGTAAATTTATTTACATTTTCAGCTAAACTTTAGCTGAATAGTCATAAATATTCCAGAAGGAACCTCAAGGATTTAAATGGTGATTGAAGTGTTATAATAGATATATGGTGAGTTGATTTACAATTACTGTAAATAAAATAGATTTTTGTACATATGGAAGTAATTCTGAAATCCACAACGAATCAATATTCACTTGAGGGTCGAACTTGATTTAACAAATTCATTAAACTTGAATAATTTTGCATTAGCAGTACCTCATTATCTAACGCTAAATCAATTTTTAATTATTAAACTTCTTTCACCCAAATAATACTTATTTCAATAATAGTAATAAGAATACTCAATCAAAATTGCAGTAAATGTTTTAGCAACCCACAATAAATTATTTATAATTTAATAATTGTTCTATTATATTACGGTAAATATTGTATAATAAATGCAAGGCTAATGAAGATAATATAATGCCAATGAAGGTCCTTGAAAAAACAACAGCTCTTCTGGTTATTTGCGTATATAATATTAGGAATAAATTTGATAATAGCTTAAATATAATTTACTATATTGACGAAACACAAAGTTCCACACTTCATTTTGAGAAAGTTTACTAATAAGCAGATTACACCCCTGTGGTTTGCCATTGGTTTACTAAGGGAGATGATCAAAATTAAGTTTTACCTTTGCACGGAATTGAACCGTACACTCCGCGATTGTGTCAATTTTATGTTATATTGTAACAAATTTACCTGAGTTGATCCTAGCAAAAACTTAACAAATTCAAAAGATCAAGGAAAAATAAATTTAAAAAACATAATTAAAAATTATGACTATGATAATGAGCTGAATTTTTATGAATTTATTAGTGGTTTAATGTATTGCATAATAATATGTTACATACAACTTATTAATAAATATTTTAATTAACCTTCGATAAACGCATCCCAAACGCAAAACAAAATTTAAAAACAGTTACTAAGGATCTAACAGTTCCAATATAGCTAGTCCGCTCCCTTTTGGCGGAATAGTTATTCTAAATTAGATATTAAACGACCTCTATTAGGGAGAAATAATTTAACTTGTAAGTAAAAGTAGGTTAGAGCCCCATTGAGATTCCAATTTCTTAATTTAAGTCTCAATCAGTGTGGAGAAATCTTGAGAAGGATAATTTAGACACAATAGCCCGCTTAAATCAATTTTTTTTGGGGGGGGGGGTAAATAGTGTCAAAATATGAGCTTTGTTTTAGTCTCCATTTTTTTTAACCTTAACCGTTACGGAAATAATCGCAAAATTGTAGGTTGGGGAGATGGGGCTGTGATGATTTAGCTGCAAACTAAATGTATTACTATTTAGCGTCAGATGCCGGTACAAAATAAATTTAATTTAATTCCTAAGTACTGGTAACAAATAATAAAATTTCTTTAGGGAAAACGCCAAATAAAAACAAAAGAATTTTAAAAGATTCAAACTTTTTGGTTTATAATAATTAAAGCACGGATTTTAGGACGTAAAATATGTTAAAAAAGGCATAATTTTAGGCTATAAAAATCATTGAAATATGCATAATAATTAATAATTTAGGCAATATGTATTTTTTGTTGCAAAAACTTACAAAAAATTACTAAGTTTTAATAAACATGTAAGCTGTAAAATTGGAAAATGGTATACAAATCTTTATGTAAGCCTTTATTCCCTCCTAAATAGATAGTGTTATTAATTCTCTCCCCTATTTGCAAATGACGCTACTGATTTGGGGTTAATATTTATTAATTAACTAATAAATTCACGATAGTTAAAAATAGTAACACCAAATCGGTAGCGCCATCTGCAAATGGGGGAGAAAATTAGTAACGCCATCTATTTACTGGGGACAGAAGCATAAATATAAATTTAGTTAGCATTTTCTTTCGTTACACTTCTTAACGTGTCTTTGGAAATCTGCAGAAGTTTTGAGTTTTTTTGAAAATTCATCTCCCCCCCCCCGTTATCCGGCCGGAAAATAAGGTGCCAATTCAGATTCTATGTGTGCTTAGAAAACCCAAACTGCGTGTATACTTGGAGGGTATTCCATACCCCCCAAACCCCCCGGTAAAAATAATCAACAAACTCCCCAGTGCTTGGATATTAACAGTTATACAATTTTTAATTAAATCCTGGATCAGGAGCTTCCTAGCAAAATATTAAAAGAGTGGCCGTTATTTTCTTGGAAAATTGAAATATCAAGATAATTGATTCCATTATTAGTTTCCATATATTTAGTGAATAATGTAATATGACAATATGTACACTGTTAATTCGAATACAAAACCGATATTTCTCACCTCACCATTGGAGGTGCTAAAATTCAGATTTTACATGTCCTTAACAAACTCAAATTCCGCGTACGCTTACAGGGTATTCCATACCCCCCCCAAACCCCCCCGGTTGCAAAGACCAACACAATGTATGTTCTGTAATTTGATTTGATTACATAGAAACCGTTCCAAATAGATATATTAAAATCATTTGGTATTAAGACCGAGGGGTCTGGGGGGTATGGAATACCCCCCAGCGCCTGGTTGTTAATAGTTATACAATTTTTAATTATATATCGATTTTAAAGTTTACATTTTTAGATTTTTACGCAAATTTCGATTTTGTTGAAGATATCATTATTATTATTAAGTCAGTATATAATATACGCCCACCGCGTATATTTTTGCGGCCCGAATCAACTTTGCAACTTAGCAACGATTGTGACCGATCGACGCATGTTGCTCGGACAAAATGTAGGCCAAAGATCAATTATGAAATTTAAAAAATATTCGTAAAATATTAGAAAATGATTATTAGGTTAAAAAAAAACAAATTACCTTCCACGGCGCTAAGTCGTCTTGCTACGCCACTGTAGAATGGACTTGTCATTCAAAAATGGAGAGAGGGTTAAAAAAAAGGTCATTTGCGCTGCCCGCGAAAATTTTGCTTGTCAGGAAATAGCCCACGACTGTGATGAGTTTGACACCCCTGCTGTAGGGTGTAGGGGCAGTAAAAATATTTCGTAAAAAGCCTCAAAATTGAATTGTGCTTGGGGCCCCTCAAGTGCTAAATCCGCCACTGACTGTGAGATACAAAATTTAAAAAACTTAAAAACCAATTTTTTTTTTTACTTTTAATAACATATAGACAGAATAAATTAGAATAAATTACTAGTTTAGGCTTTTTAGGCACTAAAAATCTATTTTAGGTCAGTAAGATCGAAAATAGGCATTTAGGCAAATTAAACTAGGGTTCAAAGTTTTCAAAATCGTTTGAAAGGAAAATTCTGTATTTAAACTTTTAAATTGACTAAATAAAGGTCAAAGAGGCAGATTGCCTAGAATCCGTTCTCTAATAACAATGTACGAACCAATGAGTAGTGCCCCTATAAAGACAGATAGAAAGAGGAGGAGCTTCCTAGCAAATTCTTATTTTCGATGGATAATAATTATTAAAAATATTATTATAAAGTTAACAAGCATCTGCTCCTAAAATAGGACAATGACCAAAGTTCGATCGAACATAATTAAATATCAACTGTTAAGCTTCTTGTAATTGGAACTTGCAAGTGAAGAAGTCGGCAATAATTTTTCTTCTTATTATCCTCTGTTGCTCTCTAGGAGTAAAACTATATCAACTATAATTTTTAAGGTATTACGCACAAATAATTAATTCATTATGATTGGATAATAAAGTCGCTCTTGTTCAAATTAATTTCTTCTTTTCTTTTACAGAAAAAAAATCTATACTTAATATTTAAGTCTCCGAATAATCATTGGAATGACTATTGATGTGATAAACTTGTTAAATAACGAATTTTTCAATGTACCTACATATTTTACGGAAACTTTCCAAATAAACATGTTTGTTAACAGTTTTTCACTTGATTGAACTTTAGAGTCAGACAATCGTTATGAAAATTATAATCTCATTACTAAATTTGTAGAATAAATTATTGTTTACGGTGTCATAAAAATATGATTCATGTTAATGCTAGTATTTATACTAAGTTGAATGATTTATCAATACGTAATAACTCAAGCAAAACAACTTACAAGAAAATTGTCATAATTCGAGCCAGATAGCGATAATTTTGTTTTCAAAAACTTCATATTGCCAACCGCAGGATTATTTTGCGACAGTCATCAAAAGTACAAACCTTTTTTGATACCCTGCAAGGTTTTTAAAAATAGTTTGAATTAGTGATTTTCGGTGAAATTGTAAGTAGCGGCCGCCGATGTATAACTGCAGGAAGCGAGTAAATTATTGGATTTTACGAATATTATTAATCAGAAAGGTGAATGGGGAAAAGTTCTACTCACACTTTTCTTCTTTGATGTTATCTAGCTTGTTTTGCAATAACCATCTTTGCCACTTCGTCCCACCAGTCACCATACTTCCCGGTATATTACATTACAAGTATGGATATTATCAGGTTATCTGGGGATAAAGAGTTGAATTTCCATCTTCCCATCTACTATAAATACACAAGGCATATTCGGCAGTGTATTCCACTTCTTGCATGCAATAAAAAAGGTAGCAGATGATGGGCGAAGCTATTCGTTGGATCATCCGTGGGCAGTAAGACCTTGGTTTAGTTCTCCATGGGATCTTTAGATCCACGTCTGTAAGTTGGGAATTAACTTCCTATTATAGTCATTTTTGGTCCCTTGGGACCATTTTTCCCACCAACCATCCTCAAGAGCTTGCGGTTTCGTTTAGTAATCTCCAGTTTAGTGTACAATATAATACCATTCATTTTCGTAATATCATAACGTGTGCATCGGCGGACGAGGGCTTCAATCCTCGGAAGTGGAGCGCAAAGCTCTGGCGTACCGAAATTTGCTCGAAAGAACTCACCAGGGAAAACTCATGATCTCCTTTCAACTTATAGTAACTTACAGCAACTTGTACGTTATGTTGTTCCCCCACAAATATGCTTCTGTCGCAAGTGTCATTATGCAATATGTTATCTTATAATTATTACTTTTATCAAGTATTGTTTTACTTTCTGTAATAAAAGAGACTCGTTAGCAGGAATCGATTAAATACGAGTATTTACAACTAATAAAACTGCTTTAAAATTATATTACTTTAAATTAGCATAAGGCCAATTGTTGCCTGAACAACAAAAAATCGGGATTATTGTATATTACATCCAACTTTTTATGCTAGATATTGTTCCCAGGGAAACGCCATCCTGTTCTTGCAGACAGACAGGAATACTTTATTATAATAAATGTTAATAATTGTTATTGTAGGTAAGCAGTATGTTAAATTAATTTACAAGTTTTTAAGTCATTAGATTTTCATTGAAGATCTTCATGAAGATATACCCAATTTTTTCCGATTGGATGAAGTTCTCATCTAAGTTCTGCACGGTTTGCAATTACATTTTCATGATCTGCAGGGAACTTATTATAGGATAATTATTTAATTACAGTTAATAGAAATATAGTACATAAATTGTTTATCTAATAATTTGTTGTTTGTTTTCCAGCTACCTTAAGCGCCATTTCCGATGGAATGCAATATGCATGGACAGCACCAATTACACTAGTACTTCAATCGGAGGATTCTCCAGTACCAGTACAAAAATCGGATGTGGAGTGGTTGGAAAACATTTACATAATTGGAGGTTTCGCTGGATTACCAATTTCTATATTTTGTGTAAATAAATTTGGGCGAAAAAATTCAATTTTAATCGCTGGTGTACCAAATCTTATATCATGGATGATAATTGCAATTTCTCCATCTGTGACATATTTGTACGTTGCACGTTTTATAAGTGGTATGGCTGGTGATATAGCTTTCGTCGCAATGCCCATGTACTTAGGCGAAATATCGGATGAAAATGTTAGAGGATCTTTGAGCGCCATTTTATATTTGATGATGCTCACCGGTATAATTGTGGTTTACTCGGTTGCACCATTTGTATCCATTTCAACTTCATCAGCAGTGGGAGCATCGTTTCTAATTTTGCAATTAATTACGCTTCCTTTCATGCCCGAAAGTCCTTACTTTTTGCTGATACAAGGTAAACCGGAAGAAGCAAAAAAATCCTTGCAGATCTTAAGATCTTCTCAAGATACTGAAAAGGAATTCACTAAAATACAAGCAGCAGTTGAACGACAACGTCAGGAAAAGGGAAGACCAATAGACTTAATTTTGGTGGATAGCAATCGAAAAGCATTAATTATTGTAACGGTGTTGAATGCTGCCCAACATTTTAGCAGTTTTAGTGTTATACTAATGAATCTTCATACCATATTAGGAGATGCCGATTCGATAGTTGCGCCGAATACAGCTGCCATTATTTACTCAGTAGTTTTACTGGTTTCAGCGACAACAGCTACAAGTTCGATTGATAAGGTTGGTAGAAAAATTCTTTTGACAGTATCAAGCATATCTACAGGAATGTCCTTAATAGCCATTGCAGCATACTTTACTGTAAAAAATTCTGGAGTAGATGTCAGTGCGTATAACTGGATTCCAGTTGTTGCAGTTATGGTATATGCCGCTACATTCAAATTTGGTTTAGGAATGGTGCCCATAGTTTTAACTGCAGAATTGTTTCCAACCAGCGTTAAAGCAATGGGAATGACACTAGCAGATATTATGGATGTGCTATTTTCTTTATCGTCGTTATACTTATTCCAGCAATTATCCGATCTCTACGGAATGCATGTCCCATTTTATATTTTTGCGGTATCCAGCTTCCTGACAGCAATCTTTACATTATTTTATATACCCGAAACAAAGGGAAAAACATTAGAAGAAATTCAAATGATATTAAAGGGCTGGTGCAACCAAACCTCACAAAAAGAAAAGTTAGGTCAAAAGAGAAAATTGAAGGCGTAGTTAATGAAGCAGTCGATGGAATTGGATTACAAATTTTGAAAAGTTTTGTGATGGTAGGAAAGTTCTGTAATATTTATTTTGTGATCAAGGGCAGTTCCTATATATTTCACATAGGAAGAAAGGCAATTTTGTATTTTTTAAATTTTAATTAAATTTTGTAATTTTTTGTACTGTTGATTTGGGGGTAGCAGGTAAGTAGGCTCAGCTCGAGAATATTAAATTTATTAAAAAAAACTCGACGGATTTAGATAGAAAAAAAAATATATATAGACGAAGCGATTAAGGTGAGGATGAAAGTCATATATCGATTAGTTTGGCCAATAATCGATTTTAAAGTTGCCAATCTTATCTCGATTTTCAAACGTCACAGTCATTCTGTCGTCCGTCCGTGTGCTGTGAGTTACTCTAACACTTAGAAGGTGGTCGCAGTGGGTACGTTGATTTTGTAGTAAGAATTAATGCACCAACACAGACCTAGAACAGCCCCAAGGGGACCAAATCGATGGGAAGCAGAACTCCTTGTTCTGCGAACCGGAAAAGGTAGCAGGTAAGTAGGGTCAGCTCAAGAATATTAAATTTATTAAAAAAAACTCGACGGATTTAGATAGAAAAAATATAGACGAAGCGATTAAGGTGAGGATGAAAGTCGTATATCGATTAGTTTGGCCAATAATCGATTTTAAAGTTGCCATTTTTAGCTCGATTTTCAAACGTCACAGTCATTCTGTCGTCAGTCCGTGTGGTGTGAGTTACTCTAACACTTGGAAAAACCGGAGCTCGCTTACGCACCCAGTAGTACCTAGTCCGTCGCGCAGTTAACATCGACATAATTTCACTTTTTAGGGGTATTTTTGACTAAAAAACACGGGGAAATTCATTGTACAGTTAATGTCGAGGTAAATTCACATTTTCAACGTATTTTTGGCTTAAATTTGCAGAAAAAAAAAGCGAGATTCACCCCTTGCTAATAGCACAATTTGCCGAATTGGATCACCCTCGGGGGATGTTTTTAATGAGTTTTTTATTTTGAGGTGTTTTATGGTAAACAACCATAATTTTATTAAATTCACAAAATTCCCTAACTTGATGCGCAGTAACCAACGCTAAGTAGTGAATTTAGGTTACGGACGTTGACAAACTTATAATCTTCATCTTTGTTTTGATATTTTTGTTCCAGTAAGTATTAAACTACTAAATTAATTATTTTTTAACCTTATTCATTTATTGCAGATACAATAAGTCAAAATGAGAGACAGGGGACGCCGTGAAAATGCGGGTAACCGTATGTCAAAATTGTTGAATGAAGAAGAGGATTGCCAGGACGAATTTTATAAAGTAAATTACGGTGGTTTCGAAGAAACAGCAACAGATAATGAATACGAGTAAGTGCTATTTTAAGTGATTGCATTATCGATAACTTGAAACTATTCAAAATTTCACTTGAGCACCAATATTATCTGTATTGTATTCTAATCAAAAGTGTTGTATTGCAGAGCTGAAGATGAAGGTGAAGACCAAGTTGATTCTGACTTCAGTATTGACGAAAATGATGAACCAGTGTCCGATACTAATGATGAAGAAAGTCAACGAAAGAAGCGTCGGTTGGTGACGAAAGCTTACAAAGTAAGAATTTGTTTTAAGAGCGATATCTACCAAAGTGAATCGTATTTTTCGAATAACTTTCTTATTTTCAAAGTTATTTAAAATTGGTTTTCACAAATGTGTTCTTAATGAAATTTTCTTTAGAGCATAGATAATTTCAATAATTGAAATCAATAATTGTATTTTTTTACTTGAAAAACTCAAATTAAATTTTAATTCTTAGGCTATATTAAATTCTTTATGGTATATTAGACACAATAAAAAAAAATCAATTTTTTTCATTAATTTGTTATTGAATTATTCGAAAAATACGATTTACACTAAATATGCCTTAGACGTGTGCTGCCTTGCGGCCGCTATTCTCGCCCGCTACGCTGCGCTCCGCACGCTACAGACCCATTTTTCGGCAACACAAACACACCCGCCAGAGATGCATAACAAAAGCGAGATTTACCCCTTGCTAATAACACAATGTGCCGAGTTGGATCACCCTAGAGGGATGTTTTTAATGAGTTTAGTGTTGCTGAAAAATGGGTCTGTAGCGTGCGGAGCGCAGCGTAGCGCGCGAAAGGCCCATTTCGGCAACACAACCACCCCCGCCAGAGTTTCAAAAAAAAAGCGAGATTCAACGTCGTTAAAACCGTAACCCTTTCTAAGTATTTTTGGCCCTAAAAAGAACTGTTTTTTAACGCTCAACACACGACACATAGTTGTGATCGCCAGTATGTACTGAGAGCATTTTATGAAGTACACACTTTATATAAGCTTTTGGTGGGATATGTTAGAGGCGGGGTTTCGGCAGCCAATGGAATGTTCTAAACCGTTTCTAACTCGTAAGACTGCATCGGACAATACAAATTTTGAAAATTTGACTTTTTAGATCCCTATTTACAATGGTTCGCAAATATTTTGTTTTATAATAGCTTTTTGTACCGTTTTTAATGATTCTTGACAGTGGAAATTTTAAAAAACCGAGCTGAGGTTACTTACCTACCACCAACTTTTATTTTCGCCTCTGATAAAAATAAAACTTTTTAACTCCCGAAGGCTGTTAAATGCCACTCGCGTTTTTCAGCAAAACTTCAAGCGCGTTCAGGCCTAAGCGCTCGATCACCGCTCGCCAGCTGGTTTATTAGCTGGCCTGTTAGTAATCAACGTGACGGCACTCAGATGTCAAAGAGTTCACGGAAGCTTCGCTTCCACGATACTCAGGAATCAGTATGATGATGTGTGTGTGTGTGGAACACTTAGAAAAACCGGAGCTCGCTTACGCTCCCAGTAGTACCTTGTCCGTCGCGCAGTTAACATCGACATAATTTCACTTTTTAGGGGTATTTATGACTAAAAAACACGGGGAAATTCATCGTACAATTAACGTCGAGGTAAATTCACATTTTCAACGTATTTTTGGCTTAAATTTTCAGCAAAAAAAACGAGATTCACCCCTTGCTAATAGCACAATTTGCCGAGTTGGATCACCCTAGGGGGATGTTTTTAATGGGTTTAGTGTTGCCAAAAAATGGGTCTGTAGCGTGCGAAGCGCAGCCCCCACCAGAGTTCCCCCGCCAGAGTTCCATAACAAAAGCTAGATTCAACGGCGTTAAATCAGTAACCCTTTTCATCTAAAAAGAACTGTTTTTTAACGCTCAACACACGACACCTTGTTGTGATCGCCAGAACGTACTGAGAGCATTTTATGTACACACCTCATATTTATAAGCTTTTGGTGGGATATATTAGAGGCGGGGTTTCGGGAGCCAATGAAATGTTGTAAACCGTTTCTAACTCGTAAGACTGCATCGGACAATACAAATTTTGAAAATTAGACTTTTTAGAGCCCTATTTGCAATGGTTCGCAAATATATTGTTTTATAATAGCTTTTTGTACAGTTTTTAATGATTCTTGACAGTGGAAATTTTTAAAATCTGTGGTGAGGTTACTTACCTACCACCGATTTGGGTATTTGTTTCATGTTCATATGTTTCAAAAAATAAACAATGATGTTCATTAATTTAATTTTAAAGTTGTTATTATTAATGTAAAATTTACTTTGGTGGCAAGATTACAGTGAATGTGTAAGAGTTATAGGAGAATTGCATAGTATTACAGACCAAGAATTAAGGCAACAATAGTAAGAGAGCAAGTAGTTTTTGTAAATTTAGTTTTATGTTAGTTTTGTATAAACACAGGGCAACGTAAATGTTTGTAATATAAAATACCTTCTTGTAACTTTATCACTCAGTCGGGACTCAGAAGATGTTGAAATTATAAGGATAATAAAGATTAGTGTACGGTAGACCAGCAGTCTGGCGTAAATCAAACACGGATAAACTAGAGAGCGGGAAATCGTCGTTATAATCCTGATTGCGTCGTAAATGTGCTGTGATCTAAAAAAAAGTCCAAAATCGATCTGTGGACTATAGGATCCATTCCAACACCCATTAGGCCAGCGAGGAATGGTAAGGCCTAAACCTTCAAGCTCTAATGAGGTTGAGATAATTTGAAGAGACGGATATCCAAAAATGGATGTAAACAAAAACGCTAATTAAGAATAAGAAGAAGAAGTGTACGGTTATTTAAAATATTTTTTTTCTTTAGGTGCCTATCCGATTTCGGATGTACGGCGATCCCCCCGACTTAGCCAAGAAGGCTGTACCAGGGAAATGTTAATGTTAATGGGGTGGTGGTTTGCCTTCCCCTAAGTCCACAGATCAATTTTGGACTTATTTAGATCATTAACATTTTAAGGATTCTTCTTGGCATATTACTCTCGGTGGTTTGCCATTGCCTTCCGAGGGGAGACGGTCAGAATAAAGTTCTTACTTCACTCGGATTCGAACCTGGTATTTAGCGTTCATAGTCAACTCGCGTTAGCACTATGCTGCGACCGCCTCCATTTAAAATATAGAGGGATAAAATGTTTCAACGCAATTGCTCATTGCTTTGTTCTTGAAAGTACTTGAAAATAGTTTACTGGTGTTTACCAGTGGATCAATGAAACTTGAAATTTAAAAATGGCGACTAATATCTAGCTACCGTGGGCATATAAACATTCCTTACCCTCATCGACACCAGGGTCTCTGCGTAGGCGCCAAAAAACATGTTTCCATTGGCTGAAAATTGCGCCGGCGCTGTAGGTACTTGTCAGAACTTAGTATTTTTATTAGGACCAAAAATACTAGGAAAAAGGTTTTAAATTAATTTAACGACGTTGAATCCGAGTGGAGGATGGTTGTTTTGTCAAAACTGACTCTTCCGCGCCGCTCTACTCTGGATGCTCCAGAGCCGTTTTGACAACATTATACCAGCTAATAATATCCCCTAGGCCTAGGGCCTTCCAATTCGGCAAATTGTGCTACTGGGAAGGGTTGGATCTCTATTTGTTTTGCTGCAAATTTAAGCCAAAAATACCGCTAAAAATTGAAATGAGCTCGATGTTAACTGTGCGATGAATTTCCCCCCTTTTTTGCCAAAATTACCCCTAAAAAGTGAAATTAGCTCGATGTTAACTATACGATGGTGTATGTACAACTAGCAGTGCTGCGTCGATTTCCACTCTCCGCACCTTAAGACCTAACAAATTAACACGGACTGAGAACAGAATGTCCAATAAGGTCGAAAATCGAGCGAAAATTGGAAATTTTAAAATCGATTATTAGCCAAACTAATCGATATACGACATTCTTCCGTATCCAATTCGTTTCATTTTAATGTTATCTATCTATCTTATTAACTTTAAATGGTCTAAGAATAGAACAAACAACGCCTATGAAAAAATGAGGTTAGGTTAGGTGACAAATGAAATGTCAAATGACGCCATACTTGCAAGCCAATCACAACATATTTAGGCGCCTGCGCAGAGACCCTGGTGTCGTGGAGGGTAAGGAATGTTTTTATGCCTACCGTGGGTCATACTTAGTATGCGCATGCGCCTCAAATTTTGGATACGGACGTTTCATGCTGGCGTTGCCGCTCACTTCCTCTTATTGCGGTATCCAACAATGGAATATTACCATGAGAGAATCTCTATCTCTATCTCTATCTCTATCTCTATCTCTATCTCTATCTCTATCTCTATCTCTATCTCTATCTCTATCTCTATCTCTATCTCTATCTCTATCTCTATCTCCATCTCCATCTCTATCTCTATCTCTATCTCTATCTCTATCTCTATCTCTATCTCTATCTCTATCACCATCTCTATCTCTATATAGAAGACCTCCGCGGAAAAACATATTTTCTAAAAATGTTTTTTTTTTATGGAAAAATGTTCCTTATCCTATGCTTGACTATGTAGGACACCTCTGATTTAATTTACTAACTTCTATCCAAGTTATTCAATGCACTTTAAATTGTACTTATTAGTGGAAAATTTGAAGTATCTTTATTTAGTTAAATAAAATAAAATACATTGTATTGGTAAGACTAACTAATTGGTTAGTCCGTTAATCCATAGCAAAAAAAATTAAAATTTCATATACCAATTATTAATAATAATATTTTTGTTTCAGGTAGTACAGGGGGAAAGAAAAAAAACCAGCATACGCCGGGGAAGGAATGCCATGAAGGGTTGGTTCCTAAGAGATGGGTGCTGTCGCATAAATGTGTATTGTAAGGAACTAAATGGGTAAGTATTTCATGTAATTTGTAGGTCTTATTTGTTCAAGTAAATTATCTTTTAGGTCAATCAAGAAAATTCGGGTCAAGAAGCCAAAATACATACAGGGTGGAAGAAAGAAAATATTCCATTTTCATATCTAATAAAACAGCGTGTCTTTGATGATTAACCAAAGACGTCATCATCATCAGTTAAGTTATCCGTTTGTGAATTGTTGAGATTATCATCAACTTCCGTATTTTTAGATTCAGTGAATGGATCCAAAAGCTCTGTCGGAGTAAGGTTGTATAAGTCATATAAGTTAACTGGAGTTTTTCCACCGTAGGAACATTCTATCGCAGCTCTCTCATCATCATACAATTCACACTCCAACAGTCTATGGATGGGATCATCCAAAACCGGTTGAGCAAGATCAAAACGGTTTGAACATGCCCGACACGTACCATCTTCCAGTTTCCCTAATCGATGGAGAAACTTTCTGAATTCCCCGTGCCCTGTTAGTAACTGGGCAGTTTTGAAAGTCGGAGGGTTTATGAGTTTCATAGAAACTTCGGGTAAGAATTGATAGGTTACCCTACCAAATTCATACTCCTCCCATCTTTTTTGCCAGATATTATGTATTTCAGTGGAAAGAGCCTGCCTCATATGTGTTTTATACTTAAAACCCTGCGGGTCATAAGTTTTCCCACAAAATAAAGCAGTTCTTCCTCTCTTTAATTTCTTCCAGGCATTTAGTCGAACTATTTCCAAATCTAAGGGATGAATCCCAGCAATAACTCCAGCACCCATGGAGGATACAGAAGCATAGCCTTTGATCATAGTTCTACAGCAAATTCCATAACAAGATAAGAGTCGCCTTTGCACTGAAATTTTATCAATTTTTTCAACCCAGAATTCGCTAGCATAACCAATTATCGGAATAATAGCTCCTTTATAAATTCTTTCCATTGACTGAGAAAGGTTAATATCCCAAGATGCTTTGGCCTTTCTCCTGAGGGATGAAACCAAAGTAATTGCTTTTCTACACACGTAATTTACTTGTTCTTGCATGCTTAGTTTATTATCTATCAATAAACCTAAATATTTAAATTTATCAACAATCTCAACTTTTTTGTTATTCAATTTTATATTCCATTTGAAGTAGTTCTTCCATATTGGCCTATGTACCATGATCTTAGTCTTCCTTTCGGAGAGATTCAGTTTCATGGACCTACACCAATTATGGAGAGAATCAATCACAAACTGGATTTTTCTACATAACTCAATTTCAGATTCCGCTTCTACAATAATGGCAACATCATCAGCGTATCCTATCTCAGTGATTCCTCTCATGCCTTTAAGTGGACCTTCGGAGAAATCATCAAGACAGGAGTTCCAAAAGAGAGGACCAAGAACCGAACCCTGCGGGCAGCCCTTAGAAATCTTTTTGGAAACTTCAGTTAAACCATTTTTCAGGGAAACTTTTCTATCCATTAGGTAGGATTTAAGAATAAGCCTCAGTCGAAGCTTAATCTTTTTCTTATCAAAAATTCTGAAAACAGCAGGCCACCAAAGATTATTGAAAGCCCCATCTATATCGAAGAATATAGATGCTAAAAACTTGCTTTTTGAAGATTTAACCGTGGTGAAGTATTCACTCAAGGCCAAACTGGTTGACTTCCCTTCTATAAATCCAAATTGTCGAGAAGAATGAAACTGCGGACAGTCTTCAAGTAATCTTGATTTAATTACTTTTTCAAGAATTTTCCCCATTACAGGAAGAAGAGTAATGGGTCTGTAATTATTAATGATTCCAGGGTCTTCCTTAGGATTTTTTGTTATAATCCTAAGTTCTCCAGTTTGCCAGAAGACCGGGAAATAACCTAACTTCAAACATGCATTAAGAATATTCAAGATTATAGGCCTGATAACAATATAGACCTTCTTAAGGAAGGAACCCTGTATGTTATCTGGACCAGGAGCCTTCTTAGCTTGAGTGTTTTGAACAAGAGTATCTAGCTCAGCCACATCCACAGGTCTTATGTTCTCCATATTCTCCCCTTCCCCCAATGAATCGAAGTCTGACCTCATGATTTGGTGATCCATCGTTGCATCCGTTATCTTATCATCATCCGGGAGAAGTTTGTCTAATAGGAATTTCAAATTCTGGGCAGGCGTCATTGTTTCGACACCCTTGTCATCAAGGAACGAGGTTAAAACATTTCTCCTCTTGAATTTTCCCGCAGCTAGTTTGTAGGTAATCCCCATGGGTTTTCTAGTAAATCATTCTCCACAAATTTTTTCCAGCTGTTTTCCCTTGCTAGTTTTAAAGTTTTCATGAATCTATCTTTGTAGATAATCATTGTGTCATAAAGGGCTTGTTTTTGCTCCGAGATTTTACATTTGTAAAGAAGATTTTTCTTATCAAGAAATTTCCTTCGTGATCTCTCAACATTATCAGTCCACCAATCAGGTCTCCCAATATATGTTTTTTTAAACCGAGCGTGTTTTGAAATAAGATCTTGAAGAGACTTATTCATTTCTACCACTAGAGACTCAATTTCTTCTTTTCTACTAAGATTTTCAGAGATTTCAACATTGGAATTAACCCACGGATGAAGGACTCTTTCCACAGTTTCGATTGGAATAGTATCTGGGTTTCTGATTTTAATGTGGTTACCTGCAACACCTTCTACCCTCCCAATAGAAAAATAGATGGCTTTGTGGTCTGAGATACCTACCCTCTCCATCATTTCCCAATTATGGGTTTCCGGAATAGAGCAGACTGTCCCTAGGGTAAGATCAATATTACTTGACCCCCCCCTTTCGTTCTCATAAGACATTTTCCTACAGGGCCGGTTGAAAATATGCAGATTAAATTGGAAAATAAACTCTTCCAATTTCAAGGCACGCTCGTCAGCTTCCTTAACATCGAACCAAAGATTGGATCTACAGTTGAAATCTCCACAAAGATAGATTCTATACCCCCTGAATTGCAGAAGCGTTCTTCTAATTTCAAAAAGAGCTAAATCTATATCCACTGAGGGTGGGATATATACTCCTATGATAATGATAGGCTTCTTTGACCTGAAAGTTAATGAAGTGACTGTGTGATAAATACTTGAAGAATGCCTAAGAAAATTGAAAGTAAAATCGTTCCCAATAGAATTATTTAATATAACACAAGTAGAGAATTTGTCTCTACTTAATGCTGCTAATTGCATGTTCGGAAAGTAAGGGAGTCTGTAGGACCCCTCTGAACTAAAACAATAGGGATCTTGAAATATCCCTATTCCAAATTTTTCATCGGCCATTAAGCGTTGGGCATCCGCTGTAGCGGCCTCTGAATTTCTAAGATTAATATGGATAATTTTGAAGAAATTATCCATCAGAAACGTCATGATTTAAGATTGAACGGCAGTAAGCCTCCAATCTTGAATTATAAACTCTACAACTTGCAGCAGCTGTAGAGTGCCCGGAAGCTGCGTATTTAGCCCTTACGCAGTTAACACATTTATGCTTAGCAGCATCCTCTTTTACAGAGCAGTCATTCGTTCCATGCTCCGTCGATGTGCAATAGGAGCATGTCTTGACTGATTTACAGAATTTCGCGGTGTGTCCAAACCTTTGACAGTTGTAACACCTAACAATATTAATGTAATCATTTACTGCATAGTAACCCCAAGCGACGCTGATTTTTTCATTTCTAGTTACCCTCTCTCTCATGAGAGGATGTACTTCCAACACCCATTTATTTGATGGTTTATTTTTCGAGGCCACAAGGTTTATGCTTCTACACCAGTTCTGTCCTGTTTTCTCAATTATGTCGCCAAATCTTAATTTAAAAGAGTCCATTATGTCTTCTTTTGTGAAGATTTTATCCACTCCATTTATCGCTATGTTGGGCCATTTTTCTTCATGAGCTTTAGCCACTAATCCTTGTTCGCATACCACATCGTTATTAACTAAATTAAAAATTTCTTTACTGGAGGATTCGATTAGTAAACCCTTGTTCTTCAATTTTATTATTTTTTCTGGAATAAAGTTCATACCAAACGTAGTAACCGGGAGCCTCATCAATCTTTTGAGGGTATCATCCGAATTAGTTGCATTAACACATTCCGATGGATGAATCATAATTTTATATTTGGTGCCAGTGTTTGCTTTTTCAACTGTTCTAATCTCTGCTTTTTTCTTAACAGCCGCGAGGTAGTCAAACGGGGGGTTTGCCACTTTATTAGTTGCCAGGCCAACATTCGTTCCGTCTTTGATCACTTCTTTCTCAACAAGTTCAGGGAGGTTGCCAAGGCGAAGACTTTTCCTAGGTGCTGGTATTGGAATGGTTCTGATATTTCTATCAATATTGTCAATTTTCTGTACCAGAACGTTCATCTTTTCTCATAGTATTAATCATATCAACCACTTCTTGTTGAGTATTTGCCATTGATTCATTATTACAACTAATCGAAGCTTCATTATTACTGTTTCCCTCCTGAGAGTCATCCCTTACCGCTTTTGAGACTAAAGTCGAACTTCCCACGTCATCGTCCATAAAATCTTCATAAGAGTTCCTTCTATCTCTCTTCTTACTAAGTTGTAGATTTGAATTTTCTGTGTCTGAATTATCGGAATCGATTAGACAATTTTTTCTTTTCTTATTTGTGTCATTAACGATTGTGTTCCTTCTCTTCACCTCCTTCGAAGTGGTTCTTTTTTTATTTATATTTTTCCTTTTTCTGAGGTTTTCGACTAGCGTCCAATCTTCTTCCCGATCTTCTAATCCGGATTTTCCTAATGCAGCCTCCGCGCCATCCGGTTTGACTGATGGTAGACGCATTAAGTGAGTTCCATTATCGGTTTTCTCAGTTATAATTCCATTATCTGAGTACATTTGCAGATCAGTCTGATTAGTGGATTCATTTCTGAAGGGGAATACTGCTGAACTCCCTCCGGGCACTGCACTGAGTGCTGCCATGAGATTATCCCGCAGACATCGCACGTCCTCATCCATTTCACCACTATTCGTTCCTTTCTGCAATATAACATTGCTTAATACCTTAATTGCGTTATTAACGTCCATGTCCATGCTTGAATTTGATTCGCCCATACAATTTTAATCGCTTATAACCTTCTATCAACTTTCTTCCGCTTAGTGGAAAAACGTTACTTATCCGCGGAAAATGGCCGACCAGTGTGGAAGTTCCTCGCTTGTGCATGTTATAAAACATGCTAATAAAGGAAAACAACGGAAAATGAATGTTGAAAACTGGTGTAAAGAGAAACGTAAACATCTGCCGCATTCCAAATGCATATTTTGAATATGCTCGGTTTTCTTTTTACGACGCACTCTGTACGTTGGTGGATTATGGGTTATCAATTTTTAACGCCCGTGATTGGTAATTTAAAATTCAAGGCTTTTCGATCGATTATCGATCAATGGTGGGTGACAGTTTTTGGTGCGCTAATTAAATTAGTGATTTTTGTACCCAATACGCCTATTATGCGTTTTTTTACCAGTCTTTTCGACTTCATCCCATATTCACCATCGTCAGGGTGTATTTTACGAGCGACGAGCAGTAGCTGTACGTACGGGAGCGTAATCTGGCAAGATAAGGAAATCCCAATTAAGAGTTTTGAGCCGCCTATATGCCATCTAGTGGAATCCAGCGGGACTCCATTTGTAAATATTGGAATTGGAATATTTTCATGTCAAGAGATTGTTCCTTTGACTGGAATTACTTCAAAAGCAATTACCACAACCGGATACAGTTTGAGTATCGCTTTTATAATTACTCATACATCACCTCTGAGCGTAGCGAATTCTTGTACCCATCGGTTTAATCTTTTCTTGCTGCGACGACGTCTACTGTTCATACAGCAAGTGACTTCGTCGGTGTGCCACATTTATTGACCAACCATAACATCCTAATAATTGATGAATTGCTGTTTGAAACAATTATTTGTTAATTTTATTCACTACAAGCAATTCAGTGGCGTGACATTCGGGTTTTCTCTAGTCAATTAAATTTGCATTCAATTTCAACGCTTGAGGTGAAGCAAACTTTTGTAAACTTAACAATCTGGGTGTGCTTATTTTATTTTTAGCAATTTTATTCACCATCAGGCACTGGTTGGATACTTTTCCAAAGAGATCTCGGACGAAAGGAATCAGGCCGAACGAAAGTGCGTTTGTTTCATTGCTAATTGGAAAGGAACAAGCTGGATTTAAGGTAGGCCACTTGGAAAGTTATTTTTATGCAATTGATTTGTTTTGCCATAATAAAGCGTAGATTTAACGTCAAAAATACCTATTTTGGTATTGCCATATATTTGATTGAGTGGAGTGACCCGTTGTCACTACCCATTGTTTTGCTTTTGCCTCTGTGTAGAGTAAGCCTGTTGCTGGGGCAACCCACCAGCCATCTGGCGGTTTTTTCTTTAGTAGCCCTCAGCTACAAACATTATTGTTTGGGACTACAAGTCTAGCTTACTTGTATTGTTTGTAATAGCAGTGCACATTCCATCTGCGTGTACTTGGTTGATCTGATCAACCACTTTTTTTGTTTTACATTAAAGATTGTTAACATTTCTTTGGTGTTTAACTGGCGCCCGATCTTCATCCTGATTAGCAGTGACTATAAGCTTGTTTCGCAGAGTGAGGTTAGTTCCAGAAGTACCCACGAACCGCGTACGCGCGACCCAGCTCTGGTACTGGACGGAGGTGCAATCCTTCAGCTAGCCACCCGTCAACATCAACGGGGCATCGAGGCATTGGCGGCGTTTGTATTCGCAAACGACGTTACAATTATCTATCGCCCACGCGTGGGGGCCCGAATTTTACTACCTCACTTGAGACAAGCATCTCACATTTGTATTTAAACATCTTTACTGCTAACTATTATTTTTTATTGATCAGATCAACAGGTGCACGTCTGTTATTGCAAGCAATACAGTACATCCATTTTCCCATTTTTTGACTACCGATTATTGACAATTTTATTTTTTGCGCATATTGGTACCATGGCTACTAAGTTTGTTAGCTACTTAGCGGTAGACGAGCTTAGGTGGGAGATAAACTCTGAAACTACTGAATGAAATTTAACCAAAATTTTTGTGTGTGTTCTATGGGCCGTGAGGAGTGTTTCTATAACATCAGAAGTAATATTTATGTTAATTAAAAGAAAAAAAATTTAATTTTTAAAACTTAATTCTTTAATTTAAGTTGGCCAATAAGCTGGATTAAAAATTACTATACAGGGTGTTTATTAAACATACGGCAAATATTTAAGGGGTTGTTGGTTGTTCCCTGGACTATTCTAAGAATATTTTGTTGTTTGATGATTCTTGAAATGCCGCTTTGTTATGAAGACACAGGGCAAGAAAATTTTTGGACAAAACAACATTTTATTACCAAAAATGACATTTGCAAGAATCCAATCTTCTCCTGATTGATTTACAAACTCTTTCAAACACACCAGGAGCGTTTCCTATGGAGTTACACCCAGCAATTATCCGATTTTTTTTTTCGGCTTTTCAAAAATCATCAAAGGACAAAATATTCTTAGAATAGTAAGATTGTAAGATTTAAAAAAAAAAGTAAAAGTTAATTTTCAAAATCTTTTAATTTTGCCAGAACTTAAATCAGCCACCGGAATCATTATTAACGTTAGTATCTGGAACGACGCACACTGGGCTGAAAAATGATGTAAAAATTTATTTTCCAATTAATGTTTATATAGTAAATTTTTTTAGTTGGTAATATTAAAAAAATCGCACATTACATTCGCAAAATTCGTTATGTTCTGGTGGATTGTTTTGCGTTTAAATGCTTATGAATATTAAATATGATTATATTAAACAGATGATACTCATAGCAATGCGTTTATTTTAAAATTTATAGGTAAAATAACGATTTTAGGGTTTATCTTAACTGGAACTTTTCGAGCGTTCTATAAAATTGAGAACTTTAAAATTTAGACCTGCGTTACTGTTACCTAAACATCTATATCGTGTATCAATTTCTCGCTGGAATGTTTGCCTATAAGGAAGATATTGTCATTTCAAGTTTTAATCTCTTAATTTTATGTACCAAATCCGCTCATTTTCGCTAAAATATGAAAGCTTTCATGCTTCAGAATCCATTGATCCGTATATACGATGAGATAATATGCCTATAAAGGTTTTGAAAATCGAGAAAATATAAATAAAAAAGGAAATAGAATAGAGAATTAGAAAAAAAGCAAATCAAATCAAGATGAATTATAATTTAAGAACAAATTATGATCTTTATTTATTACTTAAAAGCTCCCCTGACACACATCTTGATGATTACAAGAAACTTTTTGAAATGGTTACTTCCAGACTTGATATCAATTTTTGTGAATCAGAACTGAATACTTTAAAAAATAGTATTAGAATGCTTTGTTTGAAGCTGCGTAGGAAGTGGAAACAGTCCAACCGTACTGAAAAAATTTTTTTGGAGAACAATAATTCATGGTTGCATTCTGAGTTTAATTGGCCTCATTGTATAAGACTGAAAATTAAAGATATGGTAGAAAAGACCGAATTTATTCAATATAAGGATACGCAGGAGCTCATGTGTTCTACAATCAGGAGTATGTACAACAATGGACTTAACGATGTTGCAAGGATTTTAGAACATTTACAAGAAAATCCTGAATTTGTTATAAAAATAAGAAAAATTCTTGATGATAAATTTAAACCTGTCGTGTACTCGAAAGAGTACTCGAAAGAGTAGAGAAACCCGATCTAGAAAGTTTTGCAGGGAAGCATCCAACGAAGATATTTTACATAATATGCTAATATCTTCAGATCCTTTTATATCAAGTATTCGGCCATTTCAGAAAAGACAAACAAAAAATCTTTTACCCGAAACTTTGGAATTACTGGAATTAACTCCAGAAATTGAATTAACAGACGCTACTGAAAGCGATACAAATTAATAATTATGTAGCTACTAATAATTTATTTTCATATATTAATAAAAATTAATTTAAATTAGTTTAAATCAAATATAAATTTGTTTAGGTGGGTTCTGGTAACAAAACTAATTTTAAATTTTCGCTGATAGGTAACTCTTTTACGCTATGTATAATCAATGCAACAATAATAAATTATTATAGTATTTTCTAACTATAATTGGTTAGTTTTTAATACGTGATAGTAAATTAATTGATATATTTTAATAATTTACTAATCTAATTCCTTTTACGTGTTACAAATATATTTGATATACATTTATATTTTCATTTTTTTCATATTTTTATGATGAAAATGAGCGGATTTGGTACATAAAATTAAGAGATTAAAACTTGAAATGACAATATCTTCCTTATAGGCAAACATTCCAGCGAGAAATTGATACACGATATAGATGTTTAGGTAACAGTAACGCAGGTCTAAATTTTAAAGTTCTCAATTTTATAGAACGCTCGAAAAGTTCAAGTTAAGATAAACCCTAAAATCGTTATTTTACCTATAAATTTTAAAATAAACGCATTGCTATGAGTATCATCTGTTTAATATAATCATATTTAATATTCATAAGCATTTAAACGCAAAACAATCCACCAGAACATAACGAATTTTGCGATTGTAATGTGCGATTTTTTTAATATTACCAACTAAAAAAATTTACTATATAAACATTAATTGGAAAATAAATTTTTACATCATTTTTCAGCCCAGTGTGCGACGCCACAATCAGAACACTTTCTTGCAAATGACTTCATTCGGTGCAGACAACATAATTCTTCTTCGTGACAGCATTCATGATGAGCAATTGCTTCTCATTTTTGCGAATACTGATTTCTTGGGACATAGTACATATACAGTAGGGGTTCCCCTCCTTTCTGTATAAGAGACGTCCAGAATAAAGTTTTTACCTTATCCGGAATCGAACCGGGCATTTCGTGACAACATAATAACTGATCATTTCATGCCAACATTCAAAGTGCAAGGTCCAATATTATCACAGTGCAGGTTCATCATTGCGCATTCCAGCAGAACAACACAAATTTCTACAGATATATTTTCTTGGAATTCCAATGATCAAGTCGATACCCCGATGTGCAATTACTTCAACAACAGTCATTACAAAATTTATTCCATCAACATAATGAATTGGTAAAAT
This sequence comes from Rhagonycha lutea, assembly GCA_958510855.1. Classification (NCBI taxonomy): domain Eukaryota; kingdom Metazoa; phylum Arthropoda; class Insecta; order Coleoptera; family Cantharidae; genus Rhagonycha; species Rhagonycha lutea. The sequence goes on from OY294041.1 coordinate 32,996,747, forward strand.
TATTTAAGACTGCAATAGACCAAATGCCATCAGATAATCACACAATTGTAATTAGAGCTGATAAAACAACAGTGGGCATGCAAGGCGTTTCAATGCATCAACTTTAACGAAGTCGCAATTGTTATTGTCGGTGATCAGTTCGAATCAAGAGATATTATTTTGCATCGCCGAAACGAACAATTAAGGCGTGTTTGCGAAACACATCGTTCGGAGTAGCACCTGTAAATAATTTGGAAGAAGTAAAGCAATATCAAACGGGAAGATACATCAGCAGTAACGAAGCAATTTGGTGCATATTCGTATTATTTCCATGAGCATAATCCGACTGTAGTCCATTTAGCGGTTTATTTAGAAAATGGACAACGAGAGAATTTTACGGCAGAAAATTTAAATGAACGATTAGTTACATTTTAGCGTGATCAACAAAATTTTCCACCGGTATATTGCCCCGATGAGTTTGACTTACAAATAATACGAAGTATTTCAGACAAAGGCAAAGTATTATATTATCAGTAACTCGGGCGAAGCCGGGTACCCCGCTAGTAATATAATATGCGTAAAGGATAATTCGAAAACGAGGGAAATTTTAGCTATGAAATTTATATGCACAAACAATGCCTGTTCAATTAACAAATGCAGCTACTGCCACTTCCAAACAAAGCGGACGATATATGAATAGAATGGAATAGACCGGTCTATTCGAACATAAATAACGAATTTTTGTTTTTGCATTCGATCTTTGCAACTTTCTCATTCAACTTTTTTTTGTAGCAAAAAAAACTTGGCTTTTTCTCAAATCACAAAATACCGTTTTCCAACCTTGTTTAATTTTTAGATTATGTAATACACCAGCTAGAGCGATGCAAAAAATACTTACTTTCTTGGAATATTTTCTTCTATTTTTTGTTTGTTGGTAGCATTGTTTAGTACTTTTTCGTAGAATGACTCGACTATATTAAGTCGCAATTATAACTGTTATCATATGAATGTTTTTGTTAATTATTACTTCATATTTTGCTATAAAACAGACTCGTTAGCAGGTATCTAACTACGAAAGAAATTTTAAATTACAGCTTTTTATGGTTTTTACATGGAGAGTGATTAAAAATTTTTTCTATGTGGTCTAGGTACAAATAAATTCACATTTTATTTTTAAGAGTAATAGCTTTTGCACTGACAGCGACAATATAACTATAAATTTTTTAATTATATAAATTTTAGTCATCATAAGACCTGTTGTAGCAAAAAAAAAAATCAGCACTATTTTATTATCAGCTTTTTGGAAAAAGCCAATTCTTCTGCTGGGTATTGTTCCCAGAGAAAAATCCATCTTGTTCTCAACTACAGGAATATTCTGTTATTATAAATGTTATTAATTGTTATTGCGGGTAAGCATAATTTTAAATTAAAGTACAACAGTAAAAACAGTAAAAACTTTGATCCAAATTTTGCAAATCAAAAATTAAGCTTCCCTTCATTTTAACGTTCATCAACTACTAAGTTTATTATAGTAGATTTTTAATTATTTTTGGTTTGTTGTGAAATTTTGTTTGTCATAGGTTTATTATGTTGGGTTTTTTGTTTGCTTATTTTTTGTTTCAACACAGCGTGCGAATATCTACTGGAAGGCCGAGCTAAGAAATTTTGTGAGGTTCGCGATTTAATGCCAAAATTTCCGCTCTGTAAAGCGGCGTTCACAATGAAGTGGGGTCTTGCCTTGCTTCGGTAGAAAGCTGGCAAACGCCAATTAGATTAAAGTATTTTCTTCTATCCATTTCTATCATTAAAAATTTTTTATTTGGATTAATAGATCTTGCTAACTTTATACCGAAGCAAGGCAAGACCCCACATCATTGTGAACGCCGCTTAACTTAACCACTGATCACATTACTCCACTGCTGTGGCTAAGCCATCTTTATTTTGAAAGCAACAAACATTTTTTCTTAAATTAAGTTGGCTTCTTTTAAAAATAGCCTGCTACAAAATAAATCGAATTTTAATTGTTCCGAGAAAATCCACTGTATACATAAATAAATCGTTTATCTAATATTTTGTTGTTTGCCTTGCAGCCACGTTAAACCTCATTTCCGATGGAATGCAATTTGCGTGGACAGCACCCATTGTGCTCATACTACAATCGGAGGATTCTCCAGTACCAATACAGAAATCGGATGTGGAGTGGTTGGAAAATATTTACGTGATCGGAGGTTTCGCCGGACTACCCATTTCAATATTTTGTGTGAATAAATTTGGACGAAAAAATTCAATCTTGATCGGCGCTGGAGAAGGTCTAATATCATGGCTTATAATTGCGGTTACTCCATCTGTGACATATTTGTACGTTGCTCGTTTTATAAGTGGCATGGCTGCTGATGTAGCTTTCATCGCAGTGCCCATGTACATAGGCGAAATCTCGAATGAAAAAAACAGAGGATCCCTGATCGCCGTTTTATATTTCATGTTACAAATTGGGATAATTATGGTGTATTCGGTAGCACCATTTGCACCCATTTCCATTTCATCAGCAGTAGGAGCATCATTTCTAGTTTTGCAGTTAATTACGCTTCCTTTCATGCCTGAAAGTCCTTACTTTTTACTGTTACAAGGTAAACTGGAAGAAGCAAAGATTTCCTTGCAGATATTAAGATCATCACAAGATATTGAAAGGGAATTAGGCGAAATACAAGCAGCAGTTGAACGGCAAAGTCACGAAAGGGGAAGACCAATAGATTTAATTTTGGTTGATAGCAATCGGAAAGCATTAATAATTACGACCGCGTTGGATGCTGGCCAACATTTTAGTAGCTTTATCGTTATACTAATGAATCTTCATACAATATTAGGAGATGCCGATTCGATACTTGCGCCGAACACAGCTGCCATTATTTACTCAGTTGTTTTACTGATTGCAACTATAGCAGCAGCAAGTGCGATGGATAAAGCCGGAAGGAAAATTCTTTTGGTGGTGTCAGGTATATCAACAGGAATGTCTTTAATAGCTATTGCATCTTACTTTACTGCTAAAAATTCTGGAGTAGATGTCAGTGCGTATAACTGGATTCCAGTTGCTGCAGTTATGGCTTTTGCCGCTGCATTCAAAATTGGTTTAGGCACCGTACCCTTAGTTTTAACTGCCGAATTGTTTCCAACCAGTGTTAAAGCAATTGGAGTTACGCTAACAGATGCTATGTATGTACTATTTTCGTTGGCGTCGCTATACTTATTCCAGCAATTATCCCATCTCTACGGAATGCATGTACCATTTTATACATCTGCGGTATCCTGTTTCTTGACAGCAATCTTCACATTGTTATATATACCTGAAACCAAAGGAAAAACTTTGGAAGAAATTCAAATCATATTAAAAGGAGTTGTGCAACCAAACCCCATAAAAAGAAAAAATAGTTCAGGACAAAAAATTGAAGGCATAGTTAACGAAGCGGCCGATGTAATTGGGTTATAAATGATGTAATAGGTAAATTTTACTAAAAAGTTTTGTGATGGTAGAAAACTTTTTTAAATATTTATTTTGCGAATAATCCCTATAATGTATGTTATGTTTTTATATGGTGCGCCCTTTCTTGGGCTTCAAACCCATTAATCGTCAATTTTAGGGCGGGAAGTTTCTTTAGAATAATGTAGAACTTGTTAGTATTGTTGTCACTTGCAACGAAATTCCAGATCGACTAATCAATAATTGGAATTCCCCCACACCCAGATATACTGCTAAATTTGCGTGTGGTAGGCCCTGATGGAACAACTAGCTCTCTGGTAGTTAGGAGGCAAGGTGAGGATACGATTTGCCACTTCTCGAGGTAAATATAACTAAGTTGTAAACAATCGTAACGTTTATTAATCTCTGACGCAATAATCGTACACAAACGAGCATTCCGTCGAATACCTTGACTAGTAAGGTCAAATGGTATAGAAGGTACGTGGAGGTACGTGGAGGTACCCAAGCTGACCTTAACGGTCTAAAATTATCCAAAAACGCAATTACCATACAGAGGATAAAATAACTCACCTAAGATCTTTCGGTGCTCACAAAATTCTACCTTATACAGATTTCTCTGTACGCAATTGATGGTGTAGAAGTGTAGATGAAAATCCAAAGAAACTCCACTGTCCTTGTCTGCCAGTCCTAAACGAAAATAATCTTCTGGTATACAGGTCGCTTATCAGGAAATTGTTAAAGGTTAACTGATTGACCCTAAGGTCATTCGCCAAGTGTGAAAATCCAAAATCAAAGGACGGAATTGGAAAAAAGAAACACTGTACTCCTTTCGAGGTCCACGTAGCAATTTTAGGATTTCGATAGCTACTTGCACCGAAGAATAACAATAAAACGGAAAAATCCGCAATAGAGCGTCGCATCGTCAAAATGACCCAGGAGCAAAGATAAATGTATCCCAAATTTAGCGGTATTCACTAAACGTAACCGAACAAAACGTTCAAACGATCTCCTCACGTTCGCCCTTTTCCAAAACTGACAGAACCCCTGATAACACCACCGCCATTTTTCCCATAGGTGTAGCCCACGGAAGAATTAAAAAAGAGTAAAAATCAAGAGGCGCGCGAAACAAACGTCAAATGACGATTTTACGTTACACACTTCGTTCTTGATTACTTTTCCCGATGTCTTTATTTTGGTGTTACAAATCCATAAGTGATTATCTCCGAATCATTCTTGGTAAACAATAGGTGAATGTCGCTGATCCTCCTCCCCAAATCGAATTTTTAGGTGAATTTGTGTCAAACGTTTCAGCATCAAGCGCTTCCAAACTTTTATTCTTTAAATTTGTGCGATTGCATCAAACCACCATTACATTTAATGTCAATATACTGAATGGCGTTTGATAAAATCGATTGTTATCTGTATGGCACAATCAATGTGCCAAAATCATTTTAATATACCTATTTGGAACGGTTTCTATGTAATTAAATCAAATTACAGAACATACATTGTGTTGGTCTTTGCAACCGGGGGGTTTGGGGGGGGGTATGGAATACCCTGAAAACATACGCGGAATTTGAGTTTGTTATGGACATGTAAAATCTGAATTTTAGCACCTCCAATCGCGAGGTGAGAAATATCGGTTTTATATTCGAATTAACAGTGTACATCATATTGTCATATTATATTATTCACTAAAGATATGGAAACTAATAATGGAATATCAAATATCTTGTTATTTCAATTTTCCAAGAAAATAACGGCCACTCTTTTAATATTTTGATAGGAAGCTCCTCCTCCGAGATTTAATTGAAAAATTTTTAAGCATATAATGAAAAATTGTATAACTGTTAATATCCAAGCACTGGGGAGTTTGTTGATTATTTTTACCGGGGGGTTTGGGGGGTATGGAATACCCTCCAAGTATACACGAAGTTTGGGTTTTCCAATGACACATAAGGTTTGTTCGTTCGTATGAACTAACTTGAACTGGGTTATCTTTCGAGATCAAAATACTCCCACCACAAAAGTTAGATAGTGTTCTAACTTGCACTGCCTACTCCTCCTATGGAGGTCGAGCAAGAAGTTCATGTTCGGTCATGAACTGAGCAGCCAAACGAACACAGTTCATTTGCACAAACTTGAACCGAGCAAGTTAGTTCATACAAACGAACAAACGTATTGAATCAGAATTGGCACCTCTAATCGTTACATGACAAAACCGTAAAAGGGAGAGTTTTTCCCGGCCGGGTAACGGGAGGGGGAGATGAATTTTCAAAAAACTCAAAACTTCTGCAGATTTCCAAAGATAATATAATGAGGTGTAACGAAAGAAAATGCTACCCAAATTTATATGTACTTTTGTAATTTTGTAATTTTTTGTAATTTTATATGTTACTTATTTTCTCCCATATTTGCAGATGGCGCTACCGATTTGGGGTTACTATTTTTAAATATCGTGAATTTATTTGTTCATGTAAAAAATAGTAACCCCAAATCAGTAACGACATCTGCAAATAGGGAAGATAATTAATAACACCATCTATTTTAGGAGGGAAAAAGTTTACATAAAGATTTGTATAGCATTTTCCAATTTTCAAGCTTATATCTTGATTAAAACTTAATAATTTTTTAAATATTTTACATTAATTTGTAAATTTTTGCAAAAAAAAAATATATTGCCTAAATTCTTAATTATTGTGCCTATTTCAATGATTTTTGTAGCCTAAAATTGTGTATTTTTTTAACATTTTTTACGTCCTAAAATCAGGATATGCTAAAGTTCTCACTAATAATAAATCAATTAAATTAAAATTTTTAGTATTAAATTAATTTATTGTTTGTTGTGTCCAAATGCATTCGACTCATCATATTATCAAGTTGTATGTAAAAATAATAATTATTATCAATATTTTATCAATAAAATATTTTCCAATATTTCACTTTAATCAATGCATATTGAAAGAATTCATAATAATGTTAGTTTTTAAATTAATATAATGCCCTATGACCTCTTTCTTATAGTGCAAGTAATTAAGCAATCAAGAAAACTAATTAAAACGTAATTACTTCCTGCTGATGAACCTAATGAATTCGTCTTATCAATTTTGGGTTCAATATATTTTCAATTGTACCATCATGCGTTGTACTAACCTAATTTTTTTTATTATTTTGACGTTTACGTATACAGAATGCGCCAAAATTTTGGGCATTTTTCATATGGCTTCACACAGCCATTATAAATTGGGCGACAGATTAATGAAAAGTTTAGCAGATCGAGGACACGAAGTGACCATAGTTACTCCATTTCCTGTGAAAAACAGCACACAAAATTATAAACAAATTTTTCTGGAGAGCATGTACGAAGACACACGTGGTATGTTATTTCTTTCAATTTTTTATTTTTAATATCGAAATTTTCTTTTAGGGGTTATGAAGAATTTGTTTGATGTACACGGTGGTAATCCATTCCTGAATATAATCAAACTTAACGCTGAAGAGTTTGCGTTAACTGAAATGACACTCAAGCACCCTGAAGTACAAAAATTATTACAAAGTGGTGATCGTTTTGATTTGGTTATCATCGAAAATTTTCTAAACGACGCATTTAAAGGATTTTGTTATCGATTCAATGCACCTTGTGTTGTCTTTAGCACATTTGGATCGTCACGATGGTCGAACCGTGTAATGGGAAACCCAAACCCACCATCATATATACCCGATATCAACCTCACCTTTCATACTAAATTGGATTTTTGGGGCCGACTCTACAATTCACTTATCTACTTATTTGGGGAACTAAATTACCACTTCGTGGTTTTCCCAAAACACAATGAGTTTTTACAAAAGTATTTTCCCGGTGCACCTCATTTAGAGACACTTCATTACAATACATCGTTGATGTTGCTTAATTCTCATGTTAGCACGAATATTCCAGTACCAAGAGTTCCAGCAATGATCGATATTGGTGGGTTTCATGTCAGTGAACCCAAAAGACTACCCCATGAATTGCAAAACTATTTAGATAATTCGAAAGAAGGAGTGATTTTATTCAGTATGGGTTCTATTTTGAAAAGTGTTGATATGCCGGCAGAAAAATTAAATTCCATTTTGAATTCCTTTTCAAAATTGAAACAAAATGTTCTATGGAAATGGGAAGACGAAAATTTGCAAAATAAACCAAAAAATGTTAAAATCAGTAAATGGCTACCTCAAGAAGATATTTTGGGTGAAGGTTAAAAAATTTGATGATGCAGTATCATAATTTCCTTTTGAAATTTTAGCACATCCCAATTTAAAATTATTTATTTCTCACGGAGGGCTGTTAAGCACAATTGAAGCTGTATACCATGGGGTTCCTGTGATAGGTATACCAATATTTGGAGATCAGGGTTTAAATATCGAAATGGCCAAAAGCGTAGGCTATGCGTTAAGTATTCCTTATGGTAAATTAAACGAAGAGATGTTAGATGAGGCACTTCGCGAAATGCTGTCAAATCCCAAGTAAGTAAAAAAAAAAAACATATTTTCAAACTTTTTTGTTCAACAAAATATTTTGTAAGGTATTCAAAAACGGCGAAGTACAGATCTAGAATTATGCACGATGAACCAATAAAGCCCATAGATAAAGCAATATTTTGGATTGAATATGTGCTAAGGCACAAAGGTGCAACTCATTTAAAGGTGGCTGCTCTGGACTTAAATTGGTACAGCTACATTTTATTGGATGTTGTAGTATTTGTTATTTTTATGATATGTTTAAGTTTAGTTGTATTTTATGCCATAACAAAGATATTATTTAAAATGTTTAATAGTCAAGTAGAAAAGAATAAGAATAAGAAAAGTAATTAGTTTCATGTTAGTTAACAATTTATAGTAAGTAATGTGTTTAATGTAAGTTAGACAATAAAGCCGTAAAAATAATATGCCATTTTCATTTTTTTGAGTTCCCCCAAGCCACCAATTTTTTTTTCAGAATCTACTGCTTAGCCTCCGCAATAATTGAGAGCTGGCCTATTAACATCGTGGCTAAACAAACTGGAGAGGTCATCTCCGGATTGTGACGGACTCTGGTCTCTTGTTGGGGCAACTCTCTCATTAGGGGTTGCTGCTCAGAGGGTAGTTTTCATTTCAATGTTTAAGCTAACGGATCTAATTGGTATGTTTATAGTTTTATTGCACAAGTAATCGGCAACTGCGGTAGGCCTCGTCTATTTATAAACATTGATGACTTGCACGATACGCAAGGGCAGAGCCTCTATCTCCTTCATCTGCAGCTGAATTTGTGCTTTTTGAGAAGTTACATCGGAGAATAGTACAAACTACAAAGCTAAAAAAAGGCTTGTTGGACAGTGTCTGCGAGAGTTTAGTCAGCGAAAGTAGATTTAGAAGCGAAGGGGTGGTTGGTTAGGCTGTTACAGGAAAAGGCAAGGTGACGGTGTGTTACTACTTAATCACAGAGTACGAGATTCTGGGAATCGTGATTTCCAGAACATTGTAGATGAGTTCCGCAGATACCTTCGGATTACGGAGAATCTTGAGTAGGCCCTTCATTATCACTTTGACGGTAGGTTTCCATCTTTGATAGTGTTCACCGGTTTGGGATCGAACTTTTTTGGTATTGGAGGATTTAGCATTTGGGGTGGGACGGTGAGTTTGGCAATGTCCGGGTTACCTTTGACGGTCTCGTTGCAGGATAATTCTGAGTACCCCCTATTGATTGCAGTGCTCTACAAATAAACGGACCTTAGAAGTTTGGGGCGACGCGAAGACAATATCGTCTTAGTTTAATACTGTTTTGGTATTAACTTCACCAGAAGCAACGGCAGTGATCAGATCTTGTTAGATACCAGTTGGCGAAGTCGTGCGTATTAGCAACCCTTAGATCACTTCAGTGACCGATCTGAGGTTATTTCGCTCCTAAGCAGATTTTTGAATCGGGCGAGCTGGTTGGATTGATTTCCTGCATATGAACGTCTTGGGATGGTTCATTGGAAATTTTGTCCGGTTTGCAGGAGTCGGCGGGTTGTGAGGACCTCTTCTGCATTGGGTGAGAGTTTCCGTTTGTATGTAGAGAGAGTATCATCTTGTTTGTGATTAGCGAATTAATAAGTTGAAAATTGGGTGAGAAACTGAAGAGAGAAAACTAGGAAAAGTGCAAAATCTGTATCAACTGAACGTTGAAAAGTTGCAGAAGTGTTGGTGATCAGAAAATCAACGAAGTGGAAGACCTGCAAATATTTGAGGTTAGATAACAATACAATTTTAGGGGTACGAGAAAAGTAGTACCTACGAGCATTATTGAGGGGTTGACCCGAATGATATTATAATAAAATAAAACAAAAAATAAATGAAATCCTTATACGTGGCGTGTTGGGTTGCCTAAGTGCAAGTGATACAAACAAGAACAATAAATGAGCAAAAACCAACATAGCAGACCAAGAGCAAATACTGTACTATCGGTACAAAACTACCTAAAAAGAAGGAGAGAACCAGAAACTGAGAGTGGTGAGGAAGAAAAGATCTTTCAACGAAGCAAACTAACAACTAAATCCCCAACAAAAGCAATAGAAATATCCATCGAACATAAGGCGAACCGAAAAGAAATGGATGAGCTAAGGGAGATGCTGTCAAACTTGACACAAGTCGTAACTACTGGATTCAGGGAGACCAAACAAGAAGTTAGAATAACAAAAGAGGACGTTGGAGAAATCAAGGAAAAGTTGGCTAGAATGGAGAAGACGTGGAACGAGGAAATGAAGCGAATGAACGAGATGGTAGAGAAAATGGAAGAAAAAAGTAATGAGCAAGAGACCAGAATAGCAAATCTGGAAATTCAAATAGAAAAACACGAGAAAGACAAAAAAATTACTAACATAATCATCAAAAACATGCCATTACAAGGAGAGATTAGCGAGGAAAAGGTAGAGGTTTTTTTGAAGAGAGAAATGCAAATTCAGGTCAATGTTATGGATGCCTTCAAAATAGGGAAAATGCCAGGAAAACAAATGATAGTGGCAAAGCTGCGAGACCGTAACCAGAAATCAAGGGTAATGGAAAACAAAAGCAAAATAAAGGGGACGAAAGTTTATATCGAGAACCACCTCACCAAGAATGAAAAGATGATACAAGACAAAATATGGGAAACTGCCAGGAGTGAAATGAAAGATGGAAACAAGGTTAAAGTCGGCTACCAAAGACTTTATAAGCAAGACAAAACGTATATATGCGATAAGGCAACTAACAAACTAAAATTAACAAAAAAACTAAAGAGAGAGGAAGATGGAGCAACTGAAGCGTTCCAGACAGGAGCTCAAGAAAATTGCACTGGGACAATGGCAACAACAAAGCAAAGAAACAGGACAACGATAATGGGAAATGGGGATAGAATAGAAATGGGAAAAGCGACAAAAGGAAAAAAATACAGGGTAAAAGAAAGGAAGTAAATAGAATGCAACATGGAATGTGAAAACATTACTAAAGCCTGGAAAACTAAAGGAGGTAACAAAAGAAATGCTAAGATATAAGATAGGGGTGGCTGCACTGCAGGAAGTTAGATGTAAAAGTGAAGGAGAATTATCAAGTCTCAAAGATTAACATGGTGGGGACACGTGATGAGAACCAGTAGAGGGGAAGTAATAAGAACCATAATGGCATGGAAGCCTGATGGGGAACGACATAGGGGAAGATCAAAACTAAGATGGAACGATAGTGTAATGGAAAACCTAGAGAGGATGGGGGAAAGAGGATGGAGACAGAAAGTTCTGGAACGCGAAACCTGGAGAAGGATTGTTAATTATGCTAAAACACACCAGGACCTGTAAATAATTAAATGTAAATAAGAGGACTAATCCACCCCAAAAAATGGATTTTGTAAGTCCGAAAGGACAGCTAAATTCTGCAAAGAATGTAATGATAATAATAATAATAATAATAATGGAGAGCGGAACTCTGTGATTTATTTTTTGCGGAGTTGGAGACATGTTGAGGTCTTTGGGAGTATTACCAAGATTTCGGTCGGTTTCACTGCTTTCCGAGACGGTTTATCAGCTTCGATCTTTGAATTAAAATATTTATCCGCTTGCCAGCTCAAAGCTTTAAACTGCTTCCAGAGTGAAATCAGGCTTACCGGCGCCGGCTTATCAACTCATCTCCCTCCAATGTTAATTAATGTAACCGAGAACAAACGAAGCTGGCAACCGGACAGATATTTAAACTATATTTATTACAAAACTTATCCGTATCTTGGGTGAACCTACCTTTAACCAATAAAATTTGCATAATTAACTGTTGTCCTCTAAAGAAATACTTCTTTTAGTATCAATTATAATTTTATGTATTGGCTTTGCATGCAAAAGTGCGCATGTTATTAATTCCCTTTGTATGACTAAATTTTTACAGTCGAAAAGTTTGCTTTCAAAGTTAATAATTTTAATGTTCATTTTTGGAACTGTTCATCAACTAAAGACTATCGTTTTGTGGATTCCCATAGGTCCCTTTCCACTTTGCTTATAAAACCGAATATTAGAATATGATACGTACAACTTCAAGGAACATCAACTCTTCTCAACCTTATTAAGCTTTTTACATCTTATCAAAATCATGAATTTTTTGTTGGTAATATTTAAAAGAACCAATTCGAAGCATGCCTATAAATGACACGGATGTGTCAACCTTTCAGTTACAAACAAGGTCCGGTAGCTCCATGGGTTTAGGCGAGAGCTTTTTGAGGTTAGTGGGTCCACACTTATCCTCGAGGATTACTCTAATAGGTGGGCTATTAAACATTTCAAAGGTGGCCAAGTCTTCTTGAGGACTTTAAAAAACTTTTAGAGTTGTAATACCTGAGAAGGGAAAGGTGGGCACCAAACACAAGCTGGGGCCTCGAAATGACAACATCTTGTATACAGTTAGATCCAAAAAAAAGTTAGTGGAAGCAGAACAGGGGATGCCTTAGGCATAAATTAGGGTTGCCACGCTACTGTCTTCCAGGGGGAGATTATAGCCATAATGGTCTGTGCAGAAGAGATGATAAAGCAGCACTCAGGGCTTTGAAAGGATTAGAAATACACTACAAAGCCGCGAAGTAATGCATTGGTGCACTGGCGGCGTTACCACGGCACAACAGCCTAACGCTGAGGAGCGTTCCAGCTCACTCAGCTCACTCCCTTGAGAGGGAAGCTGCAGACATACACTTATTATGTCCAGTATGAATGTCCTTCTTGCCTTGGAATTGCCAATGCGGCAATCGCGGATGTTCATAGCAGGGTGTCCCTCCCTTGAACAGAGAAAAATGAACATTCTCCAGCTGAGGAGAGCACAGCTGAGAAAGATAGTAGGACTGTTTACTGGACACTGCTGCCTCAACAGGCACCTCAACATAATGGGAGTCGTAGAAGATCCCACATTTAGGTTATGTAGGGAGGAAGATGAAACTCAACAACATCTATTCGGAATATACACTATGGTGGCTTTCTCTAAGGGGAGTTTTGGTGGTATGGAATAATCTACAAGAATAGACGAAGTTACGGTTAATTATCTTATGAGCAACACAAAAAATGTCACCTTTAAAAAGACACCAGGAGCCCGCCGCTGCACTGGTAGTGTGGGATTTATATCTACTAAAACCTCATCCGCTACTTAAATGGTTAATTCCTGATCACGACTGGTCCATGGTATCCAAATTCTTCACAGTGTCAGTCGGAAGTTGCTAATAGCCAAGTTTTACCCTTTCGGGATTTAGCACTTCTTTTTTGGTGGGGCGGCATTATGCCAACCCTCTCCAATTATATGATCACCACCCGATTCTTCACTGGTATTGTTTTAAGACACCCAAAATAAGAAGTTCCTCAATTCCAACCACCCTTGTGACTTCTTCCTTAATTGCCTTTCGTCTAGTAGCAAATCAATGGTCTTGATTTATACTGTAGTCTTTCCTATTAGGTTTTTGACCTGTAAACCCTCAGATTTCTCCTAATTCTGTCTTGCAATACTGGGGGATTTCTCCCACTTTTCTCATATCAATAAGCTCGTCTCCTGATGTTACGGATAGCTTTCTTCGTCGATGGTCTTCTTTACTTTTCTCTTGAATTTAGGGAGGCCTACTTTTGTGACCACCGTAAAAATGGTCTCCCCCCACCCCTACATCGTCTGATTCAATTCCTGCAGAATTCACAGAGTTGGTTGACTCCATAGTTTTAGAAAACAATTCTGGTTCCATGGCTTCTTACCTCGGTGGAGTTAAGCCCCCTCCCCGTTGCTGAACTGCAATAAATTATTAAGATTGTGGCACCCACTCTGTCGGGCTCGTTGCTATAAATTACAAACTCTTTAATATGCTATTTATATTTATCATAAACAATTACCATATTTTGTTAAACATAAATATTGTTTGTTGAATTCAATCGCATTCCATTCATTGCAAATCATTTGAATCGTGCCGATGTTCATAATAATTATCATTGTTATTTACTATTGAATATTTAATTCTAATCACAATTTTAAACGAATTTTAAGGAACGATTAATTTATTGTTAAAATTGACAATGCCCTATGACCCTTATTATGAGTATAGTACAAACAGTTAAGCAATTAGGGAAACTAATTTAGGCTGGAATGACTCTTGCTCAATTCATTCTTCTCATGATTTATTTCAATATTTTATTAATGTCATGCGTAATATTTCTGCTTTCCTTTTAATTATGATGGCCGAGGGGGCCTCAAAAATATCGATTGAATAAATAATTAATAACTTTAGTATTTGTTTATTTTTAATATTTATTCGTAAAAAGTAACACTTTTCGATCTTGTTCAGGATTAAGTTTTTTTACAATTTTATGATTTTTCTTGCTACATTTTTATTGGACCCTGTATTTCAAAGATGGACTAATAGTCCTAATATTAAGAGGGCCCTTTAAATTTTGATGTAAAAACATGTTTCAACAGGTGGCGCGCCCTAAAATATTAATTTCTTCTACTTATCTTTTCACCAATACAGAATTCTAATAATTTATAAAAGTCAAAGTCACGATAACTAATTTAGGTAATGAGGAAGTTTGAACTTTCAAAGTTGGAAGCTCAAACTTCCTCATTACCTAAATTAGTTATCGATTATTCATATGACTTTTTGGAATTCTGTATTGATGAAAAGATAAGTAGAAAAGATTAATATTTTAGGGCGCGCCATCTGTTGAAACCTGTTTTTTAAAGGGCCCTTTTAAAATTTTAATAGAAATTCAAAATTTTTAACAAACTTTTATAATTTATGAAGGAAATACTAATAGTTTCTTCTTTTAAGGTCCTAGATCAATAGGAATAAATAATAAAATTCAACAGATGTCACTAGTTGTTTTATGATATTTCATTGGTATGTTTTATTGAGATTTATTGATATTTACTTCTCATTGGTTAAAATTTGAAATGTCATGTATATTGCTTCATTTCTCGTGTCAAGTTCAACTCAAAAACGAATAATCGTAGAAAGCTGAAATTTTTAGAATATACTTAAAATATGATTTTACTTAACGTAAGCTATTTTATATTTATAACTAAAGTGCATTTTATTAAAAACGGCTAGAAAATTTTTTTTATATTAATTTTTTTTAAATAAAAAATAGCTTATGTTAAGTAAAATTATATTTTACGTATATTCTGAAAATTTCAGATTTCTACGATTATTCGTTTTTGAATTGAACTTGTCACAAGCTCAGACCCTATTGATCTGCCCCCTTAAGGGTCCTGTTCATAATGTGACTAAATATTGGTGTAAAACGTTCTTTAAAAAGATTCGTTAAACATGTTTTTCAAGAAATGTTTAAATATTTTTGGAATTTTAAAAATTCAGCTCTTTAGCGCAATAGAATGATCGTTTCTGGAAACTATGAAGTATTTTTAATTATCTTTATGACTACATTTGAAAAGAAATTTGACATTCCTTTTTTTGAAAATTCTGAATATTGGAATTAAAGATTTCTTTAATATACCTATTACTAAATAAAATTACCAAAAGTTGACAGTATCAAGAAAAAATTATTCTATTCCGCTATAGAGCTGCTTTTTAAAACCGACCAAGATATTTCAACTTTTATTGGAAAATATGCTTTACAACGCATTTTAAAGGCCATTTTACACGGGCATTGCGAACAGGACCCTTAACACGTAGACCGCCACGCTTAAAAATAGCCTATTGTTTTTAATATTAGTGTGAGTTTATTTTTAATGTATTAAAATACATTTTGCTTCGCATTTTAATATAAAAATGGCTATTTATACATACCTTGTCGAGTTGGACAGGCCTGGGAGATATTTTCAGTTAGTCAAAACGGCTCTGAGCATCCGGAGCGTAGGTGACGGAGCGGAGGGTGCGGAAGAGTCGATTCTAACAACGCAAACACGTCACAAAAATAGCCTCATCCTTTTAATATTTATTGCAGTTATTACCTATGAAATGCTAAAGAATTCATTGCAATAAATAACCATTAAAAAAAAAATTATTTACGAGAAACTGATAGGTAATTTATGTACTTATGTGCTTATGTGATAATGATTATTAGATATTTATATTTTAATTATAACAAATGTAGTAGATTATGTTATTTCAAGGTAAAATTAATCACTTTGGTAGACTAATAAGGAGATTTATCAAAGAACAATAATAGAATTGTAGTAGAATCACCATTTGCAGTTGTATGTTACACATTTCATACTAATATTACCACAAAATGAAAATTAAATGACTAAATTCTTATGGACTGGTTTATTTGGGGGATCTCGGCTAGAGACTGAGGAGGGCCCCCCTTACCATGAGGGGAGAATTTTGAAAATCACATTTCCCTCTATTTTAGCACTTGGAAAAAGTACTTGAGTAGTAAAAAAATACGAACCACTTTTACCCCAAATAGAAACAACTTTTTTGGGGGCCCTCGGCGATCGAGAGTACAACTTTGTACTAATCAGCCATAATTTTCTTTTGTAGATTTATTTAGCGATTGTGACGTTTACATAACAATGTAGGCATCTGAAATTTAGTAAAGAATTCAACTTAATTCGCTTATTGATCGTGTTGGTAATAAATAATATACTAATCAATCGTTTTGTACGATATTTTTATGTTCTAAATTACTCACACATTTTTGTAATTTTCCTAGTCCTAGTTTGTTTGATACATAATAATTATTATGATTACCTATAAATAATTCAAAAAAAAATAAATACTTGCGTTGGATGATTTAAATTTTGTTAATTCGTTTGATGACATAAAAAAAATAAATAATCAACATTTCGGAAGTTGTTTATAATTTAAAACGGTGATAATAATTACAAATTTAGTTCTTACGTATTTTCTATAAATAAATCAGCTTTTTGGATGGTCGGTACTATTGGTAATCTGTCAAGTCGAAAATAAACTTACATTATATTTTCAGCAATAAATCAAAGGAACAATTTACTAATTTGAAACCTTGCCCTAAAGGTAGCTACAGTGCAACCTCGATAATTCAAACTAAACAAATTTTGTTTTAAAATTAAAACGTCGTATTTTTTTAACCAAGTTCGGATTATCCAGGTTGCACTGTATACGCAAAAGCAACTCGTAAGTATTAATTAAGCAACCAATAAAATCATGATTTCAAAATTTTGAAAATAAAATATTATAAGACTACCTTAAAGTGAAAGGGAATGATGCTTACTTAATTACGAATGTGTAATCTTAAGAAAACAATAAATAGAAACCCAAATTGCCAATGTCACCAATCTGAAATGAGACTTGAATTTTGATTTTGGTAATTGGCAATATGGCGTTTTTAAACTTGGCAACAGTTTAGTTTTTCTATTTTGGAATAATTATTTTTTCATTTACTACCGAGACAGGTAATGAACAGTATAAACTTCAAGCAGGTAGTATCGGTTAGTTAAAACAAGAAAGAAAAGTAACATTCCTTGCGATCGTTTATTGGTGGCTGTGCAAGAAACTCAAGAACGTACGCACGGCTAACTGTTTGTTGTGTTTTTAAATAAAAATAAAAAAGAAATTGTACGAAGTGAACGTATAAACGAGTTTTTTGTGAATTTAATGAATAATGCGTGAATATGGCAAATCGAAATTATTTGGCGGAAGAGTACCTCAAATTATTGCAGTTTTGGCTGGTAAGTAGAACTCAAAATTCAAAATTCAGGGCACGTTTTCAAATTTGAATAATTATTATTTTAATTTGGAAAATTTAGTAATTTTTCAATTTCACAACTTTGACGTGTGCACACTACATCGATTGCTCAAATTAAATTAAAAAATTAGTCTAGCCAACAAATTTTTGGAATTTTTTATTGTTTTGCATTAATGGGTAAGTCACGGAAGGTAGGCCAGATAATTTTATGTACCTAATTTGAAATCAATTTTTAATTTAAATTTTTTTATGGTACAGGTTTCGCACCTAACTGCATTAGAAACATAATTCATTAGGCAGAAACATTTAATTTCCGTAACAAACTCTTGGATTTTTTATCAATGTAGTGAAAGTAAGAGTGGGTTATCAGAAAACAAAGGAAATTAGGTCCGCAATAGGCATTTGAATAACATTTAAATATTTAAATAATTACTATTCCGATATGTTCACGTTCAAGAATTTTATCAATACTACATTTGATCAACCCGCAATTTTCTTTTGAGTTATGTATATTATATTCCGGTAAATGTTGCAAAATATTCTATGACGATATAATAAATTAAATTCTTGAAATGCTACTCTTGGAGTTAGAAATATTTTGTATATATTTATTTGGTTTTAGCTGGTTATAACCTGATATATCTACACAATTTTAAATGTAACTTAAAATACATAAGGGCCGCTATTTCATGATTGTTAATTGCGCTTACTAAGTTTGCCTCCCTAGCGATCGATGGGCTTATCGCATGCTACTACATCACCATGAACTACCTTGAACGTTGCAGTTTATAAAAATTATTGCAGATTGGTATATTATAATTAAAGCAGTTTTTACTTTATAACCTACGCATTCCAACAATTAAAACAAAAGACCAAAGCTGCAAATGAAAATGTTAGAAAATATCTTTCAAATTGCGGTCTTGATTACTATTTCCCAAAATTTTTATGGTCTTCAGATTTAGTTTGGTGATAACTTTTTGTAAAAATAATATTCGTCGCGCCCTCCCCCCAAGCTTTAGGACCATAGATTGACCACTATTCTCCGACCGTCTCTTGTGGTTTACTTTAATTTATTCTAATTTTAACCAATCAGCACGCTTAAAATCGGAGTTTTAGCCATAGCTAAAAATTACTTCGCATTACAAGCCAAGAGGTGGCGCTATGAAAGATGTCATCGAAATTATGAATGCAATTTGGAATTTCCATAAGTTTTCCGTAGTGCCAATCTCTGCGTTCGGGGAGAAGCTACTTTCGCTACCAAACATTTCTTTTTCCTTCTTTCGAGCTTCCAGTCGCTTCCAAACGCTTTGGCTCCGCCCCTCTCAGTCGCTACAAACATTTTGGTGGGGAGCCAAAACGTTTGGAAGAGACTGGAAGCTCGAAAGAAGGAAAAACAGGAATGTTTGGTAGCAAACGTAGCTTCTCCCTGAACGCAGGGAATGTTAAAATATTTGTTTATAAACAAAACTCGAGTAGGTATACATAAAAGAGTGTGGCCAAACGGAAGCTCGCCACTATTCCTTCACAAATGTACAGTAGGTACATTTCTGCTCACTTCCAAAAGTTAATTTTAGGTTTCTTAGGTTATGTATGACATCCGATTTCCGAACATGAGTTCGGGGGGCAGTTCGAGTTCCACGCACGGACCTCTTAAAATAAAATGGACTGCTAATGCATATGACTGTGCATCCAAAATAGTGAGGCATCATGGGGGGGGTACCGTTCTAGGAAATTTCAAATATGTACTGGTTTTTGTTGGTGCTAAAATTAGTGTATTTCACATTTCAGCAGTGAGACAACCTCATTTTTTTGGAGCCGTTGAAATTTTAATTTCCCTCAAAAATCCTAAATTACTATTGGCTATAATAACAGTTGCACCACAAATGGCGACCTCCTAAGCGGACACACTTTTCTTACCTTGATTAGCAGTCCATATTATTTCAACAGGTCTTAGGTTTACGTCACGGCATTAAGCTGCGTTCACATAGGGTATTGAATGTGGATGGTAGAATTTTGCAACCAGATAAACTTAAAAGTTGGTGTAAAATCATTCGAATGATTACATTTTAGCCCGAAAAAATATTTTACCTTAGTAAATGAGGTAATGGTACAAGAAAAATAAATTATCGTTTTTAAAAGATCGCCGAAAGTGTTTCAAAATTGATTATTACGAAATCAAAACATCAGAACTAGGTTAGGTTAATAACCAAATATAAAGCCTTTTGACGGCTCTAATTAGCGCAGGTAAGAATTCTTCCCCAGTGTATTCGCGTTTTATATTACCGTTGGTGGCGCCACCATCACTAACAACCATACGTCCAGAATGGAGTTTGAAATTATTCCGTGTGATGGGGTAGGGTTAATGTAAACCAGGGGTGGCCAAACCAAAGTGCTTTTGCGGGCCACTTTGGAAATACATCATAACTCCGGGGGCCACATGTATAATTATTAATTATATATCCCCATACAGTTTAAATTTAGATACACTATCATAGGCGCAACTAGGGTCAAAAGTTTTGGGGGGCTGAAAAAAAGTCTTCAAACAATTTTTGTAAGGGTGGGGGGATAAAAATAGATTTAGAATTTCAAGGTCAACAGATAGATTTGAAGTTAGAAATTACAAAAAGATGTATTTGTACTAATTTTTGTGATTTCAGGAGCAGAAAACTATTTTTTGATAAGCTCCTCGAAAACCTGGCCTTCGAGGCTAACCTCATCGTTTGCTATTGAATTCAAGTTTCTTTCCCCATTAAACTGAAGTATCATATTCATATTAACAAAAACAATTTTTGCAAATATAGCATATTCGGAAAATAAAATTTGTTAATATTTATTCATTTTCAAAAATTACAACACTATTAATTCAAAAATTAGTTTTAAGCATAGAAAAATAAGGGGGCAGTTCTTAAGAGGAATCCTTAAAGTTGGAAAACACACTTTCGTAATTCAATGATATCTTGCTTATTACTCAAGAAAATTGCACAAAAGAATATATTTTTTAAAATAGAACCCTTGGGCGCAGGTCACTGTGTTTTTATATTTTTTAAATTCAAATTATTTGAAAAAGTTCTGTTTTTATTTTTATTAAATTCAAATTTTTTGAAAAAAAGTTTTGAAAAAAATTTGAATTTAAAAATAATAATAGCACAGTGACCTGCGTCCAAGTGTCCTCTTTTAAAAAATATATACTTTTGTGCAATTTTCTTGAGTAATAAGTAAGATATTATCATTGAATTACGATAGTGTATTTTCCAACTTTAAGGGTTCCTCTTAAGAGGGCCCTTTAAATTTTATGTTTCAACAGGTGGTGCGCCCAAAAATATTACTCTTTTCTAGTTATCTCTTCACCAATATAGAATTCTAATAATTTATAAAAGTCATATGAATAAACGGCGATAACTAATTAATTTAGGTAATGAGGAAGTTTGAAATTGCAAAGTTAAATATTTTTTTAAATATTCAATATTTTCAAATATGAATATCTTTTTGGAAAATACTTGTAAATATTCAACATTGGAAGCTCAAACTACCTCATTAAAATATTAGTTATCGTTTATTCATATGACTTTTATACATTTTTAGAATTCTGTATTGGTGAAAAGATAAGTAGAAAATATTAATATTTTAGGGCGCGCCGTCTGTTGAAACATGTTTTTGCATCAAAATTTAAAGGGGGGGGGCTAATTTGAATTTTTGGCCACCAGCCCCCCGTGCGGGTTGCCCCCCCCCTGATGTAAACATAGCAAAAGTTTGTTGTCAAATTTTGTTTGGTTTGTCAACTTTTCTACAGTTCTTCCACCGAGCACGCCCGAAATTAAGTCTATCCCCTATGTGAATGCTGCTTTAGGCATAAGTGATTGGATATTTGTCAAATGTCGCATTCCAACTGTTTTCTTGGTCAATTTGATGACTTCTAAGGCTTTACTTGAAAATAATACCATGACTGCTTTTAGATTTTAATTGACAAAGATCATAACCTTAAAATTGAACAAAAATAATGAATGTCTTCTTTCTAGCTATTCTGAAAATTTTTTACCTACTTCATAAAAAATGAAGGATGCATTTGTTTGTTTCCAATTTTCTCTTTTGACTTTAATAGCCTAAATAGCATAGCTCACCGTTCTGTGTTTCTTCCTTTCAAAAAATTCCCGTTGATTGTTCTAGAGGTAATTTTATTCATAGTATCATAATGGTTAGCACCTGACTTGGGCTTGCTCGGCAAATGTGGAGGGAGAACGTTTACCACCGAATTCCACCAATTGACACAAATATAGAACCGAAATGACAAATATTCTCTTCTGCACATTAACCACTCCCAACCACTATGGAAACAATTACTTCTACATATGAAAAATGGTCTAGGTCTCTTGTTGGTCACATTTCTCATAATCATAAGCCACTGCATCTTTTCTCTTTGAAAATCACATGTTTCGCCTATTTCCAGGATTTTTCCTTGGAAATATTTCAATTTTCTACCGCTTTAATGTCAAAAACATGGCGCGACCAATCTGAAAGTTGACCGCACTTGGCCACACTCTTTTATACATACCCACTCTAGAATTTACTTTTAATTTAAAGCTAGTGCCGCTGCAGTACAATGTCGACAAATTTAGAATTAATCAATTTGGTAGATAATTATACGCTCTTCAATTTTGGTTTAATAAGGTGAAATTAAGTCGCGAAAATCCACATTGCAGGATTAAAATCTTCAATTCAGAAATTTAATTCGGGCGCTCAAATAATTTATTAATTTCTGCTAAAATTCAGCTTACCGGGATTTTTTCTAAGCTCTAATCATATTTTTGACTTCTTTTCCTGGACTATCAACTATATAAAAGGGTCTCACCGAAGAAGTATGTTAAAAATGACCCTTTGGAATTTTATGGTGGCAATTTTTTACTTGTTAGTTTTTAAAATCATGTAATTCATTATGAGAATTAATTATATTTTAAAATTTCATTTAATTATAAGATAATTTCAAGAAAATATTTATATCGTTACAGTAATTTATTGTATATCTTATGAGAAGGAGTATTCTTCCTTAAATTATTTTAAACAAAGTCCTTGCTGGTATAAAAAATCCCAACAAAATTTATTACTTTTAATATTAATTTGTACATTTGCTGGGGTATATTCGCGTTTTACATTAACAAAACGCCACCACACGGAATAATTTCACACTCCATTCTGGACGTAATATTGTTAGTGATTGTGGCGCCACCACCGGTAATGTAAAACGCGAATAGATATAGAGGTACTCTCCAGTATGGGTTAATGTTTGGTTATGTTAAAGACCACACGTAAAATCTGAATCATCGCCATTATTCATGACGTGGATATTACAGGTTCCCCAAATTTTAGAGTAACTGTGTTTCTACCATTTCAAGCTCTAATTCAGAAAACATCAATTGTAAATCAGATTAATTTGTTCTTCTGTCATTAAGGCTACCCTTCTGGTTAACTCTGAGAGACCGTTCGAATTTCAACTTTAACTCTTCTGGCTAGCTCTGCGATACTGATCGGTATTCGACCTCGTGAGGCAAGAAATATTGACTAATCTGAATTGCAATTGATGCTTTCTGAATTAAAGGTTGAAATGGTGTAGTAATAAAACTGTTCATTCATTTACTACCAAGCAAAACAAGTTCTCCTTCACGTCATATCAATCATACAACTAGATGGCTAAAAGTTCTCTATTCACTCAACAAGCCACTCCCAAGCTCGCAATATTTGAATAGAATTTTTCTATTGCTCGAATTTTGAAAATCCGATTTACAACAATAACACAAGTAAGCATCCTAAACATTTTTACATACGAAATAATTTCCTCCGCGTGAGGCAAAGTGCCGAACAACTATGGCTTACATGTATGGTCAAATTTTGACTAAGTGAGGCTATGTCAATGTTTACATCGCTCTAAATGTTAAGAAATTTAATCGCTTAATTGCTCTAAATTTGAAGCACTCTCCCCGATGGTTTACGAATGTGCTAGTGAACAGACTAGAGAGAATCTGACGGTTCGTGAGTTCTTTTCACGTTGTGACTCAGATGATTATCCAGAAGTTAACAAACAATAACCTTAAAACGTTATAAATATAAGTAACAGGAAATATACTTTTGAGAGAGTTATCGTTAAGCCAATTATTCAACAAAAATCAGAGGTATTTAAATAAATCAACATTACTTCAACGGATAAAAAGAAGACATAAAACTAAAGGAAAGATGACATCACTTTTAACTCTCAAAATTTCTAAAGCAAAGGCAGTGTCGCTTCTCGCGTCTCACGCATACAGGGTGTGGCGTAAGCAACAAGTCAAATTCGAAATAATTCGATATTCTGCGTTATCTTGTAAATTAAATTAATTCAGGAAATTTGTTTCCTTTAGAAAAAAGATTTCTAAAGGTTTACTTATTCTTTAGTTGCGAATTATCATTACATAAGTAGGAAAATTTAGAAAAATTATAACCATGTTCCATATAGATAAAATTAATTGAAAAACGCTGTTCTAATGTAATTCAGGTACATTAACTTTTAGGTTAAGAAAAAATTATCTTACTTGTAATAGTTCATGCAAATTATTGTGCATTTTACATAACTTATTATAGGTATTAGCGCTTGAACAATTTATTTTATTATAATAAGGTAAGATAAAGCCTTAAAAAATTTTAAATTAATTATAATTATAATAAAATATTTGAGTGATATAAGTACAATCTTTATGTAGGAATTTGGTGTATGTCTAAATTTTATTTAATTTTTTTTATCAATTAACCTAACTTTTATGTGATAACAACCCTTAACAGTGCCCATTTCATTTGATTAATAATTATAGATAATACTTACAGATTTTGGAGGTCCTTAGGGTACTTGGCACCCCCAAATTTTAGCTAGAGCTATAGGCATTGTAAATTTCAACGGAAAAAAAATTATACCGCAAAAAATGTTTTTAATTTATTCGTAATTTTAACTTGTTAACGACCTTGAAATTATGAAAACCGTTATGAAATACTTATTAGGCAAATATTTAGCATACATTAATTTTCTATATTGTTATTCAAGCACTTAATAAACTACTTCTTATTTTATGTATAAAGAAGGATCGTCGAATTCCTGCACCATTTCTAACTTTATTGGTTTTCAATTTGACCTTTACCAGAAATACACAAAACTTTTATTTCTTTTAAATTAATATTTCATATTTTTTCAGCCACCGTAAGTGCCATTTCCGATGGGATGCAGTATGGATGGACAGCACCCATTATACCCATCCTTCAGGGGGACAATTCTCCAGTACCAATTCAAAAATCGGATATAGTGTGGTTGGAAAACATTTACATGTTGGGAGGTTTCGCTGGATTACCAGTTACAATATTTTGTGTAAATAAATTCGGACGAAAATATTCAATTTTAATAGCTGCGGTTCAAAACCTGGTATCGTGGATTATAATTGCGCTTTCTCCATCTGTGATATATTTGTACGTTGCGCGTTTTCTTAGCGGTATGGCTGGTGATGTAGCTTTCGTATCAGCGCCCATGTATATAGGAGAAATAGCTGACCAAAAAATTAGAGGATTATTGGGCGCTTTTATATATTTGATGATGCTGTTTGGAATAATTGTAGTTTATTCGGTAGCACCATTTGTATCCATTCCAATTTCATCAGCAGTAGGGGCATCATTCTTAGTTATTCAATTAATAACATTTCCTTTTATGCCCGAAAGTCCTTACTATTTACTTTTACAAGGTAAACCAGAAGAAGCAAAGAAATCCTTGCAGATGTTAAGATCTTCTCAAGACGTTGAAAAGGAATTAAAGGAAATACAAGCAGGGGTTGAAAGGCAAAGTCAGGAAAAGGGACGACCGATAGATTTAATTTTGGTTGATAGCAATCGGAAAGCATTGTTAATCATGACTGTATTGAATGCTGCCCAACATTTTAGCAGCTTTAGTGTTATGTTAATGAATCTTCATACTATCCTAGGAGATGCCAATTCGATACTTCAGCCAAATACAGCTGCTATTATTTTCTCAGTTATTTTATTGATTGCAGCGATTTTATCGGCTGCTACGATGGATAAGGCCGGAAGAAAAATTCTTCTGTCAGTGTCAAGTATATTAACTGGAATGTCTTTGATAGCCATTGCAGCATATTTCACTGTAAAAAATTCTGGAATGGATGTTAGTTCGTATAACTGGGTCCCAGTTCTTGCAGTGATGTTGTTTGCCGCCACATTCAAATATGGTTTGGGGATGGTACCCATAGTTTTAACAGCAGAACTGTTTCCAACCAGTGTCAAAGCAATGGGAATGACGATATCGGATTCCATGTATGTAGGATTTTCAATAGCATCAGTTTACGTTTATCAGGAATTAGCTGATATCTACGGGATGCATATACCATTTTTCATTTTTGCGGCATCCTGCTTCCTCACCGCATTATTTACAATGATTTATATACCCGAAACCAAAGGAAAAACGTTAGAAGAAATTCAAATGATTTTAAAGGGAGTGAAACCAAATCTCATAGAAAGAAAGGTTAGTGTAAGAAAAAAAATGGAAGGTATAGTTAATGAAGCTTCCGAAGTAACCGCATTGTAAATTATGTAATACATTTTATTTAAAAAGTTATGTGATAAAATTAAATAATTTTCTAATACAATTAGTTTGTAATTTTATCAACTATTATTTTACCAAGTACAGCAACTGTGAATAATTGAAAGAGAAAGTAATGAATGAATGAATAAAGGTACGAACAGAAAGAAAGCAGATTACCAGTTTCTGTTTGCAAGCGCTGAAAATCTCCACATATTAATAATCCCCACAGAACTGAAGCACCTAATAAAGACATACAAATGCGTAGGTTGGCAGAAGCTGGAAATCTGCTTTCTTTCTTTGGAATTGGCTACACTAATCGTGGTGGTTTCATCACTTCCACAGATTTAACTGAGGTACTTTCATTTATCCCACAATATATTATTGTACTATATTGATTTATTGGAAGTACTTCAGTCAACTTTCCAAATAAATTTTTACTCTAAACTACATGGAATAGCTCAATAAACGTCATTTTTGAATACCTAATCGGGTTGATCCAGTTTTAGAGTTCGTTGCACCATCTTACTGCATTTTGTGGAAACCAAGGGAACGCAACCGTATATAAATAAATACGAAAATGTTAAACAATATTATCAACTATGTAAAAATTGTAGAATTTAAGGTTATGACTTCGTTCGGTTAGATGGCGCCACGAGCTCAAATAATCGGATTAACCTACTTGAACGCGACCAAATGTTACTCAACAGTTTCCATTTGATTCGATCAAATCAGTAGTTTAAGTACCACATTGCTAGAATGCTACTGGATTGCTAGCCAATAATTATAAATTAGTAATTAGTTAGTAGTACCGAAAAATAATTGTTGTTAATAATCTTAGTTTTCTTTGAAACAAACTTAGGAAATAAACTTTATTTAAGTACAATAGACAATTTCACTATTTACGAATGTATGTAGGACTAACAATTTAAATAAAATTTGGGATTTTAATTTGAAATTCTTTGAATAAATTAGTAAAATGTGTATTTTTGAAATTTATGATGTAATTTTTATTTTATTTTTAACCTTGTCTTAAATTGGGAGGGGGATGAAAACAATATGTTATGGATAAGCTTGTTCATTCAAATTTGTAGATTCTTTCTTTATTATGTTGTAATAAGCCAGCTCAGTCGCATTCAGACAGTCTCTTAATAAATGTGATGAGAAGAATGAATAATAAATTTTGTTATTGTCAAAAGAATAAATTTTATTTTTAAGTTTTACGTACGTGATGATTGGTTATAATTTTACAGAAAACTGACACTTTCAAATTTGTATATTAAACCATGGATCACAGATTCAATCGAATAAATCAAGATAATTGCACAGAAGGACATTTATTTGTGGAAAAAATGCTTTGTTCTCAACCTTGTACAATTACGGTCTAGGACATTTGAACGCAGCCGTTTGAACGCGGCCGCTTGAACGCAGAGACGTTTGAACGCGAGGCCGTTTGAACGCAGGGACGATTGAACGCGAGCAATTAGATAGGTACTTAATTAGATAATTGGATTAGGTACCGACCTTTTAATGACCTTCTCTTAAATAAAAGTCGTTTCCTAACACTAACCTAGCCTCAACCGGGATCTACCTCTTAATAATGATCCTCTCTTTAAACAAAAGTCGATTCCTAACACTAACCTAGCCTCAACCGGGATCTACCTCTTAATAATGATCCTCTCTTTAAACAAAAGTCGATTCCTAACACTAACCTAGCCTCAACCGGTGGATCTACCTTTTGCCCTAATTTGGTCATAATAAAGTGCGTCGTTAATAAGTCGAGGGAAGGTGCAATTTCTCGCGTTCAAACGTCCCTGCGTTCAAACGTCTCTGCGTTCAATCGTCTCTGCATTCAAACGGCCGCGTTCAAATGTCCTGCTCCGGTACAATTATTATCAACAATGTTAAATTTTATTATACAAAGTAAACCTTATAAAATCTTCGCCACTGGTATTCGCTGGGTGCGTGATATCTGGCCACCATTTTTGCACAATTTGTCCGCAGCGGACGCTGGCGTCGTTTTCAATACCCCCATTATGCACTTCGCACCTAGCGAATGGGTGCGTGACATCTGGCCACCGTTTTTACACAATTTGTCCGCAGCGGACGCTGGCGACGTTTTTAATACCCCCACTATGCACTTCGCACCCAGCGAATAGTGTATCGACATCTCTTCTGTAATATTTATCCAAGTCCCCCGTCTTGGTTATTATATTGGAATGCTTTTCACGATCAAGAAAATGCACTTCGAAATTAAAGGTTTCAAATTTTTTTTTTTTCAAATTCAACATCGTATAAAAACCAATTTAATTAGACGAACAGAAGAGTCCGTTCCTCCTGATTACCGTGTTAATCAAATTTTGTTGGAAAACACGAATAAAAATATCTAACATCGAATATCTTCAAAATTTATCACTTTATTGCAAGAATTTTCTACTTTCAATTACTTTCTTGTGATTCATTCACTTTAAGTTACACAAACACTTAAAATTAATAGCACCATCCTCAAATTTTTAACTTCGAAGTTCATAAGGCGTCCTACCAGACTCGGCCAAGAATGTCTTTACTGTCCTAATCAAAACTGGACGTATATAAACTTGATTCTTGTGTTTATAAAGATGGTAAAATGAAGTTTTCGTTCATCCACCAAGTTAGCCAAATTAATTCTGATTTCTACTAATTTACGTAAATTAACTGGATATATTATTATTGTTTACGAACTGTTAATTAAACGTCACTTTTGTTTTTAGGTTTAAAATCATTTTTATGTTAATGTGCTATTATTTTACAATATTAATTGATTTTTCTGGCCACATCCTGATGGGTCATTTTAGAATATGACAATATTTTATGTAGCAATCCATTAAATTCGTTTCGGCACCACTCGAGGAGGACTGTAAATTGACTGAGGAACTTCTCTTGATTATGTACAGATCAGTACATATCAACTAAAAAAGTTTGCTAACCTAAAAATATTTAAATTAGTTAGTTGTTAACTTGTGATGCTTGAAAGCTTAAAAATATAATATAATTTAATTAACTCGTAAAATTATTTAAAATATTCCAATTAACTTCGTCCGTCAATGCAGTTGCTTTAGGTGTGGCGTTCCGAGCCATAAATAATACCTGCGAACCCAATGAGGACCAGTCATCAACAGTGGCGTAACTTCAAATTTTAGGCCCGGGTGCAAAAGCTTTGAGGGGCCCCTCGATTGAGAGGAGTACGAAAGAAAAAATCAAAACTTGGCCGCATATAATGCAGTTTAAAGGTGGGGGGCAAAGCATTGGACTTGGGCCATTCTTCCTTCTGCCCCCTCCCCGGTATTTACACCACTGTCCATATACCTCCCTCGTTTGCACACTCATTTCCACATTTCAGGGTGTTTAGTCGGCTTATCCACCTTAGAACATAGAAAAAAAAACACTTAAAAATGAGGTAAAATTAACTATTTTGTAGTTTGTATTTCTGAAAACATCTTTCTCCTACCTGGAAGGTACATTTATAAATAAACAATTGAAAAACATGATGCTATGAAATGCCCCCCAGACGCAAGTAAGCAAAAGATGTATTCTCTAGAACAGCGGTCGGCAACCTTTTGGGTATTGCGGACCACTAAATTGGCAATTTAAATTTCGCGGACCACTAACTTTTTAATTGTTCACTTTGATCGCTAAATTTTTTTGAATAACCTTTTTTTTAACCTTATGTCATTATTAACTTAACTTATTGAATTCTGCGCTTACATTTACTCCGAGAAACATGCTAGGAACATATTTTTACGTATATCCAATGGCTGTTTTAGAACTTTTGAGACCCCCTTCTGAATATTTTCACTACCTCTACCTGTTCATTAGCGCCGCAGGCGACTTTTTTTGAAAATACGGTCTATTTTATGTATAGGAATATTGCACATTAAAACCTGGTTTTACATTATACCTACCTATTAAACATTTCATAAAATTAGGTCCATCAAATTTTCACCAAATTTTGCTATTTATAACTAGAAATGTCTCGTAGACTTTTGATTTTTAACTCTTTTACCTAATGAATCTTGACAATTTTTGTACCAATGACTTTCAATTTTCGTAATTAATACAACCTGAACATCAGCAAACCTTTAAATATAGCCAAGCAGTGAGGCGTCTTCGAAAATTCGCCACTGGAGGCAGCTTAAACACAATTTATTTTTTAATTAAAAATTTTTTTAAATGAGCTCATCAAATTTAAATAATGTCAGAATTTTTTCGCGGACCACTAAAATTATGCCACGGACCACCGGTTGCCGACCGCTGCTCTAGAATGTATTCTAAGAAGCCTCTTATTGCAGGGCGCCGAGTATAAAATATAAAGAGATGGATAGGAAACCGAGGGGTCTAACCCCTAGATATAAGAAAGCAATGAGACGACATAAGTAGATTGTTTTCTTCTGTCCTGGAGGGTACTCCGCACCCCCCAGACCCCCCGGTTTCACTCCCGTTTCTTCACATTTTAGAGGATGTCTGATACTGAAGCCCCTTATTGCAGGGCGCCGAGTTTAAATTTTAAGAGATGGCTAGGAAACCGGGGAGTCTGACACCCCATCCCTGGAAGATACACCGTAGCCCCCCCCCCGGTTTCACGCCCGTTTTTTCACATTTCAGAGGATGTCCGATACCGATGCCTCTTATTTTAGGGCACCGAGTGTAAAATATGAAGAGATGGATGGAAAACCGGGGGGTCTGGGGGGTATGGAATACCTCCCAACTACAAGAAAGCAATGAGACGACATAAGTAGATTGTTTTCATCTTGTCATGTTTTAGAAATAAAAATAAATATTTAAAAAAATATTTTGTTCAAACCGGCCGCGGGGGGGGGGGAGGTAGTACAAATTAACTCGCTTGAAACAGGCTCTTTTACCCTTGTTACTGCTCTCGAGGAAGGGGTATATACAATTTTATTGAAAACTAGGTGGTTCTGAGACCTATGGCCGCCTTCACCTCCTATGAGTCTCGGACATATCGACACTGGAAAGGTCAATGGGCGTAACCCTCATAAAAATTTCTCCACATTTTTAGCCAGGAGAAACTAAATTAATTATTCATGTATGCATTATTATGGTTGAAAACTTCAATGTTGTAATAAGTTTTGTTTTATCAATTGCAAATTATTGTAAAATAATACTACCCCTGGTTTAATAGATATCAACCAATATTTAAAAAAAATTTTAATGATGGTTACGTCCATTGACCTTTCCAGTGTCGATATGATCTAAGGTGTCGGATGTGGTTGTTCGGCCTCACAGGGTGAGAGACACAAAGACCTTTAATTGCATGTTTTTTTAATATTTCTTAAATTTATATAGTGTTTTCCTTTTGTTTCACCCCTATTTTAAAATCATACATTCTGATGCTAAAATTACATTATTTCTTCCTTTTCCCGTACCGTATTGCACGGTTCAAGAAAAAGGTACACCGGTCAGTAGCTTAACAAGACGGTTGGACTTGCAATATTTTTTTTAAACGTAATAATTTTTCCCGAGATTTTTTTAAATAACTTTTTTCTTTACCCTATTTCACAATTAAACTTGTTTTATCCCTCCCTGCATTTACTCCAAGCAACATACATCGACCATTCGCACACCGCGCACACTGGTAGTTATGCCACTGGTCATCACAGTGGCGTAACTTCAAAAATAAGAACCGGGAGAAAGAGATTTGACGGGTCCCTCGATTGAGAGGTGTCCGATTGAAAAAAAAGTTTGGTCGCAATATAATGCAGTTTCAGAGGGTCTAAAGCTGCATTGGACCTGGGACCATTCCTCCCTCTGCCCCCCTGCATTTACGCCACTGTGTATACCTCCCCAGACCCTCGGTTGTACGCTAATTTTTCACATTTTTGGGTGTTTAGCGGGCTTATCCACCTATAGAAAATTGAAAAAACACTTCAAAATGAGATAATAAAGTATTATCAATTATCTATGAGCTCATAATTATAATATACTGCATTGGTATTGGCATTAGGTATATGTAGTTTATGTTCCTAAAACAAATATTTCCCTGACTTGGATGGTACCGTTTATAATTTATTATAAGTGAGTAGTTGAAAAACCGGGTGCCATGGAATGCCCTCCAGCTGTAATAAGCAAAATATGTATTCACATGAATTAAATGTGCGTCTTTATCCATTTTGAAAAGTCATATTGTTACTTCCTTGTTCTGGGGGGTATTCCATACCCCCCAGACCCCCCGGTTTCACACACATTTCAAGGGATTAAATGTGTTTTTGTTTAACAATGTTTTTAATTGTAAAAATAAATATTTTAATCAAACGTACTCGTGGCAAGCGGTTTAATTTGAACTACTAAAAATATTTTTGATAAAAAATTAATTAAAACATTGTTAAACTAAAAGAAATTTAATCTCTTGAAATGGGCGTGAAACCGGGGGGTTTCACGGGTATTCCATACCCCCCAGAACAAGGAATGGTACGTAACAACTTGGTACCGGCTGATCTTTCTTTTAACGGTCCCCCATTTAAAATATCGTTTCCTGACACTAACCTAAGCTCGACCGGGGGATTCCCGTTGACGAATAATCCAGTGCCGAGTTGTCCGTTTCCCGCTTGCACAGGCGCATTTTACTCATGTCTAAGAGGACTGGCGCGGTGCCATTAGTTTTTGCTTTACGTTGTCGTGGTCCCCTAATATTTTACGGGCCGTGTTCATTCGTACACTGCGCACACTGGTAGTTACGCCACTGGGTCATCAATGCCCACCTCCTGTCTATGACGTTTGAAAGATGCGAACGCCATATATGTACCCCACAATTTTTTTATTTTGACATACTCACTGATTTTGAATAATCTCCTTAAGTAAGGCCACAAACCGAAGAACTAAAAGTCTTGATGTATAGCTTCATTTCTCATGAGTAATGACATGATGGTCATGACTAGAGTACGGATTTCTAGCAAATTTGCTATACATAAATATTGATAGCAGAAGCCTAATTGTTATAGTTATAAATGTCCACGAATTTGAAAAAAATAAGTCACTTGACACTACTTTTTTTATGCTTATATGCTTATTTCGGCTTATTTTAACATTTTTATGCTTAGATTTATTTTTAAGCATTTTTAGTGCTTATTTTAGCACATTTTCGATAAATTAAAAAAAAATTGCAGTAGATCCACAAAAAATACCTAAAATTTACTATTTGCTCACTTTGAATTTAATATTTAGTTGACAACAGGTTTTGTTTATTATATAACAGAAATCTTAGCCGGTAACTAACTGCAAGACTTGATATTTGTTATAATAGGATATAAACAGCGAAAAGAAATTTAACATAATGCAACATCTTAAAACATCATTTCATTTGGAAAGTATGAACAAATTTAAAAATGATGCAAGCAAGCAACAAACTTTATTTGAGTCAATCGCTGGTTCCAGTTCATCACAAGACCAGAGAACGTTTTCGCTAGATTTAAATATCGCGTTTTACATTACCGTTGGTGGCGCCACTATATTACGTCCAGAATGGACTTTGAAATAATTCCGTGTGGTGGCGTTTTGATAATGTATTATT
Organism: Rhagonycha lutea; assembly: GCA_958510855.1. Classification (NCBI taxonomy): domain Eukaryota; kingdom Metazoa; phylum Arthropoda; class Insecta; order Coleoptera; family Cantharidae; genus Rhagonycha; species Rhagonycha lutea. Next base: position 33,030,517 of record OY294041.1, read on the forward strand.
ATTAAAATTAGGAAACGGTTCATTTAGAGACTTTTTAAAAAAATATTGTGGTAAAAACGTTGTACAGTAATTATGTATACATACAGGGACGTGCACAACCAACTTTTATTTGCGGGGGGGGGGATTTGCCAACTTAATTAATGCAAAATTGCCAACTCTTTATAATATTGTCCATTTTTCCTATTATAGGTTTAGCGGCTTTTGCCAACTTGACCAAATTTTGAGTGATTTTGCCAACTTTTTTCCAATTTCCTAAATTATTTGGGGCGGGGGGAGGCTCCCCCCGTAGGCACGTCCCTGTATACATATTTTATTGTGTTACTTTTCAAATAAATTTTATTTCAAAAAATTATTTTAATGCTTATTAGTTATTATATTTAAGTTTTATGCATATTTTTATGCATATAATGGCAATTTTTTGTGCTATTTTAAACGCTATTTTCACGATTTTTTATGCATATAAGTCCGCACTCTAGTCATGACTGAGGCTGAACACCTATCAACCCCAGTAGTGATAATATTGGGGAGATCCATTCAATTTAGATAAATTGATTTTTTGATTTGATTTGATGGAAAGGAAAATTTGTAATAAAAAATAATATCTCTCTTATCAGTATGTACCACTTATACTTAAAGTGTCCACTTAAATTAGTTAGATAAGTGCCACTTATTTATAGGACGCTATCATTTACTTAACATACTTAACAACCTGAATAACACTAATATTCTGAAATGTCGTCTCAAAATTTGAACGTCTAAAAATTGTAATAGTCATCCTTATACCGAAAATAGTAAAGATTGTCCTTGATGGAATAGATAACAAAGATTGGATCAGTTTATAAAATTCCGTTACTAACGTTGTTATCTGTTAAAATGTCGCTGAATTTTATAATTTTCATCTTTTTAGTTGTTTCATTGGCCGTCAATCCTGAGGACGGTTCTAATTGTTATTATTTTTAGGTATATAACTTGTAGATTTATTAACGACGTACTTATTCCCCAATCTTTGCTATTACTCTAATTAATATCAGCGAATCGCTATTTACAAATAAAAACTTACATTTATGAGAAATTTGTTTTTTTACACAGATAACAGATAAATTACCATCAAAAAGTAGACAAAATATGATTGCGGTCTAATCAACTACCAATATTATTTCACCTTCAAAAGTTAAAAATGCATCAAATTTAATATTGTTTTTATTATTCAAGTATTTTACTTAATTTTTCTTTTTCTTTAGATTTTTAGCTACTACTTTACTTTTTCCGCATCTACAACATATTCTTTTAATTACTTTACAAGTAACAAAACTTCCAAGTAAAAATATTGCCAAGTAGAATCCAATAACATCCAATAGTAAATATTGGTACCATGATAACCTCAATGCAGAAGTTCTCAAGTGTGGTGCACCATTGTGACGAAGCACATACTCAATCCAAAACATTGCCCTGTCTAAAGGTTTCATCGTCTCATCGTGCATAACTTTTGATCGTCGTTTTGCGTTTTCAGAATATCTAAAAGCAAAGTTTGTTTTATGGGTAAATAACACCTAAGCAAATTAGTACCTATTACTGCCGAGAATCTCATTTAAAGCTTTACTTAAAGCCTCTTCGGTTAATGATTGGTAAGGTACTTTTAAAGCATAACCTGCTACTTCAGCATTTGCTATGTTAACTTCTTGATCACCAAACACAGGAATACCAATAACAGGAACGCCAGCATAAATTGTTTCCAGTGTACTGAGGCCTCCCCCATGAGATATAAACAACTTAACATTTGGATGTGCTAAAACTTTTGTTAAAAAACCAATCACATTTGCTAAAATTTACATACCCAAAACATCTTGCTGTGGTAACCATTTATACAATTTCACATTTGGTGGTTGACCAGGAAGTGTTTCATCTTCCCATTTCCATAAAACAGTTTCTTTCAGTTTTGAAAATGCTTTCAAAATTGCATCGCGTTTTTCAACTGGCAAGTATTTGCTTTGCAAGTTTGAACCCATGCTAAAGTAAATTGCTCCATTTTTGGCGTTATCCAAATCATCTTGTATATTTTTGGGCAGTGCTTTAGGCGTACTGATGTGATAACCTCCTATGGGAATCATATTTGGTACCATCGGAACTGGTGGATGAACGCCTACTAGACTGTTTAGAAGCATTAAAGAAGTATTGTAATAGAGATCACTGAGATGAGGTGCACCTGGGAAATGCTTTTGCAATATTTCGTTTTGTTTTGGAATTGTGACTAAATTGAAATATGCGTTCGATGCCAAAGTAACAAAGGCATTGTTAAGTCGTTGAAAGAAGTTCATGTTACTGCTATATTTTAAAGTCATATCAGGAACGTACGATGGTGATCCAGGATTACCCATTTGTGCGTTTGACCAACGACCTGGCATAATTGGATTTAGAATGACACAATGTGCGTTAAATCTGTGACAAAATCCTTTAAATGCTTCGTTTACAAACTGTTCTAGCAAAATTAGGTCGAATTTTTCATCTGATTTTAATAGTTTTTGAACATTTGGATGATTTAAAGCTGTTTCGGTCAATTCGGCTCCCATCGATTCTAACCATATCGTAGCTGAAATTGGGTGCATTTCTGTCTGACTATACAGGTTCTTCTTCACTTCTGAAACATCATTTTTTGTAATTTATTCTTGAAATACTTTACAGCTAAAATTTGTTCTTTTCTAATAAATAGTAAAAATTTATGTACGTACCATCGAGTCCCTCGTAGCAGTCATTTAATATAATTGATTTATAATTTTTTGGTGGTGATTTTTCAGTGTAAGGTGATATAACCGTAACATCGTGACCTCTTTCAGCTAAGGTTTTCAATAATTTAGCACCTAACTGATAGTGACTATATGATGGAAAATGGAAAACACCCAAAATTTTTGCACTTTCTGCACAAAACAACGATAAACAAACCAATAAAACTGAACTAAAAATCTTCATGTTTCTTTAATCACGAGACGCCTTGAAACAACGTACTTGTGCGAATTACAAATCAGAATGATATAATCAACAATTTTTAGTACGTTCTAATAACCGAAATACTTGTTTAAATTTACGAGTCCACTTTAATCTCAAAGTTCAAGTACCGTAATCATAGAAGCTGTTATATAACGAAAATTATCTTAAAATTTGTTAGCATCATTCACAGTAGAAGATAATAATATAAAAAAAAAGTGGGATATTTTCTCTACTTATTTATATAGCTATACAATTTAAAATCTTAAATGACTCAATCCCTTCCAATATATCCAACGAATGTCATAAAAAATGCTATCTTTTACGAAAACAAACTAAAATATGCCGATTCGTTGAAAATGTAGTAAGCTAAATTTCGGCTCTTATTTAAGACTTCTCAACTCACTTCTAATTTATTACGAACCAAAAAATGTATAAACCTTAAATAAATTTACAACCTGCAAAAGAGAAACACGCATCTGATTTGTCACAAAATCCCCGAGTGAGGTCGCAAGCCCAACATGTATCGTCTTCACTTCAAATTCCTCACAAGTGAGGCCAAAGGCCGAGCAACAAATTCAATAATAAATTTCTCGGAAAATCATTCTACTTAGCAGTGGCGGATTTCCGAACAGGCGCAAGAGAGGCCTCGTAAATCATGGAGCCTCAAAATAAGGAAAATTATTATTATAAGAGAGACATGGGGAAATAAAATTGAGAATTAACCAATATGAAATAACACCTGCTTGGCTATATTTAAAGATTTACTGATTCTAAAAGCCCTAAGATGCCTTAGATTTGCAGTTATTTTGATTTCAGTGCAATTTTAATTGGGACCAAATATTTTGAAATTTTGTAAAAATATTAATTCTGTTGTAATAAACACAGGAAAAATAACGAAAAAATTCTAAGCCCTGAGATGCCTTAGATTTGCAGTTATTTTGATTTCAGTGCAATATTTTTTATTTAAATTTTTTGATAAAAATTAAATTTTGTTCAAATACTCTGAAATTTTATGGAAATATTAATTCAGTTGTAATAAACACAGGAAAAATAATGAAAAAATTCTAAGCCCTAAGATGTCTTAGATTTGCAGTTATTTTGATTTCAGTACAAATTTTGATTTAAATTTTTTGATAGAAATTAAATTTTGTTCAAATACTCTGAAATGTTATGAAAATATTAATTCAGTTGTAATAAACACAGGAAAACTAACGAAAAAATTCTAAGCCTTAAGATGTCTTAGATTTGCAGATATTTTGATTTTAGTGCAATTTTTGATTTAAATTTTTTGATAAAAATCTAATTTTGTTCAAATATTCTGAAATTTAACGAAAATATTAATTCTGTTGTAAAAAAAACGGGAAAAATAACGAAAAAATTCTAATCCCTAGGGGTGCCTTAGATTTCCAGTTATTTTGATTTCAGTGCAAAATATTTTTTATTTACATTTTTTGATAAAAATCTAATTTTGTTCAAATATTCTGAAATTTAACGAAAATATTAATTCTGTTGTAAAAAAAACGGGAAAAATAACGAAAAAATTCTAAGCCTAAGATGCATTAGATTTGCAGCTATTTTGATTTCAGTGCAATTTTTGATTTAAATTTTTTGATAAAAATTTAATTGTTTTCAAATATTCTGAAATGTAATGAAAATATTAATTTTGTTGTAATAAACGCAGGAAAAATAACGAAAAAATTCTAAGCCCTCAGATGCCTTAGATTTGCAGTTATTTTGATATCTATTCAATTTTTGATTTAAATTTTTTGGTAAAAATTTAATTTTGTTCAAATATTCTGAAATTTTATGGAAATATTAATTCTGTTGTAATAAACACAGGAAAAATAATGAAAAAATTCTAAACCTTAAGATGTCTTAGATATCCAGTTATACTTATTCCAGTGCAAAATTTTTGATTTGAATGTTTTGATAAAAATTTAATTTTGTTCAAATATTCTAAAATTTTACGAAAATATTAATTTTTTAGTAATAAAAACAGGAAAAATAATGAACAAATTGTAAGCCTTATGATGCATTAGATTTGCAGTTATTTTGATTCTAGTGCAATTATTTTTGATTTAAATTTTTTGATAAAAATTTAATTTTGTTCAAATATTCTGAAATTTTATGCAAATATTAATTCTCTTGTAATAAACACAGGAAAAATAATGAAAAAATTCTGAGCCCTAAGATGCTTTAGATTTACAGTTATTTTGATTTCTATGCAATTTTGATTTCTATGAAAATGGTAGTTTGATTTTTAAACTTTTAATCCTGTCGAGTATTTATTTAGTACCTCCTAGACGCCACTGATGCAATACCACGTAATAAAACATAAAAGAACATAAGACATATATGTTATTCTTTGGAACCGGGGGGTTTGGGGGGTATGGAATACCCTCCAAAAATTTAATTAGTTACGGGGTTCGACTTTGCTAGGACCTAAAATCTGAATTAGCAACCTTAAAATTTGAAAGTGTTATAGCTCCGATTTAAATAAAAATTTAAATCCAAGTTACTAATTTGCTAAAATTATATAATTATGTAAAAAAATAAATTCAGTTATTATGGAATATCGAAATGTGTTTCTGAAACTGAAGTTTATAAAGAAATAGAACTATCCAAAATATTATCAATTCACCAATTTTCAAATATCGCAGCCCGAATAGCAGAAATTTTGGTACGAAAACTTCATACAGCCAACATAGTATGTAGTCAAAAATTGAACAGGATGGAGAGCTTTTTGCGCTGACCGCGATTGAAGCCGGGAACCAAAGTTGATTGCTCTGTTGTGATTAATCATCATTAATTGATGATAAATTAATTATTACCGATAGTCGATAGTAATGACTGACGAGTCTCCCACATTGTTTTTATAAATCGGTAACACTCGATCTGAATAAAATGGAATGATTTTGGAAAAAAGACAGTTGTGTCGCGAGTATTTGACGAGAGATTTTGGTTGTTCGAAGAACGCAGTTAGTTTAATAATAAACAGAGAATGGGTGAGCTCGGTTTGTTATAGTAATTTTTTTATGACAGTTTTTATTGTTAACTTTAAACTTTTATAATATTTCGACCTGATGATGTTAAAGAACAGCAGTATAAATTTGAAACAATTAATTCAGTAAAAATTCTTTTCAGATCATTACTATAAGACAGTGACTGTAATTTGTATTTCATGTGGGTTAAAATTTCTTATCATAATTTCTTACTTTACTGCTACTGCCAGTGCGAGCCGGTAAATCGTACCACCATCAATATTTTGACTTACAACCAAATTATTGAATACATGTTTTTCATAATTTCAAGACCATTGTTAAATATTAATTTAATTGATAGGATACATGAGATTCTAACAGATTACCAATTTTACTTTTTAATTTTAAAAGTAAATGTTTTATTTCGAATTAATACAGTCAGAGTTACGCAGCACCGAAAAAAGAGTCTTTATGCACTTAAATCCGATGAGTTAATTAATATTGTCATGTTAAGATTAAGAGGATAAACAGTAGCAACTACGACGAAGGATGCCACTTTTTAAAAACATGCTTTTTGAAGAGATAAATTTTTGAAAATTTTGTGGTGGATTTATTAGTTAAAACTTTGAGTTTTCAATCCTGGAAAGCTCTACCAACAAATTATTCAATATTATAGGGAGGGAATTTGTCCTTGTTTGGTATTGGATGATTAACCTTTCTATAGGAAGTTTTATTGTAGTTTTTCATTATTAATTATGTTGTTTGTTTTTGACTTACGTGTGGAATTTTTATTTAAAATAAATAGTGAACAGTGAGCTGTGTGATTTCAAATTGCCGGCACAAGATAAAGGTGCAGAAATTTTGATGTTCGAGGTGTAGTACCAACAAACGGGGACTTTTCCAACCGCCATTCTAGGAAAGCGGGCGAGATTACTTTGCGTCCGAGATTGAATTACGAATTTTTAAGTTTCTGGAGTCAGGATTGACTCCGAAAGTATTGTAGTGACTGATTTGCGTCTGGATTGGCTCGGATTGTTAAAAAGCGACAATTTAGAGATTTTCATAGTGTAACTTCATGGTCGATCGAATTTTGATATTTTTTTGAATTATTGCTTGACCATCAATCGATATTTTGCTACATGATCATGATCTGAAATTTTAAGTTGCTAATTTCTGGATGAGTCACGATGAATTTGAACGATTAAAATTTTGGAATATACCTGATTATTGGTTTCGTTTGTATGCCTAAGGGCAACGGAAGTTCCTTTTTAATTTTAATTCAAAGATAATACGATTGGTTTCGGGATAGGAAGTTGATTTTGGAATTTTCTAATCGCACTGGAGCACATTTTATCGGGATCGGCTTCTATTTCATGCAGGTTAGATTGTTGATTACGCCGGATATGTTGTGGATCCAAAAATCAATCTGTGAACTATAGTGGAGTTATATGTAACAACCCCCCCCCCCCAGAAATATGGGGGAGGCTTTACATCCGATGATGGATTTTATAGGTTATTTGATATAGAACATCTCAATAAATTTTTATAAGGGATTAATGGGGGGCAGTGCTATTGCATATAATAATTATGTATATTATTATTATAATATTAAAATCTACTATTTAAAATAATATTAAATATTTGTACATGAATTTGATAAAATTGTTACAAAGCGTGAGATAATCTGATACGTTGTTGCCATGTAAATAAAAAACAACCTTAAAAAATATCTAATTTGGTGTTGATAATTCCTGGCTCACATGTAGAAAAATTGTTTTTCTTTAAATGAATGAGAGTTAGTACCATTTAGAAAAATTTTCAATTAAATATGTCCAAATCTTAACCAAAAATTGTAAAAATTTTGTTCTACGAGTAATACTTAATAATAAATGTATGATAATATAATACAAAAAATAAATATTACAGAATTGATGCTGTTACATCTTTTTCTACATTTACACTATTATTTGAATTTTTGCTTTCACTGTTTGAACAAAAATTTCATCAGTAGAATGTCATGGAATTTTACTACATTCCTGTACTAAGAGTTGCAGATCTGCAAGCAGCTTATAATAGAATATTGTACTTTTCACACCGACATGTTTCATTCATGTGCAGTCAAACCGCATGACAAATATCAATACCAAAAGCATGAACTATGTAGTTTATCGACCTAAATGCAAATCTCTTTTATTATTTATGTATCACAATCTCTTCACAGATTTGGCGCTTCTTCTAGACATTCTTCTTCAGCTTCTTCCTGCTAGTGTGGGGTCAAACTGTATGGTAGATATGGGTACCAAAAGCATGAAGATGTAGTTCGATCTTAACACGAATCCGTTGCTTTTATTTTCTTAGAGGCAGTTAAATTTTTCCTTAGTGGTTGGCACGTGACTTGGGCTTGCGCGGCAAATATTGACACAAACAGAACCAAAATGACGAATATTCGTTTCTGCACATTAACCACTCCCAACCACTAAGGAAAAATACAACTATACCACACTCTCTTCACAGTCTTGGCAATTTTGGCAGACGATTTTGCAGCTTGTTTCTGCTAATATAGGGCCAAGATTAACAGTTGAAAAGTACAAAATAAATCATTTTAGATAAATTAGAATAGTAACACAAAAAAAGCAAAACAGCTTCTTAAAAACTACTTTAAAAAACTATGTTAATTACATAAATTAAAAAAATAAAATCAAAGATAATATTGATTTTCTAACACTTAAGATTAAATATTACAGATTTCAAAAAGTTAAATAGGTACTAATAAATTGCTCAGAAGTGTAGATCAACAAGTGCCGATTATCATCTCGACTCGAGCATTTTCTTATAATTATAATAATTTTAATACCAACTATATAATTTATTGTTAATTATATCGATGTAAGGTAATTGTTTAGCAAAGTTATAAAGGAATAATAAATAGACAATTACTTGCCGTCATCATAGTTAAACATTTCAAACGATCTCGAGTTTTAACTTTTTTTGACTTTTAACCTATTAAATTTTTTCTTGAACTTGAACAATTATTTTAATATAAATTTAAAAATAACAACTATCAATTTTACCATTATATGTTATGCTATTAGTGAAGATATTTATGAGATGTTAGAAATATTTCAGAAAAATAATAATAACAAGGAAAAATTCGAAAACATTTAACAATGAGTTAAATCTGAGAATCTGCAACAGAGACCTAGCAGTTCCCTACCAGAGATATTTTGCAGGGCTCTGCAAATTGCCTGCAACAGAGACATATTTCTACAGAAAAACACCAACAGTCAGAGCCATCCATAGATTAAGTCTAATGAATCCCTAGCATGAAATAATCATAACAAGTGACATGTTTCGATCTTATTTGCAATTTTACATGTAACACTGCACTTTTTTTCAGAATTTGTGTGAATCCATATTATATTATATAATTGCACAAAATTATCACGTTTATTGGATGCAATAAAATCATTTATGTTTTTAAAAGTTCTCAGCTATGTTTATGTTTAATTACGTTCAATTAATTAAATAATATTAAAATTATATCTACTATCATTTAAAATAGTTGTAACTATTTAAGATATAATTAAATAACATTAACTATTTCCGGTTTTACTGTCGTTTGCATAATACACTTTTTTCCTTCATAATAAATTCTACTACTTGAATAATAATAATTTGACCTATACAAAAGTGGGTTTGTTTCGTAGTAACTGATTGAGCTGCAGATGGACAATAAAGTGAAGGAAGTTGCTAGGAAGCAGCCACGGAAAGTTGTAAGGTGAAGGACTTGCAAATTACACATAAAATTACGGTCCATTGAAATATGAGCATCAAGTCAATTTATTGTAAAAGTAAAATTTTAAATGGAATTTTATAGGAAAAATATGCTACTAAAGAATAAAAATTAGAAGTTGACAAAATATTATATGATAGGATGCAAACCAGGAAATACCTCCCTCGTGTTTGGTCTCTTGGTTTGGCCCGGGGGTAGTTTATGTCCCACTGGGTCTCACAACACTCCAATTTGGCTTGAATTTCCACTCAAATGGAGATCCTGATCAATCGGTTGCGTGGTTCAATCGAAGATAGAATCATATCAGTTGGATAAGGAGTCTGGCGTCGACTTGTTGGCATCCTCAACATTTCGAGCCCCATAGCGGGTAGGGAGCTCTGAGGGGTGAAATCTTATTTCTTTAACTGAAAATCGGAGTAGTACAATGAGCCCGATTTATAAGCCTTTTTTGCGGTAGAAGGGGGAAAATCTTTTTTCATTACAATAACTTGTTTTCTTGCCATATCACTTTTCTCTTCCTGTATAAACAATTACTCAATCAAGAAAACGAATTAAGGTGTACAACTTATTACGCTTAGAACCTGTTGTGCTGACGTCAATATCATTTTTACAATATTGTAGCGTCAGGCCTTTCACAAACGTATTACCATGTAATTCCCAGATAGGTAGGTATGTACATATATGGAATGTTCCATCAACTATCCAAAAATCAAAATGTTGGTATTAAAAGATTCCAAATAAGATACTGCTAGCTATTTTTATTTTGAATGACTGAGAACTTGCAAATGAGGATGTCTTGGGGATATGAGATGGAAGAGGATCATCACAAGGGGTGATTCTACCATTTGAGGAGTTGCTTGAGAACCGGACCGTTAATGGTAGAGCAAAGACGTTGGCTATGTAAACAAATATCGTTATTTATTAATTATTGTAAAATAAATCGGTTTAATTTGAATCCGAAGTTGTGTTTTGCGTAACTCCCCCATTTTCAGGGAAATATTCACATAAACCTTTTTCAATTTTGGCCAAAAGGGCGGCACCACTGGAACTATGCAATAAGGTAAATTGAGTAGTTCGGATAGGTGGGCATAGTGTCATCTTTTACGACGAAAGTAAAATTAAGAATCCAGTTTGCCTTCAACTTGACCAACAATAATTGGGCGATGACATTTGAGCTACGCTACAACCGTGGATTTCATCAATAACATTTTTATGGAGTCACGAAGTTACTAGATTAAAAATATAATCTTTGGAGTTCCCTGGCTCAACAGTTTTAAACATTTTTAAGGTCGCCTTGTATTATAATAATTGCGTTAGTTATTTATGTACCATAATTATATTAACGGGGATTTTGCGTATTTATTTTTAAACGCTTTTTATTCCTTACTTAATCAGAGAATTTTTTTAATTTGTAGTTTTTTGTTTGTGTTATTTTAATTAATTGTTCTTGTTGGTGTTTATGGCTCATGTTGTTATTGTTCCAGTTATTTTTCTTGCTTTAATTAATTGTAATTAAATTCGTTCGTATGTAAATAAAATAATGCGTTTAAATTTGAGATGAAACATTATTTACTTGCCAGTGGCGTTACATGTAGGTAAATTCGAGTTTTATAATTTTATTAAGTGTTTTTTGTCCTCTTCTAAATTAATTTTGAGCTTAATTATCATTAATCATTGATATTTAATAATAATAATTAATTAATTTTGTCGATAAAATTTTAAGTTTCAGAATTAATTATTATAAAAAATGGTAATTTAACCTTTTTGTTAAAAATTTATTATATTATTGTCGTATTTTAACTATAACAAAAGTATAGAAGAAAATTCAGTTCTCATAATATGAAAGATGAGTTAAGGGAAGACTATAATCGATATGGGCTATGGGCAGTATCGATACTGCATTGGTACTAGGTATAGGCAGTACATCATTTTTTGGTACAACTGTGGAAATACCGTAATAATTAAAACTATTACCACTTTAATCAGTTGTTCTTGGTATCAAAATGTTACCTACGAAAATTGAAATCCCAATAATAGTCAGGGTATTCCTGTGCTAACTATACAAATACATATTACTAGAAAGTTTCATGAACGTATGAAGGAAATGACTAGAATAAAAAATTATTTAAATTTACCTTGAGCAGCTTCAATAGTAGAAAAACCTTTACATCCAAAAAAATTTGTTCTAAATATTTAGACCATAGAATTTCTGCTAATAAAAATAAAATTAAAAAATAAAAATTTACTATAAATAGTAATTAATACATTAAAAAAGGTAACAGCAATCGTCAATTCCATCGTCGGATATCATCTTTCCCCATATTTACAGAGGATTGTTAGCCATAACTCCCCCACGCTGGCCAGGAGGGTAGTTCACAGATCAATTTTTGAACTTTTTAGATCACACAACATATCCGGCACAATCAGGATTTGAATCTGAAAGGCAATTTCATTTTTTACTTTACCATACATAGTATGAGTATACGTAGTATACCATACATAATGGTAAAGTATTGTAATCGAAAAAAAAAAATAATTTCAGATTTCGACGGATTTATGGTCCTTGAGGTCCAACGAGTTGTTTGAGACCAAACATCAAGAAATGTCTGTGTGTGTGTGTGTGTGTGTGAGAGGGTGTGTATGTGTATGTGTATGTCACGTAAATTTTGTGTGCGCTCTAGCGCTCAAACTAACAGGAATTTCTCAACCAAATTTCATATTTAGTACTTTTATATTGAGACTTAGAGCTGATTAGATTTTGGTTGAAATTGTTCACGGAAACCTGATGGTGGGGGTGACGCGAGGAAATGGATTAACGAGATGCCACTGTTTTTAAATAATTCTGTACTTATAACTTATACGACATATGGGAATTATAATACCATATCGTTAATGTATGGTAAAGTCATGGGATGGCCACATCAGAATCCCAGTGAGGCCGTAGGCCGAACAACCACATCCGACATTTTTTAATTTATTTTTGGTAGTTGCTCTCTAATCTCGTTAATCCATTCATACCCGTCAGAATTACCAGAGTAACTTACAGAAGTACAGTACAGTACAGAAGAGGCAAGAAAGAATACCTACACAAGTGAGAAGATACAAGCCGCAGGGGAAGAGAAATGTCAGACGATCTAGAAAGAGATGGGCACCGTGACAGGCGGAAACGCCTAATGCGAAAAGTGAAGAAGAAGAAGAAGAAGAAGACTTACAGAAGAAAGAGCTACCAATCAGTGAAAGTCCTATCAAAATTGGTTCTTTATTTCAATGGAAATTTCGTTATTCCATTCAAGCGCATTACAGTAATGTAATATTACGTCTTTAAGCTATCAATAAAGTGAAAATCCCATCAAAATCGGTGTGAATTATTTTAGGCTCTAGAAGAACACAAACAAAAAACCCTACAAATATAATTGCTAAACACAATTTCCTATCTGTTTTTGGTAAAAATGAATTCAGAAGGACCTAAAAATGATAATATTCAATTTGACACCAAACCGATCTCAAATTTTTTCATGAATGTCATTTCACCACATTTCCGCTGCAATAAACTTGGTTTATTGTCACGTGACCCATCCAACTCTACTTCAGTGAAAAAATTCTTTGCACCACACCGTACACCTTCGTCTTACTTCCATTTTGATTTGACTTACTCTTAACTTCTTCAATCTTCACGATCGAGTTGTGTTAATCCAAATCTCTGTTCCGTAAGTTTCAAATTTTAATTTTTTTTGTATCCATTTCCAGCAGGTCCTTAGTATTTTTTCGAAAGCTACCCAAATGCATATTCTCTTCCATTCGTACCGTTGTCTTCTCACTGTCTTCGAGAAAGCCAACTAATTCTTCTCTACTTTTTGCAAATATGGCAACGCCATCCTACAGTGTAACCTCGATAACCCGAAATAATTATTGTAGAAGATTTTTTGGATTATTGAATTTTAGGATTAGTGGATTTAAGTATGTACAGTTATTGGATTTTTGGATTTTATCATCTCATCTAAGAACCACGAAGAGCACACAGAACATATTTGCATCGTGTTCCAAAGACTGCAGGAGAACGGACTCAAAATCAACACCTTAAAGTGCGAATTGTTCAAGACCGAAGTCGAAATTTTAGGCCACGTCATCAATAAGGACGGAATACGCCCGTTGCCAGAAAAGGTTAAACGATTTGCAACGTCCCTCAACCTAAATCTGTTCGAGAACTACGACGATTTATGGCATATATTAATTTTTACAGGCTATGCATCCCCAATGCGGTTATCTCCAAAGGCGTCCTTCAGAAATTAATCAAAGGAAACAAGAAGAACGACTCCACTTCACCACCCCAATCGAATGGTCCACGGAAGCATCAACCGCCTTCAAACAATGTAAGCAGGAACTAGCCAATGCAGCATTACTTGCTCAACCATCGGCTAATGCCGACCTATACCAATATGTCGACGCATCGGACACGTTCGTGGGCGCCGCACTCCAATAATCAAGAGAAGGTCTTCTTCAACCACTAGGATTTCATTCCAAACGGCTCGCAGACACCCAGAAGCGCTAGTAGTTGGATATTAAGATTTGGTACATCCCGCAACATCACTACAGACAGAGTTAGGCAATTCGAATCTTCTCTGTTTAATGAGTTGTCGATGATTTTAGGCATCTACCTGAGGACAACTTCATACCATCCCCAAGCCAATGGAATGATCGAACGGTGTCTACGGCACCACAGTCAGGCTACCGAGAGAATTTTTCGAAGACAACCATAACGACGTAGCCCGACTCAAAAACATCATGCATAATTTGCAGCCAACCCCAACCGCAAACCATGCAACCCAGAAAACCACATTCGTTCAAAAAGATCTGGCGACATGCAAGTACGTATTCATCCGGAACGACGCCGTCACACCACCGTTAACACCGCCCTATGAAGGACCATATCAATTAGTCCAACGCAAGGAAGCCACCTTCATAGCACAGGTAAAAGGACGAAACCATTAGCATTATTAAAACCATTAGCCGGCTAAAAGCTGCCTTCACCGAAGACCTGGATAACGAACATAACATAGCAGTTTTACCTAGTATTTTACCCATACAGGGGGAGTAGTGTGGCGACCTAATTTCAAATTCAAAATTAGCTAGCACTAGCGCCTTTTGGATTAGCAACCCGTACGGCAAGCCATAACTTCCACGAGAACGATACGGTAGTTCATATCATTCGTAGTAGGCATTCCGCACCAAGCTCAAGCTCAAGAATTTATCATTAGCTATCCACACCCCTATTTTAATTACTGCGATGAGTTTTGTTGTCGAAAGCCGACAATTCCATTTTAAGACGACAGGTCTGCAGATCGACACATTAGGTCGATAGGACGCGCCAAAAGAAGTTTTTGTTTGTCGCCCAACTCCCAATACAATTTACTGTTTTCTGGAATGATTTATTGCTTTCGCAGTTTCCCCTTAGTATCTGGACGTGGAACCCAATAGTTTTCGTTCATAGACACTTTTATCGCCCCTGGGTTTGAATTTGCCTAACCATTCCATTTCCTGTTGGAGGTAGGGGGCGAAATAAGATCGAAATAGAGCAGCAGGAATGTAATTCAATCAGCCAATTACTCTTGTTGATTTCTGCGCGACTATAAAGTTGTATTTTTAACTAAATCGCTCACAATCTAACTCTAAGAAGTTGCGAATATTTCAAAAGAACCTCGGCAAATTGAAATGATGACTCATAAGTTAGTAATTTTAATGTATACTACTACTTTAGATTGTTTCTTGAAGTTTAAGACATTCTGAAATTCAAATATTGTCTTTGTTGTCGTTTTGCACTTGTCGTTATCCACAAAATTGTAAAATTTGTTTGCATTGGATCAGAAGCCCAAATCTTGATGGTCCTTCTCGAGGTTGTTGCCGAGCGTGGGGACGCTATTCTGGTTGTGGTTGCAGAAACTATAAGCGGAAATCACATAAAAGTTGTGTTAAAATCGGCAAGTATGCGGTATGGTGTCGTTAGAGACATCACATCGCAATATCAACCCCACTTTTATTACTTTTCTTGTTCGGTTGGTTGTTTTGAATGTTTTTCACCTAAATAACATTGGTTTCGCTTGCTCCAACTTAACTGCCTTTTATTTGATATATGGAAAGTTTATTTGAAGCGACAGTTTTCCCTATGGATAAAATTACTTCTCACAATCCTCTTTACAGCCGTCATCTTAAATGAGGTTTTAAAATGCTGGAGCCTCTTAAAAAAATAATAATTATTTAAAACTGGAACCTGATGATTATCTTCGGAATGGTGCGGTCGGTGGCTTGAACCCGCCTAATCGTTCCATCTATGGTAAGTAAAGCAGCAATCGACGTGGGAGCGGACAAATAACCTTCATTTTTATAATCACTTGTTTATCAGATTTTTTTAAATTATTTATCAATTTTTCCATGGAAGCTAATGGAATTACAGGCATTCTCATAATTGTACGTCATTTATTAAAATATATACAGTTCTTGCATCTTTAGCTTTATCCTGAGCAGAATTAAGACGATGTCAGCTATAAATTTTCCAGGCGACCTGAAAGAATTGAATTAATAAATCTGACAATTTGGGGTGAATTGTATTGCAATTACTGTACTTATTTTGACTTAATGGTTACTCTTAAGAGCACTCCGGATCACGTGACTTTCTCAGTCGATAGCCAATCAAACGCCTTCCTTTTAATTATGAAAGGAACTTCTGTAGGCTATAACGCAATTATTTTATGTAAACAATTTGATCTATTATTAATAAAATATAGAGACAAATAGTGGATACTCAATATTATTTCGAATAATATTTAAATTCAGTAAAAAAAAATAATAATTTAATTTTTTTCAAATTTTAAGGAGTATCCACGATTCAAAATACATTTAAAAATGAAATAGCAAAAGCAAAATTAACTTTTTTTTATATAATAATCGAATTAAACGTTCCCTACGTAGACAGAGAAAGTCACGTGATCCGGAGCGCTCTTAAATTTTTTCATTTAGATAGACAACTTTTCATATCTGCGTTGAAGAAATATCTAGATGTGGGAGTTCTTTTTTGATGATTTCGGCGTCCTATGGCGACTCACTTGTTTATTATTTATTTTTATTTGTTTTTTGAAATCGCTGTTTTATCACAATAAATTTTAAATATTTAAAAATAAAAGTAAAAATAAGTTTTGTTTAAATTAACAAGGAAATCAGCAAATTATAATTTATCATTATTTTTTTTAGAATATTTTCAAGTGACAGTGAATTTCTTTTATTATTCAAGAAACAATAATTCAAGGATTCCAAAAAACTTCATTTTATAAGTGTAAATGTGCATAAACTTAAGATAAAATAGATTTAATACCAATCTTCATTAATTATAAAATAAAATTAAATTTATATGCAATTACACGCATAGTGTGAAAGCGGCTTTACAAGCAAAATAAATTTTTAAAATTTAATTAATAGAAATACAATTTGAAAATACATTTTTTGTAATTTAAAAAATTCAAATAATTTTAATATTTTCGAAAAATACCAAATTTTGCAGAAAAATGGAATGAAACGGCGCAAAAAATTAGTTTTGTGACAAAAAAAATTAATAGTAGCGTAAAGTAAAAGGAAGTCATGCCTAATTGATTATAATTTTCTTTTTAATCTTAAGAAAGTTTATTTATTCAATTGATCTAATAAAAAAAATTTTCAATGTCACTGTTTCGAATTTTTGTTTTGAAATTTTCCAGAATAGTCTTGTAAACTGGATAACGGTTCTGCGATTTTGGAAAAACCATAATTTTTATTGCCTATCAAGACAAGTATTAAAAGTAGACACTTCTAGCTGCTATCGGTTAGTTAAAACGAGGAATTGAAATTACATTCCTCGCGATCTTTTGCTGGTGGCTGTGCAAGAAATCTCGGATCGTACGCTAACGCTTTTTTGTGTTTTGAACTGAAGTTGAAAATAAATTGTACAAAATTAGTTTACTTTACAAAGAATAATGGTTTCTGAACAATCCAATTCAAATTTTTTTAGTGGACGAACACCCCAAATAGTTGCAGTTTTGGCTGGTAAGTTTGTTACGAATTTTTTTATGTTGTTGTAGTTGCAGTACCAAAATTGCAATAAATTTTTAATCAAATTACAATTTTCAATTTAATTACTTTTTGATAATTTATTATTGATCTATAAAAACCACAAGGTTGGTGATGCAAGCAAATTGAATTTCTTGAAAAATTAAAACTCTTGGAGCTAAAAGGAAATTTACATAATTTTCCCATGGTGAACTGGATAAAAATTTAATATTTTATAGTTGAGGTAATTCTGATCAAGAGTTAATAATGCCAAAACCTGAATTTAGTGATATTTTATTTAGTAAGGGGCTTTAAAAATGTCAAATTTTTCCATAGCTTTTGGGTATGAAATGTTAGTGCGTAGGCTAGTTGTTAATTTTATACGGACATTTTATAGAAAAAATTGCTCGGGGAATTCTTGGCTAATAATGTCATTTTATACGCATACAAAAAATATTCCTATGTAAAATCTTAATTTATTTCCCAAAATTTTGTACATCCCCTTATTTCGAAAAATGTATGTTAAATCTTTTACGATCTAATCACTTATCTATATGATACTAAGAATATACTAAAACAATTACAATAAACTCAATTTGGTTTATAAATTAATTATTTACTTTTAACTAGAATTTGCAAAGAAAAGCTTACTTGGTAAAGAAATTTTATTATCGTTTCTCAGAGATTGTTATCGTTATTATTTCCAAAGATCTTATCAACTGGGCCAACCATATTTAATTTAAACATTGACGTCTCGTGACTTTTTTTACCGGGAGGACACAAATTCTTAGCAAAAGAAAAATATAAATTTGACCTAGTTTGATTTACTTAAATAGTCAAAATTCCTTTTCGTTTCCTTATCTGCTGTTAGAAAATATTTCAATTCAAAATTAATCTTAATTTTTTTCCAAGTGGAAAATTTGTACAAAATTCAAAAGGATTCGCGAATGTATCGTTGGTTCAGTGAACTATGCCGAAGGGTGGAGGATGATTTGGAGATGTTAAGGTGGAACTTTTCCAATACTACGACTTTTAGATACGAATAAAATATATGCAAGTAACTTTTTGGAAATTCAACATGTGAAGACAAACTACTGTTCGGGACTTTCCCGTAGGAAATTTGTATTGCCTATAAGCTAAATTGTGTAATGTTTTCTTCGCATTTCTGATTGTTTTTGCAGCATCATTTGTGTAAGCCACAAATCATTTTGATCAAAACTTGTCAAAAAAAATTATTCGTTACGTCTGTAATTTGCATATTTGATCACTTTGTGACGCACTATGTCCACACTTTCAATGCAAATGTGCGATTATGAAAAATGTTGTTAACCGACTCCAATTGGGTTTGCTTCGATATTTGCATGTGGAAAATTTATTGCAAGATTATTCAGAAATTTCGAGTTAGCAGGTAACTGACCTTTTGATTTAACGTTTACCTACATTTAAATTATTAGGGTATCGTTTTTTTGAAGGCAATCTCTTTAGAATCGTTCCAGTTTGAATTTTTTGTTAGAAACATTTTAAATGTTCTTATGAAATTTAATACTCAACATTTTTGCGTTTTAACGATTTGTTATTGTAATTTACGGATATACCATTTTATACCTACGGGATATACCCGTGACCCCCATCCGAATAACAAGTCACTAATCGCTACATCATATCGACTAAACGTACAACGACCTAAGTTACAGCCCAAGAAGGAATTCGAATCAGAGCACAAATACTGGGATTCGAATCTAGGGAGCTCAACTGCCTAAAGAACAGTTTTCTGTCAAATTGGGGGAAAAATGTTAATTGGCATCCGGATTATGGATAATAATTTGAATTATTGGGGTATTTTTTCTCCTATGCTGATGCACTTTAATTAATTTTTTAAATGGATTTTAAAGTCGATGAAAAAAAAACATAATTAATAGTTTTAAATTTTAATAATTTTAATTTCACAAAAAATCGTAAATGCAAATAATAATATATTTTCTCTAGGTCACAACTTCCGATTATTACGGTGTTTTTCGTAGTGGTATTAACTGAAAATTATATCCGGGGTATTCCTTTGAATTACTCCAAAGTTTAAACGATTAATCATCTTTTATGCTGTAATATTTGTAATTGCTAAAAGGTTTTTTATTTTTGAAATATTTTTATATACTTCATTTCCTTTTTTATCCCTGTTTTTATTATTTTCTATAATACCAGTTTTTATAAAAAATTTATTTTTAACTTCAAAGTCTTGGTTTCCTTGAATGTTACAGTGTTTACAAATAATATTGTTTTTTTTTATAGAATTTTGGTAAAACCAAAGGCGAAACCCACTATTTAATATTAAAAACACTCGAATTTAAACAATGGAATTTAATCAAGTTTCCACCCCACAATTTTCTTAAGAACCCCACGTTAGGGAAGCCAAATTGATATGATATATTCCGTTGCTTAATTGGGAAGATTTTTTAAAAATTTTTTGGTAAAATTCAATCAGTATAGTACTTACATTTCAAATTATAAATTTAACTCCCCAACCTTCTCAACTGTAAAGTTTTTAATGCCCCCCCTTCCCCCAGAAAAACTATAAAAAAAATTAAAATGATGTTAATAGTTCTGAACGGAAACGGGAACTTTTAGTGTATCAAATACAAAAACTCACTTTTTGCACCATTAAATTGTTATTAGCGGTGCGGCCATCGTACTGAACTCTGCTTTCCTATGGAACTTTTTGTCCCCATCTGATTTTCATAATATTCCTTTTGTTTAGTTCACGTTTGATGGATTTTGAAATTAGTTCCATATAAAATTCATATTTTTAAGTAAAATTTTAATTCAATTAAACCTGAAGCGTGAGTATGTCAGGAGAAGCATGGAACCATTGGAGCAAGGTGAAGCAAGTACAAATGCATGCAGCTAAAAGATGTCCAGAGGAAACTCGTTTCGACAAGGTCAATAAAAAGGAAATTTTTGAAAAAGAAGAAAAAAAAATTGTATCAGATAGATTCATTTGAAATAAGATAAGAATGCGGGTTTTCTATTAATAGCATGGAATAATTAAAACCGCATGAAAAAGTTAAATGAAACCAGTTGTTCTTTTAAGGCATTAAAAAATTAACTTATAATTTTAACTTTGAAAGATTATAGAGAAATTGAAACATATAATTTTGTATTTATTATTAAAATGTTTTTAATTAATTATAATTAACCTTCATCCGCTCGCGTACGTGGTAAATTGGCCGCATTTTTTAATTTTCTTTCCTATTTCCTTCCAGAGCATCATGGGAGGGGTGGGAAGGGCTTGTATTCTCTAATTACTATCTCCTCCACTAGACCACGCCCATATTCTGATAAAAAAGCTTCACCAGCCGGCTCAGTACAGCCACAAACTACCCTAAGTGTCTTAATGCGGCCAATTTGCCATTATATGTATTTATACAATATATTTGTATGAAGGTTAAAGTCGAGTTAAAGTATGACTTATTTTCTAACATCAACACTAAAGTTTCATGTTGCTGCACGATCCTGGGTTATGCAACCCCCCATATTTACACTAATCATTTATACGCTAAATAAATTGGAGATGGTTTCCACACGGTTTTTCACAACATTTTAATATTTATTGCCTACTAATTAATTTTTTAAAATATGAGTTGCGTTACCCAGCAGATCAACTTCGACATTTCTCGGTTCGTGCACTTCAAGTTTCCATATTTCATTCGTCCCAGTTGATGTATTCCGTTGACGGTACGTGCGCTCGACGTAATAAATTACAACAAAGCTTAGTGAGAGGCGGGGTCACAGATGAGGGTGTTTGCAATACTTCAGTGCCAACCTAGATCAGTTCTCCTCAAGAAGTTGCACTGGGTATGTGCTATGGAAGAAAATATTCCACCTGCCTTAGCTTCTGCTAGTCGGCGGCTCCTACCTTCCTAGTGGAGCACTTTTTAACTGCGTCTGCAACTTTGCGTTTTCGGATTGGCGCCTCCATCTAATCGGATAACAGCACTATTCATCTTGCGATGTCCTAAGAATTGAAGGAAGTATGGGTGCTTTACTCCCACAAAACTCCGTCAATATCTGCAGTGATAACAGCGATAACATTTACAATTACATCATTTATTTGTTGTGCCTTAACACTGAAATATGCATTTAAATATTATATTCATTAGTAAACTTTTTGTAATGACGGACGTAAAACGTGAGTTTGTTCCAAATTTACACTTGAATGGAAAGAAAATTTGTGAAATGGTGAAGTTATTAAAAAACCAAAAATTAATGGAAGATTTATTCCACGAACTGATGTTCCATTTCGGGATACGGAAATAGTTAAATTTAAAACTTTGTTAGAATCTCAATATTAATCA
Source organism: Rhagonycha lutea (assembly GCA_958510855.1). Taxonomy (NCBI): domain Eukaryota; kingdom Metazoa; phylum Arthropoda; class Insecta; order Coleoptera; family Cantharidae; genus Rhagonycha; species Rhagonycha lutea. The sequence continues at coordinate 33,052,692 of OY294041.1, forward strand.
CCAATCAGCCCATTTAATTTTGAAAGGATCTGGAGCACATCATCAAATAAGCAAACTTTCATTGCAATTTATTAAAAAAGGTGGGAAAACTAATGATTCTTATAACTTGAACAATATTTTAATTGACTAGCTACTACATCATACTAAAATCTTAGTTTGTGATAACAAATTTTACTTCCAACAAGATTCGGCACCCTCCCATAAGGCAAAAATGGCAGAATGACCTGCAGCATCTCCAGATCTTAACCATTTAGACTTTTGTATTTGAGGTTATATCTATAATAAATTGGGCTTCTTCTTCTTTAAGATCGAATGATCTGTTTAAAACCGCATTATGTTCTCTTGGGAGATGGACTGCCAGCTGTTCTCCATCTTTTTGGAGGTCTACCCAGTTGACGGTTACCCATAGGTTTTCTTTCCAGGACGATACGCGGTAGTCTTTTTGGATCCATTCTTTTGACGTGTTCGTTCCAGTAGCGTCTCCTTTGTCTCCCACACCTGACTATGTCTTGCACTCCACACTCTTGCCTTATATGACCTCCTGGTCTCTTCCGTTCCAAGAGGTGATGTTTCAACATGCCAGTATTGTGGTGTGGCATCGCTTCCGATTATTCTCTTTATATTTTCTCGCGTACGTCGTCATCGTTGATTTCCGTCCAACATCCGAGGAAATTCTTGCGGTTCTATGAGCAAAATTGTGTTTTATTCTAGGCAGGTAGCTAGCCTAACCTAGGAACCCTCCTCCTTTATCCGGGCTTGGGACCGACAACGACATCTACTGAGCTACTCAATCCACCCAGTCAATGTCGCAGGCGGAGTTTTAATTGGGCAATCTAAAAAATATAAATTTGCAGAAATTTAAAAACGTTTTAACCTAAATATGGCTCTAAATACCAGACGATGTGGTGCGTGCCGCATGTAATCATTTTAGCAGAATCTGAAGGAAATTTCAAAACAATAAGGGGAAAGAATTGAATGAAACTGTGCAGACTACGTTACAGAAGTATGAATAATTTGTAATACATTTTTTGTATGCTTTCATGCAAAACTGTCGTTTTAATTTGATGACTTTAGTGCGACAATTTTACACCCTGTACTTGTACAACTGACAGCATCATACTTAAAAATTATGTTTTTACTTGTATATCAAAAACACAAAATAATGAACCGATTTTGGGAACAATCGTGATAAGAAGACTTCCATGTCATGACATGAGCATAGTAGCCATTCTGAGCAAAGCCAGAGCGCAGACAGGTCGCACATTTTCCAGTCTTAAGTGATGAAATTTTCGAATTATGCCAGTGAATCAAATTTGTAATTCAAAATACAATTTTATCTCGAGGGCCATAATATGGACGCGTCAATTAAATAGTTTTATCAGCTTCCTCCACCTTTAATTCTTAAATTACGATTATAAATGATAATTTTATTGAAAAAAAATTAAGTTATGGTTATTCTGCGCCGCGTATTTTATTTGTTGTTTACATATTTCATATTTCAAATGCCAAAATTTGGAATGCTGAATAGCATTCTGCAAAATTCTAGTAAATTTCCTATAACCTATAATATTCTAATTTTTACTTTCCATTTGGTTTCAAAAAAATTTTTCCATTGCCTCTTAAGGTCATCTTCAAAGTCTTCCATAACTCAAAAAAAAAATAAAAGATGTTTTTAATTTTGTCCACACTTTTACAGTAAACAACCTTGAATCGATAAAAACAATTAATCAATTATTAGTTAGCATACATAAATTTGTGATTTCTAGTATAATTATTACTTAATAATGTATAAAAAGAAATATCGTAAAAAACCCACACGATTAACTTTTAAATTTATTTACATTAGGTAATCGTAATTCAATTTTTCTAATATTTTGTATTTTTCCAGCAACCTTATGTGCCATATCCGATGGAATGCAATATGCGTGGACAGCACCAATTATACCAATCCTTCAAGCACCCGATTCCCCAGTACCAATAGAAAAATTTGATATAGTATGGTTGGAAAACATTTACATGATCGGAGCGTTGGGCGGATTACCAGTCACAATCTTTGCTGTACAAAAATTCGGACGAAAAAAGTCAATCCTAATAGCATCCGTTCAAAATCTGGTATCATGGATTTTAATTGCGTTTGCTCCATCTATCACATATCTGTACGTTGCAAGATTTATAAGTGGTATGGCCAGCGTGGTAGGATTTGTATCCGCACCCATGTACATAGGAGAAATAGCCGACCAAAAAATTAGAGGATTCCTAGGTGCTTTTATATATTTGATGATGCTGATCGGAATAACGGTGGTTTACGCGGTTGCTCCATTTGTATCCATTCCAGTTTCATCAGCAGTAGGGGCTTCGTTCTTAATTTTGCAATTAATTATTTTTCCATTCATGCCCGAAACTCCTTACTACTTGCTCTTGAAAGGTAACGCAAAAGAAGCAAGAAAGTCTTTGCAGATATTAAGATCCACCCAAGATGTTGAAAAGGAATTGGGCGAAATACAAGCCGCTGTTGAAAGGCAAAGTCAGGAAAAGGGAAGATTTATAGATTTGGTTTTAATTGATAGCAATCGAAAAGTCATGTTAATCATGACGTTGTTGAATGCTGCCCAACATTTTAGTAGTTTTAGTGTTATGTTAATGAATTTTCATACTATATTGGCGGATGCCGGTTCGATACTTCAACCCAGCACAGCTGCCATTATTTTCTCAGTTGTTTTAACGGTTGCAGCTATGGCATCAGCAGCTACGATGGATAATTTAGGGAGAATAATTCTTCTGTCGGTTTCGAGCATATTAACGGGAATATCTGTAGCAATTCTTGCAGCATATTTTGCTGTAAAGAATGCAGGAACAGATGTCAGTTCATTTAGCTGGGTTCCAGTTCTTGCGGTGATGTTATTTGCCGCTACGTTCAAATATGGATTAGGAATGGTACCCATAGTTTTAACTGGGGAATTATTTCCAACTAGTGTTAAGGCATTGGGAATGACCCTATCCAATTCCATGTATGTGATATTTTCAATAGCATCCGTGTACGTCTATCAGGAATTAACCGACATATACGGAATGCATGTGCCATTTTTCATATTTGCTGCTTCCTGCTTCGTAACAGCAATAATTTCAATATTCTATATACCCGAAACGAAAGGAAGAACGTTAGAAGAAATTCAAATGATTTTAAAAGGAGTGAAACCAAATCTCATACAAAGGAAACTTAGTTCAAGACATAAAATGGAAGGTATAATTAACGAAGCTTGCGAGGTATCTGCGTTGTAAATTATGCGTCTACATTTTATTCAAAAGATATGTGATAAAAGTAAATTTTATAATGGAATTAGCTTGTGATTTCATAAATTTGTAAAGTAAAACAATGAATAATTGAATGAGAGCGGAAGGTTATCTTAGTCTCTCAGATATTTATGTTTGGTACTTTTACCTCTTTGACTGGAAGCATTGATAACTACCGCGTTGATTTATTACTTATTACTATATTTAACTAATTGAGTTAGTTTCCAATGTCATTTTATAAATCAGTGGCGGTAGGGTTTTAGATAAACCCACACGTACACGAAATTATGTCGAAAGTATTATATACATATTTGTGAATAACTCAAGAAATGTTATCCATTTAAGTTATCATGTAGAATGGTAATTAGCCGTTTTCTGTTAATTAATCATTACCAAACTATCAATAGGCCAGTTACATAGCTCAAGTGGCGCATAACTGCCCGTATTTCATCAGCAGATGGCGCTGCGCAAATCAAAGCTACGCAACTAGCTTATGGTAAATTGTATTTACCTTAAAATGGTAGTTAAAATTGTGTAATATATGTACATATTTAATTTTAATTTTTGCAAATGTTGCAAATACGATTTTATATTTAAATAAAAGTTTCTTATTCGATCAATCATATGGTTTGCTTTGATCCATTTGTGTAGGTCTGTAAAGGTTGTTAATATGCTAATGGTATAAACAAGCAACTGTACTAAATAGTAATTTACACATCTACTTACTATCGGATATTTTCATAAATGAAGCATAATGATCCTAGGTTCCAAAGTGTTGCTTCTGTGATGGCTTAAGGAGCCATTTATAAGAGAGGTAAGCTACTCCTCGTTTTGAAACAATCATCGGTGAGATGTTTCCTGTGTCTCACCGTTGCCGACCAAGATCAGTTCTCTTCGAGAAGTTTCACTGATGGGTATGTCTGATTGGCGTTCTTTAGCACTTCGCGGTTTCGCCCCGATGTTCTCAAATTCTGCGTATATAGGGAAACGGCGCCTGCACCTGCATTCTTGCTTATAGTTATTCAACCGATGTTGGTAGCGATTTTACTCATCCAACGCTCGAACCGTCCGCGTGTTGAACTGGCGGAAATGCTAGTATTTTTTCTAACCGCTATGTCACTGTTACGGTGAAAGAGATCACTGTTTTGGAACAAATGGAGTTTTAGAACAAATTAAGGGGGTTATTCTGTAACTCTTAAGGAATCCTTTAGAACCCTAAAGTTTGGTTTATACTCACAATTGAATTTAATACAACCGATAATCCGGCAATATATGGGTGTAAACCAAACTTTATAATTCTAAAGGAGAGTAACAGAATAACCCCCTTAATCAATAGAATTTTCGGTCACAAAAACCAATATTACTCAATCAAGTTGTAGATAACAACTGTTTAGTTCTTTTTGATGCTTTTTAGTGAATTTTTTGCCTGATTGCATTATGCTCTCAAGGTTGAACAGCAACAAACTACAAAACTGGTAAAAATGTGTAAAGAAAGGGAAATAAAAGCAAAATTAAAATACATTTGCTCAGAACAATCTTTGTAATCGAGTGCTTTTAAATTGAAATAAAGAAAAATAAAATAGAATTAAATTTTATTTTGACTTTAGAGCTATAATAATGATATAATTTAGCACAGTGTACATCAAAGAGAACATTTTCTATTGCCTTCGACGAGTTAACTAAAGTTAACCTACTACTGTTGGTAATATTTTTTTTATTTGTCATGATGGCAGAATTCCAATAGAGGTTAAACCAAGTGCGCTAAATTTAACGTATGTATTTTTACCTTATCTCTCATACTAACACAAAACACCGAGTAAAATGCTGATTAAGTATCTAAAATTAACCTTGTTTGCTATTAAAATGTAATCAAACAAGCATTCCCATTAAATTATTAATTTAAGGAATAATTGGACATGAAGGACAATTGTTACAAACCGAAAAGTAATAAATTACTGTTGCGCTTTTTAAAAAAATATGACTTTCCGTGCAAACCAGCAGTCCATAAATTATTTTTAAGGTTATTTTGATCCGTGAGAGGTAAATCTGCAAAAATCTGTTGTATTCGCTGTGTGCATTCCTTCTGCTGCCCTCTGGTGTTTCAATAAAGAAAATGAATTGGGACTGTTTTAGCAACAGCAACTGTTTTAATTACGGATTTTTGAGGGAAACTTAATTATTTTAACGTTAATTAAGAGGTCCGTGGTGTATTGGTGTGTATGCTAATCACATGAGGTCATAAAGCATAGATAAATATTAATAATTAATAGATAAATAAGTCCCGTTCCAAACGCTTCGATCGGTTCTCGTATCCTTTCTTCACCTACGCACATGACGAATACCAAAGCACAAAATTCAAGATTATAATTTGTAAAACCTTCACAAAACATCTCATATATTTTACAATCCATTAGAAATCTTTCGAATCCTCGTCCTGAATTGATATTATTATAGATTTAGATAAAGGCAGTGGTCGAAGTGGAAAATAATTACTGGGGGTATGGGTATTCAGAGACGTATCTACGGGGGGGAGTCCCCCCCCCAATAATTTAGAAATTGGAAAAAAGTTGGCAAAATCACTCCAAATTTGGTCAAAACACTCAAAATTTGGTCAAGTTGGCAAAAGCCGCTAAACCTATAATAGGAAAAATAGACAATTACAAAGAGTTGGCAATTTTGAATTAATTAAGTTGACAAATCCCCCCCCAAAAAAAAAATTGGCTGGGCCCAGTATAATTAATAATTATTTACTACGCTACTTAACCTGTAACTACTACTAGTTCATTGAATAACATGGTAATTTGTGTCCTGAGGACCCGATAGTAGTAGTTACGGGTTAAATGTGTTTCCAAATCGCTTCATATTCCGAATTATGTTTTATTTGTTGCCTTTTTAGACATCTGGTGTAATTCGCATCCCGTCTTCCTGATGTAATGATGTAATAAACAGCATAATAATTAAATTAATCATTCTGTAGCATAAAAATAAGTTGAGGTACGTAAAAGTACGCGTCTCGTGACGCTAAATAAGTTAGGGTACGTTTCTGCAATTTGAAAAAAGTGGGGGTATGCCATACCCCCGCATACCCCCTCACTTCGACCACTGGATAAAGGACATTTGATCCTCCTTTTAGATTTTCCTTGTTAAGAAGAAAAGGCAAATTTTTAAATCTTCTTCTTCTTCATCAGCCTTTTTTCCGCCCACTGCTGGACATAAGCCTCTCCATATTATGGAGGATCTGGCCATAACTCACTACGCTGGCCAGACGGGTTGGTGAGTAGTCCGCAGATCGATTTTGGACTATAGTTGTTTTACATCCGGCAGCAGCTTGCTAAGCTAGCATTCAGATGTGCCTGTAGCCCTGTTTTCTGTTAACGGTGGCAATTCGTCAACTCAGGGGGACCGCCGGCTTAACGTGCCCTCCGAAGCACGGAGACTTGGTCACAAGAAAGTTTGACTCTCCCCGGGTTTGAACCCGGTACCCCGCGTTCGCATCCAACTGCGTTAGCTGCAAGGCAATGACCGTCTCTCTAATTTTAAAATAATTTCTAATAATTGTACAGCCTCAATTGCGTATATTTAGAAATTGTGTAACTTTTAACGTCCTGGCCTTCGAGAGTATTTCATTCCATGCTCTCCAGACCTCTCGATCGTAATACTACAACATATTGATATATCTATTTGAAACAGTTGCGATTTAATAAAATCAATGACAGAACATACGCAATGTTGATCTCAGCAGCTTGGGGGGTTTGGGGGTATAGAAGAAAATTTAGGTTTTATATTCCAACAGTCGGTTTTATTGCTGAATTACCACCCACTAAATTTGACAAAATGTCTCTAAAACTACCTACTGACAGCAAAACTCCAATCTAATATAATATTTTGCTAGAAAGCTTCCCATCGCGTCGCCCATCTTATTTATAAACATATTTTTAACCATCCAAAACAATTTTACTGGTTATAAAGTTCTGCATTACATTGCATGCAGAAATTGAAATCAGCACCTTATTTCACTAATGACATGAATAACGTTGGTTTTAAGATCATAGAGATTTTGTGGTTTATCGGAGGAAACCAATGATTTCACATAACCCCAGAGAAAAAGGTCTAATGTAAAATCGTATGATTTTGATCGCCAGGTCACAAAAATTATATCGTCATATCGTAAGATTACATTTTTCTTAATAAATTGATTTTGTCACCAGATGACACTCTGTATCTTCCCATAAAGATTTTCTGAAGAATCTTGAACACAAATGTCAATTTTGGTGCAAACATGAGAATCAGAAAGCAACATTACCATTATGATATTTTACAAAAATATGTAGCACTAGTTTTTAGCACTTTATGAACTGAAGAATAGCCAATAGTTTACGTCTCACTTCTCACAGAATCGAAATTGATTTAAAGGGTGTCACAAACGCCACCCTCTGAAAGGTAACCCCTAATGGGAGAGTTAACCCAATCGGAGTGCCGCGTTCGAAACAATCCCGAGAAACTCTCAGGTTTTGTTGGCCACGATGGTAAATGTAGGCTCGCTCGCAATTCGTGTGGAAAGCGGGGACCGTATTAGGTTCTGAAATAAACTCTGTAGCCAGGGGTAGAAAAAAACACAGTGATCTTAACAAGTGTATAATAAAACAAATTACAAAATTAGAGACGTGCTCTCTGCTTACAAACAATAGCAACCGAACCGGCTGGTTATTAATAAAACACAGCCCACTGACTTTACTGTCAAACAAGCGTTCGCAACAACAAATGCAAATACACAGTTCTGTATTAATAATGGTGCTGACAACAACACACGTCAGAGACAAAATGGATACTAAAAATGATGACTCACCCCAAGAGCTCTTGGAAGATCTTAAAATGGTGACAAGTATGCCACTTGCAACCGACGTGTCCTCTGGTAGAATGAGGACTGGCATTCGCATCAATTAACACAGAAGCACCAGGACAGCTTCGCAACTCCAGACGCACTTGTCAAACTGGCCTCGATTATAAAAAAGTGCAGATACAGTTGCTGGAACGGTTGGAATGATGTTGAAATGATGTTAAAGTAAAGTTGGATAGATGTAGTATAGATGTAAATGGTGAAATAGTTGACCATAACCCAAAAAAGTAAAATTTTGGTCCGTGATTGTCAACACAGAATCGAGCCTTCACGAGTGAGCTCGAGCTGATACGAATCAGAAAATGCCTGCGTCGAGAGAAATGCGCGTGAGCACGATAGCGTCGGCCAGATGTGGATACAGAAAAAATGCTACTGTGTACCTGTGGTATCCCAAATACACATACAGGACCGCAAAAAATCACTGGTCACAATGATATAAACTTCAATGACGTCACTCAAAGATTTCCGCCAAAAATGATGTTTTTACGCACTTAAATATTCTCTCGACCGTTTTCTATGATTGCCAGGCACTCACTCCCGTTACCTCGTGTCCCTTCTACCTCCAAGCGCGTGTCACATGACAGCCCTAACCAAATGTTAATTCGAAGGTCAGTAACACAAGGCAGATATTAAAATATCTGGAAAATTAAGACTGGGCCGTACTCAGAATATTTGAGTAATTATTTGTGGAGAAGTTTATGCAACAAAACTAAAATTCGTTACAAGGGCCGTAAAAAGCAATGACAAAGATAAAAATATACTGTAATTTTCAAAACGAATAAGAGATTCGAGATTGGAAATTAAAGTCACAAGAGGTGTGAAAGTGAACACCGACATTAGTGAGAATAAGTCTTGTTTAGATCCAAAGCCAATTTGTTACCTTACACATTACACAACTACAATATTTTAGTTTCTATAAAGTAACTTGTGCTGGTGTTGTGATGAAATTTTGATAAACTTGCAAAAGAAGAATGTACTTATAATATTTATTTACACCAAAGCAGAACAATACATCGTTACACAAAATACAATAACAAATGCGGAAACCATATAGGGGCACTTTCACCTAATTGGATTCACTTACAAGGAGAGACCCCCTACTCGTCATCACCAATTTCGTCCAAATTCACAGTATATGTAGGGCTTGACTAGAAATGAAAGTGACCCAAGTGGAAACACCACATGGCCAAGCGTTTTTTAGAAAATAACATTTTTGGCGGGTAAAAATACTGTAAGTTTACATACATAAGATTTCTAATACGAATTTTTTCGGTCAGATTATGTATTATTATGAATTTTATGTAGATATAGTATTATTAACTGTAACTTTATAAGAAATAAAGTCTTTATTATTATTACTATAATGAACTTATGGTATTTTTACCCGCCAAAAATGTTGTTTTCTAAAAAACGCTTGGCCATCTGGTGATTCCACTTGGGTCACTTTCATTTCTAGTCAAGCCCTACATATACTGTGAATTTGGACGAAATCGGTGATGACGAGTAGGCGGTCTCTCCTTGTTAGTTGATTCCTCTAAATTAATGTAGTGTAAGCATCGAAATACAATACATTAATTATTCGTTGAAAGATTCGACCGTGGCACCTTCGGTGGTCAATCCACTCGTTCAACACTGATTAAATGAGTGAGCTACCTAATTCTCTTCCTTCTGTTCCATTAAACAATCCCCTTCTTGCAACTTTTTCGGAATATATTGTGATGATAAAAACGAATGAGAGATTCGGGATAGAATATTATTATATAAGAGGTGTGAAAGCGAACACCGAAAGTTGTGCGAATAAATCTTGTTTACATTTAAAGCCAACCTATTACTATACGCATTACACGAACACAATATTTTTGTTTCTATTAAGTGATTTGTGCGGTTGTTCTGTTGAAAATTTGATGAACCTGCAAAGAAGAGTAATTAGATTGAAATTTTAATTTACCGCCAAAAACACAGTTACCTCTTAATTTATGTCTTTTTTGAAAATCCTAGGGAATTTTTCGAGTTTTGATAAGAAGAGGTCAGAAAGAAAATTTTGGTCTTCCACTCGTGGACGTATTGCGAGACAGCTGCAAAATTACGAGACGTCAAAGTTAAATTTTTCGAATTTTGCGTTTAATCTTTGGAACAAAGTTTTCGGTCCAGGGAAACATTTCAAGCAATTAAATAGTGAATTTCCTAGTTCGAGACCTTCGAATTTCTGGTCAAGATAAGAAGATTGTTTAAATTTTACAAAGCGACGCCGTCCGTACACGTGTGCAAGAAGCACACAAATTTGCGTTTAATTGGTAAAAATTGTGGCCATCCAGTATCGATTCTCGTTTATATTGGTCAATACAACGGTAAATACGCTGAATAAGGCCTGGAATAGCGAAAATTATCATAAATAAAAAATGCAAAAAGATGAGGTTATGTAGCAGAAACCAGCTGTTAAATCTTGATGTTCGATTGTACTAATTCACACAAAAAGCACTTATATGGTTCGTGCACAACTGCGATTCCACGGGTTCACAAATTTTTGGTAAGATTTTAAGAAGCCAACAACCACGGGGGCTTTGGTATACGCACGAGCACTCGTTAAATGCGGGTAGCAGATGTTCTACTACTGAACCAACTCCGAAGGCGGGACTCGCAACACAGCAGTTCCCAAACAAACAACTTATTGGTTCGTCAAAACTTTTTTATTATCGCATTGTTATTTTTGTACAATCATTGATTGTGCCACACCAAAAGTCATAGATTTTATCAAAACGCCATTTAGCAAAATTGATACTAAATGTAATGGTGGTTTGATACTATCACACAAACCTACACAAACGGTTATAGGACTATTTGTAGTCCACATAACAAGATCGAATTCTCACATTTTGTGTTCAAATCTATTAAACAGTATAAAATATCCCGAGTCTCTGAATTGTAATTTAGAATCTAGCCTTCCCTGTATAATAAGTTGTCTCGAGAAATGCTCTACCGATAGCAAAGCGGTCGGAACTTGACCTGTACGCGTTCGAAACATCACAACTATCGTAGTTCCCTAGTGAGCGGCTTTGCAGTTGGTTTTGGAACACCACAATATTATATGAAGTTGGTTAACCTTTCTCTCCATTCATGAGAGCCATTGGAAAATAACAGAACGTCAATTCAATTCATTAATTCACTGAAGAAAATAAAATGTTACTTTGTTCAAAAACAAGAAGTAACACACGATGATCCATCCCACCTCTTGCAATTTTATATTTAACGTTTCCACTGCTTCGTCTATGACATTTAGTGCTTTTAATAGTATTTGTAGTTGTAAATTTTGTCCCCCCCAGTTGTCTGAAGTTAATTCTGTAGGTCATTTTAGAACATAGCAATATAGGCATTGCTTTGTTGAATGAAAATGTCAGTGACGTAGTGCAAGACCCACAACGGGCCCCCTTTATTATTTTGCAAATTTTTTTTAAATAAGTAACAATTTTATTGCACAAAAAACGTGTAAATGATAAAAAGTCATTGTAGATTACACAAAATTTCAATATACGAGGGTTGTCCGTAAAATAAGGTTGCGAGAAACGCTTTAATCCAAGATCCGGCAACACTGATGGGTAGATTTGTTTCCCGCCTACCAATCCCCACCACTCTGAGCTGTCTGCAACGCTTAGTTTTAGTTTGATAGCCGTTCATGATGAAGTTTCCACTCGCCGCTACCGCCAGGTGTGAGTTACGTTGTGTGATTCGTTCTTTCACTACGCCTATAGAAATTTATCGACAGTTATGTGAAGTGTATGGACAACAGCGCGTGGACATCAAAAACGTGAAAAAATGGATTAGAGAGTTTAAAAACGAACCTTCTTCACTTTTCAATCGTTTCGTCCGAAACCGATTGCTACCCGGCACGTTGTTTATTATGGATGTCTGTACGTCCTTCTTTAAACTCTCTGTACCGTTTCGCACATTTTTGATGTCCACACACTGTTGTCCATACCCTTCACATAACTGTCGATAAATTTGTATAGGTGTAATGTCGCTAACCCACACAAAACGAATCACAGAACGTAACTCACACCTAGAGGTAGCAGCGAGTAGAAGTTCCATCGCGTAGAAAAAGTGGTGGAGATTTGTAGGCGGGGAACCCAGATACACGCCAGTGTTGCCGGATCTTGCGTTAAAGCGTTCATCGCAACTTTGAGACCTTATTTTACGGACAACCCTCGTATTTGAAAAAAGTTATGTACAAACTTTCATAGATTATTTTTCTAGCTGTGAGCAAAACCAATAGTCAGTAAAAACTTCTTACTGTCTGCTCCATTTATAATTTTTAATTTTTTCATTGCAACTTTGTGATTTGAGCGCAAGAGCATATAGCATCGGCACTGTACGTAGTACAATTTAATAAAGATTACAAATTTATAAATTTCGATTGGTTTTTTTCTGTTGTTGAGCGATGTTTTTAATTGTGTAAATAAATATTATTTAACAATTTTAAAAAATCTTTGGTTCGAACGGGGGTGGGGTAACGCAAATGGATAGGAATGTGTTAATTTCTTCTACAGTCAACTCCAATTATTTTCAGTGATTAATTAAAATACACAATTATTGTTCTCTTTTCTCATTATAATGCATAATAAAACAAAATACCATTTATAATTTTTGCAGATAAAATTAATGTGGGATATTTTGTTGCGTTTGTGCACCTTAAACAATTATAATTTTTCACGCTTCTGATATAAAAAAAATTTATTTCAAAGTTAAACGTTCAAGATTAAAATTTATTATGCATAGTTTACTATTTTGTTTTTATTAAATTGTTTGTTTTTTTTACATTGTCCAGTAATAGTTTTTACTTTCACATTATACCTACTACTATGTAAGTATTTTTCAAAATCAAAAAGTAGGATTTTGGTGTTAAATTATTATGCGGTGCTGCTTTGGGCTCATTTAGATTAAATATTATGAGATAAGCAGGAAAGCATAAGCTGTGCAATTTTGACGATTATAATCATAAATAAATTAATATAATGGTTAAATATAATAAAACGTCGTACCGTACCTGCGGAATGTTATTAATAGTAATTGCAAAGTTATGTGATCATCTGATCATGTTCGAATTGTTATTATTTTATGTAACTTATCAATGCCTTTCCTAAATACATGATTTTGCAATTAAAAATTCTAGATACTTCCACACCAATAATTCAAATCGATTAATTTAGTTAAATGTAGTCCAGTTTTCTTTTGAACCCAAACTATTAACATTTTCCACCGTCTGCCACATCTACAATTCTGATTGACCAGATAACGTTGAAGTTTTGTAATGGGCCAATCAAAACCGTTGCGTCACATGCGATGTCAGCATAAACGCAGCTTAACAAGGCGGTAAAATTTAGTTTTTAGTCGTAAAAAGGTAAAAGTGATCAACTTTTATTGATAAGGCTTACGTTTGGTCGAACCTAAAAATTTTTAATTTTAATTACTTATAAAATAATTGTATCGATGTGGATGCAGCATTGAAGATAAGGTAAAAACAGCGCGAACATTAACATTGCCTGCTCAGTTTTCACAACGGAATGTGTTAAAAAAATTCAAGTTAAATTAAAATTTTTTTGGGGCATTCCAGTGGCTGCAGTAAAGTATTTCGTATATTTATAAGAGGAAACTCAAAAACCACCAACCAAAAGTTTCAGGTATTCGTGCATGAAAATGGGTAAGGAAATCAATGAAGAAATGTTATCGACCCCTAACTTGACGTTCAACTATTTATAAAACATTTAATAAAAAATTAATCGTCAGGACAGTACCACGATATAATAGCAAAGGAGCAGCTGTTCATAAGTTCAATTTTGAATATTATTAATTAAACAATGCGTGAATTTGGAAGTTCGAATTTGATTCAAGGAAGAATTGCTCAAATTATTGCAGCTTTTACTGGTAAGTGTTACTTATTTACCTAAATTGCAGAACCAGCACAAAAGTTTTCCAGTTTCGCATTCGAAAATTTTTGATTTTCAATTTAATTTTTAAAAATTGTTTTTGAAATATTAATTATTGTTGATTACCTTTACGTATTCCACGTAGTATTCATAGTTGATTATTTAAAGATGTTTATAAAACAAATACCATCATCAATTACATATTAATTTCATGGTGTTGAAGTTTTAATTGTACGGAACAAAGTTTAAATGGTATCAATTTGTGTGCATTAAATATTGTAAATAATTCATATGTTGATTTTTATCTACGTTGGAGTATTAAATTTTTATGAACATATTTTAGTAATCAATAATTTTGTTATAATATACTGGACATAATATTCAATCCTTCTACTGTATGTAAATAATTAAAAAAATCCTAATTTCCTGTTATTTTAATCACATTAGCATTTTTGAAATAATATTGACGATTTAATTTTCTGCTCTATTTTGTATAATTAACATCCTGTGGCGTCCACAATGAAAATAATTAAGTATACAGATAATCTGTTTAATTTACTAACCGCAGCTTTTAATTATACCGGGTGTTTATTTTAAAAGTTGCCAGTCGAAATTACTTTTGTTTTTGAGTAAAGAAAAAAGAACACGTCGATTTAGATGGAGAAAGCGACGTTCAAAACTAATACTATTTGAATATTAAGTTTAACCCCCTCCCACCAGTTACCCCTACTTTTAAATTGTTAATTGCACCCCCTACTTTGCGATAGATGGTATAAATTATATAGACGTCCAAAAGCTCAAATATATGACATTAAATATCAAGTTTCTACTACAAGTCCGGTGGTGGAAACATCATGGTGTGGGGATGCATTTTCCATAATGGCATTGAACCTTTGCACAAATAACTGATAGTATTATGGATAACATATTGAGGAATCGTATGCTACCATATAATAATCCAAAACATTTGAAAGAATCCATGGACAAGGCAAAAAAAATTCGCTTGTTTGACTGTCCTAGTCAGTCTCCAGATCTGAATCCAGGTGGGAAGAGCTGGAACGACGTATCAGAAGTGGAACATACCGAAATACGAATCAGTTATGGGAAGTTTTACATAGGAAATGATTACATTATGATCGCTAGTGGCTTCAACCAACTCATTCTAAAAGCCTGCAATACAAAGAATAACTTTGAGGAAAATGTACGATTTACATTGGTAATAATTTGCAATAGGGCAATAGACGAAAGTAACCCAGTCCGCTACCGTAAAAGTAATACTTAATTTAGACTTCCTTATCTAATTTTAACCAAAACATGCCACGGCAACCTCTATCCACTTGTTGATTCAGTGGAAGCATGAGAAACTTATCGATTTTCGCTGACGGTTTATTTTAGAACCATAAATTTTTATTAGTTTAAAATTCATCATCTGATTTGCAAAAGTTATCAAAAGTACTTTAAAACAAGGTCATTTGTGGTAACACTGGCATCGGGTATTTAAATTGAGCCATGTTTACTATTAATAAAACCTCACAATATTGTAATTGGGTCAATGCGAGTACTGAGGCACTAATGAGAACCTGCCCCGCAAAAGCAATTAAATAGAATTTTCCAGAATAGCATCACAAAAATGAAGGGCCCATTTTTTAGGACACGCAATGCACTTTGATTACTAACTTAAAATTACCTCCCCCTGGGATCGAGTTTCCAACCTTGGAGAACTGCCCGTCCATAGATGGACCTTTTAGCTATGCAAAATAATAATAAAAAGCCAGCACGCTGGTCCTGCTCCAGCGTATCATTTTTTAGGACATGCATCGCACTCCGATTGGTCATTGGTAGTACCAACTTAAAATTACTTTTTTTTTGTTTTAACGTTGGGAGGGGGAAAATCTTAAACAAGGCACCATCAGCCCGTACTGCTGGTAGTGTCGGTTATACCCATTAAAAACCTCCTCCCATTGGTACGCGCGGGTTTCACCTTTCGGTATTCCTTCCGTCACGCACCCGCTCCAAATTAGCGGAACTTGTCCTCGCACCCTTTTTGTTTCTTCCTGACCTATTGCGGTAAACCACCTCAGGCCCTTCTTGTGGCTAAGCGCCCTGTTACATCTTTTCCGCCCTTTCGGGACTTATTTTCACCTCTTGTCCCTTTCGGGATTCATCGCTTTTCGCCCTTTCGGGACTTTTCTCTTCTTTTACGTTTGTCGCACTTAACGCAGTGGGGTTCACCGCTACAGACCGCCGCGAAGTGACCCTCACGTCCGCACCACCAACGCCTTCTGGAGTTTTCCCGTTCTCTTTCTCTACACGACGGTAGGGAGTGTCCCAAGGACCAGCATCCTCCGCAACTAGTGTAGTTCATCTCATGAACATTCATGGAAATTCTCACTGTCCATAAGGAGGTCAAGGTTTTTGACATCTATGGACATTTTCCGTCTGAGTTCCATAAACTTTAGCTTATTCACTTAACACCACCGAGTTCTTCAGTAGCCACAGTACCTCCTCGTATGGGAGGGTTTGGCTAGTTTTCATCAGCAGTGCCGAGGGCTTTTTTTCGCATTCTCTTGTCACCTCTTTGTAGGACCTCCTTCCCAACAGCATTTGTTGGGTTCAGTTGCCTTTTCTTGCGCTTCCTCCTAAGTACCGGTTCAAACCCATTCTACTGTATGGGAGCCGACACTTGGCTGCCTCTTCCCTTTTCATTTGCATAATGACTATTTCGTTTCTCAGATTTCGAACCTCTTCTCTGAGGATTTGATTCTCCGCTATTAGAGTTTGAGAGTTTTCCTCAACCTCTTCTTTCACTTTCTGGAGCCTCCATGCACTTCTGTATGTCCCCCGCTTCGCGCTTCATTTGCTCCCTAAGGGAGTCCATCTCCTCACGCATAGACTAAACCGAGTTTTGGAGTGAAGTTAACTCGGCCTTTCTTGCTCCATCTCGGCACTATAGAGTATCCTGCAGGTTCCTGAGGTAATACTTGGTCAGAAACTGCCCCTTGTCATACTGTTTAAGCGTGGGCAAATCATGGCACGTCCCCTTCAGGGTCACGTGAAATTACCCATAGGGCCCCCTCCTTATTCGCCGGTAGATCGCAGCATGCGGGTCATCGGGTGGTTCTCTCTGGAATAAACGACACATAAGTAGAGCAGGGAATTATATGGAACTCCATGTTTTTTTCTAAGCTATGCACAAGGATAATTCTTTGAAATCTATCCGTTTCATACAAAAAGGAGTTGAAAAAGCACATGTTATATGGCATATAAATGCATATTTGACACGTTGCTGCATATTTTTGGAAATTGTTAATATTAGAGCATATATATGAACAATTGAATCAATATTACATTTTTATTTTTTATTAAATTATATTTTTTTTATTTTTATATCAAGTTTTAAAATTTTTCAAATTCAAATTCAAAATTGGTTAGCACTAGCCTCTCTTGGGTTGGCAACCCGTAAGGCACAACTACCAGTTTTATGACCGGTTTCAGCCTAAGCCTTGAGCTTCAAATTTTACAAATTATGGGTTTTACAATGTGCACCAGCTGAGCATCGGCTTAGTTGAGCCGATGCTAAACCTCCAATTGTAAAACCTAGAAGTCATAAAACCGATTTCTATAGACCATTTCACGACTAAAAACTCGGTGGCGCATGTGTGACGATGTTTAAAATTATGTTTAAATTTGAGCTCTAATGCTAGAGCGAATAGTGCCAATAATTTGTACAATTTTAACTCGATTTTTCTACCGTTAAGGGTGGAATTTTTGTTTTTTAAATTTAAGTGGGACCACCGTCGAACTGTACCCTATCCAATAAAAAAAAGAATCATCAAAATTGAACTACTCTGTAAAAATTATAACACAATATCTAAGCACCTTTTTACACGTAAAAGCATAGGGAAAGTAGTAAGTTGGTACGAACAAGGGTCCGAACATCTAGCTGTCTTATTCTATTTCTCGCGTCATTCTGCTCTTCAACGCAAGCGCTGTAGTTTGCGTGAAATGGTCTATTGGTTCATATTTAATCTGGGTTAATTTAATCAGAGATTAAATTTAAGTTAAGCTTGCTGAAACCGGCCATTAACCTTTTAACACAAACACTTCAATATATTTCGAACATTGAGGAAAAATTACAAGAAGTTCCCACTTTATAGGAGAAAAAATTCTGAAAAAATTTAATGATTTAGTAACCAAAAATTTTGGTTACTCAAAATTAATAACCCTCCTGTTTTTGGCAGTCCGGTAAAAACAATAGGATCGGTTATAGAAGGAAACGTGGAAAATATAGAGTTAATGGAAAATAAATTTAAAAATCTTATTAGTCAATATAAATATGCACCAATAACATCTTGTGATGTCGAGAGATCTTTTTTCTGCTTATAAAACAGCTTTTAAAGGGGCAGCGCCTAAAAAAAGAACTCAAAAGATGGCGCTGCTGATTCTCAATTAATTATTTTATACTCGGAACCTCCAGGCTTTAATATTTAAAATATAGCAAATTTGTTGAGATAATACTATTCTATAAACAATATTCTTGGTATTGAGCTTTTTTGGGTTCATAATTTTAATTTATAAAAAAAATTTCGAAATTACAGTTTGATAATTTTTTTATCCCAAAAAAGCTCAATACCAAGAATATTGTTTATAGAATAGTATTATCTCAACAAATTTGCTATATTTTAAATATTAAAGCCTGGAGGTTCCGGGTAAAAATAATTAATTGAGAATCAGCAGCGCCATCTTTTGAGTTTTTTTTAGGCGCTGCCCCTTTGTAATATATTATATTACATTATATATATTATATATATTATATAATATATTTGTATTGTAATATAGTGCGGTTAATACCAAATAAATTGTTACGTTTAATAAAATGAAAGAGCATATTTAGTAATTTTTTTAGCATATATCCTTATTTTTAACCTGCATATATGCCGCATATATCTTGTAGTTTTAGTGCATATAATTCCCTGCTCTACACATAAGTGTTGAAGTGGTATCGTTCACCACTCGGCAGTGTCCACACCTCGTACCCTTCCCTCGGTTCACTCTCTTCTTCACTCATATTCTTGCTATGCCTTTTTCAGCAATACACTTCGCGTTATGTCCGTTTTAAACGCTATTTTTCCTTCAATACACTCACAACGTTCGAATCGGGGAGTGCCACGAAACCTCACCTCGCGCCAACAACGAGACGAACTCAATGCCACCATCAAAAGCCCCATCGGCTGAAGGGATCTCGAGTCACGCGTCCCCGTCCGGGGAGTAAAACTTAGCCCCTCACTTGAGGTTCTGAATGATCGCACTCCCGCTCGCGTCCGTCTACCAGTTCCCGAGTTATAAGGGAAAAATGTTTCGGGGAAGTCGTCTCCCTAAACGCAACCTCTAATGGCGCAGACCGCACTTTCCTATCACTTCTCGTTTACGAGATATATCGTCCTTTCCACGGGAGGGGAGGGGGTAAAAATAAGGCCCTCTTCGATAGCTATCTAATGGTCCAAACTCTGTTTCGGGGGTGGGGGGAAAACTTTTTCCCATGAGACCTGACCAGAAGGTGGAGGTGGTCAAGGTTAAAATCACCTTTGCTGGGATCGAGTTGCTACCAATCGAGGTTCCAACCTTGGCGAGCTGCCCGTTCATAATGGATGAGCCCTCCAGCTATATTGATCTGTCCGTCAACTTAATTGGTCCAACTTTATCTTCATTTTTGAACATGAGGACGAACCCTAAAAATTTAAATTGTCAGTATTAGGAAACTTTTTTTTAATGGAGCCCGTTAGATGAGATCCAACGGTCGAGCTTAGGTTACTGTCAGGAAAAGACTTTCTTTTTTAATTAAGATCGTTAAAATCCGCTAAAAAGAGATCCAGATTAGCTAACTTTCCAGTAGTCTCTTATATATAATAGCCATGGTGGGTAACAATAGTAAAGACAACCGAACCGCAACAAAATTTCCCCAATAAATTGAATTTTTCGAAAAAAATAAATTTGACGATATTCTAACCCCTTTAAACTAAGCCCCAAGTTGGGCGCCATTTTAAATGAAGTATGTTTTCTTGATATATTTCGTTTAATCTTTAAAATTCTGCCCACTCTTAAATTAAATAATTTTGCAAACAATTTCACGTTTCTTAGTATTACAAATTTTGTTAAAATTAAAATAAATTACCAGTGAATTGCGAAATATTATAATAAAACCATTAAATAACTGCAATTTATGATTTCTTTGTTTATAAAACTTTATCTGTTTTTTATCAAGTCATTCTATAAGTAATGCGGATTTTATTACAAACTTTTAAATTAATCGATACTATATTTTCTCTCTTTTCACTACAATCCTTCTCCATCTTTCGAAAACTTGACGGAATTGAACATAACCCTACTTTAACACAAATCTGAAATATTTACTATGCTTTTTATACTTTTTAGGTACAGTAAGTGCAGTATCAGATGGCATGCAGTATGGCTGGACTGCACCAATCATACCAATTCTCCTGGCACCAGATTCACCGGTTTCAATCCAAAAATCCGATATAGTATGGTTAGAAAATATTTACATGTTGGGAGGATTTTGCGGCCTACCAATCACAATATTTTGCGTTAACAAGTTCGGTCGTAAGAATTCAATCTTAATAGCCGCCGTCCAAAACTTAATATCATGGATACTCATCGGAGTTGCAACATCCGTAGAATATTTCTACGTTGCACGTTTTATCAGCGGAATAGCTGGAAACGTAGCTTTCGTTTCGGCACCTATGTATATCGGTGAAATAGCCGATCAACGAATCAGAGGATTTCTTAGTGCCATAATTTACTTAATGATGCTAGCTGGAATTCTCGTAGTTTATGCAGTCGCACCTTTTGTGTCCATTCCAGTTTCTTCTGCAGTTGGAGCATCGTTCATAGTCCTCCAACTAGTAACGTTTCCTTTCATGCCAGAAAGTCCTTACTATTACTTACTAGAAGGTAAAGAAGAGAAGGCCAAAGTGTCCCTTCAAAAGTTGAGGCATACAAAGGATGTGGAGAAAGAGTTGGAAGAGATAGCAACTGGAATAAGAAGACAAAATAAAGAGAAGGGAAGGCCTATCGATTTATTTCTGATACCTAGTAATCGTAAAGCGTTGTTAATCATGACGGTTTTAAATTGTGCTCAACATTTTAGTAGTTTTAGTGTTATTTTGATGAACCTTCACACCATCTTGGGCGATGCTGATTCGATACTTCGACCAAACACAGCTGCGATTATTTTTGCTGGTGTATTATTGGTTGCGGCTATCTGTGCTGCGTTTACGATGGATAAAGCTGGAAGGAAGGTTCTTTTGTGCATTTCCAGTTTATTGACTGGAATTTCCTTATTGGTTATTGCATCATATTTTGCTGTGAAAAATTCGGGAACGGATATAACCTCTTATAGATGGATTCCTGTGGTGACTGTTATGATTTATGCTGCCGCTTTTAAATATGGTTTGGGGATGGTTCCTATCGTTTTAACTGCGGAATTATTTCCAACCAGTATTAAAGCTACTGGAATGACAGTGGCGGATTGTATGTACGTTGTTTTTTCTATGATTTCAGTATATTTGTATCAATATGTAGCTGACGTACATGGAATACATGTTCCATTTTTCATTTTTGCTGGGTGCTGTTTTCTAACCACGATTTTTACAATATTTTATATACCCGAAACCAAAGGTAAAACATTAGAAGAAATTCAATTAATTTTGAAAGGTAAACATTATCAAAATACCTCAGCATCGTTAGATTCAAAATTAGAAATGGAAAGTATGAATAACATAAACAACACAGATTCGAATTTATAATTTATTTTAGAATATCTTGTAAAGTGTAATAATAATAATTATTAAGTATTATAAGCAATTCTTTTGTCATGCGAATTAATTTAGGTTGCGAAATATGTAATTATAACCAATTAAAAGTAATTATTTTATTAAGATTCAACTTCTTTGAAAATGTTTGTTATTTTGCGATAGGCAAAAAAAAACGTCTGTTAAATCAGTATTTTTTTACTTTTAATATTACTACCAATGTTAATCTTTGTGTCTATCCCCTCTGTATTACAACCCTATTATAATACAGTTGCTGAAGATCTCACCTATTACTTAATGATAAAAAAAAGTTGTTAATTAATTTATTGTACATTATAAAGATTTATTTGTAAATTAATTTACAAGGAATATTAAAAGAATAAATCATTGAAAGAATATTAGTAAGTCGATAGTAATTACATTTTTTTGCTAGATCAAAGTAGAGTAAGCTTTGGTATTCAGACAAACAAAGGAACATCATTTTCAGAACATAATTAAATTTTCTTTAAAAAATCACGTTCTTGTATCTTTGAATTGAAGCAAACATTCCTTGCTCATACATTGAACCACTGCCCCGATGATTCACAAATGTAACGGCGAACAGGCTGACTACAGTTCGATTACAATTCGCGGAGCTTGGTCGCATGTATGAGGTTCGTGGTGTTTTGTTTGTGAATCAGACTATTTTCAGGCAGATAACTCAGGAAAAATTGCTTAGGCGCCAGTTTTCCATAATAAAACACAGAGATAAACAAATTGGCTATTTTTGTAAAACCAAAGGAGAGAATAAGATGAGTTGACATATTTGACTCCTAAACCAAGCACAGGAACATACTGAAACATTGATCACAAAGCAAGCAAATTTTTTAAATTTATATTCATTCCCAAAAGACTATAGTTTTCTGTTTTCTTGGTTTAAGATTCAGACCAGAAAAGCTTATCGAGCGATTAAATAGTGCATTCTTGATTTGGAACAATCAAATTTCTTTCCGAGGTGAGTAGAATTATAAAAAATGTTGGAAGTGTCGTCATCGTTTCACGTGTGAGAATAATACACAAAATTTGCTTTCAATTGATGAATTAGTCATCGAGTGTCGAATTTCGTTTGTATTAGTGAATACAAGTGTAAAAACGCTGTAACCACAAAATTATCAAAGACGAGGCACACAAAGTTTGAGATTAGATACCTAAAACCAGTTGTTGATCCAGGTGTTTGTTCGCAATACACCACACAAAGAAGCACTAATTAATTCGTGGACACTTGTGATCACACGGATTCATCACTAATTTTGGTGAAATTGGAGAAATTTTATATCCACGATCACTATTAGAATTTCAAGCGTACAGGAGCGTCATTGGCATATGTGGGTTGCAGACTTTTCTGCTGCCGAATACAAACTACTGGAGTTAGGACACAGTGGTTCCAAAACAACATTTATTGGTTCGTTAAAAACTTTATTATTGTATTATTTGTACAACTTTTGAATTTTGCCACACATCACAATAATTCAATCAGACTCCCATTTAGTAAAATTGATTTTAAATGTAGTGGAAGTCTGATCCGAATACACAATTTTACACCTACGGCTATTAGGATTAGGACCAATTATTGTAGTCCGAATTACGAGATCAAATTTTTACAGTTTCCTTTAAATCGTATAAAAATCGCCCGAGTCTCCTTTAATTGAATTTAAAACCTAGCCTTCTCTGAGTATAAGCGGTCTTAAATTTCTCTCCGATTAAAATAGTTTCCGTGGAACTTTGGGGTGATTCTTCGGAACCTAACAGCTACCTCAGCTTTCCGATTGAGGGACTGAGAAGTTGGGTTTTGGAACACCCTTACAATATACTACCCTCTGAGACGCAACCCCTAATGAACTGTTTGACCAAAACAGAGATCACGGTCTTTCGTAATCTGGAGAGAACCTCTCCAGTTTGTGTAGCCAGTGTAGCTGTTATAGACCAGCTCTCGAATAGTTGCGAAAGCGAAGGCCGTGGATTCAGAAATAAAGAAGTAGTTTGGTGAAACTCCAGTTGTTTCGTTATTGGATGACTCTGTAAATCGATAATTTGAAGAGATTTATGAAAATTTTGAGGTTAGGATTACCTTATTAGCGTGGTTAGAATTTTTGGATGTTAAACCACCCAATTTACTACATCAACACGTGGACCAACACTGTCAACTTTAATTCACGAGTTTTTGACTTAATTCGGAACAAGATTGGAATTTGTGAAATTCAATCAACCGTCCAATATACAAGGGGTGGTGGACAGTACCGTACAAATATTTGGTAGTAAAGGAAAGGCGTCTTCAACACAGCGGCGTGCGTATCAAAACAATTGGGTTTGTTAAACTTTTTATTTGTAATAACACCAATTACTTTGTATAAAATTAAGAGTACACAGTTAACATTAAATTTATTACGGTGTCATGCAGATCGTATGAATTTAAATGTCATGATAATTTGAATAAATTACTTAATTTTACACTCACGTGTAAAATGTTGCGGGACATTTTGTGGTCCCAAATTACAAGATTGATTTAACACATTGTACGTCAATTTCAATTATAATTTCTCAAATGTTTAAGGCCTTATAATTACCTTTTTTGAATCTAATCTCCCTGCAGAAGAAAAATCTCAATTATATGCAAACCGACAAAACAGAGACCGGAACCTGACTTGCTCGTGTGGAGAACATATCAGCGTGATTCATTGCCCGACTCAGGGGGTGGATACCCAAGTAGCATTTTTGACTACCAATTTTCAATTGCTGCAATATTGCTTGCAAATTGCTGCCTATTTTGGCGCAATATGCAAAATTGCTACAGCGGTGCATAAATAGCTTGCAAGTTGTTAGCAAATAGCGCTTAAAAATTGCTGGCAAATTGTGCTTCAAAATTGCTAGCAAATTGCTTGCAAATAGCGCCTAAAAATTGCTAGCAAATTGCGCCAAAAATATTGCTAGCATATTGCTTGCAAATAGCGCCTAAAAATTGCTAGCAAATTGCGCCAAAAATATTGCTAGCAAATTGCTTGCAAATAGCGCCTAAAAATTTGCTAGCATATTGCGCCTAAATATTGCTAGCAAATTACTTGCAAATAGCACCTAAAAATTGCTAGCATATTAATATAGCGCCTAAAAATGTGCTAGCAAATTGCGCCAAAAATATTGCTAGCAAATTGCTTGCCAATAGCGCCTAAAAATTGCTAGCAAATTGCGCCAAAAATATTGCTAACAAATTGCTTGCAAATAGCGCCTAAAAATTTGCTAGCATATTGCGCCTAAATATTGCTAGCAAATTGCTTGCAAATAGCGCCTAAAAATTTGCTAGCAAATTGCGCCAAAAATATTGCTAGCAAATTGCTTGCAAAATGGCGCCTAAAAATTGCTAGCATATTGCGCCTAAATATTGCTAGCAAATTGCTTGCAAATAGCGCCTAAAAATTGCTAGCAAATTGCGCCAAAGATATTGCTAGCAAATTGCTTGCAAATAGCGCCTAAAATATGCTAGCAAATTGCGTCAAAGATATTGCTAGCAAATTGCTTGCAAATAGCGTCTAAAAATTGCTAGCAAATTGCGCCAAAAATATTGCTAGCAAATTGCTTGCAAATAGCGCCTAAAAATTGTTATAGTAAATTGCAAGCTGAAATAACATGCAAACAATTTTATTATCATTGTCACGTGTTGTCGGATTGACCGTCGGAATATCTGTTTGTATGATTTTCATGTCTTTTATATGTGTCACTTCTTTTAAACTTTTTGAGAAGACTGATAAAATCGATATTATTTATCAATTTAGCTCTTTTGATTCCCGCATTTTGTATTATATAGTTATCCCACGATCGTAAGTTAGCCATTTTTACGATTTTAGTTGTATTTTGTTTGATTTGTGTATGTAAGAATTCTTTAATTCCATTTACCTATACTAAAGTGTTTTCCTAACATTGATTTATCCAATCAGCCATTTACTAACATGTATTTAAAAAGATTAAGAAGAAATTTAAATTTCCCTCAAAAATCCTTAATTAAAACAGTTTCTATTGCTAAAGCAAGAGTAAATTTAAAATACTTATAAAGTCTTCATTTTAAACTTAATTTAACGTGAGCCTGCGTGGTCGAATCGATTAAGCGTTTTATATGTGTATACATCAAGCGGTAGGTCCTAGGTTCGAATCTCACCTCAGCCTTTAGGTAAGAGTATAATTTAATTTAAAAATTATTTAATTTATGTGATTTTTACAGATACTACATTTCCAGCATTATTCATCTTCTAGGAAAAAAAATGTAGGTATAATTTAAAAATAGATTAATAAAATTAATTAATAAAATAAAAAGGTAGGTATAATTTGAGATATTAAATAATAAAATGTTAATAATAATAATAATAAAATGATAATTAAAAATAAATTCTAACAAATTAATATCTGAATTAAAAATAAAAATATATTTTTAAATTTAATTAATAATTTTTTATTCGCCCACAAAATTTCTTTTTCATTAAAAAAAAACCAGCAATATTTTGTAAAATTATAAAAGTAATATTGCAAAATATCAGCCAACAATTTTGCAGCAATATTGCAAAATATCAGCCAGATATTTTGCAGCAATATTGCATACCTAAATTGCTTGCAAGTCGCTACCAAATACTTGCTTGCAATTTGCGCGCTGTCAGCAAGCAAAGTTGCTAGCTGCTTGCTCAAAAATAGTGGGGCCAAATTAGCAATTTTGCTGCAATATTGCGGCAATTTTGCTGCAATATTGCGGCAATTTTGCTGCAATATTGCGGCAATTTTGCAGCAATTTAGTTGGCTGCGGCAGCGCCTATAGCAATTTTTAATTGCAAATTGCTAGCAAATTGCTGCAATTCAGCATCAAAATGCTACTTGGGTAGTTGGTTCGAAACATGAAAATATGCATAAATAAAATGCCTACAATGATATATTACATTTAAATAAAAATGCAGGGCCGCATTTAGGAATATGTGAATTGCAATTTAAGGAAGAACCACGTAACAAATGCAAAGATTTGTTACAAAATCTTATTGAAAGACAGACCGGGGGCTAGCTAAGAACTATAGACCGATTCTCCTCCTACCGATAATGGATAAATTTTTTGAAAAAGATTATTAGGAAGAGACTGCGTAAGAACTGTACTCAGGTACCACTCATCAAGGCAGTATGGTTTCGTGCATTGAACATCTACAATATTTGCTTTAAAGGAATATTTTAATTCCATCCAAGGTTATAATTTAAAAATCATTGCAGATATCTTTTGATATTTCAGATGTCTTTGACCTGGTGACCTGGCCTTTTTCACTTTCTAGGGAGTAAAAGACTCATGCTTTGCCTTAGATTACTCCTAAAAAGCTCCATGTGTAATAGAATAGTGTTTCTCTCTTCAGGAACCATTGAGGTCTGGAAAAAATGTACTAAAGGATATTCACAGGGTTTGGCTCACGGCCAAATCCTTTGGAGCGCGTTGCTGGAGAGTATTCTGGATGACCCCCTCAATTGATATTAAGGCGGTTATCAAAGTCCATTATACAGATGACATTGTTAACAATATCTTCTAACTACGCATAAGCATATGACCCATGTCTGCAATAAAGCCACTTTTCTGGGGAATTTTCTCAGGAAGGAAGCAAAATCCAGGGCTATTGATCTTATAGCTCTATGGAAAATATCCATCGGGGGGGGGGGTAATTGTCCCCATCGTGGATTAAGGAAGCGAGATCTGGATCAATAGACTAAAAGATCGAAGTATGCAGAATCGACTTATTTCTTGCTGTAGCTCTTTTTGCAAAGTAATACCTCAGTATCACCTCTAGGTGTGCGAGTATTAGCAAGAATTCGTTCTATTAACCTAGAAATTTCTAAAATTAAAGCATGGAAAAACCTTAAAAAGGCAACTCTGTATCTTTTCTGGGACAAGAAATTGTTCCTAATCACTTCAAGTATAAGATCTTGATGAAATCTTTTCTCAATTGATAAAATCAATCATGAATGTCAAGGTAGGTAAGATAATTTCCCACATGGTAGGAAAACCTATCAATTCTTTCTGGAAGTATCCCCTCCTCAATTTGAACTATCTCTTTCAAAATAGCATAGCTGTTCATGGGTCGAATTCGTAAAATTCCTCATGCGGAATCCGAATCCAGGTAGGAAATCTCCGGATGGACTTTACCCTGCATTTAGGTTGACACCTGATAGCAATAGTTCGGATCTCTATGATCCTATTCACAGACTGTTGGAGTGTACCTACATTGCAGAATGATGAGAGAGTAGCAGTGTAATCCAATTTTAGTGACCCCCCCCCAATGAACCTGTTCGATTACATCCCAGCAGACCTTCATTATCTTTTCCTAAAACGGTCAATTTGTCTCCGAATAATCCCGGTACTGATATTTCCTTGATGACTTTCTCTCATCAGATGATAACTACGGCATCTTTTTTTAATTTTCAAGAAAATACTTGAATACTTCTCTTTTAGCGATTCTCTTTCTTGCCTTGATTGATTCTTCCTGATAAAACAATTTTTCTGTTATTTTGGCTCTATGCGGTTTTCGTACTTAATCTTGCTCTCCTGCCGCTAAACTTTGACAATGTAAGTTACCAAGTTTTGTTTTATTTCTATGATTTGCAAATTGTGAAAATTACGAATAAACTACTAATAAACATAGCTAATGACGTCAAGGTCTTCTTATTTGATTGCAACTGTGTAATAATTATTACCATAATTTATTGTTTCGTTATCTATTATTTTGAAAAGGAATAATTAAAAGCTAATTATATCGGAGATTTTCAATACAATTAAGTTTCCATCAATTGCCTTTCAAAAGCAACAACATTAAATAATAAATTATAAAGCTGTTGATAATAATATTAACGAGGGGTCCAATTTCTATGACAGTTAATTTCCTTTTAGATAATAAAAAGTAGTAATATTATCTCCGAATTTTTAAATTATTCTTTAATTAAATATGTAAAAATTATTTTTAACTAGAATCAGTTGAATTATAACGCAATAGCCAAAAACATTTAGTTAAAATTATTCAGGTTTCGATCAATGTTTCAACAATTTATTGCTGCATTTGCTGGTAAAAATATTTCAATTATTGTAAATTTTTTACTATACTACAGAATTTTTATTTTTAGCTACGGTTGGATTAATATCCGATGGCATGCAGTATGGTTGGCCATCACCTATCATTCCAATTCTGCAATCCAAAAATTCTCCAGTACAAATTCAGACTAGTGACATAGTATGGCTGGAAAACATTTCCAGTTTGGGAGCTCTCATTGGAATCCCATTTACGATCTTCAATGTGAATCGCCACGGAAGAAAAATGTCGATTTTAGTATCAGCAATGTTAAAGTTAGTCGGTTGGACGTTAATAGGATGTGCATCGTCCGTGGGGGTGTTACTTTTAGGGCGCATTTTAAACGGATTTGCAGCTAACGCTGCGTTCGTCTCTGCTCCAATGTACATCGCTGAAATTTCAAATAAGAAAATTCGGGGATCGTTATTAAGCCTGGTATACATGATGATGTTATCGGGAATCTTTTTGATGTATTGTATTGGTCCTTTTACATCAATTCTTTTTTCGTCAATGGTTGGGGTGATTATTTTAGTTGTACAAATTGTTTTGTTGTCTTTAATGCCTAAATCACCGTACTTCTTGTTATTAAATGGAGATGTAGAAAAAGCAAGGATATCGCTGGGATGGTTTCAAGGTACGGACGATTTGGAAGATGAACTGGAAGATTTAATCGAAATTGTCTTACGACAGCAATCACAGCGTGGAAGATTTATAGATATATTTAAAATTGACAGTAATCGTAAGGCACTGATAATTATGGTATTTTTAAATGCTATCCAACACCTCAGCGGTATTAGTGTGATGATCATGAATTTGCAAACAATTTTAGCACATTCTTCTTCCATAATTGATCCAAGGACTGCTACCATAGTGTTTGCTTTTCTAATGATGGTAGCGGCCGTGAGTGCATCCTTTTTGGTCGACAGAGTAGGAAGGAAAGCTTTATTAATTTTTTCCAGCTTACTAACATCCATTTCTTTACTTTCCTTAGCAGTTTATTTTACGATTACGTACAAAGATGGATATGTTAAAGGTTACAATTGGATTCCCGTTATCTCTGTTATGGTTTATGCTGTTTCTTTTAAATGTGGGATAGGGATGGTGCCAATTATATCAACAGGTGAACTTTTTCCTACAAGTGTGAAAGGAATGGGAATGGCTGTAGCTGATTCTTCCTATGTAATATTTACATTTGTTACAATCTACATGTACCAATTTTTGGTACAAAATTACAGCATGCAAGTGCCATTTTATATTTTTGCGTTGTGCTCTTTCAGTTCAATTTTTGTTACAAAGTACTATATACCTGAAACTAAGGGAAAATCATTGGATGAAATACAGAGCCTGTTGAAACGTAAAGCTTTTCTAAATTCATATGAAATATTGGAATAATAGAAATAATATTTGACGATGGTGCAGAGCTTCAAGCAGGTATGCTTGCTAATGCTAATGATCTCTGACATCTTATTTTATGTTGAAAATTAATTCTGATCTCTTCATTTATTTGGAAACCCCCTGGAGAACTTCGGCGACCCCCCAGAGGTCGCGCCACACACTTCAAGAAGCGCGGGCATATGTTAAAAAAATTTTGAGTTATTTTTTCATTAGATGAATGATTAACCATAATAATTATTAGATAATTTATTAATCTTTATAATGTTAATTTTATAAAATTTTGTTTTTGCATTTTGTATCTATTATATTTAGTCACTTTTATATTATGTGAAAATGTCCTTATTTTTCTAAATAAATTTTTTTTTCAAAATCATTCTTTTATTTTATTGATTTTAAGCTTCAAAATTTTTTAAACAATGGAAATTTTGAAAATAGGTTTAATTTTTGATACACGGCAATATATTTGAATTAAATTTTGATTCTTTAAATCGAAACAGATCCTCAATCGAAGTTAACAGGTGCATTGCTAATAGTGAGACAAAATAAGAATGTTGATCTGGCTGTCACCACTAAACAGATAATGGTAAACCACTAAGGTGTAATGTGTTTAGCAAAATCTTCTCAAAAGGAAGTGTATTACACTTCCTGTGGTTCGGAGCTTACCTTAAACATTAGGTCCCCTAAGGTGAATGAAACAAATGGGTCGTCAGTTTACTGCAAAGTGCATATTCAATAAAATGAAAGTTTTCCTTCTTATCGTATAAATTATGATGTGTCTAAAAGAAATCAGGATGCACTACTGTGATCCAAAATAGATCTGTGGGCTATGAGAAAACGAACGAACAGCCAAATTTAGAATGCATTCATTAGAAAGATAAGTTTAAAAAAAATTAAGTAGTGATAATTACTATGCTATAGTAAATGAACACAAAATTAATTACCATAGTAATTACATAAACACTTCACAGTTATAATATTTGAACCATGACATCACAGCATCGTCATATGGCTTCCGAGAGCCGAAATCGCGAGCCGACTTGGTTGCCTAGCAACTATTTTAAATTTTAATAACCAAAGGATTCGAATTATGATGAATTATGAATCGGGATGCGGACTGGGGATTGTTTTCTTTTGAGATAATAGACTCCTCCTCGCGGGTTGTGTCTGGAACTATGAGTCGATGGACACTGAGACGCAACTCGACTTAATAGATGCGTGGGTCGCTGGGGCTAGCGCTAAGTCTTTTAAAGCAGTTAAAACTCCTAGTGTTCGACCGGCTTCCTGGTGGACCCCAATGCGTTCAAATACTCGAACAGCTTAAAAGCGACTTCGCTGGGAGGAACCCTGGGGTTCTTATCTCCCTCTTAGCCATCAATACAAGAGTGAGATAAAGGAGCAGATACGCCAACCCGTGAGGCCGAGTATACAAGATCTGTACCAGTCGTACTGCGGGTTCGGTTGATATTGGGCCTATTAGGGTTGAAGGCCGTCTCTCTTCTAGTTGGGAGGAGGGAGTTGGACTTTGGTGGACAGCTTCTTCCCTCCTGCTAACCCCGCTATAGTGGCTCCTGATTTGGGTGGCATAGGTACCCCTCCCGGGGTCAGGCTCGAGGAGGTAGAGCTAGCAATGAGTAAGGTAAGGGTAGGTGGAGTTCGGCCAGAGACCCTTAGAATGATTTAGAGGGCGATACCCGAGCACGTCTTTGCGCTTTTGGCTTCGTGCGTGAGTAGAGGTGTGCTTCCGCAGAGATTGAGAATGGCAAAATTGGTAATTCTTTTAAAGTCACCAGATAAGATCAGAACCTATTTACCTATTGCCTGTCATGAACAAGCTCCTGGAGCGGATCATGGTGACTTGGCTTGGCGAGCTTACGCTCGGAACTCTATACGCCAGCCAATTTGGTTTTCGGGAGGGTTTTAGTACCGAGGTTGCGTGGAAATCACTGCTGAGTGCTGACCCATGTTGGGAGTTCGGATAAGAAGTAGTATGTGCTCGGGGTGTTCGTCGATTTTGAGGGTGGTTTTGACGGTCCTCTATGGCCTGTCATCATTAGATTGCTTTTGGATCTTTAGATTCCCAGATATCCTTCTCTTGGACAGCTTCTTTGATGACAGAGCGGTATGTGTCGCGGGAACGGGAACGCTGTCATGGACAAGCTCCTGGAGCGGATCATGGTGACTTGGCTTGGCGAGCTTACGCTCGGAACTCTATACGCCAGCTAATTTGGTTTTCGGGAGGGTTTTAGTACCGAGGTTGCGTGGAAATCACTGCTGAGTGCTGACCCATGTTGGGAGTTTGGATAAGAAGTAGTATGTGCTCGGAGTGTTCGTCGATTTTGAGGGTGCTTTTGACGGTCCTCTATGGCCTGTCATCATTAGATTGCTTTTGGATCTTTAGATCCCCAGATATCCTTCTCTGGGACAGCTTCTTTGATGACAGAGCAGTATGTGTCGCGGGAAGGACCGCTGAGGTGTGGAATAGGGTGAGCAGGGGACATCCATTGGGGGCCCGCTTATATGGATAACCAAATAACCTGCTCAATATCTTACTCAGAAGGCTCCTGCAACTGGGTTACTTCGTTGTGGCATATGCTGACGATTTGTTCGTAGCCGTGGAGGGGGACAGTAGAGCCGAGTTGGGAGTGCCTTGCTGAGGAGTGCCTCAGAGAGGTGGGGTGAGTCGGTGGGTATCCGGGTCGCATATAAACATTCCTTACCCTCCAGGGTCTTTGCGCAGGGGCCAAAACATGTTGTGATCGACTGACAAGTATGGCATTATTTGACATTTCATTTGTCACCTAACCTAACCTCATTTTTTCATAGGCGTTGTTTGTTCTAGATCATTTAAACGGTCTAATGTTCTATTAATATAATATTCAATTCTGTTTTAATTCATTAGCAATAAACTTTTATGAAATAAATTTATATTTACAAAAAATATCGGGTGCAGGGTGCAGCAAAACTAACGGATTTATAGTCCGTGCCAAATATCTGTGCCTCTGCGTCATAGTTGAAAATGGAAAATCAAGCTGGAAAACATGAGTCAAACGAGTGCTTTTTAAAATGCATGTTTTCTTTTTAATTTAATGTAACTCTTTTTCTCTTCACCACAACTTGGGGGGTGTTTAAAGTTTCTGTAACAACTTAAAGTTTCTGTGACGTAGAGGCACAGATATTTGGCACGGACTATAGATAGATAACATTAAAATGAAACAAACTAGATACGAAGGAATGTCGTATATCAATTAATATGGCTAATACTCGATTTTCAAATTTCCCATTTTCGCTCGATTTTCGACCTTATTGTCTGTTCTCAGTCCGTGTTAATTTAGTAGGTCTTGAGGCGCGGAGAATGGGAACCGACGCAGCACTGCTAGTTGTACCTACAACATTGTACAGTTAACATCGAGCTAATTTCAATTTTTAGCGGTATTTTTGGCTTAAATTTGCAGCAAAACAAAGATAGTTTTACCCCCTTCCCAGTAGCACAATTTGCCGAGTTGGAAGGCCCTAGGGGATAATATTAGCTGGTATAATGTTGTCAAAACGGCTCTGAAGTGTTCGGAGCGGAAGAGTCAGTTTTGACAAAACAACCACCCTCCACTCGGATTCAACGTCGTTAAATCAATTAAAAACCCTTTCCTATTATTTTTGGTTCTAATAAAAATGCTGGCGCAATTTTCAGCCAATCGAAACATGTTTTTTGGCACCTGCGCAGAGACCCTGGTTGCGAGGAGGGTAAGGAATGTTTATGTGCTTCCGGGTCAAGACAAGGTAGAGAAGACATTTCAGATACTCCTTAAGGGTCGCCTGTCTTCAAATAGGAACCCGACGTTGCGTCTGTGAACGGTCACGATTCCTGCGTGATAGGATGGCTTCAGCCGTTGGCAGTTTGAGACGGGTTCTTAGGAGGGACTGGGGAAGAGAGTAATAAGTACGATCTATGAGGGGGGCTGCTCTTGGCATGCATGGCGTATGGAGCGGGAGTGTGGAGTGAATCTATGCGCTTCGCGTATGCCACCATCAGAGTATGCCGTACTGTTTCCACTGAGGCCATGAATGTCTTGGTTGGTGCTCTTCCTTGGGATCCGCTGGCCAGATAGCGTTCGGAGCTGCAACGAGCCATCGGAGGTCTTCATCTGTTACCCGGTGATCTGATAGCACTTGGTGAAAGAAATCTCCCAAGACGCACAGCATCTTCAAGCGTATACTACGTGAGCGCTCATTTGCCGTCTGACAGGAGCGCTGGTCCAGTATCTTTTTCAGTGATGCCCTGTTTTCTGTCCGGAACCCCTGGTTTGATTTCGGTCTGCTCCTTGGATTCCTGCTAACAGTCAGCGGTATCATGAGCTCCTTTCTTTTCATGCAAAGCCTGTAGGATACGGAGCTTTCTTCATATGGCGAACCGGAGACCTGGAGGCACATCTTCTTTGAGTGTACACTATATGCGGACCTTGGAGGGCCCGGAAAATGATTTGAGTCGGCTCGTATGAGATGAGGAATCGTGCGGCCGACTCTCCGAATTTTCAGTAGGAGTTTTTTCCAGAGAGCCGGTATGCCTTGGTTATAACGGTACTGAAGGTCGTGAGGGGAGTGTCGGGGGGTTTGGGTGTGATGCGCCTGTACCTAAAGGCTTGGCAAGCCTACACGACGCGCTAGCTGGCTAACCACGAGCCGGAGAGCAATATTCATTCGTGGGAGATGCTTTGTCATCAAGGGGTGTGACCGGTGTGGCCCCGCATTAACTGGTGCTACGGGCGAGGGGAGGGTACCCTCTGCCACCGTCGAGGTGTCGAATTCGTAGTGGCTGTGGTAGGCCGATGCTGGCCAAACGAGGTAGGCTTGCCTTGCTCAAAGCTGACAGAATTTGGAAAAGTGGCTCGACTCAAGACCCTGAGTTAGGGAGGACTTGCACATCCGAACTCGAATGGGAACGTGGGTGCATCTGCACGACTTATCGGCTACTGCATGCGTACACCGCGTTGATCCGGCGTTATCCCGGATCTCTAGCCTAGGTGGCCGTGTTAGGAATGTCCTATGGACCCAACCAAGCACGTTAAATTAATTCCCTCTTATTTTATCTATGTTCCACTTTAAGTCCCGTTAAACTTAAAAGTTAAACACTTACAAGTATTTGTTTTCATAGTACACATGTAATTTATTAATAATTTTAGAATCTAGCAAACAAGGACGGATCCAGCTAAAGCTCATGTGGCCGGGGGGGGGGACAGTAATTTTTTATGTTTTTAAATCATACAGTACGTTTTTCCACTTTTTAACAATTTCAGTTCATTTAATCATTCTTTCTTGATCTTTGAAGATTCATTGGAGAGAGCAATACCCACCCTTGTACGCCCTTAATTGTAAACGGGAAGCTCATGTGATTTGGATATCAAATTTGTAGATTGCATAATTAAATTCAAGTGTATGGTCTAAAAATTAGTTTTGCAATTCTAACGATTTTTGAATGAAAATATGCCTTGATTTTTTCTCGTAAAAAAATTACTTTGGAAATTAATTATGAATTGATTAACAATATTTCCGCTGTCCAACCAATAAATAAGTTACTTTTCTATTTATTTATTTCAAAAAATACATGTTTTTAATTTTTTTTATAATTTGGGGTCGTATGCCAATAATCACCAATAATAAACGCCATTTAAGTCAGTGTGTGAATAAAATATAATCATTCATCCTATTTGTAGAAGTTTCTACTAAATTTTAAATTTAAAACCCAATAGGGTTATTAAATTTAATTCCTCCAATAGATTTTTAAAGTTAAAAGATTAAAATTATCACTTATAATTTGATAATTTCCATTGTGCAAGGTTAAAACTACATTTAAATAATCGTGCGTTAGTGCAAGAAGAATTAATTTGATTTGTTTAATTTTGGAAGTAATCAAATATTATTCAATAATAATTACAAAATTTCCGATAAGGGTAAACCAAACCTAACCGTAGTTAATTTCTTTGTAGATAGTAAACAATAACTAATGTTTTCTAATGGTTTTAGTGATTAAAATAATAATTATTCAAGATAGAAGTAAAGATTTCAAATTCAAACGAAGATAATTATTTTGTATCTCAGTTCATTTTTGTTAAATTTGGTTTCCAAAATGTTGCCACAATTCATCGCTGCATTTGCTGGTAAGAAATTTGATAATTTTCTTTTATCATTTTCAATATTAATTAATTATTTTTAGCTACGGTTGGATTGATATCCGATGGAATGCAATATGGTTGGACCTCCCCTATAATTCCACTTCTGGAATCAAGAGAATCTCCAGTTAAAATTCAAACTAGTGATATCGTATGGTTGGAAAACATTTCCACTTTGGGAGCCCTAATTGGAATTCCGTTAACAATTTATAATGTCAATCGCCAAGGAAGAAAAATTTCGATTTTGATATCAGCAGTTTTCAAGTTAGTAGGTTGGTTTTTGTTAGGATATGCAACATCCGTTTGGGTGTTATTGCTTGGACGTTTTTTACATGGATTTGCGTCTAATGTTGCATTCGTCTCTGCTCCCATGTACATCGCTGAAATTTCCAACAAAAGAATTCGTGGATCGTTGTTAAGCCTGGTTTATATGATGATGTTACTAGGAATCTTCTTGATGTATTGTATTGGTCCCTATACAACAATTCTGTTTTCCTCGATGGTTGGAGCATTTATAGT
This sequence comes from Rhagonycha lutea, assembly GCA_958510855.1. Taxonomy (NCBI): domain Eukaryota; kingdom Metazoa; phylum Arthropoda; class Insecta; order Coleoptera; family Cantharidae; genus Rhagonycha; species Rhagonycha lutea. Next base: position 33,089,805 of record OY294041.1, read on the forward strand.
GACCGTGCAAATATTTTTATTTTGTTTAATGCCCAAATCACCATACTTCTTGTTACTGAGAGGAGACGTGGCAAAAGCAAAAAAATCGCTTGGATGGTTTCAAGGGACTGACGATTTGGAAGACGAACTGCAAAATTTAGCTGATGTTGTGGAACGGCAACAATCACAGAGTGGAAGATTTATAGATTTATTTAAAATTGACAGTAATCGTAAGGCCATGTTAATTATGATATTTTTAAATGCTATTCAGCACCTCAGTGGTATCAGTGTGATGATCATGAATTTAGAAACAATTTTAGTACAATCTTCTTCCATTATTGATCCAAAAACTTCCACCATAGTTTTTGCGTTGCTGATGATGTCAGCGGCATTGAGTGCATCATTTTTGGTCGATAGAGTAGGAAGGAAAGTTTTATTGATTTATTCCAGTTTGTTAACGTCGATAGCTTTGCTAACCTTAGCAGTTTATTTTACGGTTATAGACAAAGTTGGAGATTTTGCTGGTTACAATTGGATTCCAGTTGTTGCTGTAATGATTTATGCAGTGGCTTTTAAATGTGGGTTAGGTATGGTACCTATTATATCAACAGGAGAACTCTTCCCTACAAGCGTAAAAGGAATGGGAATGACGGTAGCAGATTCTTCCTATGTAATATTTACATTTATTTCAATCTACTTGTACCAATTCTTGGTACAAAACTACAGCATGGAGGCGCCTTTCTATATTTTTGCGTTATGCGCTTTTAGTTCCATTTTTGTTACTAAATACTACATACCAGAAACGAAAGGTAAATCATTGGATGAGATACAAATGATTTTAAAACGTACTGCTAATACAAAGTATTACCAAATATTAGAATAATCGATAGTAAGTTGAAAAAGCTGTTCGAAGATGGTGCATAATAAAAGGAATCGATTTGACTCGTTTAAGCAAAACAATCGCCTGTTATTGACAAAATTGGATGACTTTGGACTCAATGATATGGACCGTTCATCCGTTTTGAAGGTTATGCAGCATTTTTATCCTGTCTTTGCAACATAATTGTGTTATTTTTATTGAAACTGGAAGTGAACTATATTTGATTTTCTCTTTTGGTTTCAAATTTTTGCTCTTGATTGATTTTACCTTGATTGTTTTTTCAATGTTAGCGATCTCTAATGTTTAGACACTTTGTTGAAATAAATAAATTATAAATTATAAATTTATTATTATTTTAAAACTAAAATTATGAAATTTCAATTTTATGCAACTTGACATACTAGGGAATAAATAACTTTACTACCATAAATGACTGAAAATTATCTTAGGTCGACATTCTCCTATATTGTGAAGTATTCCAGTCTTTATTCTTATTTTTCTTATTCTGATTCTTATTTTTATTAGCCATATTATTGTAGCAGTATCCCTAATACAAAACCACTGCCTTGGATAATCAAGCCAGACTATAACTGAGACCCTGACATATCACACAAACGCGTCCATCGAATTGTTCATTTTGATTTGGGCATAATAAAATTACCTTAATACAAATCAGAAGCGAACACAAGTGGAAACATCAGGCTCCATCTGTGGTCGATTTGAAAATGATCCAAACTTTCTGAACCAACTTGGTTCATGAACTTGGGTGCATTTCTACCATATTGGCACAAAAGAGCAGTCAATGAAATGGAAGCACTCTGGGTCTCCAAGGCCAAAGAAATTTTGCGTTCAAAATCTGCTGTAGAAGTTCTTGTTTCAGTGCTCTGAGATAGTCATGGTATCATTATCATTGATTACCAAGAAAGAGGGAAAACCATAATTAGAGAGCATTATTTATTTAGAATTATTAGGATGTGGGCAAAAAAAATAGTGGAATTAAGGCGGGGAATGATCTCCAAAGGAGTATTTTTGCATGACAATGCGCTAGCACACAAATCGCGCCAGTGGCGTAACTTCAAATTTTATGCCCGGGAGCAGCAAGAGCTTTGACGGGTCTCTCGATTGAGAGGTGTGCGATTAAAAAAAAATGATCACAGTATAATGCAGTTTAAGGGGGTCCAAAGCTGTATTGGGCCCGGAACCATTCCTCCCTCTGCCCCCCCCCGTATTTACACCACTGTCCATACCTCCCCCAGACCCTCAGTTCTGTTCAGAAACACTTCAAAATGAGATAAAATGAAGTATTATTATGATAATGTAACATATAATATGAGCTCATATATATAATTGCATTGGTATTATGTAGTTTATGTTCTTAAAAAAATTTTTCCCTGGCTTGAACGGTACCTTTATAATTTATTATAAAGTAAACAATTGAAAAACCGGGTGCGATGGAATACCCCCAGCCATAATAAGCAAAATCTATATTCTCAAGAATCAAAATTTGCGTCTTAATCAATTTTGAAAAGTCATATTGTTACTTCCTTGTGCTGGGGGGTATTCCATACCCCCCAGACCCCACGGTTTCACGCCCATTTCAAGGGAATAAATTTGTTTTAGTTGATCAATGTCTTTAATTGTATAAATAATATTTTAATAAAACGTACCCTTGGCAAGCGGTTTAATTTGCACTACACCCCCCCCCCCCCGACCCGTTCAAAGAAAAGATTTTTTTTTTTAAAAAGTCAATTAAAAGATTGTTAAATCAAAACAAATTAATTCCCTTCAATTGGACCGGGGGGTCTGGGGGTTATGGAATACCCCCCAGCACAAGGAAAGGTAAGCAACAACTCGGCATTGGTGGATCTGACTTTTATTGGTCCTCCCATTTAAAAAATCATTTACAAACACTAACCTAAGCTCGACCGGTGGATTCCCGTTGCCGAGTTGCTTGCATAGACGATTTTTACTCTAGTTTAAGAAGACAGGCGCGGTGCCATTATTTTTCACTTTACATTGCCTCAGGCCCCTAAGATTTTACCGACCGTGTTCATTCGCACACCGCGCACACTGGTAGTTACGCCACTGAATTGCGCAATGCAATGAATAAACTTCGTGATTTGGAGTTTGAATTGATGGAACATCGCCTTCGTTCACCTAACTGGGATCCTTCTGATAATTATCTCTTTTCTAAACTGAAGAAAGTTCGAAAGTTCGTAAATTGTTTTCGAACGAAGACGTGATGGATTCTGTAGAAATCTGGTTTGCAGACCAACAAAAAACTTTTTTTTAATGGCTTAGGGGTACTACACAGGATCGCTGTAAAAAGTGTGTTAAGTTAAGACCTCCTTATTACTCCTCGACCCTGCCAAATAGCCAGCTTTACTTTTTCTAATTTCATTTGTAAATGTTTACCCCAATTCTGTTTTTTGTATTACTACCATCAGATACTTGATTTCATAGGTTACTTGTTCACCCATAAATCTCAATTCGACTCGTTAAGCTACCAGTCATCGTATGGTGACTTATTCGTTAGCACTCCATTGCATCGTGTAACGAATTTTTGCAATTTGTTACGTGGTTCAACTTCTCATACCAATTCACAATATTTCTCAAGACGGCCCTTGCATTTATTTTAATGCAATTGTTGGTTACATGCATTTTGCATAGCAGATGGTGGATACGTGAACGTTGCAGTTTGAATTTATACGAACATAATTGCGTAATCATTTTCAGTTACCCCGACACTCAAGAGCCAAGCGGTTGCATTGCTGTCCTGTTAGAACGATTGCAAAGTGCCGATTTTAGTGAGCGTTGACAAATATTTGTAGTTCAACGGCTTCTGTTTGTCGAGCCCGTTCGTTTGGACAACCTTTCCGTGGCCGCAGGTGCTTTTTTCCGGTTGCAATCATATTTATATGTTAGCAATCTGGATAACTTAGCGCAAAACTACTACGCAGTTTCTTGGTTCGTTCGAGCGACACAACCCAACTTTTAGCGACGTATGTTTGTTATGATTGTTAACAACAACAACATAACCAAGAACGCCCACTTTTCACGAGTTCGATTAGATTTTGGAATTTTGGAATTTCGAACATCGAGGAGCTGTTGTGTACCATTAGCATCACCTCTCTCAAGGTTCAACCACCGATTTGCAAGCAGAGATTTTGTGTCGCTAATGTTTGATCAAGTGTTTTCATGTGTAAATTGCTAAGTTACAGATTTTCATCTTTTAAGCCAGTAGTCGCATGTCGAGTAGGAGGAGACATTTGTCACCAGCTAAGTTGTAAACTTATGAAAACGTTTTAGTAAGTAAATTTATTCTTTCTTACTCGTCCGACTGTGCATTTTTTTGGATTTTGTATATTAATTACTGGTAGCCCATGGTGGTTACTCTGTGTCTTGGTGCTTGTTAAATTTAAAAATAAACTATTACTAATTGTCAAATGACAATCTTATCGCGAAGATCTAACAAAAATATGGAAGATGGCTTATTAATTCCTTAACAGAATGAAAACATACAACGAAGAACAAAAAATAATTTTCCTGAGTAAAATATAATAATATCCCATTTTTCTTCTTTAGGGAAAGTCTACCGATTACGAACTTCTTTATCAATCCAATTAGTAATTTATATTTTATATTTATATTATATATTTTATAATTTTTGATTGAATTAAAATGTATGTAAGAAAATATTTTGAGATTTTAATTGGTGAAAATTTGTTCAACTTCTAATATATTCAAAAAATGAGAGGTTTTTTAATATTCAACCTTTTTACCTTCTTAACAGGAGGACTTGCACAATCAGGTAAGATTTATTTTTTGAGTAATAAAAAGTATTATAATAGACGATTATGAATATTTGTTATTATGTAAGTTACAATATTAACTATAAATACGTAAAATTATTTTAGATAATGGTGGACTTACTAATGAAGAAATTTTAGCTAATTTGTTCAGTTTAATTACGAATGGCACTATAGAACACTTTGTTGGTTGCAAAACTCTACCTAATATACCCGAAAATGATATTAGTTATTATCTATATACCAGAAACCACACTAATCCCATACTACTGACTTCGGAAAATTTAAGTGAATTAAATATAACCAAAATCACTAAAATCGTAGTCCATGGGTTTGGTGTTACAGCTACAAATCCTTTAATACTCGATATAGTGCACGCTTACCTATCTCGCTATGATTGTAGCGTAATTGTTATTGATTACAAAAATTTAACAAATGTTATATATACCCAAGCTTATTGCAATGTTATAGTAGGAGCGGATATGATAGCAGCTTTTTTCTGCATCTTGCACGAAGCAGGCTATTTCGATATTAATAACTCTCATTTTCTGGGGTTCTCTTTAGGTGGACAAACTGTGGGATTAATAGGTTCAAGTGTTCAAGCACAATGTAATAAAAAGATAGGCAGAATAACCGCATTGGACCCGGCAGGACCAATTTATCAAAGTCAAGATATTTCGAGAAGAGTGGATAAAACTGACGCGACATTTGTTGATTCAGTTCATTCTAACATGGGAGTAATTGGATATTATGGATCCGTGGGTCACGTTGACTTCTTTCCGAACTGTGCGACTTTCCAACCTGGTTGTATTAACCTTACTAGCGCTCCTAGTTTAACCGACATTGCTCTCTACTGTAAGTCTTATCAGCTGATTAACAGGGAACTCCATAAATTACTTTATAAGTTATTTTTACTTTTAGTTCCCTGCAGTCATGGAAAAAGTGCTTTATATTTTTTGGAAAGTATCCCTGGGACTGGTACAGCTTTCAACTCTACAAGTTGTTCCAAGTGTCCTGATAGTAATGGTGTTGGGAAGTGTTTAGGGCCCGATATTATTTCCCCTAAATATGCTATAATGGGAGAAGATTGCCCACGTAATCCACCATATAGTAAATTTTATTTAAAAATAAATAGTAATTCTCCATATGCTCGAGGATAATAATTATGTATTTAAGTTTGTTAACCCTCATGGAGCCATACTTTACACTTTATATCGGCCATACGTAGTACCCGGGTACTAGCCACATGAAAGTAACATGATACTGCTTTTTATGTTTATTAAATGTTTCGAAAAGGCAAACAAAGGCCCGAAAAAGTTGCCACAAATACAAGAAACCTGCGTAACCTCATATTAATGTCTCTATAAAAATTTGTATAGCATAACGTAATGAAATATAACTTGATTTATTTTTTATTTCGAATTGCCTCTATTCTGAAGTTAATTTCAAGTAAAATGTGAAACAAGTTATATTTTAACACATCATACTATGTTAAATTGTTATCAATAAATATTATAACAATTTTGAATGAATTGAGCTATTCTGTAGTATTTATATCCCATATAAAAGTAATGTAGGTACTACGGTTGGCCGGATTACGTATAGTTTTGACTTACTATCACTATTTTTCCGTTTTATAATTTTTTATGTGCAGAGAACCGTTTTTGTAGAGATGTCACTGAAACTCAAAAAAATTTTAAAGTCAAAATAGTACCCAGGTACTAGGTATGGCTCCATTAGGGTTAAATAAGTATAATTATTGCATTCTAACAAATTGGATCATTACTGTTGTACGTGTAAATTATCATTAAGACAATGCCAACAGATTAAATTGAAAAACGGTAAACTATTCAGCCAATTTGAAGAAAACCGATTTTGAAAAATAAATGTGCCTACTACTACTTAACAGTATGTAGGGGACTGACGGGCAAAATGGGATACCTAAGGTTTAAAATGGCCACAAATAAAAACTTGATGGCATTATAATGTTGGACATACAAAAACAAACTTATTGTATTATTAACTCTTTATTTATGTGATTTTGGTTAATAAAAAAACACACATGACTTACGAAATAACCTATATCTACAAATACGTTCCCTCTATGGACGGACAAAATGGGGTAGTCGAGTTCAGGCCTTACAATTATTCTGGTACTGTTTACAAAAAACATTGCTTCTTCGTCGTCTTGTTTCTACATCTGCAAACGAATTTTGTGCCCATTTACGTCAGTGTGAACAAGAGATACACCCCTCTGTTGATGTTAAATTAAAATCTCCATAAATGACATGCATTATAATATACTACTTGCGGGGGCAACAATAATACTGCACAATAAATAATTTACTGATATTGAATTAAATCTGAATTAATATTGTAAATTTGTCACACAAAAACTAACATTTATTCTTTATGACGATTCAACAAAGACTGCAGGTCCAACAGGTAATGTACCTGTATGGGGACGCAGTAATGAAGAATTTTTTCACGTGGGCGCATAGATAGGACTACGCGGTTGCTACAAAACACGGGTAGACCGTTTTAGGCTCCTACCCCGTTTTGCCCGTCGTTCCCGTACATTAAACTTTGAATGACGATTTTTCTGATGCCGATTGCCTTTTATTTTGTCTGACAAAGTCATTGGCTGATAGGAGATTTGTTGCTGACCTATGTTTCTTGCATGGGCTGTTTAGTGGTAGGATTGATTGCCGGATTCTATTGGAAAAGCTACAAATTAGGGAACCCGAAAGATTCACACGATCAAGGAGGATGTTTGTAATCAAACATCATTCTACTAACTATGGACTGTTTGGTTCTGTTACTCGAATGGCTTGTTTTGCTAACTGTTTGAATGACAATTGTTTAAAATTACAAAATAGTAATTTTAATCATTAAATCATATCTACTAAACAAAATAACTGTAACACGAGGTGTAATAATTAAAATATGTGTCGACTCAGACAGGAAATGTAATGGTTAAATTTACTAGACATTGCAATATAAATAAGGAACTGATTTGAATAGTTTTACAATATTTGTCACAATAACCTACATTAAAAAGATGACAAGGGAATTACAAAATAGCATAGTATGCACTGACCATTTAAATGTTTATATTGTTAATTGTATATAAATAGAATAGCAATTTTATAGTAAACAAGTATTAACTCAGACTCGTTTTGTGTTTTTTACTCCACGTTGTTACTGCTAGCGAAAGTTGGTGGCAGCAACAAACCTCAGTAATTTGACTTACAACCAGAGTACTGATCGGAATCGTCGATTTGTTCAGCCAACCTCTGGCCAACTTCAAGAGGATGTTGAATGACTTGAACATTGCTGCAACTGGTGTTTATGATTTAATATAATCTACTTTTTGTATACATATTGTCGTGTTGCACGGCTCAATGACGCCCCTAATTATAGTCAGGGATGAAACCTCGCCTAATGTGTACACTCGAACAATTGAATGCCGGCTAGCTTTAAGTTCAGTTCACAAATTTGAGGCCACAAATATCTACAGGGTCGTAAACTCAACGAAATTAAGTCAATCAAAGATCTCAATAAGTCAGAGGGCAATTTATTTAGACTAAGCAAATTCAAAAATGGAGCAATTTTGATAATCTCTGACACAAATGTCAAGCAATGTGCAATATGGTGTGTAAAGTGTACAAACGATTAATAAAAAGTATCATTTACTGTCAAAAACTCAGCTATACCTTTATTTAGCGTTATGTTAATGTAAAATGTGTAACAGGAATAAAAATAATTTTGTACAATAGTGTTTTGATACAAAGAGTTCAGATTTCTTACTTGAAATGGTAAATTGGTGTCGAGCGCAATTTGTGAAACACTCTGTACATCAGCAACGACCAGACTCGGCAGAATCCAACCCATATGTCAAACGGCTTCCCGCTTCTATACGTTCGGTAGTACGACTTCTGTAATTTCCCAAGTCCTGTGATTTTGTCCAGAAATTAGTGACGTGACGTGTGAAATTTCTCCTGTGGTGCTTCCAATTCTCAAGGATTGATTTGAATAACTTTCTTCAACTTTTAAAACCAAACGGTCTTGAAAACGTGCGACTTTTTCATTAACCTCAAAATTTTTATGTGATATTCTATAATCGACAAATTTACTGGTCATCGATGATAATAAGTGATGTAAAACTCGTTCATATACCAAATCACTCATAAAATTTACCTTCCTCACTTTATTTCAGGTTTAACAAACCCAAAATGTGCAATTTTAATATCGTGGTCGAAATTTACTTGCGACCCACAAAAAACGTGTGTAAACTCCGTGTCACAGGAATAAAATCGTTTTAAATACTCACGATTTATTAGCTCATCGATATAATCGCTTTTGTGACTCAAAAGCTCACTAAAATTGTCTTTTTGGGAATAATTGCGAATAATGATCCGCAAGTATCAAATGTGTCCCAGGACGGCTGGTGCAAGACAACCTTCACGGAAACGGACTTATCAAACCTATCCATACCACCATAAACATCCAAAATTCAACACAGAAATCGTGAGTGGTCACTTCCTAGCGCCGTTTATTCAAATTACAGAAATTTTCCAATTTCAGGTAAACAATTGATACACCCGTGTAAACACATCACAAATCGCAAGAAGCACATCACACTTATAAGAAAATCAAATCTGTTTTAGTTTTATGTGTTTAAAGTTACAATTTATTGCTAGTTATGCAAAATTGTCTCCATATTAGGTCTTACAAATGACAAATTTTTAACTTTTAAAGAAAATCCCTAACCGTCTTCTTTGATTGACTTCATGACATTTCAATATGTATGTTTTTTATATTTATAACTTTGCATTTAGTTGTAAAATGGTTTTATCCGTGAAAATAAAATAAAGAGCTAGTCTATTAACATCGTGGCCAAACAAACTGAAGAGGTCCTCTCCGGATTGTTACGGACTCTGGCCTCTCATTAGGGGTTGCGATTCAAGTGTTACAAGTTACAAGAGTAGAATAACTATGGCTGGTTTTTGTGTTATTTAATTGTAAAATAAAGTTATTTAATAATCAAATATGATTCATAATTATGTCTTTATGAAACCATACCATTTTATAAACTAATTACGGAACATTTTTAATTCAATGTTATAAAATTCAACGTTCTTGTGTAGGAAAATCAAGTGGCGTAACTTCAAATTTTAGGACCGAGCAAGAGTTTGACGGGCCCCTTGATTGAGAGGTGTGGGATTTAAAACCAAAATTTGGTCGCAAAATAATGCAGTTTAAGGGGGGTCCAAAGCATTGGGCCCTGGACCATTCCTCCATCTGCCCCCCCCCAGTTGTTTACGCCACTGTCCATACCTCCCCAGACCCTAGGTTGCACACTAATTTCTTCACATTTTAGGGTGTTTAGCGAGCTTAGAAATTAGAAAAACAACCTTCAAAATGAGATTAAAATTAAGTATTACCTATCAATGATATTTATTATGAGCTCATATAATATCATTGCATTGGAATTATGCAAAATATGTATTCTCAAACATTAAATTTGCGTCATTATCCATTTTGAAAAGTCATATCGTTACCTCCTTGTTAATTGTTAAAGCAAAACAAATTTATTCCCTTGAAATGGGTATGAAACCGGGGGTCTGGGGGGTATGGAATACCTCCAATCACAAGGAAGGGTACACAACAACTCGGCACCGGTCTACTCGACAATGCACCACTCCCCTCATTTAAAAAAAATCATTTCCTAACACTAACCTAATCTTGACTGGCCGATTCCGTCGTCCGTTTCCGGCTTGCACAGGCGCTTTTTACCTTTGTTTAAGAATTTTTTACTTTACATTGCCTCGAGCCCCTAAGATTTTATAGGCCGTGTTCATTCGCACACCGCGCACACTGGTAGTTACCCCACTGATAACAACAACAATGTTAATCATAAAAACTTTGAAAAACATGGCGGCGAATTACAGATTTTCTATACTCCTTTATAGATACCCACTCTAAACACTACAATATTTGATTTTGTTTTTAGATGAAATAATTCTTGCAGTTTTATATCGATTGATATTATCTAAGAGAAACTTTTCATTTGTATGGTGCACACAGCAATATAACAATTTTTAGTGTCTCTTTAAAAAAAAAACTTATTTTCAACCTATAAGTCTGCATATTATGAATTGGTCTACTACAATCACCTGTCACTATTTTTTCGTCATTTTAATGCTTACATGACTTGCTTAATTACGTTTATAAATTAAAAAGATTAAAGTTAAAACTCATAATTGCTTATTTATTTATCTATCTATTATATACGGGATAAAGCTAATTACAACACACAAATGTTCAAACAATTGTTAAAATAAATACATACTTAATTTAGTAACTGTTTTGATTGCAATATTCTACAGGATCATACAAAATATTTGACCCAAGTTAAATAATCGTAATCATCATATTTCATCAGATTTTAAATCCTTATCAGCTATTCGGGTTAATCAAATTCTTTAAAAATTGGGAGAACGGCCAAAGTAATCCATAAAATTCAGAAAACCTGAATGATTTGAAGAGTTACTAATGAAATTAATAAAACTTAGCCATACCGCCACCATGCGGAAGGATTGAACACTGAGAGAGTCCTAAGATTTAGAATCCAAATTGAACAGCTCGTTCAATGTCTCTCCACATATCTCGATGATTCTTCCCAGCTTTATCTGGTAACCGTTACCTTCTTCTTCTTCTTCAGCCCATCCTAGTCCACTCCTGGACCATAGGCCTCTCCAGTAATGGAGGTTTTGGCCATAACTCACCACACTGGCTAGACGGGTTGGTGAGTAGTCCGCATATCGATTTTTGGAATATAGTTGTTTTAAATCCAGTAGCAGCTTGCTAGGCTAACCTTCAGATGTGCCTATAGCCCTGTTTTTTGTTAACGGTGGCAATTCGTCAACTTAGGGGGACCGCCGCACATAAGGACAAATGAATGAATTACGACGACAAAAATAGATTTAGATATTTACTTCAAACTAATTCAAAATACCGTCAAATCGTTATCCATAAATCAGTCCATAACGCCACATAAAAATTATTTTTATTGTCGACCCATAAAAATCTGAGCGGGCGTGTAAAATTGAGTTTCTTTCGCACGATGTTACCAGTTATTTGTTATTGGTTTGTTGTTAGAGTAACATTAAGACGGTTTTGTTTTGTGAATTTGAAAATATAAGTTTTACTAAATGGATTTTGAAGCTTCAGGTATGTACTTCACTATACAGTAATTATTATACAATAATATTGTATAATATATAATATAAAGCGTTGTATGAAAAACTATATTTGTTTTTTATAAAATATTGAAACGTTATCTTTAATTTGAGTTACAAAAAAAGTTCCAAAAAGTTCACCAATTTTTCTTTTTATGTTCGAAAAATAATCTTAAAAATAATGTAAAAACTTAAAATTTAGGTCCCCTTGTTTCCCCGTTTGTTAAAGAGAGCATTTTATTTTCAGGCAGTTGCAGTCGTAAGAATCCCGATATTAAGATTAAGAGAAATGAACTATTTATAGTGTTAAAAAATGAACAGTTTTACAAGTCCTCGTCATTAAAGTGTAATAAAAAATTATTGCAGTATATATTGAACAAGTTAGGTGTTAGTGAATTTTCAGAACATTGGTCAAAGCAACTAAAAGTTCTTGTTAAAGTGTTCGTCGCGAAGCTTTTTAAGAAATGGCGTGATTGTAATTACATGCATGATCGTTTTATAAAAAAACATATGAAATGGCTTGATGAAGATTTGAACATCCCCGAAATACATCCATCAGCCCCAAAACATTCTGAGCAAAAGGGGCGAGGCAGGCCAACAAAATTATTTCAAGAGAGTTCTGAACGCAGTAAGCAACGACATGTAAATTCAATTGTATCGGATTTCAGTTCAGAACAGCTGTGCTTGGCTGCAGAATCAAGTTTGGTTAAATCGGGGAGAAGAAATACGGCTAAAGTTGTGAAATTAGCCATCCAATCTACGCCCACCAAGTTAAAAAAAATGAAAGTGGTGCACGATCCATCATCTTCTACTACTATAAGGCCGTACAATCCTGAAGAAGCTTTAGGTCTTATAGTGGATCTTGGGTTGACAAAAGAAGATTATGTAACAATGCGACTTGGTGCAAAAGAAAGAGGGGCTAACATTTATCCCTCATATCATGTGATAAAAGCGGCAAAAGACGAGTGTTATCCTGCAAATATTAAGGTAACTGAAAACGAGGCTGTAGTTCCAGTGCAGGATCTTCTTATGCAGTAGCGGATCCAGGGGGGGGGGCACGGGGGCACGTGCCCCCCCCAGACGGTATATTTTTATGTATATTTTTATATTTTTGTGTGATAGGATAACAGTTATTGTTGACTTTTTTGCCCGTCCGCCCCTTTGTGCCCCCCCCCCAGAAAAAAATCCTGGATCCGCCCTTGTTCTTATGCATACTGTACAACGTCTGGCACAAGTACAGATTGATGTAATACTACAGAATATTTCAGAGGCCTGTGATACTATCGAAGTTTATTACAAATGGGGCCTAGATGGTAGCGGTGGACACAGTATATATAAACAGAATTTCGCTAATAATTCGCAATATGCGGATTCCAACATAATATTATGTACGATTGTGCCACTACAAATGCGTGAAGCAAATAATTATAACAAAATCTTTTGGAAGAACATGACACCTTCATCAACAAGGTATTCCCGTCCAATTGGATTCGTGATAAAAAAAGAAAATGTCCAAAATGTGAAAGAAATGTATGACAAAGTACAAACCCAAATATTGCAATTGGAGCCCACAATAATCGTCCTAGGCAGTAAAGAAATAAAATTTAAACATATTCCTATATGTACGATGCTGGATGGAAAGGCTGTCAATATTTTGACAGATACTTCAAGTTCACAGGCATGCAATGTTTGTAAGGCTACTCCTAAAAATTTAAACAATTTAGAGGAACAAAAGAACAGAGTATGTATTGAAGATACCTACAAATTTGGCATACCTATACTACAAGCATATCTAAGATCCTATGAATATTTACTGCATATAGCATATAAATTGGAATTGCGGCAGTGGCAAGCAAGAGGTGAAAGTTCGAAAGAAAAAGTTAAGGAAAGAAAAAGTAAAATAGCTAATGAATTTTATAAAGTAATGGGCCTTGTTGTTGATCAACCAAAACAAGGTGGAGGCAATAGCAATGATGGTAACACGGCACGAAAATTTTTTTAAAATCCTGCGATTGTTTCCCAAATAACTGGAATCAATGAAGAATTGATCCAAAAATTTTCAAATATACTTTCCATCATTTCTTGTGGGCATTACGTGAAGGAAGATATATTTAAAAACTATTGCTTTGAAACAGCCCAAATGGCTATCTCACTTTATGGTTGGTACAAAATGAGTGCCAGTGTTCACAAACTATTGATTCATGGAGCTGATATTATGAAATCTTTACCTTTGCCAGTAGGCAGTTTGTCAGAAGATGTACTTGAGAAAGGCCATAAAGACTATAAAACATTAAGACAATATCACTCCAGAAAAACTTCAAGATTCAACACGAATATGGACATCTTTAACTGGATGCTAGTATCCTCGGACCCAATTGTGACCAATAAGCGAAAGAAACCTAAACACGTTAAAACAAAATTTAATGAAATTGTATTAAGTATGCTAAGATTGCCTGCTTTCTGTGCTGGGGATAATAAAGATAATTATGATCAGGAGTCTGATGATACGGAAGATCAGGATATGGATGTAGAGTAATGTCTAATGTAACTGTCTAATGACAAACTACCTACTGGCAAATGTAAATTAACAGTTTGTGAACACTGGCACTCATTTTTATATGTACATTAAAATTGTAGATGTTTTATGTTCTCACTGATTTAAATTACAGAAATATATAGGAAAAAATTTTGTTGTTGTTTTTATTTTTATAATACTAGGCCATCTTGACCCAACTAACCTCTATTAGGCATTTTTGTCAAAGACAATTGAGTAGTATATCCATTTCTGATCATAATGTCAACCAAAATCATATTTTATATTTTTGTCGTCCTAATTCATTCATTTGTCCTTATGTGCGCCGGCTTAATGTGCCCTCCGAAGCACGGAGACTTGGTCATAAGAAAGTTTGACTCTCCCCAGGTGTGAACCCGGTACCCTGCATTCGCATCCAAGACAATGACCGTCTCATAAAGCTAGTTACCTTGGCCTTCCAAAAAGCCTCCTGCCAATGAGATGGGCTTTTAGATATTGTAAAATTTAATTACTAAAAATCGCGAGTTTCGTTGAAGTAAAATTTTAACTGCGCTAATCTAAAATCCGTTGCTACCAATCATGTTAAAAAATTTGTCCTTGGATCAGCGTCTGGTATCGATCGACGTATAAGATGCCTCCTCATATTCTTATAATTTAGCATATATGTGATGGAAATTATTTCAAATGTTCAGTTCCCTGAATGTCTCATTCGGGTACCAACCATACAATACCTAAAAGCACATTAATTTATACATTCGCTTAATTTACATTATCGTGTTAATCGGACTAAAACTATGATAGTTAGTGAAATAATACTAGCACCTTTAACAAATTGTGTAATATTATTAACGTATATAATTTATTTGTTTAAAAATAAGTACCATTAACGCGCTTAAATTATTATGCTAATGTTTATTGTATTTACTTACATTTCCTTTGGCGATTAAGTTAAAATAAAAAAATCGTAGCATTTATTTAAATTGAACAGCCGTGGATATTCCACCTGTTTCAAATTATGACAATGAAGAATTTCACTGAACTTCGGTCATTAGGTGGAAGATTTAACCAAGTTCTTACAGCGATTGCAGGTAAGTGAAAAATTTTATGTCAGTGTTGCGCAAGTTTTTCTTCTAATGTATGGGTACCATTTTAATTTTTCATGATAAATCAAATTTGCACTCGCCACATGAATAAATTATTATCGTTATTCATGCAAATATTAGTAAGTTAAGTGGATTATTATCATTATTGTATGTACATAATCACGAAGGCACGGTATTAATGCATTTTCCGACACGTTGGAGCCACAAACATGTGGCGTTACTAAACTCTCAGCTCACAAAATCTCAATTTATTAAACCTTTCGACCTTACCTGCACTCCTGGGTCTCTCCCAAATTTGGCCAAATGCCACTCGCGCCAAATTTGAATGTTACAAACACTCACTGCCTCGATGTCCTACCTGATCTTCGTGTATGACTAGCCATTATGACCAGTATCGAAAGTGAGGTTGTTGGTTACTAAAATAACAGGGACTAAAATGGGTTTTGACCAACTAATTATAAAAAAATGAACAACTTCCTTATGTACTTGAAAAGGAGCTAGGGTGCTCGGGTGACTTGTGGGGGTAATTCTTCTAGCTTCTCTATTATTATGGTGGGGACCATGTCAGAACTAAGAACTACGTTATTTTCCGTATTTTTGATTCCTTTGTGTATTTTTTTGGATCGTGAAGGGCGAAGTATTTCCACCACCACTGCGAAGTTTTGATCTAACATGAGACTGAATCCATCAGTGTTATTGTTCGTAAGGTTCGACCAATAAAACGTTTCTAACTTGCATTCAACCACAGTTCTAAAATTAAATAGTTTTAATTTATAGGTAATTGTGGCCAAAAACTATGTAAAATACATTTCTCGTAATTCATGTATCGGAAAAAATAAACATTTTGATCGTTATAATGTTGCATGCAAGATTTATTCTACTACCATTCAGAACTTCTTAAAATTTAATGATATAGTACAATTCATTTAAAAAAATCTTTCTAGCTATATCAATGTTACATATAGGAATGCACCAAAAATCTGAACACTTTAGGGTTGAGAAAAGGAAAAGGCCTTCCCTATTTGAATTTAAAAAAATTTTAAGTAAAAAATTTTAAGTACCAAGGACGTAGTTTTTTAGAGGATTAGAATAAAGCTTTTGTAAATTAATAAACAAAGCTCAAAAGATTATCTACTTTTCTTAGAATATCTCTATATTTTCTAGGAAAGCATCACAATTTCATACAGAGATGGGTTTTCCATGTGATATTACTTTTATTGTAGAATAATATTTAAACAGCAAATGCTAATAAACAGCATTAGCAAATGCATTTATCATTCAAGTTTATTTTATGTTTTAGCTTCAATTAGCAAATATAATTAGTGCAAGTTGAAAACATATTATTTTACATCCAAAAAAAGATTAAACAAATTTCATATCTATATTTTGACCATTTACCTATTTCCGTCTACTTTGGGATGAAAGCTTCCCCTATTTACTTCCATCCATTTCTGTTATCATTTAAAAACTTCCTTCTTCTTCATTACCATGCTTTCCAATTAAGGTCTCCATTACAAAATTTCTCTCCAAATTTGAAACCTACTCCTGATATATGAATGGACATTTCTCATTGTTATAATAATTGTAACCAAAAAAATTAAACTGTATCATTTTGTTTCAGCGACCTTAAATGCGATTTCTGATGGAATGACCATGGCGTGGACATCCCCAGCTCTTAAAATTCTTCTATCAAGTAACAGCCCGATCAAAATACAGGAATCTGACATTGTTTGGTTAGAAAATTTATTGATGATTGGTGGTTTAATTGGAATTCCGTTAACTGTTTGCCTTGTCGACAAGTTTGGAAGAAAGCCAACGATTTTAATGGCCACAGTTCAAAGTTTGATTGCGTGGATCATGATTGCATTTACATCTTCTGTAGAAGTACTGTATGCCGCACGATTTATAGCCGGAATTGCTGCAGATGTTGCATTTGTGACTGCACCTATGTATATAGCCGAAATAGCTGACCAAAAAATAAGAGGATTTTTGGGATCTTTTGGTTATATTATGATGTTGATTGGGATTGTTATTGCGTATTCAGTGATTCCGTATATCTCCATTATGGCATCCTCTTTAATTGGAATATCGTTTTTGTTAATACAACTTGTTACTCTTCCATTTATGTCTGAAAGTCCATACTTTTTGATAATGAAAGGAAGAGAAGATAAAGCCCGAAGTGCTTTACTAAGTCTTCGATCCTCTAAGGATATCGATACAGAATTTCAGGACATATCTGGTGCTGTTAAGAGACAATTGTCTGAGAAAGGAAGATATGTAGACTTATTTTTGATTAAGAGTAATCGTAAAGCTGTGATAATTATGTTTATTTTGAATTTTTCTCAGCATTTTAGTGCATTTAGTGTTATCTTAATGAATTTACATCACATCATGGATGATGCTGCACCTTTATTTGGTGAAAACTTAGTTGCTATTATGTTTTCTGCATTTATGTTAGTTGCATGCATAATTGCTTCTGCTTGCATTGATAAAGCTGGTAGACGAATATTATTAATCACTTCCAGTTTACTAACCGGCTTCTCTCTTTTGGTATTAGCTACATATTTTTATTTGAAGAGTAACAATGTGGATGTAACTTCGTATAACTGGGTTCCTTTGGCTTCAATTCTAATGTATGCTGCAGTGTACAAGTACGGTTTGGGAACGGTACCAATTGTTTCCACAGCTGAACTTTTTCCCAGCTCGGTGAAAGCTATGGGAATGACAACTGCAGATTTGTTTTATATTTTGGGTTCAATTGCATCCATTTATTTATATCAAGACTTCTCTCAGCTATATGGTAATCACGTACCATTTTTCATTTTTTCTGGTTGTTGCGTATTAACTGCGATTTTTACAATTGTATATATTCCCGAAACCAAAGGAAAAACTTTAGAAGAAATTCAAATGATGTTAAAAGGAGATAAAAACATAGAACCCATTAAAAACGATACCATAGATAATAAGAGTGAAAATCCTGATGTAAAAGTATAAAAATATAATATTAAAAGCGAACTTATCTGTTTTTTTTCCAAGTGGTACCCAAATTCTGAATTTTGTCACTCTGGACATGGTATAACCCCCTTAAAAATCGCACAATTGGACTGCAAGATGTTATCAGGCCTTATTCCATTTCAAATCATGGAAATTATATTTGAAAAACGTCGATTGGGATGGGCAAGTGTCCGGCACATTCGTGATAATGATGATAAAAAAAATAGTGGGAAAAAGTGCTCTAAAAAGCGCATTAAAATTATTTTTATCCAAAAAAAAAAACAGTTTGATAAACAAATAGGTAAATGTTTTAATTAAAACTTTTTGTTTTAGTTTGTTGAGTATTTTTTTCATTTAGGTACTTACTTTAATTTCCTCAGTTTAATTGCACAGTGTGGCACTTACAAAACAAAACAATTTAACAACCTTCAAGATAAAAAAAGACCATTTGAATTTATTACAATGGTTAAATTTATCAGTTTACTGTTAACAAGGGGAAGAATTAATCAAATTATTTCAACAATTTTAGGTGAGTGAAAATTTTAATCATTCAAACAAAGAGCACAAAAAAGTAACTTTTGTGGATGAAAAATCTCTTTATCAAGATATAATTCAAGTAAATTTAAATATTCAAAATTGAGAGCTCAAACAACTTCTTCTAATTTCTAATTAGGACCATGTCCTGTTTGCTCTGATTTGGGCCACTTGCCCCGCTGATCTACGATATTGTGGTAGACAGGCTAGCTATAGAATTACACCCCCGTCCAGTACGCAGTTCGTGAGTTCTTCTGTTGTGATTCGGGCAATCGTGTGGCAACTAACTAAGAACATAAAAAGTCCGGGTGCCAGTCTTCTAAATAAAACACAAGAGTAAATGAACAGTTGGTTTTATTTAAAAAACAAAAGTCGAGTAAAATACAGGATACCCTAAAGAAGACAACTCGCAAAAAACAATTCGCAATAATTAAGCGTGAATTTTCCAGTTCGAGTGAAACGACGCTAGATGATACAATATTATTAATATTAGGTTTTTGTTTTAGCAACTTTAATTACTGTTTCTGAGGGAATGCAAATGGCATGGACATCGCCGGCTATTCCAATTCTTCTATCAAGTAATAGTCCAATAAAAATACACGAATCCGATATTGTTTGGTTAGAAAATCTGGTTATGATTAGTGGTTTCATTGGAATACCGTTAACTATTTTTACTGTTGACAAATTTGGAAGAAAAGCATTGATTTTAATTGCCTCAATTCAAAGTATGGCAGCGTGGTTAATGATTGGCTTTACGTCTTCTGTTGAAGTACTGTACGCAGCTCGATTTATATCTGGAATTGCTGGCAATATTGCATTTGTAATCACAAGTATGTACATAGCAGAAATAGCTGACCATAATATAAGAGGATTTTTAGAACTTTTTGGTAACATTTTTATGTTAATTGGATTTGTTATCGTGTATTCGGTTGTTCCATTTGTTTCCATTATGGTGTCATCTTTAATTGGAATATCGTTTGTATTATTGCAGCTTATTGCATTACCGTTTATTCCTGAAAGTCCATACTTTTTGGTAATGGTAGGAAGGGAAGATGAAGCCCGAAGTGCATTACAAACTCTTCGATATTCCAAAGATGTGGAAACTGAATATCAGGAGATATCTAGGGTTGTTAGGAGACAATTAGCCGAGACGAGTAGTTTTAATGATTTGCTTTTAATTCGGAGTAATCGTAAAGCTTTAATAATCACGTTTACTTTGAATTTTTTTAAAAGCTTTTGTGCATTCAGCGTTTTAACCATGAATTTCCATCACATAATAAATGACGTCAGTGACGTCAAAAATGAACCTTTGATTGATCAAAACTTAGTTGCCATTTTGTTTTCTGCACTTATGTTGGTGTCGTGCATAGTTGCTTCTAGTTTCATTGATAAAGCTGGTAGGCGGATTTTATTAATCAGTTCCAGTTTATTAACCGGCTTCTCACTGCTAGGATTAGCTGTCTA
The DNA here is from genome assembly GCA_958510855.1 of Rhagonycha lutea. Lineage (NCBI taxonomy): Eukaryota > Metazoa > Arthropoda > Insecta > Coleoptera > Cantharidae > Rhagonycha > Rhagonycha lutea. The sequence continues at coordinate 33,110,345 of OY294041.1, forward strand.
TTTTCTGTTGAAAAATAACGGTGTGGATGTAACCTCTTATAATTGGATACCTTTAGTTACCATTCTAATGTACGCCACTGTATACAAGTATGGTTTAGCAATGGTGTCGACTGTCTATACAGCTGAATTATTTCCTAGTTCGCTAAAAGCTATTGGAATGTCACTTGCAGATGTATGCTATATTGTAGGTTCTGTTACATCCATTTATTTATTTCAAAGTTTATCTAAGCTGGATGGTAATCACGTACCTTTGTTCATTTTCTCTGCTAGCTGCGCCTTAATTGCGATTTTTACAATGGTATATGTTCCTGAAACCAAAGGAAAAACTTTGGAAGAAATTCAAATTATATTAAAAGGGAATAAAAACCAAGAACTCGATAAAAATAACATCCAAAATTATAAAAATGAATTGTTTGATGTAAAAATTTAATAATTCTTAATAAAACCACTCCCATTTGTTTGTTTGTTTTTTATAAAAATCGCTCAGTTTGCTCGATTTGCACGATTACCTCGATGTCCCACCAGATGTTCGTGGAGGGCCAGCTTTCTGGACTGTATGTAACTTGTAATGGACAGCGTAACGTTGATTCCAAACAACAAGGAAAAAAGATTTTTTATGTGGTTAATTTACAATGGTACCTGATGGGGTCAGTAAGTCGACATTTTTGATGAGTGAAAAATTTCACACACTTAACACACTAACCTTCCTGCCCTTCAGTCGTCCTCCAAAATTTCATATTAGGGCAAATATTTGGCTAGTAACCAAACAATTTACTAATAGCTTTATGACATAATTAAGGCGCATAAAATTAAAGGGGCACTCCAAGCAATACTATCAAATATTGTAATTGCGTGTTACGCATCTCAACAGAAGGTTATATTGTAACAAGTTCATTAGCATGTTATTTTTAGTTGAAATTTAATTGCTCTCAAATTATTAATTACATTTCAAGCAATTAACAAAATAGTAAATTTCGCAGTTCGTAGAAAAACTGAGTTTGCTTAATTATCCATCAAACAGTTGGTGATTTGTTTTATTGAAGTTTTAGAAAAAATATCAAACCAAACCAACAAATCAAAATGGATTCAATAAATGGGCAAAAATTAATAGGTGGGAGATTTAACCAAGTTATTATAACAATTGCAGGTAGGTGAAAATCAATGTAATATTATAACTTTACATAGATTTACCATGTAAAAACTTGAAAAACATGGGTAACTTCCATTAAAGAGGTTCAATTTAAATATTTTCATTTTTTATATTTTGATTTTGTGATAATTATTATGTCTGATATTAATTATTAACGTAAGATTACCTTTTTTTTTAAACATTTTAGCTTATAATTTTGAGTTAAAGGCTCAATTTTTGAATTTCTGGATTCTTTACAATCCCTTAATTCTTTTTAAGGTTTTTACAACCATGTGATTTGACTAGGCAGAATATTTTAATGGAATTAAAGGGTCTAGCCGGATAATCATGTAAAATATGAAGCTTCAGAATTTTATGGTTGCGATTTCTTTTACAAAGTTTGTTATTTTCGTATGACTTTCTAATGAAAAACGGGAAAACTAACAAAAAGTAGAATTTTGCAATTTTGTTTTTAGCTTGTAGGGATTCATCCGAAGCAGAATCATATTAAATTTTCTGAGAGTGGAGGGAAAAGTCTAATATTATGTTTAAATAATATTTTGAAAACTTGATCAAACTTTTTTTCGTGGAATTTAATTGCAAGAAAAGTTCAAAAAACTGTTTTTCTATTTTTTTCCGCAATTTTTGATTTTTCTGAATGTTTTGAGATTTTTCGGACATCTTTTAAACAAAAACTATTTTCTTTCTAAATTTAACAGGAATTGGTGAAATTTTGCACACGACTGACTGTTTACAATGCTTATTATGTCATCTAGAGCAGCGGTCGGCAACCGGTGATCCGCGGACCACTGGTGGTCCGTGGCGTAATTTTAGTGGTCCGCGAAAAAATTCTGACAATATGTATTTAAATTTGATGAGCTCATTTAATAACATTTTTAATTAAGAAATAAATTGTGTTTAAGGTGCCTCCAGTGGCGGATTTTCGAATAGGCCTCAAACATTGAAAATTAACCAATATAAAATTACCACTAAGTACTTGGCTATATTTAAAGGTTTGCCGATGTTCAGGTTGTATTAATTACGAAAATTGACTCATTGGTACAAGAATTGTTTTAATGTAGAAATCCTACATAAAATAGACAGCATTTTCAAATAAGTCGCCTGCGGCGCTAATGAGTGGGGCTTCTCCCCCCCGGAGGTCGAATATCATTGCTATTGTTGTTGTAGGGGTAGTGAAAATATTCAGAAGAGGGCCTCAAAAGTTCCAAAACAGCAACTTCCTATACGTAAAAATATGTTCCTCGTATGTTGCTCGGAGCAAATGTAAGCGTGGGATTCAATAAGTTTAGTTAATTTATTATGACAAGGCTAAAAAAAGTTATTCAAAAAAATTTAGCGATCAAAGTGAACAATTAAAAAGTTAGTGGTCCGCGTAATTTAAATTGCCAATTTAGTGGTTCGCAATACCCAAAAGGTTGCCGACCGCTGATCTAGACTAGAGCACGGACTCTAGGCAATTTGCCTTTTTGTCTTTTATTTAGGCAATTCAAAATTTTAAATACAGAAATTCCTTTCAAACGATTTTGAAAATTTTGAACCCTAGTTTAATTTGCCTAAATGCCTATTTTTGATTTTACTGACCTAAAATAGATTTTTAGTGCCTAAACAGCCTTAGACCACGGTGTGGAGTGATGTGATCGCTGGTTAGGTTACGGAGCGGAAGTTCTGGGTTCAAGTCGCAGACTTCGCAGAATTTCTTAACCTGGCCTTCCGGTGGATATCCACACGCTGTAGTGAAAAGTTGTAGAAAAAAGAGTAGCAAAAGAGGATTAATCCACCTCGTGAAATGGATTGTAAAGACTTTAATAGAAGTGGCAATATTCCGACAGGAATGGAAAAGCCCTTGAATGAATGAATGAAACAGCCTAAACTAATAATTTTGTTCTAATTTATTCTGTCTATTTTGTGATAATAAAATTCAATTATTGAGGCCCGAGCAATTTGTATAATCAAGAGTCACAAGTTTTGACATAAAAAGGAAATCAATCTGGGTAAGCAAATAGCAACCATACAACATGATACACGGTAACATAAGAAATTAGTGATTTTGCTTCATAAGTTGTGCTGTAAAAGTGAATTGTCGTTAATCTGCAAAGAAGGGTAAAATCAATTAATTATTTAAATTTGCCGCCGTGTAACTCAAATTGTTCTAATTTGGGCCACTTGCCCCTCTGATCTACGAATGGAATGGTAGACAGGCTAGCTAAGGGATTACACCCCCGTCCAGGCCAGAGCATGGGTCGCGCGGACGCGGTTCGCAGGTTCTTCCGTTGTGGCTCAGACGATCAATTGGCAACTAACTAAGAAAAAACCTTCCGGGCGCCAGTCCTCTAACTTTAGAGATGCATAGATTTCCGCCAAAATATAATAATAGCATTTGAAATGCTACAGCCGATAAAAGTTTTTAAAGTGTTTTTGAGGTTTTCGAGAGTTTTTGAAAATGGTTGGCGAACGTGTGGACAAAAGGACGGAGCGGCAGACTTCCCACAGAAGTTGAGTTGCTCAGGGGCGACAATTTTACTCGACCTGATTTTGTGCGGATTTTAGTGGTTTTTTGGGCTTGCTTGCTTGATAAACAGTATTTCGAGTGCGTTAATAAGTTTTCTGATTGAGAAAATTGGATTCGTGAGATAATTACGAAAATTTTTTACTAAAATTCACCATTCTCGACCTATTGAAAAATTTGTTGAAAATTCGACAAAAAGCAAATATTTCCTGGAAAGTCAGCCAAAAGTCGCCAAAAATATAAATGCCATCTCAGGGCGCTCTTTTTTGAACGACCTTTTTTTTAGCCACCTTTTCCTGTTCTATGTTCTTTACCCCCCCCCCCTAGTATTACGTAAAATATAATTAGAAATACAATAATTTACTTTTTCAATTTTTGTTATTAAAATTTATTAATTTGGAATTGATATGCAAGGAATCGTTACATCAATATCTTCAAAAATGTCAATTACAATATCATCTCCTTCGTGATCTGCAATCTGGATTGGAGCATTTCTGTTCTTTTCGTACATTGTTTGACCATAGGCGCAACTAGGGTCAAAAGTTTGGGGGGGGGGCAAAAAAACTATTTTTAATGGGGGGGATGTTCCCTATGCCAAGTGCCAACTGCCAAGGACGATTTTCTTAACATGGCGCCATCTAGCACTATCGCACTAGCGGAAAATTCAAAACTTGCACTTTTTCAATAGGTGGCGCCGCACGGCGCCACACAGCGCCAGTTGCGCATTCTCAAATCGCCCATTTTGTCGCCAATTCAAAATTTTGGTCGCCATGGCGCATGCTCAAGTTTAATTCTTGAACATCACAGTGGCGTACCGAATTGCAACAATCAGTGGGTTCGTTGTGAACTTTATATTTATTTGTAATAATAATAACCCAAAATTTACTTGTATGAAAATGTATTACCACACGATTAACATTGAATTTATCAAAGGGTTATGCAGAGTATATGCAAATTTAAACCTTACATATTACAACCACCCATATTACACTTTTGCTTGAAGGAATAAAAACTTTGAGTTTCCTTTTATTAAATCTTTTTTGCTACTTAAACCTTATATAAACCTTATATTTTACCATAATATTAAAAATGTAATATATAAAATTACTCTCGGCGAATCGTTCTCGGCGAATCGTTCCCGGCGAATCGTTCCCGGCGAAGTGTATCTCGGCGAATCGTTCTCGGCGAAATGTACCTTTCCCCTTAACAAATACAACTCCTATTTACATATTTACACTATTTACATTAATAATTTGCCAACTCTCTTATTAGCTCGAATTCCGAATCCATACAGCGAAGATGGAATCTTTCCAACATCTTTTTGATGTATTCTTCTATTGTCTGATAACCCGTGTTCAGATGGAGCTGATGGGTGGAGAATTGCCATGGGGGGTATAATTTAAGTTTGTTACGGACATGTAAAATCTGAATTTTAGCACCTCTAATCGTGAGGTGAGAAATATCGGTTTTGTATTCGAATTAACAGTGTATAATTGTCATATTATTACATTATTTACTAAATATGTGGACTAAAATATAGAGACGGTCGTTAGCATAGCGATTAAGCGCATAGACTAGTGAAAGAAAGCGCCCGGCGTCCCACACCACAGGTCAGGAAAAGAATAACGAACGTGTAACGAAGAAACCCAAGAGAGGAAGAACGCAATCAAAGGTATCGGTTGGAACAACGGAGACCTTGAACAGATTTCAAGTACTGGCCGGGCTTGAGGAGGGCCAACAGGATAATCCCCCAGAAAACCCAATAAGAAATCAAGAAGATAATGACGTGTCTATGGATGAAGACGAAGACGATAATGAGAAGGAAGAAGATGATGAAGTCCAGATTATAGGGGCTAAGAAACAGCAGAAAAATACAACGAAGGTGAAACCCCCACCAATAATAATCGCAATGCAGGTAGAAGGCAAACAGGAAGATTTCCGCAAGTTAATACGAAAATATGCGACGAAAGGTTTCCAGCTATCCTATAGGCAGGACTCAGTGGCGGTGCATGTAACCAATAAGGATGAATACGAATTGTTGTTGGCCCAATTAGACAAACAAATGATGTTACATCATACTTACACCCCAAAGGATGAAAGGACACACGCCTTTGTCCTAAGGGGTCTTACGAACGATGCAAACATGGCAGAAATACAAGACGAACTACGGTCGCAGAATATCTCGGTCAAGAAAGTGTATAGAATGAACGGCATGCGTTCGGCAGCGTTCCTGGTGATTACTGAAAACGATGTGACACTGAAGACTCTGAACGCGAATGTACATAAACTACTGGATGCAAGAATAAATTGGGACCGGCACAGGAATAATAAAAAAATAATCCAATGCACCGCTGCCAGATGTGGGGCCATGCCACTGCGAACTGCAGAAGGGCATTCAATTGCCCGAAATGCGCGCAAGAGCATCCCACATCGGAGTGCACGCGAGTGGCAACGGAAAAACCAACCTGTGACAATTGTGGCGGGGATCACACTGCCAATAACATAAACTGTGAGGTATACCTCAGAAAATTAAGACAACTCGAAGAAACTGAAAAGAAAAGGGGCCCTCCTCAACACGGCCCTCGATTCATTGACGCTCCTATACCCACCAAGCCGGCATGGCAAAGGAATACCATGCCCGCATTCTCGAGCTCGCAGCCACCCAAGGCATCGGCGCGCATGGAGTTCCCACCGTTGCGCACTCCATGGGCTACCCAAACTCAAGTGCGACCCCAGACACAGCAGCAACCACCCCAACAAAAACAACTACATGAACCATCTCAACAACGAACACACATGCAAAAATCACAACCACCTAATCAACAACAAGCACACCAGCAACAGCAAGGATCAATGCCGCAATCACCTCTGAACTTTGGGAACTTGTTTGCAGATTGCGCCCAGGCGTGCAATGTAATTAACCAACAGACGAACGTAGGAGAACTTCTAAGGGCCCTAAGGGATTATGGCAACCTTCTGACGAGATGCAATTCGCAAACTGATCGCTTCGCAGCTTCGCTAAACTTTTTCTCAAACTTAAGCTCTTATGGCTTCTAAGCTGAAGATAAACTTATTGAACGCTAACGGGATAAATAATAAGCTTTATGAGCTCAAAAATCATCTAGTCACTAATAATATAGATATTTGTCTTGTTACAGAAACCAAACTCACAACCAACAGATGCCTCAAGATTCAGGGATACTCCGTTCACCGGCAGGACATGGGAGGCCACGGAGCTGGAGGAGTGGCAGCAATAGTACGGAACGATATCCCTCACAAAAGAATACAAAACATGCCAAGTAATAGTATGGAAGTCTTGGGGATAAAACTCCAACAAAACATAACACTAGTGGTCGCATACAACCGGCCACTAAACACATGCAGTCAAACAGATTTCAGGGACCTGTTTGGATTGGACGGAAAGGTCATCGTGGCTGGCGACTTCAATGCCAAACATCCACTTTGGAACTGCCATACGTCCAATCCAAACGGGAACACACTCTTAAACTTTTCCACATACAATCACATACAAATTTTACACCCAGACAAACACACACATATTCCAATGAATGGTATGACTCCAACCACGATCGATCTCGTTCTAACCAAAAACATTCCTCACATATCTAAACCCACAGTCAAACATTCCCTAAACTCAGATCACAATATAGTTCAATTCTTTCTTCATAATATCACTCGCAATAGGTCCCTCAGACAAATAACCAGCTTCAAACACACCGATTGGTCCAAATTCCGTCGTAGGCTAGACGATCTTATCTGCATTAACAATAACATCATTGACACGGACACGGTAGATCGAGAAATCGAACTCCTTACCCAAAACATCAACAAAGCCAAAGCCGAAAATTCCAAAACGATAACGCCTAAAAACGACAGGGACGTCTTTCCGGACGATATCCAGTTGTTGATAGGCGAACGTAAATGGAAAAGAAAGCAATGGTAACAGACGGGAGATATCTCCCACAAAACCGCTATGATTGACTTGAACAGGCAAATACAACAAAAAATTACACTTCACAAAAACAATTCCTGGGAAAAACTTCTTTCCTCATTAAGTCCTTCAGACAATACCCTCTTCAAGGTTTCCAAATTACTGCGGAAACCTTACCAGCCAATCCCGGCCCTATCCGACACTAGTTCTCCCGCCATGAGCGATGCCCAAAAAGCTGAGCTCTTGGCCTCCACCTTCCAAAAAATTCATACATTAGATAATACCGATACACCGGAGCAAACCGAGATAAAACAAACCGTTCTTGCCTTTTCAAGTCAAACATATGCAATCCCAGCCAATCAGCTTGCATCTTATCAAACCAGTCCCTTTGAAATTTCACAAATTCTTAAATTTTTACACAATAACAAAGCTCCAGGCCCGGACAAAATTGAGAACAAAGTTCTAAAAAATTTGTCCCGGAAGGCTACTGTTCAGTTGAATTACATCATTAACGCTATTCTTAAACTGCAGTACTTTCCGAAAGCCTGGAAGCACGGCCTCACCATTCCGATTCATAAACCCAATAAAGACCCCTCTCAGTTACAGGCCAATAACGTTACTTAACACGATGGCCAAAGTAACTGAGAGAATTATTCTCAAGCGGCTGATTGGCGAACAAACGAAACTGAAAATCACGAACCTGTCGCAATTCGGATTCACAGCGGGCCTTAACACGTCCCTGCAGGTGACCCGAATCGTGAAAGACGTGATCGAAGGTTTCAATAAGGGTAATGTCACGGTCATGACGTTGCTGGATATAGAGAAAGCCTTCGACAGAACTTGGACCGACGGTCTCATATATAAATTAATTCACTACGGCTTCACCAATCACCTCATTAAACTCATTTACTCATACCTCACAGACAGATCGATCGCGGTTAGAGTCAACGCCACCATCTCAAATACGAAACACATACAAGTTGGAGTTCCCCAAGGGTCCGTACTAGCACCGACTTTATTCAATCTTTACATAAACGACACTCCGTCGTTTATGAGAACACAGATGGCTATGTACGCTGACGATACGGCGATTTATGCGCAATCGTTCAGCGCACAAGTGGCCACAAAGCAAACTCAAATTCATCTTGATATGATCAAACGTCATTGCGATAAATGGAAGATTCGATTGAACGCCGGTAAGACGGAGACGATAGTTTTCGCCAGAAAGCGGACAAATCATAGGGTCTTCCAAAAACTCAAATTAGACGGACATCCCATAGAACCTAAGACGAGTGTCAAGTACCTAGGTGTGACTCTTGACTCTAGGTTAAACTTCGACACTCATCTTAAGGTCAGACGTCAGCTGGCGTACGCAGCAAATCGCAAGATTTACCCCTTGATGAAAGGGAGTCAGATGAGCTCCGAAAACAAGCGTACGTTATACAAAACCGTGCTAAGACCGATCCTAACGTATGCTTGCCCTGCTTGGGCGAAAGTGTCTAAGACGCGCTTCCGTCCCTTGCAGGTGTTTCAGAACCGCTGTCTCCGTCTAGTCACGGGGGCTGATAGATACGCCAGACTGACGTCAATCCACGATGACGCAAAGGTAGAATTTTTGAGAGACCACGTAACTCGGTTATCGACAAAATTCTACCAAACGCAGATTCAAAAAAGCCCTTTAACGGCAAACATGACACAGGACAGTGCACCCCGCAAATATGGGCTTCCGTTCCAAACACTCCCCTCATACACTACACCCTGAACACACAGAATTCCGTACTAAAGCTGCCACTATGGGCGAAGTATCCTTGATAATATGAGTGCACAGCAGGTGAGACCCGTTAGCGTTCCAGCGGCTGCAAAACATCCAGCACTACGACAACTAACTCATATGATTGTATGAATTATATGAATTATACCATTACCCGTCACTCCACTGTTATTTATAACATACCATTCTGTTACTGTTACTGTTATCCTATTCTATTTTGTTATTTGTTATTGTTATTATTGTTATTATTATTCTTCTTGTTATTGTTATCATTATTCTTTTTGTTACTGTTATTCATTGTCTATCATCTGTTATCGTCATGGCGAATCTGTAAATAGTTCCTAATTTTCAGAAGTTGGTTTTTCAGTTGTTTTCCAACAAACAAATACGAAAACGCATCAAGGTACCACAACATCCTTCAAGATAGAAGGAAGAAAATATATCTAATTATTGTAAAACCTCTTGGAAGGTTATTTAGATGAAACCCGGGGATATGTTTCGACGAGGGGCTCCAAACCTTGTATTAAAATTAAAATGTAAGACCCAACGGCGCTTTGCGTCGAAAGGTCAAACAAATTTGTATATATTGTTATGATCTTCTCGTCAAACGAACTATAACTAAGGCCCTCAAAACTAGTTTTTCGCCGAAGATGGGTTTTTCTCTTCCTCAGAGTCGATGAGTTCGATAAAACGAAATAAAAGGGTGTAAATTCGTAACAAGCATAATTTATTAATTGAACGTAAAAATTTTTCATAAACAATTTGCATCAAATTTTATGAGGACAATAAGTTTGTCTCAATCCACAAGTGTTCTGGTGTAATGGCTCAGACATGCACGTAACATTTAACGTTTTAAATTTTAACACTGTACGTGTAAATCTGTCCATTCATGTAATAGGTGTAATTTTATAAAACAGCAAATACAATTTTCATTAATAAACTCACTTATAAATGGTAAACTTTTACTGAAGTTAGTGCGTTGCCGGATCCATGTGGCCAAACTCCCGTTAGCAGTCACCAGCTGTTCCAATCTATCCCAATCCACCAAACGCTCCACGCAGCAGCCAATATTCCAAAAACCAGTCAATTCTCCAACAACTTAATTCGTCAGAAATACACAATCGCACACTTTTTATAAATCGTAATTAGCAATTACGAGAAGATTCGATTTCCGCTAATTATTCACCTTTTTAGTGAATTCACAAAATTGCACTTCCCTGATCTTTAGATCAACAAGAAGTCTCGCGAGTTCTTCCTTCTTTCAGGATCACGAAAGGACTCCTCTCCGCTTGGAGGTCACTTAGGAACTCGCGTGTTCCCTCTTTGAGTTTCACCAAGAGACTCCTCTCCGCTTGAGTTTCACCGGGGAACTCCTCTCTACTTGAGCTTCACTCGGGAACTGGCTTCATTCCGGCTTGCTGGCCTTTCTGTCCCTCTCCCAGTTTTCGAAATTAGATTTTTATAGGTGGGGCTTGATATTTCTGTTTACTAATGTCGCACTTATTGATAGGTAACATGGTGTTTATAATTGTTTGTTCACTAAATTTTTATTTTACAAGAAACTGTCGTCACTTTAAAAGTTTAATAACATTCACAGGGTGTTGCAAAATATTTGTATTACATAAATCATTTTAAATTTGTATGGTTTTATGTGTAAATTGTTACATGCGGTGGTTTGTTATTAATTTGATGCAAAAGTTTTTATTATCAGTCAAATTAACTGATTATTGAATTAAAAATAAAATAAAATTGAATCACTCCCTTTATTTGCTTGCTTATACCCTCTAATGGTCAAAATACCACCACAATATTATTAATTAATAAAAGATTTTAAAAGTAAAGTAAAAGTAGTAAAGTAGTGTTAATCCAGAGAACCCGGTTCGATTCCGGGCGAAGTAAAAATCATATTATGGTCGTCTCCCCTCGGCAGGCAATGGCAAACCACCGGGGTGTAATCTACCATGAGAAGCCTTTGTTAAAAGGCTCACCACACCCTCTTTAGGGTAAAATGATTGAGAAGGAAGGATATGGAAACTAATATTGGAATCAATTATCTTCATATTTCAATTTTCCAAGAAAATAACGGCCACTCTTTTAATCTTTTGCTAGGAAGCTCCTCATTCGAGATTTAATTGAAAAATTTTACAGCGTATAATTAAAAATTGTATAACTGTTAATATCCAGGCACTGGGGTGTTTGTTGGGTTTTTTCTTGACCGGGGGGTTTGGGGAGTATGGAATACCCTCCAAGTATACACGCAGTTGGGGTTTTCCAAGGACACATAGAATCTGAATTGGCACCTCTAATCGTGAGGTGACAAAACCGTAATAGGCAGAGTTTTTCCTGGCTGGATAACGGGGGGGGGAGAAGAAATTTCCAAGCACTCAAAACTTCTGCAGATTTCCAAAGATATGAGGTGATAGAGTTGAAAATTCGTTAACTCGATCGTTGTCTAATGCGGCTTTGCAAACTATGGGATGAATTTCACCGACCCATTTATTATGAGGTTTATCCCTACTAAAAACTGGGTTGAGTGTCCTAAGCTAATCTTTTCCCGCAGCTTGAACTGCTTCAGGGTAATCGCTGGTGGTAATAATTGGGCAAGTCGTTGGGAACCATGAAAACCAAAAGTAGAAAAAGTAAAGCCTTTATGTGATCATGGATATGTCTTTTGAAAAGGGTTCGTCAACGAGGATTTGCTTTCTTTGCCATGAATAGCATGTTTCAATTTAGCATGCAATTTGATCATATTATAAAAAAATTTATAAAAAATGTGTATTATGTAAACGTAACGAAGGGAATTCAGGAATTCGTTGGGTGGACCAGAAAAATATAATACAATGAGAAGCAGGGATTTGGAAAAAAGCAAGAGGACTCTATATGTAAATGAGCGGGTGTTAGGAAAAAAGTTGACGTCGATAGGTAAATAAATAAGGAGATTTAGTTGTCCTAGAGCCTTCTACAGGAAAGGTTGCTAGTTATCCATTATCCTTTCAAGCTAAAGGTTGTTAATTGTAAAATTATCCTTACAAGAAGAATGTTGTATTAAATTATTTGCGAAAAATCCTTGCACTCAGAAGGAAGTGATCCTAAAGTTCAAAATATAATTACAAAAGGAGAAGGTGGTTGTCCATGGTTGTTCATAGTTCTTGGAAGAGAAAAGTAAAAGGTCGAAGTCACTTGGTGGTTACCGGTGGAAGACCGCTTAAATGATAACTTCGGTCCTATGGTTGGCGACCAGTGTTAGTGCAACGCTGGCACCCAAACATCGGGCGCCAATAATTAGTTACGGGTTTGAAACCAATACTGGCCCATCAGTATTGGCTATTATGTTATATTATGTGTCAAGCATTAACTTATTGTTATTTGAAACTTATAAAAGTTCGTATAAACATTCCTAAGCAGCATTGGGATTGGCGTCTTGCCTTGCTTAGGTATAACCTGGCAAGAATTTGTCAGTTGTGAGTATTTTTTAACCATACAAAGAAAAAACAAATTAACTTCAATCTGATTGGCTCTTGCGAGCCTCAAGAAAAGCAGAGCAAGACACTAATCTCCATGTGAGCGCCGCTTTACCATCTAAGGTGGCGCTTGTAAAAAGTAACAATTCCCCTACTTAAATTATTATTAACATTAGTGAGAAAAATAATATTAACATTGTTTTTTTGTTTTAGCAAACTTAACTATGATTTCTTGTGGAATGCACATTGTATGGGTAGTACCAGCTTTTCAAATTATTATATCAATTTACAATCCGATGCAAGACTCAAATATTCCTTGGTTAGATTATGTGTTCACGATTGGAGGTTTATTTGGTTTAGCCTTAACTCTTTGCACTGTTGACAAGTTTGGAAGAAAAGCGACGATTTTAATTGTCGCAATTCAAAATATGGTAGCGTGGATCATGATTGTATTTGCGTTTTATATAGAAATATTACATGTTTCACGATTTATATCTGGAATGGCTACCCAAATTGCGTTTATAGCCATACCTATGTACATAGCCGAAATAGCTGACCACAAAATACGAGGACTTCTGACATCTTCCACTTTTATCATGGTATTAATTGGAACTGTTATAGGATATTCAGTTATTCCGTTTGTTTCCCTTTTTGCATCATCATTACTTGGAATATCGCTTGCAATATTACAACTTATTGCTCTACCATTTCTACCTGAAAGTCCGTATTTTTTGATAATGAAAGGAAATGAAGATAGAGCTCGAAGGTCCTTACAAACTCTTCGGTCTTCTCGGGACGTGGAAGCTGAATATCAGGACATCTCTGGTGGTGTGAAGAGACAATTATCTGAGAAGGGTGGATTTTTAGATTTATTTTTAATTAAGAGTAATCGCAAAGCTGTGATAATCATGGCAGTTTTAAGTTTTTCTCAACATTTTTGTGGATTAAACTTTATTTTAACGAATATATATTATGGCATAATAGCTGCCAGTGGATCGTCATTTGAACTAACCTTAGATCCAATTTTTTTGTCTATACTTATGTTAGTGTCGTGTACAGTTGCTTCCGGTTTTATTGAGAAGTCTGGTAGACGAATGTTGTTAATCAGTTCCAGCTTATTAAGCGGCTCATCGCTGATAACATTATCTATATTTTTGTGGTTGCAAAATAGCAATATAAATGTAAGTTCCTACAACTGGGTGCCTTTCGTTGCAGTTATTATGTATGCTGTTGTGTACAGGTATGGTTTAGGGATGGTACCCATAGTTTATACGGCTGAACTTTTTCCTAGTTCAGTAAAAGCAACAGGAATGACAATTTCATATTTGCTTTTTACTTTAAGTTTTATTGCATCAGTGTATGTATATGCAGGTTTATCTCTATTATTTGCTAGTCACATACTTTGTTTTATTTGTGCTGGTTGTTGCATTTTTACTGCAATTTTTACAGCAGTATATATTCCCGAAACCAAAGGAAAAACTTTGGAAGAAATTCAAATGATATTAAAAGGACATTAAAATAATATAAAACCTGGGAAAAATTGTATCTAAAATTGTGAAAATGAGGATTTTATTGTACGAATATGTATCTAATTATAATTTCATTAAAATAAATTAACCAAAATAAAATTAAAATCACCTACGAACTGTGGCATTTCATTAACCTCAATAAAATAAGATATTTAATCAAGCTAATCAAACAATGTAATGAAATTAATCTACGGTCTTTTCGTTTCCACGTCGATATCTGTTCCGAATACTAGAGATCGAATAGTTAAGTGGACTCAAGCTCCAGCTGCGAAAAAAACTTATCGTTGCTGGAAATTGGGATAACAAAACATTCATAAAGATTTGGAATCGTCGAGAGGATTACTAAGTGATTTAAATTATCACAACACTACTTAAAAATGAAAATTAGCGATGAAGTGAGTGATCCAAGAACGTAAACCAAGATCTTCGTTGTATTGGTTAACTTGCTTGCAAGTGCCAAGTTCATGATTGATGTGATTCATTCATTTTGAGTATTATTTTACACCTGGCTTATTTTAAATTCGTCCCAACAATCACAACTGTTTCTCACCAGTAGTCCAGCATCTCTATGCAGTTTTACTTTTCTAGATAACAAGCCAGGTGAATCTGTTTCTTTGGAAAAAGCTACAACCACTGCTGTCATATTTGGAGTCAAACGTCTACCAGTTTGTCAACGAAGATTGTGTAATTTTTATAAAAAGATTGAAGTAAGATATTGTGATGTTCTGTTTGTAAATGTTACAAACAGACAAAAATTAATGTAAAGTTAAAATGGGAGTGATAGGAAATTTTATAAATAATTTTGAAATTTGTAAAAATTTTGTTTTGTAAAAGTTTTCACGCGACGCCACTGGCTTTTTGATTGAAGTAGAGGTCGGCAGGGCACCGGAAAGGAAGGAAAAATGGACACGCCGATATGCCGCCAAGGTGAACGGCTGGGCAAATTTGTAATAGAATGAAATATTGTAGTAATACGAGTTGTTGTTTTTTTTAATTAATAAAAGGTGAATTAAATAGTGAAAAGTGTCTTTGATTTCCATTTTTAGTTTTGATGAGAAGGAAGAGTACCGAAACAATTTTGCAATTAATTGTTTCTGAAGAAAGTTGGAAACTCGCTTGCAAGTCTTACCAGGTGTTCGTGGTGCAAGCAAGACCGATTGTACAGCTGTGGTGCGAGGTGCATTTATCCACACGATTAAAAATTTATTTTAGAAAAAGCAAGCATACAAAATTGTATAAATTATTGGGTAAGAAAACTGAATATTTTGCTTAACCAAGGGTGGGATTTATCCATCCCACATTATTATTGGCGACCCACAAAAGTGTTCACCGCTGGAACCCACAATCTGAGATGAGATCTTATAAAAATATGCTCTACCGGTTATAAAGTTTTTCGACGCACTTTTAGGGTGGTGTTTAATACAAAAAAAAACACCGCATCTAATTTTGGCTACCCAATCGGTGGGGCGTTGGTGAACATTTGGTGAATGTGGATAATAAAAAATTTGTAGTATAACCATGGAAGAGTCAATGGCTACAGAACGCGATAAAATTGAAGAAGCTTGGCAATGGATGATGGAAAGAAAGGGAGAAGAGATTTCCAAAGAAATAATGAAGCTAAATGACAATTATGATATGGAAGTGAAGAGAAAAATTGACAAATTTAATCGAGAGATGGAGTGGAATAACGGAGATAGTGAGGAAAGAAGGAGAAAAGGGGTAAAACATTGGGCAGAATTGGACGATGATTTTAATAGGTACTATGAGGAATTAAAGAGAATTCTTATAAAAGAAGAGATTGAGAGAAAGAATAAAAAAGAAAGAGTTATAAAAGACACATTTGAGAAAATGCTTGACGATTTGTCGAATTACGTTGTGGAAGAAAAAGAAATAAAATGTTACTCGGGCGAAATTGTCAAGAAAATAGTCCTGGTCTTAAAAGAGAACATAGTTGAAGAATTGGAAGACCGTACAGAGGAAAAATTAGAAGTAATTAAAGAAGTCCCTAAATTGGATGAAGTTGTTGTTCGGAAATTGGAGGAAATTGTAATTGCTAAATTTGACGAAATGAAAGAAGAAAATATCACAGGCGACATTGTCAAAAATAAAGTCCTAAGTTTATTCGAGAAAGATGATAAGAAAAATTAGATGGAAAAATGTGCAACGGAAGAAAAAAGTGTATTATGGGAGAAACAAGAAAATAAATAAATTTTGGAAATGGAAAATTATGGAATGGGCGAGGTGTTCCAATCAAGAATTTTCAAGGATGGAGAAGAGGAAGAAATACCGTCAGCGAAGGTTCTTTGGTCGTTCGAAAAGGATGAGAAAAATTTTGATAACAAGAAAATTGGAAAAAAGAAGGAGTTCTTTAAGCAGAGGATTGGAACGAAGAGGCAGGTGTTATCTCTTGAGAAGTGGTCGTTCAGACGATCAATATGGAAGGCTGCTGTTCCAGTCAACTCCAGTTAATACGCAGGAAGAAATGGACAAAAATTTGAGTAAGAGTTTTTTATTTAAAAATTTATGACAACCGCTATGAAAATGAAATAGAAGAAAGTGTAAATTTGATAACGTATAAATAATTAAAATTAAGACATTGTAAATTTGATAATGAAATTAAACGGGATCGTCATCAAGAGAAAAAAAATTTAAGAAGTAAACCATAAACAATTAAAATAATTGAACATTTAATTAACAAAAAAATTTTAAAGCACATGAAGAATTTAAATCATAGCAAAATTAAAAATGAAGGTGAATTAAAAACAAATAGTTAACATTTTGAAACAGAAGCAAGTCGGAAATTTTGAAAATTTAAGAATAAAATTTAGTATGAAAAAAGGTTTGCCTAATGTAAATAAACTTAAAATTGAACATTTTACCTCGGTCGACGATGGAAAATTTAGAAAGCGTATTGAGCAATGATTTTGAAGTGTTTTGAGGATTTGAATTGAAATAATAGAACGAATTATGTTGCTATTAAAATAATATGAAATAAGTAAGATTTGATGAGTTATGAAATGAATTTAGATAATTTGCGAGGTGACTAATCTGATATGATGGCATCAATTTTAGATTGTGAATGAATTGATTAAGTAATGAGAATTTGAAATTTAAAAAAGATTGAATAATGGCGAAGAATTTTAGTACAGGAAGTTAATGATAAAGTTTAAGAATAATTAAGAAGAATTTGCTACGGGACGCGAGAATTTAAGTTGTTGAATTGGTTCACGAAAGGAAAATTAATGTTTTTGAAGAAAATTTTTGAGGAAAATTGGAAAGAAAAAAGATTTGCTAATGTTCTTGAAGAGGTTTGACTGTTTCACCCGAGAAGAATTCAGAAGTAGATGCAGATGTGTGCGCAAGATTTTTTTGAAAGATTATGATATTTCTGATTAGATTAATAGAGGGGGTTGATGACGATTGCAATATTCGAAAGTTTGTTTTGATTTAATTTAGTTTGAATAGCTAAACTATTATTTTTATTTTTGAGTATTTTGTAAATTTGATATAATTTTGAGAGGGTTAATTGGATGTGAGTTCATCATTGTTTTCAAGACGCAAATCAGAACTAAACACACGTAACGTGGTATAAGGAATTTGAAGCTTACGTCACAGCTGACGAATAGATCAGTTCAGTTAAGATTCAGTAAGGGGGTTGCATCCATTTAGAATTTAGGGGGTAAGATTTTTGAGAGCTATCCATGCATTTAAAATATAGGGTGTATGCATTAACCATTTGATTTTCATAGTTTAATTTTTATTAGCGAGTAGTAATTTCTGTCACCACTTCATTGTTATGTGAAATGCCAACAGGCCGCACTATTTCTACAAAATCGCTTGCAAGTTGCGATTTAACAAGGGGGTTTAAAGATGCGGTGTCCTGTTTGAAGATGACTCAAACAGACAAAAAATTGTTAAGGGTTTGTGTTGTGTAGATAAGAAATTTTTGTAAAAAATAAAAATTTTATAAAAAACTTTTTGTAAAAGTTTTCATGCGGCGCCTATGTCTTTTTGTTTGACTGAAATCCCGCGAGGAGCATAAAAGACGACCTAGCAGGATAGACTCGCCCACAGGCTGGCGAGGAATATGGCTGTTATAATTTTTTACAAGCGAGATAATTTGTAAATTTGAGTGAATTTTACGTTGTTTTTTGAAAATAAAAGTTGTAGAAGAAAAGTGGTGTTTCTTTTAGATTGGTTAATAGCTGGAGAAATGTCGTTGCAGATTGGATTTGCAAATTGTGAAATTTGCAGGAGTTTATTTTTGTGAAGCGAAGAGCGATAGCGAGGTCACGCGAGCGATCACGGCGGTGCAGCTGTGGCATACGGTGCGTTTCAATAACGGCCGATGGGAAATTTGTAGTATAAGTAAGAGGAACATTTTGAATAAAATAATTTTTGCAACCCACAAATGTTCACCGTATTGAATTTGCTATCTGAGATTAGTCTACTTTATGTTTAACGATTAAAATAGCTGACCGGTGCACTTTTAGGGTGGTGTTTTGTAAAAAAACACGGCAGTATTTGTATTATTTTTTTAATTTTTGATATTAGTTTTAATACCAATTAGGGCTTCCCGGTGGATGAAAGAAATTTTGAGCCGATTTTAGAACACATTTATTGTTGTTGTATACCTTTTGACTTTCAAAAAATCCATTAAAAATGCACATTTTACAAAATTTTATTTCATGTTTATGATTTATTTGGTCCACTGTAAAATTGTAAATCTGAATCTAAATCTGAATCCGAATCCGTTGCTAACTTCAGCCACATGCGTAATGTTGATTCCAAACAACAAGGAAAAAAGAACTAACACTTAAGAAAAACACTTAACACACTAACCTCCCTGCCCTTCAGTCGTCCTCCAAAATTTCATATTAGGGCAAATATTTGGCTAATAACCAAACAATTTACTGATAGCTTTATGATATAATTAATGCGCATAAAATTAAAGGAGCACTCCAAGCAATACTATCAAATGTTGTAATTGCGTGTTACTCATCTCAACAGAAGGTTATATAGTAACAAGTTCATTAACATGTTGTTTTTTAGTTGAAATTTAATTGCTCTGAAATTATTAATTACATTTCAAGCAATTAATAAAATAGTAAATTTCGCAGTTCGTAGAAAAATTGAGTTTGCTTAATTATCCATCAAACAGTTGGTGATTTGTTTTATTGAAGTTATAGAAAAAATATCAAACCAAACCAACAAATTAGAATGGATCCAATAAATAGGCAAAAATTAATAGTTGGGATTTTTAACCAAGTTATTATAACAATTGCAGGTAGGTGAAAATTCAAAGACTTCCACATTTTCAGTCAAATTTGGTCGTATTAAAAATCAATGTTTTTCAAAGGTAAATTTACAGTATAAATCAATGTAATATTATAACTTTACATAGATTTACCATGTAAAAACTTGAAAAACATGGGTAACTTCCATTAAAGAGGTTTAATTTGAATTTCTGTATTCTTTACAATCCCTTAATTCTTTTTAAGGTTTTTAAACCATGTGATTTGACTAGGCAGAATATTTTAAAAGAATTATAGGGTCTAGCCGGATAATCATGTAAAATATGAAGCTTCGGAATTTTATGGTTGCGATTTCTCTTACAAAGTTTGTTATTTTCGTATAATTTTCTAATGAAAAACGTGAAAATTAAAAAAAAAGTAGAATTTTGCAATTTTTCTTTTTAGCTTGTAGGGATTCCGAAGCAGAATTACATTTACAGAATTACACTAAATTTTCTGAGAGTTGTTGGAAAAGTCTAACATGTTTAAATAAAATAATTTGAAAAATTAATCAAACCTTTTTTCGTAGAATTTAATTGCAAGAAAAGTTCAAAAAACTGCTTTTCTATTTTTTGGGGCAATTTTTGATTTTTCTTAATGTTTTGAAATTTAAACAAAAACTATTTTCTTTCTAACGTTAACAGGAATTAAATTGGAAGTCTGTCTGTCTGTCTGACTGTCATTAGCTAGAGCACGGATTCTAGGCAATTTGCCTCTTTGTAATTTATTTAGGCAATTCAAAACTGGAATTTGGAAAATCTTGAGTTTATTATACATGCTCGCGTAGTACACAAAACTCAACACAAAAACACCTGTTCTACATTAGTAGCATCGTTACTTATACGTGGAACGACACCGTCAACTTTGCTTCACTTAATTCCGTTTTGTTTGGAGAATTATACAACTTCGAAATTTGGCGGACAATCAGCAACGGAGGCTTATTGCAGTAGTGACATCTGGTTCAAATCTTGAAGACCAAACATAACAGTGGCGTACCGAATTACAACAATCAGTGGGTTCGTTGTGAACTTTTTAATTATTTGTAATAACACAAAAATTTACTTGTATGAAAATTTATTACCACACGATTAACATTGAATTTATCAAAGAGTTATGCAGAGTATAGGCAAATTTAAACAACATAGCCGTTTTGAATAGATTCCACCCATTATTACACTTTTGGTTGAAGGACATTTTGTGGTCAAAAGGTTACAAGATTGATTTTTGCTCATTGTATTTAAATCTCATTATATTTGATCAAACGCTGCTTTCTAATTACTTTTGGAACCGTAACTCCCTGTAGAAAATAAGGACCTCAGTAGTTAATGCTCTGCGACGATAAAGCAGTCGAAACTTTAGTGCTCGAGTGGAGAACACATCAGTGGGTTCCTGATTATTACTATTATTATTATTACTATTAGCTGCTTGTATAGTTTTATACCGAGAGCATAATTTCGGCTTCAGTAACTGTTTTGTATCCAGTAAATGCCTTCGAGAGTAAATATTAAATATGTAAACCGAGGAAATATCATATCCAATTGTGTAAAAACATGTAAATTAATCTCAAATTGTATAATCATAGTAGTAAGCAAGAATTTTGTAATTTTAATTAATCTCTCATTTACATGTGACTCATTTTTCATTTTTACGTATGTTCATTCATATTTTAATTTCTATTTTGTTGTAATTAAAAGCTATAAAACACACTATAGTTTTATTTTGCATCTGGCGCCCTCCGGAATACTTCTAGTGAAGAAAAAACCATTTAACACCAAATCCTCGATACTCGATTACATCAAGAGTAACCCAAAATCTTCGACATTGGTTGAAACCTATGAGCTAAGCCGTTACGTACAGTCCATCTACGAACACGAAAAGGGGCCTCTCTTACTACCAAGCCTTTTAGCACTTTTATGGTGGCAAGGTATAACGAACGAAAATGATACCCAAATTTATATGTATGCTTTTTTCCCCAGGAAATAGATGGCTTTACTAAAATAAACAAACGGATGTGTTGTGGAAGCACTTTTCGAGACAAGTCATTACGACATGTCTTTACTAATTTTCTCCCTCATTTGCAGATGGCGCTACCGATTTTGGGTTAATATTTTTAAATATCGTGAATTTATTAAGGTATAAGCTGGCAAGAATGTGTCAGTTTTGAGTATTTTTTAACCATAGAAAGAGATAACAAAAAAACTTCAACCTGATTGGCTCTTGCGAGCTTCTAGCAAAGCAGAGCAAGGCACTAATCTCCTTGTGAGCGCCGCTTTACCATCTAAGGTGGCACTTGTAAAAAGTAACAATTCCCCTACTTAAATTATTATTAACATTAGTGAGAAAAATAATATTAACATTGTTTTTTTGTTTTAGCAAACTTAACTATGATTTCTTGTGGAATGCACATTGTGTGGCTAGCACCAGCTCTTCAAATTATTCTATCAATTTACAATCCGTTGCAAGCCTCAAATATTCCTTGGTTACAATATGTGTTCACGATTGGAGGTTTATTTGGTTTAGCCTTAACTGTTTGCACTGTTGACAAGTTTGGAAGAAAATCGACGATTTTAATTATCGCAATTCAAAATATGGTAGCGTGGATCATGATTGTATTTGCGTTTTCCATAGAAGTATTACATGTTTCACGATTTATATCTGGAATGGCTACCCAAATTGCATTTGTAGCCATACCTATGTACATAGCCGAAATAGCTGACCACAAAATACGAGGATTTCTGACATCTTCCACTTTTATCATGGTATTAATTGGAACTACTATAGGATATTCAGTTATTCCGGTTGTTTCCCTTTTTGCATCATCATCACTTGGAATATCGTTTGCAATATTACAACTTATTACTCTACCATTTCTACCTGAAAGTCCGTACTTTTTGATAATGAAAGGAAATGAAGATATAGCTCGAAGGTCATTACAAACTCTTCGGTCTTCTCAGGACGTGGAAGCTGAATATCAGGATATCTCTGGTGCTGTGAAGAGACAATTATCTGAGAAGGGTGGATTTTTAGATTTATATTTAATTAAGAGTAATCGCAAAGCTGTGATAATCATGGCAGTTTTAAGTTTTTCTCAACATTTTTGTGGATTAAGCTTTATATTAACGAATATATATTATGGCATAATTACTGTCAGTGGATCATCATTTGAACTAACCTTAGATCCACTTTTTTTGTCTATACTTACGTTAGTGTCGTGTACAGTTGCTTCTGGTTTTATTGAGAAGTTTGGTAGACGAAGGTTGTTAATCGGTTCCAGCTTATTAAGCGGCTTCTCGCTGATAGCATTATCTATATTTTTTTGGTTGCAAAATAGAAATATAAATGTAAGTACCTTCAATTGGGTACCTTTCGTTGCAGTTATTATGTGTGTTGTTGTGTACAGGGTTGGTTTAGAAATGGTACCCATAGTTTATACGGCTGAACTTTTTCCTAGTTCAGTAAAAGCAACAGGAATGGCAATTTCAAATTTGCTTTATACTTTAAGTTTTTTTGCATCAATATATGCATATGCAGGTTTATATGATTTATTTGCTAGTCACATACTTTGTTTTATTTGTTCTGGTTGTTGCATTTTTACTGCAATTTTTACAGCAGTATATATTCCCGAAACCAAAGGAAAAACTTTGGAAGAAATTCAAATGATATTAAAAGGACATTAAAATAATATAAAACCTGGGAAAAATTATATCTAAAATTGTGAAAATGAGGATTTTATTGTACATAATTTCATTAAAATAAATTAACCAAAATAAAATTAAAATCACCTATACGAACTGTGGCATTTTATTAACCTCGATAAAATAAGATGTTGAACCAAGCTAATCCTCTAAGCAAACAATGCAATGAAATTAATCTACGGTATTTTCGTTTCCACGTCGATATCTGTTCCGAATACTAGAGATCGAATAGTGAAGTGGACTCAAGCTCCAGCTGCGGAAAAACTTATCGTTGCTGGAAATTGAGAAAACAAAACATTCATAAAGATTTGGAATCGTCCAGTGGATGACTAAGTGATTTAAATTATCATATACCACTGCTTAAAAATGAAAATTAGCGATGAAGTGAGTGATCCAAGAACATAAACCAAGATCTTCGATGTATTGGTTAGCTTGCTTGCAAGTGCCGAGTTCATGATTGATGTGATTCATTCATTTTGAGTATTATTTTACACCTCTGGCTTATTTTAAATTCGTCCCAACAATCACAACTGTTTCTCACCAGTAGTCCAGCATCTCTATGCAGTTTTACTTTTCTAGATAACAAGTCAGGTGAATCTGTTTCTTTGGGAAAAGCTACAACCACTGCTGTCATATTTGGAGTCGAACGTCTACCAGTTTGTCAACGAAGATTGTATAATTTTTATCAAAAAGATTGACGTAAGATATTTTTGAATATTTTAAATCAAGTGAAACAAGCGCATTTGAGGCAATTTGTTGTTCGTGGTAATCGTTGGAGGTTACGTTTAGGAAGTTTTTGCCTCATATTAGTAGATCCGTAGACCAAAACTTATAGACACGCCCCTTTTAATCCCTCTTTGAATACTAACTGAAACAAACATGTGAGACGTCGCAAGTGGGATTCTAGCAGGATTTTTGGTATTGGTAAGCTAAAATAAACAATTTTATTCAATTATATACAGGCGTAGAGTAGCATTAGCATACATGCGACGTATTTAATACTTCCTTCACTGGTGAAAAGTCAAGGTGCATGTCGCCAGCCCCCCCCCCATGTCCAATTTTGAATCCAAAATAGTCTAAATCGTTAGTGCATCGTTTGTACCTGTTTGTGCAAAAATTTTTTCGTTTGTACCCAAATAGTTTTCGAGAAATTTCAATCTTTCTCTGGGGGGGGGGGCTGAAGACATACTTTTTGAAATTTCGAATTTTGGATTTAAAATAGACTAGATCGTTTGTATTTCGTTTGCGCTTGTTTGTGCAAGTATTATTTTCGTTTGCACCCAAATAGTTTTTGAGATTTTCAAGAAAAGCATAAAGGACGTTTATGGGCATGATATGATTAACGAGATTCTGGGAAGAAATAACAGGATGAAAACTAAAAAATAGTCTCAATCATTT
Organism: Rhagonycha lutea; assembly: GCA_958510855.1. Taxonomy (NCBI): domain Eukaryota; kingdom Metazoa; phylum Arthropoda; class Insecta; order Coleoptera; family Cantharidae; genus Rhagonycha; species Rhagonycha lutea. Next base: position 33,135,101 of record OY294041.1, read on the forward strand.
GTACTGTAACGCAAATTGCTCTAATTTGGGCCACTTGCCCCGCTGATCTACGAATGGAATGGTAGACAGGCCAGCTAAGGGATTACACCCCCGTCCAGTGCCAGAGCATGGGTCGCGGGGACGCGGTTGGCAGGTTTTTCCGTTGTGGCTCAGGCGATCGATTGGCAACTAACTAAAGAAAAAAAAACCTTTCGAGCGCCAGTCCTCTAAATAAAACTCGGAAGTAAAGAAGAGTTGGTTTTATTTAAAAAAAACAAAGTTTAGATAAAGATGGGGTTGACAATATTTGATTCCAAAACTCCAATAGGAGACACAAAACATACAACATAACAAGTAAAATACAGGATAACCTGAAGGGATACCCTGGGACAATCAAATCAAAAATAAAATAACAGATGAGTTGACATATGAAGACAACTCATAAAAATAATCCGCGCATCCAGGAGATTGCCCAACGCAGACATAAAAACGTTGGTAAAAATTGACTGCAAATAACACATTCGCAAGAGACATCATCAAGTAAAATTAAATACAAAAACGAAATCCCAACATCGTTAAATATGGCTGACACAGATGGTTCGACGCAGGAATCAAGGTTATCACAGGTGGAAACAAGATAACCAAACTGCTGGCCCATATCCATACAAATAACCATATGGTTGGTGGATAAAACAGCCAGATGGACAGTCAGCTACTGAACACCGTGCACCCGCTCAGAAAACCATAATTAAAATTGGAAACCAAAAATTGACGTCAAAGAAAATTGACGTGGTAGTACGAAAAAAGCTAAAATTTATCAAAGTCAAACTTCCGCTCATGATGGAAAATAATGCAATCTTACCCACAAATGTAGCACAGAAGGTAAAATAAAAGATCACTTCAATAAACTAACAATTTGTGGCTTTTAAAAAATAAAATTACACAAAAGTAAAATGAAACTTCTACTTTTCATGAAGATAAGCGAAGAATGACATTTGATAAATTTTCGAAATTCAAAACGCTTGCTCGTGTTTTGAAACACATAAAGGGTGATGCATAGATTTCCGCCAAAATATAATAATAGCATTTGAAATGCTACAGTACTTTGTTTCTAACTATTTGTACAAGTTTTATTTTCGATTGTACCCAAATAGTTTTTGAGATTTTCAAAGAACATTGATGCGCATGATTAGATTAACGAGATTCTGGGAAAAATTTACGTGATGAAGACCAAAATAGTCTCAATCGTTTGTACTTCGTTTGTACCTGCTTATGAAAGTTTTATTTTCGTTTGTACCCAAATAGTTTTTGAGATTTTCAAGAATGACATTGATGCGCATGATTTGATTAACAAGATTCTCGGAAAAATTTACATGCTAATGATCAAAATAATCTCAATAGTTTGTACTTCGTCTGGACCTATTTATGCAAAATTAATCTCGAGCATAGACAATATAAAATATTGTCCAATTTTAATTATGCCCGGGAATCCCCGATTAGAACCTAGAGCTCAACAAGTGTCAGATTTCATTCGGGGAATTCCCTGCCGCGCTGATGTAAATCACTGCGTAGCTGTCAGTCAGTCGTGATATCTGCAACGCATAAATGCAAAGCTGAAGTTCACCGATAAGAATGTTCAATATGAAGCAATACATGAACATATCAAATAAATTTAATTATTTAAATATTATAAGGTAAATCTCACGTGAGGGGGGGGGGGTCCCACCAAATCTTATCAAATCTCACCAGGGGTGAAGGGGTTGTGCATATTTAGAAAGAAATCTTAATACAATCGAATTGTAAAACAGAATATTTAAATATTATTTTTTTAAATTTTCATAAAAGTTACTTAAAATACAATGTAAGAATTTTGTGTTATGCATTAAATAAAAAAAACATTATAAAACAGTTCAAAATGTCTATTTTTTCACACCTCTGACTGTAAGTTACCCCTTAATCGAAACAAGTTTTAATCTCATCAAATAGATTTAAACTTGAAGATTATCGTACGGAACTTGCTCGGAGGACTCAAAATTTGAAATTCCCGTAACTTTGTAGAAAATGAAATTAAAATTATGGAAATGGAATCTCATTCAGACTGCCCAACTAACAATTTAAGTTTTATAATGGCTTTTAGAACGTTTACAGAACGAATTTATAAAACAGCCACTGTTTTATAAACACTTTCACAATGTTCTTACAGCTCTTATAAGCATGGAATTGGCGCAGTATAAAACAAATCGCCTGTTAGACATATGCTCTATAGATGCTCTATAGATGTTGTTTGTTACTATTAAAAACGTTTTGTAAATGTTTTATAAAGCTAGCTACCTTAGCACTTTTGCTACGAGCGCCAATAGTTATACGATTAAAAAGTTTTTTTAACATTCCTATTAACACAAAATTGTTCGTGACTGTGCAATTAGTCTTTTTAGTTGTTGTGGAAAGATACTAAAATCTGTCAACATGGTAGCAAAAATAAAATATATGACAGATAGCTCATTCGGTATAAAAAGTACTTAATAAAAAGAATGATTTTAAAAAATTTCACGGAGCTGATGTGGCTGCGAAATTAAATTTACTGTTAAGTATATATGGTACAAAAATAATTATGATAATTAAGGAAATTTAAAATATAATTTTATTAATAAAAAAAAAATATTATATCTATTTTTGGTAAATAGTTTATTAGGACCATCTACATTATAAAATAGCCAGTCCAGCATATTTATCTTTTCACAATTGCGATACTCTAAAGTGCAATTTAGCCCCGCATTTGCGGGTGTAAAGGGGCGTTTTTTATACCTGCATTCAACATACATTTTACGACCTGCAGTAGGTCGTAAAAATGATTTTATTTTTTTACACCCCGGTGCAGGTCGTAAAAATGGATTTTACACCCCGCAGCGGGGTGTAAAAATGAAAATCCGTTATTCTAGTAAAATTATTTATTTTTATATATTTACATTAGAAATAGAATTTTTCATCGCAATTGTGAAAAATAGTATATACAACGTGGGAGTAACGTTGCTTTTCGTCCCTCGACTGCTTGTTGCACCTCGGCCTACGGCCTCGGTACAAAATTGTCTCGGGACTGAAAAGAGTAACTTTACTCCCTTGTAGTATAATATACTATTTTATGAAAATGTTACGATAGACACGAAAAAATATAATTTAAATATATGGCCTGTCACTTTAAAGCCTCACAAAATGGCTACTTCTTATACGATCCTTATAAATCAAAATTGTCCGAAACAGGACAATTATGCTCTGTATGTAGCTGTTATAAAAATCAAACAGGATTTGTCTAGGCACAGAGGTGTTCTCGGGTATAAACAGTAAATCACATTATGTTTTACCTACAATTAACTAGTTTTATTAGTATAATGTTTTAATAAAAGGCAATTATTCCTTTTTTACACAGGATTTTGGTTTCTTGTTCTTTCAGAAACTTTCTATTTCAGCTTCCCGTTCAACATCATACAGTGGTGTTGCCTGATGAGAAACGCAATTAATGTTGATTCCATCAGTCTCCTCTGTTGGAGTATAGTCATTTCGATTGCTAATCTTCAAGGTCTCTGAATGATTGTTAGAGCTAGAGCCACTAGTGCTTTCTATCTGTGGATCACTTACTATCTCATGATGATATTAATTTTAAGTTTTCTGTAAAATGTACCACTTCGTTTAATTTTTTTCCAGCTACTGTACGACATTTTGTTTGTACGTGCAAACAAAAAATATCACTAGACCAAATAAAAATGAACGCTACTTTATTACAGTTTTATAATTATTGTTGTGTTAACATTTTAATGTTAAAAGACCTCCGTATGCAACATATTTGTTTTTTAACTGCTTTTTGTAAAACTATAAAACAACAATTTTATAATTACTCGCTTTTGTACCAATCTGCTGCAGTAAGCAATTCACTTTTATTAATAACAATTAAAAAACTATTTTATTATTAGTAAATAATATGTTCGTAACAAAACAGTTTTATTATTGCATTTATAGCGATAAATTAATCCACAAAAGCACCATTATAAAATGCTTTTAGAGAAAAGTATCATTCAGAGCTAATATGCTGCATAAAAAGTATTTTATAAACATTTATAAAATAGCTTTATAACTTATTCTATAATTATTTTATAATTTTGCTGTAAGAACGTTTTCAAAACAATTTTATTGACAGAACAGTTAGCGCAACAAATTTATCTCGAATTAATACTTTATAAAACATAAAAGTTTATATGGAGCGTCAATAAAACAATTATAAAATATATTAGTTCGCTAACGATGTCGAATTGCTAGTTGGGATGTAACGAAGCTCTAACGTAACGTAAATAACACCCTAAAATTCAAATAAAAGCGAAAATAGAAAAACAAGTCTACAACCCCCCCCTCCCAAGATTTTGCGATAACTTTGCGACGGTTGAGGGTCAAAAGCAAAAATAAAGGCTCATTTAGGCTCTAACGGCACAAACTTCACCATAAAAGTCGAATTGGAGGGGGGGGGACAATGTGTCTACAGCAATTAACAAATTTAACGCCATTCCTTAACCCATTAGTGTACAAGGTCCGTTTAAACGGACGACTAACAAATTAACGCCAATTTGCTAATGGAATGGAATTCAATGGAATTGGCGCTAATTTATTAGTCCGTTTAAACGGACGTTGTATGTACACTAATGGGTTTTAAAGTTGACACGTCGAATTGCTCCCCCCTCTACAAGTCGAATTTTAGAGTGAATTTGGTGTCAACAGTAGCGGTGTTATTCGCGAAATCTTTGGGGAGGAGGGGTATATAATGTTTTTCTATTATATCTCTTATTTTGAATTTTGGGGTGAAATTGGTGGCAGACGTTAAAGCCTCATTAGAGGCTCTAGAAAAAACGAGCTTCAATTTTTCGTTAGAGCGTGTCTCCAGTTCCCCCCTCCCTCAGTTAAATTTGAAAATTTATCGAAATCCGTTTGATTTCCTATTGAAAATAGTTTTTGCACAAACAGGCACATGAAGTACAAACGATTGAAACTATTTTGGTCTTTATCCTATAAGTTTTTCTATGAATCTCGTTAATCTAATCATGCGCATCAATGTCTTTCTTGAAAATTTCAAAAACTATTTGGATACAAACGAAAATAAAACTTGCACAAACAGGTACAAACGATTCACAAACGATTTAGACTATTTTGGATTCAAAATTCGACATGGTGGGGAGGCGCGACATGCACTTGAAAAGTCATGGTGTGAGTCAGTTATTTTAAGTGGTCTTAGGATGGAAACACCTTTTAACCAATATTTCTTTTATTTCTCATTAATAAGTCAGTTTCTGAAAGGCAATTGAATTCAAAATATAACCATTGAAATTGAAATGCTGAATATTGATCTATTGAAAATTTGCAATGGTGAATTTTAACATAAAAAAGCAAAATATTTTTTGTGACAAACCAGACAGCCACACCATGCAGGCCCGTAGCCAGGGGAGCACGTGCCCCCCCCCCCCCCCGAAATGTTGAAAAGACAAAGAAAATGGAAGGGGAACAACCAAAAATTTTACATTTTACAAAAGGTTTTTTACAGGTGCCCCCCCCCCCCGAAATGATATCCTGGCTACAGGCCTGACACCATGCATTTAGTTATTTTATTGCAGTAATCTATTTTTATTAGATGTCGATATAGTATTATAACACTACCGATTAAATACTGAGCTGATGCAATGTTAAAAATCAATTAACAAATAAAAAGATAAAATATGCGCAGTATTTAACCAATATTCATGGCGACAATAATTAATTATTGTAATCTCATTCGTCCTCGAAAACTACAGTGCTGTATTCAAACCAATTTATACCGATCGATAGGGTGGACTAAATCTTATCAGTGGCGTGGCTACCATAGGGCAAAGCGGTGCAGTGCACCGGGGCCCCCTGAGCTGTTTTTTTTTAATTTCTAATGCAAACATGTGGAAAAAGGGGGACGGGGGGCGATTTTTTTTTATGCACCGGGGCCCTTGTCCACCTAGCTACGCCACTGAATCTTAAATCTTATCCTTGATTTCTTGAGAGCTGATCAACTAACTACTGCAATACCACACCCTCAGCTGTCTTTTTCTTCACTTATATTTTAATTAATAGTTTAATTTTATGTTGTTACATCAATATAACAACTAAATACAGGGTGTGGTTGTACTGTATATTGCTTCCTTGCAAAAATCACTAATTTTCAATTAAACATTTTTTATTAAGCATGATAATTTCAATTGTGATTTTTCGAATTCAATTGCCTGTCACAAAACTAACCAATTAATCAGAAAAAACATATTGGGTTCGTTAACTTGAACCTATAAATAACTATCCGTTAATTTACAGATTATTTTAAGTACTTTGAAAATTAATTAAATTTAATTAAGTTGTTTGTCTTTTGAATATTTTTTTTAAATAACTTTCTTACTCATCGCAATCAAGCTGAAATTTTTATCTATTTTGGACCTTAAATTACGATGATAACATGTACACAAATTGCCCCTTTTAATATACATGATTGTATTTAAAATAACTATTTAAAAAATTTTAATGTAATTTAAAATTAAGCGTAATGTTAAAGTTATAATAAGTATTACAAAATGGATACTACAAAATTTAGTGGTAATACATTTAAAGTTACATATTTTCCACAATTTATTGCTGCATTTGCAGGTAAGTCACATTTTAATATTTAACCCTTCATTTGAATGTTAATTACGATTACAAAAGGCAATTTAATTTATTTTATTATAAAAATTAAAATTACTCCGAAAAATTAACCTTAAACACCAACAATAATAATTACTATTTTTTCAGCTACGGTTGGATTGATCTCCGATGGAATGTCGTATGGATGGCCATCACCCATAATTCCAATTTTGCAATCAAAAGATACCCCAGTTGTAATTCAAACCAGTGATATAGTGTGGATAGAAAATATTGCCGGATTGGGAGCCCTAATTGGAATTCCATTTACAATATATAACGTAAATGCCCAAGGAAGAAAAGTGTCGCTCATGGTAGCAGCAGCCCAAAAACTGTTTGGTTGGTTGTTAATAGGACATGCATCCTCCCTGTGGCTTGTACTTTTGGGACGTTTCCTAAATGGATTTGCATCTAATGCTGCGTTTGTCTCAGCTCCGATGTACATAGCAGAAATGGCGAATAAAAAAATACGCGGTAGTTTACTAGGTCTTGTTTATATGATGATGTTGTTGGGAGTTTTAGTTATTTATTGTGTTGGTCCGTATACTTCCGTTTTGGTATCCGCATACGTCGGAGCTTCATTTGTGTTGGTACAAATTGTGTTATTTCTTTTTATACCGAAATCTCCTTACTTCCTGTTAATGAAAGATGAGATAGTGGAAGCTAAGAAGTCAATGGAATGGTTTCAAAGGGAGGACGATTTGGAAGAGGAATTCAAGGAATTAACCGAAGTTGTGGCACGACAACAATCAGAAAATGGAAGATTTGTTGATCTGTTCAAAATTGTTAGCAATCGAAAAGCAGTTATGATTATGGTGTTTTTGAATGCTAACCAACATTTAAGTGGTATCAGTGTTATGGTTATGAATCTAAAATCAATTCTGTTGAAATCATCTTCTGCAATTGATCCAAACTTGGCTACCATACTTTTTGCTGTATTAATGATGGCGGCAGCTTTGAGTGCTTCATTTTTAGTTGACATAATAGGGAGAAAAATTTTATTAATGATTTCCAGTTTTTTCACGTCGATGGCTCTCCTGACTTTGGCTGTGTATTTTACTCTTCTCAGTACTAATGGTTTGGAAGTAGTGTCTTACAACTGGATTCCAGTTGTTGCTGTGATGACGTATGCTGTAGCTTTTAAGTGTGGCTTAGGTATGGTACCTATTATAACTACAGGGGAAATTTTTCCTACAAGTGTTAAAGCTATGGGAATGACAGTGGCTGATGCTGCATATGTAGGTTTTTCGTATGTGTCCATTTATTTATATCAATTTTTAGTGCAAAATTACAATATGCAAGCACCTTTCTATATATTTGCTTTGTGTTCATTTTCTTCAATTTTCTTCACCAAATTCTGCCTTCCAGAAACAAAAGGAAAATCACTGGAAGAAATTCAAATAATCTTGAAGCGCAGACGATTTCGCTTCATATCAACTGCTTCGTATGGATCATTAGAATAATTAATTTGTAAAGTAAATTTTAATAATAGGAATCTACTAAAATTATGTATAATAGTAAGTTGTAATAAATTCAGTTAAAAAATTGCCTACAAAATAATTTATTATAAAATTAGTGATTTAATTTATTTGTGAAGATCTTCCAATCTTCGTACACGTCTTCATCATTCGGTCTCCAATTTTTGAAAGAAAAAGAGTTTAGTATGACCTAAAACAAAACATTAAATCCATTTTATTATTCTTTACTGCAAACTAGCCTTATTTCGCAGTGTTCCTAAATTAATTCTATATAGAAAATGTTAGGGAATTGAGAACACTGAGGAATAAAACCCAACATTACTGATGCACCTGTGTAAAATTCGATTTTCTATTTTTGAATAGGTGGATCATCCACCAAAGCAAAGGCTGAGAAATTCCCACAACTGCTAACATCCAGCCTATATTTAGAGCAAATTGTGGAAATTCACGATTACCATATTTGGGTACCTCCAGACATAACAAGAAATAAATGAAAATTGCTAGCAACGAAAATGGAGTGACAAATCCCCAACACAATTTCCAATAAAAACTTAATTTTCTTTGCAGCATAAATTCCACATCCAACATAATATTTCCAACGCCATAAAACCATAAAATTGCGATTACTTCTATAAGTATTAGAACGAAAAATACCAACGTGACTCCAAAATTGTCCACTAATGTTAAAATAAATTGTCCTCCCTAAAATATAAAAATTACTGTTAAAAAATAGATTTAGTTCAGGAAAATGAGAGCAACATTTAGGTTTATATTCCTTGACTGTCATGATTGCCTTACTCAAAAAGAGTAAGTTCATAGTTAGTCAGCATTCGGCTTCATCAAATCAAACCTCCCTACTAACACTAACAATTTGTGGTACAAACGTTTGTAAATTATAAAATAAAGAAATAGATTATAAATTAAAAATTTTGATTGCCTTTGGTTATTCCCCTTTTCACTGTCAAATACCTAATACTCACCGGGGTTACGTAAACAAGTGAAATCAGGAATCCTCCTGTAGCAGATATTAACGACACTTGATAATGCTTCAGAGATGGGAAAACATCTTTTATGAGAACAATAACTGTGCCTTGCAAACAAACCAGACTGCCAAGACCCAAAATGAAAAGCATCATAAAAAATAAAATCGAAAAAAGCTGAAATAAATTTGCCACTTTTAAATATTTTTAAGTACCATTAAAACTAACCCATGGAGTGGTGTTGAATTTTGCTATGGCATCGGGATATGTAATAAAAGCTAATCTTGAACCTCCAGAAGTAACAACATTTGTAATATTAACATCCAACTCATGAGCTAAATTTCCCAAAATTCCAAAAGTTACTATTCCACATATCATAGAAGCCACGGTATCCAAAGCTGTTATTATTAAAGTGTCCCTAAACTTTGAATATTTTATCGTACTCTTCATATGTATTTTATTTTTACCTGTGTAGATTGTGATCAAATTTGTTGTACGAGGATAGCATTATTATTGTACCACCTCCAATATTCAAGGAATAAAAACATTGGGTCAGGGCATTATACCAAACCTAAAAAACCATTAATAAAAGGAATTTTTAAAAAAATTATGAGTTTACCCTAGCATCTGCGAGTTTATGCCACTGAGGTGTCAAAAAGTATAATATTCCAGTAATCGCACCGTCTAATGTAACAGCACGAATTAATAGAGCGCACATTATTGCGTACGGAAATAACGCAAAAAAATATGAAGCTTTTCCAGAACTTTTTATTCCTTTAGCTGTGACTACAAAAAGAAGGAACCAACTGAAAAACAACAACAATGTGAGTTTCAAATTTGGCCAACCGATTCCATCATCTATTGAGCTTTTTTCTGCTAAAACTTCTTTTCTAAAAATTGAAGAAGAAAAAAAATGGAAAAGTAGTAAGGAAGTACAAATCCAACTTACGTAAACCAAAGTTCGGATGAGCTAATGTACTCTGATGGAATGTGACCATTTAAACTGTTGTTGGTGGAACTTCCATCAGCAGGAACGCAAAAAATGGTACTTTCTTCCCAATCTGGATTACAGTTACCCCAAGGTAAACTTGAACTGAAGGAGTGCCAAAAATAATGCAAACTAATAGCCATAACGGAAGAATAATACGTGGAAACGCATAGAGTAACAAATGCTTGCCCGTAACCCAATCCTGCAATAGCGAAATAAAAATTATATAACAGCAAATTATAAACCAGTTACGTTAGTGCCTTTAAGTGCAGGAGCTAAAATGTTAAACATAGCAGCGTTGCTTTTTCCGGAAAATTGTCCTAAGCAAGCCTCCAAATAATAAACCGGTCGTCCAGCTAAGGCAAGCACTATCACGTAAGGGATCAAAAAGACTCCTCCTCCGTTTTCGTATGCTGTAAATGGAAATCTCCACACATTTCCAAGCCCAACTGACATGGCTATACATGACATTAAAAAATGTGTGCTGCTTGTCCATGTTTCCTTTTGTTTTTCGTTTTTTTCACACGCAGATTGCGACTTATTCACATCTTCCAATGAAATTGTTTCAAAATTCATGTCTATCTGAATTGTTTGCACTAAGTTGAGATGGTTATGACGTAAGCTTCAATTTTGATGATTATAACTATACCTTGCTATCTAATTTGTTAACAATAATACTTGGTTTGAAATTTTCAAATAAGTTATTTCACATTACACCTAAATTTAAATTATTAATAACCATAATTAAGAACTTTTAATGCTAATCAAAAGCAATAATTTCATGTAATAATTATTTTATTTGTAAATGCGGTTGATATCAATTTGATAATTATTAAATAGTGTTAACCTTTTAATCCTTGTACATATTTAACTAAAATATATGCTACTGTCTATAAATTAATAATAAATTATAATCTTTGATCCGGAATAATAGGATTATAAGGCAAAAGACCTAGTTTTGTAGGAGGTTTTTGTTACAAATTTTTTTTTTTTATTTAAAAAATTAAGTTTCATTTTAAATAATGCTGCTACCTACTCTCTATTATATTCCACATATTTGGTAATACTCGTCTAAAGAACAATGTGGGTACACATCAGTAACAAGAAATCTTCTACTGTAAAACTGAGTTTTTTGACTTGTGTTCTTATTCCTCCCAGTCAAAGATGAGATTCAAATATTGTCAAGTTTCAAATATAAAACACCTAAGTAGTACTAAGTAAGAATTATTAATATAACTTAAGACAAAACTGAGAGGGAACAGCAGGAGCAGGCCCGGACTGGCTCCTTTGGGGGCACTCGGCTAGAGACCGAGTAGGGGCCCCCTTACCAAGAGTGAAGATTTTTAATACTCTCGTTTTCTGCTATATTGAACCCTTGGAAAAGTACTTTAGTAATAAAAAATAAATAGCAAGCCTGAAGTGGAGGTGGGTGGGGCATGTCACAAGAAAATCACATGAAGAGTGGCCGATTCGCGTTTCCCAGCGGCGCCCAAGACTGACAAAAAGGAGCGTGGGCAGGCCACAAAAGAGATGGCTTGATGACGTGAAACAGCGGACTGGTGGCTCATGGCATCAAATTGCTAAAGATAGGGGGGCTTGGAAGAAGTTCGAGGAGGCCTATGTCCAGCAGTGGGCGAAATACGGCTGAGAAGAAGAAGGAGAAGAATAAAAATACAAACTACTTTTACGACAACCGCTATTATTGCTGTTGTGTAAAATCCTATATACCAAGTTCAGTAGTTTTCACCGGTATATCAAGTTCTTTTGTCGCCGGATGACCATTGGGGCAACTAGGGTCAAAAGTTTGGGGGGGCTAAAAAAATATTTTCAAACAATTTTTTTAACGGTGGGGTAAAAATAACGAAAAATTGGGATATTTTGGGGGGGCTAACTTGAATTTTGGGGGGCTTAGCCCCCCTAGCCCCCCCTAGTTGCTCCTATGCGGATGACTACCATCGTACCAACGATCCCGTTGATCATCGATATCGTTAAAGTGCTTATCAGAGCACCTCTTGTCCTTCCTACCACTATACAAATTTTTTCTGACTATAGTAATAATCTTCGGGTACGAAGACCGAGAAAAAGCACCATTTGGTGTAGTTCATTGTTATATAACATACAAAATAATCCGCTTATAATGGATTTCAATTAATAAAAGGTTGAATTCATTAGAAAGCTCAAGTTCATTTTAACCGTATTTTAATACAGCGATAACGTAAGAATTTGGTCTAAGAATTCGTCCATTATAAGAAGAGCTTTTATTACAAACATGTTCATTATACGGGGATTGCACTGTACCTACTATTAAACACAATAAAATTTAATTCTAATTTTCAGAAGATCAAGGTTAAATTTATAGCTGTCGTCAGATGTTGAACTAATTCTATGAGAATACAATTCTCAGACGTCAAATATTCCTGTTACTAATCGTGAATCTATCGGGAAAAGGAAAGTAATTAAATTACAATAGTAGAAGAGAATGTGTGAAAACAGTAATAGTTTCTTGTCGAATCCTCGTCAACCTATTCTGCTAATTTTGACCTACCTACCCTCTATCCACCACTCTACCCACTCGCACTGGCGTAGTTACTAGGTAAGGGGTATAACTCTTTCTTGAAGAAATGAATGTCAAACCGGAGGGTCTGGGGGAGGGGAGGGTATGGTATACCCTCCAGTTATAAAGAAGCAAAAAGATGGCAATTATAATTTGATTCCAAAAAAGTCGTATTGTTGCTTATTGACTGATGTGACTGAGGGTATTCCCCCAGACCCCCCGGTTGCCTTGCATTTCAGAATGATCTAGAAAATAGAAAGAATACTTTAAAAATAGACAAAATTAAGTATTGTGTAGTTTATGGTCTTGAAAAAATCTTCACCTGAACTGGAGAGTACTTTTAAAAGTAAACAGTCTGGAAGGTCTGTATCCCAATAAATGTGAAGAAACAGGCGTTAAACCGGGGGGTCTGGGGGGTATGGAATACCCCCCAGGTAAAAAGAAGCAATAAAATGGCTATTCTAATTTGATTCCTAACTATTCGTATTGTTGCTTACTTACTGGTGTACATGGGGGGTATTCCATACCCCCCAGACCCCCCGGTTTTACCCCACAGCACAAAGAAATATCGATCTGACTTATCAAAATTAATAAAGTCGCTAATTTATTTCTTAAGAATACATCGTTTGCTTACTTGCGGCTGGGGGATATTCCATAGCACTCGGTTTTTCAATTGTTTATTTAAAAAGGTACCCTCCACGTTTGGGGAAGATTTTTTCAAAAACATAAACAACATAATACTTCATTTTACCTCATTTTTAAGTTTTCTTTGCTATTTTCTAGGATGGGAGAGCCCGCAAAACATCTTAAAAACTGAAGAAATTAGCGTGCAAGTGAGGGTCTGGGGAAGTATGGACGTTGGGGTAAATGTCCAATGCTTTGGCCCCCCCCTTAAACTGCATTATATTGCAACAAAATTTTGTTTTTGGAATATACAATATCTACTGTACTTTTATTGCAATTTTGAATATTTATTTATACAATAAATTAAAAACATCGTTAAACCAAAACTAATTTATCCACCTAAAATGTGAAAAAAATGAGCTTGAAACCGGGGTGTCTGGGGGGTATGGAATACCCTCCAGCTTTAAAGAAGCAATAAAATGGCTATTCTAATTTGATTCCTAAAAAATCGTATTGTTGCTTACTTACTGGTGTACCTGGGGGGTATTCCATACCTCCCAGACCCCCGGTTTCCCCCTACCACAAGGATGTAATGATATGAAGGGTGATATCCCCAGCTACAGCAACAAGATAACTGTTCAAAATTCAATTCTTGCTGGAAAAGAAGAGAATGTGGTGTCAACAAGAGGCTGCCATAAAATGATGAATCTTAGCAAATAAAACACTGGGACACCAATGGTTACCATGGTTACCAAAAACACTTGAAAAAATCCCGGGTCTAACATCTGGCGGAATATGCATGATACGGATCCACTTGGAGAATTCTTCCTGGTGAATGTAGAAGACACTATACAGGGTGTCCCCTCACTCACTTTACATAACTTAGGTGGTGATAGAGGACACTTTTCTAAGAACAATATTTAACAAAAATTTTTTTCTAAATTCAAACCGTCGAGAGTTAGGCTTCTTTAAAGCATTTTTTTAATTTCCACCTTCACGTGGCCATAGCCCCGAAAATATTGATTTTTCAATAAAAATGGTTTACCGATTTATTAAAGAGCGTGAAATAATCTACAAACTAGATTTAAACCTTTTATTGTCTAAAATCAACGGCTTTCGAGTTATGAATTAAAGTAAGTTAAAAAATGTCGAAAAATTTGAGCTTTCTTTTTTTTGTTATTTTTGAAAACCCTGTATCTTTTAAACGAAAAATTTTACAGAAAATCTGACGCCCCATTTCGGATAGGAAATTTAACGGACTACAACTTTTGTCTAGTAAAATTTTTTGAAAAACCAATCCATTTCACAGAAAATCAGAAAATAACAAACAAGGCAGCTACAAAACATAAAATTAAATTCACAAAATTTTTATTTTTTTTGAAAAATTATTTTATTAATTAATTTTAAATTATTACACTAATAAAGTAATTGTTGAAAATGACCACCCTCATTTTCAATACACATCAGTCGTGATTGTTTTAAAAGATGTTTGTCGAAAAAAATCGAATTTTCGACACTTTTAATCGCAGTAATTCGAATTTTTGACACTTTTCACACTCACCGATTGACCAAAACTGGCCTCGTGATCGACCGGTCAATCCATTGACCTTGTTGACCACCCCTTCTATAGTGCCTCTTAACAAAAAAGAAAATTTTATAAATAATACTATAAAGCATATTTTAAAACGAGCACGACTGTGTATTGAAAATGAGGGTGGTCATTTTCAACAATTACTTTATGAATGCAATAATTTAAAATTAATTAATAAAATAATTTTTCAAAAAAAATAAAAATTTTTTTAATTTAATTTTATGTTTTGTGGCTGCCTTGTTTATTATTTTCTGATTATCTGTGAAAGGGATTGGTTTCTCAAAAATTTTTACTAGACAAAAGTTGTAGTCCGTTAAATTTCCTATCCGGAATGGGGCGTAAGATTTTTTGTAAAATATTTCGTTTGAAAAATACAGCGTTTTGAAAAAAACCAAAAAAAAGAAAAGCAAAAATTTTTCGACATTTTTTAGCTTACTTTAATTCATAACTCGAAAGCCGTTGATTTTAGACAATAAACGGTGTAAACCTAGTTTGTAGATTATTTCACGCTCTTTAAAAATGCAGTAAACCATTTTTACTGAAAAATCATTATTTTCGGAGCTATCGCCACGTAAAAGTGGAAATTTAAAAAAATACTTTAAAGAGGCATAACTCTCGACGGTTTGAATTTAGAAAAAAATGTTTGTTAAATATTGTTCTTAGAAAAGTGTCCTCTATCACCACCTAAGTTATGTAAAGTGAGTGCGGGGACACCCTGTATAAGGACTGATCACACTTTTCTCAACTTAAATTCTTTTTAGCCCACTCGAAAAAATGCAATAAGCGTTTAAAAAATGTAATTAAATTAAGTGCATGTAGATTACTCTTCTCAGGAGATTTTCTCCAAGAACCAGGTGCCAAGTATATTCCAAGTACATGGAATACTCCCCAGCTGAAAGTAATTAACAAGCTTACAAGACGACTTTTTATTAAAAGCTTTTATTTAACTTGGTGTGACCGTTGTCCGTCGTCCGTCCCTTGGACTTTTTCGAAGCCGTTTTTAACCAACTTCCCGAAGTCCTAGAGAGCTGAAATTTGGAACATAGCTTTCTCTTGCAGCGAATTTTCATATATTAAGTTTGTGTCCCAAAATTCCGCGAAATAAGCGAAAAATCGCGATAAAACTGAAAATAATAAAGCGCATGCGTGGCTGCGCATTGTACAGTTTTACCATACAGGGTGAAAAGTTACATTACTAAATCGCATTCGCATTTTTAAGGGCCGCATTCAGGGTGAAATATTTTGTTTTAATGATGTATACAGGGTGAAGCATCAAACATCAAAAACACATACCATAAAAATTCTGATAGGATGAAGCAAGAGCTGTATTTAACAAATATTACTAAAAAATTATTTATTCATTACTTACAAGGACGTAGACGCGTTTCCCCATCTGTAAGTCGAATTTTGGGGTGAAATTGGCATCATACGTTATAGCCTAAATGAACATTCATTATTGGTCTAGGATTACTTTTTGTAATCGAAACAAAAATTGTACGATCTAACATCTGACACCAATTTCACCAAAAACTTCAAAAATATAACGAAACTAGAAAAACACGTCTACCCCCCCCCCCCCCCAATATTTCGCGAATAACTCCGCGACGGTTGAGGCTCAAACGAAAAAATGGAAGCTCAGTTAGACTCTAACGATGCTTTAACGTTTGACACCAATTTCACCCCAAAATTCAAATAAAGAGGGAAAATAGAAAAACAAGACCCTCTCCCACAAATTACTAGCAAGAAGTTAATCATTTGTAGAAGGAGGCAAAGCTGAAGTTCTCCGATGAGAATAGAGAATACTGAAAATAATAAAGCGCATTCGTGGCTGCGCATTGTACAGTTTTACCATACAGGGTGAAAAGTTACATTACTAAATCGCATTCGCATTTTTAAGGACCGCATTCAGGGTGAAATTTTTTGTTTTAATGATGTATACAGGGTGAAGCATCAAACATCAAAAACACATACCAGAGGAATTCTGATAGGATGAAGCAGGAGCTGTAAAAGACATGACTTTTCTTCTTTAGGTGCCTATCCGATTTCGGATGTACGGCGATCCCCCCGACTTAACCAAGAAGGCTGTACCAGGGAAATGTTAATGTTAATGGGGTGGCGGTTTGCGTATCCACAGATCAATTTTGGACTTAATTAGATCATTAACATTTTAAAGATTCTTATTGGCATATTACTATCGGTGGTTTGCCATTGCCTTCCGAGGGGAGACGGTCAGAATAAAGTTCTTACTTCACTCGGATTCGAACCGGGTATTTAGCGTTCATAGTCAACTCGGGTTAGCACTATGCTGCGGCCGCCTCCCACTTAGTCAAATATGACTAAAAAATTAAAAATAAAAAATTAAATAAAAAATTAAAAATTTTTAAAAAAAACCTTTTATTTAAAATTAAAGAGGTGCACTAAAAAATAAAAAATAATTTTAATAAGAATAAACAAAACTTCTTGAAATCATCAATATAAAAGCGTGGGACTAGCAATTGCTTACTTACCTCTCTTACCTCTAAATAAATAGCCCCACGCTTTTATATTGATGTTTTCAAGAACTTTTGTTTATTCTTATTAAAATTATTTTTTATTTTTTAGTGCACCTCTTTAATTTTAAATAAAAGGTTTTTTTTAAAAATTTTTAATTTTTTATTTAATTTTTAACAAATTAAATATGCATCTTGGTAAATTTTGAAAAGTTAGCCTTCCTTACAGCTCTGGAAGGTACAGAAACTTACCACGCAAAATAAACTTAATTAGAATAAAAATAAATCATAATTTCTGTTATCGAGACTTCAAGATAAATGAACCATGATACAATTTTTTCCAAGTTGATAATTTTATGAATGAAATAGTTTGCAGACATGTGACAATCCAAAAGTATGTAATTATAACTAACATTCTCTTAAATTATTTAGAAGCTGACGTGATGTGACGCCGCTGTATTTTAAGACTTCAAAATTATTTTCATACGTTTTAAAAATGCCTTCCTGTACTTGAAAGTAGCAATCAACAACGAAATTTATTTGAAATATCTGTGATTATTGGATAACAAAATCCAACAAGTGAGCCTGGAAAAACAAAAAAGCATCTCGGTAACCAATGGTAACCATAAATTATTTGTTTCTAACAGCGCATGCGTTGTGATTTTAGCAATTCGAACTGCAATCGCGCCTTAAAGTTTGACATTATTTGTATATCGATGGCTACGTCGAGCTCAAATTTAACTGCAGAAAATCAAGTCCTCTTCACTCTACGTCGTGACGATGAATCGCCTGTTAATAATCCTGGCAATTCCAATGACGTCAACAATCCAACCAACACGGAAGATGAATTCGTTCAATCGGACTGTGTACTATGTGTGTTGTGGAAGAGTAACAAAATTGGAGCTGCGTACTACAAAATGAACGATCAACAGGTAGTTAAATTAAACACAGTTAACCTAACATTTTTAAGAATAATTTAAACTTTTAGTTATACGTTCTACAAGAAACTACCGATGTACCCCCTCGCTATATCGCAACTCAATTATTGTACCACGAAGCCAACCCATTTCATACAATAACAGTAGGAAAACAATGCGACCCGTTTGTTAAGTTTTTGATTAACTTCGATAACAAAGCAGACGATAACTCAGATATCGATTCCATGCAGAATACCAACGTTCCATCCAACATCTCCCTGCTAAACTTCAAACAATACAGTAAGATAGTTTTAGACGTTTTTAATGAAGGATGTTAGTTAAACTTAATAACTTTGTAGCTTACGAAGCATGCGAACAAATTGTGCTGGATGTGAATTTATCGAAAATATCCGAAGACATCACGCAAGCCCAGAAGGAAGTGGCTCTTCACTCGCTCATAGATTTTGATTCAAAATTATCTGTGCATGCTCTGGGTGCGTTGATCAAATATGTCGAAAATCATTGGGTTCATTTAAATCAAAACAAAAATGAAGAACTGAAATTTTTAAATATTAAGCAGACTTCGTTGTAAGTTACCGGTCAGTTAATTTAGGCATAATTTATTGTAAGCTATTTTTTTGGTAGATCAGATCGAGTGTTTACCGATAGAAACTGTTTCACCGGATTGCACATTTTCGAAGTTCGCTCCCACGATGCGAAATTTACCCACGGACACAAGGCTTCGAATCGTGAAGGATTGGGTATTTACAAGTTATTAGCTCAGCATTGCAAGTCAAAATTAGGCTCTGTACAGTTGAAGTATTATTTTTGTGTTTTTGTTGTTCGGGATTTTATAATAGTCATTTTTTTTCAGAAATTTGCTTCGAAGTCCAACCACAAACTTGGCAGAATTAAATAAAAGATTGGATTTTATTCAGTTTGCAATGGTACCGGCTAACAAGGGTTTAATCGACAGTTTGCTTGAGAGTATTAGAAAAATTTCCGACCTGAATGTGAGTTTTTTAAACGAATTTACTTATTGATCGAGTTATTGGGAAATCCCAGTGGCGTACTCGCGGATTACGTCGCCAGACTTTCTGGTTCCGTTCGGCCCAGGCCCGGACTGGCCAGGTCGGCGATCGCCGAGGGCCCCCAACCCAAGGAGGCCCCGAAAGAGCCTTAAAAAGTGATTTATACTATAGGGTGTTTTTTTAGCTGCATGAGAACTTCAAAATGAAATAAAACATTAAAAACCTGACGGAATGTTTTGGTTATAATTTTTTTATGAAAGTACAGTTAAAGGCATTTATGATTTGAACATGACTTCCGGCATGTGACCACCACGACTAATGGTTACGAAGCGCATCCGTTCAGTCCAATTTTTGACCACTTTTTCCAATATTTCTGGCTTTATTTCATAAATGGCTTGCTGAATATTAGCCTCCAATGCTTCTAGAGTTGTTGGTTTGTTAGCATAAACCATGGATTTAACATACCCCCACAGAAAATAATCTGGAGGTGTCAAATCACACGATCTTGGAGGCCAATTGATAGGACCACGTTTTGAAATAATGTTGTCACCAAATTGTCCTTTCAATAAATTGATGGTTTCGTTGGCTGTGTGGCACGTAGCACCATCCTGTTGGAATCATAAGTTGTCAATGTTTAGCTCTTGAAGTTTTGGAAACAAAAATGTATTGAGCATGTGTCGATATCTCACACCATTCACCGTAACGGTAGCTTCTTCCTCATTTCGAAAGACATATGGACCAATGATGCCGTTGGCGTGTATTCCACACCAAACAGTCAATTTTAATGGATGTAATGGAGTCTCAAGATAATGTCCCGGATTGGTCTCACTCCATATACGGCAATTTTGTTTGTTCACATACCCATTTAACCAGAAATGTGCCTCGTCACTGAACAAAATTTTACGGTAAAAAAATGGATCCACTTCCAATTGGTTGTGAGCCCAATTTGGTAGCGTTGTTCAATTATCAATCTATGCATTATCAAATGCCAAACCTTGCTAAACACAAATTTCAAAAAACTGTTTCCATAGCAATCTTGATTCAATTGTTATCCCTATTGAAAGTTCTCATGCAGCTAAAAAAACACCCTATACTTAAATAACTTCCATGTGTCAAAATAGTGGAAAATGTGATTTTCAAAAATGTCTCTTATTGGTAAGGGGGCCCCTCATCAGTCTCTAGCCGAGAGCCCCAAAGGAGCCAGTCCGGGCCTGGTTCGGCCATATTTATATTTTTAAAGGGGACCTTGCTAATGAAACGCCGACAAAATCTTGTAGAGGCGCTGGTTAAACTAAATTTTAAGTGTTTATAGTCTTGATTTTCAGAACGTATTGGAAAAAATTCGACATTCTAGAGCACATAGTCGGGATTGGGAGGTTCTTTACAATGTAAGTTACTTATTTCAGTTTAGAAATAAAATACATAAAAAATATTTTCAGACCCTTTATAACCTTCTGTTTTTCAACGAAATATGTGGAGCTTTCCGTTCCTCGTCACAATTACTCAATGAATTAGATTGTGTCATACCTAATGAACTTTACCACTTACAAAGTGGAATCAACTCTGCCATCGATTTTGCACCTAAGCATAGAAGAACCCGACCTGTTATCAAATTTGGTTTAGACGAAGAATTGGATGCCAGTAAGGTGGATAAATTCCTTTTAAAGTTATGATTCATTTTCCATTTGTTAGAGCAATTGAAAAAGCAACACATCATCAAAAGTGTTACTGCAGCAGCAAAGTTTGCCATAGATCAGTTACCAGAGTTCGTAAGCGAATGTTCGGTGATCCACATACCCGAAATGGGCCACTTGGTAGCAGTTCCGGAATGGGAACCAGGCTGTGATAGACATCAATTGAAAGACTACGGATTTCAATTTGTGGTATGATAATGTTACTGTTCGAATTAAAAGTTGGAATTGAATGTTAAAATTTATTTTTTAGTTTGAAGTGAACGGCACCTTGCACTACAAAAATGCCATGTGTTTGGGTAAGTAGGCTAATCACATTAGATTTACGAAATAATAGGATTCTATAAAAATTAAATTAGTATTTACCTTAAACAAAAATGGTACCTCACAACAAAATTGAACAAAGTACCTACTTCTGTTGATTAAAGTGTAAAAGCAAAATCACCTTTACTTTTAGAATTAAACAAGCACTTGGGCAACATCCACGACGATATATTGGCTCACGAGAACCGTATAATCCACCGCCTAGCTGGTTACGTATCAAATTACAATCGATATTTAACTGAACCGCTCAAAATAATTTCTTTAATTGATTGGTAATAAAAATTTAAAATATTTTTACAATTCGCCTATAGTCGGTTCTACATAGATTTAATATCTTGTTGTAGATTGTAGATGATTTGTAAAATTAACTAACCCGAATTTGTGTTATACACCATCGTAACTTTTTGACGCACATTTTTTAATTTTTTTAGTTTAATTTCTGTATCGTTTGTTGCCAAAGAGAAAGGATACGTGAGACCACTACTAAATCAGGACAGTATTTTTGAAATTGAAGGTGGTAGATATCCACTACTAGAATTGCACAATCCTGATTTTGTATCGAATGATTACTTTTCTGGTGGTAACCACGGACGTATTAAAATAGTTACAGGGCCTAACGATAGTGGCAAAAGTGTCTATTTAAAACAAGTCACGTTAATTGTCTTTTTGGCTCACGTGGGATTATTTGTACCAGCGAAATCTGCAAACATTGGAATTGTCAACAGCATTCATTGCAGGATTCATGCTACCGAATCTGCTGGAGTAAGCCTATCGGCTTTTATGCTCGATTTAAGTCAAGTAAGTTTCATTTTATATTTGTATCTCTTAAAATTTACATAACTTTTGTTACATTATTTAATCATTTTCTTACTTACAATGCATAACTCAAGCTTCAACGTTAAGTATAAGCTAAAAAACATGAATCATAAAGCCTTATTAAAATGATCACGATTTCGGCTTTAACCATAAGATCTCTTAATTATAAAACAAAAAAACCTCTGTATTATTTGATGCTGTTGTCCTTTTCCTTATTTTGTATCCTTTTACACTTAACTTTATCGTAAAACTCATATTATTTCATTGTCCATTATCTATGGGTTCCGTTTTCTTTAGTTTAACTTTAAAACGATTCCTATACATTTTTTCTCTTTATTTCACAATGTTTATCACTCCACTAATTCCTTTACTCATCCACTCCGTACCTTTACTTTCTCTACTAATGTAATTCTAACATCCTTCCTGGATTTCTGAACCACTTTTTGGCTACGTTCCAGAAACGCGCTTCCCTTACTGCGAATTAATCCATAAATAGCCGAAAGTGATCTTCATAGTAGGAACAGCAAAGGATGATGACTACTGGGTGACCATGAACAAGGGCGGATCCAGGGGGAGCACGTGCCCCCCCCCCCCAGACGGTATTTTTTTATGTATATTTTTATATTTTTGTGTGATATGATAACAGTTATTATTGACTATTTTGCCCGTCCGCCCCCTTGTGCCCCCCCCCCAGAAAAAAATCCTGGATCCGCCCTTGACCATGAAAGTAAGAAAGAAATTAAAGTAAATGGAGAAGTAGTATAAATAATGTGTAAAGTGAATTAGTGACCGTAAGCATAAGCATAAGACGTAAAAATTATTATTATTCAAATACTCGAACCATAATTTTGAATGAGTAATAACAATAACAGAACTAAGAAAAGCGGAACACGTAATTGACAAACAGTTGAAAAATAAAGTTAGGAGTGGTTCAACATTAAAAATGAGTGTGAAAGGACAAACATGAAACCAAAAGGAAAGCCAACAACATCAAACGGTAGGAGTATTACTTATTACTATTTATTAATTAATAATTTAAATATTACCTACCCAAAAAAATTCATTTTGCAGATGTCGCAAGCTCTCCATTACTCCAAAAAGAAGTCGTTGGTCATTCTTGATGAATTCGGACGTGGTACAACAGGGGACGACGGAACAGCTTTACTGGTGGGCGCATTAAGTAAATTCAGAAGTGAGGGACAAAATTGCCCCCATGTAATAGTATCAACACATTTGCAACAAATTGGTCATCATTTACCCGAATCAAATTTGATCAAATATTTGAAGATGGATCACACTCGATGCGAATCGGGAAGTATTGTTTTTTTGTACAAGGTAGTGGATGGTATTTCAAATAGTTTTGCATTTGAAGTTGCCGCTAATGTGGGTCTTAATGCTGACTTGATTAATCGCGCAAAAGAATTTTATGCAAGTTTGTATCACAATGCTTACTTGCACCACCAAAATAAAGATGATCAAAATGCTAATTTAACAGTGGTTAATATACCTGAACCAGATGATTAAAGTTTTTTCAAATACGTTTCATTTTTAGTTTAATTTTGTGAAAAATAGACAAATTCTATTTTTTTTTTAAATTTAAGAATTTAATTTCCATTTTGTTTTATTTTTGTAATAAATCTCTTTATATTAGCAATTTTTTTTTTTTTGCTTATACAATCAGAATCTCACTGTGTAATCCAACAGAAGTGAGCGGAAGTTTACCTGATCTCATGAGCAGATGCACCTGCTATCTCTTTTGCTGATATGATTTCATATCACATTGTAATAACAACGATCGAGTTACGTACATATTTTAAACTTTCTAAACTCCTTTTTCCCATAACCTTTGTGCAAGGTGTGGTGGCATCAATTTACTCAATTTACAGCTGCAATAATCTCACGCAGCCCTTGTCCAGTGAGCTCTTCTTCGTACGATCGATCCCTGACCATTTGGCTACAATAAGACGAGAAAGGAAGAGATGGTGTCACTTCTGGACTCGGCTAAGAGGTTTGAGAAAAAAAAACGCGCGTTGCATTCTACCTCTTATTAGGTGGTGCGGAAACGAATGCGTCGTATATTTGCTTTACAAACAGATAGACAGAGGCATAAAAGATGGAATTAATCAGTTTCAGCACTAATGCAGTTGGTGATGCTGAGAACAAGCGTTTCGGATTCAAAATTGGTTGCTACCTTTAAAGTAGAACTGAAGCTATCGTTGTTCTGAGATGAGAGTTATCCAATTTTTATTTTAGAAAAATGCTGGCAGCCTTCTTAATCGGGTTAGGAAACTGCTCCCCAGGAACAACTTTGTAAAATTTTACAGATCGAATTCCTGATATTTTGGTCAAAGTGCCATGTTATATAATTTGTTTACCTTATGCACGTAGCGAATTAAGTTGATATTTATTTTTAAACTTTAAGCTACGCAATCTTACGTATTAATCTTGATCGATTCGTCTAATCAAATTGTATTGTTTAATTTGAACAAGTTTTATTTTATCATAATTGAAATATTCGTGTTTTTGTATTTTATTATAATAATAATTCGGTCATTTTGATAAATTTAAAAAAATGAGCTTTGTAGTGCCTTTTTGTGAACGTTGCTGAATGCTGCGGACTTTTCAAATCTGGAATTACTAAAATATTTAACTTAGAAATCAGGTTTTCCTGATTTCCGGAATTATCAGGAATATCTGATTTAAAGTTCATGTTGTAGTAATTATTCTATTTTTAAGAAATCTGTAGTGTTCAGAATCGCTCACAAAAAAGCGATATAGAGCCCAATTATTAAATAAGTTTTATTTTTAATAAATTACGAATTAAAGTTGATTAAAATGATTGGATTACAGAGAAAAAAATTTATGTAATATTGACATGTCATTAACAAACCCAAACTCCGTGTATGCTTGGAGGGTATTCCATACCCCCCAAACCCCCCGGTTACAGCGACCAACACATTGTATGTTTTGTAAATTCACTTATTACATAGAAACCGTGCCAAATAGGTATATTAAAATGTTTTGGTATTTAGACTGGGGGCTGGGGGGTATGGAATAACTTCAAGATCTCATCTTCAGAACTTCAAGTTCTCAATTTCAAATAAATAACTAACTTGATAATTTGAAATTACTAACTTCAAGATCTGATCTTCAGAACTTCAAGTTCTCAATTTCAAATTAATAACTAAATTGGTAATTTGAAATTACTAACTTCAAGATCTGATCTTCAGAACTTCAAGTTCTCAATTTCAAATTAATAACTAAATTGGTAATTTGAAATTACTAACTTCAAGATCTGATCTTCAGAACTTCAAGTTCTCAATTTCAAATTAATAACTACCCAAGTAACACAAAACCGTCAAAAATGTACATATTCGGTACATATTTTTTCGTGACGATATTGTGACTTTTTGCCCATTTTGTTATAACTAAAATGTATGCATCGTTTATGTTCATATAGGTTACATAAATCTTCGTAACGATTTCGTAACGTAGCGGCATTGATTTTATGTACTTATTCGGTACATATTTTTTCGTGACGATATTGTGACGATTTTGTGACTTTTTGCCCATTTTGTCATTACTAAAATGTATGCATCGTTTATGTACATATAGGTAACATAAATTTTCGTAACGTTTCGGCATTGATTTTTCTATTACTGTGTTGGTGCATCGTTTATGTACAGATTATGTATTGATATTTTATTATTATTTTTAATAATTTTTAAAAATTAAAAAAAAAATTTGATTTCTGTAATTTTTTATTTAGATGCGATGGATGCATTAATACTTTTTATAGACAATTTATTGTTTTATTTTAATTTTTACACATAATATTAAATTATCATTTTTAATTTAATCCATTTGTTTGCCATGCGCCCAGTGTATCTGAAAAATATCGTTAAATTATACTTATGTACTTACTAGAAAAATCCAGCCGAGGTGGGGTTTGAACCTAGGTTACCATGTTGCGTCAGCGTCGTAGGCGTCGAGTTAACCTTCAGACCTATCTAGAGGTTACTACTATACATTTTATACAATGCAATGTTTGACTATTACAATTTTTTAATTTCGTAGTTTAAAATATCATTGTTAAATTAAAATAAATAAAATATTTTTAGTTTTAACAAATGAAAATTATTACTATATACCTAGTATATGAATTTAAAAAAAAATTGTTACGAAATGCAGAAAATGGCAAAACACGTGTCATAAATATTATGACATTATATTATATTTTACCATTACCAAACCGCACAATATTAATAAATTTCAGCTTTGAATAATTCAATTCAATATAATAATTATATCAATTATTTAAGTTATAATTAGTATCTATTAATCTTCAATGAATTAATATATTTTTAAATTATTCAATAAAAACGCGTTAAGTATAAAAAAGAAGTGCCTAATCCGTAAAAGATACTCAAATATTTTTTAGTTAATAAAATTTCAATGCATTTTAGATCATAATCGGTAAAGCGTCCGCATCGTGTCACCGAAATTTGTTCCATTTATAAGAAAAACGTACAATTTTTTAATTATTATTGCTTCAATATCATAATTATCAATTATTTAAGTTATAATTAGTATTATTCATCAATGAATTAATATATTTTTAAATAATTCAATAAAAACGCGTTAAGTATAAAAAAGAAGTGCCTAATCCGTACAAGATACGCAAATATTTTTTAGTTAATAAAATTTCAATGCATTTTAGATCATAATCGGTAAAGCGTCCACATCGTGTCACCGAAATTTGTTCCATTTATAAGAAAAACGTACAATTTTTTAATTATTATTGCTTCAATATCATAATTATCAATTATTAAAGTTATAATTAGTATTATTCATCAATGAATTAATATATTTTTAAATAATTCAATAAAAACGCGTTAAGTATAAAAAAGAAGTGCCTAATCCGTACAAGATACGCAAATATTTTTTAGTTAATAAAATTTCAATGCATTTTAGATCATAATCGGTAAAGCGTCCACATCGTGTCACCGAAATTTGTTCCATTTATAAGAAAAACGTACAATTTTTTAATTATTATTGCTTCAATATCATAATTATCAATTATTAAAGTTATAATTAGTATTATTCATCAATGAATTAATGTATTTTTAAATAATTCAATAAAAACGCGTTAAGTATAAAAAAGAAGTGCCTAATCCGTACAAGATACGCAAATATTTTTTAGTTAATAAAATTTCAATGCATTTTAGATCATAATCGGTAAAGCGTCCACATCGTGTCACCGAAATTTGTTCCATTTATAAGAAAAACGTACAATTTTTTAATTATTATTGCTTCAATATCATAATTATCAATTATTAAAGTTATAATTAGTATTATTCATCAATGAATTAATATATTTTTAAATAATTCAATAAAAACGCGTTAAGTATAAAAAAGAAGTGCCTAATCCGTACAAGATACGCAAATATTTTTTAGTTAATAAAATTTCAATGCATTTTAGATCATAATCGGTAAAGCGTCCACATCGTGTCACCGAAATTTGTTCCATTTATAAGAAAAACGTACAATTTTTTAATTATTATTGCTTCAATATCATAATTATCAATTATTAAAGTTATAATTAGTATTATTCATCAATGAATTAATATATTTTTAAATAATTCAATAAAAACGCGTTAAGTATAAAAAAGAAGTGCCTAATCCGTACAAGATACGCAAATATTTTTTAGTTAATAAAATTTCAATGCATTTTAGATCATAATCGGTAAAGCGTCCACATCGTGTCACCGAAATTTGTTCCATTTATAAGAAAACCGTACAATTTTTTAATTATTATTGCTTCAATATCATAATTATCAATTATTTAAGTTGTAATTAATATTATTCATCAATGAATTAATATATTTTTAAATAATTCAATAAAAACGCGTTAAGTATAAAAAAGAAGTGCCTAATCCGTACAAGATACGCAAATATTTTGTAGTTAATAAAATTTCAATGCATTTTAGATCATAATCGGTAAAGCGTCCGCATCGTGTCACCGAAATTTGTTCCATTTATAAGAAAAACGTACAATTTTTTAATTATTATTGCTTCAATATCATAATTATCAATTATTTAAGTTATAATTAGTATTATTCATCAATGAATTAATATATTTATAAATAATTCAATAAAAACGCGTTAAGTATAAAAAAGAAGTGCCTAATCCGTACAAGATACGCAAATATTTTTTAGTTAATAAAATTTCAATGCATTTTAGATCATAATCGGTAAAGCGTCCGCATCGTGTCACCTAAATTTGTTCCATTTATAAGAAAAACGTACAATTTTTTAATTATTATTGCTTCAATATCATAATTATCAATTATTAAAGTTATAATTAGTATTATTCATCAATGAATTAATATATTTTTAAATAATTCAATAAAAACGCGTTAAGTATAAAAAAGAAGTGCCTAATCCGTACAAGATACGCAAATATTTTTTAGTTAATAAAATTTCAATGCATTTTAGATCATAATCGGTAAAGCGTCCGCATCGTGTCACCGAAATTTGTTCCATTTATAAGAAAAACGTACAATTTTTTAATTATTATTGCTTCAATATCATAATTATCAATTATTAAAGTTATAATTAGTATTATTCATCAATGAATTAATATATTTTTAAATAATTCAATAAAAACGCGTTAAGTATAAAAAAGAAGTGCCTAATCCGTACAAGATACGCAAATATTTTTTAGTTAATAAAATTTCAATGCATTTTAGATCATAATCGGTAAAGCGTCCACATCGTGTCACCGAAATTTGTTCCATTTATAAGAAAAACGTACAATTTTTTAATTATTATTGCTTCAATATCATAATTATCAATTATTAAAGTTATAATTAGTATTATTCATCAATGAATTAATATATTTTTAAATAATTCAATAAAAACGCGTTAAGTATAAAAAAGAAGTGCCTAATCCGTACGAGATACGCAAATATTTTTTAGTTAATAAAATTTCAATGCATTTTAGATCATAATCGGTAAAGCGTCCGCATCGTGTCACCGAAATTTGTTCCATTTATAAGAAAAACGTACAATTTTTTAATTATTATTGCTTCAATATCATAATTATCAATTATTAAAGTTATAATTAGTATTATTCATCAATGAATTAATATATTTTTAAATAATTCAATAAAAACGCGTTAAGTATAAAAAAGAAGTGCCTAATCCGTACAAGATACGCAAATATTTTTTAGTTAATAAAATTTCAATGCATTTTAGATCATAATCGGTAAAGCGTCCACATCGTGTCACCGAAATTTGTTCCATTTATAAGAAAAACGTACAATTTTTTAATTATTATTGCTTCAATATCATAATTATCAATTATTAAAGTTATAATTAGTATTATTCATCAATGAATTAATATATTTTTAAATAATTCAATAAAAACGCGTTAAGTATAAAAAAGAAGTGCCTAATCCGTACAAGATACGCAAATATTTTTTAGTTAATAAAATTTCAATGCATTTTAGATCATAATCGGTAAAGCGTCCACATCGTGTCACCGAAATTTGTTCCATTTATAAGAAAAACGTACAATTTTTTAATTATTATTGCTTCAATATCATAATTATCAATTATTAAAGTTATAATTAGTATTATTCATCAATGAATTAATATATTTTTAAATAATTCAATAAAAACGCGT
Source organism: Rhagonycha lutea (assembly GCA_958510855.1). Taxonomy (NCBI): domain Eukaryota; kingdom Metazoa; phylum Arthropoda; class Insecta; order Coleoptera; family Cantharidae; genus Rhagonycha; species Rhagonycha lutea. Next base: position 33,164,979 of record OY294041.1, read on the forward strand.
TAAGTATAAAAAAGAAGTGCCTAATCCGTACAAGATACGCAAATATTTTTTAGTTAATAAAATTTCAATGCATTTTAGATCATAATCGGTAAAGCGTCCACATCGTGTCACCGAAATTTGTTCCATTTATAAGAAAAACGTACAATTTTTTAATTATTATTGCTTCAATATCATAATTATCAATTATTAAAGTTATAATTAGTATTATTCATCAATGAATTAATATATTTTTAAATAATTCAATAAAAACGCGTTAAGTATAAAAAAGAAGTGCCTAATCCGTACAAGATACGCAAATATTTTTTAGTTAATAAAATTTCAATGCATTTTAGATCATAATCGGTAAAGCGTCCACATCGTGTCACCGAAATTTGTTCCATTTATAAGAAAAACGTACAATTTTTTAATTATTATTGCTTCAATATCATAATTATCAATTATTAAAGTTATAATTAGTATTATTCATCAATGAATTAATATATTTTTAAATAATTCAATAAAAACGCGTTAAGTATAAAAAAGAAGTGCCTAATCCGTACAAGATACGCAAATATTTTTTAGTTAATAAAATTTCAATGCATTTTAGATCATAATCGGTAAAGCGTCCACATCGTGTCACCGAAATTTGTTCCATTTATAAGAAAACCGTACAATTTTTTAATTATTATTGCTTCAATATCATAATTATCAATTATTTAAGTTGTAATTAATATTATTCATCAATGAATTAATATATTTTTAAATAATTCAATAAAAACGCGTTAAGTATAAAAAAGAAGTGCCTAATCCGTACAAGATACGCAAATATTTTGTAGTTAATAAAATTTCAATGCATTTTAGATCATAATCGGTAAAGCGTCCGCATCGTGTCACCGAAATTTGTTCCATTTATAAGAAAAACGTACAATTTTTTAATTATTATTGCTTCAATATCATAATTATCAATTATTTAAGTTATAATTAGTATTATTCATCAATGAATTAATATATTTATAAATAATTCAATAAAAACGCGTTAAGTATAAAAAAGAAGTGCCTAATCCGTACAAGATACGCAAATATTTTTTAGTTAATAAAATTTCAATGCATTTTAGATCATAATCGGTAAAGCGTCCGCATCGTGTCACCGAAATTTGTTCCATTTATAAGAAAAACGTACAATTTTTTAATTATTATTGCTTCAATATCATAATTATCAATTATTAAAGTTATAATTAGTATTATTCATCAATGAATTAATATATTTTTAAATAATTCAATAAAAACGCGTTAAGTATAAAAAAGAAGTGCCTAATCCGTACAAGATACGCAAATATTTTTTAGTTAATAAAATTTCAATGCATTTTAGATCATAATCGGTAAAGCGTCCACATCGTGTCACCGAAATTTGTTCCATTTATAAGAAAAACGTACAATTTTTTAATTATTATTGCTTCAATATCATAATTATCAATTATTAAAGTTATAATTAGTATTATTCATCAATGAATTAATATATTTTTAAATAATTCAATAAAAACGCGTTAAGTATAAAAAAGAAGTGCCTAATCCGTACAAGATACGCAAATATTTTTTAGTTAATAAAATTTCAATGCATTTTAGATCATAATCGGTAAAGCGTCCACATCGTGTCACCGAAATTTGTTCCATTTATAAGAAAAACGTACAATTTTTTAATTATTATTGCTTCAATATCATAATTATCAATTATTAAAGTTATAATTAGTATTATTCATCAATGAATTAATATATTTTTAAATAATTCAATAAAAACGCGTTAAGTATAAAAAAGAAGTGCCTAATCCGTACAAGATACGCAAATATTTTTTAGTTAATAAAATTTCAATGCATTTTAGATCATAATCGGTAAAGCGTCCACATCGTGTCACCGAAATTTGTTCCATTTATAAGAAAACCGTACAATTTTTTAATTATTATTGCTTCAATATCATAATTATCAATTATTTAAGTTGTAATTAATATTATTCATCAATGAATTAATATATTTTTAAATAATTCAATAAAAACGCGTTAAGTATAAAAAAGAAGTGCCTAATCCGTACAAGATACGCAAATATTTTGTAGTTAATAAAATTTCAATGCATTTTAGATCATAATCGGTAAAGCGTCCGCATCGTGTCACCGAAATTTGTTCCATTTATAAGAAAAACGTACAATTTTTTAATTATTATTGCTTCAATATCATAATTATCAATTATTTAAGTTATAATTAGTATTATTCATCAATGAATTAATATATTTATAAATAATTCAATAAAAACGCGTTAAGTATAAAAAAGAAGTGCCTAATCCGTACAAGATACGCAAATATTTTTTAGTTAATAAAATTTCAATGCATTTTAGATCATAATCGGTAAAGCGTCCGCATCGTGTCACCGAAATTTGTTCCATTTATAAGAAAAACGTACAATTTTTTAATTATTATTGCTTCAATATCATAATTATCAATTATTAAAGTTATAATTAGTATTATTCATCAATGAATTAATATATTTTTAAATAATTCAATAAAAACGCGTTAAGTATAAAAAAGAAGTGCCTAATCCGTACAAGATACGCAAATATTTTTTAGTTAATAAAATTTCAATGCATTTTAGATCATAATCGGTAAAGCGTCCACATCGTGTCACCGAAATTTGTTCCATTTATAAGAAAAACGTACAATTTTTTAATTATTATTGCTTCAATATCATAATTATCAATTATTAAAGTTATAATTAGTATTATTCATCAATGAATTAATATATTTTTAAATAATTCAATAAAAACGCGTTAAGTATAAAAAAGAAGTGCCTAATCCGTACAAGATACGCAAATATTTTTTAGTTAATAAAATTTCAATGCATTTTAGATCATAATCGGTAAAGCGTCCACATCGTGTCACCGAAATTTGTTCCATTTATAAGAAAAACGTACAATTTTTTAATTATTATTGCTTCAATATCATAATTATCAATTATTAAAGTTATAATTAGTATTATTCATCAATGAATTAATATATTTTTAAATAATTCAATAAAAACGCGTTAAGTATAAAAAAGAAGTGCCTAATCCGTACAAGATACGCAAATATTTTTTAGTTAATAAAATTTCAATGCATTTTAGATCATAATCGGTAAAGCGTCCACATCGTGTCACCGAAATTTGTTCCATTTATAAGAAAACCGTACAATTTTTTAATTATTATTGCTTCAATATCATAATTATCAATTATTTAAGTTGTAATTAATATTATTCATCAATGAATTAATATATTTTTAAATAATTCAATAAAAACGCGTTAAGTATAAAAAAGAAGTGCCTAATCCGTACAAGATACGCAAATATTTTGTAGTTAATAAAATTTCAATGCATTTTAGATCATAATCGGTAAAGCGTCCGCATCGTGTCACCGAAATTTGTTCCATTTATAAGAAAAACGTACAATTTTTTAATTATTATTGCTTCAATATCATAATTATCAATTATTTAAGTTATAATTAGTATTATTCATCAATGAATTAATATATTTATAAATAATTCAATAAAAACGCGTTAAGTATAAAAAAGAAGTGCCTAATCCGTACAAGATACGCAAATATTTTGTAGTTAATAAAATTTCAATGCATTTTAGATCATAATCGGTAAAGCGTCCGCATCGTGTCACCGAAATTTGTTCCATTTATAAGAAAAACGTACAATTTTTTAATTATTATTGCTTCAATATCATAATTATCAATTATTTAAGTTATAATTAGTATTATTCATCAATGAATTAATATATTTATAAATAATTCAATAAAAACGCGTTAAGTATAAAAAAGAAGTGCCTAATCCGTACAAGATACGCAAATATTTTTTAGTTAATAAAATTTCAATGCATTTTAGATCATAATCGGTAAAGCGTCCGCATCGTGTCACCGAAATTTGTTCCATTTATAAGAAAAACGTACAATTTTTTAACTATTATTGCTTCAATATCATAATTATCAATTATTTAAGTTATAATTAGTATTATTCATCAATGAATTAATATATTTTTAAATAATTCAATAAAAACGCGTTAAGTATAAAAAAGAAGTGCCTAATCCGTACAAGATACGCAAATATTTTTTAGTTAATAAAATTTCAATGCTGATTCGATACAGTAATTTTCTTCAAAAAAACGGTATGAAAATATATGCATTAAAACTGTACATAAATAGTACGGTGCAAATATGAACTAAAAATTATGTGCCACTAAGGTACCATTTTGGTACATATTTTTCAGTTATGAAAAAATATGTACATATTCGTCATAAATCAATACTAAACTGGCACAAAACTGACATTGGTGTTACTTGGGTAAATTGGTAATTTGAAATTACTAACTTCAAGATCTGATCTTCAGAAGTTCAAGTTCTCAATTTCAAGTTAATAACTAAATTGGTAATTTGAAATTACTAACTTCAAGATCTGATCTTCAGAATTTCAAGTTCTCAATTTCAAATTGATAACTAAATTGGTAATTTGAAATTACTAACTTCAAGATCTGATCTTCAGAACTTCAAGTTCTCAATTTCAAATTAATAACTAAATTGGTAATTTGAAATTACTAACTTCAAGATCTGATCTTCAGAACTTCAAGTTCTCAATTTCAAATTGATAACTAACTTGGTAATTTGAAATTACTAACTTCAAGATCTGATCTTCAGAACTTCAAGTTCTCAATTTCAAATTAATAACTAAATTGGTAATTTGAAATTACTAATTTCAAAATCTGATCTTCAGAACTTCAAGTTCTCAATTTCAAATTGATAACTAAATTGGTAATTTGAAATTACTAACTTCAAGATCTGATCTTCAGAACTTCAAGTTCTCAATTTCAAATTAATAACTAAATTGGTAATTTGAAATTACTAACTTCAAGATCTGATCTTCAGAACTTCAAGTTCTCAATTTCAAATTGATAACTAACTTGGTAATTTGAAATTACTAACTTCAAGATCTGATCTTCAGAACTTCAAGTTCTCAATTTCAAATTAATAACTAAATTGGTAATTTGAAATTACTAATTTCAAAATCTGATCTTCAGAACTTCAAGTTCTCAATTTCAAATTAATAACTAAATTGGTAATTTGAAATTACTAACTTCAAGATCTGATCTTCAGAACTTCAAGTTCTCAATTTCAAATTGATAACTAACTTGGTAATTTGAAATTACTAACTTCAAGATCTGATCTTCAGAACTTCAAGTTCTCAATTTCAAATTAATAACTAAATTGGTAATTTGAAATTACTAACTTCAAGATCTGATCTTCAGAACTTCAAGTTCTCAATTTCAAATTAATAACTAAATTGGTAATTTGAAATTACTAACTTCAAGATCTGATCTTCAGAACTTCAAGTTCTCAATTTCAAATTGATAACTAACTTGGTAATTTGAAATTACTAACTTCAAGATCTGATCTTCAGAACTTCAAGTTCTCAATTTCAAATTAATAACTAAATTGGTAATTTGAAATTACTAACTTCAAGAATTGCTTATTCTCTTTCTCCCCCAGCTCCCTATCTTATATCAATGTCCCTGATCATTTGGTCCACGACCCATCTCCAAATGATAGTGATAGATAGATACAAATTGATAGTAAATATTCAAATCGCTTGACCGCGGAAACGCGGTCGTGTGCACGCACCCTTAGCATGGCCTTGGCTATAGTTTAATGGTTGACAATTTTGACAAGTGGTGTTTGACGCAGTTTGACGTCACAGTGTTTTTGAATTACAACATGTACAAATTATCGAAAAAGCACAGTTTTAGTGGATTGAGATTAGAAATACAATCCGTTATGATTACCGTTAGTTTAAAGATCACATAACCGATTCGTGACATTTTTAAGGTCAACTCTTATAAATTCTTTGTATTATTAATTAATTGCCTTGTGGGTCCATTCGTAAACCATGTATTTATTTAACTTATTGTGCTTTAGTTTCGTTTTTATAATAAGTGCAACAGCTCCAGAAAATTGTAACCTAACTTCTAATCAGAAGTACACCTTGCATTTAGGAACCAAAACGCCTTACCGTACGGTGGCAAATATCAACGACAGTTTGCTCCACTTCGAAGGTAATTAAAGTTAACCACACTTAATTTATTGACTAGATAATTTAAAATTGTAAGGTTGCAAGCCAACGAAAGTATGGATGATAGTGAGACACGGTACGAGAAATCCAAGTGCCAGTTTCATCACAAAAATGAAGGAAAGGTTACCTGAGATTCGAGATTTAATTTTAGAAAATAACCAAGCCGGTGGCAGTAAGTTTTAATAGTAAATCTTTTAGTGCATTTTATGATACCTTTGCTTTTAAGGTCATTTACGTAACAGTGATTTGGATAACCTTCGTAAGTGGAAATTGAAAATAGATGAAACCGAAGAAAAGAGGTTAACACACGAAGGTGAAGAAGAAATGATTGCATTATCGGAACGCATGCAGGCTCGACTGCCTGGTTTATTTTCAAATGTGTACAGCAATACCTCTTTTTTTGTAAGTGTTCTCTAAATGCACGAATGAATTGCTTTGAAATTTGACCCCAATTTAGTTTAAGTTCACTAAAAGTCAGAGGACAAAGGCCAGTGCTAAATATTTTGCAGCTGGGTTATTTGGAAAGCAAACGGTGGCTGATGTATGGTTTCCAAAGCCTGAGAAAGCAGATCCAATTTTAAGGGTAATTTAAACTCGAAATTGATAAGATAGAATGCAAAAATAACGTAATTTGTTTGTTATTATTCAGTTTTATAAGTCGTGTGAGCGATGGAAGGTTGAAATTAAAGATAATCCAGAGATTTTTGAAGAAATTAGAAAATTTGAAAGCAGCAAACATGCAGTCGGTGCTGTGCAATCTTTAAATAAAGTTTTAAAATTAAACAATGATTTGGCTTTGGGTATGTTGAGGAAATGGATAACAAACCTGATACAAATTAATTATGTACTTATTTTGCTTGTAGATGATCTTTATTTGATGTATATGACCTGTGCATTTGAAACTGCATGGAATAGGAAAAGGAAGTCTCCTTGGTGCTCTACATTAACATATGATGGCATTCAGGTGGGTGAATTGTATAAATTCATGATTTGATCCATATCAGGCCTGATCCATATTGTTAGTTTTGATTATAATTATAAAAAGGCTAATTTTATGTAGTTAAAGGGTCTGGCCCCTGATAAGTATGTTATTAAATTCAACAAAATAAGAAATCATCAACTTTTAATAAAATGAATTGGTATATTTTAAATGATTTAACCATGTTAGAATTTTCCGACTACTCCAAGAAAATTTGGCATAATTCTGCTTTGGAATCCCTACAAATTAGAACAAAAAAGATCTCAAAATTCCGCCTGCAACACTTTAATTGTGAACGTGCTTGAACTGTGTTAGTGTTAGATTCTCATGGGCTAGTGGTTAGTGACTGCCTGCTAATCCGTAGACCATGGGTTCGGTCAATTTTTTTTTCCAAACAATTTGTTTTAATAATATTGTAATTTATATCTGAATTTATAATTTAACATTTTATTTAATTGTAAGATAATTTCTCTTATGTAATATATCTCTTCTTGTATCATTACATCATCATAAAAAATCAATTAAGGTGGCCGATTTCTATGGGGATTATCTACTTAACTAAAATTTATGTAACCCCCACTGCATTTCAATAATACTATCGCCAAAGCTACGAAAATTTTACAGGTTGTTGCTCAAGGCTTCCTGTGTAACATATTGAAATATGAGGCGTATAAGATAATTATTATATTGATAATTCAATAAATAAGGCGATGACGAGTATTGCGCATGCGTATGCGAAATCTGATGATTACGCGAAAACTAATACACATAATTGTCTCATATTTCAATATGTTACACGGGAAGCTTTGAGGAACAACCTGTAAAATTTTCGTAGCTTTGGCGATAGTATTATTGAAATGCAGTGGGGGTTACATAAATTCTAGTTAAGTAGATAATCCCCATAGAAATCGGCCACCTTAAGAGGGGCATTTAAATTTTGATGCGAAAACATGTTTCAAAAGATGGCGCGCCCTAAAATATTAATCTTTTCTAAGAATCTTTTCACCAATACAGAATTCTAATAATTTATAAAAGTCATATGAATAAACGATAACTAATTTAGGGAATGAAGAAGTTTGAGCTTTCAAAGTTAAATATTTTTAGAAATATTCAATATTTTCAAATATGAATATCTTTTTGAAATATACTTGTAAATATTGAACATTGGAGCTCAAACTTCCTCATTCCCTAAATTAGTTATCGTTTATTCATATGACTTTTATAAATTATTAGAATTCTGTATTGGTGAAAAGATTCTTAGAAAAGATTAATATTTTAGGGCGCGCCATCTTTTGAAACAAGTTTTCGCATCAAAATTTAAATGCCCCTCTTAAGAAACTGTTGGTGCAGAACATTATAAAACCCGGTTCACACTATCTGATTTCTCATCTGACTTGTTATATGACTTCTCATATGAGAAATATTTTTAGGTTCAGACTATATGATTTTTGATATTATAGCAGTCCTGGCCTTTATGATTGACTTTTAAGATGGTATGATTTTAGCCATGACTTCTCATATGACTAAGTCAGATGAGAAATCAGATAGTGTGAACCGGCTTTTAAATAAGAAAAACGCAGTTTAGTACTTCAATTTCCTTTTTCTTTTAGGTATCAGAATTTGTTGAAGATTTAAAGTATTACTACCAAGATGGATATGGACATGAACTAACATATACCCAAGCCTGTCCAGCTTTTAATGATGCAATGGATTATTTTGAGAGGTACAAAATTTAAACACCAGTCAACTTTTGCTTCTAGCAATGCAGTGGGTTAGTTTACACCCATCATTTAGGTCACCCAACAGAGTAGTGTAGAATTACCATCTTGGAAAGAGCAAGGTCGAAGAAAGTCAGCCACGCCCCTTATTTCAAGGTCGAGCCCCCTATTGGACGAAAGCCCATACCGTAATAATAATACAGCGTAAATACCGCGGTATTGTGCTTTCGTCCAATAGGGAGCTCGACCTTGAAATAAGGGGAGTGGCTGACCTTCGACCTTGCTCTTTCCAATATGGCCGTAATTCTACACTACTCAACAGTACCTCAAAATTTGATCTAAATGTTTATGTATTATAGTTAAACTATGGGTGCAAACTACCCCATTGACTTTTTGCAGTGGCAACCATGGTTGGTGTCACTTTCTATTGGTTTTTCATATAGTAATTTAAAACAGATAGACCAGTTTTTATCAAGTCACTTAGCGAAAGCCAATAACTTGAATGTACAGCAGAAGAAGAATTTCTGTGTGAATCGAGAATAAGTCTAATTTTTAATTAATTTTAACAGCTTTTGTATTTTACAGCAAATCACAGTTTCCTAAGGCTACTGTGTATTTCACACATTCCGGTACATTATTGAAATTGTTAGCACATATGGGCCTTTATAAGGATAAAAAACATTTAACTTACTGGGATTTTAAAAAGGATCAACATAAATGGAAAGTGAGCAATATTGACTCTTTTGGAACAAACCTGGCATTTGTTTTGTACAAGTTAGTACCTTCTACTATTTAATGCAATATTAATTTCTTCTTCTTTATCAGCCTTATAGTCTTCCACTCCTGGAATTCTTCTCAAATCTCCTTATTATCCCGCCACCTTTTTCAATCATCAATATTAATTAGTTAATTGAAAATTAACTTTTATAGCAACCCAAATAGCATTTTTAGCTGAAACACTGCTGGGAATTTTCATAGCTGCTTATTAGCTTCAATTAACTCCACAATAGTAGTTAGCTAGCAATCTCTAAAAATCAAATTAACTGGTTGACAACTTGTAATAATAGCTAGCTGAATAAAATTCAATAATATTGCTATAATGGAGCAATTTTTGTTAGCAGGCAGCCAGCTATTTTAAGTATGATTATAGCTTGCTGACAGCCAGCTGCAGTTGATGATTATTAACCAAAAGAAGTGCGCAATTGTAGCATTACTGTTGCATTTTAATAACATTTTTGCTTGGCTGCCAGCTAGCTATTACCTTCAAAGAGGTGCATGGTGATTGTTCCACTGCTTAAATATAGCTAAAAATATTTGTTTTTTCAGCTGCAATGGTGAACAAAAGATGTTAACATTACATCAAGAACATGTTGTGACGCTACCAGGATGTGAAGAATTATGTGATCTATCTGTGATTAAACAGTTGTATAGCAATAGTATAAACAATTGTTTATTTGATGAAATGTGTGCTATCAAATAATTTAAATTTATTGTAAAATTGACGAGTGATAGCCATTATTTTACTTTCCATTTACTATATTTTTTACTGAAATGTATATAATTAATTAAGAAAGAATATTAAATAAACAAACAAAAGTTTTTAAGCATTATATTTTTGGTAATTACTCAATAATTAGTTAACTGTTAATAAATGAAAATTCATATAATTATAAAAGTTTCATTAAAGTGATTTACATATAAAACACCAGTTCTGTGTATCTGTTCGTAACGCACTTGTGAATGGTTGGAAAGGTTTACAACAAAAAATTGGATCCAACGGCCGAACAACCACGTACTATATGACTGAAGACGGCCATGTACCAGTTGATTTGAATATAATTAGTTAAAACTAGATGCCATTCTTGTGAAATTTCCATGTGTGTTGTTTCAATCAATGGTAATGGAAATTATTCAATTTGAGCATAGGTACTGGGGCTGTAGGTATAATAAAAGGATAAAGGTGGAAAAAAAGCTTTCATCTCAAAGTAGACGAAATTCGAGCGGGATGTGTAACGGCGATCGATGCCGTTTATGATGCACTCGTTCCAGGGGTAGACAAAATGCATTTTTGATTTGAAAGTAGAAAAAATCACAATAACTTTTAATTTTTGAATTGAAATTAAAAATATCATGCTCAGTCTCGTGCATTGTATCTCATAATTATTTCTTGAATTTAAAATCAAAATTCCGAGATATCTTGGCATTTTATACTTGAAATCTGTATTTTTTGAAATACATTTTGTCCACCCCTGACTCAAGCTCCTTCATCAAACATCGAATTTTACAACTAAAACTAACGACATAATATCAAATTTAACATGGTCGTAAACAAGCTAAAAAAATATTTTCTAACAACAAATTATGTCATCATGAAGTAGTGTTAATTACCTATCCACTCCATTATGGTCTTAAAAATCTGTAATAAATGAGAATACCTTTTATTTACGAATAACCTTGTAAAAATACCCAAAAAAACAAAATTTGCTCATTTTATAATGACCAAAGCTACCTAATTTCAGGTTATTGTACCGTTTCTAACAGTTTCCGAATTTTTCTGCACATTGTAGGATACGGGGGACCTACAGATTAACGTGGAATCTGAACCACGAAAATAGACTATGGATGAGTTCCGCTTAAAGCCCGCGACGACCACGGTCCATCGTCAGTCCAATCAAATAACCGTGTTCGATGTTTAGTCCAATCAAAGAACCACGCCGCGGTTGTCGTGGGGTTTAAGTGGAACGCACCCTATTGGTACACTAAAAAACTTTAGACTATACAATATTGTTACTTATTAGAGCCAGAAGGTAAATATTCTTTGAATAAAAAGGTTTTTCTATAAACTGGACACCCACGGATCAGCCATTCTCTCACCTCAAAGTATATTTCTTTGTAGGTAGTTTGGTACTAATATAACAAGTTTCTTGCAATAAAAGTATGAAACATAAAAATTTAACACAATAATTATTATTAGTACTATAGAACGAGATACAGGAAATAAAAATTCTGGTATCATTAAAAGTTAACGTTAGTAAACAAGCAATTATCTGGAGTAACACAGTGCAACTTTTAGTACTTTCATCGAGTTTTATTTTCAATAAAGCATTTTTTCAAAAACTTTATATTTTATAAATTGAGTGATAAAAATTAAATATTTTCAAGCGGAAAACTTAAATAAGAATATAAAATGTATAAGTGACGTAACAATTGATTGAGATTCAATATCGCAATGAGATTAATTTTTTGTAGTACTTAATTAATTAATCATTGTTTAAGATTTGAAACACTGTTTTTCGTCATTTCGGGGTGAAAAGTGTCTTTTAGAGAGCAAAGTTCCACTTTTCGGAACATTTCCGCTAAGTTTCATTACATTTTTTTCATTTCATTCATTACATCCACGACATAGAGGATCATCTTGTAACGCAAATTGCTCTAATTTAGGCCACTTGCCCCGCTGATCTACGAATGAACTGGTAAACAGGCCAGATAAGGGATTACACCCCCATTCAGTACCAGAGCGCGGACGCGGTTCGTAGGTTGTGATGTTTCGAGCACGCACAGGTCAAGTTCCGACCGCTTTATTATCGGTGAGAAAATTTGAGACTACTTATTTCTTCAGGGAAGGCTAGATTATAAATTACAATTAAGGAGACTCGGGATATTTTATACTATTTAATAGATTTGAACACAAAATGTGAAAATTCAATCTTGTTATGTGGACTACAAATAGTCCTATCCTATAACCGTATGTGTAGATTTGTGTGATTGTATCAAACCACCATTACATCTAGTATCAATTTTGCTAAATGGCGCTTTGATAAAATCTATGATTTTGTCATTGTCACTGTCATTTCCGTCCATTAAACTTTTATACCATCCAAACAAATTTCTAGTTCAGCTCAGAATTAGGGTTTGACGGTTTTTCAAAACCGGTTTTTTACTGTAAATTTGTCACATTCGAAAACCGGTTTTTAAATCAAGAAAACCGGTTTTTTTTTAAATTTATTTGATTTGCTTTTGATTTTTTGGAAATTCAAAAAAATAGTTGGTAACAGCGCCTCTTGGGTTGGCAACCCGTAAGGCAAGCCATAACAACCACGTGGAGGATGCGTGTTAGTTCAAATCGACACTGGATACTGGAAAGGTCAATAGGCGTAACCCACATTAAAATTTTTTTTTAAATATTGATTGATATCTATTAAACCAAGGGTAGTATTATTTCACAATAATTTGCAATTAATAAAACAAAACTTATTACAAACAACATTGCAGTTTTCAACCATAACAATGCATACATGTTTAATTAATTTAGTTTCTCCTGACAAAAAAATGAAAAATTTTTAGTGAGGGTTACGCCCATTGACCTTTCCAGTGTCGATATTATAGTTGACAGCAGGCCCGTAGCCAGGATTTCATTGGGGGGAGGGGGCATTTGTAAAAAGCCTTTTGTAAAATGTACAATTTTCGATTGTTCCCCTTTATTTTTATTTGTCTTTTCAACATTTAGGGGGGTGACACGTGCCCACAAGTGCCCCCCTTGGCTACGGGCCTGGTCGACAGTAGGAGTAGTTTACATCGTTCACACGTAGGTATTTCGCACCAGTAGTTCAAGGCTCAAGTATTAATTATTTGACTATCTCCTTCTGACGTCATAACTAACCTGTCCACCAATCATCAGATCTCATTTCAAAAATGTAGTCCAATCAGATTTCAATTTAGCGAACATTTCAGTTGCCTAATGAAATCTACCAATCACGAGTAATATGCACAAATTACCGATCATTTTCGATAATTTTTTATATATTGCTAAAAATCATATTTTCTTACATAAAAATAAAATTTAAAATATTTTTTAAAAAATTCGAAAACAGATTAAAACCGGTTTTTGGAAATCTTGAATTCAAAAACCGGTTTTTCAAAAAGTCGGTTTTTGTATAAACCCTACTCAGGATTCGAACCTGGTGTATTTCCATGACAATACAGAGCCTTACACCACAGCACCACACAAGTCACTTATTTAAATTTTTATACTCTCCCTGGGATCGATCCAGGTATTTCCCATCACAAGCTGGCGACGTACACTATTGCGCTAGGTTGTGTAATGTGTCTGGTAATAAGTTGGCTTTAAATGTAAACAAGATTTGTTCTTATACAACTTTAGGTGTTCGCTTTCACACCTCGTTTGACAATAATGTTCAATCCCGAATCTCTCATTCGTTTTTATCATCACAATCAAACATATAAAAGACCAGCACGCTCCTCCGCCTCCGCCTCCGGCGTGTCAATTTTTTAGGACACACAAGGCATTCTGATTGGTCGTTGGTAGTACCAACTTAAAAGTTAAAATCACCTCCCCCTGGGATCGAGTAGCACACCAATCGAGTTTTAAACCTCGGCGAACTGCCCGTCCGTGGATGGGCTTTCCAGCTAGTTATGTATAATTAAACAATAATAATACTACAATAAACACACGGAGGTGTTGTGGAAGCACTTTTCGAGAGGCCGTGAATACATGTCATTACGACAGTACTAAATATGTTGAGGATAAACCATCAATCAATAAGACCCTTCGCGAGGTCAAAGTATAAGGATATAATTTGACTTATTTTCGAATTTATTTTACAATTTCTTAGCAACTAGTTAAGTTGCGCCACTTTGACCTCGCGAAGGGTCTTATTGATTGATGGTTTATCCTCAACATATTTAGTACTGTCGTAATGACATGTCTTCACGGCCTCTCGAAAAGTGCTTCCACAACACCTCCGTGTGTTTATTGTATTATAAAACGGGTCGTTTTATTCCAGTTAGCATTGCGCGAATTATTAATTTTATTTTTTGGATAACTCTGATTTATCGGATTATCCATTTAATTTTATTTATAAAATGCTATATAAGGAAAAAACATAAAGTCAAATTATAACCAAATTCACAGCTATACGTCACTGATGAGATCTAACAAGATCGAAACATGTCTGTCGTTGTATTTTGGATATAATTTGACTTATTTTCTAATTTATTTTACAATAATAATACGTTCTTGTACTAGAACCATACTTAAATTAGAACACCACCTAAACCAATTCCAATTGCGTCACACAACGCCACCATTTAACATTTTTAGCTTTAAATTAGAAAGCATCAATTTTTCGCTGGGAGTGAAAAAAGGGTTAAGTCATAAAAGTCCATTTTGAGTAAACGCTTGTTTGAGTTGACTTTGACGCTTGATTTTAACATATTTTTGCCTAATTTTCTGCGGAAGTTTTTTTTATAATTAATCGTGCTAAAGTGACTTTTGATTAACTTATCCCCTTTTATGCTTAACAATTTTTTTACTTATCTCCATTAACCTTTAGTTGGTCTCTGAGGCAAAGTTCCCATTTGAAATGTATGTAGAAAAGATTCACGTCACTAATTAAAGGTTAATTGAATTGATAGGTCTTAAATTATATTACCAATACAAATGTGAACCGTTACAAGTGGGCTTAATGTTAAAAAAATAGACTTTGTACTATAAAAGTGAAGAAAACTGTTAATTTAGTTCACCCAAAACTTAAATTTTGATACAAGCCCACACGTGACGTCATATACATGTTATAATAACCTTATAACAATGGTCTAACAAGGACAGATTTCCTTTCTTAGAATTAGGTTGTGAAGTAAAACGGCCGATAACGAGTTCGTGGTGAGAGTGCAGGGGGCACATGGGTACCCACACTTAAGCACCTCCGTGACGTTATGTTCCTCCCTGAACTCCATAGGAACGGTGTGACCATTCAAAACAATACCAAGATTAAAGAGATAATGGCCACCGAAGACTAATTGGATGCAATCAAGAAGACGTTCAAGCTTTTCGAGAGTATAGATTATTTTCCTCAAGAAAGGAATGCCCCAATTGAAGTACATGCAGAAATGCGAAGAGAATTAAAGGAACTCCCATTCCCTGCAAGAAGAAAGCACCTCCCTAAAAATGGAGGTACAATCTCAAGGAAACACGATAAGGACCCTAAGAAGCGAAATTGAGTCTCTTCAAGAAGAGATAAGATCGCTGTGGGACTATGTGGTCCATAGTCAGGTCCATAATCCAAAGTCAGGATGGCTACTTCCAGTGACCAAATGACAGGGTAGGAAGAAGAATAAAGGAATATTGACGGAGGAGACAGTTCCTACTTAAACACGGAGGGCGACCGGGGGTCCTTCGTCAAAAAAAACTCCCAAATGAAGATCAGCTGAGAAGAAGCTCTGTGATGATCGTTAAAACAGACAACCGAATAAAATTCAAGGAAGCACTTGACGCTATCGAGTAAGCCGTTGGAAACGATATAAAAAGCCAGAGATTATATCCATAGGTTAAGAAGAACCAGACAAGGCGAGGTACTGATTTAGCTGCAGAAAAAGGACGACCCCCAATGTCTCGGGAAGAAACTGGAAAGCAGCCTCAGCGGCTTCCGGGTGGTTAATCCCACAAGTAGGAAACTGACAAACCGGATCAAGGACATAGATCCCAGGATGGAGGTGTCAGATGTGGATAGAAAAATTCTGGACGTAGTGGGAGGCTAATGGTCATGAAGCACGCGAATGTAAGGGCCAGAATAGTTCGGCCAAGTGCTGGAGATGCTGTGAAGCCGACACTGCATAGCAAAGTCCCGAAAGGGCAGAAGATGATGTCCCCCTAATCGTGAAAGTTAATACCAAACAGCGGATCCGCATGACCATGAGGGGACTGTGTCTCGTACGAGATTTCCTCCTTCTTGCAAAAGGCGAAAGGAAAATTTTACCAAGAAAGAAAAGGTTTATTCTGTATAAAATTTTGACAAAAAAACAGTTAGTCGACTCCGTTTCATTTTCTTCGTTGCTCGAGCACTGAGCAATAGTCTCATTAGTGAAATCACAATTTTACTTTTGTCCAATGTTACCTCGCAAATGAATCTCATTTACTAAATTTTTGATAATCAGGTCCTAATTATCAGTGGGAGGGGTGCAGCAGACCCAGGTCTCAATTTTCAATTTAGCATCGTTTATCGAAATGAAACTAAAAGTAAAGAAAAAACATTTAATCAATCAACAGCAGTTCAATCTCGACATTTCAGTTACGGATAACCTCAATATTAGAATGTAAATGTTTAAATTTTTATATTATAACTTCACGATTTATGAATAGCAAATTATGCTGCATAGAAGCGAAGTGACACTTTTCAGAAGTAAAAAAAGTTTTTTTTTATCCCTCATGAGGTTCTGCACCGTTTTTTTAGGCAGGGAGACCCGGGACACGACGGAATTAGTATTAAGTTTTCAATAAATGAATGATGGCAGTATCATAAAATAAAGGATTTTTAATAAGCGCAAAATGTGTTCTTAGAATTAAAATATAAAGCCTATGTTTGCAAAATAAATTTTACATTAACAACAAAATCCTTTTAATTCTAAGCTACCTGCGTTGGTGTAATTATTATTAAATCTGTAAATAGAAAGAAATTTAACTTATAAAAAACCAAATTGGTTAAGCTGTCGTGCGGGGGTGTACGTTATATCAAGTGGGGGTGAATGTGCAAAAGGAAGACAGAAAATAAGTAAAAAGGTTTGTATCCATCTCATTTATCGTTTCGACGCTGAAAGTGTAGTTCGGTGAGCGTTGCGGCGCCTAGCTCAGGTATGTAAATTGCGGCGACAAATCTCAAAGTGTTTTATTACTTATTTACATCAAATTTTTTAGAATGCTCACGGGGTGGATTATATTAATTGTATGTGTTTCTCATGTTTTATTGGCAAATTCGGTAACGGCGAAAGAAACATGGCAAACGCCTGGTTGCCACAAAGTTGGTAAGTACTTCGCAAAATTTGCAAACATTTTCCTAACTTTTTGAAAATAAATTTTAGGGCACACCAGAAAAATTAGTATACCAAATTGTATAGAATTTTATATGACAACAAACGCATGTCGTGGATTTTGTGAAAGTTGGGCAGTTCCGTCAGGTCAAAAAGCAAGTTCGACTCAACCGGTGACTTCTGTAGGCCAATGCTGTAATATTATGGACACGGAACCTGTTGAAGCTCTCGTCCTTTGCGTGGATGGAGTGCGAACTCTTACATTTAAATCGGCCGTAAATTGTTCGTGTTATCACTGCAAGAAGGATTAATGATAAATTAATGGATGAACAACAAAAATTTAAAACTAAGCTAATGTGTGATTTGTAGTCACTTAGTTGTGCAAAAACACTGAACTTTGTAAATATTGTACTGACTGATAAAAATCTTAAAAAATATAATAATATACGTAAATAAATATTTCTTTTTAAGAATGCAGTTAATTTATTTACATTACTTTCAGGACTCTTCGGCAGTTAAAGCAAATCCCCACAAAATATTGGGATCAGATTCATTCGAACTCCTTTTTCCCCATGTAATAATTATTTTTGGTCAATAAATTTCCAGTCAATTCTCTCAGAAAATTTAATATTATTATAATCAAGGTTTTTATTCTAAAAGTGATTGATGAAGGCGGGTGCTGTCTGTCCGTCCATTTATGTGTGGTTACTCTTGCCTGCTTAACTAATTATAAGTTATTCAACAGGATGAAATATTTCCATTTAACTCAACGATTAATAACAGTTTATGTGCTAGCAGAGCAACATCTTTGATATTCAGTAAACAATTACGAACGGGGGTGGATATTATTATTTTGTAAAGATTATTGAGTCAGGTTGAGGTTGGCTGGATTAGCCAATCTTCATCCGTTTAGGCTTTAAAAAATAATGTACGTTCCTGCTTTTACATGAATGGTTCCAGTCATCAGCTTTAACTGAACATAAGTCGACATGAATGAACATCGGGACAGCTTTTTGAGCGGGACAGTCCCGTTTTTAGGTAAGTTGTCCCATTGTTCCCAAGCACAGCCTCGATACCCTGAAATGTTCCATTTTCAGGTCGGGGACGTAAAATGAACCATTTTGGGACAAAGAGCAATATATTTACCATGTCGACCTGTATATACGAGATAATAGAATCAGTTTTTGTAGATTTCTTGACTATTTTAACAGAAAATGAATTTAGTTACAAAGTTATTTCATAATAATCATAACAAAATGGCGAATTCTGTCAAATTTAATTCAATAAGAATAACCAGTCCTTAGACTCTTAGGTCCTTACAAAGTCAAAACTTATTGTGTGGATTACTATAATCTCTTTGTATTTTATTAAGGTATCAAAACTTTGACGAGTTACTATTGATATGATTGTGATGCTTTCTACCATCCGTTCCACTAGCATTCTATCTGTATTACAGACAGGACTAACAGGACTTTGTTAAACTGGTTTGTTTTCAAACTTCTTGGTAAGGAAACTCCATTGTTAGGCTTCTTTAAGCAGAATAGCAATAAGCTTTCTGTCCATTTGCATAATTTAGAACCAATTAGAACGCTCCAAATTATTTAAAACATAAGAATGTGACACAAAACTCTGTCTGACCTAAGTATTATTTTAATCTAGCTAATTAATTAGTTAATCTGTACTAATGATCCAATAATCCACGATCTAGTAAACAAGGTCTGTGGCTCCTGCTATATTTTTTCACTTTCTCCGTGACCGTTCGGTTCGGTTTTAGCATAGAAGCCGCCATATTTAATTTTTTCACCAATCAATGCAAGTTTTATACGGCGGCAACCAACTTGTTTGTTTAAATGTCAAATAATGCAAACGAAAGATGGTGGCCGCTGTGCGAAAACCGAACCGAACGGTCACGGAAAAAGTGAAAAAATATAGCAGGAGCCACAGACCTTGTTTACTAAATCGTGCAATAATCGAATAATCGGTTGATAAAATTAAAATCTATAAAAGCTTAACTAAAAACTGCTGTCATCCGAGTTCCACTTCAATATGAGGGAGCAGTTGAAAATATGTCGGGGGCAACTACGCCCATTCAATTATCAATTAAATAATCAGCAATTTAAATTTCAGATAATTCAAATATTTAGGGCCTGTTCCACCAGCTCTGATTAAACTGTTGGTTAAACAATCATATGCTTATGCTTACGGTCATTGTGGTACTAACAGGGACCTTAGACGATATAGATTAGCGTTAATTATCATCATATAGTCGGTTTTGAAACGTCTTCGACGTTGTCAGATCCCCAAACTACTTTCATCGTCGAATTGGAGTTTGGTTTGTTAGCATTTTACATTTTTATTTAAATTTGGGATACAAATTTAATTTTGCTCAAATATTCTGAAAATTTATGAAAATATTAATTCAGTTGTAATAAACACAGAAGAAAATTACAAAAAAATTCTCAAGCCCGCAATAGAGTTGCATTTATTTTGATTTCAGTGCAATTTTTGATTTAAATTTTTTGATAAAAATTTAATTTTGTTCTACTATTCTGAAATTTTAGGAAACTATTAATTCTGTTGTAATAAACACAGGAAAATTAAAGAAAAAAATCTCAAGCACTAAAATGCATTAGATTTGCAGTAATTTTGATTTCAGAGCAATTTTTGATTTAAATTTTTTGATAAAAATTTAATTTTTTTCAACTATTCTGAAATTTTAGGAAAATATTAATTCTGTTGTAATAAACACAGAAAAAATAACGAAAAAATTCTAAGCCCTAAGATGCATTAGATTTGCAGTTATTTTGATTTCAGAGCAATTTTTGATTTAAATTTTTTGATAAAAATTTAATTTTGTTCAAATATTCTGAAATTTTAGGAAAATATTAATTCTGTTGTAATAAACGCAGGAAAAATAACGAAAAAATTCTAAGCCCTAAGATGCATTAGATTTGCAATTATTTTGATTGCAGAGTAATATTTTTTATTTAAATTTTTTGATAAAAATTTAATTTTGTTCAACTATTCTGAAATTTTAGGAAAATATAAATTCTGTTGTAATAAACACAGAAAAAATAACGAAAAAATTCTAAGCCCTAAGATGCATTAGATTTGCAGTTATTTTGATTTCAGAGCAATTTTTGATTTAAATTTGTTGATAAAAATTTAATTTTGTTCAAATATTCTGAAATTTTAGGAAAATATTAATTCTGTTGTAATAAACCCAGGAAAAATAACGAAAAAATTCTAAGCCCTAAGATGCATTAGATTTGCAATTATTTTGATTGCAGAGTAATATTTTTTTTTTAAATTTTTTGATAAAAATTTAATTTAGTCCAAATATTCTGAAATTTTAGTAAAATATTAATTCTGTTGTAATAAACACAGGAAAAATAACGAAAAAATTCTAAGCCCTAAGATGCATTAGATTTGCAGTATTTTGATTGCAGTGTAATTTTTGATTTAAATTTTTTGATAAAAATTTAATTTTGTTCAAATATTCTGAAATTTTATGAAAATATTAATTCTGTTGTAATAATCACAGAAAAAATAACGAAAAGATTCTCAAGCCCGCATTAGAGTTGCATTTATTTTGATCTCAGTGCAATTTTTGATTTAAATTTTTTCATAAAACTTTAATTTAGTTCAAATATTCTGAAATTTTATGAAAATATTAATTCTGTTGTAATAAACACAGGAAAAATAACGACAAAATTCTAAGCCCTCAGATGCATTAGATTTGCAGTTATTTTGATTGCAGTGTAATTTTTTATTTAAATTTGATAAAAATTTAATTTTGTTCAAATATTCTGAAATTTTATGAATATATTAATTCTGTTGTAACAAACACAGGAAAATTAAAAAAAAATTCTCAAGCACTAAAATGCATTAGATTTGCAGCAATTTTGATTTCAGGGCAATATCTGATTTAAATTTTTTGATAAAAATTTAATTTTGTTCAAAATATTCTGAAATTTTATGAAAATATTAATTCTGTTGTAACAAACACACGAAAAATAAAGAAAAAATTCTCAAGCACTAAAATGCATTAGATTTGCAGCAATTTTGATTTCAGGGCAATATCTGATTTAAATTTTTTGATAAAAATTTAATTTTGTTCAAAATATTCTGAAATTTTATGAAAATATAAATTCTGTTGTAACAAACACAGGAAAAATAAAGAAAAAATTCTCAAGCACTAAAATGCATTAGATTTGCAGCAATTTTGATTTCAGGGCAATATCTGATTTAAATTTTTTGATAAAAATTTAATTTTGTTCAAAATATTCTGAAATTTTATGAAAATATTAATTCTGTTGTAACAAACACAGGAAAAATAAAGAAAAAATTCTCAAGCACTAAAATGCATTAGATTTGCAGCAATTTTGATTTCAGTGCAATCTTTTATTTAAATTTTTTGATAAAAATTTAATTTTTTTCAAATATTCTGAAATTTTAGTAAAATATTAATTCTGTTGTAACAAACACAGGAAAAATAAAGAAAAAATTCTCAAGCACTAAAATGCATTAGATTTGCAGCAATTTTGATTTCAGTACAATTTTTTATTTAAATTTTTTGATAAAAATTTAATTTTGTTCAAATATTCTGAAATTTTAGGAAAATATTAATTCAGTTGTAATAATCACAGAAAAAATAACGAAAAGATTCTCAAGCCCGCATTAGAGTTGCATTTATTTTGATCTCATCAGTGCAATTTTTGATTTAAATTTTTTCATAAAAATTTAATTTACAGTTGTTTGCACGAATAATGAAGCTTCGTCATAAACGGCATTTGTATGAAATAAGACGAGAATTGTGAGTCACATAAGTGTTTGATATAATAAATTTAAATCATAAAATTTAATAATTAATAAGCTTAAAATTTTATTTTTAACAATATTTATGACTTTTATGAAATAAGTGGGTCCACGGTAAAATTCATATCAAAAAAGGTTTGGGAAATCAAAAAATTTAAGAAACTCTGCGCTAATTAAATGGAAATATAACCTAAAAACAAACTAATTTGTTAAAATTATCGCATCAGTCACTATAAAACCTACTTTCATTAAAATTATTATGCACGCTAAGAACTATTGTGTCTATCTCTTTCTATCTCACACGTTGGGTGTCAGATAATTTTCGACGTATAAGATTTCTAAAATCAGACATTTAAGAATAATTTAATATATAGGGTGTCTTTGTTTCACCTATGTTACTACAATTAATTAAAAAAAAAGGTTGTCGGTACTTAATTCAGATGGTTGTGACGTAAGCTTCATTATTCGTGATTACAACTGTAGTTCAAATATTCTGAAATTTTATGAAAATATTAATTCTGTTGTAACAAACACAGGAAAAATAAGGAAAAAATTCTCAGGCACTAAAATGCATTCGATTTGCAGCAATTTTGATTTCAGGGCAATATATGATTTAAATTTTTTGATAAAAATTTAATTTTGTTCAAATATTCTGAAATTTTATGAAAATATTAATTCTGTTTTAATAAGCACAGGAAAAATAAAGAAAAAAATCTCAAGCACTAAAATGCATTAGATTTGCAGTAATTTTGATTTCAGAGCAATTTTTGATTTAAATTTTTTGATAAAAATTTAATTTTTTTCAACTATTCTGAAATTTTAGGAAAATATTAATTCTGTTGTAATAAACACAGAAAAAATAACGAAAAAATTCTAAGCCCTAAGATGCATTAGATTTGCAGTTATTTTGATTTCAGAGCAATTTTTGATTTAAATTTTTTGATAAAAATTTAATTTTGTTCAAATATTCTGAAATTTTAGGAAAATATTAATTCTGTTGTAATAAACGCAGGAAAAATAACGAAAAAATTCTAAGCCCTAAGATGCATTAGATTTGCAATTATTTTGATTGCAGAGTAATATTTTTTATTTAAATTTTTTGATAAAAATTTAATTTTGTTCAACTATTCTGAAATTTTAGGAAAATATAAATTCTGTTGTAATAAACACAGAAAAAATAACGAAAAAATTCTAAGCCCTAAGATGCATTAGATTTGCAGTTATTTTGATTTCAGAGCAATTTTTGATTTAAATTTGTTGATAAAAATTTAATTTTGTTCAAATATTCTGAAATTTTAGGAAAATATTAATTCTGTTGTAATAAACCCAGGAAAAATAACGAAAAAATTCTAAGCCCTAAGATGCATTAGATTTGCAATTATTTTGATTGCAGAGTAATATTTTTTTTTTAAATTTTTTGATAAAAATTTAATTTAGTCCAAATATTCTGAAATTTTAGTAAAATATTAATTCTGTTGTAATAAACACAGGAAAAATAACGAAAAAATTCTAAGCCCTAAGATGCATTAGATTTGCAGTATTTTGATTGCAGTGTAATTTTTGATTTAAATTTTTTGATAAAAATTTAATTTTGTTCAAATATTCTGAAATTTTATGAAAATATTAATTCTGTTGTAATAATCACAGAAAAAATAACGAAAAGATTCTCAAGCCCGCATTAGAGTTGCATTTATTTTGATCTCAGTGCAATTTTTGATTTAAATTTTTTCATAAAACTTTAATTTAGTTCAAATATTCTGAAATTTTATGAAAATATTAATTCTGTTGTAATAAACACAGGAAAAATAACGACAAAATTCTAAGCCCTCAGATGCATTAGATTTGCAGTTATTTTGATTGCAGTGTAATTTTTTATTTAAATTTGATAAAAATTTAATTTTGTTCAAATATTCTGAAATTTTATGAATATATTAATTCTGTTGTAACAAACACAGGAAAATTAAAAAAAAATTCTCAAGCACTAAAATGCATTAGATTTGCAGCAATTTTGATTTCAGGGCAATATCTGATTTAAATTTTTTGATAAAAATTTAATTTTGTTCAAAATATTCTGAAATTTTATGAAAATATTAATTCTGTTGTAACAAACACACGAAAAATAAAGAAAAAATTCTCAAGCACTAAAATGCATTAGATTTGCAGCAATTTTGATTTCAGGGCAATATCTGATTTAAATTTTTTGATAAAAATTTAATTTTGTTCAAAATATTCTGAAATTTTATGAAAATATAAATTCTGTTGTAACAAACACAGGAAAAATAAAGAAAAAATTCTCAAGCACTAAAATGCATTAGATTTGCAGCAATTTTGATTTCAGGGCAATATCTGATTTAAATTTTTTGATAAAAATTTAATTTTGTTCAAAATATTCTGAAATTTTATGAAAATATTAATTCTGTTGTAACAAACACAGGAAAAATAAAGAAAAAATTCTCAAGCACTAAAATGCATTAGATTTGCAGCAATTTTGATTTCAGTGCAATCTTTTATTTAAATTTTTTGATAAAAATTTAATTTTTTTCAAATATTCTGAAATTTTAGTAAAATATTAATTCTGTTGTAACAAACACAGGAAAAATAAAGAAAAAATTCTCAAGCACTAAAATGCATTAGATTTGCAGCAATTTTGATTTCAGTACAATTTTTTATTTAAATTTTTTGATAAAAATTTAATTTTGTTCAAATATTCTGAAATTTTAGGAAAATATTAATTCAGTTGTAATAATCACAGAAAAAATAACGAAAAGATTCTCAAGCCCGCATTAGAGTTGCATTTATTTTGATCTCATCAGTGCAATTTTTGATTTAAATTTTTTCATAAAAATTTAATTTACAGTTGTTTGCACGAATAATGAAGCTTCGTCATAAACGGCATTTGTATGAAATAAGACGAGAATTGTGAGTCACATAAGTGTTTGATATAATAAATTTAAATCATAAAATTTAATAATTAATAAGCTTAAAATTTTATTTTTAACAATATTTATGACTTTTATGAAATAAGTGGGTCCACGGTAAAATTCATATCAAAAAAGGTTTGGGAAATCAAAAAATTTAAGAAACTCTGCGCTAATTAAATGGAAATATAACCTAAAAACAAACTAATTTGTTAAAATTATCGCATCAGTCACTATAAAACCTACTTTCATTAAAATTATTATGCACGCTAAGAACTATTGTGTCTATCTCTTTCTATCTCACACGTTGGGTGTCAGATAATTTTCGACGTATAAGATTTCTAAAATCAGACATTTAAGAATAATTTAATATATAGGGTGTCTTTGTTTCACCTATGTTACTACAATTAATTAAAAAAAAAGGTTGTCGGTACTTAATTCAGATGGTTGTGACGTAAGCTTCATTATTCGTGATTACAACTGTAGTTCAAATATTCTGAAATTTTATGAAAATATTAATTCTGTTGTAACAAACACAGGAAAAATAAGGAAAAAATTCTCAGGCACTAAAATGCATTCGATTTGCAGCAATTTTGATTTCAGGGCAATATATGATTTAAATTTTTTGATAAAAATTTAATTTTGTTCAAATATTCTGAAATTTTATGAAAATATTAATTCTGTTTTAATAAGCACAGGAAAAATAAAGAAAAAAATCTCAAGCACTAAAATGCATTAGATTTGCAGTAATTTTGATTTCAGAGCAATTTTTGATTTAAATTTTTTGATAAAAATTTAATTTTTTTCAACTATTCTGAAATTTTAGGAAAATATTAATTCTGTTGTAATAAACACAGAAAAAATAACGAAAAAATTCTAAGCCCTAAGATGCATTAGATTTGATGTTATCTTAATTGCAGTGTAATTTTTATTTAAATTCTTGGATAAAAAAATTTACTTTTATTAAAATATTTTGAAATTTGATAAAAATATTAATTATGTTGTAATAAATACAGAAAAAATAACGAAAAGAATTCTAAGCCCTAAGATCCATTTGATTTGCAGTTATTTTGATTTCAGAGCAATTATTTTTGATTTAAATTTTTTGATAAAAATTTAATTTAGTTCAAATATTCTGAAATTTTATGAAAATATTAATTCTGTTGTATTAAATACAGGAAAAATAAAGAAAAAATTCTAAGCCCTAAGATGCATTAGATTTGCAATTATTTTGAATTCAGTGCAATTGTTTGTAAAAAATAGTATTAAAAAAAATCGTCTGCGGCGCTTGTGGACGGGCCCTCCGTATACAAGAGGTTCAAATCAATGAGAGAGTATAAGATTAGTGAAATGTTCACCTTCTCCACTTGTTTAATCCGCCCTTGACTTTCTGATTTAATAAATCTCATAGGCGTAGATAAAAAGAGATAATAATCCGCATGCGCTTTATAAAATCTCAATTATTTTACGTTTCATTAATTTTCCTTCCAACTGAACAAATTCCAAAAACAACATTTACAAGATTTCTTTTTTTCTTTGCTAAAGAATTAAGTAAGTTTTCCGAAGTGGAACAAACGAGATTATGCATCTGATAATTGTTATAAGATGGAAATTTTATATTTTTGTTTGAGTAATACAAAAAATACCGATAAATGTCTCAATTAGTATGAAAATTTTGATCATTTATGCCGACTCTTAAAAATTAATGTAGTAAACGCGCTGTTTTATTTTTTAAGTGAAAGGAAAGACGATATGCAAAATGTCATAGTTTTTTTATGTAAAAATGTTCCTATTAGTGATTTGAAAATGAGTTTTTATTGGTATGTCACTCCTAATACTTGATTCTCGTTATGCGAACAAAGTTTGCGTGATAACAATGAAATTAATTAATGAATGGTTTTAATATGGAGGAGTGGGAGTGCTTATCCCTAGGGATCGTTGTTCCAAAATATGATAAACCAGGATTAGTACGGAATTTGCAGATTATCACATTTTTGAATAAAATCTATTATTCATTAATCACCTGATATGTATACTTTTGTGTTAGGTATATAATTTCCCATGTAATTCCTTTCGAATCGATTTTTTTCCCTTTATGGACTAATTTAATTAGTATATTTAATACAAAAATGCAATTATTAGAAATTTGCTTTAATAATTTTAAGAATAGGAGACGACGATTCACTTAATAAATTATACAAAATCCTGTTTCAAAAAAATCCAAATTCTGTACCCAATAAAAACTTCTTAATTCGGAAAGAGTAAGGACTTTGATGAGATAGAACGGATCATGCTTCTCCATGGGCTTAAAAGCTTTATGCGTTGTTTCGTGGAACCATTAACCGTATATAAATGGTGGTTACTCTAATTAATATTTTTTTTAATTAAAAATTTATGTTTTCTTGCAAAAATGTAGGTTGATATTGTAATTTATAGATGCACTATTGAAGTAAATGCGATCAATAAAAATCGTAAATATTCCATCACATGGAAGAAAATTTTACAAAAATTTGCGTTTTCTCTAGATTTTCTTTAAACGGACTTCATTGGCGGGGCGATTAAAATTAACACGGAAACACTACAATAACTTCCTTTAGTTTCAAAATGTAATTGCCATAATAAATCCCAAATCGTATTAAATAACAATAACTTTCAATTCTATAAATAGCTTTAATTCCCTTTATGAATTAAACTGGAAATTTAACAGATAATTTGGTTAAACGCAACTGAATAAGATTACCATCATCAATAAAACAATTTTTATTTAAAAAGCTACAAAGATTCTGTACAAAATTGTTGGAATATGTTTAGGTAAAATTTATCTTTTGATGTTTTGTAAATATAACATTTATTCGTTTAACCTTTTAAGTTGTAGGTAGTAGAAATATGCATTCATTCATTCAAAGAAACATTTTTCACGCTTAAACAAAAAGGAAAAGCAACCAGGAAGTTTCACTTGAGATATTTTCAATCGATAAAGTCTTAACTCAGCCAAATCCTTCCCTCACATTTCAAATGTTGTTTTCCTTTTAGTTTGTGCTTCAAAAGAAGCAACGTCCGAAAATAATGTATATAAAATAGAAAGTGTAACTGATATCAATGCCTAAAAAAGTGGATAGAAAGGAAGACAAACTTTAGTAAGAGTGAAAAATATTCTCTTCGATCTGGATTCGAACCTAGAGAGAGAAGAACAATAATTCACACACTTCACTAAAACGGATAATGTTCCCATACTTTGATCCGCTATCCTCGATGATCCAGAAAGCAGATTGTATCTATCAGGTATTATATCTTCCCTTAGGGCGCAAGATAAATTTGTCTTCAAAATTAAAAAATTCAAACATCCACAAGTAATAATAGAATATTGAAATAAAACATTAACTTCACCATTTCAAACTTTAATTCAGAAAGCATAAATATTGTAAATCAGATTAACTAGTAATTCCGGCCTCACATCCGCCATTCTGATTAACTCTCAGAGACCGTTCGAAGTTCAACTTTAACTCTTCTGGCCAGCTCTGCAATGCTGCTCGGTGTTCGATGTCGTACAATTCTCTAGATGAGCAGTGGTGAGGCAGGAAATATTGACGAATCTGAACTGCAATTGATGCTTTCTGAATTAAAGGTTGAAATGGTAGATCAATGCTCCTGTAGGATCTTCTTCAACATCATTTTAATAAATGAAATAATTTTGTGCTAATTTTGTACCCCACTCACAAATTATTTACTTTAATGATTCTGCGGGAAATAAGACATCAAAAAGGAACCAAATGGACAATGAAAATCCCAATCGTTCTTTGGGGAAATTTGATCTAGAAAGAAAGAATATGATTATTTTATGGTTTGAAATTTTTAGCGTGTTTAAATAGTTACTGCTTGAGATTAGTAAATGGAGCACAAAATTACGATATAATGCCTTTTTGGTTTTGAAAAGGTGAGAGTGCCAAGTTTTCTCAGGCCTCTGAATTAAAGCCATATTCACAATGAAGTTGCGGTCTTGCCTTGCTGATTAGAATTGATTAGATTGCTGATAGAATCTGACAAGAGCCAATCAAATTGAACATTTTAATAATAGAAAAGGATAGAAGAAAATACTGTAATTTAATTGTTTCTTGTCAGTTTTTACCTACGCAAGGCAAGACAAGAATCTTGATGTGAACGCCGCTTAAAACTGCACATCTATGGCTATAAATTTTATTTTTCGAAAGACTAAGTAAGTACCTACCATCAGAGAAGGTTTCATTTGCACCTCCCTTTGTACTGCTTTTCATTTCAAGAAGTAATAAATTGATTTGGACTTGTTACTGTTTTGTTTCTCGTGGCTCCATTATCCAGAACCGCTTCGGCATTGCTTCAGGTAAAGCGAATTTCACTCCTTTCTTGAGTCTGTGCAAAATATCCTGTTTAGAGGATTCAATGTATGAATCTCTTTTGAATTTGTTGCAATGCAAAGCAACAACTTCTTAAACAAGGGTAAAAAGCGCCTGTGCAAGCCGGAAGCGGACAACTCGGCACCGGAAGACTCTGCAACGGGAATCCACTGGTCGAGCTTAGGTTAGTGTTAGGAAACGAGTTTTTTAAATGAAGGCGGCGGCGGCGTAAAAGAGAGATCCGCCGGTGCCGAATCGGGCAGAACCGAGTGGTGTAGTGTCGAGTAAGCCGATGCCGAGTTGTTGTGTACCCTTCCTTGTTATGGGGGGTGCTGTTTACTTACATCTAGAAGAAGGGGGTCTCGACTGATTTCACTGATGTTCCTAGTCCTGAATGTTTGGGAAGGGGGTTATAGTTCCTTAATGTATAGCGTCGTGTGTTAGATGTGAAGATATGGTTGCGAAACCGGGGGGTCTGGGGGGTATGGAATACCCCCCAGAACAAGGAAGTAACGATATAACTTTTTTTTATAACTTTGGACCCCCTTAATCGGCATTATTTTGCAACTAAATTTTCTTTTTAAATCGCACACCTCTAAATTGAGGGGCCCGTCAAAGCTCTTGCTCCCGGGCCTAAAGGTCGAAAGTAAAGGTCCACCGTTCTTTCTTTGCTTCGTTCCAAAATTTTTACCATCATCTGAATTTTACATATTTTTTCTTTCTTCGGCAAGAATTATAATGGGTGTTATCATGGATACAACCAGCGTCGTATCCTTGGAAGTTACTTGATTTGCACTGATTTTACAGTGCCATTTTTTGCTAAATGCACGCCAGGTAGATCTTCATCTCGTTGAATTAGGAATCTCAAACAGTGATATGGTGAAAGGAAGTATTTTGCCGAATACTACACCAAGACATATAAGGGTGTTGGTAAGGAGGGAAGATAATGGCACTAGCGCACTACCCATCTAGAAACTAATTAGTTCCAGCTTTCGTCTAGATGTTGGGTCTTCGTTATTTGTCTTTTACGAGTTCAAGGATTTCTTCTCTCCTTCAATCGGTGATTAGTTTAACGACAAATTTTCTAAAGACCATCTAGAATACAATATTACATTCGACTTGATACTGAAGCCATCAAGCACTACTTTCCGATTGGAATCGGATCAAAGCGAAGTATGATAGTGCAGTGCAAGATGTGACTCTTGAATATCAAACCAGTATACAGTCACAAATTGGAGTATATCAGTATTTAGAGAAGGAAGAAGTGCATATTTATTAGAATTACTTATATTATGTGAGCTCTTGCAAAAAACTTTAAAATACAAACTTTTGCGCTTGCGACTTAATTCTTTCCGCTAGTGCTGCATCTGACCTACTCCTAGTTAATATATTCTCCTAAGGGATGTAAATTGATTTCCTGGTTTGTAATCACTTCTTAAATTCATGCCAAGTTCAATGGAAGCTTATCAGATAAGTTTTTATTATTAGATAGAGATTAATTTTTTGATATTAATTAATAAGTTAATTATTATTATTTATAAAAAGGAGACGGTCATTGCAGCTAACGCGATCAATTGTGAATGTGAGGTACAGGGTTCAAATCTGAGTAAGGGTCAAACTATCTCATGACTAGTATCCGTGCTTCGGAAGGCACGTTAAGCCGGTGGTTCTCCTGGGTTAGTGAATTGCCAACACTAACATAAAAAACAGGGTACAGGTACATCTGCAGGCCAGCCCAGCAAGCTACCTACCAGATTACCAGATGTAAAGCAATTATATGCTCACAGTGGTATTGTTCCAAGAAAGCTTGACACAGTTGCTTAGGCTTAGAGAACAGATCATTGATCTAACAGAAGTTAAAGAAGAATAAGAATTAATAAGATTTTATCCTTCAAGACTATGACGTTGTTTTCATCACTGATCTCAACTAACCAAAGATATATCGAATGCAGAACTTACATCAAAGACTTTTGAAGTTACCTAGACAAGGTTGGAATTTGTTATCCATGATATTCCAGGCTTCTAGACAGTAAACTAATATTCTCAGCTGATTTTTTTTATGTACTATGTGTTGTACATTTAAGTCGAAATCTATTAAAATAGCAACTTTAAAGCGACTTTTTGAGTTTACAGAACAAAAAGATGCCACACGGTGCTAAATCTGAAGGATACTGTTAGTGGTCAAGTATAATGACTTCCTTCCATGATAAATGATCATACAGAAGAATACCCAAGTAACACACACCCTCCTGGAGCGTCCTATGGACGTCCGTTGGAGATCAAATGTAGGTACATGGTCGATGGACGTCCAATGGATCTTTAGCGGACGTCCATGGGACGCCCTAGGAGGGTGTGTGTTACTAGGGATGTAACTGTGACTGAGTTTGCCGTCGTGCAGTCGATAGCAGCTTCCTCTGTGATAATTTTTCCGAATAGTCCTGTTTGAGATACCGATGCCTTTTGAGATCATCTTCATTATTGCATATTTAATCACAATATTATAACGCCATATTATTTTAATAGTTATAACATTCGCAAACGCCAACTTTGATTTTTTAATTAGTATCCTCCACTTGAATATCTTTTTGTGTGTATTGTTATGATGTTTGCTCAAAACAAAACTGTTACAAAAGCCGCTGGACCAGTTTCACGCCGTAGTAGAGTTTTTCTCTTTATCAGGGTTGGTGGATTCCACAAAACAATAAGACAATAAATCGAAATCAACATTATTTATTAAATGAAAATAATCAATTACGAATCTGCATCAATTTATATCTGGCAACAAATTTGCCTCGAATCAAATGTGTGGGGTGTAATAACTAAAAGATCCAAATGACATTTAATTCTTTAAATTCAGAAGCTAAATTTGGATCTCTCGTTATTCGTGTAACATGTGTAAATTATTAAACGATTTTACAAAGTTTTTAATAAATCCAATTAACAACACAAATCGTTGTTTTAATTTGGATTTACTAAAATGAAAATAAATTTTGTACCTTTTAACTTTTCACTTGGTTTAGTGCGTCACTAGAAATCTGTTGGTAACCATATTTTTCTGTCTACTTGGATCGGAAGCCTAAGAATCCAAACTGTTACTTGTAAAGCCGCGCCAATTCTTGTGTTTAAAGTGTCGATTAAACTTGTTTCTTCTTGTTAAGAGGGGCATTTAAATTTTGATGCGAAAACATGTTTCAAAAGATGGCGCGCCCTAAAATATTCTAAGAATCTAAGAATCTTTCCACCAATACAGAATTCTAATAATTTATAAAAGTCATATGAATAAACGATAACTAATTGAGGGAATGAGGAAGTTTGAGCTTCCAATGTTGAATATTTACAAGTATATTTCAAAAAGATATTCATATTTGAAAATATTGAATATTTTTAAAAATATTTAACTTTGAAAGCTCAAACTTCCTCATTCCCTAAATTAGTTATCGTTTATTCATATGACTTTTATAAATTATTAGAATTCTGTATTGGTGAAAAGATTCTTAGAATATTTTAGGTCGCGCCATCTTTTGAAACATGTTTTCGCATAAAAATTTAAATGTCCCTCTTAATAAACTTTTCAACTCGTTGATTAAACGATCTTTGTGTTAGATAACACCTAGGTAAGTAACTACTGAATTTATCAATTTCAATCCCTTCACCACGTGTGAAGTTATAACCTCCAATTTCGTATCAGGTGCATAAATTTTACACTCAATGTTATTTCAGATATTTAATTAACAAATATCTGGCAACGCCCGTAATACACAACTTTCACTAACTACCGAATGTGATTGAATATCACACAATCTCACGATTTTCGCTACTTATTTACTTCTGTAAATAAGTAAATTTTATGCTTTGGTTTTCGGACCAAATAAACTCATATGAGTTCCTTAATTGGGATTTAATCAAGAAATCTACGTGTTTCTCAATCAGAATCTACCCAAGAACTCCTGACACGAGTTCCTCGTTTGGGATCTACCAGGCAACTCCACGTGTTCCCGGTTTGGTCTCTACTAAAGAACTGGCTGCTTTCTCCGCTCGCTGGCTTTTCGTTCCCAGTTTTCAAAATTTGGTTTTTGTGAGTGGGAGTTTTTTACTCTTGTTGGCGAAAATGGCTCTTCTTGCAGGTAACATAACGTCTTTATTCGCGTATGCACTGAATTATTGTTAACACTTCGATTTTTAGAACTTTGACGTTACAAAATCATTACCAAATGATGTACAGGATGCGACATAAACTTTATATTTTACAAATAAATTCAGAAATGTTTCGTTTTATGTGTAGAATTCGTTACAAATGATGGTTTTTGTAAAATTGATGCAAATATTATCGTTCATGTCAGTCAAATTAACTGACCACTGATTTTAAAGCAAATTAATTCAAATTACCACCTTATTCGTCTGTTTACACCCTTAAATTTACGAAATATCGCCACAGTATATTAATAGGTTTTAAAACGTTCTGGCTCTCCCCCTCTTTCTACGCCCTATTGTACTCCAGTTCAGCATCTCTTTAGGTATCCTCTCCTCATTACTTGTACTCTAAACACTGCTGAATCCTTTGTCCATTCTCCAGCATTTTCTTTTCGGGAGAGACCCTGTACATTCCATGTTCCAAAATTCAATGTCCTTATTCGCAA
This sequence comes from Rhagonycha lutea, assembly GCA_958510855.1. NCBI lineage: Eukaryota > Metazoa > Arthropoda > Insecta > Coleoptera > Cantharidae > Rhagonycha > Rhagonycha lutea. The sequence goes on from OY294041.1 coordinate 33,199,365, forward strand.
CTTAGTTCGTCTTAATCTTTCTATCCTATTCCGAGGCATATGATTCGGTTTTGTTTCATTTTAATCATTTTCTGAGTATCGGGAAGTTGGGCCGATGCCTCAACCCCGAAATTGGACTACCAGGGTTTATATCAAAGTTTTCTTTCTTCTAAGCGGTTTGCTTTCACTTCAGCTTTGGAGCCCCATCTACCCCACTTCTTGGTCCGCGAGTGATATTTTATTTCCCACTTACCCGCCGGTGACACCAGTGAGGGCTTTCCCCTATCCGCCACCTGGAGACGCGTCCTCTAGGCTAGGGGTCAGGCTCCATCGAGGAACGAAAAATATGCTGTTAAGGGCATTTTCGTAGATATTTTAGTTTCGTACAAAATTGTTTCTGTACAAATTATTTTTCGTGTTTGTTGAGGTCCTTTATTCTGCCTTTCAAGTGAAAACCACACAAGTCAACTTAAAAATTTACAAAGAATACTTTTTAAATCGTTTCTCAACGACAACCCTAATGTTAATAACTTCATAAACCGACATGCTTGCTAGTTACTAAAATTAGTAACATAATTTAACAGTAATAGGATTCGAATTTAGATTAAGAAACATTATTCTCTATGAACTATGTTAGGAATTTATGTAACTTTTCTGTGGTAACATTTTTTGAGTATCTAATAATTAGCTGTTGTAGAGAATTTTGTAATAAACATTTTTTGCGTCTGTCCAAACAATGTGAGGTTTTCGAAATAAAACGCGAAAACTAAATTAATAATATGTCATATTCTATAATAATAAAAACCACGTTTCATTTAACGTGGCTTTGTAATGTACACATCATAACAAATTTTGAGGTTTTGTGATAAATATTGTATTAAAAACGAAATTTCCAAATCTTTTAAATTTTTAATGGAGTTTACTTATGTATAGGTATAAACTTTTTAAGTTTGTTGTTAGTAATTTCAGTATGCATTAACTTATTTGAATTTCAGAATTATTATACTACTTTCTAAGTATTGCAATGATATTCACCCTTAAATGAATAATCACCCCACAAAAGCCCCTAAAACTAACGTTACGCCGGAGATGGGTTTTTCTCTTCCTCAGAGCTGATAGGTTCGACGAACGAAATAAAAGGGTGTAAATTCGCAACAAGCATAATTTATTAATTGAACGTAAAATTTTTATAAACAATTTGCATCAAATTTTTATAAGGACAATAAATTTGTCTCAAACCACAAGTATTTGGATGTAATGGCTCAGACATGCACGTAACATTTAACGTTTTAAATTTTAACACTGTACGTGTAAATCTGTCCATTCATGTAATGGGTGTAATTTTATAAAAACAGTAAATACAATTTTCATTAACAAACTCACTTATAAATGGTAAACTTTTACTGAAGTTAGTGCGTTGCCGGATCCATGTGGCCAAACTCCCGTCAGTAGTCGCCAGCTGTTCCAATCTATCCCAATCCACAAAACGTTCCACGCAGCAGCCAGTATTCCAAAAATCAGCCAATTCTCCAACAACTTAATTCGTCAGAAATACACAATCGCACACTTTTTATAAATCGTAATTAGCAATTACGCGAAGATTCGATTTCCGCTAATTATTCACCTTTTTAGTGAATTCACAAATTTGCACTTCCCTGATCTTTAGATCAACAAGAAGTCTCGCGAGTTCTTCCTTCTTTCAGGATCACGAAAGAACTCCTCTCCGCTTGGAGGTCACTTAGGAACTCACGTGTTCCCTCTTTGAGTTTCACCGGGGAACTGGCTTCATTCCGGCTTGCTGGCCTTTCCGTCCCTCTCCCAGTTTTCGAAATTGGATTTTTATAGGTGGGGTTTGATATTTCTGTTTACTAACGTCGCACTTATTGATAGGTAACATGGTGTTTATAATTGTTTGTTCACTAAATTTTTATTTTACAAGAAACTGTCGTCACTTTAAAAGTTTAATAACATTCACAGGGTGTTGCAAAATATTTGTATTACATAAATCATTTCAAATTTGTATGGTTTTATGTGTAAATTGTTACATGCGGTGGTTTGTTATTAATTTGATGCAAAAGTCTATTTTATCAGTCAAATTAACTGATTATTGACTCAAAAATTAAATAAAACCGAATCACTACCTTTATTTGCTCGCCTACACCCTCTAATGGTCAAAATACCACAACAGTATATTAAAAAACTTTTTTTCAAAAGCTGCAAAATGCTAAAAATTGCTCAAAGTAGTAATCGGCTATTATGACCTCTTTTGGGGCGTAGAATGCTAAAAACTGGAACTTGTGCAAACGTCGCGTCGGCGTTTCCAAGTAAGTAAAAAGTTTTAAGAAATTAAGATTCCAACTTGACGAGAACAATGAGGAAACTGACTCAAGTGTTCCAGACGCCTCAACTGAAACCACAGTGTTCCATACGCAAATGGGACGTAAGCATCGTTCCCGTAAACTGAAACTTTGTTCCTCGCAGGAATGAGGGTACTCCAAAGCACCACAACGCCAACTCTGAATCCCCTTTTCAAAATGTCAAAATGAGTGATCTGATGACATCACTGTCATTTGTCCTCCTTCTACTGAAATGGTCATACCAACCCCTTCGACTGCTCAAAGCAGTAAAACCGCTGCTAAAAAAAGAGCATTTTCAAGGTTATCAAAAATCTTCCGACGTCACGGTTGAGCAAGCCAAGACATCACGGATGAAAATTCGAAGCCAAATGCTTCAAAAGTTACTGAACTAACGATCCAACGAACCGGCACCCCCCGAAGAACTTAATCCAAAGATGGATCGCCGTAAAAAAAACTCAAACCCCTGCTCATGGCTCTCTTCAAGATCCTCTGCGACGCGAATGCTTCTGAAGAGCTTATCTCAGATTTCTTAGATATTTCCATTGCCAAATACGACCCCCAGGATGTCAAAAATCACGATTAAATGCAGAATCGAGTATATTCACCACATCCACCCTCCAATGTCAAAAACCTTGCCATCTTCAAACCACTTTCTTCTTCTTGCAAGCGGCAATAGTCATACTTTAACCTCGCGCTAATCTTTGAGATATTCGGCATCAGTAAATATGCAGTATCCACCTTTTGCCCCTGTAACAAATTTTTGCGAGTTTGTTAAATGGTACTCGCTTCTCCTATCATTTCAATATCCCTGAGTACGGCCCATCCATTCGCTACGATGCATTTACTTTGGTAATGCATTTGACCTTGGAACTCTTGTGCATTTTGTACGTCACATGACTTGCAAGGACGGGAAGGGAAACGTATAGGTACCACGAATGGAGTTGATGCAGGGCTTTGAAACAAAAAATCGACTTTTGTGTGGAAATGTATCTGAGCTCAAGGTAAGCCATTTTTATTATCCATTTCGTAGCACTGACGTGTGTTGTATTTTCAATTTTATTGAACTACCAGATTGGTTGTGTACTTGAGTGTTTTACATCGACACCTTTTGATTTTGATGTGTAGTGTTTATTCATAGCTGTATATGTTATCACAGCAGAATTATACATTGCAATTGTTAGAGATCGTCAAGTACGTCTCCCATTTTCAGGCTAATTATAGCACTATTTACATTCAATTGGGTTTTTTTACATCCCTAGCAACATTGTTTCAGAGACTCGCAATCCAGCCTAACGCACAGAATTGAGAGCTAGTTTATTACCATCGTGGCCAAACAAACTGAGAGGTCCTCTCCGGATTATTTCGAACTCTGCTCTCTGTTTGGGTTAATCCTCCCATTAGGGGTTACGACACCCCTACAGGTGAAGGAAATATGATCATCAAATTTTTCTATCGTTTATCGCAGGCTGCAACAAGCCACAATACCTGAAAATAACCCAACTGTGCATATAGAAATGGTGAGCAAGCTATAGCCAGAATTTTTGTTGGCTGCGTTCAACCTCCCTGTTACAGAATGGCTAATACTTAAGAAAGAAGTAACTCCTAAATCACATTTGTAAGGTGCTTGAACTGATTATAGTATTTGGGGCTTTCTCCAAGTAAAACGCTAAATCGACTAGTATCACACACATTCTAGAAAAAATAATTTCCACATTTACCTTGGCAAGGAGAGGCTGTTGATTTCTTCTTCAGCCTACCCTAGTCCACTCCTGGACCATAAGCCTCTCCAGTAATGGAGGTTTTGGCCATAACTCACCACGCTGGCCAGACGGGTTGGTGAGTAGTCCGCATATCGATATTTGGACTATAGTTTGTTTTTTGTTAACGGTGGCAATTCGTCAACTTAGCTGTTGATTTACTCAACTTTAAAAATACCTTTCACTCGGTCTCATTAGAGAGCATCCTTTAATAACTGGAAGAAAGATTAAACCAAAAACATCATTACATTTGTACTTAGAGTGAGGGTCCCACATCAATTACTTAAGATCCTAAAACCATTTGGGTTTGTCAACAACCTCACCATTGTGGGAAAACGTAGTGAGTAAGACGAACGAAGTAGAAGAGCACCACGGAGCTCATTGTGGTATCTGAGAAATTTCAAGTAGTACTGGTGAGCGGGCGAAAAAGAAATCACCCAATTATCATCATTGTGGGAGATGTTACCATAAACTCTATAGAATACATCAAAATTCTTGAGGTTTCATCAGCAAAAAGGGCACAAGCACATGCAGACTATACTCCTAAACACACAAGGATCATTGATGCACCAGCGATAAATCCTCTCGTCGAAGTCCAAGCAATGGTAGACGTCCTAAGGCATAAGGGGAAATGCGGAGCAGCTCAATATAGTTAAAAGTTTAAAAGTACTGGCGTCGCAGATCCTCGTTTATTTATTTCCGAAAGCTTTACTAATTAAATCTCGTTAATCCATTATGCGCGTCACTAGTTACTTTTGTAGTTACTGCTTGTCATTCAAATTAGATAGCCTAATACTATTATACACCTAAAAAGTAATAGAAAAAGAGCTATCAATCCTTGAAAGTCAAGTTAACTCTGGAGAGGCACAACCAAATAAACATAAACATCTACCCCCCCCCCTTTTTATTGGTGGTTGGGTAATTGGAATGCAATCAGTACTGCATCCTAAACTCAAACAAAATAAAACTTCTATAGAGCATCAGTTACAAAACTTTTATCATCTCTTTACATTTTAATCAATTTATTACTAACTTAATATACCGTAAGTGATAGGTAGGTATGAAAGAAATTGCTAATATTATGCGAAACCACGTAAACTTGATTGCCGCGACCTGCTTTTGCTGTTGTAATCTACATTGTTCCTGTAAAATAATATCAGATACCTCTTTCGATCTGAAATATGTTCATAATATACATAAAATATTACATTTTTTTATTATAATTTACCAAGAGCTATTCGCATTTATTCATATGACGCCAATAATTTGATATTGCAATAGGATTGCTTAAAAGTTTACCTGAAAATCATATGAAAAGTAAGGTAACAGCTAGAAATTGCCGGAAGCACTTTTTCGAAATTAAAGGAACTAAGTTCCGCATAATCATTTTTACGTTTATTTTGCTGTTTTTTATTTTCTTTGGATAAAATTTTACGGTAATAAAACCATTATTCACCTCCCTTTTAAAAATTATTAAATTTTTATTGACACGAATTTAATAATATTTGAATACGAAAACAATTTTTTCGACACCATGCAATCTAAACAAATTAGGTAATTAGTTAACTCATTTACATTCATTATTCGATTAACATTGTAAATTTTTTTTTCCGTTGAGGTTTAAAAGCTTTTAATAATGTTAACCCACGAACGCCTTCTACAATAAACAATTTTTTCCCGTTTATTTGCTTTTTCGCCCAATTGACAATCACACTTCTATCTGGCTATTGAAAGGTTCGATTATAAAAATTACAACAGGGTCATTACAAATCCGTTTTGTTTGAAATGGAAGAAAAACAAAGATTCGGTAAGCTTTAATTTAGAGAAAGCTTTTAACATATTCCGTTAAATTGGAAAGCATCTTTGAAATAACATAAAAGCATTGTTTAAGAAATTAACATTTAAATGTTAGTCCGTAATATTGAAATTACAACAAATATCCACTTCCCTTGTGAAATCAGAAATGTCCTGTTGCATATTATTTCGTTACATTTTGGAAATCAAAATTAACTTTTTTATTAATATAAAATATTTTTAATTAAAAGTTCAAGTTAACTTAGAGTAAAAAATTAAAAACATAATTAAATTGGGAAATTTTTTTTTTAAATTGTGTGGGAGATTGACGTGGTAAATTCGTTATTCAAGATTCTTGCTTCATATTGTAAAAGGATTAGAAAATTTTTATCAATTAAATTAGTTTAAACAAAAATATCAAGCGGCAATTCCTTGGGATAGTCGGGGTGCTAATTTAGTTTTTACGTGTTCTTAGCAAACCGAAACTTTAAAAGATTGAAAAAAAAGATATGGCAACATGCAGAGGTATTCGAACCGAGTGGTCTGGGGGGGGGGTAAAATGCAAGATATTAAATATTATACAATTTTTGAATTTACTCAGAAACATTTGTCAATTAAGTAGATACATCTAAATAAAAATATCTAGAAGATCCATTCCTCCCAGATATTACTATTAATGTGGTTGCTCGACCTTCGGCCTCACTTATAGAGAACTCAAACATACATGAAGGCTATGCGGCCTCACTCGAGGAGATTGTGGCAAATCAGATGCGTGTATCTAATTTTTAGGTCGCAAGCTTGTTTAGGTTGGTGAACGAAACCTAACCTACAAATGACACGGTGGAAAAGGAGGAGATTTCTAGCACATTATTACATTGGATTATGGATAAAATCATATAATAACGTGCATATAACTTATAACACATCTGGGCCTTGGAAGAAGACAACCAACGTCATTCAGTGGCTTGAAAACTAAACTTACTAAAGGTCATGGTAAAACTCTCGCAACGAATCTTAAGAGGACACGTGGCTAATGTGCCCAAACTAAAATTGGTCTGGTCGGGTCCATGTTGGTGTTTAATTCGTTGAATTGAGTGTCAATCGTTCTTCCTCCATATCTACTGCGCAGAAAGTTGGCCATGCCCTATCACGATGCTCTAAAGCGGCGTTCATAATGAAGTGAGGTCTTGTCTTGCTTCGGTAGAAAGCTGGCAAGCGCCAATTAGATTACAGTATTTTCTTTTATCCTTTTCTAAGATTAAAAAATCGTTCATTTTGATTAGCTTTTGCTATCTTTCTACCGAAGCAAGGCAATACCCCAGTTCATTGTAAACGCAGCTTAACAGGAGGTAATTCTAATATCAAGGTATGTCCCTCGGTGAGCCAATTTTATTCTTATCTCGTTTTCCCCCAAAATTAATACTCAACTGACAATTTGTCATTCGAAAATTGGAAACTATTGAAATATGATCAAATATGTTTGTGTTGTGGTTTTAATGTCACATTATACGATTCCACTTGTTTAATTTATCAAAGCAAATGAAATTGTAACAACATAGAGGTGAATTATTTAAAAAACACAGACTTAAGTCTAATTCTAGTGTAAGAATTAAAAAGAAAAAAACACAAAGTTGAATTTAAAAAATATTTTGAATTTAATCTTGGATCTAATAGTCATAAACTCTATAATACTCGACTATTTTTAAATTATGCCCGGCCATATTCACTTATTTATCTACGGATTTTTATTATTATATAGCCATCCTTTTTTATTTGAATATCATATTATATTTATTTATTATTTTACATAACTGCCTATGTTCTATGTTATTAAAACACATTTATCTACTGCACTAATACACTTTTCACCAGTTGACATTAAGCTAAATCTGCAAGTCTCCCTAGGGTGACGAATAGCTTCAGAAATTCAGGATTTGATGAAAGAATTAAAATTACCTTCTGTGACTTGACGTCCATTATAATGGACACTCAATTATTGCAATCGGGTATCGGGTTCACATTCAAGTCTCTGGTATTTGGAGAACACGTAAAGTCGTCAGTCTATGTGGGTTGATGAATAATTATTGATACCATTAACAAATAAACAGGGCACAAATACATCTGTAAGCCACCGTGGATATAAAACAGTTATATGCTCAGCGAACTAACAAGTGGTTTCGAAATTCTTGGTAAACAGAAGTCCCATAATAAGACAAAGAAAAATTCAGCCATTCAAACTTAGGACAAACTCAAGATACTTGGAGAGCATTTGTATCACCACTAACAGCAAGAACCCAAAAACGCTTCTAGTATATGAACCAAACTCGTAACTGGAATGGGTCAAACCTCAGTTAGTTTGTCCACCTAGCCATGCAGAGACCATCGAGGAAAACATTTTGTGCTTTACATTTCAAATTAATTTTGCTATTCCGAAAAAAGCCTTTTTAAATATTATGTTACTTCTCCGTAAAAATTACCGAAACATTGGAAATCACTGATCAGGCTTCAAGAGGAAAACATGGAACAGAAATTAGAGTGTTCAATCAAATGTTATAGGTTATGCCATGAGTCTTTTTTTAAATACAGTTCAGATACAGGAATACAGGTTCGCTTTCAAATACAGGACAGAAATCAAGTTACTCACATGTCACTGAGGAGACCAAGTGTGGTAAAGTAAAATTTAGTGCCCCCCCCCCGTAGCATTAACTAACATACATCATATGAAGCATTCGCAGGAAGCAATTCTTAATTGCAGGACCGAGCTAAAGAAAATTCTGCCAAGTCAAAATTTCCGTCTGTAACTCAACCAGCGATTACTTCAAGCTACTGCTGTAGTTCGATTAGCAAATATTCGTTACTGTGTACGATTTGAATAGTCAATAAATGTATGTAATCACTGAACGTTTAGGGATTAAGCTGTTACATTCCATTGGAATTAGATGAATAGCGACGCGCACTTGCAGTTTCATAACTTCAAATTTTAGGTCCGGGAGGCATATTAACATCCCTTACCCTCCTCGCAACCAGGGTCTCCACGCAGGCGCCAAAAAATGTTGCGATTGGCTGAAAATTGGGCCGGAGCCGTATAGGTACTTGTCAGAACTTAGCATTTTTATTAAGACCAAAATACTTGGAAAGGATTTTAATTGATTTAACGACGTTGAATTCGAGTGGAGGGTGGTTGTCTTGTCAAAACTGACTCTTCCACACCTCCGCTACGCACCGCTCCGCTCCGGTCGCTCCAGAGCCGTTTTGACAACAACTATACCAGCTAATAATATCCCCTAGGGCCTTCCAACTCATGATAATATAATAAGTTAATAATAAATTTGTTGTATCATGCTTCCAACTCGGCAAATTGTGCTACTGAGGAGGGGGTGGATCTCTCCTTTTTTTGCTGCAAATTTAAGCCAAAAGTACCATTAAAAAGTAAACTTAGCTCCATGTTAACTATATGATGGTGCAGGTACAACTAGCAGTGATGCGCCGGTCCCCACTCTCCGCGCCTCAAGACCTACTAAATTAACACAGACTGAGAACAGAATATCCAATAAGGTAGAAAATCGAGCGAAAATTGGAAATTTTAAAATCAATTATTATCCAAACTAATCGATATAAGACATTTCTCCGTATCCAGATCGCTTCATTTTACCCTGAGTTAGGGGAGAAGCTACACTTTCGCTACCAAACACTTTTTTTTTCTTTCGAGTTTCCATCAGTCGCTTCCAAACACTTTGGCTCCCTACCAAAATGATTGTAGCGACTGAAAGGGTGGAGCCAAAACGTTTGGAAGCGACTTATTTTATAAAAATTTATTACTATTAATGAATTAAATGAATATAATGAATTAAAATAGATTAGAAATATTATATTAATAGAACAAACAACGCTTATGAAAAAATGAGGTTAGGTTAGGTGACAAATGAAATGTCAAATTAATGATGCCATACTTTTCAGCCAATCATAACATGTTCTGGCGCCTGCGCAGAGACCGTGGTTGCGATGAGGGTAAGGAATTTTAATATGCGCCCGGGAACAAGAGCATTGATGGCAGGCCCGTAGCCAGTGGGGGCACCCCCCACCCGGAAATGTTGAAAAGACAAAGACAAAGGAAGGGGAACAACCGAAAATTTTACATTTACAAAAAGTTTTTTACACGTGCCCCGCCCCCGAAATAAAATCCTGGCTACGGGCCTGATTGATGGGCCCCTCAATTGAGTAGCGTGCGATTTAAAAACAAAATTTCACCAGGAAGAATTCTTCAAGTGGATCTGTATCATGCATATTCCACCAGATGTTAGACCCGGTATTTCTTCAAATTGTTTTGGTAACCATGGTAACCGTTGGTGTCCCCAGTGTTTTTTTTTTTGCTAGGATTTATCATTTTATGGCAGCCTTTTGTTGACACCACACTCTCTTCTTTTCCAGCAAGAATGTCAAAATTGAATTTTGAACAGTTGTTGCTGTAGCTGGGGGATATTACCCATCATATCGTTACTTTCTTGCGGTAGGGGCGAAACCGGGGGGTCTGGGGGGTATGGAATACCCCCCAGGTACACCAGTAAGTAAGCAACAATACGATTTTTCAAGAATCAAATTAGAATAGCCATTTTATTGCTTCTTTAAAGCTGGAGGGTATTCCATACCCCCCAGACCCCCCGGTTTCATAACCATGTCTTCACATCTAACACACGACTCTATACATTAAGGTACTATAACCCCCTTCCCTAACATTCAGGATGAGTAGGTATACATCAGTAAAATCAGTCGAGACCCCCCCTTCCCAAGATGTAAGTAAACAGCAAGACGACTGTAAAACAATCAATTCAAGAAAGTAAAACAAATTTATTCCCTGTAGTGTGAAGAAATATGTGTAAAACTGGGGGGTCTGGGGGGTATGGAATACCCCACAGAACAAGGAAGGGTACACAACACTACACCACCACCACCACAACACTACACCACTTGGTTCCGCCCGATTTGGCACCGGCGGATCTCGCTTTTAACGCTCCCTTCGTTTAAAAAAATCGTTTCCTAACACCAACCTAAGCTCGACCAGTGGATTCCCGTTGCAGAGTCTTTCGGTGCCGAGTTGTCCGCTTCTGGCTTGCACATGTGCATTTTACCCTTGTTTAAGAATTTTTTGCTTTACATTGCCTCGGGCCCCTGAGATTTTACGAGCCGTGTTCATTCTCTCACCGCGTACACTGGTAGTTACGCCACTGCGCACTTGTGTATCCGACTAAACTGTGCATTTAGCTCTGTGACCGCAGCATCGTTACCCTCTAAGTCTATATGGATCTTGTCCGTTATGTGTCGACGACTGACACGCATGAATGAATTTACGAGATTCCCGCTACCGAACGTTCACTCACTGACCACAACTTTATCATAAGAAAGGACCAAAGTTGAACAGTATTCCAAACGTATCCGAATGAATTGGATATTTACTACAAATTTATTCTAAAAATAGAAATAAAATAACAAATAATCTAAGCTCTTACGTTTCTCAACCTATCAGAAGTTACGTTACTGTTAATCTGTGCTCTTTTAAAATAAGCTTGTGGTCAGTGAATGAGCAGTCGGTAGCTGGAATTTCGTTAATCAGCCGAGTCAGTCAGAACCGCATCAGATGTAATTTCAGACATTTACTCAGCTGCGCCTAACCGTACTTACTATGTGTTGATAGATTTTTGACTTACTTACCATCTAGCGAGCGGCAATAAGTGTGTGGGTGCTCAATATTTTGCTTTACTTTGAAAGAATCGAGTATAACCACCAGCGACAGTGTAAAGTTGCTTTGAAGCCCAAAATCCAATTTTGCAAAACTCCTGCGAAGAAAGAACCTAACTACCTGCTCTTTTCGGCTCTATATTTTTTCGTAAGTTATATTATTAAAAAATGCATCTCTAGTTGATTTTGAGTGGAGAATTCCTCACATTATGGTGTATTTAGGAAAGGAGGGTAATTACTGCGGTGCTTCATTACTATTCAGGCCAAATTAATTGTTTTTTTGTTATAGTAGATAATTTTTTTATATTTCCTCAATTCTTTTCTTATAATAATAACAACAAATCACTATTAATAATTACATACACAATATCGTCTACGTAATTCGTTGTACGTACATCAACGATATCGTAAATATTTAAAATATTCCAAACTTGAATGTTGATGTGGAAACTTTTTTTTTTAATATTTGCTATTACGCTTAATTGTTTTTCCAAATTAATATAAAAAATAGGCATCCTTACAGAGCAAAAAATGACACTTATAAACATAAGTTTTAAATTAATTTTACGATTTCGTAACTAGCAAATGAAATTATTCCATTATAATGTTTATACGATAAAATTGATATCGCAATCGATATGATGGGGACTTGATCTGAAAAAAATATTTACAAAACACAAACACTCTTTGGTTTTCAAAATAATCTATTTCGTCACAAATATTAAAAAAATCACATATTAAGATCTGTACTTTTGTAATCCAAATCTAACTAAATCCGGGTGTGAGCGTTGGGGTCGGTACCTCAGCCCTTCGCAGCTGGTATCTGCAGAAGAGCAAGACTGGCAGCGGCATCCAGAAGCTTCCAAATATTCGTATTTTGATGCTGAGGGTAAAGCTCCTTCTTCGCAGTGCCTTAAAATTGCGACCACTTTATTGCGACCATAATGAACGCAAACGGGATGAGATGACTTCTTATATGGAAATCTCCAATCTGATATCTGTTGAGAGAAAGCGAAATCAATACACACTCATCTACATACATAAATTTGTTCACAATTAAAATTAAATTACGGATTTACTCATCACATGACAGCTGATTGAAAGCGGGATAAGGAAGAACGATGGATTAATTGAAATTTATATTAAATTTTGAGTAGGAGTTGGAAATATTAATCCATATCAACAAATCACACGAATCCATGAATATCTCATTACTTGAAAGTAAAATGATGGAAGATTTACTTTTTTGCTTTATCTCTCTCATTATTAATTTTCCATTACTTTTTTATGCGTAAAATTCTAATATTATTTAATTCGAATTATATATTTTATTACGAAGCACACTTAAAAAAAATTAAATTAAATCGAGTTTCTTTTTTGCTTTTAATTTCTCTATAACTTGTTTAAAAATTATTTCGTACACTCAGAAAAATGAATTTGCTGGTCCAGCAATCACCGAGTTTTTTATTTCACATTCTAAACTGCATTTTTGCACTTCGGGTAGTAAAAATGCTGCTTTGGAATAATCTGAAATCGAAACAATTGAAAGCAAGTGAAATATTTAATTTATAGGTAGATTTTGTTTACTTTATCCCCTAGGGTGCAAATGTCTCTTTTAATAAATAACAAAGTAGCACTTTTACTCCGGGGACTCAAAAAACTTATTCATTTGCTTTGCGTGGGTTATACAACAAGGAGAGATACATTAAGGCACTCCTATTAATTTTTATATTAATATACAAAATTGCTGATACAATCTCGAATTTCCTATTAATAAATTATAATCAGATTAGCTATTTTGAAGATTGTTAAATAAATATTAAACCTACTTAATGTTGTGTTCTATTTATTGTATCACAAATGCAACTTAGCACTAAGATTATAATTAATTTTAAGTTTGAAAGTAATTTTATATGAATTTCGCGTATATCCCCAGGCTTTTAATAATGAATTTAAGAAAAGTTGGATGACAGGAATTTCCTTACCAAATAAAACACAAGCTAAATATCTTAGACACTTCTAAATACCTGTCATCCAAATTTTCCTAATTTATAGTTACGTTAGTTTCCAGAAAAATTTTTCTATTGCCTATTATATTCCTTATAGTCTGAGGAACCTAGGTTCTCAGTGAGGTTCATCCAATTTTTTTTTTTTTTTGTAATTCCTACATCATTTGAATTCATAATTTGTCAAAATTGCGTCAATTTTTGGAAAAGAAAATTGTGAAAATTTTTTACAAAACTCAATTTTTAAGGATTATGAAGTAAGTACTTCAAAATGTTGAATTCAAGTTTGTTGTAAATATTAAAATTACCGAGGTAAATATTTTGTGAATCCCAAGCGGCAAAATTTTACATTGAAAATAACTTCACTTGACTTTTGATAGTGAAAAGACTAAATTGCGTCGAGAAATTGTTTTGGAATAACTTGATTAAAAATAAAATTTTGAGATTTATTATGAAGTTAGAATTGATTTTAAGTTAAGGCTAGGATATTACAGTGTACTCGTGGTAATACGTAGTTAACTTGAAAACGATTTGATGGATTGCGATCAAATTTTTAGATTAGGTGTATGATACCTTAAGGAACATCCGCTCCTATTTCTTTTTTTTTAATTAAATTTTTTTTAATTAATTTTTTCAAAATAGCCCGTTTGTAAATTTTTTGAGAAAATCAAGTTGGTGGAATTAATTACTTATAAACAATTAACATTGAAAATGGAAATAAAAATTTGCCAGACTTAAATCGGACACTAATACGTAGTCATCTCGAAAACGAATAAATGGATCACTTTGAAATTTTGAGGTAATATTTATAATACCAATACGAAGAGCACCTCCTATTTTTAAACATAATAATTTTATTTATAACAATAATAATAATTTTAATATAGTAAATAATTTATCAATTAATTAAATTTCTTTAATTGAAATAATATATAAGCGAAAATGAATTCATATGTAAATTTTTGAAAGTTTATTTTACCTAAAACGTACTAAAAATGTAATTATAATAATAATGTACTGGATACTCCCACCAAGATCAAATTCAAATATTTAGTTCAGCTAGTAATATGCAGGCGAAACTAATTTTAAAAAATTTTGCCTAAGAGTTATCTGTTTTACCAGCACATTTTACTTGGCGCGTGCGCTTGAAGGTTAAATGCAAGTTGATAAGATTGTTCTTATGTGTAATACAAGTAGTCATCAACCTACGGCAGTTCGCACTTACGATCTTGTGTTTGTCTCTTTCCTACTAAGCATATTAGAGAACTAAAACCAACAGTTGCGGGGATTTCTCGACGGATGTCTAGGAATTTATTTCGGTCGAGGAATGCTATACATTCGAATGTAATCATTTTGATAAACCGTATTTTTTTTCTAATATTTTATTTAATTAGGGTTACGCTAAATAAGCTTTTGTAATTTTTGCTACCTTGGCAGTAGGTAAGTGTATATTTTCATAATTTAAAATAAAATGAGTCTGCAAAGTAATTGCTTACACTAAAATAAAATAAAACAATTTATTTACGAAAATTGTTTCGAAGGGATTAACCACTTTTTTTTCAAGTATCAAAGCCACATAAGTAAAAGTTAAACAGATTGTAATCAAAACTATATCGTAAACGATACGGCTTATCATTTCTAAGATATGTATGCACAGCTAGTCTAAAGGTGCCCACAAACCAGCGTTCAAAAGCGTCACTCAGGTATGTCATACATTATTGACGTACATGTATGACAATAGTGATTGCCCACAGACGTACACACTATCTTGCCAAACAAGTTAGTTTGACGAGCAGTGACGACGACTATATTCTCTTAGCAGCGGCGTACGCTGTTTTGATTAAAAATAAAAAAAATAAATTAGTTCGACAGCGACAAACTCGAACCAAATGGGTGAAGGAATGGCTTTTAAAACGCTCAGAATATACCCATATTAATCTTCTAGCAGAATTACGAGTAGAACCTGATGATTGGCGAAATTACCTAAGAATGGATTATATCAATCATTTTCTAATAAAATACACCACGCGAGACACTGTATAATGAATGCGAACGACCGTGATATTTCACCACACACCGACACTTATGTATGTACGAGTCGAGTTGCGCGTTATTGTTTTTCGGTCTAACCAGAAAACAAAATCGACGCACTTACGTGCGACTTTTTGACAACACACTAGCATACATGGGTGCGCAAACACCTATAACATACCTGAGTGACGCTTTTGAACGATGGTTTGTGGGCACCTAAAGCCTTGTGCTATGCGCTAAATAATTTCGAAAATATTTAACCTTCATCCGCTCGCGCCTATAAAAGTTACACTTCCGATCGCGTATGCGGCAATTTGATGGCCGCATATGATTTTTATCGTTTTCATGAGTTTTTCTTCATTCAAAGTGCATGATTTAAATTGTTTAGGACTTATGAACTCTGACATAACATTACAAGTACATGTTTGGACAAAAAAATCTATATTAAAATTTAAAATCAAAGTTATATTTAAAATTTAAAAAAATTACAGGAAACTTAACTTAAAAATTCAAAATGTACTGTAATCGTTTACTACACTCAATTTGTAATAATATTTTATTTCTCAAAATATGTCTCTAATTTATTATTTTATATTTACTAATATTTTCTCAGTAAAACCAACATTCGAGTATTGATAAAAAGTTACGTTATCGATTGCGCTATACGGCAAATTGGTCGCATTAAGACACCTAGGGTAGTTTGTGGCTGTACTGAACCGGCTGATGGAGCTTTCTTATCAGAACACGAGCATGGTCTATTGGAGGAGATAGTAATTAGAGAATACAAGCCCTTCCCACCCCTCCCATGACGCTCTGGAAGAAAATGGGAGAGAAAATTTAAAAATGCGGCCAATTTGCCGCGTACGCGAGCGGATGAAGGTTAAGAAAACATTTTGCATGTATCTGTCAGATATACCGTGACCTCGGGAGAGGGCTAAAGAGTCTATGAATGAATGGAAACAGACGTCTTTATTTTTCTCGATTGATTAGATGAACATTGAACAAGTGATAACTGATAACAATGTCCGTCGTTGTCGGCTTTCTATAGATATTGAATTCTAATGAGAAATCCACGTTCCTAGATAAGGTAACGTCCAAGAAATGTCCCTTTCTTCCTCCATTTGTCGTAAATAAATAAATTGTTTTATTTTAATTAGTGTAACAGTGTAAGCCAGGCCCGTTGAGCAGGCCAGCTGAGCAGAGTGCGGCTGAGAAAGATAGTAGGACTGTTTACCGGACACTGCTGTCTTAACAAACACCTTAACGCAATAGGTGTTGTGGAAGATCCTACATGTAGATTATGCGGGATGGAGGAGGAAACTCCGCACCACATACTATGTGTATGCACAATTCTAGCCCCTAAAAGGCTACAACATCTTGATTGTCTATATCCGACTCTCGGTGAGATAAATCAGGTTCCCATAGGTCGAATCCTCAATTTTATAGAGGATACAGAACTATTGGAGTAAAACACGGAACGCGGGTGTTATGTTCCCACCATAACGGAAATGCAACAATCTTACGAGGATGGCTTTCCCATAAAGGTTATGAGCCTGGGACTGCACAAACAAACTGATCTAATTTCAAATTATTGTTAACTAGTTAGTAAGCATTTGTTAGAAATAAAACTTTATGTAACGTAAAAGTTAAAGCAGTTCACATGCAGTTCACATGTAGTTCACACTGATGAGTTCACATTGTATTGTCAAGCAGCTAAAATCGTTGTATTTTCAATACAATAAACGTTTGAAAAAACTCGAGTTTGAGTTTTTTTTGAGTTCTTCTTGGGCACTAAACGTAATTCGGGGTACAATAAGCCAGGAGCTTCAGTGCAAGTGGTTCGAAAGAAACACGCCCGTTCAGCAATAATAATAATAAGCCAGGCCCGTAGCCAGATCGAAAATAAAGGTAGGGCAAACGGTTTGTATGGCCGGGCAAATTTTAGTGTTGCGGATGCGAGATGGGTTCGTGGGAATTTTTTAAAGCGCCGCAGGCGAAAATATTTTAAATTTCAAGGTCAACGCGATTTAAGAAAAGTTATATTATCGTATTATAATGGTATTATCGCACAGCCACACGCCAGGGGCAAATGGGCTATCAAAATTTATGGTCGGTGCTCGGTCGGTGGGCCAAAAATGAAATGTCACAGGGGGAAAATGCCTTTATTTGGGGACCCCTCTCCCCCTTTGAAAAAAATTTATTACATGTACCCTGCGTTCGAGGAGAAGCTACTTTCGCTACCAAACATTTCTTTTCTTCCTTCTTTCAAGCTTCGAGACGCTTCCAAACGCTTTGGCTCCGCCTTTTTCAGTCGCTACAAACATTTTGATGGGGAGCCAAAGCGTTTGGAAACGACTGGAAGCTTGAAAGAAGGAAAAAAAGAAATTTTTGGGAGCGAAAGTAGCTTCTCCCCGAACGCAAGGGTACTGTGATGAATATTCAATTCTGCGAATTGTATTTGAAAGCATATAAATAAAAAAATTCTTGTACAAAAAGGACCAATGTAGAATGGGAAAATTTTCTGTTAATCTATAGTTACATATTTTTATTTTAAAAGGTCGGGCAAACATCCTTAAAAGGTCGGCCGTTGCCCGACCTTGCCACCCCATGGCTACGGGCCTGTGTAAGCAATTACTTTGCCGTATCATTTTATTTTAAATTATATTCATAATGCTTCACATCAAAAAATGAATCACGAAAAACTTCGTTGATTGTATATTTTCAAATCAATAATTAATATACAATAATATAAATAGCAATAATTATTTATTGTATGTTATCAATAAACATGAATAAATAAAAATATAAAAGAAGAATTAAAATTAAAAGCCAAAAAATTATTGGAGTCTTGTTTGAATTGTAAATTCAAAGGCGTCTTTATTAATTGCTTGTGTGTGTACATTTCACGAATACCTACATTATCACTTATGTACGTTTAGTAATTTTATCGCTTCTTAGAAATTTATTTCAATGTCCTGAAAAATCTGATACAAAAAGAGAGGGAGAGACTTTTGTGAAATAGATATATTATTCGTAAAAAGTAAAAACAACATAAATTCTGTATAAAAATAGATTTCTTTATTTGAGCGGCGACATACTTTAATGAAAAGTTGAACTAAAAAATGCATGTTTATTGTGTTGCCTATCTATTTAATTATAAATTCACAATCCTATGCGCCACCACACGAGCCAAAACGAACTCCTGCTTGGCGAATTCCAGCCTTAAGACGCAGTTAATTAAGAACGAAAAATACAATAAGTAGTAAAGATGTCATACATAGAAAATATTGCAATAAAACCCAAATTTAATAACGGCGTCAGATGGTCGACCAAAGTGATAAATTTAATTTTATTATATCGTGGAAAATGGAGTTGGTTTATTATTGAATAAACTAAACAATTTGAACAAAGTTTACATTTACAAAATTTGAAAACAGAAAAAGTCTAAATATTGTGAAAGGCGAACCCCTTAGTTTATTTATTGCTCTCCCTCGTAATTCATCAATATAGCATGATTATTTTCGCTCAGTTTCTTGTTCCTAGCTTATGTTTAGATTACTTACTAGGGGAGTACCAGGAGATGAAATCGGATTAGATGGGTACTGTAGGGAAGGAGGTGTTCAAATTGAACAATTAAATCGGAATGAAGGGGAGACGAAGGAGAGTGGTTCGGATGGAAGGGAGCGAGGTGAAGCGGAGTACGTACTGGGTAGGTAGAGATTGATTCTCCAAAAGTGCGGTGGGTCGAAGGGTATCGGGTGAAGAGATTCCGCCCAGCTAGATCGCGATAGGGTATGGCTCTTAAGGCCCCCACAAACGAGAGACATGGTGTGCAACCATGTTGTGAAGCGTGCTAATGGCTTTTGCCACAGACGAAGAGAGATGTTTGCAACCAAATTATAATAAATCACTTTCAAGGATTGTATCATTTGTTTTATATCGGAAAATTTGAAAACTAGGGGTGGCTGGTTTTGAATTTTGTGATGCAACAAGGAAATTTTAATAATAATTGAAAAACTATTGGTTTTCAATAGTGAAACTAGTGAACCAATATCAAAATCCAACATTCAAAATTAATCAAAATCCAACAATCAAAATTAGCTTAAACTGAATACAATTTTTTTATTTAAATCTTTTTATTATAATATAGATACACATAAATTAAAAATGAAATGCTTTATTTGGATTACTCCTTCCACCGATATCTCGTAAGTTTAGGTAGCTAAAGATAAAGTTTCATGTTACGGTGACCCAAATGAATATTTTATAAAACCAAAACTGTCGAAAAAACAAATTTATGATATTTTCGTTAATTTTTTACTTTCTGCAAACAAGAAATTTACAAACGGTAACATGCGTGAATGTGTTTTCTCTTTGTCGGTACGACGTTCCGCCTACATATGTTGCACAAAATATCAAAATTTTTTGATCTTGCAAAATCCATAGTAAAACTAGAAAAATGCAACAGCTACCTGCTCACAGCTTGGGGTCTTCGAGGGCTTCGAGCGCTTTTAACATGGGAAGTTAAAAAGCATGTTGGTAACATGGAATAAAACATGAAAAGTAAACCACCAACATGCCCACAGACGGACAACATGGACTTCAACATGGCATGTTGTAGTCGATGTTGTATACCATGTTTGTCGTCTGTAGGCCCCTTTAAGCATCACCGCAGAATGGGGAACATTTCGACTGTAGAGGAGTTTATTTAACGGGGTGGCGCTGATTTCTTACATTTTGTTTACTTTTAGCAGGTTTGCGTGCGCGGCGCCTTACACCCCCAAGTTAGAATTGTCACTGTACGTGAAGATTATAGTTGTTCAGCCTTCGGAGTCACAAATGTTGCAGTATAATAATTACAAATATACAGTGGGTTATTTCGTTACTAACAGACAGATAGAGATATCTAAGATTATGATAGTTAACTTCTATTAAATATTTAATAGTAAAATAAGCGATTTTTTTATATATTTTGGAAAACAAATGTCGATACCTTAGTCTGCGTAAGCCAAGGGTAACCCGACCGAAGCCTGGGAACACAGTGGGCGCTGGTTTCCGATCCGGTTTCCCGGGTTCGATATTTGCATTGAAATATCTATCCTGTTACCAACTTCGTTTGTCCTGGGTTACATTAATTAACATTGGAGGGAGATAAGCAGGTAAGTCGGCGCCGGTAAACCGATTTCCACTCTGGGAGCAGCCTTACAAATTAAACTTACAAGGGGGCACTACAGTGAGGTACACACCAATCGGGATCCCAATTTTTTTGGTCATTCTATGAGCTAAAAAAATTATTACTTTCTATGCGTTTAGTTCAATGGCCCTTAGTTTTTGAGTTATGAATTTTTGAAAATACCATATTTGGTTAACTGCTATTACTATTAGCTATTATTACAAGAAACCGTGGTGATCTAACTGTTAAGAATTTACAATTGTAATTCCGATAATAAATTACATAATTTACAACAACAAAATCTCAGGACCGATGCGTTACAACTCTAATGTATGCTAAACCTATGGTAAAACCAGCCCATTTTAAAAATTCATAACTCAAAAACTAAGAGCCATTGGACTAAACGCCGAGAAAGTGATAATTTTTTTAATTCATAGAATGACCAAAAAAATTGTGATCCCGATTGATGGGTACCTCACTGTAGTGTCCCCTTGTTAGTTATTTTTAGCTATCAAAATTAGAAAAAATTGGAGACTATTACGTAGTCAGTAATTTTAACAAATCTATAACTATCACCAAATTTAATGTAATTTTTGTATGATTATTTTCGTTTCTTGCATCTTTAACAATATCGACAGTACGATAAACGGGCCCCAGATTTAAATAATTGTCTTTTAAGGGACTAGACATTGGTTATTTGCGAAATCGGCGCTCTCATTTTTGTTAATTTTAACATTATAAAGGAACCAGATATACATTTGTAATTTTAACCAATGTTTATTTACATATAAATTATGAAAAAATTTGTGCTATGGAGCCCATAGAAGTTTATAAAATGGCGAAAACGCATTTCTCTCGACTTTACATTTTCATTTGGTTTTGCAGTGATTCGAAGAGCACGGAAGTCTCTGGCGACTTGAAAAAAATTGATAATTTAGGGCTGAACCTCTGAAATCATCGATGAAAATTCAAGATTTTCCAAAAAAAGTTGTAAAGTCGCGATTTTGTTGTTTAGTTACAAAAACATCGCATTTTTATCGTAAAAATCACGATTTCTCGTCTTCCAGTTCAACAATTCCGTTTAAATTGTTCTGATTTTAGGTTCAACCCGAAACTACGCATCTTAGAAGAAGAAAGATAACTTGCAGAGCAGGAAAAAGTTTAATTTTAAGGTCGACACTATGTAAAATTGAAACAAAAATGTGTTAATATGCCGCAGACTGTCCCGCCATTTTTTATAAGCTTCTATGGCCTCCATAGCACAATTCTTTTCATAATTTATATGTAAATAAACATTGGTTAAAATTACAAATGTATATCTGCTTCCTATATAATATGTTAAAATTAAGAAAAACAAGAACGCCGATTTCGCGAATAACCAATGCCCTAAACCCTTAAATTTATGGTACTTGAAGCTATAAATTACAAATATAAACATAAAATTTTATTAATCATTCAAAAATTAGGGCGAAATCGAACCAAAAACATTAAAAAATAATGTATGAACATTGTATTGGCTATTTGCATAAGTTAAGCTCCGGCTACCCCTAAGTTTATGTAATTATAGAGGATGCTAAATGCAAATTTCATATAGTTAATAACCTGCAATCGTCATAAATGTGTTAAACTCTCGAAAATTGGGATACTTAATCCCGATAACTTAAAAAAAACTTCCTCGAAACCCACGAAGCTCGAAAACCGGGATCTGTAATCTCACGGATCTGCGTTAAATTTCCGCTATAATTACAGAAATGCAATTTAAAATAAATTTTTAGTTTGCTATTGTCACTTTCAGAAGTAAATGACAACTAAATATAACTATTTACGTTAAGTGCACGTACCGTCAACAGAATGAGGTGCACTTCCAAGAACTGGGCGATTCTTACGTGAAAAATATTTTCTAAATTTTCTATCGATTATTTTGACGTTCGGCCATAGCTTAAACCATTGTTTCTTAACATTTTTGCGTCGCTACCCCCTAAAGAGTTTAAAAGAAATTAGAAAAGCGACTTTTTTTAGCTCTTCAATCTTATAAATTATAATAATAAACAATAAATGGTATATTGGTCATTTAAATGTTCCAGTGAGCCCCTTATACCTGTTTGCGACCCCCGCCCCCCCAGGTTGAAAAGCGATGGCTTAAACGTTTAATTTTAATGTTATTTATCAGATCGATACATTCGGGCACATTTAACGTACTCGAACCCACTTACATTCTCATACATTTCAAATGAGATGCAAAAATCTTGATTACGGATCTAAGGCCGATTTATTTAGTTAACTCGGATTCAACTAATAGAGATAGATTAATAACTGTAATAGAGAGTATACATGCAAAATTAATTATCATTAAGGGGCGTTTCCGACGGAATTCCACGAATGACAAATACTCAAATTACCATTCATTCTCCTATTTAGGCAAATATTATTTAAGATTAGTAAACTAAATTTTTAGAGAATATCTGATTTAAAAAAAATGTAATGATCATTAACTTTTAGTGTGTCGAAGGTATAAGAATGATGTAAAGTACTATAAAAGAGATTTAAAAACTTAAATGTGATTTAAATTATTGATAATCTTGGCCATTCTTATCTTTAGTATATTTTCTAAAAATGCACGATCTTTGAATACGAATTTGTTTTAAATTTTATATTTTATGAGAAACAAAAATATCATTTTCTTGTAGTGCGTTTGTAATTTCACAGACAACTGCAGGGAGTCAGAAAATCACAAAACTTTACTTTCAAACCTCTAAGTTTAATTAAAATAGTTTTGTCAACTAATGTCACTTGTTGTTATATTAATAAGTAGAGCAGGGAATTATATGGAACTCCATGTTTTTTTCTAAGCTATGCACAAGGATAATTCTTTGAAATCTATCCGTTTCATACAAAAAGGAGTTGAAAAAGCACATGTTATATGGCATATAAATGCATATTTGACACGTTGCTGCATATTTTTGGAAATTGTTAATATTAGAGCATATATATGAACAATTGAATCAATATTACATTTTTATTTTTTATTAAATTATATTTTTTTTATTTTTATATCAAGTTTTAAAATTTTTCAAATTCAAATTCAAAATTGGTTAGCACTAGCCTCTCTTGGGTTGGCAACCCGTAAGGCACAACTACCAGTTTTATGACCGGTTTCAGCCTAAGCCTTGAGCTTCAAATTTTACAAATTATGGGTTTTACAATGTGCACCAGCTGAGCATCGGCTTAGTTGAGCCGATGCTAAACCTCCAATTGTAAAACCTAGAAGTCATAAAACCGATTTCTATTGGTTCATATTTAATCTGGGTTAATTTAATCAGAGATTAAATTTAAGTTAAGCTTGCTGAAACCGGCCATTAACCTTTTAACACAAACACTTCAATATATTTCGAACATTGAGGAAAAATTACAAGAAGTTCCCACTTTATAGGAGAAAAAATTCTGAAAAAATTTAATGATTTAGTAACCAAAAATTTTGGTTACTCAAAATTAATAACCCTCCTGTTTTTGGCAGTCCGGTAAAAACAATAGGATCGGTTATAGAAGGAAACGTGGAAAATATAGAGTTAATGGAAAATAAATTTAAAAATCTTATTAGTCAATATAAATATGCACCAATAACATCTTGTGATGTCGAGAGATCTTTTTTCTGCTTATAAAACAGCTTTTAAAGGGGCAGCGCCTAAAAAAAGAACTCAAAAGATGGCGCTGCTGATTCTCAATTAATTATTTTATACTCGGAACCTCCAGGCTTTAATATTTAAAATATAGCAAATTTGTTGAGATAATACTATTCTATAAACAATATTCTTGGTATTGAGCTTTTTTGGGTTCATAATTTTAATTTATAAAAAAAATTTCGAAATTACAGTTTGATAATTTTTTTATCCCAAAAAAGCTCAATACCAAGAATATTGTTTATAGAATAGTATTATCTCAACAAATTTGCTATATTTTAAATATTAAAGCCTGGAGGTTCCGGGTAAAAATAATTAATTGAGAATCAGCAGCGCCATCTTTTGAGTTTTTTTTAGGCGCTGCCCCTTTAACTGCAAATTTAGAAAAGTATTTAGTTGTTTATTGTAATATAGTGCGGTTAATACCAAATAAATTGTTACGTTTAATAAAATGAAAGAGCATATTTAGTAATTTTTTTAGCATATATCCTTATTTTTAACCTGCATATATGCCGCATATATCTTGTAGTTTTAGTGCATATAATTCCCTGCTCTATTAATAAGATTAATTTAATTAATAAGTTAAAATGTTGCTTAAATAATTCAAAGCTGAAGTTTATAAGTATTTCAAATAATTTAGCACTAGAAGATACGGCAGCCATTGAAGTTCATGATTGATATGATCAGTGGCGTAGCTAGGTGGACAAGGGCCCTGGTGCATACAAAAAAATCGGCCCCCCTCCCCCTTTTTTCACATGTTTGCATTAGAAATTTACACAAAAAAACAGCTCAAGGGGCCCCCTGGGCTCCGGGGCCCCGGTGCACTGCACCGCTTTGCCCTATGGTAGCTACGCCACTGGATATGATTGTTTGGCTTTCATCCTCGCAAAGTGTGTATTTTTAACAACTTTACTCTTTATCCTGTATAAGCGTCGCAAAATGAGCGTCACCGACCTAAACATTTTTCATTATCAATATAATAATTTTGCTAGAAAACTCCTCCTCTTGATTGTATTTATAGAAACGCGTCTAATTGGTTGGTTATTTTATTATGTTTACGACCTATGAAATGCACACAAGCTGTTTATTTATCACAATCCCTACGAGTGAGGCCGTTAGCATAGCGATTAAGCGCATAGACTGCTAATACTGAGAACCCGGTTCGATTTCAGGAGAAGTAAGAGTCATATTATGGCCGTCTCTCATTGGCAGGCAAAGGCAAACCACCAGGGTGTAATCTGCCATGAAAAGCCTTGTTAAAAGGCTCACCACACCCTGCAGAAGGGTTATGGCCTGAAGAGAGAGAGAGAGTTTATTATTTGTCACAATCCCTACGAGTGAGGCCGCAGGCTGATAATATCTGGGAGATTCATTCAATTTATATATTTGATTAAGATTTAACTGTCCAAAGTTTCTGATTATATTTAAAAATTGTATGTCTTTCATAAACTCTTAGCACTGGTGAGTATTCCGTGCCCCCCCCCTCCCCGACCAGTCGGTTTTGGTACCATTATAATATCTATTCGGAAAGGTTGCGAATTAATAACGTCATTGACGGAATACACTATGTTATTTGTTGTGATCGGGGGGTTTGGGGGTATGGAATACCCTCCAACATAGACAGAGTTACAGCTAATAATTTATTATATTTTCTGTAGGGGAATAATACCTAAAATGACATACTTTTAATTTCAATCGAATTTTTGGTGTATGTCGCTTCAATTTTTATTAAAAATAGATATAAAATACTCACATATAATATTACTTTTTCATAATATAACATTAAAAAATAATTTAAAGGCCAAAATTAAGCCTCATTAGTAAATTTTTATACGGAGCTCGTTATTCCAAAAGTCTGATTTTTGGGGTTCCAAACATTCAATTTTAGGTCAAACAATAAACTAGCAATAAACAAACAAACAAAAAGAGATATATGAGCCCTAGCACTCATATTCTTCCACTCATATATAAGTCCTCATATTGTTGTTCATAAACCCGAACGAAAAATAAAATTTTTTTAATGTGAGCATTGTAAGCGAAGGTTTTAGTAACTTTGCAATGGTTGAAATTTCAAATTTGCGGAACTCTTGCAACAAAGTTTTGTAAATGGTTTTATTGGCATAAACGTGACACACCATCGGTAAAAGATGAAGAAATTCTTCTTCTTCTTCAGGTGCCTATCCGATTTCGGATGTTAGCGATCCTCCTGGCTAAGCCAAGAAGACTTTACTAGGGAAATGTTAATGGGGTGGTTTCCCGTTACCTTCCCCATAGTCCACAGATCGATTTTGGACTTTTTAAATCACAGCACATAGTATCCGACGCAATCAGGATTAGAACCGCGGTTTCCCGCTCTGTAGTCTATTCGTGTTTGATTTACGCCAGACTGCTGGTCAATGAAGAAATTACGGTGGTTTAATTTTCAAGGTTACACGTGCATATCAATCGTTTATCAAATGTCATGATTTATCTCATATTCGTGCCCACGTCAGCGTTGGTGTTTGACGACGTTTTATGTACATAAACCATCATTAAATTGCCTAATATTTTAACAAAATTTTTCTTTAGGCTCTATTAAATTATGTTGATTATTTTATCCATCTTTTTAATATGTAAGTACCCTATTTTTTTAATAAATTAAGTAATATTTGTTAAAGCAATTAGGACTAATTTTCTTGGTCGCTTCAATTAAAAGTGTTTGCTGTAGTTACCAAATTTTTTTAGTAGGTCCCAACTGCAGATTATTATTTTTCTAAAGGTAATTTAGTAACTATACAATTGAAATTCTGTTATCGGTTATCATGTGTAATTTTAAATTAATTGCAAAATTAAATGTTATAAAAATATGTTACAATTAATTATTTTTGGTTCACTGCAGCAATTGCAAAATAATGATAACAGCATCATGATGTGATGAGTAGGTACGTCTTTATTATATAAATAAATAATATTGTTTAAAATTAAACATCAAAATACAGATAAAAATTTACCTCATTGGAATCGCATCTTCCCCAGCAGGAAAACACAGAAAGTGAGTCCCAGCACTGCTTTCCATTTTCATCAGTTTGGCTAACCCGATATGTGTAAAGTCTTCGATGACATTCCAATGTGCTGATAGCATCTATGGACGAAGAACCGGCATCGATAACTTGTTGAGTTGAACATATTTTGATAGTCACAAGGAAAATCCAAAAACGATTTAACATTTCCAAGTCTGAAAACAACGAGAAAATGTAATTTAAAAATACTTGGCAAGTTTTACTTTCGAGTTCTTAACTCTTACCTGTTGATGAAAAAATCAAGTCTGTTTTGCAAACTGTGGAGGAACTTGCTGATTAATAAAAGTTGAGAGCCTTCCTTATTATATTTTAGGGCGTGTTTATAACGCGTCGGCGCTTATCACTTCCAGGTGAACAAAATTAAAAGTTTAATTTTGGAAAAAAAGTTTTAAATAATTAATCGATCAGTTCTTGGTATCTTAACGCTCTGTAATTATCCATGTATACGATAAGGTAATTAAAAAATGCATAATTTACATAGTACGATTTTATGGATATCCCTAACTGATGATTAAAGTTATAACGTAATTATGATTTTTTTATAAAAGCGCAAGTTTTGCTTCTAAAATGCAAAAGTCAGAATTGCGGTTATTTTGCGGATACAAAAATGATATGATATTATAAGTTTTCTTTAAAAACAAATAGACATTTTCATCTTTTAAGCGATTTCAAAGAATGCAAATTTAAAAAAAACAAAAAAAATAATATTTTTACTCATTTATTGAAATGGAAATTAAATTTTTAAAGAAATACCATCACATTGTAATGAAAACAGTTATGTACCTACTTGAATTAAAAACGAAAAGTTCTTTAAAAATTATATAATGCTATTTGAAAATTATTGCACTCATTAAAAGTGCCTTTTCACCCCCACCCTACCTCCATCTAACAGATCTAATAATAATTTTGACAAAATAGTGTGTGAATTAAAAATTCTCGAGAAAAGAAAAGAAATTGCTCCACAATAGTTAATGAAGATAACGAGGTGATTAAGAAAGTGTGGAAAGTATTAGAGAATTTGTTCTCGAATGACAGAGTGGAAATTAAAAAAAGGCTGGATGACGGTGGTGAGTTGATAGGACCTGCGATTACTCAGGCAGAAATTAAGAAAATCACACGTAGAATTCATCAACATCCTGCATCAAAGGATGCAGGAAAAGAAAATGTGAGACTACCATTAGTAGCTCAAAATTTAGACTCAGACAGGGTTGGGGCACGAGAGAGGCCATGGGTTTTAGAGCAGATTTGCTACGATCAGAAATAAAACATATGCCATATTATGTTCTATAGATTATGAAAAAGCCTTTGGTCGAGTACATCACAAGCTCATGGATGTTTTTAAGAAAATGGATATACACCAAAAATATATCCGATGCATTGTAACAAAAACTACCCTCCAAATCGCAACCCCTAATGAGAAGGTTAACCCTAATTATAACCCAGGTTCCGCCACAATCCGGAGATAACCTCTCCAGTTTGTTTGTCACGATGTTAATAGACTAGCTCCTGATTAAATGTAGAGGTCAGGTCATGGATTTCTAAAAAAAGACCGATAGCTTGGGAGAACTCAAAAAAACGCAAATAGTAAACAAATGCTTTAATAGACACACATAATTTGAGGGTGGCTATCACTATTCCAATAATTGCAATGTTGCAGTAGCAATGAAAGATTACGGTGTTATAATCAAAAAGTGCACCCAGCTTAAATTTAACAAGCACCAAGATAGACAGTAACCTCCTCTAAGAGTTACCCAATATTGAACACAAAAGCCCAAAATCACGTTGGTTCATACGAATTGGAAAAGATAAAATTGCTTACCTCGAGCTCTCGTATAAGCTTATAATGTAATGGTGACAGGTGTTCGCCTCCAACCGCTCTCCCAACGTGTGACTTCAAAGATGAAAAAATTTACACAGGAAAACACTTGATCAAACATTTCAGATGTGTAGCGGGAATTGGCTACTAGCCAATCAGACTGGGATATGTAGCATTCGGAAAATTGTGATGGATCCTAAAAAACAACGACATGCCGATGTGCTTAAAACGAAAAGTGTTTGACTCATGCATCCTACCAGTGATGACCTACGGAGTGGAGACTATGGCGCTACCGGTTAAAAGTGTTAACACACTGCAAATAACACAAAGAGCAATGGAGAGGTGTA
The DNA here is from genome assembly GCA_958510855.1 of Rhagonycha lutea. Lineage (NCBI taxonomy): Eukaryota > Metazoa > Arthropoda > Insecta > Coleoptera > Cantharidae > Rhagonycha > Rhagonycha lutea. The sequence continues at coordinate 33,229,094 of OY294041.1, forward strand.
TGATGGGAGTGAGCCGCCGAGACAGAGTGAGAAACTAAAACCTGCGGAACCAAACAAAAATAAAAGACGTACTTAGAAGAGCCGCGGAGTTGAAATGGAGCTGGGCAGGACACGTGGCACGAAAAGGCTTTAAAAAGTGGACTTACAGAATAATACAATAGCGCTCGAGAACAACAAAGAGAAGCATCGGGAGACCTCAAAAAAGATGGTCTGGCGACATCAAACAGTCGGAGGGTGAATTCTGGCAACAAATGGCATGGGACAAAGAAAGGTGCAAAAGTATGGAAGAGAGAGAGAGGGGGGCCTATGTCCAGCAGTGGGCGGAAAGAGGCTGAGAAGAAGAAGCGGGAATTGGACCAGTGAGAGATGGTGTTGGAGATGTAACGCAATGCTGGATCATCCAGATGATCAAGGAATTCCCAATATTTCATGCCCAATATCAACCAGATGTTTTCAGTGGTCCCAAAACATTATCCAGAGTCGGAAGAACTTGCTACAACGAAGCTGGCACAATAACGGAAGTCGGTTAAACACACTCCAAAACGGCATTCAGAAAATTGTTGCAATACAACAGGCCCGCTCTGCTATTTGGTTCCCGGGTCAGTAGCGTAACTGCAAATTTTAGACATGGGAGCAAAAGCTTTCCTCTTCCTCGATTGAGAGGTTTGCGATTTAGAAACAAAATTTGGTCCCAAAATAATACAGTATAAGGGGACAATTCCTCCCTCTGCTTCCCTCTCCGTTATTTACGCCATTGTCCATACCTCCCCACACCCTAGATTGCACACTCATTTCTTCACATTTTAGGGTGTTTAGTGGGCTTATCTACCCTAGAAAATTGAAAAACCACTTCAAAATGAGATAAAATTAATTACAATCAAAACTCTCTAAATCCAATTCTCATAATGTAATATTACAATTTGTTCGAATTAGGGGGAGTTCGAGTTAGAGAGTAAGAATTGGAAAGAAAGTTCGTTGGACGTGCCAAATAAATAATTCGATTTAGAGAATATTTCGAATTAAAGGGAGGTCGATTTAGAGAGTTTTGATTGTATTAAATATCAATTTACTAACAAAATCTATTAAAACATTGTTCAACCAAAACAAATTTATTCCCCTGAAATGGGCGTGAAACCGGGGGGTCTGGGGGGTATGGAATACCCCCCAGGTATACGTAAGTAATAACCTGACTTATAAAAATTGATAACCAAGCAAGTTTGATTCTTGAATTGTCTTCTTGTTGTTTTCATACCAAACGGAATATTTTATACTCCCAAGCCCAGCTGGATTGGCTTGGGGAGTGACAGGATCGGGGTGAAACTAAAAACTGGAGGTAGTACAGTGGCCCCGAATTAGAAGCCAAAGTGCGTGTGAGTTTATCTTACTCTCTACAATAAATCCAGACCCCCAAACCCTCTTGACCCTACAATGGTTCCATGTGTCACGTTTGAAGAGAATCATCGGTAACCATAGCAACGATATTTGGTTTTAATAATTAGGTACGAGAATTGATCAAAGCCAACTAACTATTTATTTGGTTTTGAAAAGACTGTTTGAAGAACTCCCAGTTCTTAAGATCAACACTTTCTATCTTCCGCAAAACGCAGGCCAGAAGGTTCAGGAGAAAATTGTTGGGAGTACCCCCCGCCCAGCACAGGGAAGTGAAACTCTTTTAACAGGCCCCTCATTTAAAAGAATCGTTTCCTAACACTAACCTAAGCTCGACCGGTGGATTGGCGTGGAATTCCGTGGATTGCCTCAGGCCCCTAAGATTTTACGGGCCGTGTTCCTAGGGGGTATGCTGCAGGGAGTCGGCACAGAGGGAAGAGAACACTTCGGTGCTCGATTATGCCACACCTATGGTGTGCATAACAATTTTCCTGAAGATCTGGAATTGATACATCTTCCAGGTTACTAAAAAGGGAAAACAACTGGTGACTCGGACACATAACTGCATAGTGATGCTTCCATATGTCCGAGCAGCCTTATATGGATGCCTAAAGGAAACTGGTGGAGTCCAAAGCAACTGCTTGAATTTTGGGACTTGGCACGATCTTCTTGTAAGATCACGCTTTCGAAAATAAAAACTACTACGGGTGGTGGGAGCCCTGTCTGCTTGCTGTCACCCACCAAAAGAGGTTGGTCCATCGTAGTGGCATATGGTTTCCATGAGAGTAGGTAAAAGATTAAAAAGTGTCCCTCGCGGGGTCTGTCGTTGATCCTCCTCACCTAGGGGCATATATCTGAACTTGCCACTTCAGGTATATGGAATAGGTACCCGAAAGGGGAAACTCAAGATGCAGGATAAATATTAAGTTCACATCTAGCATCTAAAACTAAATCTCTACTAACTGCCCCGATTAACTAACTCAAATTACTACCCCAGAACTGTTCATATAAATTCAAATCCCAGCGTTTCACGCAACCATCTGCCAGCAAAATTGCATTCATATCAACGATTGCATTTAAATAAAATGCATGGGCCGTATTTAGAAATATTGAAATAAAGTAAAAAGCAGAACCTGAAACAAATTGCAAAAATTCAAGTGGTATCAGACAGGGAGGAAATCTGTAGGGGAGTCCGACAGGGATGCGTCCTCTCGCCTATTTTATTTAATCTGTACTCCAAAAACATCTTCCAAAAGCATTGGAAGACTTGGAAAATGGTATAAAGGTCAATAGAATATGGGTCAATAACATCCGCTATGCAGATGATACGATGCTGATAGCTGAGAGCGTGAACAATCTCCCACAAGATAGTAACCAAATTCATGATTTTCGCCCAAAATTCAGATGTATTTTGAATTGATGTTTGGAAACAAATCGATAGAGCGAGTAAAAAAGTTTAGATACCTTGGAACATGGCTCTGTGAGGACTAGTCGTTCAAATGAGATTTGTGAAATTATATTTTGAGATATGGACACTCCGTAGAATTCTCAAGATACCACGGAAGGCTAAAATGACTAACGAGGAGGAGGCCCTAAGAATAATAAACAGAGACCGAGAGGTACGGACTGAGATAAAGAAAAGAAAGACTGCATACTTGGGAGTGGGACACATTGTAGCCAGGGACTTGTCTATGGGGAGGGGAGCCCCCCCCCCCATAATTCAGGAAATTGGAGAAAAGTTGGCAAAATCACTCGAAATTTGGTCAAATTGGCACAAGCCGCTGAACCTATAATAGGAAAAAATATACAATTACAAAGAGTTAGCAATTTTGAATTAATTAAGTTGGCTACTTCCCCCCCCCAAAAAAAAAAAAAGTTGTCTGGGCACGTCCCTGATTGTAGCTGATTATTGAGAGGAAAATAAAGTATAGGGGACCACTTGGAAGGAACAAGATATCATGGCTCCGCAATATAAGAAAGTGAACAGATAAGAAATGAATAATGACATATTAGTGGATTTGTATGAGAAGAAGAAAATTGCTAGTTTTTATTGGATGTCGAACCTTAGGACGGTCCTGATTGTGGTTGTCTTTGTTACAATAATTTGTAAAAATCTGTGGATTTTTTATGACCTATTTCTCAACTATTATTATCTTTGTTATTAACAATTTTGTCATTGTGATTTCTTAACTATTCGAATATAAACGATTTTCCATTTTCATCCCAAAGATAATTTTGTTCGACAACACAGAAATAAATTGGGTATGTGTAGAAACTATAATTTTTTTTAGATTTTAGGAACAAGAAGGGGATGAATTCAACCCTTTAATCCCTGAATATAAAAATTGTAAAAACATGAATCCCAGATTCGAACAGAAGCTAACTTCTACAATACCTAAGGCTAAATTAAAGTTATAGGATTTACAATAACAGTAATAAGAATGAATGCTAATAAATATTTCGAATTTTATTACTAAAATAATAATTTTTTTTTCGATTGGGTTGTTAATAATAAATATTTTTAAATGATTAAAAAAAATCAATTTAAGTAAAATATAAAATTATTGTGGTGAAGGCTTAAAATATTGAAATTAAAACTGGATTCGAAGCAAAAAATAATTTTATATTATGTAAATAAAAAGAAATGAGATCTCTCTTATTTTATATGTCTATTTGTTTTTAAATATTCGATAATATTCATAATATTCGCAAAATCGGATATTTCCTTCGGAGGTTTCCTTCGACCAGGTGAGTGAATTGGAATAGATTAAGTTAAGACATCAACCTATTATTGCCACTCCCCTAATGATTAACAGTTACTCATATAAATCTAATATAGTAAAGGTGTCAATCATTAAGCTTAAGGTGCCAATTATTGGGTAAACAAAATTTATCATAATATCTAATAAAAATTGAATGATTTTACATTCTGATGCAACTATAACCAAGGATATTAAATTATAATGTTACACATTTTTGATAAATGAAACCGGAATCAAAGTTCACAGCCTTATAAATATTATAAAAACAAAAATTAAATAATTTGTTGTTAAAATTTGGGTCGTCACAATCGTTTTTTTTTTTTTTTTTTAAATTTGATTAGTCTTTTTGTTGAATGAGGGATTTCAAATTAACTGGGCTATCTATGGATGAAATTCTTGAGAGAATTGGATCTGCGACTAAAGTTCAATATACTACCCCATTGTTTACTCAAATAGTTTGGAATTATTATCATTGAAATTATATCGACAGAAATGTTAGTGTTAACTAATCTGTAATTTTTCTAACAGATTTTTAAGTGTTTTCTAATAGCAAAATTACAGTGGGCGAATCCGAACAAAATTTTAAAATCCTGTGACCTTTCCATTTAAAATCTTCATTAAACTTTATTCAAAAGTATTCGATTATTTGTTACCAACGCTGTTGGTAATCTTTTAGTATACTTTTAAATTAAAAGCAATCAAATGTTGTTTACCCTGGGTACACTTTAATTTCCACTCCTTTCAGTAAGTAACCGATATCAATAAAATTTGAAACGATTTTTTTTTGTAAAATAATTTTATTATTAAATATCTCTGGGGTCTATAGTAAATTGTGATAAGGGTGTAAAAATATAAATATACATAATACGACTTTACTACGACTACCTACGTATTTCTATAATAAAAATCTATTTTATGTTTTAAAGTGCTCTATGCTGCAGATAAAATGTCTCAATAGTCGATACGAAATTCCAGTGATACATCAAATAAAATTAAAATTATGTCTTATGGAATCAATTACCTTCTATTTTGTGAGCACTTATTTAAAACTTTATATCCGAATTTATCCCTGTTCGTTATGGGCTTCGTTCTCGACGTCCATAGGCAAAGGAGGTGGATCCGGAATTCCCAATATGGCAGGGTTCTGGTTTTGTAAATTTGCATTTAACTGCTGTAACATGTTAAGTTGCTGCATATTTTGAACGTGGCCAATTTGTATATTTTGGGCCGGTTGTTGGTCGGTTACCGTGTTCGAAGCCAGCGAAGCTTGCCTCTGAGCTTCCAAAGCTATCATCTTTTGCCGCTTCTCTTCCATCAGTTTTTCTCGATGTTTATGAATATAATCCTGCACATTGGGTAATCCACTGATAACGCAAGCCGATAACGCAGATCTGTAAATATTCATGTCGGTAGCTTCGTACCATTCGTTGGTTTTTTCATCATAGCACTCGACGTGATAAATAGTAGTAACACCATTAAACCCACCAATAGCAAAAATCATGTCGTCGATAACTTCGATAGCAAAATTACTTCGAGGATTATACATATCAGGAATTTGCGTCCAAGTATTACTTCCAGGATTAAATTTTTCTCCACTGCACATCCGAGATATTCCATTAAAACCTCCAATAACGTAAACGTGCCCGTGATAAGCTATACAAGAAACTCCAGACCTTCTCGAGCGCATTGGATTAACCATAGTCCATTGATTAATTTCGGGATCGTACACTTCAGCGGAATGCATACACTCCTGTCCGTTAAAGCCTCCAGTAATATAAATTTTGTCTAAAAATAGCAATCGTTAAAATAATTTTTGCACAGCTCAAATTTATTTTATACCGTTGAGGGTGCAAGCGCTGGCGTCAGATCTTTGCATGTTCATCGGAGCAATCAAGGACCACTGATTTGACTTGTAATTATACTTTTCTGCTGTATTCTGCCTGTGATGTCCATCATATCCCCCCATCGCATAAATAATGTCGTTCAAAACCGCAGTGCTGACGTAACACCGACGTGCATTCATTGGAGCAATTTCATTCCACACCTTTCTAACAGCGTCGAAACATCTACATGAATTAAAATAATCCATTCCATCGAAACCTCCAATCACGTAAATTTTAAAATCCACCACAGCAGTACCATGGTAAGCACGGGGTCCCATCGGATCTACCTCTTCAACTTTCACCCAACGATCTGCCCTAGTGTCGTAAGTTTCCATATAATTTGTAGGTGATCCACCACTCCATCCACCGATAGCAAAAAGGACTTCGTGTGGAACTCGAGGTCGAGCTATTTCCGGGGTGGGTACTTCTCCGTCACGGTGGGTTATCATTTCCAAATCATATAAAAACTTAAGAGTTTCTATAATCATCGGTCTGCTCTCTTCACAATTAGTAACATACGGATGGTCTTTCACGTGTTCCAAGAAAAATTGTGTGTCCAACAAACCTAACCTAATACCTTTCATGAGTGTGACGATGTGTTCTTTACGATTATCCGGACTGTAATTAATCCAACGCAGTATAGCTTCCCAGACCGTTTCTTCACTTTTAACGTTCAATTCGTCGGCGTTTATAATTTCCTGTAAGTTTTCTAACGACAAATCCAGCATCTCTTGACTCTGTTGGCTAACGTTAACAAAATACCTCATGGTGTACTTCCATGATGCATCGCCCAATTTTTTGCAAAAGTGAGTCCTGGCAAACATCATCACCCCTATACAATTAGTTGGACTTAATTTGAATTCCAAATATTGACAGCAAATTTCTAGTACTCCCAAAATACATAAATAATCGGCCGTCATTAGTAACTGATAAACATTTCCTTCGTTTACATTCAATTTTCTCATATAAATGTAGGCCAGTAAAGTATACATCATCTCCGAAGAAATTCCTGGAAGGAGTACATTTGTTTTACTTTTACCATGTAGCGACGTTGTAAATAGGGCCCTAAAAATTGGAAACTACTTAGAGAACTTATAAGTGAATGGCTACATACTTAAAATAGTTGCTACATGCACACATCACTGCTCGATGAACTGGAATCTTGGTACCATCTTCTAGTAAAATTGTAGCGTCACACAATTGACTATTTTCTCGTAGACTGTTGAGTTCGTGCATTGCTTGAATGCTCATACATCTGCCCTCTCCGATAAGAGGTTTTCCATTAGATTCTGATCCTGACGACAACATTTCGCCACCTATTCCAGCTAATTCCTACCTTAATACTAATTAATTTTATGTGACACAGATAATTTAGTGGGTGGTTAATGATGAAAGATAAAACTGATGAAAATACGAAAAGTCAAATTGATATATCAGAAAATTTGGGCAGATGTAAAAGCTGTTTCTAAGTTACAAAAAGCTTTCAAAATACTTCATAATTTGGATGTCACGCATTTTTTCTAAATTTGTCAGTTCATATTATTTTATTATTGTCAATTTCATTATCTCTACTTACTTGTTTTATAATAAACTTTCATGTTTTTTTGAAAGTGCAAATTTTTGGATAAATGTGAAGAGGAAGTGGAACATTTGTATGAAAAGAGAACGTTTTCAGTAATATAATATAATTTTGGACATTATTCTGGTCATAAAGAGGTTATGTCATAAAATGTTACATAAGTTAGGTTAGGTTTCCTCAAACACGGTAAATTATTTCATATCTGAACGAATGCCCGACTGATATTGATCAGAAAAGGTGACGGTTGGTAGATTTGTCCATTGGACAAGATGTGTACACTTTTCGAGCATCTAATTTTGGCAGAAATTCAGCACACTGGAGGATTTACCCCAAATATTAATTCGGCTCGATATCCTAGAAGCCATGAAAGCAGACGAAGTGAATGCTACTGTAAGGGAATACCCTTGTAGGTTTTGCTGATGACCCAACCATTGTTGTAGCAGCAAAGCAAGAAAACGAGTTGGAAGAATGGCCTTGAGGAGGAGAAGAAGAAGGAATCTGGATGGAACGATGGGGCCTTAAAATGGTGCCTTAAATAAACTTCTCCATTAAGGGCAAAATCATTTCGTCTCAAATAACTTTGGTTAGTTCAATGGACACTCTTGAAAAAAGGATGGCCTTCAAAAAACATATGATGAACAGCTCCGAAAGTGGCGAATGCGTAAAGTTAACCCAAGGAATCATGGAAGGGCTGAGCCAAAATCTTTCGCAGTAGATGACACGAGACACCCAATTCCACCAATTGACATCAACATAAATTCGTTTTCGTCTCTGTACATTAGCTCCGCCCTTCCATGATTCCTTGGGCTAACTTTACCTCATCGTTTCTGAAAACACGGAAGTGATGGCGATGTAGATGGAACTGCTGGCTAATATTATATAAAAAGCTTCAAGTGAAAGAAAATATTTTATGAAGATAGCCAAAGAGGAATTTTTAAAACTATGGTAAAAGAAATGGAATAGCGATGAAAAGGGAACGTAGACAGGTAGAGTAGTTCCAAAGAAAGATAAAAAGGCGTAGCCAAAATTCTGCACAGTAGAGATCGCGTGACACCCAAACCAATTGACACCAATATAAACATGATTGTATGGGTTTTGGTTTTTGTGCATTAGCTCCACCTTTTTTTCTTTCTTTGAAACCACTCTAACATACACTTTTCTTATCATAAATTAAAGATATCACAGGATGGGTGAAGAGAAAGCATGGAGAGGAGGATTTTCAGATCATACAGTTATTAGTACTGGATGAAGTATACCCCAAAGCCACGTTTTGTTCTAATGCCTAAAAGGTAACAAATTAGGTAGACTTCCACCTAAAAATGATTTAAATCATCGTGAAAACCAATATGACGTATCTGATACTATAGAAAACGAGGAATATTGAAACCTCTTCAGTTCATCAATGAGGGTCAAAAAACGTGATAAGAGATTAGATCAACAACACTGAAGAAGAAGTGGTCGTAAGTGCCCACTGTTGAAAATGATGGGGTTTTAGTAGATAAAAAAATACCACACTCCCAAGTGGCATTTTTGAACATTTCCCCAAATCAAAAAAAGCTTGGGTTAGGTTAGGTTAGATTTACAGGTTTTTCGGAATGAGAAAGGAGCCATGCTTTTTTCCTGAGCAGAAATGGGCCAGAAGAGAAGCTAACGTAAAACAAATTTAATAATAATAAATTGACAACAAGTCTGCGAGTAAATTTCTCTGATAGTAAATGAGTCTCTTAACCCAATAGTTCCAAACGTAGAGATGAACCATGAAGAGTGCAACGAAATTCCAGATCGCCTAAACAATTGGAAATCCCCCACACCCAGATATATACTGGTAAATTTTCGTGTGGTAGGCCCTGATGGAACAACTAGCTCTCTGGTAGTTAGGAGGCAAGGTGAGGATACGGTTTGCCACTTGTCGAGGTAAGTAAAACTAAGTTGGAAAACATACGAAAAAAAATCTCCTGGTATACGGTTGCCAGTTGGAAGTTGCAAAGATGGTCTCAAAGATATAAATCGGCCAATATGGAGAGGCGGTCGGAGCTTAGCGGTCACGCGAGTTGACTATGAACGCTAAATACCCGGTTCGAATCCGAGTAAAGTAAGAACTTTATTCTGACCGTCTCCCCTCGGAAGGCAATGGCAAACCACCGAGAGTAATATGCCAAGAAAAATCCTTAAAATGTTAATGATCTAAATAAGTTCAAAATTGATCTGTGGACTAAGGGGAAGGCAAACCACCACCCCATTAACATTAACATTTCCCTGGTACAGCCTTCTTGGCTAAGTCGGGGGGATCGCCGTACATCCGAAATCGGATAGGCACCTGAAGAAGAAGAATATGGAGCCACAAGGTCACAGGTTGGATACTCCCACCCAAAGGTATAGAAGGTACAAACCCTCGATTGAGAGGTATGCGAATATTATATTTGCGCCTTATCAATTTTAGAAAGTCATATCGTTACTTCCTTGTACTGGGGGGTATTCCATACCCCCCAAACTCCCCGGTTTCATATCCATTTCTTGACATATTATTAGAGAGATAAGTTTGTTTTGGTTTTACAATGTTTTTAATTGTGTAAATAAATATTTAAAATATCTTTTTAATTATTATGTTTACTATTTCTTAAATTTCTATACTTTTTCCCTTTTCTTTACTCCTATTTTAAAATAATACATCCTGCCGCACGAATTACATTGTTTCCATCCCCTATTGTATGCTTCAAGAAAAGGGATTACCATTCAGTAGCATAATAAGACGGCTGGCCTGCAATGCTTAACATTTTTTTCAAAACGTAATCATTTTTCCCGAAAATCTTTTTAAATGATTTTTTTTCACCTGTTTTATAATTGAATTTGTTTTATCCCTAACCTACATTTGCTCCGAGCAACATACATCGACTAGTCCATCACGCCTGAAGAAGATTGGCGCGGCGCCATTATATTTTACATTTACATTGTCTCACGCCCCTAGGATTTCACAGGCCGTGTTCATTCACACACTGCTTGTTACACTGGATTTAAAGCCACATACAGTTTTTTTGTTTTGTTTTAATTTTATTTTAATCTCCAGGTATTTTTCTATTGATAAGTTCTTTACGTCTAGTTCCACCAAAGGACGAATGTTAACGTTTAAAAGTTCTTTATACTATGGAGTCCACTGCAATCTAAAAGTTAGCCTGAATACTCAGTAGTGATGCTAGTAACTGAAGGACTGGGACTGTTTTGTTCCATCGAATTAAAAATGGTGATTTAGTGTCAAAATTTAACAACAAAATGTTCAGGATAAAATTCTTAATAGGATTATCCACTACACTCCGTTTTATTGGCTTTAAAAGCATCAAACACCAACCAAAATGCTTTCATTATTTGAAAAGCACGAGGAGCTGTTATATAAAGAAAAAACCTTGTTATGGAAAGGAAGATTGTGTATTCCATTTTAAGTGTCTATCCAATTCTGAATGTTGGCGATCCTCCTATCTAAATAAAGAAGACTTTAGTAGGAAAATGTTAATGGGGTGGTTTTCCTGTGCCTTCCCCATAGTCCACAAATCGATCTTGAAGTCTTGAGATCGCAGCAAATATCGCAAATATAATTATAACCGTGGTTTACCTCTCTCGTGTATGATTTACTCTGTCACTGGTTGATCACTGTTAGTCTATTGTCCCATCAATTAACCTGCAGAACTACGGTCCACATTTATCTCAATTTTGTTTGTCCCTTTGAAAATGAAATGTGATTGATCATGGTAGATGCATTTAGCATTGGATGAAGATAATTCTAGTGATGAACATAACTACCAAAGCACTTACTACAACGATACATTAAAATGAAACTTGGATCTTATCCGTTCTGTGTCCCCTACGGACGCGCATGAATAGATTAACGAGATTTCCGCTACCCACTTCTCAATCACTGATCATAAATTTATTCAAAAAAGAGAAAACTTGAACAATATTCCATACGACCACAAATGTAGTCTAAAAAAAAGTAGAGATTATTTTATTCTAATATGTCCAAAAATTGTGATCAATGAGGGAGCGATCGGTAACGGGAATCTCGTTAAACCATTCATGCAAGTCAGTGACCATAACGGAAAAGATCCTGATTCTTTAATCTTGTGTACTACATAGTAACGAAATGACATGTTTTAATAATTAATAAGTTATTTAATAAATAAAACCTTGTTTGTTAAAATAAAAGTCTCATTTAATTAATTTGTTACTAATTTGATAATAAATTGTTGTAATATAAAAAATTTTTGGAGCAGGTCGGTCACTCTTTATCCATCTAGTCTAGTTGAAGAAAATTATCGTTGCATCATCACGGCATCAATGGAATCCTTCGGCTTCAAAGTTGCAAATTATTGTTTTTTTTTGTTGATATTACTAAACTTATTTGTCATCTAAAATTAATTAGTTAGTTTTTACATTTGATATGCTGTTTTTGTTTTTTTAATTTGGATTGGTTAATTAAAATAGGGAGCCACAAATCTAAAAATAATTACTTATTAGTATTTATATTTGATATGTTAAATCTAAACAAAGATTATTTTGTATTGGTTAAATAAAATATGCCACGTTTAAGCCACGAAATCTAAAATTATTTGTTATGTAAAATTATGAACAAGGATTATTTCGTGTGTTTGTCCTGTGATGAGGGAATTTTTTCGAGAAAATTTGAGATCAAGAAGGAAATATTCTCAGTTTTTGACTAATATTCGTCATGGATGGTTAGTCGAAATTTACCAATTTTATGGGATTCCCTAATCAAGAAATGACATAAATTTGATTAAAATCGTCATTCAAATGGATATGAACTCTATCATTTTAGAAGCTGACCATTTAATTCACTCTTCACACTTTCAAATTGCCAAGGTAGCAGTTCCATTAATTTTCATTTTAAAAAAATTTCAACAATTATTCACAGAACCGGCTGGAACTGAACCTAACAATCAGATTATATGAGAATTAAAGATAACCGAACGGAAATTTTCAATTCATTTAGAAAAATATGATTTCCTCATTATGCTTCCCTAGGCGTAGGAGCAGGCCGCTGGCCCCCGAAAATCTTTAGGTCCTGCAGACGAAATTCATTAGAAATTCATTAAAAAATTAATTTTCAAATCAACTCTGGAATTTAAGAAGTCGGTCATCATTGATTATTGACCAAGATATGTGGACAAGTAGATCCGTCCTCAATATCACTTGGTAAAAAAAAATGGGGACGAATCCCCCTCCCCTGTCTCGTTGAGCTCATTAAAAAAGTGTTCTTGTGCATTTATTTGTTTTAAAATATTATATTAAACAAGTTAAAAATGATATTTTTTATATTTAACCATTGCCCCCCTCAATATTTCAGACATTCCTAGGGACTGTAGCTTTCTTATAATTCATACATCACCCAATCAAAATTTTCAAAATTTGATTGCTTCAAATAATCATTCTCATTAGAAATCCAAATTTGGAAATTATGAAAATTTCCTATTTTTAATTTTAGTGGTGTGATTTTCAAATTGTATACATTTTCGGAATAATAAAAATGATAAAGTTGTTTTCAAATATGTTAAACTGCTTTCGAAATTTTTTCCTTTGATCCCTAAAGTGTAAATGGACTGTAAACTTCTAATATAAACTTTCCTATCCTATTATCGTTAATAAATATTAAATGACAACCTTGGAGAGCTTTCAATCGAAATCACTTCATATTTGTTTTTTAATATTATTATTAAAAATATAGAAACAAAAATGACGTTTTTAAAAAAATTGGAGTTGCCTTGGAAGTTCTTCAGGTTTCAAGGAGGGGTCACCGGTATAAAAGAGTTTTCGAATAATCTTCTTCTTCTTCTTCTTCTTCTTCTTAATAATCAAGTTGATTGAATAATTGAAATTGAATAATCAAGTGGTGAAATTTGATAATAAACGTTTATTTTCGTCTGTATATTTTTGAAAAAACCTGATATAGATAAAGTTATATTAATATAGCAATATCTTGAATATATTGGACAGTTTATCTTGGTGTATATTTCAATATCAAATTGTGCAAACTTTCTTGCATTGCTTAATAAAATACCGATTAATATAAACGTATTGTTTAAATAAAATGTATTAAATATTTATTACTAAGTGTGCAATACTTTCCAATCATAAACAAGTAAAATACATCAATAAAGGCTCGACTTGTTTTTGTCTTCGTGTTCTATCATAATCTGCTATCTTATTTGATATTTCTAGAGAAACAATTCTACTACCAAACACATCCTTTGTTATCAACTTGCAATAATTATATTTTCATCCATAAAAAGGTTGATATGTTATGCAAGCGCGGTCTGATAGTTTTTGTTTATAATAAGTTTAAAAATTGTTATCGTGCTATGTTAAGATATCACTCATTACAGAACATGAAATTTAAATTTTATTTCTTGTTACTAAAGCACAGTTATCAAAAATATAAAACTTCCTAATACCAGAATATTATTGTTTTGATTTATTTTGATTAAATTTCCATATTTATTATTTTGTAAACAAATTGGGATTGCATTGCATAATGGTATAACCGCCAGTATCGGTATTAGGGATTAACGAACCGCGATATCGATGGTTCAACTTGGAATGAGTTAAGCAAAAAGCAGCCAATCTTCAATTTCTCATTTTTGCATTGTTTAATTATAATTTACTACATAAGAATATTTAAATAATATCAACATACTTTTTTTCTTATCATGGGTCTTGATTATCACTTACGGTCAACTGTTAACCAAGGTGAAATTGATAACTTCTTTTTTAATATTTTTACAAAAATTTTTCCACATATTAGAAGCAAATGGTCATTCATGTTCTACCTGTTATATTTTATCAAATTATGCAATAGACAATCATGCTTATACTTCATGGTAAAAATTGGCTAAAATAAACCTTATCAAAAAGATAAGGGCCTTGAACCGTGATACAAATGTAAATGCACTGTACATTATGCATTGGAATCGTCATCTTATACAAAATGAAACACATCTTTTGCCAGGATATATTTTAACGTCTAGTTAAGTTTTTGTTTAATTTATATTACTCACTATCTGATTACTCACTATCACTACTGAGCATTCAGGCTAACTTTTAGATTGCAGTGGACTCCATAGTCCATTATAAAGCACTTTTAAACGTTAACATTCGTCCTTTGGTGGAACTAGACGTAAAGAACTTATCCATAGAAATAAGCCTGGAGATTAAAATAAAATAAAATAAAAAACTGTATGTGGCTTGAAATTCAATGGCGTTACAAACAGTGTGCGAATGAACACGACCTATGAAATCCTAGGGGCCTAAGGCAATGTAAGGTAAAATATAATGGCGCCGCGCCAATCTTCTTCAAGCGTAATGGATCAGTCGATGTATGTTGCTCGGAGCAATTGTAGGTGAGGGATAAAACAAATTCAATTATAAGACAGGTGAAAAAAATCATTTAAAAAGATTTTCGGAAAAATGATTACTTTTACTATTAATCCCTTTTCTTGAAGCATACAATAGGGGATGGAAACAATGTAATTCGTGCGGCAGGATGTATTATTTTAAAATAGGAGTAAAAGAAAAGGGAAAAGGTATAAAAATTTAAGAAATAGTAAACATAATAGTAAAAACATTTTTTAAATATTCATTTACACATCATTTAAAAGCATCGTAAAACCAAAACAAAATTATCTCTCTAATATGTCAAGAAATGGATATGAAACCGGGGGGGGGGGTCTGGGGGGTATAGAATATAGAATACCCCCCAGCACAAGGATGTAACGATATGACTTTTTAAAATTGATAAGGAACAAATATATTCGCACACCTCTCAGTCGAGGGGCCCGTCAAAGCTCTTGCTCCCGGACCCACAATTTGAAGTTACGCCAATGTTTAAGTCAAACACAAATCGAATAGTAACGTACATAAATTACTTTAGTCGCCATTCTTTAGGCCTTCTTTAGGTGACACGACAAAAAGCGTTATATCGTTACTTCTTTGTTCAATTTCAAAATTGTCAGTTCAAAATTGAATTTTGAACAGTTACCTTGTTGCTGTAGCTGGAGTTATTACTCTTCATAACGTTACTTTCTTGCGGTAGGGGCGTACACCAGTAAGTAAGCAACAATACGATTTTTTAAGAATCAAATTAGAATAGCCATTTTATTGCTTCTTTAAAGCTGGAGGGTATTCCATACCCCCCAGACCCCCCGGTTTCGCAACCATGCCTTCACATCTAACACACGACACTATCCATTAAGAAACAATAACCCCTTCCCTAACATTCAGGACTACGTACATCAGTGAAATCAGTCGAGACCCCCCTCCCCCAGATGTAAGTAAACAGCAAGGACTGTAAAACAATCAATTCAAGAAAGTAAAACAAATGTATTCCCTAAAGTGTGAAGAAATATGTGTGAAACCGGGGGGTCTAGAAATATTATTATTAAATGTAATGGTGGTTTGATAGGATCACACAAACCGACACATACGGCTAAACGACTATCTGTAGTCCGAATAACAAGGTTAAATCTTTACAGTTTGCATTCAGATCTATTAACATTTAGAAATTACCCGAGTCTCCTTATTGAATTTAGAATCCGATCTTCCTTACAGAAAAGCAGTCTCTAATTTGTTCTCCGACAAAACCAGCAGTCGGAACTTAATTGTAAATGTTAGTATAATATCAAATTTACGAAGACAGTAATGGAATAAGGCCACAACGCCGACAGCACGTTTGAGCTATTTGTGAAAGTGAAGTTTTCCGCTGTTACATTCCATTGGAATTAGATTAATAGCGACCCGCACTTGCAGTGGCGTAATTGCAAATTTTAGGCCCGGGAGCAAGAGCTTTAACGGGCCCCTCAAGTGAGAGGTGTGCGATTTAAAAACAAAATTTAGTCGCAAAATAATGCAGTTTAAGAGGGTCCAAAGTTATAATAACTAAAGTTATATCGTTACTTCCTTGTTCTGGGAACAACCCCCCAGACCCCCCGGTTTCACGTCCTTTTCAGGGAAATAAATTTATTTTAGTTTAACAATGATTTTAATTGTATAAATAAATATTTAAATTAAACGTACCCGTGGCAAGCGGTTTAACTTGCACTATACCCGGCCCCGTTCAAATAAAAGAATTTGTTTAATAAACTGGGTGAGAGATGTGGCCATCACATGACTTTACCATACATTAATGTTAGGTATTATAACATTACATAATAATTATGTCTTGCATACTAATTCAATAGAGTGTAAAAAAAAAGTGTATGATTTTGACTGCCTCTGTGATTCGGCGCCCATGTGCACCTTACACAGTGTATCTATGACCCCCGAATTACAGAAAATAAAATAGTTAAAAAAGAAGTTTATATTTTTGGCCGCCCTTATGATTCGGCACCCATGTGCGGCTTGAAGAATGTACCCATGATCCTTATATAAAATAAAGCAAAACAATTTTTAAAAAAAATAACGGAATCTGGTTAATCTACAGTAGGTATGGGGACACTTGAGCCAGACAGAATTGTCCGAACAATTCTGTCTGGCTCAAGTGTCCCCATACCTACTATCCACTCATGCACGTCCTTCCCACTCTATGCTCTCAAGTTTCCGTGAACCGATTTCAACCAAAATCTAATCAGATCTAAGTGTCAATATAAAAGGCCTAAATATGAAATTTGGTTGTGAAATTCTTATTGGTTTGGGCGCTAGAGCGCACACAAAATTAAGTGACACACAGACATTTGTTGATGTTTGGTCTCTTTCAACTCGTCGGACCGCAGGGACTCTAAATCCGTCAATATCTCAACTTTTTTTTTCGATTTTATAACATTCCCATACAGTATGGTGTATGGTATACTACGTATACTCATACTTGTATGGTAAAGTAAAAATTATATAAAACATTGTTAAACGAAAACAAATGTATTCCCCTGAAATGGGCGTTAAATCGGGGGGTCTGGGGGGTATGGAATACCCCCAGAACAAGAAAGGATACACAACACCTCGGCACCGACCTACTCGGCACTATACCACTCGGTTCCACCCGATTTGGAACAGGTGGATCTCTCTTTTAACTCTCCCTTCATTTAAAAAAATCATTTCCTAACACTAACCTAAGCTCGACCAGTGGTTTTACATCGTAAAAGCAAAAGCAAACTTATCTCTCTAATATGTCAAGAAATGGGTGTGAAACCGGGGGTCTGGGGGGTATGGAATACCCCCCAGCACAAGGAAGTAACGATATGACTTTTTATAATTGATAAGGCGTAAATATATTCGCACACCTCTCAATCGAGGGGCCCGTCAAAGCTCTTGCTCCCGGGCCCAAAATTTGAAGTTTTGCAGTCGGTGCGCTTAACCACCCACTTTAATGATATCTTATAGACTAATTAGTGTAATGTATTTGATATAATCCTCTTCGTCCCTTAAAACTGCAATTTGAAATTTACTTACCTAATATTTATAGCTCTTGAAAAAATTAGTTTGTAAAAAATGTTTTTATTTATCACAAAATTATTTACAAAATAGGTAAGTTACCCAATATAAATATCATAAATACTAATATTGTCATTAGTGCAAATCCGAATAATTCGAGTTCAAAAATATGATTGCCTTTTTTGTGTTTCAAAAATTATCTTCTTTGATTTAAATGTCTGTAATAGAAATATTTGCACATTCAGAAGAAAAAAATTCTTTGTTAGACTTGTCAATCAGCAATCATTTATTGGTAAATTTTCAAATCAAATATAAAAATATAGTAAAAGTCCAAAATTGGAAGACACCCTTATATTAAATAGTTCTGATTATCAAACTGCACTGATGATATAAAAAATAAGTACAAAAATAGCACTGAAGGAGTAGAAACTTTTACACCTAAAGATGACTGGAGTTAATAAATTAGAACAATGCTGATCACCTACAAGTCTTTAATGGTTAGCACAACACACCAATTTCACTATATAAAGCATTTTCGAAATTTCTCCAAAACGACACATTTGCATAATATGCACCGGTCAACATAACATCAACATTGATTTCTCCAGAGAATAATCTCATACTCCACGTAACGGCAGTAAAACATGCAGCATTAGTGGGAAAAGCTCGAAGTAAAGTCGGGGTTAAACCACGACATAAAAATCCATAACCTTCACTTGCTATGCTTTTTCTAAAGCAATCCATTGCGTTCCTGTACTTAGGAGAACCGCTCATCCCATCGACTTGTATCCTAGTTTTAATAATATCCACCGGATATACTATTGACCAAGACACGCAACCAGCCATTCCTCCAGCAAACAGCATATTAAGCGTAGAAGCTCTGACGTTATTCTCAGTTCTTGTCAACAATTCGTACGTCAAGAAATAACTTCCAAACGCTGGGACTTCTCTAACTGTGGTTATACCGACTCCACGAAACACACCACGAACTCCTTCATGTTTATAAATATTTTTGAGACACTGCAATGGTCCCAAATTACTTCCCGATATTTGAGCGCGAGTTTTCGCCAGCTCCATTGGACTACAAATTCCACTTTGTACAAATCCAGCAATAGACCCAGCCAAAAACTGGGATCTTAGCGAGTTGGGATCGCTAAGTCGCCGTTGGGTGTTCCCATACACTCCAAATAAGATAGCATTTATAACCGCAACTCCACAAAGTGGACTCGAAATTCCTCTATAAACACCTTTGACTCCTTCCTTAGCCAACAAGGAACGAAAACAGTGTAACGTTCCTGTATATCTTGGTCGACTCACATCTTGCGTTTGTAAATGCACCTTTACAGTATCTAAAGGATGGCCAACAATTACACCAGCACAACCTAACAATAACAAAAAAAACAAATTCGGTATAAAAAAAATAAAATTTTAGTTTAAGTTTTTCTTACCGCCAATAACGCCAGCGGCAAAATCAGTTGCCATCACCAAGGACTTTCAATATGATAACCGTCAACAAAAACACAAGAAAAAGCGCGATAGAAAATTGAACTTACAGCAGAATTTAAATAATTAAAAATTCCTGTTGAAAATAAAGACTCCATGTAATAAAGAAATTATCAATGAAAACTGAAAAATTAAGTGATTACAAAAAGGTCCAAATCGTGATGAAAGAAAATCTTACCCAAGTGATATATTTATAATTTATTAATAACTCAAAATTTGTTCAGTTCTTGAAAAGCCAAGATTGTAAAAATTGAGAACACATATTTTTCAAAAAGTAACTTATCAGCACGAGAAGCATCTAACGACTAAAGGAAATTTTCAATATTATAATATTAAAATTGATAATAAGGTTACTGAATGTCAACTTTTAGTAGATAATCACAAAAACAACGCAAATTATCGTCTTAATACATTATTATGATGACACAGTCTTAATGTTAATTAAAATCATCTAAATAATAAATTTTACTGATGTTAATAACAATTAGTTCAAATTAAATTTCATTATTTCGTTGGTGAAAAGTGAGGGAGGAAATTTTTTTTACGAGGTCCTCAAAAAGGAATAAAGCCGGATCTGATTTTTAAAATAAACAAATGCGATAATTTTTGAAATATCTTAACTTGGAAAACTGGATCGATCCGGTTGTTCTTGTACACGTTTTTGGGGTCATTTGAAAATATTTAAAATAATTTTGCTCAAAAGCACTGTGTATATAAAAAATTGATCTCGATAAACCGTATAATCGTTTAAATTTGCTGCAAGACGTGACGAGCCATTATTGATGTTATTTAAAAGCAATTGAGTGATGTGATTACACGTAAATTTTCCAGTTTTTGGTGGTTTTTAAAGGGCAAGAATTGGCCCGTATAAAAATTAGGTCAAAGTTTAAAAACGATGGTCGTTAAAGTAATTATTTTAAAATGTAATCATAATTATCGTTTTGTAAATATCATATGTTTTAAGCGTGATTGAATATTTTGTAGGCATAGAAAAGAAGGAATTTAATAATGATCGCTTAATCTTCCTGTACACAGTCAACTGATCAGGAAGTTAAACAGAAAGACAGATTATGAAAACTAAAAATTAATCTACATTATTGATTCCCCTATACTTGCAAACTTTTCATCAATTCGTTCTACTCTTATAATAACTTCGAATCAATTTTAATATTGAATGTTTCAGAATGTTTTTATGTAAACATTGCAGTTGTCGCTTTAGTGAGTTGCTAAAGTTTGCTAATTCTTTTCTTGCTCCTCTCTGTACAATTTGCATTTTTATTATTAGATAATAATTAAATTTCACCTTTAGGTTTCAAGATCACTCTGGATTTTATAATTAGAACAAGCAAAACACCAATTTAACCTTCGTTCAGTCGAGATTCGACTTTCAACCCTTTTGTGAGCACATTCTCCTTTATATGGTTTGAAAGCGTCGGATTTACTATAAAAGAACTATTAACATTTAAATCAAAAATAGAAATTAAATTGGTAATTGTTATCTGCTTCATTTTTTAAGAAGATCAAGAATTTTAATGTTAATTTTTGTACTAGTTGAAATAATTTCGTGTGATTTTGACCATCAATTTTAGAATATGACAATATTATATAACTTTACCGGTGGGCGAAGCTAAGCTTATGAAACCACCCAATACAATACTCGCATTTTATCTTCACGGGCTTTGTCCCATTTCTTCCATATTTGCAAAATTTTCAATTACAAATTTTTATGTTTATACCGGGTGACCGGCCACCGATGTGAACATAGGAAATTAACATTGGAAATTGATTTTTCTTTAATTCCTGCTTCCCATCATAACGGATAAGAATGAAAAGGGTACCGATTTGAAGAGATTTTTATTTCGCTTCTCAAGATACATAACACTTGATATTTTATTTTTTAATTACTGTTAAAAACTCACTAATAAAATGTAAAATTGCTCAATTAAAAAAAATGTAGTTGCCTTATTTGAATTTTATTGCAATTGGTTTTGTTTGAACACAAATAATTTCCAACAATAAGAATAACACTTGTGTTTGCGTTCATTATTAATCCTATTTATTGTAATATGTCAAAGTAACTTGTTGGAAATTATTGGCTTTCAAAAACAATTGCAATAAAATTCAAACAAAGTAACTAAAATTTTTTAAAATGCGCTACTTTGCATTTTATTAGTGAGTTTTTAACAGAAATTAAAGAATAAAATATAAAGTATTAGGTATCCTTATAAGCGGAATAAAAATCTCTTCAAATTGATACCCTTTTCATTCTTATCCATTATGATAGGAAGCAGGAATTGCAGAAAAATCAATTATAAACCGAATACGCTATATTTTCAATCCTCAGGATACTCAGCTTCATACAGGCATCTGTTCTGAAAACACCCAGAGGAAGGCTAGCAAGGTATTTAGCTATTTCCCGAAGGACACGGCAAGAAAAAGTAAAAGCCCTGTAAATATCTCCAAGTCATCCTTCGGAAAAAAAATAAGTGTTAAGTTTCAATATTTTCATAATTTTCTCTTCTTTATCCTACTTTTTCTGATAGTCTGCAAAAGATGTTCATATCCAGACCCTACCAGAGAAGGGAACAGGAAGATCAGCTGCCCAGGGGCTCGAAATTTTAAAGGTCTCAATTCTTAATCTTTTGTAGATTCTCAAAAATAAAAGCAACCTTCATGAATAAAGGCTATTATTTTATATTTTCTTCAGCACAATTTTTAATTTTGAAAGAGGGGGGCCTAATCACGGATACATGGGGTTATTGACCGCCCCTCTTGGAACTATCACTGCACTTTTAATTTACGAAGGTTTGACTTTGAAAAATTCCGAATTCTTTCTGAGGTACAATTTTTTATTATAACTTTCAATTGCCCCCCCCCCGCAAACCGTAGTCTGAATCCATGATGAAGGCGGAGCGGTTTAAACGCGAACAATAAATATTGTCAAATGATACCGATTTATAGCTTTAGATTATGTGTTATCTTATGTTATTTATTTTATAATAGAAACTACATTATTTTTAATTGTATTACTACGTTAATTTAGCACTTTTTCAAGGAGCCCGGTTTATAGCTTGGGTCTTAGGTTATATTTTATGTTCTTTATTTAGCAATAGTGTCAATCAATATATATAAATTACAAGGTATGATCTATACATGAACGAAAACTCGTCTTATACTGCGCATCGTCACAAAAATTCCGCCATATTGAATTATTAAAATTTCAAATTAATAGACTAGATGGCGCAAAATCATACCTTGCAATCTAACGAATCTACTTAGATTGGTTCAGATAATTATTAAACGTCAAGGTAGGTGTCTATACTCCCTATGTTAGTCACAAGTCGTCCGCCATATTGAATATTTTAACGTTTAAAGATGCGCAGTAGGCAGTATCATATCTTGTAAATGTATCTACCTTGAGTTTCAATGATACCAAAATGGTGGAATCTCCTAATATTATGCTTCAACTAGAGAGATCAATTTTAATTGCTCACGTTCGAACGTCCCTGCATTCAAACGTACTAGACCGTTCTGAAGGAACCCTCAAAACTGTCGGTAGCTCCAGGCCTCATATTGTAACTGAAGCATCCTGTTCATTCCTATCCTTATTGTGGAATTTATCAGACATTTCACCCTACCTTTACCTTGGGGAAATTGGGACCACCTAATATTTTGACCCTTTCGGCTTTACTGGTCAGAAAATCTCTTGAATTTTTCTTATGGAAAGATATGGCACTGTAGGGTTTTCCTGATGTAACAAGTTTTTGCATTTATTACGTGGTTCTTCCTTAAAGTCCATTTCACATATTCCTAAATGCGGTCCTGCATTTTTATTTAAATATAAGCTTTTATTGCAAGATTTGATGTTTACATTTGCAGGCAGAATATTTATAGCTTGAACGTTTGGTTTGCATTAACAAATATTTTTGGTTAAACGATTTTTGTTTTTCGCACCAGTTCGTTTGTGACAAGTCGTCAAGATTTCAGTGCAAGTTTTGATTTACATTTTTTAATCAAAATTTAATTTTGTTCAAATATTCTGAAACTTCATGAAAATATTAACTCAATTGTAATAAACACAGGAAAAATAATGGAAAAATTCTAAGCCCTAAGATGCCTTAATTTTTCAGTTATTTTAAATTTAACGCAATATTTGATTTTTGATAAAAATTTAATTTTGTTCAAATATTCTGAAATTTTATGAAAATATTCTATATAAATTATCTATTATTTCGTACGCCATCATCGTCTCAATGACTGGTGAAGCCACATCTCTACAACCAATGCTCTTTGTGTTGCGAGTATCGATCAAGTGTTTCCTGTGGAAAATTAACAAGTGTTCGAGATTTTCACCTTTTGAAGCCACACGTTGGAATGCGATTGGAAGCGAGTACATGTCATCATTTCAGTTGTAAGCTTTATCAGGGCTCGAAGTAAGCAATATTTATCTTTTCCAATTCGTGTAAACCGACGAATTGGAATTTTTTATTTAAATTTTAGAGTAACCCTTAGAGGTTAATTTAATTAATTTGAGGTGGGTGCACTTTTTGATTGTGACACAGTAGTTTCATTTGCAAACTGTGCATTGTTTAGCAGTCATTTTACATTGCAATTATTAGAATTGTGACTACTTGACAACCTGAGTGAAAACCTGAGTTTTTTAGAGTTTCCCCAAACTACTTCTTTTATTTCAGAATCCAAGACCCCGCTTCCCCAACGAATCGAGGACTAGTCTAATATTAACAACTGGAGAAGTTCTCTCTAGACTGCTGCCTACTTTGGTCTCTGTTTTAGTCAACTCTCTCATTAGGAATTAGGAATAGGGTAAATTATGTTTCACTTTGCAAGTTTTACATACTTTTTTATACAGCTTCTATCCTATTAATTTAAAAAGTAAAGACGTTCGTCAAATATGGTACAGCGCCAATATGCAAACAAATCAGCTTTAAGACTTTCTCTCTTGGTCTTAATCAATCTTAGATCTTTTCATGCTTGTACCACCTTTTTGAGTGGATTCCTTGGTATTTTACGTAGTCCAAACACTTTATGTGTTTAACTTTTGGTACCTTATCTCTTGTAAATCCGAATTGGAGTCTCGTCTCGTCCGGGTGAGGCAAGTAGACTTTAATTTTTAAAGCCTTTTGCATCATTAATATAATTTTGTAATTAATATAGGCGTTCAATTCAGTGGCGTAACTACCAGTGGGCGCGGTGTACGAACGAACACGGGGCCCGTGAGGCAATGTAAAACAAAAATTCTTAAACAGGGGTAAAAGGCGCCCGTGCAAGCCGAAAGCGGACACTAGATGACTCGGCAACGGGACTCCACTCGTCAAGCGTAGGTTAGTGTTAGGAAACGATTTTTTTAAATGAAGGGGGCTTTAAAAGAGACATCCGCCGGTGCCGAATCGGGCGGAACCGAGTGTTGCAATGGTGAGTAGGCCGGTTCCGAGTTGTTGTGTACCCTTCCTTGTTCTGGGGGGTATTCCATACCCCCCAGACCCCCCGGTTTCACGCCCATTTCAAGGGAATAAATTTGTTTTAGTTTAACAATGTTTTAATTAATTTTTAATTAAACAAATTATTTTATTTGAACGGGGCCTGGTGTAGTGCAAAGTAAGCCGCTTGCCACGGGTACGTTTAATTTAAATATTTATTTATACAATTAAAAACATTGTTAAACTAAAATTAATTTATTCCCCTGAAATGGACGTGAAACTGGGGGGTCTGGGGGTATGGAATACCCCCCATCACAAGGAAGTAACTATATAACTTTAGTTTTTATAACTTTGGACCCCCTTAAACTGCATTATTTTGCGACTAAATTTTGTTTTTAAATCGCACACCTCTCAATTGAGGGGCCCGTTAAAGCTCTTGCTCCCGGGCCTAAAATTTGCAATTACGCCACTGCAAGTGCGGGTCGCTATTAATCTAATTCCAATGGAATGTAACAGCGGAAAACTTCACTTTCACAAATAGTTCAAACGTGTTGTCGGCGTTGTGGCCTCATCCCATTACTGTCTTCGTAAATCTTATATTATACTAACATTTACAATTAAGTTCCGACTGCTGTTTTTGTCGGAGAACAAATTAGAGATTGCTTTTATGCAATCATTGAACTTGATCATTGATCTTGAACATCATTTTAATAATTGAAATAATTTTGTGCTAATTTTGTACCCCACTCACAAATTAAAACATCAAAACGGAACCAAATGGACACTGAAAGACCCAATCGTCCTTTGGGGAAATTTAATATAGAGAGAAAAGATATGATCATTTTACGGTTTGAAATTTTTACCGTGTTTAAATAGTTAAAGTGATCGCAAAGGTAGATGAGAGGGCGTAGACAAAATCCGGCACAATAGACATCGCGTGACACCGAATTCCACCAATTAACACCAACATAAACACGATTGTACGAGTTTCGGTTTCTACGCATTAGCTCCACCCTCTCATCTCCTTTGGCGAGCATTCTACTGCTTTAGATTAGTGAATAGAGCACACAATTACGATATAATGCCTTTTTGGTTTTGAAAAGGTGAGAGTGCCAAGTTTTCTCAGGTTAAATCTTATGAATTTCCTTAAGGTAAAAACTTTATTTAAAGAATTGTAGTTTCTCTTGCCTCTGAATTAAAGCCGTATTCACAATGAAGTTGCGATCTTGCCTTGCTGATTAGAATTGATTAGATTGCTGATAGAATCTGGCAAAGACCAATCAAATTGAACAATTTTTAATAATAGAAAAGGATAGAAGAAAATACTGTAATTTAATTATTGTTTCTTGTCAGTTTTTACCAACGCAAGGCAAGACAAGAATCTTGATGTGAACGCCGCTTAAAACTGCACAACTATGGCTATAAATTTTATTTTTCGAAAGACTAAATAAGTACCTACCATCAGAGAAGGTTTCATTTGCACCTCCCTTTGTACTGCTTTTCATTTCAAGAAGTAATAAATTGATTTGGACTTATTCTTACTGTTTTGTTTCTCGTGGCGTGGCTCCATTATCAAGAAACGCTTCGGCATTGCTTCACGTAAAGCGAATTTCACTCCTTTCTTGGGTCTGTGCAAGATATCCTGTTTAGAGGATTCAATGTATGAATCTTTTTTGAATTTGTTGCAATGCAAAGCAACAACTTCTTAAACAAGGGTAAAAAGCGCCTGTGCAAGCCGGAAGCGGACAACTCGGTACCGGAAGACTCTGCAACGGGAATCCACTGGTCGAGCTTAGATTAGTGTTAGGAAACGAGTTTTTTAAATGAAGGAGGCGTTAAAAGAGAGATCCGCCGGTGCCGAATCGGGCGGAACCGAGTGGTGTAGTGTCGAGTAGGACGATGCCGAGTTGTTGTGTACCTTTCCTTGTTCTGGGGGGTATTCCATACCCCCCAGACCCCCCGGTTTCACACATATTTCTTCACACTACAGGAAATAAATTTGTTTTACTTTCTTGAATTGATTATTTTACAGTAGCCTTGCTGTTTACTTACATCTAGGAGAGGGAGGTCTCGACTGATTTCACTGTTGTATACCTACGTCCTGAATGTTAGGGAAGGTGGTTATAGTTCCTTAATGTATAGAGTCGTGTGTTAGATGTGAAGACATGGTTGCGAAACCGGGGGGTCAAATTTGAGTAGTAATCTCATTGCTTCTTTATAAGTGGAGGGTATTCCATACCCCCCAGACCCCCCGGTTTCACGCCCATTTCAAGGGAATAAATTTGTTTTGCTTTAACAATATTTTAATTAATTTTTTATTAAACAACTTTTATTTTAACGGGGCCGGGTGTAGTGCAAATTAAACCGCTTGTCACGGGTACGTTCCTCTGAACTGGACGTGAAACCGGGGGGGGGGTCTGGGGGGTATTCCATACCCCCCAGAACAAGGAAGTAATGATATAATTTTTTTTTATAACTTTTGGACTCCCTTAATCTTCATTATTTTGCGACTAAATTTTGTTTTTAAATCGCACACCTCTCACTTGACGGGCTTGTCTAAAATTTGCAGTTACGCCACTGCGCCAATTCTTTCGTCAACAGTCGACCCGTTTTTTCGACTAGGGTCTGCAATTTTTGCTCTTATGTAGGATGAAAGAAGGTTTAAAACTCTTCGTTTATATTCCCGATTGCTTCTTCCATGCAATGATCTCAAATCTTAGACTAGGTTCACTGTGATAAACGGATATTTTTAGAAGCCATTATGGATTTTTAGTTTGGATGGAGTTGCAGAATTTTCTTTTGGGATTCAAATGAATTATAGCATATCATCAGCAAACCGATGAGACACAAATATGCCAAGTTGGACCTAAACAATTCAATTTGCAATTGTGTGAGGTGAGTATTTTTTAATTAAATTAAAATTTTTACAACCTGTTCCTTCTCACTCTTACGCAATCATGCAGAAAAGCTTCCATTAATAGTTATTTATGTATTTAGGGCGTAAAGAAGCTTTTATGGCGTAAGACGTAATTTTTAGCCCGAGGCGGTAGCCGAGGGCTAAGAAGACGTCGAAGGCCATAAAAGCAAGTTACGCCCGTGGTACATACACAACTTTATGCATGGATGAAGATTTTTTAATTTAAAAATATTTCTAAAATAAATTGAATTTTTGACACAAATCTAGTGTTGCTTTGATTAAATTTGAGTTTTGAAACGTAACTATGGTAGCAAGGAAATAGCGGCACTGTCATTAAAAGGTGAAAAATGAACGAAGTTGATGAGACTGCAGAATTTTTAATTTATTTGGTTAATTATTATTATTATTGTTCACATAAATTACCCACAAGAAATTTTCAATAAAAAGTACTACAATTTTCGGTTTTAATAAAAACTTTTCATTTTGCAAGTATTTAAACTGTTTCTATTAGGTACCTATGATATCGTAGTTTGACGTTTCATTATAGCCCGTGGGTATAAAGAGGCCCATGGGCTATAAAGAGACGTTTATGACTAATAAATTCGTGTATAAGTGTCAATTTATGATACATCCGTGCATAAATGTTATTTTATAACAAATAATTGTTGATTTTGTAAATTTTAATGTATCGAAAACAATTACGGTTCTTTTTTTCAATTTATTGTAGAATCGTTTAAATAATGCTTGAATATAATATATTATTTTTTGCTTAATTTTGCTGCTCAAATTTCTCCCTTGAGGCTTATAATTTCAATTAGTAACGCAACCCTAAATAGGGAATATTCTTTTAAAATAACATAGCATGTGGATTGTTTTCCTTTTGAATAAATTGTACCAACATAGGTAGATACTATTTTCTTCGAACTATGATCTATTTGTGTTAATGAAAATCAATTTTTTATAAAAATAATTTCTACTCTTCAGAAATGCCCTCCGATTCGTAATTAAGGTAGTTCTTTCCGTACATTCCAGTCAGAAAGTTATGGCTTATTACCCATGTTATACGAAGCGGCTGCACTAACGTAATAGGCGAAGTTTTTTTAACGTGAGTGTACCCCCCACAATACTTACGTCTACTTGACTCGGTCTCTCATATCATATCTCTCGGTCACTCATATCTAAGCTCATATCCCTCGACTAAAAATAATAATCTAAACATGAAATTACTTTTAAATTTTTATTAAAACTACACGGTAAATAATTTTCATTTTTTTTTTAATTGTTCAAATTATACAGGGTGTCCCAGACCTGAACGTTATCCCTTGGAGGGATGATAGGCCAGCTCATGACTGACCAGAATATCGAAATATACCCATATTAAAATATCGTTAGTTTTCGAGATATTGGCACTTTTATGAATTTTGTAAAAATCGACACATTCAATCAGTTATTGTGTGCCACAGGTACGAAATTTCATATTATAAGAATATAATTTTGGTTAAGTAACCCTGAATAGCCCTGCTATTGATCAGAGATTAAAACAGAACTAATATTGCCATACTTTTTGAAAAAAAAAAAATTTTTTGCGAGCCTCAAATTTTTTTAAATTTTATTTGCCAACTTCGACTCTTCATACTGTAAAAAAATTATACTACACTAACCTGGCAAGTTATTTTAAAAAATTGCTCATTTAGTGTAGTTTTCAAAATGGTATAAAATTTGCTATAATAATACTTTAGAAAAAAAGATATAGCTATTTTACTGAAAAATGAGCTCAATATGAAATTATTATAATAATCAGGAATTCAAATAAAAATAATATTTTTAGATTAAAGTAACAGGTATTTACTTAAAACAAAACAAAACACTAACAAAACGATACACTAATAAAACAAAACATCGATAAAAATCAAAGAATGTGATTTTGTGTTTGCTGTGCATCGATTCGCTTTCTTATTGTTCTTCTAGTCGTACTAACACTTTTAGCTTTGTTTTTGGACTTATGTACGGCCTAGTGATTTGGACTTATTGTATTGGAGATAATAACGAACATAGATGTAATGCATTTTGCGTATTCCTGGACATTTTACTGATATGGCATAATGAGTAGTAGGTATTGATTGAATTTCAAAGATGTAACACTAACACAGAGTCTACAAGAAGACCAGGTCAGTTCGTTATTGTATCTTCAATGCCGCGGCCCAACCCCCCAGGGCCGCTTCGCGGCCCTAATAACTTCAAGTTATAAAACTTATTTCCATACAACATTTTTTATGTCGCTTTCACTTTGAATTTGTATTCCATCCTTCGCTCGACATCTTAATTATGCTACATATAACTGTCCATGACTAAACAAAGGCCTATCGATGTATATTGAAGTGTTATTTTCCACCCTTAAATATTAAATATCGAATTTTCAAATCTTCTTCGTAAAATTCCAATTCGGGCGGAGAAATCACCTTCTTACCCGGTTGGCTCAATCGGTTATCTTTCAGTATCGCCCACTATCAAGCGACCTTGTATACCTTTTCCGAAGTAATTCCACTTGCATTTAGTATAATTCACAAAATTTTCTCTTCTAAATTCTCAATCTAAAAGAAATAACACTCTTTCAAACTTTACTTGTCTTTTATTCTCAAATAAATCAAATTTTTACAACTAAAAATCGTCAGAAATCAAAATGTCGACCGTCCACGACTTGGAAGGCGTACGCAAGTCTTCTTCTTCACTGCTCGTGCTCTCTCGGCTTCCCCGAAACCGCGAAACATACAAAATTCAAATTATTTACAAAAACTCAAGCAAACCATTTCCTTATTCCAAAAATTACACGACAGCAATCCTTCCTGGCTTATGCAGAAATCCAGGAGGGATTTCAAGAAAGACACTTAACGTCGTGCTTTTGGAATAAGTAGCAAATTCTCTAAATCAACATCTTCAAAAATAAATAACAATATTCAAAAGTAAATAATAATTAATTAATGCGGCAATCTAATTTATACATCTAAATTAATTAATTAATCAACATCCCGAACTACCTATCTTGACGAATGATCACTAAACAATTCATAAATGACATCCAAACTTCTTTGCAATAATAACAATTTCTTAGATAACTCGATCCAAAACTTTCTTCGAAATAACTGCAAATTTTGTTATCCTTCCAAATTTTATTCCATAACTTTTCAAAGCTCCTTCTTTTTCCGTTACGGACCTTTCATAATTTCGATTCTCTTCTAGTGTTCTGCAATTTCATTGTCATCTTCAATCTTCATATCGACGCTTATTTAATAAAATCCTTCAATACTACTTAATTTTTAAAATTTCCAACTAACAATTTCATCTCCTTAAATAATTTCATCAATTTTGCTACATTTTAAAGCTGTAGCTTCATAAAAATTTTTTTAAATATGCAATACACATCATTTAAAACTCTTTTACCTATTTCTTTACTAATCATCCAATTTCAATTTTCGTAGTGACAAATTCCTTCAATATCCATCAATTTTCAAATTAAATTTTTCCATTTGATTGCCATAAACGCTAATTTCAAATTTACTATTATAAAATGCAGCAATTAATTAATCCATTTTCCAAATTTTCAATTTTTGGAAACACTTTTACTTTCTCAAATTTTGTTATACAATTTATAAACTTTCCGTCTGCTTATCTTTCGAAGATTGTCCTTTTCACTTGTTACATTGGTTATTATTAACTTGTTCGAATTTCTATTGCCTTTTATTTATAATTATGATTTTCAGTTTTATCATGATGTGTAGTTCCTTCTTTAAATTTTAATATTTACAACCTTTTTTTTAATTTTATCAAAACACATTTAGTTCCATTCATTTTCCATTTAAATCGCGGTTATCCTTAAATTTGTTCAATCTTCTTTATTCGTCCGTGGTTACTTTTCATATTTGATTAGATTAACCACCCTCCATCTTGATCGCCGATACTGCCACTTTTCCAAAATGACCTTCATTTTGTTTTCCATGACGTCTTCCTTTTTAAAAATACGTTTCTTTTCACCAAACCACTGTTTCTTTATTTTCTTCTTCTTGAACCCAACTCTTCTTTTTCAAAATACCAAATTACTTTGTTGGACGGCATATCCTCTTCATCCTTTATTTCATCCTTCCAAATTGCTGAACGGGGAACATCATTTCCATCGGAAACCATCTTGGATGAAGTAATCATGTTCGTATTAATTTTATTTTTCTTCCTTTTACAATAATTATTGTTATACCTTCTTTCAAAATTACTTTTTCGTCCACGTTTCATCTTTCGCCATTTCATTCGTCGCATCTGTGTTCTGGTGAATATCCGGGCTTTTTTATTAATGCCGCCAGTATGACCCGTTTCTTTATTTACTTCTCCTTCCATTTTTTCATTTCTCAAGTCTTCTTTATTTTCATTTTTCTCAATCTCTTCCGATAGTTGCACTTTTTCTGCTAAAATTTCTCCTTTTCTTAAACTTATTTCTTCCTTCTTATCTTCTAGTTCTTCCTCATTTTCATTTTTTTCATAATTGGCACTGCTGATTGTTCTGCTCAATTCTTCACAATATTTTACCCATTCTTTTTTGTCCTCGATCCTATTCTTTTCCCTCTCTCTTTTATCTTCTATTCTATTCGTTCTCCTCTCTCTCCTGTCTTCAGCCATTTGCTCTATCAGCTGTTGAAGCCTCCAGTCAATTTAGCCAAGTAGCCATGGTCAAACTTTTCTTACTAAAAATCTCAGGGTGACAGCCGGTTCTGCGGTGAACATTTACAACCATAAACTAATCATCCCAAATTGAATTCAAAAAAATGTTCACCAAATGCCGCACGTTCGGGTAGCCAAGTTGAAGTGTTATTTTGCACCCTTAAATATTAAATATCGAATTTTCAAATCTTCTTCGTAAAATTCCAATTCGGGCGGAGAAATCACCTTCTTACCCGGCTGGCTCAATCGGTTATCTTTCAGTATCGCCCACTATCAAGCGACCTTGTATACCTTTTCCGAAATAATTCCACTTGCATTTAGTATAATTCACAAAATTTTCTCTTCTAATTTCTCAATCTAAAAGAAATAACACTCCTTCAAACTTTACTTGTCTTTTATTCACAAATAAATCAAATTTTTACAACTAAAAATCGTCAGAAATCAAAATGTCGACCGTCCACGACTTGGACGGCGTACGTAAGTCTTCTTCTTCACTGCTCGTGCTCTCTCGGCTTCTCCGAAACCGCGAAACATACAAAATTCAAATTATTTACAAAAACTCAAGCAAACCATTTCCTTATTCCAAAAATTACACGACAGCAAACCAACTTTGTTAAAGCTCTGCTAGCATAACAACAGATCCTATTTTGAGTTTTAATTTGTGTACCGGAAAACCAGGGAAATTCAACGAATTTAAATATTCGACTTCATATTCCAACCGAATGTCCTCATCTGTTTGATCGACCCCTCGATGTTTAGCTGTATCTTCAATTAAGTAGGTATGAATCTCGCCCTCGACCAAATTTAATATTTTATTGTTAAGTGTGCGAACATCATCATTGTGGCAGGCTAATATAATTCTGTCGGAGAGATCGGCATTAGAAGCAATTGAATTGCTGTAAATGTCCTGAATTATATTTGTAGATTTCCAGCTATTCGGTACTTTCAATAATATAATGCTGCTTGGCTAAATTGATGTTGACTATAAAGTAAAATTGACTATTTCCACAGGTGAAGCGTATTTTATAACAGGTAAAACTTGACGAAAGTCACCACCGAAAATAACAAATTTGCCACCAAACGGATTTTTGCATTTACATAAATCTTTCAATCTTTGTGTTTTTGCGTCGCATGGTTTTGTTGCCTTGCTTTGCGTTTACTTTTTGCGTTTACTTTGTGCTCTTGCTTTTTTGCATTTGCTTTTGCATTTGCTTTTGCCTTTGCCTTTGCTTTTGCTTCTGCTTCTGCTTCTGCTTCTGCTTCTGCTTCTGCTTCTGCTTCTGCTTCTGCTTCTGCTTCTGCTTCTGCTTCTGCTTCTGCTTCTGCTTCTGCTTCTGCTTCTGCTTCTGCTTCTGCTTCTGCTTCTGCTTCTGCTTCTGCTTCTGCTTCTGCTTCTGCTTCTGCTTTGCTTTGCTTTGCTTTGCTTTGCTTTGCTTTGCTTTGCTTTGCTTTACTTTGATTCATCCGTTGATGTGATTATAATGTTGATTTGGTGTCGTCCAATAGCTGTTCTCAGCGTTGCATAAAAACGTTGCATAAAACGTTGCACAAAAACGTTGCATAAAAACGTTGCATATTTTGTCTTATCTTTTTATATATATAGAGTAGATAATATGAAATTTCGTACCTGTGGCACACAATAACTGATTGAATGTGTCGATTTTTACAAAATTCATAAAAGTGCCAATATCTCGAAAACTAACGATATTTTAATATGGGTATATTTCGATATTCTGGTCAGTCATGAGCTGGCCTATCATCCCTCCAAGGGATAACGTTCAGGTCTGGGACACCCTGTATGTTTCTTCAATTTTACTAGTTTTTCGTCAGAATGCCAATACTCCTTCGAGGAAAAAAATTAAAAAACCTGTAATTTTCACTCGCTTCTTCCATGCTACATGTACAAATAATGTCATTTTTAATTGCAATTATTTCTTATTAGACACGGTAAATCGCCTTGAAATTTTAACAGCGTGTGTATGCTACATTTAATTACTTATATTCAAAGTTTAAAAGATTTCTCAATATTTTGTTTGCGCGACCCTACTACCTTAAGTGAGAAATAACTGTTAAAATACTAAATCAAATTTACTTTAGTGATTAATCGTAGTTTTGTCATAAAGCCAAATTATCATATTGTCATGAGCATATAAATATCTTATATCCATCAGGTAGCTTGCTAGACTGGCTTTCAGATGTGCATGTTTCCTGGTTTTTTATGTCAATGGTAGCAATTCACTAACCCAGGGGACCACCGGTTTAACGTGCCTTCCGAAGCACAGAGACTAGTCACAAGAAAATTTTACTCTCCCCAGGTTTGAACCCGGTACCCAGCAATCGCATCCAACTGCGTTAGCTGCAAGGCAATGCCCGTCTTAGAATTACATTGGTGTAAGCAAATGTAAATTACTCACCCAGTCCAAATAAATTCAATTATTGTCCTCGAAATATAAAAATTTGATTTGAAAAAGGTTGAATTTTTTCGGTTGTCTTTTGATAATGAAAATGGAAATCATTAAAGAATGGTTAAAATTTCATTTGAAGCTGAACCAAACCACTACGAGAAAAAACCTTTACTGTTAGTAACTGAACCATTTGAAGGCTATAGCTTTGGAGGAGAAACGATTATTTTTTTTTGTTTCGTTGCAATAGTTAGACAAGCTTAATTAGGAAAATATGGAAGAACTACCGAATTTTCATAGAAAATGTACCTTTGGACTACCATCTGTTCCAGAGTCCATAAAACCATTTAAAATTTTAGGTGATTCAGCAACGACTACTGCTGATAATAGCAAAAATGCATTAGATGAGTTTTTCGGATCAAAAATCAAAATACATGGAATTCTACAAAATATAGATTGAAAAATTGACTGAAAGATGGAGCAACTTTGTAGAAAATTAGGGAAAATACATTATTATTAAAATTTCAAAAAAAGAATCAAAAAAATTTCTTTTATTTACAATTTTCAAATTTTTTGTCCTTTTATTTAAATTGCTCTTTATTTGTCAAAAAAAACTTTTAACCTTAATGTTAAAGCTAAACTAAAACAAATTTAAGTTAAGTGAACTACAAAGTCACTCTGAATGTACATTTTTATTATTGTAATTTAAATTTAGTGGATTTCTGTGGTTTTTTGGTCCTTCTCGGTGCTTCTATAAATTTCCGAACAAATTGGACCTTTTCCTGGATTTGCACAGCAGCTCAATGTATGTAAAAATAATAATTGCAGTTTTCAAAAAGTTTTTTTTTAATTCAAAAATATTTTCGATCCGTAAGATGGGTTGCATATCATTCAACGTTCAAGACCTCTGAATAATTAATAATAATTATTGAAAAATCATTATCACCAGAGAGAACAATTAAATTTCCAATAATACAAAAAGATACTTTCACCTAATTAAACTCATCAAATGAATAAAAAACTCAAATTAATTTCCCACGCAGAAGAGTTCAAAATATTCGCTAGCAATCGATAGCGACGCCGTCCGTCGCGGCGCACTAGTCTGTTTTATTTTTACACAAAAGCAGCTGATCGTTTAAACGCTTACGTCACGCGTAATTATACTAATTTAAGTTCGTGTTGATGCAACTTATAAGAATGTGATCAACTGTTAAATCAAACCAATTGAAATTTTAAACGAATAAAAAATGGAAGGCTTCTTACACGTAAGCCATTCCACGTTTCCAGGTTCGCCTACAAATTCATTTATGGCAGATGAGGTGGCATCAATATGTCCGTTATTAACACCTTCGCCACCTACAAATGCGTTGGTAAATCCAATACCGGTAACAGAAGAATCGGAATTGGGATTCATCAATGCACAGGCTCTATCAAGCAAACTTCATCAAGTTCAAGGTTAGCATTCCTTATTTATTTTTTATGACGTGGCTATTTGTTGCTGAATTTGCAGATGATAATAACGAGAGATGCGATTCTGCTTCTTCAAGTTCTTCAGCTTTAGCCGAACCAGCGTGCACCCAACTACTGAGCGGCCATAACAACTACCATCACATCACAAAAGATGAAAATGCTGCAGCACAAGTAAATTTTGTACATTTTCTAATTTCCACTCAATTTTAAGCATTAAAATTTTAGGAAACCAACGGAAAAACTCAAACCCTACAAATGACATTTAGAAACCCACCTGAAAATTATTTTTTTATGAAATGGAATTGGCCGTTAATCCGAAAAGTATCAACATGGTTATTTTTATCTGGTTTGGTTGCTATGGTGGCTATAGTAATCGCAATGGTTTGGACTTTACCGAAAACTTGCAATCCTCCAACGCAGTGGTATCAAGGAAAACTCATGTACGAAATTTTTCCGGCAAGTTTCTCAGATTCGGATGGTGACGGTATCGGTGACTTAAAAGGAATCAATTCGAGGTTAGATTACATCGACTCTCTTGGGGTGAAAACGGTACGGTTAAATTCCATCTTCCACGCTTATCACTACCCAGAAGGTTACAAAAACATAACTTCTTTAACCAAAATTGCTACACATCTGGGGACAATTCAAGATTTAAACAATTTGATAGTAGCGCTTCATGAACGAAATAAGTTTTTAGTTCTGGATTTGCCTATTTTTCCGTTTGTGAAGACGTTGATTAGCACCGAAGTTGAATTTACCGAATATAATAACAACGATAACCAATCATCGTACGAACTTTTGCGGATTAGTAATAACAAGAGAGATCCAGTTGCAAGTGCTATAAATTATTGGTTATCGCTTGGTGTAGATGGATTCTATGTGAAAGGTTTGGAGCACTACTTGGACGAAACAAACACCATCGCGACTTGTTTACGGTACTGGAAGAAAATTTTGGGGCCGGATCGATTATTGATGGTTAACACCGTGGTAATTGAGACGACTCCTTTAGGAGTTATTAACGTGGTTTTAAGTAACGTCGACTTGGTCGACGTCCAATTGGTAATTGAAGGCGGTGTTGAAAAGATAAGCAAACAAATTGAATCGGTATTCAATGGAACGTTATTCGCCAAAGCTGCAAACCCTTGGGTGCATTGGTCGCTGTCAAGTGAAAATTCAACCCGCCTAGCAAATAAGTTACCATTCGGCAACGCCACCTTAGGTGCTACGTTGCTACAGCTGATGCTTCCAGGAACTCCATCGATATTTTATGGTGACGAGATTGGATTAAAGCAGGTTTTGGATCCTCATGACGAACGAAAAAATTTTCAACATTTACTCCAGCTTGCACCCATGATTTTTGGTGTTCTGAACAAGGCATTCACGCGAAAGGACATTTTACCCTGGATGCACAGTCAACCGACTCCAACGGATATTGAACAATTTGAAGTCGTATCGAAGATGGTTGCATTGAGAAGCACTTCCCCTTCAATTTACGTAAATGCTGTTCAAAAAGACGGCACGAATAAGGCAAATGCTGAACTTAAATATAAGGAAGATGATTTGTTGGTGATACAACGTTGGTATCCAAGAAGAAAAAATTATGTTGTTGT
This sequence comes from Rhagonycha lutea, assembly GCA_958510855.1. Lineage (NCBI taxonomy): Eukaryota > Metazoa > Arthropoda > Insecta > Coleoptera > Cantharidae > Rhagonycha > Rhagonycha lutea. Next base: position 33,267,176 of record OY294041.1, read on the forward strand.
TAGCAACTTAGGGTGCGTTCACATTTCGGCCGATTTGTCAACGTTGCTGTATTCCGGCGAAGTTGTCGTAGGACCGACTCCTCATTCAAAATCGGAAAGCATATCTTTCAAAAATATTTCATTGTGGCCAGGAGAATCTGTTATCATATTATTGGATTAAAAATAAAATATGTATATCTACCTAATCATTGTTTTTATTTGAGATGGTAGCACCCATAGATCTTATAAGATCTATGGCAGGACACTGGAAATAAATAAGCTGTATTTATTTTGTTTAGGAAAGAAAAACAATAAATAAAAATGCGTTATGCATTACAAAAAAATGTCAGTATAGTCTAGTTCATTTATATCCTCCCTCGTCCGTCCTCATCAGGATCTCAGTCGTGATAATTACTTGGAAAACATACCTTGAACTTAAATTTTTTTAAGCAGAAGAGCCATCAAGTGACGTAAAGAAGTGCGAATGTAGCAGACCGAACTATGATACTCGAAGAGAAGAAAACAAACTGAGACAAAGGAGGAAGGAGTAAAAACATTATGAAACACAACCCCCCCCCCGTTAATTACTGAAACTCAACCCCTGATGAGAGATATGCCCAAACCAAAGATCCAGATTATCTCACAATCCGGAGAAAGAAGCTCTCCAGTTTATGTTGACACTATGGTGTAGACTAGCCCTCAATCGTCGTGGTCGGATATGATCGTTAGACGAACGTGCAGCGACCTAAAAATAGCGTGATGTCCAGAAGTAAAAAATCATGCCAAATTGCACCAGGTGTTGATCGAGTAGCGAAGATTTGATGAAACAGGTCCTTCAAAAAACAGAAGTGGAATTTTCACATTCAAATGCCAAAATTTAAGGTGAAATGCAAAACACAGGACCGGCATCAGAAATTAATAAAAGTGATATTAAGAAGGGAAATAATAAACGAATGCAAAAATTCGTTACTGATGCATTTACAAAAAACCAGGACATTATTCACAAGATTAAAATGCCCGAAAATGGTGTAACATTCGGATGTTTCTACTTTGTACTATATTTTGACCACCGAAACGTCGAAATGGACATCTTAATTTACATAATACGAGTATTGTGCTCTACCAATTCTTCTTCTTCAAGTGCCTTATCCGATTCCGGATATGTTGGCGATCCTCCTGGCTAAGCCAAGAAGACTTTACTAGGGAAATGTTAATGGGGTGGTTTCCCGTTGCCTTCCCCATATTCCACAGATCGATTTTGGACTTTTTAGATCACAGCACATATCCGACGCAATCAGGATTAGAACCGCGGTTTCTCGCTCTGTAGTCTATCCGTGTTTGATTTACGCCAGACTGCTGATCTACCAATAGGATTTTGAAAATTTTGAAAAAAAATAATGGGGAAAATTTAATCCCAATTAGTAAAGTACTTCTCTTACCTCAACTAGCTCAGCTAATGATGATCAGAGACTCAAAAAATTAAACTTATTCTATGAAAAGTCACAATGAGTGTGAGTCATTCGCGCCAGAAGAAGACTCTTTAATTATTATTAGAACACAAATTTTAATTAATAAAAAGGATACATTTTTGTGTATTCTTAAATTTGAAAAATAAATCAACACCTCAGTAGTTGTGGTAATAATATTAGAAATTTGAATCAAACAATCACAGTTTCTAACTAACTTATTGCACATGTAAGCAGATATTTACTAATCATTAATTTGTGCTACTTTCAAGAAAGGGTGAAAAGTAAGTAATTTTTTTATCAAAACTTCTAACCTCAAATTTCCAAAGCATATTGGTTGAAATTCAAAAATGTAAACCATCCGCCTGAATTTTCAAAAGAAACTGTCAAATTGGGATTGCAATAATAAAATTTGATGTAATTCATTCCATGTACCATTGGATTCGCAAAATTTACCACGATGTGCAAATTCTCACACCTGTTCGAGTTTTCCAAATACAGCCACCATTTCCAGGAACGTAAACACATTCACCAGGAATTAAAAACTCTTCCAATACTTGAACATACTTAAGATTAAATTAAATTGTCCTAAAGTAATTTCCAGGGTGCTTCCTGCCATCCGCGGAAAACCTAAATTTTCTAATTTTTTCCGTCACTTCCAGATAAAAAATGCCCAATTTTGCCAACTTTTCCAAATAATTAACACTTTTATTTCCAGGTAGGTACCAATTAACACAAAATTTAGGGTTCCCGACCTAAGGGGGCCCCGAAAGAGCCTTAATGGTTTATACTTGGGGAAAAAGTGGTTGTATTTTTTATTACTCAAAAGTAGTCAAAATAGCGGAAAATGTGATTTACAAAAATCTCCCTGCTTGGTAAGCCCCCTCCCCAGTCTCTAGACGAGGGCCCCCAAAGGAGCCAGTCCGGGCCTGTTGTTTATTACGGCTGGGGGGGGCACACCATTTTCTTCACATTTTAAACACCAAGCCCAGCCATAAGAAACCAGTAACTTCCTAACACTCGAGGCTAACCACCACAGTAGAAGTGGACGGCAATAAAGCTTAGAACGAAGAGAACTGGGATAAATTACCATCTAGAGCTGTAAGATCGGCTAACTTTTCAAAATTTACCAAGATGCATATTTAATTCTTAAAAAGTCGTCTTGTAAGCTTGTTAATTACTTTCAGCTGGGGGGTATTCCATACCCCCAACCCCCAAAGCATCTGGTTCTTGGAGAAAATCTCTTGATTTTTTTTCTCTCATGAATCTCATCCGCCAGATGTTAGGCCACGGATTTCTTCAAGTTTTTTGGTAACCATAGTAACCGTTGTTCCCAGTGGTTTTTAGCTAAGATTTATCATTTTATGTCAGCCTCTTGTTGACACCACATTCTTTTCTTTTCCAACAAGAATTTCAAATTTGTCAGTTCAAAATTGAATTTTGAACAGTTATCTTGTTGCTGTAGCTGGGGGATATTACCCTTCATATCGTTACTTCCTTGTGGTAGGGGGAAACCGGGGGGGTATGGATATGGAATACCCCCCAGGTACACCAGTAAGTAAGCAACAATACGATTTGTTAGGAATCAAATTAGAATAGCCATTTTATTGCTTCTTTATAGCTGGGGGGTATTCCAGACCCCCCGGTTTCAAGCTCATTTCTTCACATTTTAGGGGGATAAATTTGTTTTGGATTAACGATGTTCAGGGCCGTCTCATCCAAGTGTGCAAGGTGTGCGTAGCACACGGGCGCAGAAACATTTGGGGCGCCGGCCAGATGTAGACGTTCATCGTCTTACACACACAAAATTATTTTTTTTTACTTTTTAAAACGAATTTCGAAAGGCTCGACTCTGCGTAGCGCGATAGTTCAAGATGTAGCTAAAACAAGGCACCAAATTTTTAAACTCAGCTAAACGTCAATGACCTTGAAAATTTGAAATTACCGCCTGCGGCGCATGGGGGCGGCAAATATAGGTTTGCACACAGGCGCCAAATACTCTTGAGACGGCACTGACGATGTTTTTAATTTATTGTATAAATAAATATTCAAAATTGCAATAAAAGTACAGTAGATATTGTATATTCCAAAAACAAAATTTTGTTGCAATATAATGCAGTTTAAGAGGGGCCAAAGCATTGGACATTTACCCCAACGTCCATACCTCCCCAGACCCTCACTTGCACGCTAATTTCTTCACTTTTTAAGATGTTTTGTGGGCTTTCCCATCCTAGAAAATAGAAAAAAACACTAAAAATTGAGGTAAAATTAAGTATTATTATGTTGTTTATGTTTTTGAAAAAATCTTCCCCTAACCTGGAGGGTACCTTTATAAATAAACAAATGAAAAACAGAGTGCTATGGAATATCCCCCAGGCGCAAGTCAGCAAAGGATATATTCTCAAGAAATAAATTAGCGACTCTATCAGTATTGATAAGTCTGATCGTTATTTTCTTGTGCTGTGGTGGAAAACCGGGGGGTCTGGGGGGTATGGAATACCCCCCAGGTATTCGCGTTTTGCACTGCAAACCATACGTTCTAAATGGATTTATAAATTATTCCGTGTGGTGGCGTTAATGTAAATGTAAACAAGTTCATGATGTAAACAAAGCAAAATACGTTCTAAATGAACTTCGAAATTATTCCGTGTGGTGGCGTTTTGTTAATGTAAAACGCGAATACCAGTAAGTAAGCAACAATACGATTTTTTAGTAATCAAATTAGAATAGGCATTATATTGCTTCTTTATAGACCCAGACCCCCGGTTTAACGTCCGTTTCTTCACATTTATTGGGATACAGACCCTCCAGATTTCCGACTGGTTACTTTTAAAAGTACCCTCCAGTTCAGGTGAAGATTTTTTTCAAGAACATAAACTACACAATACTTAATTTTGTCTATTTTTAAAGTATTTTTCTATTTTCTAGAATCTAGATCACTCTGAAATGCAAGGCAAGCGGGGGAATACCCCCCAGTCACATCAGTAAATAAGTAACAATACGACTTTTTAAGAATCAAATTAGAAGTGCCATCTTATTGCTTCTTTATAACTTGAGGGTATTCCATACCCCCCTCCATACCCCCCTCCATACCCCCTTCCTTCCCCCCGGTTTGACATTCATTTCTTCAATAAAGAGTTATACCTCACACCTAGTAACTACGCCAGTGCGGGTGGGTAGAGTCAAAATTAGCAGAAGAAATTGACGAGGATTCGACAAGAAACTACTACTGTTATCAGACCTTCTCTTTTACTATTGTAATTTAAGTACTTTCCTTTTCCCGATAGAATTGGTAACAGGAAATTTTGACGTCTGAGAATTGCATTCTCATAGAATTAGTTCAACATCTGACAAAAGCTATAAATTTAACCGAGATCTTCTGAAAATTATAATTCAATTTTATTGTGTTTAATAGTATAATGCAATCCCCCTATAATGAAATCGTTTGTAATAGAAGCTTTTCTATAATGGACGAATTCTTAGACCAAATTCTTACGTTATCGCTGTATTAAAATACGGTTAAAATGAACCTGACCTTAAAATCAACCTTTAATTAATTGAAGTCCATTATAAGCGGATTCTTTTGAAAAATGGTGCTTTTTCTCGATCTTCGTACCCAAAGATTATTACTATAGTCGGAAAAAATTTATATGTTGGTAGGAAGGACAAGATGTGCTGTGATAAGCACTTTAACGATATAGATGATCAACGGGATCGTTGGTACGTTGGTGTTGGTAGTCATCCGGCGACAAAAGAACTTGATATATGTGACCTGGTCTATGAAAATGGAGCTTACGTGCGAAATCAAGTTATCGAGAAAACAACAGTTAAAGGAAACAATAGCTCTATTCGCGGTAACAATCCGGGATAAGTTTTATCCTACTGCGTCTGCGGATTTATAATAAAATTGTCATTAAAGGTCAAATTCGATGATAAAAAGTATAAAACCGCAGACGCAGTAGGATAAAACGTGTCCAGGAGTGTTACCGCGAATAGAGCTAATGTTGCATCAGTTTCGCGTTAGTTGTTCCCGTTTATCTGCGTTGTCTGATAATTCCACAAATTATGACCTTCTGGTTTTCATCATCTGAAAGAGCGTCTCATACTCTATCAAAATCGGCAAAAAAGTGGAAAATGATCAAATAAGTTATCGAGAAAACAGCAGTTAAAGGTAACAACTCGTTGCATCAATTTCGCATTAGGTGTTCCCGTTTATCTGCGTTGCCTGGTAATTCCACAAATTATGACTTTCTGGTTTTCACCATCTGAAAGAGCGTCTCATACTCTATCCGAATCGGCAAAAAAATGGAAAATAATTTTTTGACACCTAAACCCCCTTTTCATAGACCAGGTCACATATACCGGTGAAAACTACTGAACTTGGTATATAGGATTTTACACAACAGCAATAATAGCGGTTGTCAGCCAGATGAATATGGAGTAAACGTGAAGCTTATTTGCACAGGCGGAGCTGAGAGATAAAATCTTCCTGGTGAGCGGTTCTTTATCAGCTTTTTCCGCCCACTGCTAGACATTAGCTTCTCCATATTATGGAGGTTGGTTTGACCACAACTCACCATGCTGGCCAGACGGGTTGGTGAGTAGTCCGCAGATGGATTTTGGACTATAGTTGTTTTACATCCGGTAGCAGCTTGCTAGGCTAGCATTCAGATGTGCCTGTAGCCCTGTTTTTTGTTAACGGTGGCAATTCGTCAACTCGGGGGGACCGCCGGCTTAACGTGCCCTCCGAAGCACGGAGACTTGGTCATAAGAAAGTTTGACTCTCCCCGGGTTTAGGTGTTAGCTGCAAGGCAATGACCGTCTCAGTGCGGTGCGATTACCATGCCCGAACTGACTAGGTCGGCTAGTCGGCGATCGGGGATGAGGGCCCTCAAAATTGTTTATACTTGGGGTAAAAGTAGTTTGTATTTTTGATTACCAAAGTACTTTTCCAAGTGTTCGATATAGCAGAAAACGAGTTTTAAAAATCTTCGTTCTTGGTAAGGGGGCCCTCCTCGGTCTCTAGCCGAGGGCCCCCAAAGGAGCCAGTCCGGGCCTGAGTGAAACTCAATATGACAATTACAATCAAAAATCAATATGACAAAATAATGCGAAGTATTATAATAATAATAATAATTAGTCTAAGGCAGTGATTCTCAAACTTTCGACATCTGTATACCCCTTCTGTAATTTTCGTAACACTGATGAGTACCCCTGGTAAAAAAATTTGTTAATGATCTTTTTTTAAACCCTATATCCATATCTATCGAATTCTCTTTTGTGTGTGTGAGTGTATGGGTGTGGCTAAAGCCCGGTGCAGCGAGTAGCCTCACCAAACTCTTCCCGTACCCCACTTTGAGAAACACTGGTCTAAGGTGAAGTTATGTGCGTTAAAACTAGAAAAGTACGTAAGATTTAGGTGAATTTTAGTGAAAAGGCAATAATCTTCATGGCAACGAGGAGATGAAACTTTAAAGTTAATTTCCCAGGAGAGCTCGAGTGTGACTCAACTCTGTTTTTTTCTCAAATAACTCGAAAACGATGAAAGATAACAAAAATGTTGAATGGACCAAAAGTGTTCAGCATAAAAGGACTAATATTTTTAATATCTTTCACCTTATTCGAGTTATCAGAGAAAAATTAGGAAGAGTCAGACTCAAGCTCTTGTGATATAGCAATCCGTCCGTTATTTTTAATTAGAAATATAATTTAACGCATATTTAAATCTTAATACAAAATAAACAAAATTCATAACGATTTTCAAATTGTTAATTTGTAAGACGAAATTATTTTAAACTTGAAGAAAATTTTCATCATTATAAAAATTTGTTCATGTGGGAAATATTTGAAACTAATAAGTTAAAATTACTTTAAAATAAAGAAAATATTCTTGAAAAACCCAAAATAACCTAATTTTTCAAAATAAAACTTTTAAGAAAGATCAAAAGACATGGAAATAATAAGAGCGTAGAGCGAATTCCAGAAATTCTCAAAATGTTAAGAAAAATGCATGTCAGTTCATATCAGATTTTTAAAATCGCTGTAATTGACTTAAAATCCAAATTTGTCACTTTTTCTTAAACTGGCCTTGTTTGTAGCATTTAATTTAAATTAATTGTTTTCTAAGAACCCAAAGTAAAATTAATTTAAAAATTGTTTACATTTTTCTCATTAGAGAAAAGTTTATTAAGTGTAACTTCTTGGCTCAATTAAGTGAAATCTCATTAGATACATTTTATCAGTAGAAGAGCAAAGCTGAAAGCAAAGAAGAAAATATTTCTTCTTCTACAAAAAGTCCAAAAAAAGTTGGAAAATCCAACTTTTCCAAGTGGAAAATCTGTTATCATTATTATTGGATTAAAAATAAAATATGTAGGCAATCATTTACGCTTTTATTTGAGATGGCAGCACCATACACTGGAATTAAATAAGCTGTAACTATCATCTACTTTAATTTAGGAAACAAAAACAATAAATAAAAAATGCGCAATGCATTTAAAAAATGTCAGTATTTTAATTATTGAGCAAGTGTGTGATACATTACTGCTAATAATAATTCACTTACGTCCTAGGGTACAAAATTGCTATATTTACAATTTTTAGAAAAAGAGTAGGTACAACTTAAGGTATGTTTTCCAAGGAACCATTGCAACAGGACGACACTGCACATAGAATGTAATCCTGTCTATAACGCAGCTCCTCGGAAATCATACCTTGAGCTTTCATTTTTTTTACTTTTAAAAAAATTTACTGGAAAATAAAACACTTAAAGTAAACATTAATTTAGATCACAAAAATAAATGCAGAACCACCCCTTCAATAATTTTGGTTCAGCATGAGCACTTGAGAAAAGACACTTTTAGAAAGTGAATTTTCTCGTATTTGCGTTCCACAAAATCAGATTGTTAACTGTACGTTTTTGAGAAAGATAATTTCAAATTCCCGACGAACAACAATGTGCAAATAACATAAATGTGCAGTCATCAAATTAGGGGAATCCCCAAAATTTTGGTTCGACACGTTTGGTCTAAATCCGACCGTTTGTTGCAACATTCCGGACGGATTTAAACGTCCATTTTAATAGCAATCACCAAGAAATTATTGTTAGCGGTAAAAGTGTGTCTTTTCCCAACACCCGTGATTAATCCCAAAAATTCCCTTTTGACCAAATATCCTTCTCGAAAATCTAACAGTTAACAATACCTGTAGGCGATTCTGCATGCAATACATATTATTTTCAATTTTGAAAAAAGATAATAATGGGAAATACTTTACAATTCAAAATATTTGTTTCAAAATCGTTAACAATCGAATAAATACAGTAATTTACAAAATTATGAAATGTATTGAAATATAATGGCACCCTGAGTAAACAAATCTACCTTAATGGCTAGCACTGGTTGTTTATATATTTAAATAAAATTGTTTTATTTTACGCGCACTATGAATGCGATTGCATGGTTTTATGTTTCGCGGAACGAGGATCTTGAAAAACGTAAGTATTTGGAGTTGCACGCGGAGTCCTTTCCCAAGGAATTTCGGGCAATTTATCGCCCGGATGCCGATGACTTACCGATGGCGTTTTACGTGAAGATTTATTTATTTGCGTATTGCTTAATCCCGATACAGGATATTTCATCTTACTGCTACTCGACGGTTGACGCGGATTAATATCTAACGTATTATGTTTTGGCATTACAAATGCTTTAGTTTGTTTGATAAGCGAACGATCGTTGCACAACGCGGAAATTAACGGCAAGTCCATTTTCTTGCTTTTTTCGCGTAACGTACGAATATCTAAAGGACCTTTCTCACCACTTTTCTGCACTGCGCCGTTTTCACTTTTCACTTGGACCTTTGCGTCTGTCAATTCACTAACACATTTTTCTAGAATATTTTGTAAGCTTTTGTTGGTTTGGCCGTGCTGCAATTCGAAATTTCGTTCGGGAACCGGTGGCGGAGGGGGCGGTAAACGTCGGAATTTTGGGGGTTGGGGTGTTTCTAAGGAATTTAATATGTTATCGTCGGAACGAGTTCTTAAAAATCGTGTTGGACGGTTTGGAGGTACGGGAGGCGGAGGTTCGAAGCTGCCGGTCGAAGATATGCTAGGTGCGCCGTATATCGGAAGATGGACGTAAGTGTCGGATAAATTTTGGCTAGAAGCGTAACGATTTAGGTAAGGTGTGGAACGATAAAATACGGGAGGAGTTTGAGCGAGAGCTGCAAGAATGGAACCTTGTTTTGCTTCTAAATATTCTTGTTTACTAATTGCCGGTTCTTTTAAAGGAAAGACCACAAAATCGACGTCGCTGTACATTTGCTGCTGATATTGCTCGATTTGTGAACGCGACAATTGGCTTGTGTAAACGGTTGTTAACGTTGGTGGTGGAGGCGGTGGTTGTCGCGGTGCATGAGGTGGTGGTGGTAAGAATGCGTATGGCACGAGTAAACTAGCTTTGCTTGCAGCAACGTCGAGGTAATTGTTCGATTTTATAATAGGCGCCATAGGTTGTACAGGTGCCGAAGGAACACGTGGAACTTTTGGAGGGATTGGTGGAACAGCATTGGGAACGGAGTAACTAGGGAACGGACTAGTGGTAACGTGACTTGTATGTGCTGTTAAGATATTCGGCGGACGAGTTGTGATAAATCTAGCGGTGGCTTCTTCCGATGGGTAAACCGGTGGTGGAATAGGAGTACTGTTATTTGGATAAGGTGGAGGTTCACGAATTGATACGTCCGATAAGCACATAACATCGTCGTAGTCGGTCGTTACCGACTCAACTTTTCCCGTTGGATACGGTGGAGGCGGTGGAAGCCTTAATCGCGGTTCCGCACTGTCGACTCGAATCGGCGGTATTGGAACGTATGACTGATACGAAGATGGTAAAGTCACGTAATCGGAATCCGAATCTAACGTATTACTGACGCTTTTGCAAGACGGATAACGCCCAACGATCAGATCCGATAATTCTTCTGCTGATAAAGGTGTAGGTTGAATATCTGTTGGATCACTACCATCTCCACGAAAAGATCCCGAATTACTGATGTTGGAATTGGAACGGTCCCGAAATATACCGTCGACTTGGTCTTCTGTTTGAAGACCAAATTGAGTGTTAGGTACCGCGTATTGTTCGTTGGAACTAATCGTGTATTGATCACTTGAAGCAAGAGTGTACACTCCACTGGTGTGACTACTTGGAGGTGGGCCAGCCATCGAATACACCGTTTCGCGCGTGTCTAACTCGATGCATGTCGCATCGCTAACCGACGAATTTTGGGCAGTGTGGGAATATCCTAATTCCAAGCTACTACTTGTGGATGATCTTCTACCTTTGGTTTCTATAACAAAAAATAATTCTTTAGCGATTCAATTTTTTGGAACACTGATGAGAAAACTTACTAGCTTGTATAGGTGTTACGATGACGGTGCTACACGACGAGCTACATTGAGAGCTGGCACATTTTCCTCCGGCAGTTTTCGTGGAACTTTCGCTGTTGGTTTGTTTTCCAGTATCGGAACCTTCTTCTTTAGGTGACAAATTTGCAGGAGCTGTATTGGCAGATGCAGCTGATGTTCTGCAACTCGCAGGTGCACTATCCAGTAAATGTGCTAAAGCCAGACTTTCAGTTGATGGAGCAGGTGGACTGGTGATCATAATTTCCAACTCGTCTTCGGAATGTACACGATCGCTTACAATTCCAGACGTCGTATTAGAAGAAGTACTCGATATAACAGATATTCGTTGATCACAATCCCATCTTCTGCGATCTTCCTCTTCCCGACGTACCTCGTTTAATCTTGGCGCTACTGCCATACTAAATTGATGTGTCGCTTTACAAAGAGAAAGAAGAAGTCTGCTTTTTTCATCGCTGGTACTGTAAAGCGTTAATTTTTCGTGTCCTGTACGAATTTCAAATTTTTTGCGTTCGAAGCTCAGTTTTCCAATCGAGTTCCATAGGAAAGTGGATGGGGGGTTATTTTCGGCACTGACTCGTAAACCTCGTGCACACACCGCCAAGAGTAACGATCCTGGCGACGCTTCGCTTTTGGAGGCTCGCAGCCGAAACACGTGAGCGTTAACGGGTTCCTGAAGATTGCAAGCGTCGGAAATGAATCGGCTGCGAGCCTCCATTTTAGATAAGCCTCGATACTCCCTATGTGCAGATTCGACCGCACGTAAAGCTTGCGGGCCTCTCATGTTAGGTGGTACGTAGTCTTCGGGTCGATAGGCGGTTGTTTCTGTTCGATCCCCAAAATCCGATTGTAAGGCCAAACCGGCTAGTTGAATTACTCGATCTCCAGCAACTCCCGACGACGCATTCAGTCGAAGCTGGAGATAATAATGATGCCGTGTGGTTTCGTCCCGCAGCAAGAGAGGACTGTCGACGTAAAATTGGACTCTGAAGTAAAAGGCGAGAGCCGGACGGCCGTTGGCGTCTAAACCGTGGCTGTGAGAGGAACGCCAACTCTTTGGCGCGTATTTGGACAATTTGCTCTCCGGTTCGGCGAATAAATACTCGCCATCTGAAACAGAAAATACTTGTTTATTCGACTATACACATTGTTGAGGAATGTGGCAGCGCCGGACCACATTCCGTGTTTATGCCCCTCCCTGTCTTTCTCCATCAAAGCCCTAAAGAAAATTTGTGTTGCAGCATCGTTCTGATAACATCTACTAATCAACTTTAATTATTATAGAACAACAAATTAATATACATTTTCAACGTCAAGGAAAGTAAGATAGCAGTCGTGCATATACATATTTTTGCCCAAGAGAAGAAAAAGTGTAACGACGTGCCAGCTTCTAGTCATTATAATTGGTGGTAATTTTAATTTTATACTGAATGGTTGGTTATTTTAATAAGCCATTAAAGCAAAAAAAAAATACGGAGTGATCATTGAAATAAATTTACTACTGAAGAGATTTAACTGCAACTTTTAACAAGCATAATCTTTGGTAGACGTATCGTGGGTCGGTGCCGAGACTGTACCGGGTCGGTCACATTCCCCGAGGTATACAAATGATCTCGACTCCCTCCCCGTCCAAGATCAACTGCTACCTGTCTTTAGCTGCGGCGTACTTCGTTTTTTTGGACCCATTTTTTAGCCGGAGGCTGCCTTCATTTTTTTATCCAATCCACTAAGGTTATGATGCCACCACATACCTTAACACAAAAACTAGAACTGTTTTAAAATATTTTCGTCGGTCAATTTTTAAATTATATAAAGGAATAAATAGGTAGATAATTCTTTTTTTCCTAACACATAATCTACTAACGACTAAATGATAAATATAATTTAAAAACAATTTACATTTTTTAAATTGAAAACGTTATAAGAATTAACGGCAAAAAAATTTTAAATGCTTCACATTGTCGATAGACAATTCCCAGATCAACGTTAACTCGTTACATAGCAAAAAGACGCTTCCAGCTCCTAGGATGTGGCTATTACGATTATTTCAAATTATAATTTAATGATTATCAAGAGCATTAAAAATTTTACCCTCGAGATGATTTATATTGCGAGGACGTTGAAGGTATCTAAGGTAAGTCCAATTTGACCTTGAAGATTTAATGTTAATCGATATGGTCAAAATTAACCCATAGGTTTACATAAATGCATCATTAAACTGAGTGTTGGATTTAATTACATTGAAATAGTTTTTTTCCTTCTGTAGGCAAGAAAGTACAAGAAAATGATTTTAACTTCTTTAGGCACTTACGCCAAATCTCATCTGGACATAACTTTGGAAAAGTTTGATTTTATTCCAGGTCTGTCTGTCTGAAGATTTTGAGATAGCTTAAGCCTAGAAGAGTTGATATGGTTATTTGGGCCATATTTAGGCAAGAATATCTGTCACATTTTGGATTCGGCATCGAAAACTGTTTAGAAATCACTTTTTTGATATTACAGCTTCTTCAGCAGTGAGCGACACGAAAAAGTATGGTTATGCCGATTTTCGATCGGTAAAATTAATCTATTTTGCCTTTAATAATTATAAAGTCCATTGTTCCCAGAACAAAAAAAGGAAATCCTTGCATTATCCTTAATTTCAAGAAACATTTTTCTGATTTTTCAACAAAAATGTTAAAATCTTGAAATTTGGTAAGCCAAAAACGGTTCTTGTAAAAATTGCCCTGAGAAAACATTTGACTTTAACATTTCTCATAAGATCACCTGAGGCGCTTTCGTTTCATAATTTCGGTACTTACATATTAAATAATTTGTAAGAAAGTAGATCGCGATGAAATATGTACCAAAAAAGCCGTTTTGTAAAAAAATTAAAGGACATCTCGAGGTATAATATTACCAACTTTGTCATTTAAAAACAACAAACTACTTAAAAAATGCGTTAAAACGTATAATTAATATAATAAAATTGTGATTCGGCACTTGGCTGAACAATGTGTAAACCACATTTTTTCAAATAAAAAACAAATTTTGTTCTAAATTGTCCATGTCACCTTACATAAAATAATTAAGGTTAATTATAGAGTAAAATAACAGAAATGATAGCCAGGAATTTTAACCTAAGGAGCAGGTAGTTAAGATGTGGATTAACAAAAAATATTAATGGGGAGCGTTCAAGCCTCGAAGAAAAAATTAGTAATAATTAATAATTATAAAAGAAAATTGCAATCCTTTCAGTGCTTTATTGCCATTTAATTTTTATTTTTATTGCTTTTTCCCTGATGAAATGCTAATAAGACCGAAACATGTCGCAATAAAGTTACCGTTTTTCTAACTTTTATTAATTTATTTTAACTTTTTTAAATTTTCATTTTCTTGGATGTTTCGAATTTTGGATTTGACTAAAGAATTTGTATGCAGTTAAAATCACATTATTTCAATTCTAAGAAAATCGCAAATAGTTTCATCAAGAAAATTCAGTTTCTAGTTACCCAAAAAATTGTGCTTTTTGAAATTTCCTAAGTTAAAAATGATCAAATTTAAGAATAAACAAGAGCAAAATTCAATGAATTTTGTTGTCTAAAACATGGCATACATTTTTGAATTGCAACAAAAATTTTCACTGAATATGGGACCGTTTTAAAATGGGAGTTAAGAATTAAATCTAAGATTTAACATGACTGTTAAATGACAAATGACATGACATGATTTAACATTAACTGAAAAATATTTCAGTTTCCGTAAACCATGTAAATTGTAAAAATAAAGAAATATGGCCGCTATACGAAACCAAAAATCAATAAAAATCAAATAATGCTCATTTTGAACTATCAACTTTTACTTTTACCCAATTCCACGATTTTCATCAATGCTTTTGTAATTTTATACAATAAAAATTCTTTAAAAAAGATTTAAATCTCGTTAATCCACTCCTGCGCGACAGGGAAATTACCTACGAAAGCACCAATTAATTATTATTTTAATAAATTAAATTTTTGAACAAGAATCTGTAGATAACAATTCCTAGTACCATCCCATTTTTAATCATTTTATTTTTTTCTGTTCATATTCATTTTCTAACAGTTCGAAAGGTCGAAAGCTGAACAACTACGTCCTACCCATATGGTCGCAGTCAGTCCGACTAGGGGCGTATACAGAACAACTACGGAGTGCAGGTATGATCACGATCCTTACGAGTGAGACAGAAGGCCGAGCAACTCTGGCAACCTTCTGTTTCCAGAATTCACAAGGGAGCCTGACAGTGGGCGTAACGTAAAACTTTGCAACATTCACTAATGGGTTTCCATAAAAAAAAAAGTTTTTATGGAATTAAATGGAAGGTCAATTTGATTTATAAAATATTGGCCCTCTCGCGGTGTGGGGTCTGCGGGAATGTAATTTGCGCAATTAATTGATGCCCGATGTTATTAGATCAGAGGACCGTCCTGTTTTTAACCCTCCGTTGGCGCGTGATTTACGCTTGTAGACCAGCCCTGTTTCAGAACTAATAAAACCAATCATTTACCACTTTAAAAGTTCAAAAACTACTGGATCCGAAAGATTGACTAATTTTTGTCAGCTACTCAAAGATGCAACCGATATAATTCGAACTGTTACGAGCTATGGCGGTTTAAAGAAGGCTTAAAAAAGCATGATCTACGACCGTAGACCATATGCGACCACTGGAGGGTTAATGCTTGCTGGATTAGTTCATATTTATTTCAATTCAATTAACAAAAAAACATTTGCATCAAAAAACTGAGAGACAGCACGCTAAACGGATCCACGAATTTAAAAACCGAGTAGATGAGGGTGTAAATAGCAAGTGTAAGACAAAAAATTTTTGAGTCATTCAAAATTGGACCTACAAAAGTCCAAAAACAGAAACATAGTCTTTAATCAGTCTTAGAAGGAGTTTCTATTGTTTTAATCCACGGAAATGAAAAATGGGATCTCTGAGACAGTTAAACTTATTAAAAATATCCCTCAAGCCAACGCAACTCCTCAACCGGAAACTTAGAAATGTGGATTTCTGAGACAATTCAACTTTGATATTAACAGTAGCGCAAGGTATAATCTACTGCGGTAACAGTAGCCCCACTTCTTTCCAAGCTATAACATAGCATATTCTTGTGTACGAACCGCGTCCCCCATCTCCCCCATCGTGAGAGTGACGTAGTGAT
The DNA here is from genome assembly GCA_958510855.1 of Rhagonycha lutea. Lineage (NCBI taxonomy): Eukaryota > Metazoa > Arthropoda > Insecta > Coleoptera > Cantharidae > Rhagonycha > Rhagonycha lutea. The sequence goes on from OY294041.1 coordinate 33,283,222, forward strand.
TAAAATATTGCTTAAATGTTGACTTTCACAAGTTCAGAGCGCGGACGGTCGAGTGTCGATGTCTACGAACAAAGTCGATACCAATGCCGTCAGAAACGTATAGCAAGAAAACATACGAATGTTCTGCCCCCCCCCCCCGAAAACACAAGATTCGTGTACGGAGAAGGTTAACGATGAGGGTAAAAGCGACGTAGGTCCGAAGAGAGCTAAGGCAGGCATGATTTTGAGGAAAACTGATCTTGGTCAGCTGGGAGGCATTGTAAACACTTCACCAATAACCGTTCTTTCCAAGCCTTGTTGTAAGTGATTATTTACGTCGAGCACACGCGCGTACCGTCAACAGAATCAAAAGTAAAATATCGTGAAAAACCGAAACTTGACTCAAGTTTTACCTAAACTAATCGATATTTTGACATTCGCTCATTGCTTAAACGCTTCTTTTTTTTTAATAACTCTAATATCTTCTGGCCCCGTTTAGAGTGTTCTATAGCCATATGCTGTAGTATCTTGGACACTGTTGGGGTGAACAGATGTCTCCGCATTTATTATATTACATCATTAAGATAATATCATTAGATCATTACAAATTAGATCACAAATCATAGTAACAACTGTCTAGAATCTAAAAATTGTTTCAGTGCGGCCTTCAGGCCGCACAACCTGGATACTCTAATTAGGATGCGGTTTCACTAAATCATCGATAACCTCCAAGTACTATCAACCAATCAAAGGACGGTAACTACAATAGGGAAAGTAACAACCAATGATTTGAGGGGTTTATCCCAATTGCATATCGTGATTTCTTACTGAAAATGTATTGAATTACAAAAATTCAATAAATCCCAGCACGGAGGGCCGTATATATGCGGGTGGTTTTGGGGGTTCAAACCCCCTCCCCCTGGAAGAGCGAGAGATTAAAAACTAGGGTCTAAATTTTGCTCAAAAGCCCCTCCCATAGCATAGAAAACACTTTTTTTCTTAGACCCCCCCCCCATGACCATTGTCTAGCTACGACCCTGCCAGCACGAATAATTTAGCAGCACAATCAAACCGATTAACTTAGAATGAAACCACTAAACTGTAGATACATTTTAGGTATATAAACATACTTTACAGAGCTAACTAACTAGACCAAAATAGAAGCATGTCATTGGGTAAGTTGAAACTTGGGGGTACAACCACCCGGCATCGGTCATATTAAAAGTTATTACTATTTTTACTAACCTTACATTTGCGTTCTACTACTAATTTAATTATATAACTAAAATAAATTCCTCGAAAGGTTTTCTTTAGCGTTTGTAACGTAGTAACCAGTGTAACAAGTAACCAGTGGCGTAACTACCAGTGTGTGCGGTGTGCGAATGAATACAGCCCGTAAAATCTTAAGGGCCAGAGACAATGTAAAGTAAAAAATAATGGCACCGCGACAGTCTTCTTAAACAAAGGTAAAAGGCGCCTGTGCAAGCGGGAAACGGACAACTCGGCAAACAGGAATCCACCGATCGAGCTTAGGTTAGTATTAGGAAACGATTTTTTTTAATCCTTGTGCTGATGCAAAATATCTTTATCAATTTTGAAAAGTCATATCGCAGACAATTCAAGAATCGAACTTGCTTGGTAATCAATTTTAATAAGTCATGTTGTTACTTACGTGTACCTGGGGGGTATTCCATACCCCCCCGACCCCCCGGTTTCACGCCCATTTCAGAGGAATAAGTTTATTTTGATTTAACAATGTTTTAATTGATGTTTTATAAAAAAAAAACCTTTTTGCTTGAACGGGCCGGGGGTGGTGTAGTGCAAATAAAACCACTTGCCACGGGTACGTTTTATTTAAACATTTATTTATTCTCAAGAAATAGGCGAGAAACCGGGGGGTCTGGGGGTATGGAATACCCCCCAGGACAAGGGAGTAACGATATGACTTTTCAAAATTGATACAGATATTTTGCATATTACTGCTGGGGGTATTCCATAGCACCAGATTCTTCAATTGATTACTTATAAGTTATAACCTTATAATTAGAAAGGTGCCGTCAAAGCCAGGGAAAGATTTTTTAGGAACATAAATTAAAAAACATAAAATATATAAACAAAAGATACCAAAATATATGAGCTCATTATATAATTAATAATATCTAATTTTGAAGTGTTTTTTTTTCTATTTTCTAAGGTGGATAAGCCCACTCTATGTTGAAAAGCATAACGTCGTGGAGACCTACTAAATACAGAAATCGAGAAAAGCCAAGGATGAGGTGGTGGGACAAACTGATAAGTGACTTCAACTGGAGGACGAAGGTGCAGGACAGGAATCATCGCACCCGAAGTTGTAGAAATGCAAGATAGTGAGAGACGATTTATTTTGAAGTGTAAAATTGTTATTGGGAGGGAACTGTATATTACATTTTTCGAATTATGTTACATGGGGCCTAATCCTCCCCGCCAATCGGACTTGAAATTCCTGGAACCAGGAAAACAATATTCTATTAGAATGTAATGCTTGATGAATGAATGATAAGCCCACTAAATACCCTAAAATGTGAAGAAATGAGCTTGCAACCGAGGGTCTGGAGAGGTATGGACAGTGGCGTAAATACAGGGGAGGGGAGGAAGGAATGGTCCCGGGTCCAAAGCTTTGGACTCCCTTAAACTGCGTTATATTGCGGCCAAATTCTTTTTTAAATCGCATTTTTAATCTTGCTCCCGGGCCTAAAATTTGAAGTTACGCCACTGCAAGTAACTACGGCGAGAAGATGATTTTCAGCCAATGACATGTTTCTAATTTGGTTCAGTTGCACACCATGATGGTATAATAAGTATAACTTGCCCCACGTGCGGGATAGTTCTAATATATGCAAAGATTTCCTAACTGTAAAATCGGTTTTTGAAAAACGTTTTCAAAAAAATTATAGAAACTGAAGTGTGGCAATTAGCCCCGGTCTCTCATACGTGACTATTAATACAACAAAAATGTGTAAACAAAAATTAATCAACACCTACAACTTTTGTCTATGAATTTTTTTGTGAAATGTACCGTTACCGATATTATATTGTAATTTATTGTAATAGTAAAGTATAATAAAGTCATAGGCTGGTCACATCCGATTTTTTTTATTTAAACTTGTATAATCGATTAAACAACTTTTATATTAATAAATGTCCAAGTTTTCTAGTTATATGTCAAGGTTTTTAAAGCTATTGCATTGTTTGTAAATAAGGAAAGTGGTAATAAAAGTATATCAACAAGAAATTGTTTTGTTATTGCATAAATGCACTAAAATTATTTAATTATCTTGCAAAACGGCTGCCAGGATGAAAAAAATACTAACCGCATATGAGAGCCAGGCCGAAGAGGTCGGTATCCAACATCCCTTGTTGTGAAAAATGTAGACATGTTTGCTGATAAAGTTCTTTAACACGAGATTTTACTTGAACTATGAAATAAAGCGTCTGTTGATGCAACAGATGAAGAGCCAAAAATCTTGCGGCCGGGGGTAGCACTGCTGCGGGGCTGCACGCGGCCAGGGGAGCGCTCACCGTGCACAGGCCGCCGGCGCGCATGACCCGCACATCTCTTCAGGGGGTCGCTCGCCGCTCACCTAAAATCAAAAAAAAAAAAATTAGTAATCTACAAAAATAGTAAAAAATAAAATAAGAAAAAAAAACTTGGAATATTTTGATGAGCGATCGACGTTATTATAAAGAATGGAATGAAGGTCGTGGACACGTTGTTGGTCGTGTGCTAGCTTTCAGCTAAAGGCTATAATAATATCTTTGTTCGTGAAAAAAGAACAATTCTTAAAGGAATCGTGAATTCATGAGTTGATTAACAACAAATCAAAAATTTTATTACCACACCTTCATTATTACTTCCTCCAATCTACATAATTTCCTATATGTATGCAAATATATAAAATAATTATTGTTTCGTAGTTATGTATAATAAAAGATGATTAGTAAATTAATTAGCTTCATCGGTTTTAACTATCTGTAGTTAAGAATGAACTCCACCTTCATTATTGATGTTGTTTAAATTATATTGGGTCTCTTATTGGAACGGCGCTAATCCAAAATGCATGGAGTGTGAGGAAAACATTTTTATAAATAAAGCAAGAAAATGAAGAATTCCACCGAAGCAATTTTCAAGTCTAACATGAATTCTTCATAAATTATTAAATATTATTATCTGCAATTTGAACGCTCATTATTTATAAAATTTTAAATTTTGCACTTTCCTACATACAACATTTTAAAAACTGGTTCCATAACAATGCCTAATGAAAGAGATTCAGAAAGCAATTATATGCCAATAAAATGTATTTAGCTATTAAAATGTATTGATTAAAAAACGTGAAAAACTCAGCCCCACATTCCTAAACAATCGTAACTTATAATCTGGAAGGTGAATTTGTGGTATTTGAAAAACGCAGTGAGATTCTACGAAGAGACTCGATAAATGCTTTTAAAGATGAGAATTTAAGTGAGATTCTGTGAGCAGCCATCCGGCAAGGGATGTTGTTGGGACTTGGCATTTGTTTAATTGGTTGGCTAATAACAATAATTTGGTAAATGCGGCTCACGGGCGCCGCTTCTATGGAATGCAGACGACCTTCGAGGCTACATCCACAAAATCCATCTGATCAATTCAAGTATGTAGTATGTGCGCAAGCAACTCTTCCAGTAGTGGGTACTTAGGTCTAATTATACCTCATCCCAAAAATTTTCGCCGCAATTGAAATAACTGTAGTGGATATCTGCAATTCAAAAATACGTAGAAAACAATCACTTCGGGCTCCGAATAAGTGGTCAGAAATTTAAAGAATGTTTTGCTTCAAATCTAACATGACAGCTTGTATGTATACATTTGAGGACCCAAAGTCCTAAATGAACGGAAGAGGCAATTATTCTCTGACATGACCATGATGAACAATTTTAATATTACGGTATCATTCATTGAATCGTTTTTGTGTTCTGCAATTTATAAAATTCTTAAATAATAATTTTATATTGATTCCTCAGGGTACGCTAATCAAGAACCAAACTTAATTAAAGCACCCATTTTCTTCTTCAAACCGTTCGTTAAAATTTAATTAACAAAAAGTCGCTCAGCGATCCAAATTTTACCATAGCCAAATTATTTACCTACCTACTTTGAAATATTCAAAATATTTTGGGTTGGTTAATGTTAGCTGCAGACGTGCAACTACCCACCTCGGGTCAAATTTACAACATTCTGAAGTTATGCAACTTTTTTTTTTTTAATCCTGGACCACAAATATTTATTATGGTCGGCCAAGTACGACCCGTTTTAAAATTGATAAAAATGAAACTATAAAATATGAAGGAGATCAATACGATTTATAATGACACATATACAATCATGTGTTAGTATTGAACCAGAATTAATTTTTAATCAAGTTTTTTTACTTCTTAACGAGTTGGTATTCTGTAAAAGGAAATCTACAAAACTGGTCGAACGTGGGTTGTTACCATATCCGCTGTTACTTTTGCTTATTTAATTATTTCAGTGTCTTACTATTTTTGAAAGAATCAATGAATCCCAGACTTGTTTCCAATAAAAAGTTGGCAGGATACAGGGACGGACTGGGCCCAACACTTTGGTGAAAATTTTGTTTTCCAAATCACTGTCAACTCTAGAAACAGTTTTCTATTCAGTTTAGGCTGCCATGGGAGTCTTAGTTCTCAAACATTTGGTTAAATTATATGGCAGAAAACGAGGCAGTTGTCCAGCAGTGATGGAACAACCACTGCAAAATGACAACCAAGGAAACTATAAAATATTGTAACATTCAAAAGCATAATTAAAATTGGGTTGCGGTTGACCAGACTTCGCCAATCTGCGTTCGTCAGGATCACCGATAAACAAAACAGTTTCCATTGCTGGTACAGGAAATTGAAACTTACGCTCATTAAATATACGACAGACAAATTTGTCCGGTGCCAAGTCTGATACAAAACAACTAATGCCAGAATCCATTGCCCGTCTATCTGCCGACTAAACTTCCTGTCTAAAAAAGTTAAAACTTCTTCATTGTGAACTCCTCCAATTTGGAACATTTTGAAAGTTTTGTTTTGAGTGATTGCTGTGTGTGATTTTTCCGATTTGGAGGTGGATTTATGTTTAGCTTCAATATACTGTTGCCATAGTAACCACAAAACAAACAAGTTAGAGGCAAATTTTTCGTTAGTGGTTGGCATGTGACTTGGGCTTGGGCGGCAAATGTGGAGGGAGACACCCATGATACCTAATTCCACCAATTGACACAAACATAGAACCGAAATAACGAATATTCGTTTCTACACATTAGCCACTCCCAACCACTAACGAAAAATTTTACTCTACCATACCGCACATCGGACCTTAGTCTTTCGCTACGGATTGCTTTGGAAAGCATGGATTAATTTGGATCGAAGGAATTCGAATTCCATCCTAGCTCAAATTTTTTTTGCCCAAATTTAAACTATATGCCCATCTTCAGTCTACGATGAGTGCCAATCTTGATATGGTTTCCGTAGCTTTCCGAAGAGAGGGTCCGTGATAAGTTCTTATTTCACCCGGGATCGAACCGGATACTTCGACATTCTCAATCATTCGTTTCTGAAACTTCAGGTCTTCGATACAGCCGCTATTTTTATTTTAAAATGATAAAATAATGAAAGTGCGTGAGAAAAATTGATTGTGTCCCCAATTTTATAAGTCAAATTTTAAGTCTTGATTAGGCAATATCGAAAATTTTTATAGCACTAACTATTTTTATCCACTGCACAGTCATACCCTACCACGTTATCTAATGACGGTTGGTAGATCATAATTCAATCGGTAATTTCAAGTTAATAACTACAAGATCTGATTTGAACAGTTTCAAATTCCTGTTCTCAAGATAATAAGTATTTTAGTAATTTCAAGTTCATAAGAATTATTGTAAGATCTGATTTCAGAACTTGAAATTGCTTTTTCAAGAAAATAATTAATTTGCATATTAAAAAATTCATAACCCCAAGCGGGAGGGGGGCTTAACCTACCCTAAAATACTTTTAATCAATATTATAAAATGGAAAAAACATTTAAAAAATGTGATAAAATTAATTACTCGTAGGTTATGCACCTTAAAAAATTGTACCCAGGAACCGGGGGGTCTGGGGGGTATGGAATGGAAATAAAACTATTTTTCAAGAATCTAATTTGTCGTAATGAATGTTGAAATTCAATTTCAAAGCCGCCTTTTCACATTTTACCCATGGCTAATTACGGTAACCGTCGACTCGGCGACGGTCAACTTCAAAAATTAAAAAATTAATCACTAATTAAATTTTATTATTATAAAATTTTTAATTTTTAAAGTGTACGGAAAAGCAAATGTCAAAATCTGAAGCTCAATTAGTTTTCAGTAATCAGCAAAAAAAAAAGAGATTCACCCCTTCCCCGTAGCACAATTTACCGAGTTCGAAGGCCCTAGGGGGATGTTTTTAATGAGTATGGTGTTATTAAAATGGCTCTGGAGCGTTCAGAACGGAGCGGAGCGAGGCGGGCGCGCGGAAGAGTCAATTTTTCCAAGACATCCACCTTCGACAGAGATCCAACGTCGTTAAATCGATAACCCTTTCCAAGTATTTTTGGCCCTAAAAAGGACCTATATTTATATTCATACCCTACCACGTTATCTAATGACGGTTGGTATTCCAACCGTCATGTCATATTCACAATAATTATTTTAGTAATTTCAAGTTCGTAAGAACTGTAAGATCTGATTTCAGAACTTAAAATTGCTTTTTTAAGAAAATAATTAATTTGCATATTGAAAAATTCATAACTCCAAGTGGCGGCGTATATGAGCGGAGGGGGGGGCTTAACCTACCCTAAAAAACTTTTAACCAATCTTATAAAATGGAAAAAATATTTAAAAAATGTGATAAAATTAATTACCCGTAAGTTATGCACCTTACAAAATTCGTCCAGGATCCGGGGGGTCTGGGGGGTATGGAATACCCCCCAGCCGTAAGAAATAAATAAAACTATTTTTCAAGAATCTAATTTGTCGTAATGAATGTTGAAAAGTTGTCTTTTGGCTTCTTTACTGCAGGGGGGAGGATAAAATTGCATGTCCTCCAATTTCACAGCCGCCTTTTCACATTTTACCCACGGCTAATTACGCCCATGACTATAGGATTTGATTTTGAAAATTTCAAATTTCCATTTTCCAAGTAATAATTAACTTCAAGTTCAAATGAATTATTATGACCAAGGATTTCAACAATGACAGACATATTTCGACCTTATTAGTTAAAAATTTTTGGAAATAACTCCAAGATCGAGGGGTATTTTTTATAATAAAATAAAGTAAAGCAAAACCGATGTTTAACGATCTTTAGTTTTAGATTAGTCAAAAATATAATAAAAGGTACTGGTAGGCTGGCAAAAAATATAAATATTTGTGGTGTTCTAAAACCAACAGCAAAGCCCCTCACTCGGAAACTGAGATAGTTGTGATGTTTCGAGCACGCACGCACGTTAAGTTCCGACCGCTATTTTATCGATGAGCAAATTTGAGACTGCTTATTTCTACAGGGAATGCTAGATTATAAATTATAATTAAGGAGACTCGGGATATTTTATACTATTGAATGGATTTGAACACAAAATGTAAAAATTCAATCTTGTTAAGTGGACTACGAATGGTTCTATAGCCGTATGTGCTGGTTTGTGTGATTGTATCAAACCACCACTACATTTAGTATCAATTCTGCTAAATGGCGTTCTGATAAAGTCAATGATAATTTGTATATCACAATCAATAATTATACACAGATAACAATGTAATAATAAAAAAGTTTTGACGAACCAAAAATTTTACCATTTGAAGTAAAAATGGTATAATTTTCCCATGGTTTTCACAAATCCTTGTGAAACCGTGGAATCGCAGTTGTCCACGAACAAATTAAGTGCTTCTTGTGTGAATTAGTGCAATCGAACATCAAGATATCACAGCTGGTTTCTGGTACATAACCTCAACTTATTTATAATAATTTTCGCTATCCTAGGGCCCATACAGCGTTTTTACCGCTGTATTAACCAATACACACGAGATTCAATACCGGATGACCACAATTTTCATCAAATAAACGCAAATTTGTGTGTTTTTTGCAAACGTGTATCGACGATGTCGCTTCCAAAAATTCTCACAATCTTCCTACCTTGACTAGAAATTTGGATCTCCCGAACTAGTAAATTCACTATTCAATCGCTCGAAAAGGCTCCCTGGACCGAAACTTTGTTCCAGAGAGTACAAAACTCAAAATTCGCAAAGTAAAATCGACGTCACCCAATTTCACAACTGGTTTGCACAACGTCGACGAGCGGAAGACCTAAATTTTCTTTCTTAACCTCTTATCATCAAAAAACGAAAAATTTCCTAGGATTTTCAAAAGACATAAATTAGGAGGGAACTGTTTTTGGCGATAAATTTGAATTTCTTGCACTAATTACTCTTCTTTGCTCGATTATCAAATTTTAACAAGTGTCTGGTAACAAGTTGGCTTTAAATGTAAACAAGATTTATTCTTACAACTTTAGATGTTTGCTTTCACACCTCTCCTGACAATAATGTTCAATACCGAATCTCTCATTCCTATTTATCATTACAATATTTTGTATTTTGTACAATTATTGTATTTTTGACTAATCACAACTTTTCTAGCAACTGAAGATGGGATTAAATTTTAAAAAAACCGAAACCAAGCTTGCAAAATGAGAAATTCCCTTGTAAGTAAAACCTCTAAAATTTCGGTTTTATTTTATTATATTCATTCCAGAATTTGAAAAAATGATTTATTTCTTATAACTTTTCACTCCTCAGTTTTAACATTTCACCTTTACATTCATTTCTACTTTTTAGATTTTCTGTTCTTCTTTTAGAAAGTGAAAAGTTGGAAAGTGAGGAGTGAAAAGTTACAAGAAATACCCTTCGAATTTTCAGAACTACAAATTTCTATTTTCAAGATAATTACAAACAGGGGCATAGCTATGCTGAGGCTGGTGTTCGGGGGGGGGGGGGTAGCGCACCCAAAAACACTTGTAACTCAGTTTAGAAAATGAAAATAATATTTAAATCGTGTGATGTACAATTAAGATTCTAATATATTCCAAAATCGCAGGTTCAGCAATGCTGTAAAATGTTCTCTGGAGGGTTACCCATCCAAGTACTAAACACACCCGCACATTATTTGTCAGAAGTGTTCTGAAAGAGCAACAAGATAGGGAAAATCAATGGCTTGTTCGTGTTTTATTCCATATTCTCCAGAGTGAGTCGCCCTTGGTAAAAGATAACCAAAAATCGAGTCAAATTTTTGTCCAAGACAAAAACCAATTGGAATCTTGTAGTATGGCGGGCGTTGCATAAACCCAGATTTAATTATGAATTTCTTTGAAGATTAATAAGGTCGTTATCGCTATATTAATTGCCAGATCTAAAAATAAAAATAATGTTGCACGTCGTACATTAAGAACTTCCTGAGCTACGTTCTCACCATTCAATTGACTACTCTACTATAATTTTGCTCAAGTATTTACATCCAGTCTATAAAAATACTTGATAATATGTTAATTTGTAATTATTGCAAATATAATTAAAATTCATAAGAATTTTCTTCTATGTGGAATTTCTGCTTTCGAAAACCTGTTTATACGGGGGCGATTCAATTAAAAGTGGCAAAAGTGAAAATAAAATTTAGTTTGAACTTTTTTTCCACGATTTTCGACAAACATAAAAATATAGGGGCAATCTTAATTAAAAGTTTCAAGTTTTATTATCATCAGTATTATCACAAAGCTCACCAAGACACTTGAATGAAGAGCAGAAGAGAAGACCAAAAAACTTTTATTTTTGTACTACGAGTTGAAAGAAATGTCGTTTAATTTGAAAAAAATCAGGCTATGAATAATTGAGTGTCGATAATCCAAATAGGAGGTTCCAATTTATCATATTATATCTAAAATATTTCGATTTCGCGTTATCTCATGTTTATATAGGTTTTTCCTTTGATGTGTTTGTTTATGAATGCCAAACACTTTCACATGTTTAAAGAAAATTTTTCAAGTCGACTGTTTAAAATAAACCGTTACGATGATAATAAAAAGAAAAAATGTTACCTTGTTCTGTTTTACTATAACAACGGGACGATAAGTGACCCATTATATAGGTGAATTGAGTATTGTTCGTACGCCATTGAAAGTAAACTATTACATAGATAACTTGGTAATAAAATACTATTTCGATACCAATAATAACGACTTGTTACAAAAATAATTAAAATTGTTAACCTGTTATCAGTTATCGCTCGCAAAAATTTTGTTAACCTATTAATTAATCTTGATATTTCGTGCAGTTAAAATTGTATTATTTTAGCGCTTGGTTAAGTTTTATCAAATTTTGGATAAATTTATCGAGATCAATTACAATGAGAATCATTTTATAATGTTGTATATGTCCGGGTTCGAATCCCGATCGAGGAAGATTTTCTCCTCGCCAAAAATATAACATACTATTAGTATTGAAAATCAATAAATAACATAGACAAGAAATACCTACCTAAACTAACAGATAATTTAATCGGCAGGGAGTACTTTTTAATAAATCATCACTTGTCTGATCTTTAGCATCTTGCAAATGTAAAAAGCAGGGTTAAAAACCACATTCCGCAAGTTTATAACCCGTATAGGTACATCCACGCACTGAGCAACTAACCGGTAACATCAAAAATCTTTTACTTATCAATTCAATGATAACAGCAAAATTAACGCAGGTGTCGTTTATGAATTAAACAATTGCTCACATTTTTCTTCGATTAAATCACCTCCAATGCCTCGACCTTCGTTATACAATAGAATTTCAAAACAGGGACGGACTGCTGATCATCAAACTCGTAGTACATCGTGAAACTTAAAAATTCAATGTTTGAACTTTCAAATCCACGGTGTTACTTGTTTTTTCATTCATCCGAAATCTGTTCCATCTATTGCGTAAAAGTTACGTAGTAGGTGCGCAGAATGGGTCACGTCTTCTAAAACTAGTTTGTGGTATGATGATTCAAAAATTATTGAGCTTGAATCAAATTTGTTGTGAAAATTTTAGGGAAAAATTACAAATGAGTTTGGTTTTGATTGAAAAAGTTGGAATGTTCAGCCCTTCTTTCTTCCCTCAACCCCATCCAAACTCAATTTTAAGCCTCATTTTCGACGTCATTTTAAGGTACGCATCCCCTTTTAAAGGTACCATTTTTTTTGGAATGGTTAAAATTTGAAAAGCCGCGCCTGTTGAAGAAGTACCAAATTAAGTTTGCGAACCGCCACACACTGGGCTGAAAAATGATGTAAAAATTTATTTTCCAATTAATGTTTATATAAAAAATTTTTTTAGTTGGTAATATTAAAAAAATCGCACATTACAATCGCAAAATTCGTTATGTTCTGGTGGATTGTTTTGCGTTTAAATGCTTATGAATATTAAATATGATTATATTAAACAGATGATACTCATAGCAATGCGTTTATTTTAAAATTTATAGGTAAAATAACGATTTTAGGGTTTATCTTAACTTGAACTTTTCGAGCGTTCTATAAAATTGTGAACTTTAAAATTTAGACCTGCGTTACTGTTACCTAAACATCTATATCGTGTATCAATTTCTCGCTGGAATGTTTGCCTATAAGGAAGATATTGTCATTTCAAGTTTTAATCTCTTAATTTTATGTACCAAATCCGCTCATTTTCGCTAAAATATGAAAGCTTTCATGCTTCAGAATCCATTGATCCGTATATACGATGAGATAATATGCCTATAAAGGTTTTGAAAATCGAGAAAATATAAATAAAAAAGGAAATAGAATAGAGAATTAGAAAAAAAGCAAATCAAATCAAGATGAATTATAATTTAAGAACAAATTATGATCTTTATTTATTACTTAAAAGCTCCACTGACACACATCTTGATGATTACAAGAAACTTTTTGAAATGGTTACTTCCAGACTTGATATCAATTTTTGTGAATCAGAACTGAATACTTTAAAAACTAGTATTAGAATGCTTTGTTTGAAGCTGCGTAGGAAGTGGAAACAGTCCAACCGTACTGAAAACTATAAGGAAGATATTGTCATTTCAAGTTTTAATCTCTTAATTTTATGTACCAAATCCGCTCATTTTCATCATAAAAATATGAAAAAAATGAAAATATAAATGTATATCAAATATATTTGTAACACGTAAAAGGAATTAGATTAGTAAATTATTAAAATATATCAATTAATTTACTATCACGTATTAAAAACTAACCAATTATAGTTAGAAAATACTATAATAATTTATTATTGTTGCATTGATTATACATAGCGTAAAAGAGTTACCTATCAGCGAAAATTTAAAATTAGTTTTGTTACCAGAACCCACCTAAACAAATTTATATTTGATTTAAACTAATTTAAATTAATTTTTATTAATATATGAAAATAAATTATTAGTAGCTACATAATTATTAATTTGTATCGCTTTCAGTAGCGTCTGTTAATTCAATTTCTGGAGTTAATTCCAGTAATTCCAAAGTTTCGGGTAAAAGATTTTTTGTTTGTCTTTTCTGAAATGGCCGAATACTTGATATAAAAGGATCTGAAGATATTAGCATATTATGTAAAATATCTTCGTTGGATGCTTCCCTGCAAAACTTTCTAGATCGGGTTTCTCTACTCTTTCGAGTACTCTTTCGAGTACACGACAGGTTTAAATTTATCATCAAGAATTTTTCTTATTTTTATAACAAATTCAGGATTTTCTTGTAAATGTTCTAAAATCCTTGCAACATCGTTAAGTCCATTGTTGTACATACTCCTGATTGTAGAACACATGAGCTCCTGCGTATCCTTATATTGAATAAATTCGGTCTTTTCTACCATATCTTTAATTTTCAGTCTTATACAATGAGGCCAATTAAACTCAGAATGCAACCATGAATTATTGTTCTCCAAAAAAATTTTTTCAGTACGGTTGGACTGTTTCCACTTCCTACGCAGCTTCAAACAAAGCATTCTAATACTAGTTTTTAAAGTATTCAGTTCTGATTCACAAAAATTGATATCAAGTCTGGAAGTAACCATTTCAAAAAGTTTCTTGTAATCATCAAGATGTGTGTCAGTGGAGCTTTTAAGTAATAAATAAAGATCATAATTTGTTCTTAAATTATAATTCATCTTGATTTGATTTGCTTTTTTTCTAATTCTCTATTCTATTTCCTTTTTTATTTATATTTTCTCGATTTTCAAAACCTTTATAGGCATATTATCTCATCGTATATACGGATCAATGGATTCTGAAGCATGAAAGCTTTCATATTTTAGCGAAAATGAGCGGATTTGGTACATAAAATTAAGAGATTAAAACTTGAAATGACAATATCTTCCTTATAGGCAAACATTCCAGCGAGAAATTGATACACGATATAGATGTTTAGGTAACAGTAACGCAGGTCTAAATTTTAAAGTTCACAATTTTATAGAACGCTCGAAAAGTTCAAGTTAAGATAAACCCTAAAATCGTTATTTTACCTATAAATTTTAAAATAAACGCATTGCTATGAGTATCATCTGTTTAATATAATCATATTTAATATTCATAAGCATTTAAACGCAAAACAATCCACCAGAACATAACGAATTTTGCGATTGTAATGTGCGATTTTTTTAATATTACCAACTAAAAAATTTTTTTATATAAACATTAATTGGAAAATAAATTTTTACATCATTTTTCAGCCCAGTGTGCGCCAGAACGTGACATTACAGCAGATGCAATTAAAAATGTAGAAACTTTAGTAAGAATCTATATAGTACATATTTTGATACTCGATTGCCCAAGCTGTGCGGCCTGAAGGCCGCACTAACACCAAAGTTACTAATGGATGACCGAACAAGTCACTAAAAAGGAACGTAAAATCAATCCTTGGTGTTTCTAAATAAAAATTTTCACCATTCCTAATATTATGAAAAGTCTCACTTTGTTCCCTCTTTGTAAGGAGCAAAGTGGCACTTTTCATATCATTAATGGAAGCTTTGCTCCGAGCAATATCATCATGCATCAAAATCATAACAACGGGCAATAGAAAGTGGAGCTAACCTAACAACAAGTGCTAGTAAAATTGCGTATGTTATTTGGAGCAAAGATTTTCTACTAATTTACTTTTAAGATTTAGGACAATTTACATAAAGTAAATCATCAGGAGAGAGCGTGCGACGTCTAACAACGACGATCGGAACGAGTAGACGTCGTCAGTTTGATTCGTGTAAGCTGTAAGGGTAAAGAATGACAAAAAATAGTATATGCACCTCCAAAGTTCCACTTTGCTCCCAAGTTGCATAATGTCCTATTTTAATCTATAAAGGTAACTACAATGATCTTGAAAAAAAATCTGGATCGTCCATATCAGTTTGTTTCCCTATCAGTAATGTAACCAAGAGGTTATGAGGGTTCGAATAGCATTCAATTTACAGTTATTATATCGGGAATAGCTAGGGTTCCAAAAGCAGAGATGTAACATTCTGATCAAATTTAAAGACATGGAAGCAGTACAAACGAAAAACCTAGCAACTCGAGTTATTTAGAAGTTGATTTGGTAGTAGATTACCGCCATACATTATGGCAGGCTATGTGTGCACAAATAGACATCACGTAATTTACGTTACTCAAAAATTCGGGGAGGCACTTTTTAATAATTAGAAAACCGGGGGGTCTGGGGGGTATGGAATACACCCCAGCATTCTTTCTTTCTCGATCCTTTTACTCTAAAGAGGGTTTGGTGAACCTTTTAATTTGGGGACGATTTATGTACTTTATATGTTTCGTACTAAGTCTTTTTTTTTACCCTAAGACAAGGTTTCTCTTGGCAGATTACACCCCGGTGGTTTGCCATTGCCTACCGAGGGAGAGACGGCCAGAATAAGTTCTTACTTTACTCGGATTCGAACCGGGTATTTAGCGTTCATAGTCAACTCGCGTGACCGCTAAGCTCCGACCGCCTCTATACCCCCCAGCATAAGTAAGCAAAAATATGTTTTCTCAAGAATTAAATTTACGTCTTTCACAATTTTGAAGACATCTCGTTACTTCCTTATGCACTGGAGGGTATTCCATACCCCCCAGACACCCCGGTTTTACAGATTTTAGGAGGGTTTGGCAGGCTTAGCAACCCTAGAAAGCAGAAAAACACCGAAAAATGAGATATTTTTCAAATACGGCGGTTCCAATTGGGCCCAGAAGATTATTTACTTTTAGGAAATTTCAACATATTATGTAAGATATTTAAATAATGTCCTGGTTCCTGGTAAGTTCTAGTTATACTACTGCCACAATATTATTGATTATTAGATGATGTCTCGATTTTCTTCCTGATCAATATAGTCACCCTATGCTTTTCTGATATTCTTTATGCAGAAAATGTTAGCAAAATTGATTCAGGAACACATGTGGGGGGGGGGGGCTAGTAAGTAAATAAATAACTAAATATCTTCTTTTGCTTGTTATTGGAGGGTATTCCAATAACCCCCAAACCCCCCGGCCTGACATTCATTTCTGTCCATTTTACACAAGTATTCTAAAATAAGGGACTATAGTCGCCTCTACCACTTAAAAAGACGCAAATTGAATCACGTCGAAGTAGATAAAATTTAAATCAAACCAACGCAAATCAAGACCTGATGTTACTAATATAAAACCCGGTTTTAATCATCAGACGGAAGATCTTAATCACTCATTCATTAATTATTGCACCTTATAATAGTGATAAAGTTAACCCAAGGAATTAGGACAGGGCGAAGCTAATGTGCAGAAACGAAAATTTGTCTGTTAGAGTTTATGTTGATGTCAATTAGTATAATTGGATGTCACGCGTTCTCCTTCCACATCTATTGCGTAAGATGTTGACTCCGCCCTGTTGTGATTCCTTGCCAGTACTATGCTAATGTTATTCTCCCCCCCGCGATCCGCAACGTGGAACCTTAGCTATGGCAAAAATTAAAATTTCTTAAATAGAATATATTTGTCTCCTACCCTCCCACACTTTGATCCAATTTTCTATCCAATTAAATTACAAGTGTTGCTGCCTTTATTACAAGATTTATCTGATTACATGTAAACTGGTTTCCTCAGGAACCGGGGGGTCTGGGGGGTATGGAATACCCCCCAGCGGTAATTAAGCAAAAATATGTTTTCTTAAGAATTAGATTTGCGTCTTACACAATTTTGAAGACATGTCGTTACTTCCTTATACTGGAGGGTATTCCATACCCCCCAGACCCCCCGGTTTTACAGATTTTAAGAAGATTTAGCGGGCTTAACAACCCTAGAAGGCAGAAATAACACTGAAAAATGAGATATTTTTTATAATAGTTCATGTTCATAAAAAAGTCTCCCTGACCTGGAGGGTACCTTCAAAACAATCGGAAAATCGAGAGATCTGGAGGGTATAGAAAGTCATTCATTGTTGAACAAGAACAAATTATTTTTCGCAAAGTGAACAAAAAGGTTATAAGACCATCATTATTTAGTTTCATATAGCAAAAAATAAAAAATAATATTTAATTTTCAATTATCCCCCCAAATGGAGTTAAAAATTACCAAGAGGTTAAAGGATACTTAAATACAATAGAATACTTCTGCTTCATTATTTGCTCGTTGTTGAATAACAAATGTGAAATTTGGTTTAAACGGGGGAGGGGGGGGTAAATCGCTTGCCACATGCGCTTTCTACCCTCGTAAAGGCTATAGATGAGTGTTGCATCTTCAAAATACTAAAATTACTAGGTACAGTCAAAACTCTCTAAATCGACCTCTCTTTAATTCGAAATATTCTCTAAATAGAATTATTTATTTGGCACGTCCAACTAACTTACAATCCAATTCTTACTCTCTAATTCGAACAAATTTTAATACATTATGAGAATTCGATTTAGAGAGTTTTGACTGTATTGTAATTCCGATGTATAAGCAAAGCCGTTTTTTGTCCCTCCCAGTCTTGACCTCGGAACCATGGAGGTAACATAAAACTGTACATGTGCACAGAATCGTTCGGAATGAAGGAGGTAAATATGATCCAGCGATATTAATTTCCTGAGCCTTGGGGATCAGTCGTCCAGGTGGTCTGACGGGCCCAGTCATGACGTTTGGAGAGGTTATTAGAGTTGTGAATGTCGTTAGACCCTTAGAATCGTTTATCAATGATTGGATTCAAATCCGGTTGAAGAGCCTATAAATTTCTTCTGGAAACTAGAAGACCCCAGGTTCGATTCCTGCGTCCACTAATATTCCGCTTCCTAGTTTACCGCTATTAAAAGAAGAAAAACAGCAGTTCTATTCACTTTTGTGATCTAAACAGTGCAACATCAATGGTCAGGGCCGAGGCCACCTCTTCTTGCGCTACCCTGAAAATTTTAAATATGCGCCCCAAATAACAAAGTTGCAATGGCAAAAATTCAATTAAGCTCCCCCTGACATTTTGCGCTCATATGCATCGCTCCTGGCAATAGTTAACCCCCCGTTAATTACATTTTATCAGTAAATCAGTGGCCACCAGGATGTGGAAGAACATTTAACGCGAGAATATTTCCGATGGAAGAGGGAGATCTTTGAAGATGTTATGGAAAAATAATTAAATTTTTGGACACATTTTATTCAAATAGAACGGACATAAAAGATGAAAAAGCTCAATACATCTCTGTACAATGGAATGAAAATGCTAACACATTTTTTTTTTCATTGTTAATTTATAAAATCAGTTTCATTGTCATATAAATCTTCACATTACGTATATTTGCTTACGTTGATTCTTAATGCATCGTCTGACATAACTGAACAAGTTTTTCAATTTTAAAATGTAAATTTTATAATTTATGGGTCCGAACCCTTCAAATTCGAAAAAAATTTGATTGCGTACAGTTTTGTGGTGGTTCCAGTTCCACGTTAAACTTACGGTTTCAAATTTGATTAATCCCTAATCGAACGTGACTTTCTGATAATAAATATTAGTAACTGTGCCAAATGGAACACAAGTGTATGATTCACATAAAAAATATCACTTACGTTAACTCGTGCGTATCTCTGCACGAGAGTTATGCCGCTTTCATATCGCAAAATTTCACTAACATAGTTTTTCTTATGAAAACTATACAATCCTCTTCCGGAAGGATTTTATGTATGTCCTGGAAGATACACATTTGCCGATGGACTGAAGACACAAGAATTCAAACCACATTTTTCTGGAAATTGTTTTCTAATGCCTGAGTCACCTCATAATGAAATGAATAATTAATCATCAATGAATAAGATAAAATAGTTCGATATTACTAGGGCCGGGCGGTTAAAACAAAATCCGTTTTTGAATTTGAGAAAAAAAAAAAAAGGAAAGTACTTACACATTTACAGTGGTGTTCCACAGTATACCAACTAAGGATGAGTCTAATGCTATTATCAAAAACTGCAAACAAAGGGGGGTTTAAAAGAAAACCGAATTTGCAAAAGAAGAGACGAAAATAAGTACTCGTTTACTCTATGGCGTCCCACAGTATGCCGACTAAGGACAACTGCTTTTGAACAACCATCAACGTGTCTAATTTTATTATCAAAAATGGAGTTTTTAATTGCATAGATACTTTGGTCGCACATAAAAATGCATTTTAAAACAATAATTAACGTAAAATGGAATGTGATAAAATTAATTATTGAAGTATTTTAATAACGAGCACGTGACCTAAAATGGCGTTTAATACTGAATCATACTGTGTTATTTGCTTGAAAAAAAAAATTATGAGAAAGTAAAGTGGCATAATAAAAAAACAGTTGCACGAGTTTTGTAAGGTACTTTTATGTAATAAATCTGGCTAGTGTAATTTTACTTACAATTAATGCTAATTGCTAGAGAGCATTGCTGTCAACCGCTCCATTACACAAACCGCAAGATTAACTTACACATCGTGAATTAGTATTTTTTAATAACAAAATTTATAAAAATTTGAATGTAATAAATAAATTAACATTTATCAATATAACGACTACCTACATTAAAATAAAGTTGCAGGCATTTTTTACCTATGTTTCTTATTCGAAATATCTCTCTAAAGCAGGAAAACATAATTTTCAAATTCCATCGCATTTTATCGTCCACACACAATCGTACTAATACACTATTTTTTATTTTTTTTAAGGTATACATACCACATTGCTAAATTTAAAAAAAGATCTTGTGGTAGAATAATGTTTATTGGAAAACACAGGATTTACATATTAACATAAACTTAAGTCTTTAATCGTATGGTATCCACCTATTATAAACTTGATCTTGTTTTTTATTAATTCGTTCTCTCGCATATCGATTATAACTTTTTTTACATAACAAGTTTTGCGTACACTTACCACATAATACGTGCGATATAATGAATGTAAATAAGACTAAATTGTCTACTAACGTCATTCACGTTAATGCATTTTATATATTATTCCTGCCATGTATGTAAGTGTGTATGTAGATTTAAGTGGGTAAATAAAATACTGAAATTTTAATTATTTAACACACCTTTGATGACACGAAATGCGATTTTAGAAGATAAAATTAATTTAATCTACTAAATATAATTAAGAGACGACCTACATCAAGAGTGTCTACAGAGTGTTCCTTTAACTAAAACAAATCAACTCCCCCCCCCCCATCACACACATAATTTCATCAGCGCAACGTTTAATTTTAAGCTATGACTTGCAAACCAACTGTTGATGTTAAGGCGGCGTAGCTTTTGATTTTCGTATTCTTTGCGATACTGACAATTTAACCTTATGGGGTAGCACCCTAACTGCGTCCTCAAATTTAAAAAATTTCTATTCATATTATGGCTGGTGAAGGTGTGAACAAGCCTTGCTCCAAATATTTACGTCGAGCGCACGTACCGTCAGCAGAACAAGATAACCAATAAGCAATTTAAATATTGTACTTTTCTTCCTGTCGTTTTCTTTCTAATAATTTATTGTAAATTTTGGTCAGGAACGCAACTACGAGAGTTCCAATTGGGCCCGGAAGATTATTTATTTTTAGAAAATTTCAATCTTTAAATATAATGTCTTACTTAGTTCCTGGTAAGTTATAGTTATGCTACTGCCGCAATATTATTAGAAGATGTCTCCGTTTTTTTCCTGATCAATTCTAGTCATCCTGTGCTTTTGTGATACAGCTTATGCAGAAAATATGAGCAAGATTGAATCAGGAACATGGGGAACAAGGGGGCGTAGCCGAAAATGGATAAAAAATCTAATGAAATTAAATGCCATATAGAGCATTTTTATCCCAAAAAAATTCAACCGTAAATAAATAACTAGATAACTTCTTTTGTTTGTAACTGGGGGGTATTCCATACCCCCCAGACCCCCCGGTCTTACATTCATTTTTTCACATTTTACACAATTATCCTAAAATAAAGATTCCGGAATTCTTTACTATGAAATTCTTAGTCGCCTTTAGCACTTATATGAAAAAACGCAAATTGAATCACGCCGAACTAGATAAAAGTTAAATCCAACCGACGCAAATCAAGACCTAATTTACTGCTATAAAACCCGGTTTTAATCATCAGAAAGGAGATCTCAATCACTCATTTATTAATTAAACCTTATAATAGTGATAATTGATAAAGTACTCACAAGAAATCAGGACAGGGCGTAGCCAAATTGTTGAGCAGTAAATATGGAGGGAGAACGTGCCAGTGCCGTAAAAGTAAAATTAGGTTATGTACGATTATTCAGTTCACATTATCATATCAACCCGACACCTCTTCGTTGCAAACATGGACACGACCTGACAAACATTCGTTTCTGCACATTAGCTCCGCCCTGTTCTGATTCCTTGCGAGTACTCTACTAATGCTCTTCTCTTCGAGCTAATGTCCTGGTTCTAAGTTCCAGTTATACTACTGCCACAATATTATTAGATGATGTCTCCGTTTTCTTCCTGATCAATATAGTCACCCTATGCTTTTCTGATTTTTTTAGGCAGAAAATGTTAGCATAAATTGATTCAGGAACACATGGGGGGGGGCTAGTAAGTAATTAACTAGATAACGTTTTTCGCTTGTTACTCCCCGGTCTTACATTCATTTCTTCACATTTTACATAAGTATCTTAAAATAAGGGACTATAGCCGCATCTACCACTTATATAAAAAGACGCAAATTGAATCACACCGAAGGAAGTAAATAAGATTAAAATCGAACCGACGCAAATCGAGACCTATTGTACTACTATAAAATTCGATTTTAATCATCAGAACGAAAAACTCAATCACCCATTCATTAATTGCCCCTTATAATATAGTGATAAAGTTAACTCAAGGAATTAGGACAGGGCGGAGCTAATGTACAGAAACAAAAATTCGTCCGTTCGAGTTTATGTTGATGTCAATTGCTGGAATTGGGTGTCACACGTTCTCCCTCCACATCTAATACACAAGATTTCGACTCCACCCTGTTCTGATTCCTTTCCAGTATTATACTAATATTCTTCTCTCCCTCCCCCCGCGATCCGCAGCGTGGAACCTTAGCTATGTCGAAAATCAAAATTCCTTAAATAGAATTTTTATTTTTGAGGTGTTGGGCAGATTTTTAGTATTCGAGACTACTATACCATTGTTTATCTCCCACCCTGATCCAATTTTCTACCCAATTAAATTACAGGTACTTGTAAACTGCCTTTATTGCAAGATTTATCTGGTATAAATTGATCTATATGAAGTATCATAATTCATAACATATACCCGGCGTTCGGGGAGAAGCTACTTTCGCTACCAAACGCTATCAAACATCTCCTGTTTTCCTTCTTTCGAACTTCCAGTCGCTTCCAAACGCTTTGGCTCCGCCCCTTCAAGTCGCTAGAAACGCTACATATATTTTGGTGGGGAGCCAAAGCGTTTGGAAGCGACTGGAAGCTTGAAAGAAGGAAAAAAAGAAATGTTTGGTAGCGAAAGTAGCTTCTCCCCGAACGCAGGGATAATATTATATCCAGTGGCATAATAATTTCTCTAGGAACCGGGGGGTCTGGGGGGTATTCCAGTTACAAGTAAGCAACAAGACGACTTATTAGGAGCCCAATTTCCGTAGTTATCTATTTTGAAAAGTCGTCTTGCTGCTTTCTTACAACCGACGAGTATTCCATACCCCCCAGCCTTACACCCATCCCTCTACATTTTACACATGGCACCGTACAATAACGGACCTCTCTTCCAAAAGCGCTTCGTCACTAATTATATCTGTTACAAAAAAAAGGGGGCAATTTTCATAATCTGACATGTGGATTGCACCGGGTTCTGTGAGGGTATACGTATGTGTACTGCACCGATGGTCAGTAAAATGTAAAAAAAAGAGAGATGCATCCCCTTCCCAATAACACTTTGCCAAGCTGGACGGCCATAGGGGATATTTTCCGTCCGGAGCGGAGCGGCGCGAAACGGACGCGCGGAAGAGTCAATTTTGACAAGACAACTTAAACAAGAGAAATTATTAAATCAATTAAAACCCTTTCCAAGTATTAACTATTTATATCGGTGCAATCTTCATGTGACCCTCGGTCGAAACCCAAAAGAAAAGGATTTATTTCTGACCATCGGTGCAGTCCACATACGTCCAAAAAAGAGACTATGGATATATGAACAATACACGCCCTTAACATTATCGATGCCTATAATATAGGCCATCAAAGACTGTCTTTTATTTTGGAATGATCAGTTAAATTGTAGCTTTTATCTAGGCAGTTCCATAAAATTTAGAATTTTGGGTATGGACTAAGCCGTACACTATGACACTTATCACATGTATGCAAAGTATTAATGCTATCTACATCTCCCCCCCCCCGACCTCCTTCGACTACACTCATACTACCTATGATGATTGCTTTTCAAAAGTATCTACAGCATCAGTCATACCTTACAACGTTAGCCAATGAGAGTTGATAAAGAATCATAATTTCAAGTTGATAACTACAAGATCTAATTTACAGAATTTCAAATTCCTAGTTTCAAGATAATAAATATTTTGGTAACTGCAAGATCTAATTTTCTGAACTACAAATTCCTACTAAAACTGCAATTCTAACTTAATTATAACCAAGAATTACGACAGGCTTGTTTCGATCTTATTAGATCTCATCTAGATCAAATTCAAGATAGAATTTTTAGAATTTCGGATTGCTATTTTCAAGATTATTTTTAATTTCAAGTTCTGGAGATGTTAGGTCAACCCTAGGAAAGGTTTAGCCAATCATAGAAGTGATTTATAATTGATTGAAGTCATCATCTAATCAATGGGATTGGTTCTTGCATGTTTTGCAAAAGGTAAAAATTATTTTCAAAATTTTATCATTTTAATTCAAACATTTACTATAATTTTAAATTGTCAAGTTTTTAACTCGTGAAAATTGATTAATAAAATAGTATTAAAATTATTTTATATGAGCAAATAAAATTTTAATTAATAATAAAAATAATTTTTTCATTTCACTGCTGATGAAAGGGTTTTTCACGCTTGAAAGCTCAAATAAAAATATAAAATAATTTTATTACTTCTTTTTATTGTCAACTGGATAATATTTTAAAATATATTACTATTATTAATTAATTTACTGTGATTTAAGTGCACATACTTACAAGATTTTTGTTCTTAATTCATTATAATATCCACTGGGATATTTAAGGGGGCTCAGTCCACCCTAGTAAATGGAAAACATACTAAAAAATTAAATATAAATTATTTTCCTCAAAAGAAAAGCTTGACAGAATTAATGCTACAAAAATTTGGAGGTAAGTACAGAAAAAAAGATTCGTTTCGTGTACAGTTAAAATTTCATTTTCAATAAACGAATGCGTATTATGCAATGTTTCAAACAGATAGGATCTGTGTATCTGAATCCAAAGTAGATATGCGGAAAGTCTCCGCTTCGCTCCGACTAATGTCGAGTAACTTAAAAATCGCTGTAGTTAATATTAGAAGAAAAAATTTTGGAAAGATTGGTTTTTAAATAAACATACAGTATAAAATATTATATATCTGTTTATCTTTACGCAGCCCGATCCCTTAGCACAATTATTGGAGTTGTAGTCCTGGTCTAGTAGATTAGGCAAGTAAAAATGTTATAAAATAGTATTGGAATCAGGTATAATTATTTTATTCAAATTTAAATGTCTGCGTAACCCACTCATGTTTGGTTTATTACAATGCTTCACCTTGAAATAACTTCACGTATAAAAGCATACATTTTGCAATTGAACAAGTCGGTTACACCGATACGATTATTATAACAAGTACATCCTTGTAATTGGCAATACATAGACAGTGAATTCTGAGGAAAAACACGTTAACGTTGTTATTTAGATAGATTAAGTTCAGGTCACCCTGTAATAGATGCAAGTCATTTTGATACCAAGAACGGAGTGTTAAAAAACTAGTCAGGAATTTCTGCTTAAATATAATAAAAATAATTCACAACAAAATAAGCAGATGCACAAATTAAAAGATAGGCGTTCTTCATTTCTTTATGCCTTCATTTTAAATTACCTGGCCATCAGGTTTTATCGGAGTTGTGCATCTATAACACCTGCACATCAACTTTTAAAAATATTTTCACACATTCTTAATTCTCAACACAATAATTTAGCAAGATACCAATCATTAACTCCAAAATTTGTGTAAAAGTTGATCTTTCCAAAGAAGACTTTTCCAATCCAAAATCCACCACTTCAAACCATACCATGTATACTATCATACGATGCTTTCACTTAAAATATGTTGGAAACGTGTCCGCCCTATTAGGCAAGATTGACAACACAAAGCAAGAATTCAATTAACTGTTAATAAAAGATTTAAAAAAACCTCGTGTTTCTATGTTCTTTCTTCGCTGCAATCCACATACTTCACTTATCTTCATAAATTTTACTGATGGTGCTATTGTAATTATCTTAATTCACTTTCAAATTCCATTCGCACCTAATTGGACTCTTAATAATCCAGACTCGAAAATCTAAATCGATTAACCGATTTGGACGTCTGAGTGATGATTGAATTGGATTTTTTCAAGGAAATGGAAAAAAAAGTGACAATCATGAAAATTGAAGGACAATCGTGAAATTAAAGGTGAAAATATTATGGAGCATCAAGGTCGAACAAGGTGAAGATGAATAACAAAAAACACGAAACCAATTTGTGTAACAAATAACAATGCCTTTTGTAGTTTTAAATTGTTATTGGTAATCCTAAAAATAACTTGAAAGGTAATAGACGGTAAATGGAGCGAATAAGCGATTGATTAGGAAGAAAGGGGAGGGGGAAGTTATCAAATATGATTATCAGTCGGAAGTACAATCCTTAAATTTATGTTCTGTTTCAGTACACTAATTGCAATTTAACGAGTGCTGGAAATTGTTTTATTATACTGCAAGTTGCTGTTGGTTACGTAGGTAAATTTAAAATTACAAGAAGGCAAGGCCAACAAACAAAAATATCTCACATTCTTTCAAATTTGCTGGATAATTAATCCTAATATTCTTTATTCTGGAAAGGAAGCATTAATAATTAGCAAATAGTTGGTTGTAATTGCCACCGTTCCGCTTCTTCGTTCTTCCTAGATGAATATATTTTCTATCACTGCTTCATTCGGAATGCAGCAATTCTACATAATTATCTCCGATTCCAATAGACAATTTAAAAACTATAATTTAAATGAATCCTACGCTCTGATTCCATTATTTTAGTTTCAAATTTGATGTTAAAGGAAAAACCCAATTGGGCTTTGCTCTTCGTAGAAATTTGCAATCCTAAAAGGCGTAACCTCAACCAAAAAATTCTAATGAATTTGTATAATACAAATTAATTTTTTATATGAAAGGTGGTCATGGCGTTTTGCAAGAGTTGAAGATCTTGTATATAATGTGGTTAGAAAAACAAACAATTCCAATGGCATGTTATGAAGCAGAAGTAATATTACATAAGAAAGAAGATATCTCAAGGTTGGACAACTACCAACCAGTAGGTTTGATATCGCAGTTGTGTAAAGTAGTCACAAAAGCTGATATCTACAAAACTGAACTTCCATCGGTTCCAAGGAATTTTACAACAAACCGAAAAAAATGACTTCTGGAATAATAAAGAGATATCATTTGGACGGGTGATGGCTCGATATGAAGTTACGGCGATGCCGTCCATTCTTCAGGTCCTTTTAACTGTTACATAGAGATAGCATCACACTCCGCGAGATATCTTCAGCATGTCCGTACCCTAAGAGCACCGCACAACTCCAAAGGAGGCGAAAATAAAAAATAAAAGAATAATTATTTCTAATTATTGAAGAGACATGAAATTTATACTAAAATTTGATAAACCAATCTCTCTGAAGAAATTATGTAATCAAAGTATCATTCAAGATTTAACTTACGGTTCACAACGTGGGCGTTTAACCATTTGTTTAAAAAAAATGTCAAGAAACTTAGTCACGCGTTGAGATATGGAATAACAATGATTCAAATTCTGAAGAATTAAACATAATTCAGAGAGGTTTGCGGTTAAAATGAATTTGGATAGACCACAAAGTCCTGACCTGCAGATTGCAGTCTTTTCCCCGAAAAGAAATGAATTAATGATAGAAAGAAAAAAGGAGAGCAGATATTGAAGAATTCATCTATCCATCGTCAAAGAAATTTCTGCTTCACTACCATTAAATGAAAATTAAAAGAATTGCTTTTAAATAGGTCCCTTCTTTAAAAATTGTTAGTTTACGATCCTAAAATGAGCCTAACCTTATAAAGTTGCCACAAACCTACTATTCCAAAATATGTCTATTGCTTGCTTTGAATTTTGATTATTATGGAATAACTTAGTAATTAAATTTAGGGTAGGTGAGGTTAAAAACCTCAAATAACTATAAATCATCATTTCGTGCATTAAAAAAATCAAGTTTTGGAAGAGCTGGAATTATGATTATCAATAACATCATTGAAGGAGCAAGCACATCGCTTATCAATCGTTGGTGCTTGTTAAAAAAAAGATGATTCTACCAGCTTACGTCTGTCGGTGCGGAAACAATTAACTACGTTTTCCGTGCATGTTCTGTTTAAACCATCACCCTTAGAAAGTAACCTGTCGATGTAGCTATTTCTAGAAAACATAGAACGATTTCCCAAATTAGGTTTTGAACTTCCTTTTATGCTTACTCTAAAGTCTAAACAAGTAAAGTGATTGAATGTGATCTATCATCCAAAGAGGCTCTTAAAAATCACATTGTATAACTCATGTTACTCCATCTGTATGGTCATGGTGTAACGTTATTATGTAATTAGAGTATCGTGTCTCAATATATGTAATAAATCAAATCTAATGTTAATTCAGCAATTTTTATTCCAAATTGACACCCCGAAACCTCAACATTCCGTAATAAAACACTTCGATTCTAAATTATCATAAGAATTCTAACGATAACCTTCAAATTCCATCCTATATTTGTCTACCTCATGAAGCTCTTCAATGCAAAATGATGATATAATAATTGATATTAGGAGAAAAACCCATATTCTGGGCATGGTATGGAAGATGGATGAAAAAATTTAAAATATTGAATTTTAATAAATTACAGTAAAGCATGATATAAAATTTCTAGACAAAAAAGCGAGGAGATCACGTAACAGCATTAAAAGTTTTGTTGTTCCAAGAAAAAGTTTGAGATAATCGAATAACCCCATCATTGATGCTGACCACGTTTGTCGACATCTGGATTCTGGTATGAAGATACAAAAATAAAACAAGACCAAACCAACTACTACTGTTTGAAATAATTCATAAAAAGAACGCTCGGTTGGATGGGTATGACCAAATTTTTATTTTATGAGAAGCCGAAAAAATTGGGAGTTGTAAAATCCCATAGAAGATCTGTGAGCAATTCACGTATTAACTCTTTGACCAAACTTTACATAATGGCCTGCTAATATTATGTAAATTAAATTTACAAATAAATTTTAAAACACATCAAGGTTGCCCACTTAAGATCATAAATACGCAACTTGGCAAATATTTCTGCACAAAAAATAAAAGCGCGGGTCGTATCTACATGACCATAATTAAATGTCCAAATAAGACACGCCCCTGTCATTTAAACTCGAGAATTTCTACCATTTATTAATATTTTTCAATCAAAATTCCAAATTTGTAAAGCGATACATTGCAGAGTCGAAGAAATATGTAGCCATACTTGGAGTGTCGTTAAAAATATCTTCGAGTAGTTGGGAAATAAATTATACACGTTTAAAAATATATCGACAATCGCCAGTGTAATATTGGCAACTTATTTAAAATACATGCAAGAAATGCAAGAAGTTGATGGCATGGCGTAACCTGCTGGAAGGTGACCTACTATGCCCTCGCCTGTTTACTTATGCATTCTTGGACGTCGAGGCCTTTAAATTTCTTGTTTTGCATTAAAATAATCATCAAGACTTTGATTGTCCATTAAAGTGGTAAATGGAACCAAGAATGAAAAGAGCGAAGAAATTTTCGATTTCGCGTCGAATTAGATCAAACCATAATTAAATGTGGTTATCTGAGTCTGAGGTCTTTTCAACTCTCGTACTCGGTTTTAATCAATTATTTACTGCAGAAACTCACAAACCAATTTTGGTTTTCTAAAGAAATGAAAATTGGAACAAAGTTCCAATTAACTCGAGTTAACTGACACCACGAAGAAAAAAAGTTGTTTTTGTCCAGTCCACCAAAAAAATATTGTTGAATATAAAAGCCAACTCGACCATCGAACAAACGTAGTAGATTCGAGTACCTACACAAAAAATTAAATGGTTCTAGAATCCAAGCAGGTGTTGAGCGAGTAGGCTGATGATGGTTAAAAATATTGAGTGGAAATTCTTCGATGATTGTAGACCGTTTTTATTTAGATCTGATTAATATTTTTGGGGTCCCCTTTATCGAATCCCAAAAGGGTCTGGCTAAGTGGAAGACTTAGTTTTTTTGGAATATTAAATAATAATGATGGACATCATCT
The DNA here is from genome assembly GCA_958510855.1 of Rhagonycha lutea. Lineage (NCBI taxonomy): Eukaryota > Metazoa > Arthropoda > Insecta > Coleoptera > Cantharidae > Rhagonycha > Rhagonycha lutea. Next base: position 33,313,342 of record OY294041.1, read on the forward strand.
GACCTATTCGATGACTCTCCATATAAAACGAAAGAGTTAATCAAATCAATTAAGGTTCCTATTTCTTATCCAAAATTATAAACCTTGACTTTTCAAGATAATAATCAATGGATGGCTACAAATCACACTTGCCTAATTATTTCAATTCATAAAAAAAAGTTACATATAAGTAAAATCACTCCACGATTCATCATATTATTAGTAATTTTTAACCTGACATTTAAAATTAATTTCGGGTAGTGATTAAACCCGTCAAAAAGTTGAAAGCAGGAAGAACATAATTTCATGATAATAAATTTAGTTTTATCTAAAATTAAATAAATCAGAAAACAAGGTTTCCACTAAAAACTAATTTTTATACTGAACTTTATAATAAAATTATTCTGTCCATAGAAAATTCTTTCATAACTTTGAGCCCGAAGACCGAGTGAAAGAAGAAGAATGATGTAAAAATGATTTTTTTTTAAATTTAAGATTCAAATTGTAACAAAAAAATTTAATCTGAAATATCTGCAACTTTAATTAATTCTTTTCATTACTTTTGTTGCAGTAGATTTCTAAATAGTTTATAAAAATAAACAAATGTTGATAGGTAATTGTTTTTAAAAGGCTCTCTAGCGGAATGGATTTGACTAAATTTGTATAATTTTGCATTGATGTTAAATATTTCAAGTTTTATCGAGCGAAAGTGTGTTAAATGGAGGGAGATCGTTGAAAACTGCATTTTATTTATGTACAGTTCCTATTTATTTTCTATGAATACTATATTTAAAATAATAACAAAAATAATCCCAAATTATAACATATAGGCGACAAAAATAGGAAAGAAATATTGTAAATATGTTGGAAAATGTCATGCATTTTTATTAGGGCACAAACGAAAAACCTAGTAAATCGAATTACTAAAAGTTAATAAAATTTGTATCTGTAAAATATTTAATGTATCACATTCTAACCTATCTATTTAAAAAAAAAAGCATACAAAATTCGTCAAGTATAACCGCATCAACTTTTAATAACTCGAGTTACTAGGTTTCTCGATTTTAGGGTAGATTTAAAGATAACAAACTAAAAAGCTGCTTTAAAAATTTTGTTTTGATGAATAATTTTTATTTTACTTTATCCAAAGGTACAAGAAGCAAATTTTGTTGTAGTTTTAAAGTACAATTGGAATTATTTAATGGTCATTGACTATAGGTCGATCCAACAGTATTAATAAATCTTGCTATAAAATGAGATCCTGAGGCAACCCAATATTACAATACCATTGAAAAAATTCTTGAAGTTCAGAAGGAAGTTATTTTAGCAGGTGTGCGTGTGCAAGGAATGTAAAAAAAACTAACAACTTTGAAATAACTGGATAAGAATGAAATTTATCTGGGATTGCTATAAAACCAATATTTTAAGGGACGAAGAGAATGGTCTTTGATATCAAACATAGTAGGTCCACAATGGATTGAAATAAATTCAAATTTAACAGTAATAAATTAATCGTATCAAAATTTGTACGGGATGAGTTCATTTACATTTTCTTACACCAATATGAATCTGAGGAGATAAATTCTACGATGATGAAACGTAGATAATACGAAACCACCATCATTCATTCTATTTAATTTCGGAATTAAGGGCTTGCACAATGTTTCTCGGAGATGGTATCTATTTTTTGACGGATCATTTTATCAAACACTCAATTTTTAAAAACCACCAGCCAAACTACTCACAATCCCTAAAACTATTGATAAAATGATAAATTAAGGATAATAAAATCCTGAACTGAACAGTTTGAAACCATTTGCAACTGTCAGACGCATGCGCAGTTTTGAATTCACGTCATAATTTTAATCTGCGCATGCGTCTGACGGTTTAAAACTCTTCAAACTGACTGAAGAAACATAGCTATTACTATTATGATGATCGTACTGAAACTTGTTATGTTACCATGAAAACAGCACCCCCCCCCCCGCTCAGAAACGGATAAATTTTGACTTCAGTGTCGTTGTGATGTTAGGCGGTGACTTTGTCTGCTCTCGAGTCGTCCATCAAATTACAGTCTTCTAATATTTTACTTGCGATTATAACAAATCTGTATTTTGCCTTGAAGAAAGAAAATTTTGAAAACCAGAGGGACATTTCGTTTATGGGGGGATGCAAACGTCTGTCGATGGAAGGCTGACTATCATACATCATCAAGGTATGGTCAATAATCATAAAAAGGTGAGCCTTTCTCATGTAAAAAAAATTCTTTGGTTTTTTTTCCAAGAAGAAGAATGAATTTCAAAATTTTGCTTTTGCGATCCCATGATTATTTTTGCACAGAAATCTAAAAAAGTGTCACCGTCATCAAGGTAACTTGAGATTAACAAAAAATGATGTCTTGACCTTTTCTCGTAAAAAAATTACTTTGCAAGTTATTTTAATTTATTATAAAATTGAGTAGGTATGCACATGAATGAATTCCCACTGATGTCCATTCATTTTCCCAATTTAATGTTTATTTTTTGTTGTTATGATGTTGTGACAGCTTCTCCATGGGCATGCAAAAAAGGTTACGTCGTCAGGGAAACGACGAAACGAATAAAAAAGATGTCTTGACTTTTCCATGTTATAGCAATTCTAATATTAAAAATTAAGATTCTGACGAAGAGTGCGCAAGCACTTGAAAGCTTAAAAATATATTATACAGTGGCTCGAAAATGTCCTCGGACACTCCTATGTTAGCAATGTAAATTGCACATTTTGAAGCCGTTTTTTGACATATAAAAATCGATTTTACAACAAAACTTTTTAAACATTTCTTGTAGAAAATTTCATTATCTTCAATTTTATACCTATACATTTTTTCATTTTGTCGCCCCGTTTTTGACTGAGAGCGACTTAAACAAGACTCGGGAAAATACAAAAAATATTGGCACCTGTATCTCGGAAACGGTGCGACAAAATAGAAAAATGAATATGAATAAAAATGTAGGGAACGAAATTTACAAAAAAAAATTCCTCTTTATTTTTATATTTTGTTGCACCGTTTCCGAGATATAGGTGACAATATTTTTTATATTTTCCCGAGTCTTGTAACAAATGTATAGGTATAAAATTGAAGATAATGAAATTTTCTACAAAAAATGTTTAAAAAGTTTTGTTGTAAAATCGATTTTTATATGTCAAAAAACGGCTTCAAAATGTGCAATTTACATTGCTAACATAGGAGTGTCCGAGGACTTTTTCGAGCCACTGTAATTTAATTCAATTAATTCGTAAAATTATTTAAAATATCTTCTTATTCAGATGCCTATCCGCTTCCGGATGTTGGCGATCTTCCTGACTAATCCTCAGGACCTAAAAGTCCTCAGATCAATTTTAGACTCTTTTTAGATTCTTTTTGGCATATTACCCTCGGTGGTTTGCTACTGTCTTCCGATGAGAGACGGTCAGAATAAAGTTCTTACTTCAGTCGGATTCGAAGTCGTTCATAGTTAACTCACGTGACCTCTATGCTCCGACCGCCTCTATTTAAAATATAACAATTGAAATTAAAGATTAATGAGAATCCCATTGTCCATTCAAAAAAATTGGATTTTATTAAACAAATGCAATTTTATTAAATTAAAGAATGTTGAATCTATCAAAAGGGTAAATTATATGGTATGCGATGTAATTATGGGGCGTCCATGCCAGTGTGACCAGGAGGGTTAACTAAATCTAAAAAAAAAAACTTGTAAGAAAATTGAGTTTAAATTTTTTTGTATTATTGTTGTTAAAAATTCCATAAATTTTTTTACGTGTTTAATTGTAATTCTACAAGTTTTTTAGGCCATCGGACGTTCTTAAGGGGATCCAAAGGAATGGTGGTCATTTTGTTGGTAAACGTGCGCCACTTTTTTGGAGCCGGCCTCGCAGTCTTGCTCCTCCCTTAACATAGCTCGATCTGCGGTCTTCACACTTCTTGTATCACGTAATATAACTCGGCCTACGGCCTCGCATCGTAAAAAATTTGAAATCACAAAAGATCAGGGTAGAGAAGTGCGACGCTCAACTGTTACAAAGGGAGCGAGGGAGGGGTCAAAAATTCGGAAAAAATTGCGAATGTCCTTTATAGACGACCCCTTAAAATTCAGAGTTATTCGAAAATTAATATTTCCTATTTAACGCCTTTTTTGTTTTTGCAATACTGCGATTAATTTTGCACAGAAATTGAAAAAAAAGATACCTTCTAAACGACATTAGTTAATGTAACAAAAAATTAAGATTTCTAATGAATTTCGTCTGCAAAACCAAAAGATTTTGGGGTGCCAGTGCTCCCCCTGCTCATACGCGACTGGCCGTCTTGACCACTCTTTTTATTTATTATCACCTCTGTAAATTTTCTTTACAATTTGAGTAACTCTGCCAGTTAATTTAAAATGGCGTCTATAGTTCACATGCGATCCCCACACGTAGCCTCCCCAAAAAAATCTAAAAGCTTGAGCATTATTTTTACCGTCATGAAGAGGTTGGAAATCTCAGTCAGCTTCAGTTTTTGCATAAAACTTTTCAATAAGCAGACCGCCTGCGGTCTAGCACTTTTTAAGCTTTGAAATTCCTCCAAACGCAATTTGACCGTCCTGCTTTGGAACATTTGCTCGTCCGTTTAAGTATTTCACAATTTTTAAGTTTCGTTAGCATTTTTAATCAGGAAATAGTTCCAAATCGAACTAAGTTTAGTGTAATGATGTACAAATAATTTGGAGTAGAGGTGAGCGAGTTGAACTATGGACCTAATGGTCGTGAGTTCAAATCTCAAACAGTTATTAATATTTGTGACTTCTTTTCTAGCTGAATCCGAAAATATGTACTTTTAAGTTTTCCTTGCACTAGTACGAATCTAGGGAGGTTAATTTTGCAATCATAGGTGGATAAAACCAAAACCGGTCATTCGTTAAGGTTAATTTGAATTTATATTTTAGCTGCTAATTTCCGTTTAATTTTGGATCTGAGGACATGCCTGGTGGGTGTATTATTATGAAGAGCAGCAGTTTTTAATTATTAAACCTTCAACCAAGTTCACCCAATATCGTGAACCCATCTTAATCAGTGCTCGAGATATCCAATAAAAAAAATGGTTTTTCAAAATTTTGATCGTACTAATCAAAAATGAGAACAGAATTAAATAAAAATTTGTTCGATAGTACTAAAGTCTGGTCAATTGGCGAGAAGTCAAGGTCAAAAAAGAGAGAAAATTTTTTTCATAATTTTAATTACTTTTCGTTCAAGTATGCAAAGTACTGCGTCACTGATTGCATAATTATAACTTTTTTCAAATTGTCTACGACAATCCAAATGCGTTATCAATTTATTTAAAATGATGAAAACAAATATTTGCCAATTTATGGGTAATTTATTCCGGTACTTTACTCTGTGTTTCTCGTTTAATTTTTATAGGAAAAAAGCAAATAACAAAAATAATATTAGATAAATTTATATTCCAGTTTATTAATGACTTGTTTATTAATGTTAATGACTGACTTCGTTTAATTTCATGGTTTTCAATTTCTATAGTAATTGCGGTTTTATAATTAAAATTACATGTTTTTACTTTTTGAACCACCCCTGTAACTCGCGATTATATAAAATTCAAGAGAATTTTTTAAATTATTTTGTATTTTGAATAATGCAAATGAGGCGTAATAAAACCAATACAATGCAGTCATGTCAATTTGTTTCCACATGGTTTACCGATTTACCTGCTTTTACTATCCTTTGACGAGCCGAAAATTGAAAAAAAAAAAAAAAAGATAAAATTTTGATCCCCACACAGGAAAATATTTTAATCTATGTACATAATGCATTCGATACACAAATTCCTGCATAATCGAAATATTGAGTACCTATCGATAAGCAATAAAAAAAAAATGATAAGAAAATTTTTTGAAATGTTACTAATGAATTGGATGATGGTTTCTAAAAAGAAAAGTAAAATTGATTTTTGAATTATATGACTATACAAATAAAAGATACAAAACTTTCAGATTGTTTTAGAGAAAGTCGGCGTGGAGGTTTAATTTTCAAAAATATTGTCATTGCTAATGGAGTTAAAATTTAAATAATTTAGATATTATGAATGGAAAGTATGAAAGAAGGAGGAAAATGAAAAAACATTTAAAAAATGTATCTACCATGTGTTTCAGTGATAATCCAAGATTATTGCATGTAGCGTGCCCATTGTTGGTACTTTCCAAAAAAATTCAAAATTGAGAAATTTTCACAACACACACGCACACTAAGTACGAACACCAAATTGCACGTGTTTTTGAAAGAACTTAAGACGCTGAGACGCTCCGCAACAACCGACAGTAAAATTATATGGCTGGATATGGACTAAAACTCCGCATTTTCAACTCCTGAGCGGTCAGGTACACTCTTAAGCAAAACATCATTGGAATGCAGTAAGCCAAACAAATTTTCCCCACTTTAGTTGGACACATTCCGGGCTACCTACACGCAATAAATGGATCGTAATTACGTACAGTTTCATTCACAAATAATGGAATTTATTTAAACATTTTAGATTTAAGAATGATTTGTAATTTTCTACCCAGAGTGTACTAAAACTCAGGTGTGTTTGGTACCTCTCCGGAGGCTACATTCCTCAGTTAGTACGGCATTCCACGCGAGAAATTCATGATAGCCTCTCTTACTCAAGGCACATCTATCTCGTTGCTGTAAAATATTTAATTAAATTTAAATTGCTTTTTAAAAAATATAAAATCGGCTAGGGAAAATTAATCAACGGCGTCGATTTCACGTGGAGTATGATTTTTACGCGAACCCAAGAACATCCTCAAGTTGTACTGCATATTATGGCTATAATAAAAAGAAGGCAGTCTGCATTCCTCCGTTTACCTTCTAACCAATGGCAAAAGAACCCGCCAACAGTTTGTTGCACATGCTGCAACCGTATCACGCCGTCTTCAAACCCCATCCTCTTGCTTCCTTCAATCTTCTTCACAACTTTGGCTTACACTCAGCGAAGATGATGCAACTAATTAGGTACCGACTACAAATTGAACTTGAATTGCAAAACGACTTTTCGGTTACATTTTAGTTTCATTCATAAAAAAAGAGAAAAGTTACAATCAAAAATTGAATGCCAAAATTTTGAGCATTGGGAACAGATAGGGGAGGATTCACTAAGCGAAAGATATGGAAAATTCCGCTTAGAAAAATCAGTGATTTCTGCCTATTTTTTTTTATTTACATGACAATATTTTATACAACTAGTAGAAAAATGGAAGTATTTTAATTCATTTTAATTAATTAGTTTCATTCATAAAAAAAGAGAAAATTTACAATCAAAAATTGAATGTCAAAATTTTGAGCATGGGGAACAGATAGGAGAGGATTAACTAAGCGGAAGATATGGAAAATTCCGCTTATACTGGCTGTCTTTTATTGGTAGTAAAACTTGAAATGAAAAATCAGTAATATCTGCCTATTTTTTTTTATTTACATGACAATATTTTATACAACTAGTAGAAAAATGGGAGTATTTTAATTCATTTTAATTAATAAGTTTCATTCATAAAAAAAGAGAAAATTTACAATCAAAAATTGAATGCCAAAATTTTGAGCATTGGGAACAGATAGGAGAGGATTGACTAAGCGGAAGATATGGAAATTTCCGCTTATACTGGCTGTCTTTTATTGGTAGTAAAACTTGAAATGAAAAATCAGTGATTTTTGCCTATTTTTTTATTTACATGACAATATTTTATAGAACTAGTAAAAAAAATGGGAGTATTTTAATATTTTTAACCAATTGCACGTTTGTATTGCATAATTTTCTACAATAAATTACTATTAAAACGTCAATTTTCGTCTTTTGATAACTTAGTTATCAGTTATTCAAAAATAGACAAAAAAGTCTTTTTTCAAAATGTTGTGATTTTCCGCGAAACTTTTAATTAATTTTCAAGATTTGAAGAAAAAAAAATAACACATTTTCTGCGGAACAAAATGATTTTTGTAGCTTATCTGTTCACTATCGGCGTAAAAGTGACATTTTTGGTACTAATAAAGCAAAATACTATTTTCTGAAACTGGCACTAAAGTTCAACTTTTTTGTACGATTTTGTGTGATGAAAACCAACCTGCACTACGAAAATCCCTTAAAATATTACAAGAAATGGGTACTGTGCGTTGCTTAGCAACCTAACTTTAACAACATTTTGTAAGATTGATATATCAATATTGTTAAAATTTGTGTATAATTTCGATGAAAAAATTTAACTTTAGCTTGTAAGAAAATAACCAGGCACGCAGGAGCGTCGAAAATATTGAAGGAGTACAAAAATATAATTTTCAAGATACGATTATAATAGTAAATATGTGTTTTACCTTGCAAATGAACATTTTGGAACAAGGACGTATATAAGCTCAAAGATAGATGAGCGCAACGTCTGTCGGTGGAAGGCTACATTTTCTTGATTATAATCAATGTTGTAAAGGGAACGATGAGTCTTTTTCTCGTAAAAAAATGTATTTTGAAATTATTGTGATTTATTCGTTTTTAATGGGGCTAGGGGCTACTATGATTTATCTATTCTTTTTAATTTTTTTTATCATTAAGTCTTGAAAAAGGTTAAGAACCTGTCGTAACCGACACAACGGACACATTTCCTGTCGGATGCAACAAGGAGTTCGGATAAGACAGGGAAACCGAGATTGAAATTAATATCAAACATGTAATTTATTCACAGTCAGCAAGCCTTATATCAGGCACGTAGCCAGGATTTTATGTAGGGGGGGGGACACTTGTAAAAAACCTTTTGTAAACTGTAACATTTTCGGTGGTTCGCAATTAAACTGAATACATTTTATACATTTCGGAGGGGACACGTGCCCCCAAGTGCCCCCCCCTGGCTACGGACCTGCCTTATATTAATTACTCATGTTATTCTCGGTTATAATAACAACGTACATTAGTGTCTTTGTTAATGTAATAAAATATTTTTTGATCATTACAAACTAAAGTCTAAACAGTGTTTAAAGACATCGAAGTTCTAATAAAACATCTACGCAAATTGAACAGTAATAATTGACGTATTCAAAAGTATAAATTTTAAATTAAACTTAAATATCACATAAGATCTTTTCTGATTGTACATTGTTTGTTGATTCAATGATAAAAAAAAGGAACTGCCGTGCAAAAAAAATTACTATGCAATTTTTAGATGGTTATATTGTTATCAAATTAATTTTGTTAATTTATTAGTAACTACTTTTTTCAAATTAATCTTTTGTTAAAAATCAAAGTACGTAACTCGATCGTTGTTATTACAACGTGATAAGAAGTCTATCTTCCGCCCACTTATATTGGATATCACAGTGAAATTCTGAGAAGTGTCGGAAAAGACAGTGTCGGTTAAGACAGGTTCTACTGTAATTAAATATTGCATATTATTCTCTAACTACATGAGAAAGTTTAAACCGATTTATTTAAAACTATATTTCTCAAGTCGGGTGCACTGTTTCCAAACAATCCATTCGACGGATTGACTTGAATTTTTCCAGGCATGCTATACTCCAGGCAGGCCCGGACTGGCTCCTTTGTCGGCCCTTGGCTAGAAACTGAGGGGAATCCCCTTACTAAGAGCGGAGATTTTTGAAAAACACATTTTCAGCTATTTTGACACTTGGAAGCTATAAAGAAATTACATACCGCTTTTACCCTAAGCGGGGTAAAAGGTAAAGGGGCCCCCTTAGGTTGGGGGCCCTCGGCGATTGCCGACTAGCCGACCTGGCCAGTCCGGGCCTGACTCCAGGCCGCAGAGGTAAACATTTTGTTGTATAAATTGAAGGTTTTTTTTCAATCATCGCCATTTTGTCACTTTTCTTTCAAAATTAATCCTAAATTTTTACATATTTTTAATAATTAAATTCTAAATTTCAGCTCAATTGTTTTAACAGTTTTCTCAAATTTGATTCCTAAAAATCAGCTTGAAGATTGACTGTTTACAGTTAGTAGTTACCCCCTTAATATTTATTATTTTCGAATTTTTTCTTCTTTTTTAGTTTTATTTTTAGTTTCTACGTAACTTTAGCTTTTACGTGGTTTTAATGTACAATTTCATTTTTATAGTTTTATTTTTTTGATAGTTTTGACTATTTAAATATTTTTCGATTTCAAAGTTTTATTTATGCAATGCTACGCTTATTAATTTTTACACAGAAATAGAGAAAAAGATCACCGTCGCCATCAAGGGAACAGTAAAAATATCAAGAAGATGTAGTGACCTTTTCTCATAAAAGAATTATTTTGCAAGTTATTGTCAATACAATTCTAAAATTAAAAATGCGAAAGAATGGATTAACGGGATTCCAAATGTCCATTTAAAAAATAATTGGTTTTTATTACACACAATAGTCGGTTTTGAAACGTCTTGCGACGTTATCCGATACCTAACTACCAACCTTGCGAATTGGCATTTGGTTTGTTAGCATTTTACATATTTTACCTAGCCGAGGAGCAAGCTCGACGTAGAACCCCCAACCTGGAGGACCAGAGAGACGGCCAGAATAAAGTTCTTACTTCACCCGGATTCGAACCGGACATTTAGCGTTCATAGTCAACTTATTCGACCATTGGTGGTTTTTGTGGTTTTTATTAAACAAATGCAATTATGAAATGACGTTGAATCTAATTTTAAAAAAAGGGAAAATTATATGATTTATGTAAATTCCTCAGATTACCGCTAGTGATCCACCTCAGCTGACCCATTTTGAAGCAAAGCTCCCCGGTTATTCTGTCCATTTTTAGTCATATCTTGATTTGCTTCAAAATGGGTCCTAATTACGTCCTAATTTTATGTTATGCGCATGACAATTATGCCAGATTGACAAAAAATAAGTGTAATTAGGGGTCGTCCATGCCTGGGGGGGGGAGGTTCACAAAACGTGACAAACAACAATTTTCAAGTATGACCAGGGGTTAGAAAAATCTGACCTCCGCATAAAAATGCCATTTTTTCTGAGGCCGCCTTCCAACATTATAAAATATATCTCGGCCTCCGGCCTCGCACGTCTACCTCTGCTAAATAGCTCGGCCTTCGGCCTCACACTTCAGAAGAGACATAATAACATGAAGATGCCATAGAAAATGTATGGACAAGTTCTTAAATTTTCGTTATAATATGTACAATTAATAATTATGACAGTTTTGGGTTCAGTGTAAACTTCTTTTTATCGTTCATAGGGATATTTGACTCTGGCTGCGCCTCACCTCTTGAAATAATTCAACATCCGTGATAGAAACTTAACTCTAGTGCCTTAATGCAGGGGTCGGCAACCTTTTGTTGTACGGGGGCCAAATATTTTACTTTGAGATTAGTGCGGGCCGCACTTCTTGGAAAATCCACTGAAAAGAGCTTTTTTTTTAGAAAAAGAAAGGTCATTCATTTTAGAGTCCGCGGGCCGCACCAAGACCCTTCGGGGGCCGCGGGTTGCCGACCCCTGTCTTAATGCATAAATGGGTTTGAGGATGTTAACTGGCTTCCGAAGATATTATTGTTATTTACAAAAATGGGACGGAATCTGATAGACAACGTTAAAATGAAGCGTTTAAGGTACGGCTGAACGTCAAATATCGATCAATTTAGAAAATAATCAATTGCAAAGTTTCGATTTTTCAGGCAAGTACCGCCCCGGTTTGAGAAGGACAACTTTCCCTCACCCAAAAACGGTTTTCCCTTATAACTCGGGAACGGTTCTTCGGACGCGCGTGGGAGTGATATCATTCAATATACCTCACGTGAGGGGTTAAATTTTACCCCCACTCCCCAGGACAACGGGGTGCGTAACTCGGGATCTGCTTGTCTGATAATACTTTTAGTGGTGGCGTTAGATTCATCTCGTCGACGACTATCGGTGACGCTGGTTTGAGTTTTTTTTTAATAGAACTCCCTTTATTTAATAGAACTTGGAGCGCGTTTTTGGGATAAATACGTGAGTTAAGTGAAATAAACACTTGCGATAAATGTGGATTCTGTAAAGGCACTTGGTGCCGGACAAAAATAGATAAGTCTGCATCCTGCTAAGGTTGGGAGGAGTAAGCATTACTAATATGACACTCAGCGACGTATTTGCATGGGGGAGAGACCCCGGGACGAGGACGTTGGGAAGGATGAGTTGATTACTCTTAAATATCTTTGTCAGATCCGGTTTCTGATGAATCGTGCCTTCGACAAACTCTTAAAGCTTAACGACGCTAGGGTGAAAGATATAGGGGCTCTCCAGAACGCGGTTGAGACGCTTGCAGATAAATTGGGTCTACTCCAGGAAACTAGTACTTTCGCACTTGCTGCCGAGGTGTGTGATGAGTTTGAGGTGAAGCCCAAGAGGTGAAACTGGATAATATGGTAGCAGAAGGGAAGAAAAATTTTGTTCTAGCTCTTTAAGAAGAAAATACCTCCATGAAAGAGGAGGCCAAATATCCAACATGCAGGAATGCATGGACAATCTGAAGGCGAAGAATAGAGAGAAAATGGTCGACCGGTTAATCGAAAGTAAGCTGCCTCATGTAGATGAGAAAGCGGTGGCGCACGAGAAACCTGGAGATGATGGAGCGTCCATTAGCAGCCCAGATTCTGAAATAACATAGTCAGCCAGCACCAATGACTCTATAGGGGTCAACTCGATACAAGCACAGAAAGAAATTCCATTTATACTGGTCCCCAGGAAGAAACCGAGAAGAACGAAGAAAACTAAGACGACTCTAATGGCAATGCTTGAGAAGAAGGTCCCCAGAAAGAAGGGAAGAAGACCCACGCAGTGATGGTCGAGACTAACCCAAACTTGACTTACATGGAAGCGCTACGGCCGATTAGAAACACCGTTGATCTTGACCAAAAACCTGGGAAAACAATCCCAAGTGTCAGAGCCACCCGATTGGGAAACGTTCTGAGAAAAGCTGACTCGGTGCAAGAAAGATATGTATGTCAAAGACCTAGCGAGGAAGATATCCATAAAAATAGAAACCTTGACCCGAAGAAGAAGCGGCTGAGCGCCTGAGCGCCTGCTGAAGACTCCCAACATCAGATTGGAGTTCAACGTATGCAGGGTAGTTGCAGCCGCCAATTGGAAGAAGTGTTGAACCCATGCGCATAGAGCATATATGAAGCAGATAGGTCCAATAAGTGCTGGCAGTGCTGAGGAATTGGACCTTTCGCAGCGGCCTGCTTGAACGACCTCCACTGCGAAAAATGTGGAAAGGACGAATGGACGGACACACAGCTGTCCGTTTTAAATTCCAAAACAAAGTTCTTTTAATTAATTATTGTCTTCTTCTTCTTCTTCTTCTTCTTCTTCTTCTTCTTCTTCTTCTTCTTCTTCTTCTTCTTCTTGTTATAATAGGGCTTCGCCCTGTTCGTTAATCAAGTTCTGCCTTCTTGGGATTCGGACGTCCAGCTGTCCTTCCATCTCTTTGGGGGTCTTCCGGGGGGCCTCTTGGTTTTAGGTCTCTCTCTCGTGGCAATTTTTTCGATTCATCCGTCGTCCATTCTGTTGACGTGGTCTCTCCAAAACCTTCTCCTTGCTCTAGTAATCATTGTGAATTTTAATAATAATGTCATATTCATTGAGTTTTTGGGATGAACATTTTAAAAGTGGACATCATCGTCGAAACAAGGTTTTTGTAAATTTGATTTTCAACTTAGGATGATTCATGACATCCAATTCACATGTGACCATACAAATTTTTATGATGAGTAAATTTTCCAATTTGGAAAATCGTAAAACATTACAAAATTTGCAGAAATTTACTTACTGCACTGCTTGCACAGCTTTTCTATTTGCAGCACTAGTAAATTTTCAGTCTTTTTCTTCAATTTTCCGAAGAAAATTACAGAAGTGTGCTTTGGTGGCCGGTTTGCACAGAAGGCGAACAGTTCTCCCAATGAGAACTGGACGAAAATCAACTTAATTTGTTTACTGCTGAATGTTGGCAATTTGGATAAATTGTTGCAAAAAATTAAATAATTTCGTTCAGAACACTGCAAATTTTAGTTGGTTTCTTGAATAAATTTTGTTTAAAAACATAAATATAATAAAGAAACGCATTCACCTTTGTCTGACGCTGGCAGCGGTAGCACATCCCTTGTTACCTCCGGCAGACAATGTTACTCATTTCAATTTTAAATATTATTTTTATTAAAAATTTTAAAAAGAAAACTATAAATAATGTTTTAAGTGTTTTTAAGAGCTTAGGTCATTACGCTCTCCAACAGGCAGATGTGGAAATCTAACCCACGACTATAACCATAACACTGTTGGGCTCGTTAATTAGTTATTATTTTTCTATTTATAGAAACCCAATTTTTTAATAAATTTTTTGCATTCATCTGCTTCCACATGAAATTAACAAAAAAAAATAATGGACAGATTATAATTTATCAATGTTGCTTCCATATGGGTAGCAGCCCAAATTTGGATTTGCAGCAATTTAATGAAAATATCAAAACGACATAAAATGGGTTTCGTTAACCTTTTCACTACCTAATTAGCATTTTAAATTTAATTCTTCTCGCATAATATTAAATTTTCGTCAAAATTAAAAAATATTTACCAAAAATTCCACAAAGAATGAAAAATTTACGACAGCAATAAAATGTTATTATTCTCGATTTCTGATTATTCTGCTTGATAAAAGAATTTTGAAAATAAATTATAGCGTCAAAATATTTGTTTCGCGTGCATTAATTCCTAAAGTTTTAAATAAATTTACAATGGGATATACCTAATAACAAAGTTGGAAATGTCACGCCATTCATTGTTATTGTCGGTTAATTATAAAAAAATTTACGTATAGCACAACGGAAAGATTTACGAACTTTGTTTATTAAAAATTTTATTTCTAGTTTATTTTTCACTTTTATAAAGAATCTGCGGCGCCGAAAAGACCCAATTAGATAGACACTCGTTAATCCATTCATGCGCATCACTTGGAATAATTTAAAACAAAGATATTTTACATTAGTGTTGATCAAATTTATATTGGCAAAATTAAATCATAATCATTAATTTTCCATTGTGCGTCTGAATAAGTCGGTACTCGGTAGTACATAAATAATGGATTCCAGTTTTGTTAACCTTGGAAGCGCAATTCGAAGTGTTGAAAATCAAGCAAATTTAAATAAAATAAGTTTATTTTTCCTACAAATTAATGATTATTCTACATTGTTTAAATATTTGTTTTGCAAATGTTCCAAATTCTTTTGAGATTCTTGCATGTCAGGTTGTAAACCTATAGCGGTAGTAAAATATGCTTTAGCCAAATTTGATCGTCCCAACTTGTGTTGCAAAATGGCAAGATTATTAAAAGCAGAGGCGTGAGTAGAATCTGATACCAGACATATATTTAAACATTGCATAGCTAATTCGATGTCACCAGCGGCCTGAAAAACAAAATGATCCTCATTAGCTTTTACTACTTATTCAATTTATCCAGTCTTTTTTCTTTGGTGCAACATTAAACACAATTTCCGACCATTAGATAGACAAATAAATTTTTTTGAACTGAAACCTTCTAATAAAACTTGCTTTTAATTGATATTAAAAACAAAATTATTGCCATATTATCAAAATGAGTGGGATTAAAATATATGTAGGTAATGTGTTTTAATGGGCGAAAAAATTTTATGCACATAATAAAATAGTAAATAATGCCCAAAATTGGCTTCTTTATTGGTTGTTAATGTTAACGTAAAATATTTAAAATTATATAGAAGAGTGAAGATAAATCATAGGCTGTCTCTTTACAAATTTCAAATCTTCTCCTTGATGCCTTTTAAGCTGAGGAACTATAAAACAGCAATAATAGAAACGCTGCCTATAAAACTAATCAATAAAATATTTAAACCGATATGATAGTGAAATAGTTGAATATTTTATTAGGTACATCAAATGCGTTTAAGTGATGCAAAAACAAAGAAGACATTGATTTTTTTCCTGCGCAAGAAGCATAAATTGCAAAAACTTGGTTTGAGCCTTTTAGCGCAAATCAGGTTTACCCACGCTACTATGCGAGGAGTTTACTAATTGTTACTTACAATAGCCAAATGTGATAAATTGTACCAAATTTCCGCTTTCACCATAAGATCTGTCGCTAAATCCAAAGCCCTTTGAAAGCACACCAAAGTCAAGTCCAACTGTTGTGAGTATAGGCAACACAATCCTAAGTTATTGTACAGTTCAGCCGAATGCGCCCCCATTACTAAAACACGCCTAAAACAAAATAACATCATAGTAAAGCTTCCTACAGTGAACTACAGATGGCAGCATGAGTTTAACCAATCAGAGAGCTGTGAAGCTCATTGATTAATCCTATTTACCTATAATATCTCAAAGCTAACTCAGGTTGGTTGTTGTAAAAGTGGTAAACTCCAATACAAGCTATAGCTTCAGCGTGCATTGCGTCTTCCACTACAACTTGCCGATAATGCTTGACAGATGTCGGTGCATCACTCAAAGCTTCGTACAGTCGAGCTACCTCCGTCAACATTGACACATCGTTCGGAAATATCTCCAATCCAGATTTGCACACCTCCATTGCCGAAAGCGGTTGATCCAATTTTAAATACACTTTGGTAAGACGTAAAAACGTTTCAACCATATGTTGCTGCTTTAACGCACTCCTTAACTGTTGCTCCGAATCTCGAACCAAATTTAAGGCACTATAACATTTCGCCAGTTGCACTTTCCACCACCAATCTTTAAACTCGCTCGCTTGCGTCGCCTGAACTGCAAGTTCCATTGCGTTACGCACATCTCCCTCGTGATAGTACAAGTACTCGAAAAGCGGTTTCGATAAGCATGGATCTTTAGCGTACTTGGATATATTTAACCTCGAAATTTGTATAAACGGCCCATCTTTTTGACTAAAAATCGCCGCAGTTCCCAAACGAATAGACCTCACTGAATGATTCGTCATCGGTCGGGCTGTTTTCAAACGATCTATCGTAGATCCAGGACGTGCTTGTGTTCCAGGACGTGCTACTCCAGAAATTGGACGCCCTGTTGATGTCCTCGGACGATTACTGTTTAAAAAAAACTATAGTTAAAATGTTTTTAATAATTTGTGTTCGGCTTCCCAGAATCACCCTTTATGCGGGTAATATAATTACCCCCTTCATAACTTATAATAAGTCGATACTATTATTTAACGTGGATCCCGAACCACGGTACAAATAATTTAGGAGTAACCTATAGATGAAAAGTACTTCACTTACTTAATAGCTGTGGTACCACGAGACGTCTCAAATTTTAGGGATGTTCCAGGTCTAGGAGCAGAAGCAACCGTATCGTTATCTAGAAAATCACTTTCCATTATTTCTTCACTTTCGATGTCATCTATGTAAACTCTTTGGGTTAATGCACGCATTTTTAAACACCAAGCCGCTTGATCCAGGGGTTGTTTTTCCAACATTTCCGTGCATATTTCTATGCATTTATCGTAATGCCTACGTCTAAATTGGCTGAGCGCCAAATACAACAAATCCATTTTCTAAACTAGCAATAACTAACAAGATTTCTCATAATAATTCAGGTATTATTTGTATAGGTATCGAAACCATGGTAACTCTTAAATCGATTTTGTTAGTCCACGTCGTTCACCTGTTGCTCTTGTCAGTGTCACAATAAATTATCATAACAAATGAGTTCAAATCCTTCTTCCCGCAGAAAAGTTCAGAAAGCGGCAGTAGCCCCAGTAAAACAAGCCGAAAAATTAGGCCTAATCGACCGACTAGAAGAAAATCACTTGCTTAAAATATTTCACGCCTTCCAAGCTGAAGAAACGCAAGAACTAAGTAGAACTAAGTTAGAAAAATTATTATACGATGTAGCCAAAATAACTTTCGACAATAACGAATTTGAAGTTGTATTTTTCAGAATAAACATAAAAAGGTAAAATTTTTGTTGATAATATAACAGAATAATATATAAAATTGAACAGAAACGGATTTGCGACATGGGATGAATTTATTTCACATTTAATTCTGGGGTACCAAGAAAAGGAAATTTCGTTGGAATTTCAATCCCTAGATGCGCCGATATCTAAACTTCCTAGACTTTTCCGCAGTAACCACCGGCATCCGGTAAATAGAATTGTATTTTGCCCTACCATAAAACCGGATGGAAGTTACAACTATTCGGAAGGCAGTTACTTAACCTGCAGTAAAGACGGCACAATAAACTACTGGACTTTGGATTTTCAATTGGATAGAACCGTACAATCCACTTCGCCCGAATTAAAAGTTCAAGCTACTTGGGTTTTGGACTTGGTTTGCTTACCAGATATTAGCGTAGTTTGCACTTCAAGTTCCGAAAGAGATTTAAGGTTCTATGATACATCCGCAAGGAAATTTGAACTCAGAATTATGATTTCCTCTCTGGAAGATGCGGTTTGCTGTATGCATTACGAATTTGCGACAGATCCCAATGAAGATAGTAAGCTGATACTTGGTGATATGGGTGGGAATGTAAAAGTTTTGTTATTTAGTTCTGTCGGACGGGGACCGTTTAAGAGCAAACCAGGAATTCCTTTATTGCACGTTCGGTATGAAAGAGTTTTTAGAGGATTGGTTCCAGGATTTCGAATCATCGAATTTAGGTCCCTTCATTCTGATTGGGTCAGGCAGGTTTCCTATTACAAAAGCTTGCATTGCTTTATATCGTGTTCTGGATGCCCTCGAGCAGGTCTCATATTAAAGGATGTGGGCAGCAAAACCATGTCTATTTACAAAATACCAAAAGGAGCGTGGTGCTTTGATGTTTGCGAAACTGCTCATATGATTATAACCGGAGGAGGCGACTGCCTGGTTCGAGTCTGGAATTCGTTTGTGCAAGAAAAACCAAGTGCTGTTTTTCTGGGTCACCATGCAGGAATTATTGCATTAGTCTTACAAGAAAGTGGAAAATATTTATATTCGTTATCTAGAGATAAATGTATAAAAGTGTGGGATGTATCGGCCCAAACTTGTTTGCAAACTTATATAGGTTTACCTTCAGAATTGGGAGAACACACCGATTTTACGATACTCTACAATTATGATAATCATCAGCTAATAATCGGAAGTGTCATGATCGTAGTTTTACATTTACGACCAAAACAGAGTGGAGAGCACACTGATGGAAAAACCCACTCTTTGGGAGTGTCGGTTATACTCTACAACACGCTGTTCAAGGTGGTTCTAACTTGCGGATTGGATAGTTTTATAATTGTTTGGGATCCATGGACTGGAAGGAGAATGTCCGTCGTTAAGGAAGCGCACACACGAGAATTGCACGGTGAAGTAATTCCCGTGGAAATAACCGCAGCCACTTTTGATCCAGGAAATCAATTATTATTAACGGGCGCTGGTGATGGTACCCTGAAAACTTGGAATTTTAACACTGGAACCTGTCTTCGCAATATGTCGATTGAACCGGGTTGTGAAGTTTCGGCTGTAGTTTGGATAAAAGGCAGAATACTAGCTATAGGATGGAATCGCCACGTAACGGAATTTGCTGATAGTGGAGGGGCTGCTGGACCTGGAGGAGCATTTAGTAAGCCTTGGGATACGAGACACTCCGAAGACGTTCTTTGTGCAGCAGCACGAATTCCACAAACCTTAGCAACGAGTACTTACAACGGAGAATTAGTCTTATGGCGTTTGGAAACAGGACAACCTTATAAACGATATAACGTAGCCAATCCTACAGGGAGAATAAAAATTGAGTATAAAATTGAAAAAGAATCCAAAGCAGCGGCTGGACCAACGGCAGCTTCACGGGCTAGTAGATCTGGTAGTATATTCGGTAGAAAAATGAGTACCATGTCGAAACCGCCTAGCTCTACTCCACCATCAACCGATCCCATGCTAGCAGCTCCTGCAAGTAGAGCTCGAAGAATATCGGTAGTAAATATTCCCGAAACGTGCGTTCCCTTGCGTGGTCTTGCCGTTCATTGCATGCTCTTTCTAGACTCAAGACCACAGCTTCCTCATGTTGCAACGTTGTTTGTTGCCGTCGAAAACGGTACAATTCAAGTATGGTCCCATCACGCTTCAGGTGGATTCATAACTTCGTTTCAAGCAATTCACTCAGCTGGAGACTACGTTATATCCATGGCAACGGATATCAAGAATGACTACTTGTTCACTGGTAAGGAAACCCATAAAAACTATTTTGAAGTTTAAGCGTTCTTTTATAGGTACTACTCTTGGATATATAAAAATTTGGTTAATGGAAAATTACCATACGGAAGAACCGGTCCACGCTTGTATGCCTAAACATAGACTTCTATTTCCATTTACTTGGAAAGATAATATAGAAGGACGTGCAAAAAGAGCAAATAGAGGTCAACCTCTACCGTTTTTACTATCAAGCCATAAGGGGCACTTGCTACCGATTTCTGGTTTGACTTACCTAAACGAAGCCCGAGTTTTGATCAGGTTTACTTACCTTACGTTCTTAATTAATTCTATTTATTACTTCTCTACAGCTCTAGCGCAGATTGCAGTGCACGCATGTGGACTTTGGGTGGAAGGTATTTGGGAACAATTGGAACATTCAAACCCTGGATTCCAATTAAAGTTGATACTCCACCAGGAGAAGATCATGTTTATCAAATTCCTACGGACCTTAAAAGATTAGCGAGCTCAACGACCTTTAAAGTTTATGTTGGTAGAAAATACGAAAAGAAGTTAACAGAAAAACAAGAACAACAGCAAGCCGAAAAAACGCTTACCCTAACTGATATTTCAAAGGGTAGCGTTTATGGGAAGAGGCTTGAAGATCCAATTTTGGGAAACCACTTTGCTTTACCAGAAAGAACTACTGGCAGGCACGAATTTACTTTAGATACTAGTTTCGCTTATGTACGATTAAGTGAAATATCCGCATTCCTCCTTGCAGAAATCTTTCTTTTTTTTTTAGATCCCTGTATATTCGCATTTGATTATGCCACCTCCTGGTGATATTGCACGACCAACTACCCCAGAGGTTGTAGCGACTTCGCGTTTGCTAAAGGATGAGAAGAAATCTGTAGCTAATCGCAGTTCTAGAGGTTCTATCAAATCTAATGTAACGATTACGACAGCTTTAGGTGTTCCAGCGAAAGATAAATAACTGGAATGTATATTTTTATGTATTATGTTATATATAGTACCTGCATACATTATGTTTTAATAATATATATGTAATTAGCGTTATTTAGCTATCACCAAGTAACAAAGCCGGCTTGCACAGAAAGCGAACAGTTTTGACATTGAGAACTGGACGAAAATCAACTTCATTTCTGGGAATACAGCAAAATGAAAGCAATTTTTGTGTTTTATATCTTGAAATGTGTGTAAAATATGTTATTTTTATTTACAAAGAATAGAATGAATATTTAAGGGTTTTAAAAGTAGAATGTAGCAAAGGTAGGTTTTAGTTAGCAATAAATAACATTAGGAAATGGCAAAATACATATTTTACAATTAAAATAAGACTTTATCAAAGCAGTAACATTATCCTTTTTGTTTTATCCCAGATAAATATTTTTGGGGGCACAGCCCCCCTAGTTGAGCCATTCGCTCCAGCATAGGCCAGTAAATTTCCCCTACTGCAGTCTTATCTTTGTACTTACTAATTAAATGCTGCCACCAGGCCTTTAGATTTATTCTTCTGATCTAAGGATTTATTTTAGATTTATTACTATAAGTTGTTGAAATTGAGTCCATTAGTGTGACGTCACAACGCCTAGAAATTGGCAAACCGTCTAACGCGAATTGACTAAGTGGTTTGCGTCCATTTGAAAAAAAACATAACACGAACATGTGCAAACACGACGATCGCATCAAGGAAAGTGTCAAGAGTTTCAACATAACCCTATTTAATTAATTTAATTGTTATAAACTTATATTAATTATGTAAATAATTCACTATTCTACTATTGTAGTCTACTATTTTATGGTAGAAAGTTCCTTAAGTATTTAAAGCAAACCATTTTTTAACTTTAATTGATTGCTCTCATTCTGGAGAAAAACCATTATAATGCATGACATTATAATTAATAGTTTAAAGTATATAAAGACCTTTTAAAACCCTTTTAACGTATAGATTTAAATTTCAGGAAACATACTGCGGTTTTCACCGCTATGGTGCCTTTTTCTTCGAATTATATTTTATTTAAAAATGTGTTAAAATAATTGTCAAACGTAGAAGGTTTCTTGCTACTGTGATTATACAATTCAATCACAATTGTACAATTGTGCACTTCACTAAATTTTTCTCATTATAACTAAACTTTCACATACCGTAAAATGGGGTGAATCACAAAAGGCAGGTGAATCACAACAAAAGAAGGCACAAATAATTTTTCTGTACTGCAACATTGAATAAAATTATTTGATTAATCCTTGATGCACAGAAAAATTATTTGTGCCCTCCCAAACTTTTGTTGTGATTCACCCCATTTTACGGTATGTGAAAGTTTAGTTAATGAGAAAAATTCAATTGTGATTGCATTGTATAATCACAGTAGCGAGAAACCTTCTACGTTTGACAATTATTTTTAACACATTTTTAAATAAAATATAATTCGAAGAAAAAGGCACCATAGCGGTGAAAACCGCAGTATGTTTCCTGAAATTTAAATCTATACGTTAAAAAGGTTTTAAAAGGTCTTAATATACTTTAAACTATTAATTATAATGTCATGCATTATAATGGTTTTTCTCCAGAGTGAGAGCAATCAATTAAAGTTAAAAAATGGTTTGCTTTAAATACTTAAGGAACTTTCTACCATAAAATAGTAGACTACAATAGTAGAATAGTGAATTATTTACATAATTAATATAAGTTTATAACAATTAAATGAATTAAATAGGGTTATGTTGAAACTCTTGACACTTTCCTTGATGCGATCGTCGTGTTTGCATATGTTCGTGTTATGTTCTTTTTCAAATGGACGCAAACCACTTAGTCAATTCGCGTTAGACGGTTTGCCAATTTCTAGGCGTTGTGACGTCACCACTAATGGACTCAATTCACAACAAAATACACTCAACCAAGAACAAAATAAAATGCATTTATTAAACAAGATATTTTTGTTGTTGATGAAATTTAAATTTGGTAAATAATTTATAATATCAAATTTTATCAAGTTACTTTTAATGAGAATACAACAAATGATAACCCTTGCTATTTTGTTACTTTATGAAAAAGAACAACATAATTTAAAAAATAAGAATAACTTGATAAAAACAACGCAAACAAATAAAAGAACCATTAAGGCTACCCGGCCTTTCGCCTCGCTCTCCCCGTCTACCTTTAAAAGGTACATATTTGTACCTACATTATTTTACACTTTTTAGTTTTATAAACCTGCCAAATGAAACAAAAAATGGTTAGGTACAGAATTGTATATTTATATTCAACTAATAAGGCTCGAAAGATTTTGCAAATTTATAACAATAAAATATTTCAAATGGATGCAACGGACTCAACGGATGGATGTAACGGATGCACACCATTTGAAATTGTCCTTAAGAGCGCGCTGCAAATTTTGATGCAAAAACATGTTTCGACAGATGGCGTGCCCTAAAATATTAATCTTTTATAGTTATCTTTTCACCAAAACAGAATTCTAATAATTTATAAAAGTCATATGAATAAACGATAACTAAGCTAAGCAATAAGGAAGTTTGAGCTTTCAAAGATAAATATTTTTAAATATATTCAATATTTTCACGTGTGCATATCTTTTTGGAATATACTTGTAAATATTCAACATTGGAAGCTCAAACTTCCTTATTGCCTAACTTAGTTATCGTTTATTCATATGACTTTTATAAATTATTAGAATTCTGTTTTGGTGAAAAGATAAATATAAAAGATTAATATTTTAGGGTACGCCATCTGTTGAAACATGTTTTTGCATCAAAATTTGCAGCGCGCTCTTAAGGATCAACTACAATTTATCCTTCAAAGTAACTGATGATAACCCTGCAATAAACAAATTTGATGATAAAACTACTAAAGTGATACAAAAAAACTTACCGTTTAATTTAAATCCAACTATTTCGCTTTCACAATTGTTTCCATTTTTCTCTTCATACGTTAATTTGTAATATACTGTATCTGTTATTTCCAAAGGCCCCTCAGCCGATTTTTTGGTGTACATAGTTTGAGATCCATCTACTGGATCGTCAAGTATACAAAACGATCTTTCCAAATTTCGTACATTGATATTATATTTAAAACATGATCTTGTAATATTTGCTTTGTAATAGAACCTAACTCCTATGTAATCGTCACTGTATCCCACAATTTTGGGTGCTTTGAATTCACAACAAAATACGCTGAGAAAAAAAAACAAGGACAAACAAAAAATCACACTTTTTAATTGAGACATTTCAATTAATGCAATTTAAATTCGATAAACGAATTATATATCAAATTTTTATCAAGATACTTTTAATAAGAATTATAGTCTGATTGATAACCTTTGCTTTTGAACTTCTGGGAACATAACATGATAAGCTGGTTCCTGTGAAATAAATGTATTCTATGAAGTATTTTTCGATTTTTTCTAAAAATAAAATATTGATAATTTATTTAAATGTAAACTGTCCCTCTGCTCACAACCCCTAATGAGAGGGTTGTCCAAACAAAGATTTAAAAATGCGTTACAATCCAGAGAGGGTAACTCTCCAGTTTATGTTGCCATGATGATGATAAATATCGTAGAGATGAGACGTAGCTTTCTGAAATAAAATGAAATTCTGAAAATTGAAAATTGGTAAAAAAGGCCGACAATAGGAAACTAGAAAGTCTACATGAGAATCTAACAAAAACGGGAAAAGGTTGATGGGCGACCTCCAAAAATTTGGTGATAAGCAGTACAATTTATTTTCCCACATAAAAGAATCCATAAAGTTAAAAACTAAGAACCAAATTGACGATACAGTGGTGGATGGTAGGGATAGAAGCTGTGTTGTAGATGTAAGATAGACCAAAACTTAGTATCGTGCAGCACTATAACCCTGATGGGTCTTAGCTGACCATTTTATTAATTTTTAATGTTAAATGGTTTTTATGGCATTGTATTTTTTTATCTGGGACGGGGGGGGGCCACCCCGATAAAGAACTCCCAACCTGGAGGACCAGAGAGACGGCCAGGATAAAGTTCTTACGTCACTCGGATTAGAACTGGGTATTTAGCGTTTATAGTCAACTCACGTGACCACTATGCTCCGACCGTCTTTCTGTGGTCTTAGTGGTCACGAAAATAAAATTGCAAAGTAGAGATGATGAGGGAAAGAATTCTATGCCGCGATTTGATCTGGAAAAATTTATGGAGATACAGAGAGGCGTACCAAGTGGAGGTTGCAAATAGATTTCAGACTTTACAAGCAGAAACGCACACAGACATGGGTACGATGTGACAGAACATATCAGAGACGGTTAAAGCCGGGCGGCAAGGATTATTATAGCAACGTCCAAGAAGAAATGAAACAAAAGATGATTCGATGAACAGTGTTAAAATGAAATAAGATATAAGGCAATAGCAAATAATAATTTCAAAATGCAGTATGAAAACTAAGTAAAGAGAACACGCAGTGTTTTAAGAAGAAAAGGGCATATTACGAAATTAGAGTAAGAGATTTGGAGGGAAAATACAATCATTCAAAAGTAAAAGAGTTTTATAGAGATATAAGGCAAGGTGCAATAGTCTAAAGGATAGGCATGGAAAGGTCATCATGAAAAAGGAAAATATTACAAAATATCCCAATAACACTTACAAAAAGGTAGAAAGAATACTTTAAAGCAGGCCCACAGCCAGGGAGGGGCACTTGGGGCACGTGCCCCTCCCCAAATTTATTCAATTTAATTGCGAACCACCGAAAATTTTACATTTTACAAAAGGCTTTTTACAAGTGCCCCCCCCCCCCCCGCCAAAATGAAATCCTGGCTATGGGCCTGCTTTGAAGAATTACTAAAAGTGTCAGACCAAGGTGTCACATCACGAATAAAAGAATACCATACTGCCGAAATTGAAGCAGAAGACCCAACGTATGCAGAAGTTAGGAATGCTATAAGAAGGTTAAAACAAGGAAAATCTCCAGGTATAGACAGACAATATTTCAGCGGAATTACTAAAACTGTAACAAAAATTACCATCTGAATCGCAACCCCTAATGAGAGAGTTAACCCAGATAAAGACCAGAGTCCGTCACAATCCGGAGAAGACCTCTCCAGTTTGTTTTCCACGATGTTAATGGACCAGCTCCTTATTAAATTCGTACGCCAGCCCGGGGATTTCTTAAAATCGACCGGTAGCTTGGGAAAACTAAAATAAAACACAAATAGTAAACAAATGCAGAATCTGAGAGTGTGGCTATCACAATAATTGCAATGTGTATGGCTGCGCTAACATGAATGATTAGGGTGTTATAATTAAGGCTGGGAATTTTTAACATTTTTGTATTCGAATATTCGTTCAAGAAATCACAAGAATATTCAAATTATTCGAATAATAATCATTCGAATAATTTGAATATTCGAATAATTTGAATAGTACCGTTGAGAAAATATTCATATTCGAATATTCGATTAGTTGATTATATTTGATTTTGATTCCCAGCCTTAGATAACTAAAGTGCACCCCGGTCAAATTAAACAAGTTCCTAAATATAAACACAGCAACCTCTAACGATTACCCAATATTAAACACAAAGATCAGAATTACGTCGGTTCATACCAATTTGAAAATATAAAATTGCTTACCTCGAGTTCTCGTATAAGCTTACAATATAATGGTGAGAGGTGTTCAACTCCTTCCCAATGTGTGGCTTCAAAGATGAAAATCTGTAACTTGCTATAATTTTATACAGTACCACTTGATCGACTTCGCAAACACTAACACTGCGGCAAATCTGAAGCTGGAACTGGACCGGTTAGAGGTGCTGGAGATGTCAACAAGATTGGACCAGTGGGACCATCCAAACAACGAAAAGGATGTTGCTCACTGAAGGAAATCCAAAATGGTTCCACAACTTGCGCACCAAAAACTGCGTAATAAGTTGTGCATTAAGAGCCTTTCTTATTTGAAGATGTTTCAAAACAGGAGCTAAAAACAACACACGACGACTATATATTACTGTTTCACACGGTAAGCCACAAATAAATAGCTTTGCTGGACAAAAAAAATACCTGAGCACGCATCGTCGTGAAAACAGCGTACGTTTGCCATGATTGAGCTTGCAAGACACCCGGTATTCATACGCCAACGTTCCCAGCCGATAACCTGCATTCAATTGCAAGCCAAATGTTTGCAATATAAAATTGCATTGAAATAAAATGCATGGGCCGTACTTAGAAATATTGAAATGAGAAAATAGTACCACGTAACAAAGTGCAAAAATTCGTTACAAAACAGGGAAGCGACATTAAAGAAATCGAAATAGGACATTTGAACGCGAGAAATTAGATGCAATTGCACCCCCACTCTTATTATATTTAAATAATGTTAAATAACACACGACGGACGGCCCCTAATTTCGTCAGAAGTCGAGGAAGGGTGCAATTTCTCGCGTTCAAACGTCCTCCCATTCAGACGTCCTTGCGTTCAAACGTCCAGCTCCGAAAGAAATGCACAATAAATCTCATAGTCGCGATCTCAGCACTTTTAAACAATATAAATAAAATAAGAGATGAGATGGTTTGATTCTTAAATGATGAAAATCGTGAGATCCAAAATGAACGTGTCCGCTTATGATCTCTACGCTAGGAAGACCAACTGTAAGCGCCAGGACATTCGCGCAACGTCTCAGACCTTGCGCCGACCATTTCATGGTTGTTCAAAGCAATGCAGAATTGGATTAAAGGGGCTCTTTAAATTTTGATGCAGAAACATGTTTCAACAGATGGCGCGCCCTAAAATATTAATCTTTTCTACTTATCTATTCACCAACATAGAATTCTAAATATTTATAAATAAGTCATATGAATAAATGATAACTAACTTAGGTAATGAGGAAGTTTGAGCTTCCAATGTTGAATATTTACAAGTATATTCCAAAAAGATATTCGTATTTGAAATTATTGAATATTTTTAAAAATATTTAACTTTGAAAGTTCAAACTTCCTCATTATCTAAATTAGTTATCGTTTATTCATATGAATTTTATAAATTAATAGAATTCTGTATTGGCGAAAAGATAAGTAGAAAAGATTAATATTTTAGGGCGCGCCACCTGTTGAAACATGTTTTTGCATCAAAATTTAAATGCCCCTCTTAAGGCGAAGCATCACCACGTGACTAAATATTGGTGTAAAACGTTCTTTAAAAAGATTTGTTAAACATGTTTTTCAAGAAATATTTAGATATTTTTGGAATTTTAAAAATTCAGCTTCGTAGCTCAATAGAATGATCGTTTCTGTAAACTAAAGTATTACAATAATTGTCTTTATTACTACATTTGAAAAGAAATTTGACATTCCTTTTTTTGAAAATTCTGAATATTGGAATTCGAGATTTCTTTAATATCGTATTACTAAATAGAATTACCAAAAGTTGACAGTATCAAGAAACAATTATTCTATTGAGCTACGAAGCTGAATTTATAAAATTCCAAAAATATATAAACATTTCTTGAAAAACATGTTTAACGAATCTTTTTAAAGAAGGTTTTACACCAACGTGGTGATGCTTCGCCTTAAGGTGGCCGATTTCTATGGGGATTATCTACTTAACTAAAATTTATGTAACCCCCACTGCATTTCAATAATACTATCGCCAAAGCTACGAAAATTTTACAGGTTGTTGCTCAAGGCTTCCTGTGTAACATATTGAAATATGAGGCGTATAAGATAATTATTATTACATTGATAATTCAATAAATAAGGCATTGACGCGTATTGCGCATGCGTATGCGAAATCTCATGATTACGCGAAAAATAATACACATAATTGTCTCATATTTCAATATGTTACACGGGAAGCTTTGAGGAACAACCTGTACAATTTTCGTAGCTTTGGCGATAGTATTATTGAAATGCAGTGGGGGTTACATAAATTCTGGTTAAGTAGATAATCCCCATAGAAATCGGCCACCTTAAGAAATATATGGAGAAGTAATTCAAGGAAGAACAAATGCAAAAGTTTATTACGGTATCAGCAACAATTAAATCTTAAAATATAATTAGCAATAATTTAATACAATAAAAAATTAAATTCTACATAATTGTTTTCCTTACACACTAATCAATAACCGTATACTTGCTTTAGTTTTTAACACTTTTTAAATTAGCATAATACTGACAACAAATATTACCAAAATGTTTTAAAAACCTTAACAACTTTGTAGAATTTGGAGGTATAAGCAAATTAAGGTAACTAAATTTGTTCTATGTTCAATATCCTAACTTTTTAAGCGCTTCTTCTCGTTCTCGTTTTCTGAAATAAGAACACATTAAAAAAAATGTTTACCTTGGAAAAATAAGCATTACTTGTCTATTAAAAGTTGAGCATTTGATTCTTCAACTCTTTCAAAGATTTCAACAGCTTCTAGTAGATGTTCGGAAAGTTTACGATGATAAGATCCTTCTTGAAAAGATCGATACGCATGAGTGGCTAGAAATTTTACAGATCCCAATGAACCACGCGCACACCAATCTTTTTTTTCAATCTGAAAGGTAAACTCAGTAGTTACAAGAAAGTTTCAAGAAAAAGAAGTATGTACCAAAACTTCCTTCATGTAGCGCGATAAATCAACGCTTAAACAAGTTTGATTTCCAATCGGATTTGCAGAATCCATAATTATCATGTACAATCGCTTGGCGGCAATATTGAGCATATCAACCCCACTTTTATCCAAGTAAGAAGTAATTAAATTTATTAACCTATATGCATGTTGATCACAACCTTTTATATATAATTCCATCACCTGAAGCCTTTTATACTCATAAACATCCAAATCCCACATTTCTGCTAACTCAATGCACTTTTCTGTAAAAACTAAATGTTGATTTATATGTGCTTCGCTTTCTCCATCAGGAATTGCTCGCGCACTAGCGACAATTATTTTAATTAAAAATTTCCTTCTAGCTTTCTGTGTTTTAGTGTCGGGATCTGATCTCAGAGTAGGAGTTTGATGGAAATCGACATAAAACATCTCCACTATTTCAGGATCAAAAAGATCTTCTATTGGTTTTATAAACTTCTTTTTAAAAGTGTAAGTGATCATCAATTCTAACGACCGACTTAACTGAAAATGAGCGTACACAAGAGGAATGTAAAGTCCTCCTCTTTCAAAGGCTAATTCTGCTAACGATGAAGCATCTCCTCGCAGATTTTCGGAAAACTCCGTATCCGTCTAAAAACATTAGTTTACTAAGAAATTAGAAAAAAATAATAATAGTGGGCTGTTAGGGAGCAGAACTTAGTTGAGAAAACAAACTTTGAAAACAGGCGCGTGAACGTCTAACATATTGAGGGGGGGGCCAATAGTGAAATGTAAAAAATAATTTTCAACTTGCGATTATATAGTAAATCTGTGTAAAAAGAACATTTTGAAACAAGGAAAGCCACAAGGACATTTTGTTTATGAGCTCTAATAAGAGGGAGAGAAAGGTGGGGGCAATCGTCAATTGATGGGAGGCTACAATTAGGATTTTTAATGAATTTCGTCTGCAGGACCCAAAGATTTTGGGAGGCCAATACCCCCCCCCCCTTCCTACGCGCCTGTAGACAAAATCTTGTAAAATAAAAAGGTCATACCTCTTTAGTGCATTGCCGATTCCTTACAAGGTACATCAGGTCTTTCAAAAACGTTGAAGTGATAGTTAAAAAGCTCTTGATCTGCAAGTCGGTTAACTCCGTTTCTCTCACACATAGCATCTGATTGGGCAATTGGCCGACTATGTTGAGAACCTTGCAGACATTTACAAATTTGATCTTTAAGTATGTGTCCCAAATTAAGCACAATAGGCCTTCCTTTAGGAGCATAGTTTTGATGTATCGTACGCAACTGAGAGCCGTTTCCAAATATGTAATTTCTTGTATCTGATTTTTCCAAGCGTTGGCATATTCCCAGCTCATATTAAGCAGAACTACGTCGGGATTCAAACTGAGGTGAAAATGTTCCGCTAAAATATTAAACTGACAAAACACCCACTGCAATTCTTTGCAATCTGTAAGCATTTTTGTACTTCTATATTCATCATCGAATTCCTCTTCGCTCTCTTCATCCTCTTCGTTATCATCTTCTTTTACTTCTAACTTCTTCATATAATAATAATGGTTAATCGCCACATATTCTGGATTAACACCCGAATTCGTCAGCCACTTCGCGACGATCTCACTAACCGCACCTTTACCCTTTTCTTCCATAGATTTCAAACTAAATTTCAAGTCTTCATTCTTTAATTTGGGTAATTTACAATATTTCTCGTTAAATCTAAACTTATTCGACAAAATCACGTCCAACAATGCCATTTGATCTAGCCTAGTGGTTAAACCGTCCCAGTGGCACATTTCATTAGTCAATTTTTCAAACTCTTCATCAATACTTGAATCTGATTCATCTAATTTAATTGATACGCTATTACAAACAAAGGCTGCACTTAACGCTAAAAACGGATGCGACGAACCCGCCAAAATTTCACGAAATTCAGACCAAAATTCAGACCGTAGGTTAAAACCGACCTTTATATCGTAACGATCGTCTATGTTTTGTAACAATCCCACCATCACTTCAGAAAAATTACCCATCACCTTCATTAAATTTGTATCCTTTGTTAATTTTTGATGCAACCAACAATGTAACAGCATTTCGAACAAATTTCTAACGCAAAACTTGTTTTCCGTTACAACCGTGCAAAATCCTAGAAAATCATCGCGTTCATCAAACAGATAAGGACCAAAAAATAAATTTGAAATTTTAACCAAAACTTCGGATTTCAAATCTGCTTGCAATTTAAGCATCTCAAACTCGTTCAACTCGAAAACAGATAAAAATTCGTAAAAGCTGTACAATGCATCGTTTTGAATAGGCGAATCTTCCTGATAAGCGGTCAACAAATCGAGCAAATTTTGTAACCTATTTAATTGCGCTTCTTTTACACTTAACGCGAGAGTATCTTTGCATGCTTTTCCTGTTACAGGCGAATGCGAAGTTAAAAAAACATATAACGAAGACAACTTTTTTAAATTTACAATGAAGCTCTCGTGGACCTTCACACTTTCTTCTATTTCTTCCGCTTCTGGATAATATTTTTCTAATAAATAGTTAGTAAATTTTAAAATCGTATCCGAATGAACTGCGTCTTGCTGAATTAACATTTTTAAACATTCGATATGCACGTCTATGAATTCAATTTCGGAAGCAACTTTTAATACCTTTTCTGTCAAGTCGTTTAAATTGTACTTCGCTGATTTTACAAAATATTTTAAACGTTTGTATAAAAATATATCACGAGCCTTTTTACTGTCTTTTTCTGGTAATGCAAAGTAAAACGGAATTTTAATGTCATTGATATTGCCATCTGGGTCTATCAAAATGCAGTTAAATGGACAAATATACTTCTTTGCCGCAGGAATATTGGTGACCCCAACTAAACCGTGGCTGATGTAAAGTAAAACGCTGAATTTCGAAACTTTAAACACGGCTATTTTTTTTATTTTTTGAGCACAAAATATTTCTAATGTTCCTTTTTTAGGTGAATATATTACTATAAAGGTAGCCATTCTTTCTAAACCACGCTTATTTTCACGCTCTTCTTCCTTCACTTGCACAAATGCACATTGAGCATCACGGTAGCCTTTAAAAATATGCAAAACTATTCCTCTATGAGTGTCAATCAATAAAACGCGACCTAAAACGTCCGCAGTTAAAGCTAATCGTCGATTTTGTGATAATATTATTGACGTTGCTGTTCGTCGTAAATCGTGGATACCAAATCTGCAATCCATTGCCTGTGCTGTTTGTACTGCCAATGTATTTTTTTCCACACTCGGCTGTTTTCCCGAGAACCAACTACTGCAACAAATAATTTCTATTAAATAAAGTTTAATTCTTTTATTTTATTTTTTAAATTGTAATGGTTGTTGTAATTGTTGTAATGGTACCTGGGGGTCAGCAGGTAGACACCTGGTGAATATAGCACAAATCAAACTATAACAGCAGATCAAATCACAAACCAACAGAACGATAATGTGAGCAAACTCGAAAATGTGTTGGGGTTGGGGCGACCCATGACACAAATGAGCACCAAAGCTCATTGGAGAAACGGAAGTATTTGTTCGTCCTCAACATTAATCATCTATGGTCTATGTGGTATATTGCCCGCCCAAACATAATAACGGTGACCTACATTGCCAATCCTATAATATGAGGATCTAGTTTTAACACTTTAAAACTCCAACGGAAGTTAGAAGTACTGCTGCCCCCTGGAAGGCAACCAGAAAGCTTCAAAGACTACCAAATTAAAGTAGATAGCAACAAATGGGCAAGATGACAAAGAAAACGTCTCTCAACCATTCCCTTCAATGTCAACATTATAAGAATTACCTAAAATCTCCATTTCAAGTAGATCTTCAGACATCAAGAAAATCGAAATAAAAAAAACTAAATGCCTAATGCAAAAAGAAATTAACATCAAAATATCTCCTGCATTTGACTTAATTACAGGAAAAATTCTACAATAATAAAGATGATACTGTAGGGCAAGAAACTGGGAAGTAGGAAGTCAAAATATATAGACCCATAAGTTTGCTTCTAGTACTCTTAAAAATCTTCGAAAAAATATAAATAGATATCCCTTAAAGACAAAACCGTAAATGGCAGAGATTTTGCTGATCGGAAAACGGAAACCATTTGGAAAAGTGGGCAAAAATCTTACATTTTTACCAGATAAACTTAATATCATAACAAATCATTAGTTTGGACTCAGAAGTAAGCATGGCACCATTGAATAATAACTTAGACTAGTCAACATAATTAATAACAGACGCATAGGAGCAGGAGGGCCATTGGCTCCCTAAATCTTTAGGTTCTTCAGACGAAATTTATTAGAAATCCTAATATCAGTGGTGGTCATACGGAAGAAGGGATTGTTTCACTCGAAAGCGTAATATTATACTTTTATATTATTTTAAATTTTTAAGAGATTTTAGTTCTTATCACATAAAAAAATTAGTCTTTAAATTGGCTAGTTATTAACTCTGGTTATTAATTGGTATAATATTAAATAGTTTTACCAGTTAAATAAATTAAATTATAATATGTCTTTATTAAGCTTTCAAGCACTTGTATGCTCTTCATCAGAATAATACAACGATAATAATAAGAGCATACAAGTGCTTGAAAGCTTAATAAAAATATATTTAGGGGTACAGCCTTTATCTTAATATTTAAAGCTATACTATTTAGGGTTTAGAATTTTTAAATTATTTTTCCTGTATTTACTATATTATTATTGGTATTTTCATAAAGTTACAGAATATTTGAACAAAATTTTTATTAAAAATTTCTTAAAAAAGAAGAAAACAGAAATCAAATTATCTAAAAGTATAACGCCCTTTAAGGCTTAGAATTTTTTAATTATTTTTCCTGTATTTACTATATTATTATTAGTAGTTTTATAAAGTTTTAGAATATTTGAAAAAAATTTAATGTTCATCAAAATTGTTTTAAAAAAGCGCACAGAAATCAAATTATCTAAAAGTTTAACGCCCTTTAAGGTTTAGAATTTTTAAATTATTTTTCCTGTATTTACTATATTATTATTGGTATTTTCATAAAGTTACAGAATATTTGAACAAAATTTTTATTAAAAATTTCTTAAAAAAGAAGAAAACAGAAATCAAATTATCTAAAAGTTTAACGCCCTTTAAGGCTTAGAATTTTTTAATTATTTTTCCTGTATTTACTATATTATTATTAGTATTAGTTTAATAAAGTTTTAGAATATTTGAAAAAAATTTAATGTTCATCAAAATTGTTTTAAAAAAGCGCACAGAAATCAAATTATCTAAAAGTTTAACGCCCTTTAAGGTTTAGAATTTTTAAATTATTTTTCCTGTATTTACTATATTATTATTGATATTTTCATAAAGTTACAGAATATTTGAACAAAATTTAATTTTTATTAAAAATTTCTTAAAAAAGAAGAAAACAGAAATCAAATTATCTAGAAGTTTAACGCCCTTTAAGGTGGCCGATTTCTATGGGGATTATCTACTTAACCAGAATTTATGTAACCCCCACTGCATTTCAATAATACTATCGCCAAAGCTACGAAAATTTTACAGGTTGTTCCTCAAAGCTTCCCGTGTAACATATTGAAATATGAGACAATTATGTGTATTATTTTTCGCGTAATCATGAGATTTCGCATACGCATGCGCAATACGCTTCATCGCCGTATTTATTGAATTATCAATGTAATAATTATCTTATACGCCTCATATTTCAATATATTACACAGGAAGCCTTGAGCAACAACCTGTAAAATTTTCGTAGCTTTGGCGATAGTATTATTGAAATGCAGTGGGGGTTACATAAATTTTAGTTAAGTAGATAATCCCCATAGAAATCGGCCACCTTAAGGCTTAGAATTTTTTAATTATTTTTCCTGTATTTACTATATTATTATTAGTAGTTTTATAAAGTTTTAGAATATTTGAAAAAAATTGAATGTTCATCAAAATTGTTTTAAAAAAGCGCACAGAAATCAAATTATCTAAAAGTTTAACGCCCTTTAAGGTTTAGAATTTTTAAATTATTTTTCCTGTATTTACTATATTATTATTGGTATTTTCATAAAGTTACAGAATATTTGAACAAAAGTTTTATTAAAAATTTCTTAAAAAAGAAGAAAACAGAAATCAAATTATCTAAAAGCTTAACGCCCTTTAAGGCTTAGAATTTTTTAATTATTTTTCCTGTATTTACTATATTATTATTGATATTTTCATAAAGTTACAGAATATTTGAACAAAATTTAATTTTTATTAAAAATTTCTTAAAAAAGAAGAAAACAGAAATCAATTTATCTAAAAGTTGAACGCTCTTTAGGGCTTAGAATTTTTTAATTATTTTTCCTATGTTTACTACATTATTATTAGGATTTTCATGAAGTTTCAGAATATTTGAACAACATTTAATTTTATCAAAATTTTTTTAAAAAAGCGCACAGAAATCAAATTGCCTAAAGGTTTAAGGCCCTTTAGGTTTTAGAATTTTTTAATTATTTTTCCTATGTTTACTATATTATTATTAGGATTTTCATCAAGTTTCAGAATATTTGAACAACATTTAATTTTATCAAAATTTTTTTAAAAAAGCGCACAGAAATCAAATTGCCTAAAGGTTTAAGGCCCTTTAGGTCTTAGAATTTTTTAATTATTTTTCCTATGTTTACTATATTATTATTAGGATTTTCATGAAGTTTCAAAATATTTGAACAACATTTAATGTTATCAAAATTTTTTTAAAAAAGCGCACAGAAATCAAAATATCTAAAAGTTGAACGTCTTTTAGGGCTTAGAATTTTTTAATTATATTTCCTATATTTACCATATTATTATTAGAATTTTCATGAAGTTTCAGAATATTTGAACAACATTTAATGTTATCAAAATTTCTTTTAAAAAGCGCACAGAAATCAAAATGCCTAAAGGTATAAGGCCCTTTAGGTCTTAGAATTTTTTAATTATTTTTCCTATGTTTACTACATTATTATTAGGATTTTCATCAAGTTTCAGAATATTTGAACAACATTTAATTTTATCAAAATTTTTTTAAAAAAGCGCACCGAAATCAAATTGCCTAAAGGTTTAAGGCCCTTTAGGTCTTAGAATTTTTTAATTATTTTTCCTATGTTTACTATATAATTATTAGGATTTTCATGAAGTTTCAGAATATTTGAACAACATTTAAGGTTATCAAAATTTCTTTTAAAAAGCGCACAGAAATCAAAATGCCTAAAGGTATAAGGCCCTTTAGGTCTTAGAATTTTTTAATTATTTTTCCTATGTTTACTATATTATTATTAGGATTTCATGAAGTTTCAGAATATTTGAACAACATTTAATGTTATCAAAATTTCTTTTAAAAAGCGCACAGAAATCAAAATGCCTAAAGGTTTAAGGCCCTTTAGGTCTTAGAATTTTTTAATTATTTTTCCTATGTTTACTATATTATTATTAGGATTTTCATGAAGTTTCAGAATATTTGAACAACATTTAATGTTATCAAAATTTCTTTTAAAAAGCGCACAGAAATCAAAATACCTAAAGGTTTAAGGCCCTTTAGGTCTTAGAATTTTTTAATTATTTTTCCTATGTTTACTATATTATTATTAGGATTTTCATGAAGTTTCAGAATATTTGAACAACATTTAATGTTATCAAAATTTCTTTTAAATAGCGCACAGAAATCAAAATGCCTAAATGTTTAAGGCCCTTTAGGTCTTAGAATTTTTTAATTATTTTTCCTATGTTTACTATATTATTATTAGGATTTTCATGAAGTTTCAGAATATTTGAACAACATTTAATGTTATCAAAATTTTTTTAAAAAAGCGCACAGAAATCAAAATATCTAAAAGTTGAACGTCTTTTAGGGCTTAGAATTTTTTAATTATATTTCCTATATTTACCATATTATTAATATTATTAGTATTTTCATAATGCAGTCAAAACTCTTTAAATCGACTTCTATTTAATTCGAACTATTCTCAAATAAATCGAATTATTTATAACTTACAATGCAATTCTTACGCTCTAATTCGAACTCCCCCTAATTCGAACAAATTTTATACATTATGAGAATTTGATTTAGAGAGTTTTGACTGTATTTCAACAAAATTTAATTGTTTTCAAAATATTTTTTAAAAAACGCACAGAAATGAAATTATATAAATGTTTAATTCCCGGTACTTAAAAGATTTAAACCCTGAACAAATTGATCGGTGATTAAACTTGTTATCGTGCGAGTGGGATTTTGAATAAATTTAACGTTCTACAGATGACGTTTGGAAATTAAACGTCAAATTTATTCAAAGTCCCACTCTCACACGATAACAAGTTTAAACACCGATCAATTTGTTCAGGATTTAAATCTTTATAGTACCGGCCCTAAGACCCTTTAGAGCAGGGGTGTCCAATTGGGGGCCGGGGGCTCCATACGGACCACCACGTATATTTGGTATATTTTAAGATAGAAATATCATTCAAAAATGGAGATGGGTTAACATAAAAGTCAAATCTCTTTTCTTTTTTCTTTAGAAAATAGGTTACTGCTGTACAAAGCAATCCTCAAGCCAGAAAACAACTGTGGGGTTCATTATCAAACTCCAATATTAAGATCCAACCAAGATTTCAAATGATAAGGAAAGACTTTTAAACAAACTACTTTCGACTACAAGTGGAGGGCGTCAATTGAAAAGATACCAGCCCTATCCACCTAATCAACAGATTTACATGATACACAACCGAAAAAATGAAAATGCAAAAGAACCATAAGAACAAGAAGATATTGCTTATTGGAACGATTTTCTTTGTTGTTTTATATAATCAAATCAGACACCTAATTAATTAAAAAATACTATTTTTACTTTCTATCAAGGTACTTACGGTAAGGCAGATTTAAATTTACTCGCCACTGCTTTGGCTACATCTGCAAAGAACACATGTTGTTCATATTCTGCAGCACAGTGAAAACCAAGTGCAGGTTTCGAGCCGGCCGCTACCACGGAATGACGAATTGGCGGCGTTATTCTATACGATGCATTAAAACCGTCATAAGTGGCAACAGCCATTAGGTGATCAAAAGTGTTTGTTAAGGTTAAACCAACCACTGCACCATCGTTTACACAAAATTGATTTTCATAACCCCACTTTGTAAAGCTTGTGTCATTGAAAATGTTGGCAGTTTGAGCTTCGAAAGCGCCTAAAATAACACAAAATTAAAACTTGCTAGAACCAGTACAAGCCATACCTTCGAGTGACTTAACGTAACATAATCCTAAAACACTAAATAGTCTTTCACCGCTAATTTTACATACAGCGCTACTGTAATGGACAAATATTTCTTCTAACCGATGATCGTAATTGATATCAGGTCTAGGACTAAGTTTTGACTGACATTTTATACTACAAACTTCTTCCTCGTGAAACTGTTGACTGTACAATAATATAAAATCGTTTGTATAAAATTTAACGAAACCAGAATCGTAACCAACCGCCAAGCAAGTCCACTCCACTTCCAGCTTCTAGAACAAACACGTAATTATGTTACAACAACGTCGAGGTCAAAATGTAGAAGTTTACATTTCTGGAGTCTTCTTTGGTAAACGGTAAACATGTAACTGCTTTAATTCGTTCCTCATCGTGAATATCGCCTCCGACATAGTAAATATCAAATTGATTATTTACAAGCTTCAAGACCACAATTCGTTTCTCCCTTGCTATTACGACGGTTTTTCCAGTAGGACACACAGACACCAAACACGATTGCAACCAATTCTCAGGGAAATCTGAAATTATGATAATGATTACTGCATCCCCCTTGGTTTATGGAAACTTTAATGATTACCCCGACTGTTGTCGACGTTAAATAAATGTCGTATTATTCTTTCGGGGTTGCTTAATCGGTAAATTAACTTAATTTCGCACGACATTTTACTTATTACAATATTACAACATAAAAACAACGAACAATGCAGGTCAACTTGAACAGCTGTTTCTGACAGCTCTAAAAAAACATCTGCGCACTGTATTGTACACAGTGTTGCACATTTTCAAGGGAAGTTTGCGGTCCAGTGCTTGTCGAGTGACAATAATGGTCAGAGGGGGAATTAATCAGATTTTTTACCAATGGCCTTATGTTATTATTTACTGCACTGCAGTTTTATAATATTGGTATTACTACGTTGAATCACCCTATATATAAAACCTACAAACAGTGACAGATGACTGACTGACAATTGACAGACATTTGCATTTATCACAAAATTCAGAGAAACTGATTGCAAAATCATAGATACCCGGGAACCACCAGTACAATAAAACTGACGTTTTAATCGAAGAAATTGCATAAAATCATGTCGGATTTCATAAGTTTATTGGTCGAAATGGGTTTCAGTCGAACCAGGGCGTAAGTAATATATTTCTAAACGTTTCTGTACCTAACCACACTTACATTTTAGTGAAGTAGCAATAACCAAAACAAACGGTAGAAGCTTACAAGATGCAATGGAGTGGTTACTGACCAACGAAGAAACCGAACCGGTGCCAGAAAACAACGCCCCATCTTCCAGTTCTTCCGAGGTTATCGAAGAAAAAGCGAACTCAGAAGTGTTGGAGAAGGAAGCCGCACCAGAAAGCACTACTGCACAAGAGGCCAAATCCCTTAAATGTGACGATTGTGGAAAATTGTTTGCCAATTCCCTGGAGGTTGAATATCACGCGGCAAAGTCGGGTCACAGTAACTTCTCCGAATGCACCGAAGAGAAACGCCCATTGAGTGAGGAAGAAAAGAAGGAACAATTGGCTAAAATTGAAGCCAAACTTAAACAGCGACGCATGGAACGCGAATCGAAAGAGAAACTTGAGGAATTGGAGCGCGAGAAGAATAGAATTCGATCAGGGAAAGATTTACTGGAAGCCAAACGTAAGCAAGAAGATATCGAAATAAAGAAGATTTTAGATCAACGGAAGCGTGAAAAGCAAGAGGAAAAGGCGGCCAAGGACCGAGTAAGAAAACAAATAGAGGAAGACAGGGCCGCCAGGAAAGCTAAATTTGGGGGTGGAAAACCTGAAAGTGAAGTAGAAAAACCGGTCGTTCCTGTACCGCAAGCTGCAAAACCCATGGTTATTCCAACTTACCATGATGTTCGACTACAAATTAGGTTAACGAATGGATCGGCATTGACGCAAACTTTCGGTGCTAAAGAACCCCTGTCTGCGGTTCGAGTATTCATTGAAATAAATAGGACGGATGAACCTGGGCCTTTTTCATTACGGATGGCTTTTCCTGCTAAAGTTTTTGTCGTAGATGATTATGACAAGCCGTTGGAATCTTTAGGTTTAGCTCCTTCAGCTGTGTTAATTGTAACTAAAGCGTAATAAGTTTTTTAATTGGTAAGAATACTTTTTAATTTTTCTTTGCTTCAACAGTTTTGTAAAATAAATTGTATGTGTGCTTTGAAGACAAATTTTTCATTATTATTTTTAATAAAAATTTGAAAAAGACAACAAAATGCTATAACACAATATTTAATTTTTGTTTTGTAAACTTAGTGCCTTTTTGTGTGAATGAGATTATTACGGGCGATTTATTTTACAATTTGCATTTTATTATAATAAATCTACCCTACAATCGAAAAACCTAGTAACTCGAGTTACTAGAAGTTGATTTGATTGCTTATTGCCACTATGCTTGATGGGTTTTTCATACTTTCATTTTTAAAATAAAATTTTATAGAGGTAGAAAATGATCTTCATTTTCATGTGTTTACATTGGGTTCCCCCCCTTAACACCAGAAACCCAACATTTGAAAACAAACAATGTACACAAAAGCAAAAATTTATCCTTAAGGTCTATTTTGGTAATAGAGGGCGCTATGAAATTTTTTGCTCAAGAAAGAACCTATGGCTTACCCCCTTAACGCTTTTAATTTTTTTACTATTTTTGCAATGTTCACCAATTCAACAGTAATATAAAATTTACCAAGTTTCAAAAATTTTGAACAAAATTTTTATAGCTTACTCCCCTCAAAAGCCACCCCACAGTTTTAAGAATTTTAGACAAAATACTACAATTTAACCCTCTCAAAAACTACCCCTTTTCGTTTAGAATTTGCACACTATTTTTGCAGTGTTCACAAATGTAACAAATTCCAAAATTTGTAAACAAAATTTTTTTTGTTTTACCCCCCTCAAAAATCACCGCTTAGCGCAGTGGATCCTAACGTTATATTGCTATGCTACACTTGAAAAAAATTCTAATCTTGGCGCCTCTCCCTGTATTTAGTAAATAAATAAACACATTTTTTAACGGTAAAAAATGAATTGTTTTTTTAACAATGAAATTTCACGCCTTTTTTTTGCACCAGCTGCGTCTCTCCAGTTTGAAAATCACTGCTTTGGAGAGTACCATATAAGATTCTTGAGTTTAGAAGACAGGAGGAATAGTGAACTGATGTAAGTTGGAATGGTTCAAATTGTATTTTCATTTCGCTGCTTATGCCGCCCCTCTCTCTCGATTCATCTGGGTTTTAATCTTTTAACCACTTTGTGCTCACATTAATAAATTATGAGTGATCAACGTTAAACAAGGATGCGAATCAGTGGTTTCCAACCTTTATGTTACTACCCCCCCCCCACCGCTGGAAAAATCGCCCATAATTTATGCCTCTAGACCAGAATACCCCCTTAATGATTATTTCACGAAGTATTTTGTTTGGGGCAGGAATGGGGGGCTTGAACCATTTCATTGTAATGTATGAACCCAAACAAAGAGAATTTATCCTCTTACCCAAAATACAGAAGCAATCACCAGGTTAAATGTGAAACTAAATAAAAGGCTGTGTGCTAAATTATAATTTTATTATTTCCATAAATTCTTCATATTTAAAAATTAACATTTTTAAATTCTAAAATTTAAAAACCGAACACCACAGAGATAGAGTAATCCGGTGAATTGGGATTTTTCCATCTCAGTGATGAACGACTAGAGCAATAATTTTCATACAGGTACACTTCAGAATTTTTTTTATAATCGAAATTTTGTCATTTTTGGCAAATTCGTTTTCAAAATAAATTATATTAACTTAACTACCAAGTAATTGAAAGATTTAAATTGACATTATTAACAAATCTATTAAGGTGACCCAGAAATTATTACCAGGGTGAGTTCATTATTCGACAATATCTTGGGTCTTCTACTCAAAATTATGTTTATTATTAGAAAAAACTAAATTGTTGTGGGTGTAACCACATCCGTAGTCCTACTCTACCACCCAGTGCCGGATTAAGTCAGCGCGGGGCCCTCCTTTTTTTTACCCCTTTTCTAATTAAAAGCGCTAACTTTCCCTAGGCGGGGACAGGAATGACTTGTATAATAAAAACACTTTTCTGTGTTAAGGGGGGGGGGGTGTTAATCCGGCACTGCTACTACTACACAAAATTACATTTACTTATTATAATTATTATTAAAAAAATATTTTTAGTAATATAACCACAAATTTAAATACTTAAAATTTGGCTAATTTCTTTCCTAGGTAACAGCAAACTGAAAAGTAACCTAAAGTTTGAAATAATTGAGCTGTGTTACAGATTTACTCATACAAAGGGGCTGGCCTTTTTTGAATTTCATGGTGGAAATTTTTGACAAAGTTTGTTATAATTATAAAAAGACAGGCTTGTGTCTTTAAATTTAATTCCTGTTGACTTTAGAAGGAAAAAACCGTTTTTTCACATTTCTTCACATTTTTTAATTTTTTTTGTACTAAAAGATATCCGAAAAATCTCAAACAATTTAGAAGAATCAAAAATGTCTCAAGAAACATGAAAATACTTTTTTGGGCTTCTTTCGCAATTAAATTCAGAAAGCAGGAATTGATGAACTTTAAAAAAAATTATTAAACCATGTTAGAATCTCTGTACTCTTCTAAGAAAATATAGCATAATTCTGCTTTGGAATTCCAAAGAAAATTTAAAAAGCATTTGAAAATTCCTCCTATAACACCGTCAAAAATTATGAATTTAAATAAAATTGATTCATTCAGATAATAAATTATATAATTAATTAAAAC
The DNA here is from genome assembly GCA_958510855.1 of Rhagonycha lutea. Classification (NCBI taxonomy): domain Eukaryota; kingdom Metazoa; phylum Arthropoda; class Insecta; order Coleoptera; family Cantharidae; genus Rhagonycha; species Rhagonycha lutea. Next base: position 33,357,163 of record OY294041.1, read on the forward strand.
TAAGAAGTTTGCAAAAAAAATTGCTAGAATGAATTATATTTTATTTAATTATTGTAATTTAATACAAAAAAATATTTTCATGTTTATTGGGATATTTTTGATTTTTCTGAATTTTTTTCGGATATTTTTTAGTACAAAAAAATGTTAAAAACTGTTTTTTCCTTCTAAAGTTAACAGGAATTGAATTTCAAGGCTGAAATTTTGCACAGACTTGCTTTTTACATAACAAATTTTGTAAAAAAAAATTCCACTATGAAATTTAAAAAAAAAGGAATTTTTAACATGCTTATCAGGCCAGACCCTTTACAATAATTTTTATTGTTTGTATGAGATAATATAATATACATTTTGTAATATCGGGAAATTACTAAATTGGTACGCGAATGCTGGTTGGGTTGCCTAGGTATAGATTATACTTTTCCGCGATAAAAATATAGATGGCAAGTGTAACGTTTCTTCAAGGGCGGGAGAAAAAAAAAACAGGTTTTAATGTAGATGGGCTAGGGAGAAATTTTTGGTTAATCGTTGTTGAGCTGTTGAGGTAAGCACTTAAAATTAATAAACGTTTTCTTAGTTATGGTATTTTGTAGCATGTAAAATTTCAAATTAGATCACCGTGATTGTACATATTTATATCTAGTTATGGGTTAATTTAAACATTTATTTTAAATTGGCAATTATTATCGCTGATGAATCGAAGATCGTTCGAATTAGACACGTGGGCTACAATCAGTGGCGTGCTGGTAAATCGTTTAACTTCACACTTTCAATTATTATCACTGATGAGTCAATTTTCGGTAATATTATAACACACGTGTACTAAAATCATTGGTTTGCGGGTAAATGAGTAAAATTTGTGGCGTTTGAAATATAACGGGATGTATGATGTGGTTTGAACGAAAACGACCCTGGACCGCGACACGTGTGTAATTTTTCTAAGGTTCATTCATTGCTATATACAGGGTGTTTCTTTAACAAATAACATTATCAAGGTGTATGTAAATTGATTGGATTTGTCTTTCTTATTATGTTACTGATCACAAGGTAATTCTTAGTATTCAAAGGCCAAACAGTTGAGATACATATATTTTAGGCTAATTAAATTTAACATGAATGTAATTTCTATTCAAATGTTTTGATTTTTATCCGTGCCATTAAATCTAGAAGAACGATGTTCCTCCTGCCTTACTCATCATATTAAATGTCCTTCTCTAGAAAAAAGGCACTACCCTCCAAAAATCAGACCGGGCAAGGGGCAAAAACCCTTTAGCACCAACCGACGATTCCACCTTGGAGTTTGAATGTAAATCACTATCATGTTTATTTTAATTGTGCCATTTTGTTGGGGAGATATAATTCAACTTAGGTATGGGTTTCTAATTTGCTTCGAACAACTAATTATCTTTATTTAGACACTATTGTGTAGTATGATCTTCCCCGATTATCTAATATTGACCATTAATTTTGAATCCCTACTATTTACAGATCTAACAGGTGACCCAGGTTATTTAAAGTAATTTTTACAGGTATTTAAATTCAGGGTGTTTTACTTGCGCGTCTTATTCTTATCTTTGCTTCAGCCTCGAACCCAGATCATAATTGAAATAAAAGATTTGACATAACCCAAATATATGTAGTTTCATTTGTGTTGCGAGTTTAGATCATCTCTCTTTTGGAGCGGTCATCAATTTTGTTTCAGCTTTGTTAACAACTCTGTTTGGTACAACGGAAGAAAGAATTGGTCGATAGGTGGTGTTCGGTAGGTAAATACATAACGTGGTGGTGATCTTGGCTTTTTCCGTGTCATCGATGATGAGATGTTGGCGCTAAATTCAAATTTAGAAGTCGCATCTTACAATTTGGTGCCGTGACCAGGATTCCGTTTTCGACAAATACATGGTGATAGGGTAGTAACCAGGGATGTCGATACGTACCAAAACGACCGTTAGCAGCTGAATACATTTTGTTACCGTGACGAATGATTTTGAGGACAAGGATACCATCTCGTTGATGACCATCGACGGCGTTGTTGTTCAACCAAAACTAGAGATGAGTATAAATTAGGGTGAATTATGCTAAGTTTGTTGTATTTTAGGTATTTGCGTTAGAAACTTACTAGTTAGGATGCCGAGACAAGTTGGAAAAGTCAATGGAAAGAAAGGAAGCAGTAGCCAGGAGTCGCCTGATCTTGCAGTGATGCAGAAGTTGGATCTACTGATGGAAATGGTGACCGATCAGAGAAAGGAGTTAGACGAAATGAGGAAGAGGGAAACGGACCTGACAAATTTGATCAAGGAGATGAAGGAGGACAGAGGCAGTAGTAGATCTGAGTCTGAGGTGAATGTACGGGTGAGTCCGGTTTTAGTAAATGATGTTGAGAGTAATGAAGGGAGTTCTGGGGCAAATCTTGGGGTTAACAGGGAACGAGTAGTAGAGGGCAATGATGTGGTTGAGAAGGAAGGTTCTTCAGGAATAGGGTGGAGGGAACTAGCTTTGGGGTACATGGCTTCACCATATAATATGATTACAACCGCGAAACCGAATTTTAAAGGAGGAATTGAGAACCCCTGTCTATTTTTGGAAAAATTTGAGGAATTTTGGGGTAAGCGAAGAGTGGTAGGGGATAATAAGTTACTAGCGGTACTATCTACAATGAAACATGGTGCAGAGGTGTGGGCAAAGATAAATAGGAGAAACTGGAATGGGTACGATGAGTTCAAATCTGATTTCCTGAGATACTTCTGGAGTATCGAGAAGCAAATGAATTGCTTAAAGCGAGTGATGGGCATGCAGTTCGATCATCGGAAACCGTTGAGCATGAGTGCGTACTTCGGTATGCAGGTAGCCGAAATTAGAACCATCCAGATGATAGATACCGAGGGAGTGGGGATAGATACTATAATGAAACAATTCCCGAGAGAAATACGCACAGCCTGGCGAGTGAGTCGGGGAAAAACGACTGAAGAGGCACTGGAACTCTTAACACAAGAAGAAGAGGAAGAAAGGAAAGAAAGACAGAGGCAATGTAGGGAACGACCGAGGCAGGCAACACATAACCATCGTAACATTCGACAGTTGATGGCGATAGAGACACCGAATGGGGATAGTCAGAATGCGTATAATAGCTATTCGGGAAACGAGTAAAAACTGTACAGCAAAGGGTTGTCCAGTTTGTAGAAGAGAAAATCCCTTTACCTTTCCGATTCAAAGAATTCATTGAAGAAGGTGCATTAGTGAAGTTTAAAGATGGGAATCAAAAACAATTTGAAAGTTTCGGCAAGATTTTAGAGCAACGGCAATTGGGTAATCGCGAACTTAGGCGTAAATACGGGAAGGGTTTTGACATTTTAGCTAAACAAGGGTGGAAGGTTAGAAATGGTTTAGGTAAACGAAATGTGGGAATTAAAAATGCGTTGTCGATGTGTGGGAATGGGGAAAATTATGCTAAGGGCTTACCACATATTGTTTTAAATTGTCAGGGTATAAAACTTTTTGCGTTATTAGATAGTGGGTGTGAGCTAACGTGTATCGAGGAGTCATATTTTAATGAGATTAGGTCAAAGGGAAGTTTGTCGGTTTTACCAGTTACGTGTACGCAACTTAGGACAGCTACGGGGCAACAAAGTCAACGGATTAGGGTTCAGGCGTTGTTAGAATTTAATATTGAGGGGGTTCAAGGGAGTTCATTTCAAGTAGCACTTGTTGTTAAGGGATTAATTAGACCAGTAATTTTGGGGGTTGATTGGATAGACCAGGTAAAGGGTATTATAAATTTTGATGATGGGCACTATTATTTGGAAGTAGAGGAGAAGAGACAGAGGGTTAAGTTTATAACAGAAATTGTTGAGAAAAGGGAAGTTGAAGTCAATGTTATGGGGTTCACTTTAGGTGATTCAATTGGTGACAGTAGTAGCGGGGAAAGTAAAGGGGTAGTCACGGAAAGCGCGTTGAAGAATAAAGTACTTGAGTCGAAATTAAATGATGTGGGGACGGGACAATTATTAAATTTATTATTACCATTTCGGGCGAGTTTTAGTAGTATTCCAGGGCGTACGACGAAATATACACATGTTATACATATGCACGACGAAACACCTTTTGTCCGGAAACCTTATCCGATTCAACATCAGCTGCGATCCGAGGTTAGAAAAACTATAGATGAGATGCTAGAAATGGGTGTTATTAAAAGGGAAGCGTCCGATTTTGCTAGTCCGATGACTGTAGTAAGGAAGAAGGACGGTGGGGTACGGATTTGTTTAGATGCCAGGTGGCTAAATCAACAGATGATTGCTGATACTGAAGCACCTCGAACACCTGAAGATATTTTCCAATCGTTTACGAGTGTGAAATTCATGACGACGATAGACCTCAGATCATCTTTTTGGCAGATCCCACTAGATGCCAAGAGTACTAGATATACTGCGTTTCTTTTCGAAGGAAAATCATATACTTATCAGGTACTACCATTTGGTTTGAAGACTTCGGTAGGGACATTCACGAGAGCGATGGATGTTATTTTAGGTCCAGAAGTGAGAGAGTTCACTATTAACTATATAGATGATTTGTTGATTGTGTCGGGGAGTTTTAGTGAACATTTAGAACATATTAGAATAGTCCTTCAAAGAATTGCAGATGCGGGCATGACCATTAATATCGAAAAGACCTGTTTCTTTAAAAAAGAAGTTAAATTTCTAGGACACATTTTGTCAACAAAAGGTGTAATAACAGATCCCGAAAAGATTGCATCAATTCAAAATTTTCCTCAGCCACATAATGTCAAGACTTTACGTGGATTTTTGGGTTTGTGTAATTACTACAGAAGGTTCGCAGCGAGGTATAGTGGTGCCACGACGCCACTCACATGGTTACTGAAGAAGGATAGTAAATGGAGGTGGGGAGAGCAGGAGCAAAGAGCTTTTGAGGAAATAAAGGAATTATTTCTAAGGACGGTGATGTTGAGGTTTCCAGATTATTCAAAGGTGTTTTATCTTCAAACAGACGCGTCAAACTTGGCTTTGGGTACGGTAATTTATCAGATATTAGATGATGGGGTAGAACATGGGGTACTTGGGTTTGCGAGTAGGATTCTGCATGGGCCGGAATTAGCATATACGGTTACAGAAAAGGAATTATTAGCTATTATTTTCGGGTTACAGAAGTTTAGGACAATTTTGTTGGGATATAAAGTAATTATTAGAACGGATCATTATGCATTAAAGTTTCTTAAGCAGTGTAAATTGTTGAATGATAGATTAACGAGGTGGTCATTAATTTTGAGTGAGTTTGATTTTGAGATTGAACATGTCAAGGGTTGTAATAATGTAGTACCGGATATACTTTCTAGGTTTCCAGTTTCAGGAAGTACACATTTAGTTGGGTTTAAGAATCGGCCGATTTTAGCTTGTGTTGAGAAGTCATTTGATTTAGCTTTGTTTAAAGTTGATAGTTGGGGGGAATTAGAGATTTCTTTTAAACGTTTGAGGGAAGCACAACTTGCAGATAAACAGATTGGACCTATTTTCAGGAGTTTGTTGAATGGGGACGCGGAAGTAAGGTTTAAAGATTACAGTATAGTGGGTAACATTTTGGTTTATAGATGTGAGAAGGATTTAGGGTTTAAATTAGTAGTGCCGGAGGTATTTTCAGAACAGGTCATAGAGAATGTACATCAACTTTTTGGTCATTTTGGTATCACTAAGATTGTGCAAGTTTTGAGGAAACAGTTTCATTTTAGGAAGATGCACGATAAAGTTAAAAGATTAGTTAGGTCATGCGATATTTGTCAGAAGGTTAAACATCCTAAGAGGAAGTTAGTTGGGACCATGCATCCGGTTATATCAAACGATGTGGGAGATTTAGTCACGGTGGATTATTATGGGCCATTACCTGTTAGTAAGGGGAATGTTGTGTACATCTTTGTAGTAATTGATTCATTTTCAAAGTTTGTTAAATTGTATCCATTAAGACGAGCTAGAGCACAAGAGTCAGCGTTAAAAATTGTTAAAGATTTTTCAAAGTTCATTAAACCTAAAGTTATTCTTAGCGACCACGGGACACAGTTTATTTCACAGAAATGGAAACAGATTTTAGAATTAAATGGGATACGTCATACGTATTCGTCAATACGTCATCCAGGTTCAAATCCGACTGAGAGGGTAATGCGCGAGTTAGGTAGACTTTTTAGGACATATTGTCAGGCATCACATTCAGGGTGGGCTAATCATTTGCAGAACATCGAGACGCTTTTTAATGTAACACCACATAGGTCAACTGGGTTTGCACCGTTCGAGATTTTACATGGGCAGAATCCTCCGAACTCTTTGTCTAGGTTAGTTGGGCGATTTATTCCAAGGGAAATGGGGAAAACGGTAGGTCAGATTAGATGCGAGGCTAGGGAAAATTTGATTAAAGCGGGGGAAGAGAGGAAGAAGTATTTTAAGACCTACAATGATGAGTTGGAGATTGGTGATTTAGTTTTGTTGAGGGAGAGTCCGATTTCGGAAGCGGCGTACAATATTGTTGGGAAATTTTGTTGTTTATATTCAGGGCCGTACCGAGTTACACTTCGACCACACCCGAATGTGTATACTATTAATTATGAAGATGGTACTGTTAAGGGGAATTATAATATCAATAATTTAAAATTCTATTATAGTAGGTTGGGAGTTAGATAAGGAGGGTAGGTGAGTTTTGTAAGTAAAGTTAGGGATGGGAGAATTAAGGTTATTAGAAGGTGTAAGATTTGAGGACAAGATACTGTTGTAGTTTATGTTGTAGTGCCATAACCGGGTACTCCAAGGAGATGATAAGGACGACTTTTCCCAATGTTTGAAATAACAGGACAGAAAAGAGAAAGACAAGAAAAGGAAGGGAGTAAACAGGTTAAGGTGTATAGGTAAATTATTTTCCTTGTTGTTTAAATTTAAGATTTTAGGATAAGGTTTATTTTGTCTGTTACGTTTGTTTGTTACGTTATGCTTCATATTAGTTGTAAATGGTACCATATTTTAATTTTAGTGATAATAATAGTTTTAGTTAAATTTAAGTGTGTTCGAAATTGATGTGCACTATGCTTTATGTGAAATTTGTTATTGACTGTGTTATATTTGTTAAAACGAAAAGATGTAATGTCAACAATTGGTTCTAAGGCGAATGTTTTGGTAGTTTTGATTCGTCTAGCTGCTATTTAGTTCAATAATTTTAAGGCTTTGTTGGTGGCATCCTAGTTATGCTTTATAAATCATTTAATATTTTCTTGCTTATACTAAATGGTGGTTGCCTTCTGCTATGAACTATCTACACAAGGTGAGAGACTGAGGCAATGATTTGTAGGGGAGACTGGGGAAACCCGGTGTATTACATTTGATGGGTAAAGTTGGGAAAGAAGGTGGTGTGGTAATCATGAAAGCTTTACGTTAGTACACTGCATGCACAAACATAAAACTTTGGGGACGAATCTGTAATATCGGGAAATTACTAAATTGGTACGCGAATGCTGGTTGGGTTGCCTAGGTATAGATTATACTTTTCCGCGATAAAAATATAGATGGCAAGTGTAACGTTTCTTCAAGGGCGGGAGAAAAAAAAAACAGGTTTTAATGTAGATGGGCTAGGGAGAAATTTTTGGTTAATCGTTGTTGAGCTGTTGAGGTAAGCACTTAAAATTAATAAACGTTTTCTTAGTTATGGTATTTTGTAGCATGTAAAATTTCAAATTAGATCACCGTGATTGTACATATTTATATCTAGTTATGGGTTAATTTAAACATTTATTTTAAATTGGCAATTATTATCGCTGATGAATCGAAGATCGTTCGAATTAGACACGTGGGCTACAATCAGTGGCGTGCTGGTAAATCGTTTAACTTCACACTTTCAATTATTATCACTGATGAGTCAATTTTCGGTAATATTATAACACACGTGTACTAAAATCATTGGTTTGCGGGTAAATGAGTAAAATTTGTGGCGTTTGAAATATAACGGGATGTATGATGTGGTTTGAACGAAAACGACCCTGGACCGCGACACGTGTGTAATTTTTCTAAGGTTCATTCATTGCTATATACAGGGTGTTTCTTTAACAAATAACATTATCAAGGTGTATGTAAATTGATTGGATTTGTCTTTCTTATTATGTTACTGATCACAAGGTAATTCTTAGTATTCAAAGGCCAAACAGTTGAGATACATATATTTTAGGCTAATTAAATTTAACATGAATGTAATTTCTATTCAAATGTTTTGATTTTTATCCGTGCCATTAAATCTAGAAGAACGATGTTCCTCCTGCCTTACTCATCATATTAAATGTCCTTCTCTAGAAAAAAGGCACTACCCTCCAAAAATCAGACCGGGCAAGGGGCAAAAACCCTTTAGCACCAACCGACGATTCCACCTTGGAGTTTGAATGTAAATCACTATCATGTTTATTTTAATTGTGCCATTTTGTTGGGGAGATATAATTCAACTTAGGTATGGGTTTCTAATTTGCTTCGAACAACTAATTATCTTTATTTAGACACTATTGTGTAGTATGATCTTCCCCGATTATCTAATATTGACCATTAATTTTGAATCCCTACTATTTACAGATCTAACAGGTGACCCAGGTTATTTAAAGTAATTTTTACAGGTATTTAAATTCAGGGTGTTTTACTTGCGCGTCTTATTCTTATCTTTGCTTCAGCCTCGAACCCAGATCATAATTGAAATAAAAGATTTGACATAACCCAAATATATGTAGTTTCATTTGTGTTGCGAGTTTAGATCATCTCTCTTTTGGAGCGGTCATCAATTTTGTTTCAGCTTTGTTAACAACTCTGTTTGGTACAACGGAAGAAAGAATTGGTCGATAGGTGGTGTTCGGTAGGTAAATACATAACGTGGTGGTGATCTTGGCTTTTTCCGTGTCATCGATGATGAGATGTTGGCGCTAAATTCAAATTTAGAAGTCGCATCTTACAATTTGATTTGAATTTCTGCATTTATACAAGAAAAATTTACACTTTTGCTAGAAAACATAATCAAGGCTTGGTCTGCTTTACGCAAAAATTTACTAATGCAATTAAAAACTAACGCTTACATTAAATTTGCATTTTTTTTTTATTGAAATTATTTATTTCAGGTTCCAAAAAAACAATTTTTTGGTTTTTTAAAGAATCTTGCCTAAAATTTATTAGATTAAAATTTTAAAATAAAAAAAAGGCAGAAGGAAATCAATATAAGGGTCAATTTATTTATATGGCAAAAACCACAAGTTGAAAAATTTTACCTCTCATTTCCAAAGGTTTTCATGTTGATGAATAAATCCGTTCGATTTCCGAAAAAGTACAATAATTGTCCTTAAAAATGCTAAGTTAAGTACAATTTTTAGAATTTTACTTGGAAATCCTAAAAGTTAAAGCGGCGTTCACATCAATGTTCTTGTCTTGCCTTGCTCAAGTAAAAACTGACACGAGCCAATTAGATTAAGGTATTTTTTTTCTATCCTTTTCTATGATTAAAAATTGTTCGTTTTGATTGGTTCTTGCTAGTTACTGCTTATGCAAGACAAGAACTATGATGTTTTTAGCACGTCGTGGTTAATTTTACCCTAAATTTTTTAAGTACTTCAGTAAAGGGCATAATATTAAACATTTACACTATCCAATGGGAGAAATTTCGTTTTCTTCGCGATATTTCTATGAGTAACCAGGTCAGGACCGTAGCCAGGATTTCATTTCGGGGGGGGGGCAATTTTCGGTTGTTCCCCTTTTCTTTGTCTTTTGAACATTTCGGGGGGGGGTGGCACGCACCCCCTGGCTACGGGCTTGAACCATGTTTCTTTATTATTATTTTTATATACACAAAAGTTTGAAATTTGTCACTAACAGCGGTGTTTTTTAAATTTTTGTAATATTCTGAAAATTAGTAGGGTAGAGCCAATGTTCCCTCTAATTTTTCACTGATTTTTGCTGACTGCGCGTTACAAAAGTATATGGGAGCAAAAATGTTCAAAACTTATGTAAACGTGGGGGGGGGATTTTTGCTATTTTTGGATGCAATTCAACATATCAGTATTACAAGTAAAAATGTACTAAAATATAAAAGATATCACATGTAAAACATTATGTTACATGTAATAACGTAACTAAAATACTGATATGTTTACAATCAAGTTCCACTACATTAAACGCGAATCAATGGATTGGTTGAATATGTACTATCTTTTAAAATTTCATTACTAAAATTCAGGTTACACTCAGTTATTTGGTTCCCTTTGAAAATAACCTAAATATAATAACGCAAGAGCGGATTCAAGGGGGCGGAGGGACCATCGCCCCTCTGAAAAAATTAAGCTTTATTATATAAAACACAATAATACTAAAATTACTGTAAAAAAATATAGAGGGGTTATCAATTTTTGTAATTTTCTTTTTAATTTATGGAATTCCCCCCCCCCCGCTTGAGAAAGTTGCTGGATTCGCCCCTGCATATTGTTTGAATAGTGGGTTATGTTATGAAGTTATAATAGTACAAGAATATTTTTAGATAATGGTAAGCATTAAGCAAAAACAAGTTCTTATCTAACAATTCAAAAATTTTGAAAATTTCGGGCCTTTTTAATTCTATAGAAAATTTCAGTTCAATCTTTTTTTTGAATACTTTTACCGTTCTCGAGTTATTAGAGTAAAATTGATTTTCGGCCGCCATTTTTAAGATGGTGGCTCAAATATTTCGAACACAGCCTGTGTTTTGGGACGTTTGGCATCCCATTTAACTAACCTATAATTAATTAGTTAAAATAATAAGTAATTATTTAAAAAAATGCAAATTTAACACAGCTTTGTAGCAATAATCGTCAACAATTATTAAAGTATTTACATAAATAGTTCAACAATGAAATTATTTAAAATAAAAAAATACCATTTTATTTACAATTTGACTAAATTTGACTCTGCATGTGGGTCATAATACTATAGACAACCATATAACAAAAATCAAGTGGAAAATTATTTCAGTTATGTTATCACATCATATTTTTTGCAAAATAATCATTATTTAACCTGAGCATTAAATATTAAAAATAAATTTGGGCAAGAATTCGTTTAATGGTGCAATTTTCAATTTACTTAAATTGTCGTCCAAATTATTAATTTGAGAGTATTATAAATAGTGAGCAAGTTTCTCTTCTCTTGGTACAAACTTTGTATTCTCATCTCCTTCTCGATGTCCATCTGTAAAACTGCATCGTTGATTACAGAAAATGGATTATGAGTATTCATGACCTCGCTGGGATACATTACATTCTTTTTTGGATTGCAGTTGGTGTGTATGTTACCTATTCTTTTAAAATGTTTTCCCATGCTTTCTACTGCCGCATCACAATCCATTAAATGAAAGTTTTTATCTAAACAAAGCCGAACTTCGCTCATCAGATTTTCTTTCGTCTTCTTATCAATTACACATTGGATTATTGGACTGACTTGAATGTCTTGGATGATACCGTTATGCAAGTCTTGAATCGAATAACCAACTTGGTTTGGAATTATGTTAGCCTTAGATAAAATACTTGCCATGTTTAAAGATTTTATAAAATTTAAACCTTGCTGGAAATATTTCAACTCGTTGTCTAATTGAGGCAACGAAGCAGCACAGGTTCCATGTTTTGTCCATTCGTGAGCCCAAAGCGACGTTGGTTTGGTATTCTTCTCGATATTTGTCCAATACAACTGTAAATCGTTTTTTATCGGTTCTATCAGTGAGGAGTTGAAGTGCCAAGAGCTGTTGCAATTTAAAGGCCCCCTTGTTCCCGTCTTAGTAGGCCATACGCCGTGAACCGTCCATGCGTTTCCGTTAATTGGGAACTGGCAAACATTATTTGGGTTGTGATCTTTCCATTGTGAGCAAACAGTGATGGGCCAATGTTGAGAAAACATTAAATAATCCCAATCGTCATTGCCATGTGATAAATTAACGCTCCATACTCTATAATTTTATTATATTTTTCTCATTGATCACGATTATATAATGTAAAAAAAGCACTTACCCCAAAAGAAACACAATCAGACTAACATAATGCATTTTACACCTAAATTCTATGACGTTCATTCTCTCATTACATTGTTTTTATCAGTACAATAGATACAAATGATTGTGTGTACCTTTCCACAAATTGTACTTTCCTCTTTACTTTTTGTTTCGTTTTGGAAGGATTTGCAAAGATGGCGCTTAGAGTATCGTCGCGTTCAATACTTACAATTAGACCAAAAAAGAATAGATAGACAAAAAAGTGTCTGACGTCTGAGAGTTTCAGTAGAAAATAATACGAAGAATTGGAAAAAGAAGATTATTGGAGGATTTCGCATTTATCAAATTTAATGTTGCTGCTAGCATGTGCCTGTTGCAAAATAATATTATCAGTATCACAGATTAATTAATTTGGAAAATAACCGGAGGTTGAATTTTTCTATTTCAATACTTAGGTACATAGATTTAAAATTGTTAGACAAAATTTTCATTTTTTTACCCCCTCTAAAAAAGAACCGTTAGCGATTCGAATTTTCCCACTATTTTTGCTACAATCACACACTAAAAATTAGTATATTTACATAGTTTAAAAAGTTTGAAACAAAATTTTGCTATTTCACCCCCTCTCAAAAGTTCCTCCTTATTGATTAGATTTTTTTCACAATTTTTGTAGTATCTGCAGGTTTCATATTAATATAATTAGAAAGTTTCAAAATTTTTAAACGAAATTTCTATATTTTACACAATTAATGGAATTAAAGAGTTTCAAATTTTTAATAATAATATTATAGGTATATTTTACCCTCCCCAAATATAACCTCGTTAGGATTCGAATTTTCCCACTATTTTTGCTATAATCACAGATAAAATTTAGTATATTTACATATAGTTTACAAATGTTTAAAAAAAATTCTATTTCACCCCCTCTCAAAAGTTCCTCCTTACTGATTAAAATTTTTGTAGTAATTGCAGGTAAAAGAAATTAATAAAATTCGAAAGTTTCAAAATTTTTAATCGAAAGTTTTTATATTTTACAACCCTCAAAAATTACCCCTTACTGATGAGATTTTTTTCACTATTTTTGTAGTATTCGCAGGTTTACTATTAATGTATGTAATTAAAGAGATTCAAATTTTTTAAATATAATTTTTTTACCCTCTCCTCAAAAATTACCCCTTAGCAATTAGAATTTTTTCACTATTTTTGGAGTATCACAAATTTAATATTGTATCTTGTAACTTAAAAGCAGTGGTTTGAAGACATCAAGACTGTAAATATTTTTAAATTATACAATAAAAAGAATAAAAATTTCAAAATAAAATTTAATTTTAACCCTTTGCAGTGTAAAATTATTGTGCACCATGATAAATATAAATAAAATCAAATTTACAAATTTCTGAATTTTTACGAAAACAAATTTATTCTTTATTCCAAAAAACAACTTCTAATTAGATAAAAGTTATATAAACTTATCATCAGCCTCATTGGGTTCAATTTAAATTATTATATTAATTTAATTTAAATTTTGATTAAATAAAATGGAGCTTCAAGAAAATACTAATGCTAATATAATAAACACTATAAAAGCAATGAAAAAATTCTAAGCCCTAAATTGCCTTAGATTTAAGATTATTTTGATTTCAGAGCGATTTTTTGATTTAAATTTAAAAAAAAATTATATTTTCTTGAAATATTCTGGTAGTTCTAGAAAATACTAATTCTATTACAACAAGCATAGGAAAAATAATGAAAAAATTCCAAGCCTCTAAATTGCCTTAGTTTTTAAGTTATTTTGATTTCAGTGCGATTTTTTTATAAAAATTAAATTTTGTTCAAATATTCTGGAATTATAATATGAAAATACTAATTCTGTTATAATAAATACAGAAAAAATAACGAACAAATTCTAAGCCTTAAATTGCCTTGGTTTTTTCGTTATTTTCATTTCTGTGCAATTTTTTATTTCAATTTTTTGATAAAAATTAAATTTTGTTTAAACATTCTAGAATTTTGTGAAAATATTACTTCTGTTATAATAAATACAGGAAAAATAACTAAAAAATTCTAAGCCCTAAATTGCCTTAGATTTAAGATAATTTTGATTTCAGAGCGATTTTTTGATTTAAATTTAAAAAAAAATTATATTTTCTTGAAATATTCTGGAAGTTCTAGAAAATACTAATTCTATTACAACAAGCATAGGAAAAATAATGAAAAAATTGCATTGGTTTTTAAGTTATTTTGATTTCAGTGTAATTTTTGATTTCAATTTTTTATCAAAATTAAATTTTGTTTAAATATTCTGGAATTGTATGAAAATACTAATAGGTAGATACTGTTATAATAAACACAGGAAAAATAAGTAAAAAAATGTAGACCCCAAATTGCATTGGTTTTTAAGTTATTTTGATTTCTGAACAATTTTTGATTTTAATTTTTTGTACTGTTATAATAAACACAGGAAAAATAAGTAAAAAATTCTAAGCACCAAATTGCCTTAGTTTTTAAGTTATTTTGATTTCTGAACAATTTTTGATTTTAATTTTTTGATAAAAATTTAATTTTGTTCAAATATTCTGGAATTCTATGAAAATACTAATTCCATTATAACAAACACAGGAAAAAATTCTATACCCTAGCATTGGTTTTTAAGTTATTTTGATTTCAGTGTAATTTTTTATTTCAATTTTTTATCAAAATTAAATTTTGTTTAAATATTCTGGAATTGTATGAAAATACTAATAGGTAGATACTGTTATAATAAACACAGGAAAAATAAGTAAAAAAATCTAGACCCTAAATTGCATTGGTTTTTAAGTTATTTTGATTTCAGTGTAATTTTTTATTTCAATTTTTTATAAAAATTAAATTTTGTTTAAATATTCTGGAATTGTATGAAAATACTAATTCTGTTATAATAAACACAGAAAAAAAAAGTAAAAAATTCTAAGCACTAAATTGCCTTAGTTTTTAAGTTATTTTGTTTCTGTACAATTTTTGATTTTAATTTTTTGATAAAAATTAAATTTTGTTTAATTATTCTGAAATTTTATGAAAATACTAATTCTATTATAACAAACACCGGAAAAGTAATGAAAAAATTCTAAACCCTAAATTGCGTTAGTTTTTAAGTTATTTTGATTTCAGTGCAATTTTTTATTTAAATTTTTTGATAAAAATTAAATTTTGTTTAAATATTCTAGAATTTTATGAAAATGAAAATCCTATTATAATAAACACAGGAAAAATAACTAAAAAATTCTAAGCTTTAAATTGCTTGAGTTTTTAAGTTATTTTGATTTCTGTGCAATTTTTTATTTTAATTTTTTGATAAAAATTTAATTTTGTTCAAATATTCTGGAATTCTATGAATATTTTTTTTTATATAGTAGGTACTAATAATTCTATTATAATAAACAGAAAAAATAAGGAAAAAATTCTAAGCCCTAAATTGCGTTAGTTTTTTAGTTATTTTGATTTCAGTGCAATATTTTGATTTCAATTTTTTGATATTCTGGAATTGTTTTGAATATACTATAATTCTATTATAACAAATACAGGAAAAATAAGTAAAAAATTCTAAGCACTAAATTCCCTTGGTTTTTAAGTTATTTTGATTTCTGTGCAATTTTTTCTTTTAATTTTTTGATAAAAATTAAATTTTGTTTAATTATTCTGAAATTTTATGAAAATACTAATTCTATTATAATTCCCTTGGTTTTTAAGTTATTTTGATTTGAGTGCAATTTTTTATTTCAATGTTTTGATAAAAATTAGATTTTGTTTAAATATTCTTGAATTTTATGAAAATACTAATTTTGTTATAATAAACACAGGAAAAATAAGGAAAAAATTCTAAGCCCTAAATTGCGATAGTTTTTTAATTATTTTGATATCATTGCAATTTTTGATAAAAATTAAATTTTGTTCAAATATTTGGGAATTTTATGAAAATATCAATTTTATTATAATAAACGCAAGAAAAATAACGAAAAAATTTTAAGCCTTCAATTACCTTAGTTTTTAAGCTATTTTGATTTCTGCGTAATTTTGAATTTAAATATTTTAGTAAAAATATAATTTTGTTCAAATATTCTGAAATTTTATGAAAATACTAATTCTGTAATAAACACAGGAAAAATAACAAAAAGATTCTAAACCCTAAGTTGCATTAAATTTAAGGTAATTTTATTTTTGTGCGATTTATTAAGTTATAAATTTTTTGATAAATATTAAATTTTGATCAAATATTCTGGAATTTTATGGAAATACTAATGCTATTATAATAAACCCAGCAAGAAATAACAAAAAAATACTAAACCCTAAGTTGCACTAGATTTAATAAGGTAATTTTACTTTTGTGCGATTTTTGCTTAAATTTTTTTTATAAAAATTAAATTTTGATAAAATATTCTGGAATTTTATGGAAATACTGATGCTATTATAACAAACACAGGAAAAATAAGAAAAAATTCTTACCCCTTAATAGCCTTAGAACTAAGGTTATTTAATAATACCCCTTCGGAATTTTATGGTGGCTATTTTTTTAGAAAGTTTATTATTAATTTTTTTGTGTTTTTTCATATTTTTTTCATTTTTTACTAAATGATATCCGAAAAATCTCAAACCTCCAGAATAGGCGCACAGATTTATGACGCAAAATAAGCTAAGGGGATTAGCTATCCTAGTAAAGGCATTTAAAAAATTAGATATAAAATTCAGTATTATGTATTTTATGTTCTTGAAGAAATCTTTCCTGACCTGGAGGGTACTTTTAAAAGTAAACTGGGAGTATGGAATACCCCCTAGCCGTAAGTAAGTAAAAATTTATTACTTACTTGTGCTAGGGGGTATTCCAGACCCCCCCCCGGTTTTACGGCTTCTTTCCATTTTAAAAAGTCTTGCAGGCTTAGCCACCCTCTAAAATGGAAGAGCACTCAAAAGTTCCCGTAGCCTGGAAATTTTTAAAGGTAAACAATCGATAAACAGGAGGGTATGGACCAGGCCCGTAGCCAGGATTTCATTTCGGGGGGGGGCACTTGTAAAAAACCTTTTGTAAAATATTCGGTTGTTCCCCTTCCATTTTCTTTGTCTTTTCAACATTTTGGGGGGGGGGCACGTGTCCTCAAGTGCCCCCTCATGGCTACGGACCTGGTATGGACTACCCAGCAGTAAGTAAGCAACCAGACTTTTCAAGAATCAAATTTGCGTCGTTTTTAATTTTGAAAAATCGTCTTTATGCTTCCTTATAGTCCAGCATCGTAACTTAGGGCGTGGTGAAGATGGCGCACGCCTTAGATCAGTTATTAGTACACTGTGTATTATAAGATTGATGACGCAGGCAACGGGCGAACAGACATGAGGCGTAAAATAAATTATATTTTCCTATCCCATTTTCACTTCTTATAAATTTATAATAGAATATTTCTGCTTAATTACTTTTTTTTTTCGTTGTTGAATAAACAATATGAAATTTGTTTTGGTTTAACGATGTTTTTATGGTCGATTTATACTCATTTCGTTCATCACTAGTTATCATTTGACATTTATTTAAAATGTTGAGTATAAATCGACCATTAATATTGTATAAATATTTAACATTTAAAAAATCATTGGTTCGAGCGGGGGTAGGGGAGGGGTAGTTATTTATCCAATAAGTAAAGAAATAAGGATGAGTTGACCGCTTTTTCTACGTGTTTCACACAATATTTTTTATACAGTTTGCAAAAGAGACTAAGCAATTTAACTAGTTCCTTTATTTCTAAAGTGAATTTCTAAACCTTGGGTAATTGAAATGCAAATCCATCAGTTGGATTTGAGATCTCCAGATGGATTATTGAAAACAATAACTTGATAATATTCTAGGATCCATTATCCCTGATATTGAAATGATGAACTTTCTCAAAAAGTAATTAAAAAAATATTATAATATTTTTTCTATATTTTTGGATGGTTCCACGAAGCAAAGATCGTTTTCGTCTCTCGAAGGCAAATTGTTTGCTAGGAAAAGAATTAGAAAAAATTGCTTATTATAGAGATGATGCAGTCAATGATAATTGCAAATAAAATCGTGTGGTTAAAAGAAGTGAAATGAATCTTATTGAATATCTAATCATTTCAAAAAGCTGCCATATATCATTTAGTTCGTTTTTTTCACACATTATTCCTTTTCAAAAAACAAATAATTATGGTAAAATTGCAACAAACGTTTCTTTTGTGCCATTTGCGTTACCCCAGTGTTTCGTTATTATTTTTTTATGATCGGCCAGTAATCTTCTAATTGTGTTTAATGGTTTTATAATAGTACAGGCCAAAGGCTGCTGAGAATCGTTACAATGTGTTGCTTTCGACTGTTAAAATTCGGTTAACCAAAAATGTAACATGAAATCGAAAATTATTGATGGGTTGTACCTGATAACATATTTATTTATAGCAAAACCAGACATTAGTATTTAACAAAAACTACAATCGGTAGGAACAGTTCTAATTAAAATTTGATATTCCATCGCCTGAGGAAGTTGACTTTAATTATTAATGAATTACCTAGGTACATAATAAACGCTTTTATCAATTTATTAAATTGTTCTACGTACAACTCAAGAGTCGACATTTAAATTATTTACCTGCAGTAAAATGTCAGATGGTTTGCTGGAAGAAAAATTAGCTGAGATAAATTGGATTTCCTCGTTGCATACAAACATGACGGTGTCCAGTGGCCAGATTCATGTACCATTGTATTTGGACCTGCTGTGACGTGCGACTACCATGAATTTAATAATATTAAAATTATTATGCTTCTTATAATGAGAAGTTGCTCAGGTGCGGATGGACTGCAGAAAAAGGAGAAAATGCCGCATAATAATTCATCGGAAAAACTGAGAATTTCGGAACAACTTCAAAATTTGTTAATTAAATCACATTCAATTTTTGGATCAAAGCAGAAATTTCAATTTCCACAAGCTGCCCGCCGGAACGGTTTTTCTTAGTCTAGCAATTGCTTTATCATCAGTAAAGTTTCCTCTTGTAAATACAGTTTGCTTTGACGAGCCTTAGTTAAATTTGTTTGTGAATTAGGTAATTTATCTGAATGAATAAATCTTCAGCCGTAAGAATTAAGTCGCAAGCGCAGATTATTAAATTTTTTTCAGTGCATTAATTTTACGTATTAGAAATTTTTAAAATTGTTTTTACACTTGAAATATTCTGCGTGATTACTCAATCCGTTGCAATGTAAAACATAGCTACAAAACAAAATTGATTGCACGTGAACTAAAAATTCAAGTAAAAATCAAGTTTCACCATCATTTAAATTAATCTGAATCATTCCACTGCCACGTTCATCCATTCAATATCTAATTCATCCCTCCATCGTGTTTTTGGGCTCCTGGTGCTCCTGCTTCCAGATCTGGGTCACCACATTTGAGACATTTGGAAATCAGTTGATGGGGTTTCAGTACTGCTAAAAAAAATCTATGCTTAAAATGGTTAATTCTTAAATGACTTGAGTTATTCTACCTCACAATGAATGAAATAAAACTAATCTCCATGAGAACAGCACTTAATGAATGAATAATATGAAAACTTCCAGCCCGGAACTAATTTACAATCAGATTTAAATTTAAATTATGCACAGCAAATTAGTACAAAGGACTAAAAAAGCAGAAAAATTGGAGGAAATCTTTGATTTGAACGTTTCCAAAATAAAAGGGCATTTTCCACATTCTCCAAAAGAGATCATTTTGGTCTGACATATTGTGCAAAAAACCTTCAAGGATCTTGAACAATAATTGAAGAGGAAGAATACTTCAGCTGTAATATTAATCCTGATATGGTAACATACCGCTTTTTATTGACATAGTGCAATGTATCATGAAATTGATGATTAAATACATTCCTGTGTTACCTAATCAATGCTCTCGTTTACAAGTTATTGAATTTGTGAACCATGTTATCATTTCTTAAAATACACGCATTACAAATATGTAAATAATTTGATATTCCTTCTAAATGTCGATAATCTTTTTGTTTAGCGTCGCCTGCCAAAAATATCCATCCAAATTGCAAGGTAGATGGCTGCTAACGAGTAAATTACTAGTACGTAAAGCAATTTTTAAAAATCGCAATGTGATGAGTAATTGGACCAATTTGTACGTTGCCGAATTGTTGGTAAAACAAAAGTTGAGCTTATGAATTTAATTTTTTAACTATTCAAGGAGGTTGGTTCCTGATCTAACACATTTAATAATGACTCATTTCGTGTGGGTTGCATAGAATTCGTATAACTTTTTTAGAAATTAGGTAATTATTATAATTATTTGGAAATTATTATCATATGTCGGAAATACGATTCGCTTTATTCAAACAAAAATTTTATTCCATAATGACTATTAAAGTTCCACTAACTATACCAGGTGCGTTCAAGAATTTACAAATTTGAAATAAGATAAATGTAATATTTAATAAAATAACGTGACATTAAAATGTAACAGTTTGGAAATTAATCTCTTCCGGTGTATAATAATGGCATTAATGGCGAAATAGAACGATAAATAGGCAGGTGCAACATGTTTTCTCCAACAGAAGATACGATTTTACAAATGGACAATTTTGTATGAAGGTGACAAATTACAATTGAGATGGGAATAATTATTATTTAAAACTTTTAGAAACCAACCTATTTTACATATTCTAGGATTGTAAAAGGGTACTTTTAATTTATTCTTTAAGGGGCTACTCATGAATATTTGATGTTACATAAGAAAAATTACCTCAAGAGCTCACACCTTTTGAATACGGGAAATGGTAATCCGAGGTTCCCTAGTTGGATCTGTACTTTTTTCAACTAGCTTCGAGTCGAACCTATTATTTCATGGTTTCGCTTAGAAATGATATGATTAATATCACGCCTTGACTTTCAAACAGTGAAGCAAACATAAATGACGTCACACGTGGGTTAAATGCTACTATACACCCTGTATAATGCCAGCTATAAGTAAAGAAAATCGTTTATTTTAGTTTACCTATAACTTAAATCTCGTTAGAATCCCACGTGTGACGTCAAACATGTTTGCTGTTGGCACCCATCATGAAACGAAAGACATATTTTAATAAGATTCCGTTTGACTTTGTTGAACTGACATGAGTGAAAGCAGACGTGAAGTAGAAGGAGAGATGGGATGATAGATGGAAGCTGAAAGTGAATAATAATTTCATGTACAAGACATAAAGAAATGTGATAAAACTCAGTAAATTGTTTCCTCCCTTCCCCAGTTACACACCATTTCTTCACATTTTACACACTGCACGCTACAGTACGGAGCTATCGTGCCATTCTAGCACTCTGGCATAGTTATCATTTATACAAATGATAGTGAATTGGGTAGATTATATTGAGGCGCTATCAGAAGAACAGCTCTCCCGGGCCTTACAATTTTGGAGGCTTTAATTTTCAACTTCTTTTCACTTTCGGTTGTTCCAGGCCTCACATTTTCTCTGAAAGGCGCTGACTGCAAGAAACAGAAGCCTCTACCCTTCATTTCTAAGGATGCAACGATCCGATGGAATTGATGAGTAAAAAGTTATTTGAATTTTAGCGTTCAGGCCTCTCTGAACTAACCGTTAGAAAGTCACTCCGTAGGTGAAAACCTACTTAGTCTGTATCTTGGTCCCTTTACATTTACATGGAAACAGTGTCGAGTGAATGTTAAAAAAACTGAAGAGGAAGAGAATAAAGAGAAATTGAAGAGAATAGAGAAGCGAAATGAGGAAGAAAGAGGAAGTTGTACTTATAGCAAATGCTACGATGAAAAGAGAGGCAAAACTAAAGAAAAGGCAAAAAGAAAACTGAGCGACTGAGAAGGATGGTGTTATGGATGGTGGTGATGAATGTTAGAATGCCAGTAGAAATTACAGACCATCTCTTTTTGGAAGGCAATGGCAAACCAGCGATATGATAGCTAAAGAAAGCGTTTAATGCGTCAATAGATTACGACGCTTCTGCCAAGAAGCATAGGTACAACTAAGAAAAAGATGGAAGCATACAGTATACAGGTGCAGATAAAAGTGATTTAAACCAGGCAATTAGTGATTGAAAGATCAAAGTTGAAGATGTCAAGATGCAAGCATCATATTAAGAAACATTCTGAACAGATGAATATGAATAGGAGGGATCCGCCGCCGAGGGATATTGTAATCCGCCTCAAAACGAAAGGTGATTCTAGTATTGGGAGTTGAATCCGCAGTAAGATTAAAAACTATACGCTTTTTAATAAAAATTGAATTTTTAAGTGGGTCATTCCGGATTTTTTGCATAGTATTCGGAGAGACTGCCTTGCAGCAGTTGGATGCGAATGTGGGGTACCGGGTTCAAATCTGGGGAGAATCAAACTTTCTTATGAGCAAGTTTCCGTGCTTCGGAGGGCACGTTAAGCTGGCGGTCCTCCTGAATTGATGAATTGCCATCGTTAACAAGAAACAGTGCCACAGGCACACCTGAAGGCTAGCCTAGCAAGCTGGCTACTGGATAAAATAAACACACGGATGTGATGTGGAAGCACTTTTGTTGTTGTGTTGTTGTAAATTGTAAATTTAATGTTGTAAAACAACTATTATAGTCCAAAATCGAGCTGTGGACTATACTCGCCATCCCGTCTGGCCATTGTAGTGAGTTATAGCTAAACAAGCTCCATTATTGGAAAGGCTTACGTTTAAGTAACGTTTAAGTAAAAGTAAGAGACGGTCGTTAGCATAGCGATTAAACGCATAGACTGCTAACACAGAGAACCCGGTTCGACTCCGGACGAAGTTAGAATCATATTGTGGCCGTCTCGCCTCGGCAGGCAATGGCAAACCACCTGGGTGTAATCTGCCATGAATAGTCTTTGATAAAAGGCTCACCACACCCTGCAGAAGGGTTATGGACTGAGGAGGAGTTACGTTTAGGAATGGACGGGGATATGCTGAAGAAGAAGATTCGGAGTACTGCTGGATTTTAGACAGAGTTTTCGACTTGCAAAACTTGTCGACGTTTTGTCGTAAACTGAGTTGAAGGAAGTGGTTGAAAACTATCAGGAACGAATACACCTCCATTTCGCCGCCTTCCCATTTTGCCGCCCTCAAAAATCCTAATACTCTAACCTAAACTCGACCGTGGATATTTAGCAGTCCCTTCATTAAAAAGAAATCGATTCCTACCACCAGGCCCGGACTGGCTAGGTCGGCGATCGCCGAGGGCCCCGGACCCAACGGGCCCGGAAGTGGCCTAAAAAATAGTAGTTTATACTTTTTCTAAGTGTTCAAAATAGCGGAAAATGTGTTTTTCAAAAATCTCCTCTCTTGGTAAGGGTGCTCCTCCTCAGTGTATAGCCGAGTGCCCCCAAAGGAACCAGTCCGGGCCTGCCTGCCACTAACCTAAGCTCGACCGATCGATTTCTCTTTTAATGGTCCAAAGCATTGAAAACATGAATGTCATTTCATGGTGTTTAGCGGGCACATTAGAAAATGGAAAAAAATACTTAAAAATTAGATAGAATTAAGTATTTTACAGTTTATATTTCTGAAAAAGTTTTCCCCTGACTTGGAGGAATACTACCCAGCCGCAAGTCACCAAAAGATGTATTCTCAAAAATTAAATTTGTATCTTTATCAATTTTAAATAATCATATCATTAGGTACTTAATTTTGAAATGTAACATTGTTACTACGTTGTTCTGGAGGGTATTCCATACCCCCCAGACCCCCCGGTTTGACGCCCATTTATTCACATTTTAGAGATAACAATTGTTTTGATTTAACGATGTTTTTAGCTATAAAAATAAATATTTAAAAAAAACTTTTGTTCAAACGGCATGGGGGGGGTAGTGCAAATTAACCCGCGTTTTTACCCTTCTTACCGCTCTAGAGGAAGGGGTATATACAATTTTATTAAAAACTAGGCGGTTCACACCTCCTATGAGTGTGGGATGTGGTTGTTCGGCTTCACAGGGTGGAGGAACAGTGGGAATCTCGTTAATCAATTCATGAACGCGTCACCATTAATTAGATAGTAGGTGATAAATCCCTTTTGGACAGGATTTCCATAGAACCCGTTCTTAGTGCTCACCTACGCCATCTAATTAAGAACTCGTGTGCCCTTTTTTTTACTATTTCTTAAATTTCTATACTTTTTTTCCCTTTGTTTTACCCCTAATTTTATAAAATCATACATTGCATTGTTTCCACCCTACCCGATTCCGCAACAAGACGGTTGGGCTGTAATATTTTTAAATTTCTTTTTTCAAATCGTTATAATCTTTCCCGAGGAATTTTTTAAATAACCTTTTTTTTTACCCTATTTCTCAATTAAACTTGTTTCATCCCTTGCCTGCATTTGCTCCAAGTATGCGGTGTCATTAGTTTTTGCGCACACTGGTAGTTACGCCACTGCTTGAAACTATTTGCCATTGTTGGGTGTGCAAGAATTCTTATTGGTAGGTTTCGGTCAGAGGAGAAACTAATCTGTCCCCTGCTTAATTACGATCTAACTACTAATTTAGGGAATTAGGGCTTAGGTGAATTAACTATCACCCTACCCTTTTAGTGTTGGATTTGTAGTGAATGTGGTTGTCTAAATGCTGAAGAGAGCAGCGACATAACTTATGAGTCAGAATTACTTTTACGTACATCCCCCCTTAAATAAAAGAAAAGCTGCTGTAGCTAATATCAGGCGCAGCTAACCTTAAATACTAGAGACAGCTAGAATCTTTTATCGTAGGGTACCTTGTGTCAAATGTAAAGAATGGAGTGGAAGAAAAAATAGATGTGAAACCGGGGGGACCCTCAGCTGTAAGAACACAGTAAGAAAACTTTTCAAAAGAGATAACGAAATAAATTGGATCTTGAAAAGCCGCCTTGTTGCTTATTTAGGGTTCTAGGATGGGATAAGCCTCCTTCGTTACTTCCCTGAACTAATTTAAAAAGTTGCCCATATTTTCAAAATTTGCATAAACAAAAGTATCACTAAAGTATAATGGTACTATATTTATCAAATAACTATAACTTACCAGACCGTTTTTAGGATTATGTTGAAATTTCTTAAAAATAAGTAATGTTCTGATATCGAAGCGAGTAAAAACAGTGAATTTTTAATTTAGAGTCAAACTTTCTGTCTGTCTGTCCTCCTGAATTGATGAATTGCCACCATTAATAAAAGAGCCAGAGTCACAGGCACATTTGAAGACCAGCCTAGCAAGCTACCTACCAGATGTTCTTCTAAGCAATTATAAGCTCATATAACCACTTCCAAGTTCATCTGAATTTGATACATCTGGTAACAAAGGACTTAAAAGAGGAAGAAGAAAATGAGTAACTAAATTATAATTAATAAGCAAGAAATCATCAGAATCCTGGTTCTATCGAACCATTGGAAGCCTGGTAGTTACACCCCTGAAACAGAGGTTGATTTGTTAAGGAAATTTCTCTCAACTTTCCCATTTGTCACCCTCCCAAAATTTTCACCAAAATGGTGAAAAACTATTTTGGCTTTTCAGCCTAATGAGTCTGATCCGTGCGTATAGGCATTCCAATTGTAGGTGGAATAACAAATTTTGGTGCATGTTTTCTTGTTTTTTCATATTATTTTAGTTATTTTTAACTGTAATTTCATATACTTACCTATGTACTGCTCATTGAAATAAATTGATGAAAGATAATATGCAAGTCTGCTCTCTTAATTTGTGTTTTATATTATATTATGAACATATTTTTAATAATAATTGATTGTTCATTCATTTTATCAAATCCTGTTTTCTCCACAAATTGCAAAATTCAAAAGCCTACAATAATAAATTAATTGCTTATTGATCAAATTTGATAATTCAATTATTATTGTTTAGCGACCTTGCAAGATTTTCAGATTGATCGATAACTCGAAATTAAGTAAGTGCAAAATTTTAACCGTAACTTTTTATTATTTAATTGAGCTAGAAAATTATAATTGGTAATTAATCCAAATAAACTGCTGAAAGTTCTTACATTTATATAATTATTTTTATTGCCACAGCCGAAGGACGGGGAGGAAGAAATTCTATTCTGCAACGATGGTATAAAAACTGCACGTGCCAACAGATCCATCAACAGTCGTTACATTTTAGCCAAAGTATGAAGTTCCAAGTAAGTAACATTCGCGAGTTCGATTATTTCAGAATATAATCCTTTTTTTAAGATTTGTACTGCATCGCTTTTTGCGGCTTTAGTTCTCGTATCGGCTGCTCCAGCAGAAGAGAAGAAAGCTGTAGAGAGTGATAAAAAAACTGATTCATCCGCGGTGGAGAAGAAACAAGAAAAACGTGGTCTATTCGATTTGGGTTACGGTCACGGTGATTTTGATTTGGGCCATGGTGGGTTCGATTTAGGAGAACACAGTGGATTCGAAGATCACGGACATGTCAAACAAGTGACAATCACTAAAACTGTACCTGTGCCTGTACCACACGCAGTTCCATACCCAGTCGTGAAAAATATACCTGTACCTGTTCACGTAGAAGTTCCTGTACACGTGATCAAACCTTATCCAGTCCATGTTCCAAAACCATACCCAGTACCTGTCGAAAAACTAGTCCCCTACCCAGTAGAGAAAATCGTACCATACCCAGTTAAAGTAGCCGTCAAGATTCCAGTACCACACCCCGTACCTTACCCAGTCGAAAAACCAGTACCATACCCTGTTCACAAACCAGTCCCATATCCAGTCAAAGTCCCCATTGTGGTTGAAAAGAAGGTACCCGTTTTTATCAACGATCACCACCACGAACATGATTTTGGAGGTGGATTTGACGGAGGATTCGATGGACACGATTTAGGACACTTTGACTTACATCACTAAAAAAACGACTGATAATTCGACTTCTCGCTGTTTACTTTTACGTTTCTGTTATGTTTGAACTATTTTCATTCTCTGATAAATAAAAACTTCGCAACAATATCATATTATTATACTATAAAAAAATTTGGCTTTAGATATATTATTTTAAAACCTGGTCGAATTCGGATGACCGCAGCAGCAGACAGATGAACTTACCTGTTGATTGATAAAAATATAACATAACAATTATTTGTTAAGTTACGGATGAGTTTTTGAGTTTTCGGCTATTATAATAATAAATAATTTTATAACAGTTTTGGGGTAGCAGACTATGTAATTATCTTTTTGGTGTCGCTCTGAGAAAGAAGAATATACATATTAATTTATTATTACTTGGTCCACTACACCAAGAATACATCTTGAGTATCGGATGGGTAAATATAAGATTGTTCATTTTAATTTCCACATTATCGTGCAGTTTTAGTGTTGACCCGTATTGACCGTATGAATTTTTCGAATGGATGGGCTCGCCATATGAATTTCGGAATGCCACCATATCCTTCATGTTTTGTAAAGCCTCCATAAAGGATCTCTATTTTCTTATGGTTTTCGTTTTTGTTTTTTTGGTATGGTTTTGGAACCTCTATTGGAATGTGAACATTGTTTTTATTATTTTAGCGAGGTACGTCTGGAGAACTATTACAATTTTACAGTACCTAATATTAAAATTTACTATTTTATAATCACATTTTGGAACTTCAGTGAGTAGTATTCCCCACTTTTTTTGGATTTATCGGTTGAACCGCATTTGTGCATGGTAAACACAGAGCCACAACTACAGCGTGGCGAAGGGGGCACAACATCAGCTAGGGGATTAGCCACCCTAAAAAATTTAAAAAAAAAACACTTAAAAATGATATAAAACTAAGTAATGTAGTTTATGTTCCAGAAAAGTTCTTTACCTAACCTGGAGGATACTTTTAAGGGGGGGGGGGGTAAGTAAACAAAAATATATTTTCTCAAGAATTAAATTTGGGTCTTAATCAATTTTGAAACGCCATTTCGTTACTTCCTTATGCTGGGGGGTATTTTATAACCCCCCTACCACTCAGTTTCTTCACATTTTTACGGGTTCTAGCGGGCTTAGCCACCGTAGACTAGAAAAACTTCTCCTAACCTGGAGGGTACTTTTAAAAGTAAACAATCGGAAAACCGGGGTGTCTGGGGGTATGGAATACCCCCCGCTGTAAGAAAGCACAAACATGTTTTTTTAAGAATTAAATTTGTGTCTGTATCAATTTTAAAAAGTTATCTCGTTACTTCCTTATGCTGGAGGGTATTCCATAATACCCCCCAGACCCCCTGGTTTTACACCCGATTCTTCACATTTTAACCAGTTGTAAATAAGCAAAAAATGTGTTTTCTTAAGAATTAAATTTGTCTTCATCAATTTGTATAAGTCACCACATTACTTCCTTGTGCTGGAGGGTATTCCATACCCCCCAGACCCCCCGGTTTTACACCCGATTCTACACATTTTAAGTGGGCTTAGTCACCCTAGAAAATAGATAAGAACACTTAAAAATGAGATAAAATTAATTGTGTATTTAGTTTCATGTAAAACAAATAATATTTCATTTTTATATCCCCGTGTCGATTGGGTTAAAAACAAAAGGTCAAAGGTCATAATCTAACAATACAATATTTCGGCTACATTATTTATTTTTTGTTGATTAAACAATGTGAAATTTGTTTTGGTTTAACTATGTCGTTAATTGTATAAATAAATATTTAACAATTAAAAAAATCTTTCGTTCGAACGGGGCGCAGGGAGGGGGGGTAGCACAAATTAAACCGCTTGTCGCAGGGTCTTTCTCTTCCCCTCTTTACGGCTTTGATAAACACAGACACTTAAACGAGTTTTTTAAGAACTAAACATGGAAGCAGTGGTCTATTTCCGAGCAGGTGCAAGAGCAGGCGCGTGGAGCCTCTCAAATCAAGGGGGACCTCAAATTTCAGCTCTCGAAATAAAAAAAAATTATTTAAATTTAATTATATTTAATTATTTAAATTATTAATTCATTTTATAAATAAAAATCTAGGGGCCCGAGTAAAAAAAAGCTAAAGATCTATGTGGACCTCATTTCGAAAACTTGCATCATATTGAGAAAATCTACCACACGGCCCTGATCCTGACCAGCAATTAAGGTTTCTACTGAATTTTGCCTGCAGGACCTAAAGATTTTGGGGGTTTGAAATTGAAAAATCGTTCACAATTTAAGGGAATAAATTTGTTTTATTTTCCTAACGACCTTTACAAAATTCGTTGTTGAGCGAACTTAATTATAATTAGATTGAATTAAGTTAACCATTGATTGTTGATTGTGCTTCATTTGTAGGGTACAGGGTATAAAAAGTGAAGAAAGGGATGGGAAACGGGAGGATTCCGTGGATGCCCCCCCAGTTGTAAGTTACGAGAAGTCGTCTGGTTACTTACAGCTGGAGGGTATTCCATACCCCCAGACCCCCGGTTTCCCATCCATTATTGAACATTTTATTCGAAACGACCGTTTCCCCATGGGTCAACGAAGGGAAAAAACATTTGGAATTGGTATTCGTCAGCTACTTCTTGAGCTTGATTTAATCTCTTTATAGAATGTCATGGAGGCTTCATCGACGATTAATCAATTTTGAAAAGTCCCCTTATTACTTACAGCTGGGGGGACCAATATAAAATGTGAAGAAATAGGTGGGAAAACGGGGGTCTAGGGGTATGGAACACCCCCTAATTTTAAGTAAGCAGAAGACATCGCGCAATGAACAAAAATATGCTGTAGCTCTTACGAATCAATCTGTTGTGTAAAAACTGTGATAAATGGAGCATACAGCCCCTTACTGTTGGGTGAAGAAATGGATAAGAAACCAGGGGTCTGGAATACCCCCCAGCCATAATCAATAAGACAACTTCTCAAATTTGACACCACGCAAATTTGATTATTGTCTGGTTACTTACTTACCACCGCTGGAGGGTATTCCATACCCCCCAGACCCCCCGGTTTCTCATGCATTTCTTCACATTTTATGGATGTCGACCTACAGATTAAGGGACCGAATACTCGATTACTCTCAGTTTCTACATAACCATTTAATAGGACGTGCGACTTTTTTTGGTTCGTTATGCGATGGGACAGCTTTCCCATATGTAATTAGTGAGAAAATAACCCCCCCCCCCCGGTTCCTAGAGAATTTATTTTAGAAATACCGTCTGCATAATATACTTAACTTTATCACGTGTTTTAAATGCTGATTCCATTTTCTAGGGTGGGCTTACCACAAGGAAGTAACGATAAGACTTTTCTAAATTAATAAAGACGCAAATTTGGGGGGTAATCCATAGCACCCGGGTTTTCAATTGTCCTTTAATTTAATTTTTAAATCGCACACCTCTCAATCAGGGGGTTGAAGCTCTTGCTCCCGGGCCCAAAATTTGGAATTATGCCACTGGTTAACCAACAATTTAATAAAAGATGGTGGAACTGGTTCTTAGTAATTTTCGGGAACTACCAAGTTAGCGCAGTGAAATTCTTAAAATTATGTGAAAACCCCAAATCAAAAATCTATGGATAAGACCGCATTGAGGATTGTTTAAATTTAGAATTGCTTGTTTTTTTTTCTATGTCCAAAATTGAGCTAATTACCAGTCTACTAAATATTTATGACATTTTTTCTAAACTTGCAAGAAAGAAATACAAATTTTCTTTCCGATCTTAATGAAATTTTCCAGTTCCCTTCTCCTAGTTCTCTTACATCTTGTGGCAGATATGAATTACGTCCCTTCATAAACTTTGTTTTTATCAACGTTCAAAATTTAAACTTTCCTCACGAGTAACGAGTTTGCTTACTTCACCTGATATCTTTTTTTGACCTGCAGATTTCGCTGAAATTTTAACCACAGTTTTCAAGACATTTTTATGACTCATTGACCCTAATTGACCACCTTTTTACCTAGAAAGTAGCGGTGATTAAATATAGGTCCCTAATTACCTACTCATTTTACTGAAATTTGACTCACTGCATCGACACTTTCGATGCTATCCACGGTGTCTAAATAAATTATTAATGAAATGAATTACGATGGGTATTAAATCACTTTAAACTGATCCTGCTGTTTCATTCAATTTATTTAAAATTAACATATGATTATATAAAACTTTTGAAGGAAAAAGAATGTCAAAAGAATAGGACTGGTTATTTCTCAATATTCAAATTATGACTCATCACTAAATGCGGTCACGCACTTTTCTTATCACCACTGCTAATCTAATTTTTTAAAACCGCATATATTTTTGTAAATGTTTCACCATGCCAATTCCATTTCTACTGTTATGAGCCTCTCTCTATAGTCCCATTTCCATCTGACACGCGGATACCTGCGTGCTCTGCGAATTTTACCTTTTAAACTTAAAATATTTGTAGGTTCGAATCCTACAACCTTCAATTTTTTTTTTGTAAATCCAACTTGGAATACTTTTTCAAGAAAACACTTCTCGATAATAGGAAAAAAAAGTTTGAGGTTATGAGCAGGAAGGAAGATTCTTATATAATATGGATGATCTTGCTACTGAAGATCACTCAATTCCCTGTACTTACTTATGCACATGCAATTTATGCGGTCATTCATCAAAAGGAATAATATCTGACTAATTCACATTCACGTTAAATAATTTCGTGCGTCATAGCTTCGATGTCCAGATTTTGATAGTCAATAATTTTATATGTACTACGTACAGGAAGAAGCGCTCCTCAAAAACCCACTTCCGCATGATGCAACTCTACCGGAAGCTCCATTTAATTATGAAGAAAATTTATGATGTCGTATAAAATATTTAATGGAATCATCTAATGGGCGCTTCGTTGTCTTCTATTTTACGTTGACCATGTTTTTTGAACGCCGTTTAGAGTGAACAAAAATAAAACAAGTATATTTTGAAAATATAACCCATGTTTCACGAGGTTCATTTAAATAAACGATCTCGCGTAATATGCTAAACTGCAATGTATTTATTATCCTCGAGCTTTCAACAACCCAAACATTAGAATTTTCATAAGTGTTAATTTCTGCGTGTAGATGCTTATCGCGCTCGTTTTAATTTATAATTTTTTTTCACCTAATCAATAACTGGACTTTTTTCTTACTCGTATTCAATTAACTCGACTATTTTATTGTTGTGTCGAAATTTTATTAAATTTATTTTTGTACTCGTTTTAAAGTAAATTAGAGGTCATAACCCACTTGAGAATTAGACAGCCCTGGTTAATAATTTATGAACACGTAATTCATTTATAATCCAAATTGTGTTCGTTTGCCATTAAATATATTCATTATTAATGTAGCGAATGAATTCATTTTACACTAACTAACCACAATTATTAACATGTAACACAAATTGATTTTGTAAATAATAAAACGTCTCGTGAAGTCGAATCTTTCTCAAGTTCAAGTACCTAACTATTAATGATTTTTTACACAAGAATAATTAAAACATTTATAGGTTTATAAATGGGCACATAGGTGAACGGACGAACTATTAATTTGTTCAAATACACACAAGTTGGGAAAAAATGTGCTTTGGTCTTCACATTTTTCATGCTTAATATGAAAAAAAAAACAACGAAATGTACAACATTAAATTTTAATTTTATCCATTAAACAAGCACGCATGGTCTTCAAATTGTTTTCTATAATATTGGACGTGCAGTGCCAACTAAGATGAAAAACATTTCATCGATCTGGAATCGAATCCCGACGTTCCAGTTGTAATTATGCCCAATAACCAGCCGAAACGTTTATATTTCATGTATTTGCTATCTATCACCTCCTCTACTGCTGAACTAGTCAAAAGTCAGAACATTGCAAAAAAAATTGTGATGTACTTATTGCAGATAATTGGGGTGAAGTGTAAACAGGGAAAAAAGATATAAAAAGGAACATAAAGCTACGAAAAATATTTAATCGATTTGGAATCGAATCCTGGCGTGATACGTGCACAAACCAACTGCGCTACCAAGGCAATTCTACCATATTTGTTACTAATTGGAATTTTAAAAATGTACCACAATTAATTTTGAGCTGTTTTTGAACAGTTGACAACAATCGACAAGAAGTGAAGGTCATAACCGTGGTTTTGGTAAAGTAAAATTTAAACGTGTCAGAACGATATTTTACCTAAACAAATTGTTTCATAGACTTGTTAATTATTGTGGTTAACGATTTTATTTACAAATGACTTGTTAAAAATTGTTATGGCTGGCTCCTGGAATTTGATTTAAAAACTTGTTTTAATTTTGTAATCTATATTTTTGTTTGCAAATACAAAAACTTTATTTTATTATATTATATTAAAACTATCAAAGAGTTTAGATGGATATCCGTCGAAGAAATCAAATTAATTACGTCAGTGGCGTAACTTCAAATTTTAGGCCAGGGAGCAAAAGCTTTGACGGGCCCCTCGATTGAGAGGTGTGCGATTTAAAAAACAATTTGGTTGCAATATAATGCAGTTTAAAAGGGACTAAAGCTGCATTGGGCCCGGGATCATTCCTCCCTTTGCCCCCCCCCCCGTATTTACGCCACTGTCTATACCTCCCCAGACCCTCGGTTGTACGCTCATGTCTTCACATTTTAGGGTGTTGAGCGGGCTTATTCGCCCTAGAAAATAGAAAAAACACTTAAGGTACATTTTATAATTTATTATAAGTAAACAATTGAAAAACTGGGTGCCATGGAATACCCTCCAGCTGTAATAAGCAAAATATGTATTCACAAAAATTAAATTTTTTTCTTTATCCATTTTAAAAAGTCATATCGTTACTTCCTTGTTCTGGGGGGTATTCCATACCCCCCAGACCCCCCGGTTTCACGCACATTTCAAGGGAATAAATTTATTTTGGTTTAACAATGTTTTTAATTGCATAAATAAAATTTATTTCGGCCTCGGCCCGTTCAAACAAATTAATTAAAACATTTTTAAACTAAAAGAAATTTGATCCCCTGAAATGGGCGTGAAACCCGGGGGGGGAGATCTAGGGGGTATGGAATACCCCCAGCACAAGGAAAGGTACGTATAACAACTCGGCACCGGAGACTCGAAGGATTTTTTATATAAACCTTCAGATTATCATTAAAAATAAATAAATTAGATAGTAATTACTAATAGTAATAATAATAATAATAGTAATTACACTTACCCCAGGTTAGGGGCAGACCTCTATCTTTTTATTTACCAATTTATGGTGGTTATTCGATGCAAGTGCATAAAATATTGTGATGATAAAAACCAATAAGAGACCCGGGTTGAAAAGTATTGTCAAAAAGGTGGGTAAGCGTATACCTAAAGCGGTAAAAATAGATCTTGATTACATTTAGAGCCAATTTGTTACTTTTACATATTACACAAATAACAGTATTTTGATTCCAAAAGTGATTTGTGCGGTTGTTTTGTTGTGTTTAATTTGGTAAACCTACAAAGAAGAAATTAGTACATTAAATTCAAATTTACCGCTAAATACTAGAGAATTTTCGAATTTTGGATGATAAAAGAACGATCATTTTTGTCTTCCGGTCGTGGACGTACCGCGAGACAGTTGTGGAATTGCGAGACGCCGATTTTACTTGGCGAAATTTACGTTTATTTTCTGGAACGAAGTTTCGCTCCAGAAAAACGTTTTCGAGCGATTAAATAGTGCATTTTTGATTCGGAACAACCGAATTTATTTCCAAGGTAGGAGTTTTTTGTTAAATTTTTCGAAGTGACGTCATCGTTTCAGGTGTAAGGAAATTATACGAATTTGCGTTTATTTAATGAGAATTGTGGTAATCCAGTATCGAATCTCGTTTGTATTATTTAATACAACTGTAAAAACGCTGTATAGGCTCTAAAATACCATAAATAAGAAACACAAAAAGTTGAGGTTATGTACCAGAATACCGGCTGTTAATCCAGATATACAAACTCACTAGAACCACTAATTTGTTCGTGGACAACTGAGATTTCACGGATTAACTAGAGTTTGGTAAAGTTTAAAGAAGATCAATCACAAACACGAGGGATTTTCCAACGTACGGAAGCGTGGTCTTTGATGGTTGCATATGGTATGCTACCTGAACAAGTTACCGAAGGCAGTACCAACATCTCAGCAGTACTCAAACAATTAATTGATTCGTCAAAAATTTTTATTATAAAATTATTTTGTACAAATTTATTTAGCCATTTAGCAAAATTGAAGTTAAATGTAATGGTGGTCTGATACAGTCACACAAACCGACACATACGGATATTGGGACTATTTGTAGTCTGAACAACAAGGCTGAATTTTTACATTTTGCATTCAGATCTATTAAACAGTTAAAAATTTCCCAAGTCTCCTTATTGAATTTAGAGTCTAGTCTTCCTTGTAGAAAATCAGTCTCAAATTTGCTCCACCGACAAGAAGCGGTCGGAACTTGACTGTGAATGTTCGAGACATTACAACTACCTCAGTTTCCGATTGAGGGACTGTAAAGTTGGTTTTAGAACACCACAATATATAAAATTTTGAATCTACCTGTTTTGACAGAACTTCAAGATCTGCAATATTGTAAGAAAGAAATAGTCAAATCAATATTTTTGTAAGGTTAATTCTTGTTCCTTCTCATAAATTTGCAAAATTCAAGTTTACTTTGTATGCAGCATAATGAAGTAAATACGAATCAATTATTATTAAAATTCACATAAATTTCGTTAGATTTAATAGTACACGATTGGCCATAACAAGATAACATAACAGTTGTTTGTAAGAGCCATTTATATTGATCAAAACCAAGATGTTCGCATGGAAAGAATGTTTTTTAAATAAAGTATAATGTAATAAATTCTTGTTCCAAGTTTTGACTGCAAAGTTCTAAACCGCTTTGTGCTTACGTACCTACTATTCCTGCATTGTGTAATCACTCAGTTTATGACAGGAAAGCCATAGAATTTTATGGAATTACAATGAAGTAGTAGTAATAAAGACGACTAGTAAGAACTATGCACTTAATACCAAAGAGATGCACATGACCCTTTTTTAAATGATCATATAATCTACTAATTATTTTTGGAATGCAAAAACATTTTTAATGTTTTTATGCGGGAAGGGGGGCAAGTGGTATAGAGTATTAAGAAGGTTAAAAGTTATACATGAATCTACTAATTGTAAGTAAAATTATCTCAATAGAATGGATCTAATACCAGATATTATCGTTGATGTTCCTGTGTTAGAGACGGTCATTGTCTTGCAGCTAAAGGGTCAAACTTTCTCATGACTAGTCTCCGTGCTTATAAAGGTATGGTTCTCCTGGGTAAAAAAAACAGGGTAAAGGCACATCTGCCGGCCAGCCCAGCATGCTACCTACCAGAAGTAAAACAAACTTGACACAGTTGCTTATAAAACAGATCATTGATCTATCTAAAAGAACTTAAAGAAGATGTTGCTGTTCGGTCTTCGGCCTCACTCGGGGGGTTACAACCATACACTTTGTATGTTGGTAAAGTCTTTAAATAAATCTTGTGTTTTTGAAAAGTAAAGGCCACTTACCTCATAAACAAATAATATGGACTACTATTTGTTGTGAAAGAAGTAGCTCCATCTGTTATTGACTGAATATAAACAATAGAAACTTTTGCGGGAAATTTAATTTTAACACATTCGAATTGAAGGTAATTCAACATTTTCCAATGCTTAATTGTAATAAGTGGGATAAAATTAACGATAGGTAATCGATAGATAATATAGGAGGTAATCCAACAAGCAATCTTCGAATGCCAGTATCTTGTCGACTAGGACAAAACATTGGCGAGCTTGAATGTTGGCTGTCCATGTAAAGAAAACCGGCGAGAGAGATGGGAGACGGACGTGTTTTTTTTTGCACAAATCTAATATTGTATCTCGTAACTTAAAAAGCAGTGGTTTGAAGACATCAAGACTGTAAATATTTTTAAATTATACAAATAGAATACAAATTTCGAAATGAAATTTGATTTTAACCCTTTGTCGTTTAAAATTATTATGTACCATGATAAATATAAATAAAATCAAATTTACAAATTTCTGCATTTTTCCGAAAACAAATTTATTTTTTATTCCAAAAAACAACTTCATATTAGATAAAAGTTTTATAAACTTATCATCAGCCTCAGTGGTTCCAATTTAAATTCTTATATTAATTTAATTTAAATTTTGTTTAAATATATTAAATAATAAACACTAGAAAAATAATGAAAAAATTATAAGCCCTAAATTGCCTTAGATTTAAGAATATTTTGATTTCAGAGCGATTTTTTTCATTTATTTTTTAATAAAACTTATATTTTCTTGAAATATTCTGGAAGTTCTAGAAAACACTAATTCTATTACAATAAGTACAGAAAAAATAACGATAAAATTCTAAGCCCCTAAATTGCGTAAGTTTTTAAATTATTGTGATTTTAGTGCAATTTTGTATATAAATTTAAATTTTGTTCAAATATTCTGGAATTTTGTGAAAATACCAATTTTATTATAATGAACGCAAGAAAAATAAAGAAAAGATTTTAAGCCTTCAATTACCTTAGTTTTTAAGTTATTTTGATTTCAGTGCAATTTTTGATTTCAATGTTCATTGTTGTAATTTCAACAAATTAAATTTTGTTCAAATATTCTGGAATTCTATGAAAATACTAATTCTGTTAAAATAAAAAAGGAAAAATAACGAAAAAATTCTAAGCCTTAAATTGTCTTAGTTTTTAAGTTATTTTAATTTACTAGTGCAATTTTTTATTTAAATATTTTGACAAATATTAAATTTTGTTCAAATATTCTGGAATTTTGTGAAAATATTAATTCTGTTATTACAAACACAGGAAAAATAACGAAAACATTATAAGCCTGAAATTGCCTTAGTTTTTTAAGTTATTTTGATTTCTGTGCAATTTTTGATTTAAATATTTTGATAAATATTAAATTTTGTTCAAATATTCTGGAAGTTCTAAAAAATACCAATTCTATTTCAATAAGCACAGGAAAAATAACTAAAAAATTCTAAGCCCCTAAATTGCATTGGTTTTTAAGTAATTTTGATTTCAGTGCAATAATTTTTTATTTAAATTTTTTTATAAAAATTTAATTTTGTTCAAATATTCCAGAATTTTATGAAAATATTAATTCTATTATAATAAACACATCAAAAATAAGTAAAAAATTCTACCCTAAATTGCATTACTTTTAAGTTATTATGATTTGAGTGCGAATTTTTGATAAAAATTAAATTTTGTTCAATAATTCTGGAATTCTAGGTAAATACTAATTCTGTTAAATTAAACAAAGGAAAAATGCCGAAAAAATTCTAAGCTTTAAATTGCCTTGGTTTTTAAGTTATTTTGATTTATGTGCAATTTTTGATTTAAATTTTTTGATAAATTTTAAATTTTGTTCAAATATTCTGGAATATAATGAAAATACTATATCTGTTATAACAAACACAGGAAAAATAACGAAAAAATTCTAAGCCCTAAATTGCATTACTTTTTTAGTTATTTTGATTTCTGTGCAATTTTTAATTTCAATTTTTTTATGAAAATTAAATTTTGTTTAATTATTCTGAAATGTTATGAAAATACTAATTCTATTATAACAAACACAGGAAAAATAAGGAAAAAATTCTAAGCCCTAAATTGCATTAGTTGATTTAGTTATTTTAATTTCTGTGCAATTTTTGATTTAATTTAAATATTTATTTTGATAAATATTAAATTTTGTTCAAATATTCCGGAATTTTAAGAAAATACTAATTCTGTTATAACAAACACAGGAAAAATAACAAAAAAATTATAAGCCTGAAATTGCCTTAGTTTTTTAAGTTATTTTGGTTTCTGTGCAATTTTTGATTTAATTTAAATATTTATTTTGATAAATATTAAATTATGTTCAAATATTCTGGAATTTTATGAAAATACTAATTCTGTTATAACAAACACAGGAAAAATAAGAAAAAAATTCTAAGCCCTAAATTGCCTTAGTTTTTAAGTTATATTGATTTTTGTGCAATTTTTGATTTCATAATTTTGATAAATATTAAATTTTGTTTAAATATTCTAGAATTTTATGAAAATACTAATTCTGTTATAATAAACACAGGAAAAATAACTAAAAAATTCTAAGCCCTAAATTGCTTTAGTTTTTATAATTTCCTCACTCGAACAACTGACATTCCAGCGCCACTTTTACCTTTAATTGTAATAAATCTGATATATGTACTGAAGCATGAAGTAAGCAATGTCAAAAAAACAATATTAAAATTTTAACACAATTGGACTATAAATTTATATATAAATTTATTAATATAGCCTACTTTTGAACTAGAAAAAAATCAATAGAATGAAGAATCGGAATAGCGTTTATGTCTGTTCCCAAAAGGATGAGATAAAAAAATATAATCTTATAATATCTCTGTATTTAAACCAGGCTGCATCTAACATGAACGAAATACAAATTAAATTTGAGTTGGGTATTGTGAACGCTAATGGTCAAGATGTTACCATTATTAGTTCTTCGGTACTATTTGAAAAGAATAAAAGCAAAATTTTTAAAACAGGATTTTTGTAATGAAAAAGATAAAAGTTTTGTGCGATAATATAGATGTGGGTGACGTGACGCCAATGGATACTACATTGGCGTGCAGAAGAAGATCTTTAAACAATTTATTGACGAACTTAAACTCGGGTTGTTGTTTACGCAGCACTCAGTATGCGAGAGCCGTTAGAAGTGCCACTGCCATGGCCTACTTTACTTTCGTATTTAAAATTATTCTTCAAACCTCTCAGTTTTAAAATATTACTACTATGTACAGTGATATCCGCTTATAATCAACTTCAAGGGATCAAAGAATTGGTCCATTAGCTATTTTAACAGAGTTTCCATTACAAGCGAGTCCATTATAGGTGAATAATAACGCTGTATGTAATGCTAGTAATAAAGATAAGCATTATGGTATGGGTAACATGAAGTTCGGAAGGGGGGGGGTAATTTAACCCGCTTTAACCCTAAAATGATTGTTTTTTTTGTTTTTATCTGTTTTATTATGTCCCTTCGTTCCGTAGAGGGGAAAAAAGAGAATGGACTAATAAATAGGGAATAATCCGCAGGTTCACTACTTTAATTTATTATACATCCACTAATTGCGGGCAGGATGTAAGTATATTATTTACAAAAACCTGTAGGTTGAAATTATCGTGACAGTATTTCAATTATCGATTAAGAACTTGGGAAACTCCCACAGGCAGTGACATCTATAATAATTGTGATATTGATAGCCAGGTCGTAAAAGTTTAAATCTCAATTTCAACAGTAAAAATGATAACAAATTTAAATAATTTGTAATAAAATATAATAGGTTTCATTTTAAAAATAACAATAAACAAAAATTTTATCTACATATATATTTTTTTTTGTTTTTCCGACAATTACGGAAACGTTTAAACGCACGGTTAAACCAATAGAAATAATTCAAAATTATGTTTACACTTCTATCTTTGTTAAGTTCAAGAAAAGGGGGCTATTTTCAAATTTTCACCTCGGTGGGCCCCTTTAAATTTATATAGCCTCGGGTTCGATAAGCTTAATCCGACCATGTCCTCCGGGACAGTAAAACGATAACCCAAACATATTTGCGTGGTTTTGTGAAATAATAATCGAGAAAACCAGCAAAAACAATCAAATTTGCCCACCCTGTTCAGTTTGGATT
Organism: Rhagonycha lutea; assembly: GCA_958510855.1. Lineage (NCBI taxonomy): Eukaryota > Metazoa > Arthropoda > Insecta > Coleoptera > Cantharidae > Rhagonycha > Rhagonycha lutea. The sequence continues at coordinate 33,397,812 of OY294041.1, forward strand.
TTAAACAAATCCTAACATTTCATTAGGAATATTTTTTATACGCTACTGTTCAATGTTTTATTAACAGCGCCGTTTGTGTTTTTAAGTAATGTTATAATTTAAAACAATGTGGATGTAATTAACATTTCCTCAATTTTCCAAAATAGCAATAAATTTTCGTTTTCCAAAGCAAACTCGCTTATAAAAAATTTTTATTCTACTTATTTGGGGCGCGGTTCAAATAACAGGGGTTGAACACCAAAATTATTCGCGTATCACAATTATTGCACATTTATAATGGATTGACTTCGGAAATGTGGTTTGAATGGTCGAGTTGGTTTTATAGCATTAAATTTGTTATAATCGCCACTTAATTAATATTATTAACTTTTAATGTTTCAGTAATGGACACTGCTATTTATGTATTATCGTGGTTAATCGATTGGATTAAATTAGTAACAGCGATAGAGTTAAACTGCGAGTTCGAATCTCAGTTACTCCAAGATTATTTGTGCCGTGTTTCGGATTCCACGTTAAACTGTGGGTGCAATTCTTTAAGCTTTATCTCTAAGTATAATGTTTTAACAATGTAATATATCGATCACTCAAAATTAACACTTAATTCCGTATAGAAGTTCGGAAGCCAGCTTGAGTGACACCTAATTTCGGTTACTACGCGACCACCTAATAAAGCATTAATTTGCTGACTGTTCCAACATGCACGGGTGGGTAAATTGGCTTTTCTGCAACTATAGCATGGCTACCAATTGTAAACAAATACTATTAAGAAGTTCATTACGAAATTGACCCTATAAAACGTAACAAAAAATTAATAATAGTCTAGCACCAACAAAAAATTGCCAACGTAAGGTTGTAAAGTAATTAAAATTTAATGTAACCCACATTTACGAAAGCTTTTCACTGTTTTTGGAAAAGCTTGTACACCAAAAATAACGAAGAGGAATTTGTTTTTTGAGAAATTTTAAGAGGAACATTTTTGTACTACGCAACGCACTGTAAAAATTAATGATTTTTACAGCAAATTTATGAAAACTTAAAAAGTATGACCTATATAACGAAGATCGTTCGCTCAAATCACCTTGGAAAATTTCAGGGACATCCGTCCCGGTGATTCGTTCTGGATTATTGAGGGTTGTTTACAACCTACGTATGTTCAATTAAGTATTTATTATCCAACTTTCGCTCGATATCTTTGTGGATGGGGGCGGCTAGACTAGAGCTAAATTTTTTAGATGGCACTCGACTATAATTTTTCTACTCTAAATCTTTTTATTACTTTTCTAAATTTCAAACTGAAAATGTATGTATAAATAAAATGATATTTGTTTTTTGAAATCTCGAGTAAGAATTTTGTGTCATCTATTTTTCTCCTATTAGCTAAGCTCAGTGGTTTTTTGAATCGCATGAGATCTCTTGTACTAATTATCGTGAACTTGTTTAAAAAAATTAGTTATAAATTTACCAAAAACTCAAAAATCCGCAAATTATCGCAGAGCAGCCACTTTGGCTAGTGTTCTTACTGATGGCTGGCACAAGAAGCCCCCCCCCCAACATTTTTAGCCGCTTTATTGCTGCTAATACAAAATTTGAATTTGAATTCTTTCCTTATTAAACACATTTTCACTTTTATTAATTTTTCTTTTGAAGCAGTACTTTTGTGAACACACCTTTACTTCCGGTATTTGATTTTACTAGATTCCGATGCACAAATACACATCTCGACCTTAGTCACCAATGCTAATTTAGTGAATTGAAGTTTAAAAAATGCCTCGACTTAAATTTGGCTATTTTAATCAACTTTAGATTGTCAAGAGACTCAACTGATAATTTGATTTTAAGTAAACAAATTTTATTTTAGAATACGACAATATATAAAACATAACTAACTTATTGCCGATACATTTTATTTGACTCACCAACTATTTCCGTTGCCCCCTTTCCAAAAAAACCCAGTACAGAGAGGAGCTCTCAACTCAAAAAGTAATAACCTGTTTACTCCGAGCAACATGCATGGTTGCTTGATCCGAGAAAACCTTGTGGTAGATTTCAAAATATAATCAGTTCGTTGTATTGACAAAAGAATTTTTTAAATCGGTATAATTAAAAAAAAAAGTTATCTCGTCTACAAGAAAACAAAGTGACAGAAAAATTTTAATCGATTTTTGTGCTGTTTTGAAATTCAATATTGAATATAAAAGTTATGATTAGGTTTTGTAAATCTAAAAATAATTGGTTTTAAAAATCAAGTTACGTGCTCCTAAATTTTGGTCGTATGTGATCTCGAGCTTTACGAATAGACCTGGGATTTTATTAAATAAAACTATTACATTACGTGCTCTTAAACCTTGGTAGTACTAAGACTTCGTGCGTTACTAACCGACAGACAGACATGGAATTTTATTGGTATGATATAGTAGAACACATTGTAACTACAACCACCCTATTCACAAGCATTGCTTGTTAATGATGGGGGCCCACTTTATAATATTTTCTCTTTTTAGAATATTATTTTGTTTATTTCGGTTTTGCTCATTATTATTAGTACATTTCAAGTAATACGGATAAGAATTCAAGCATAATTTATTTAAAATACATTTTTCTAATATAAATTTTCAAAATAACTTGGCCGATATTAAATTTAAACTTTTTTACCTGAATTTCTCAAACCAATCTTTTAATTGCCCTTATGATTTTAATTGAGTTATGGTCAAGACTTCCATTACTGGAGAGGTCTATGGTCCAGTAGTGGACTAGGGTAAGCTGAAGAAGAAATTGCCCTTTATTTTTGGATTATACCTGCTTGAAAAGTTTGTAACCAAGTAAAACATGTCATAGGCTATTATATTCTTTACCCCCCCCCCCCTAGGGAATTTTATTTTTATTTAAAGAAAGTCGAAATAAATTTAACCTGTCATAAGGGCGCAGGCCTAAATGATCCTTAAAAAGGTGCTAATTTAACCAGATAGTTTCTAGTACTAAATAAATAACATAAAATAACTTATAACTTAAGCTATAAACCGGGATCCTTAGAAAGGTGCTAAAATAACGAGGTGGTCTCTATTACTAATTAAAAAAGAGGGCGGAGGGGGATTTAAATTACCTATATATCTTCAAGATGGCCCGCTCCTAAATTACATGCGCCTACGCCTTAACGACCGCGCCCGGCACTTTCAATTGCGCCTGAATGTCTGGATCCCTATCGCATTGGGGTTCATTCGAATAGGTACATATTATAAAATATAATACAGGGTGGCCCTTCGAAAACGAAATAGACTGGATTGTGGCCAGCAGAATGTTTTTTTCAAGAAATGCAAAAACACATCTATTTTATCATCAAGGGGGACAACTTTTCCGACTAATGTCACTCCCGTATTGTTTCATCCCTTCGCGCTATGATAACAACCCCTGAAATGTTAATAGGGATGATACGTCAAGTGACACCTCATTTGAAAGGTCTTGCTTCCCTGAATTCAGCGAAATAAATTTTTTGAAGCTTTATCAATTATTTATTCAACAAAAAAATTGAAGTTGCAAAAATGCGAAATAAATCCGATATTTCAAGACATTTAAGAAAAAAAAAGTGAAAAACGCTTTCAAAAAAAAAAAAAAAAAAAAGGGGGCTACTTTTACTGATATTCATAAACATTGACAGTTCAACCCTGAAGGTAAAGGGCAAACCACCCTTACAGTCTTGAATGCAATGAGGAATTGAAACAATTAATTGTTTCAATTTCAATAAACCAGCTTCTTCAATGGAAGCAATATTCTTCCATTGAAGAAGCTGGTGGTGAACAATTTGAACATATAATTTGATTAAACTGATCTTTTTATCAGACCCATATTTTCATTCAAAATTCATTCATAATAGCAGTAAAAGTAACCCTCTTGAAATTAAAATGAACCTGATCAAGCGTGTTTCACTTTTATATTCTTAAATGTCTTGAAATATCGGATTTATTTCGCATTTTTGCAGCTTCAATTTTTTTGTTGAATAATTGATAAAACTTCGAAAAAATTATAGCGCTGAATTCAAGGAAGCAAGACCTTTCAAATGAGATGTCACTTGCTATATATCATCCCTATTAACATTTCAGAGGCTGCAGGCCCGTAGCCAGGATTTCATTTCGGGGGGGGGGGGGGGGGGCACTTGTAAAGTCTTTTGTAAAATGTAAAATTTTCGGTTGTTCCCCTTCCATTTTCTTTGTCTTTTCAACATTTCGGGGGGGGGGGGGCACGTGCCCCCAAGTGCCCCCCCCCCTGGCTACGGGCCAGAGAGGCTGTCATCGAAGGGATGAAACAATATGGGAGTGACATTGGTCGCAAAAGTTGTCCCCCTCGATAATAAAATTAACGTGTTTTTGCAGTTCTTGAAAAAAAAATTCTGCTGACCACAATCCCGTCTGTTTCGTTTTTAAAAGGCCACCCTGTATAGTATCGCTTTGCTAATCCGGACGTGCGTTAACTCGGACCTTTCAATAATTTAGATACTGTTCCAATGACGAAACTTTTGTGCCTTTATTGCACTAAATTTTAAAAACAAGATTCTAAAAATGTTCTGTTGAAATTCTGGTAGTTGGGGGGTGTAAATTACAAATATAAAACTTAAATTTTATGGATTTTTCATAATTAAGGATAAATAAGCCCAAAAATCATAAAAATAAAATAAGAATATTGTATCGACTGGTTTCATTAGCTTAGCTCCGCCCACCCGTAAAGTTATAATTTCAACCTTCAACTAATGCACGACAGCGGATCCGACAGCACTTAGAGGTTCACGCCAGAACATCGACTTCCAATAATAGCCATGCGCATCTGCATACGATTTGGCATTCCAATAACTGTCCAAAAACAGGACAAAGAAATTCGCATTAGTTATGAACTTGTAGTGATCAAGAATGTTTCAAAATGTTAAACCGGTGCTTTTTAGAAAGAGCCGAAAATACTTAGGATTTATAAACCGGAAACTCTACGAGCGCTCACTTGCTAAAATTATCCTGTGGTCAACTAATAACCGAACTTGGGATATTTTAACCTTTATCCGCTCGCGTATTTAGAGTTGGAATTTGCTCTCCTATTTCCTTCCAGAACGTCATGGGAGGGACGGTGGGAAGGGCTTGTATTCTCTAATTACTATCTCATCCTCCACTAGATTAAAAAAGCTTCACAGGCCGGCTCAGTACAGCCACAAACTACCCTAAGTGTTTTACTGCGGCCAATTTGCCGCATACGCGTGCGGATGAAGGTTAAGCCAACGGAGTGATATTAGTTTGATGCTACGGTAACACTAAAAACTACGGCAGCTCACTCCATTTCAAGTTTTGTCATAATCATAAGTACTTACGTCGAGCGCACGTACCGTCAACAAACTAATCGATATTTGACGTTCGCCTATACATTAAATGCTTTATTTTAATATTATCTATAAAATGCAGTTGAATGTTTTTAAACAATAACATCTTCTGGGGCCAGTTAACGTCCTCAATTTTTTTAGGCAGTTTTAGAAAGAAAAATTCGGATTAACGCAGCTGTAATTACATAATCACTTTGATATGGGGCCTATTTATTGTTAGCTTATGAAATAATAAAATTTTTGAAATAACATTAGCTAATAATATGATAAAATATGTGATCCTCAATACTCAAAACTATTATCCAGTATAGACTCGATAATCCGGACGAATATGTTTTAATAGTCCGGATTATCGAGCCTGTGCTGTCCTACGTTCCGATTATAATAATTTCTCATCTCCGGTAGGCAGAAGCGTTGGGAGACCCCAAAAGAGGTGGAGCGATAACATCACCGAACGATGAAAAGGCAACCGAAGAAGAACAAACGAAAGTCTAAATAGAAGGAAGAAAAAAAATTTCGACTTTAAATTTTCATTTTTATGCGTTTTTGAAACTTTGAAGATGCTTTTAGATTTATTTTTCATTTCTCAACTGTACTTGTTACCTTTAGTAAAAAAAATTGTGATATCAAAATACATAGCTGTCCGGTTGTAAGGAACTTCTGTTTATAGTGAACTAATGTTAAAAGTTGCTCGAAAATATTTGCCGGGGGTAACGAACTTTCGGTTATAATAGCAACTAAATTTTGAATTCAAAATAAACTTATTTGTCGGGTATTACGAACTCAATTCTTATCAATTCTATCCCGAAAGTGAGCGATTTCGATACATGAGAAGCTGATTGTAGAGAACTTGTCAAATCCGCTTATTTATCGACTGCGACAGTTTCATTTGCGAGGCCGTAGGCCGAGCTAAGTCTCGTAGTTATAGACCCCAGCCTCGCATAGCTACTGATAAATGTAAAACTGTGGCAAACGTCTCAAAGCCAATCTTTGTTACTTTTTACAATCACGGAATATTCCACAAGAATTCCATACGTACACAAAGAATATTGTTTGAGTAAGAAAAACAAACTACAAATATTGGACGACCTTCTACTTCGAAACCGGCAGATTTGATTTTTTAATATCATTTTAAAATTTCCTTAATGTAACTTTAGTGAACTTTTTCGTTAGGGTTACCACTGAATTTTCCAAAACTTTTATCGATTCAAACTGTGGTCGAATAAACTCAATACACGCAAACGAAAAGAAATTATTCATTAATTTAAATAAATCAAAAACGGAATACTTTTCTTGAAAAAAATTTTCCTTGGCCTCTTTTAAGTTTTATTCTACTTTAATTTTGTTTAAAAATACATTTACATTCTTTTTTCAATTTTTCGGGTATTCCAGAAGAGTAGGACCCTGTATTTTATTTAGTTTTATTCCGCAGTTTGTTTATAATGAACTTCGGTTATAATGAACCGCATCAGCGTTCCTTGAGGTTCGCTATAACCGGACACCATTGTATTCAGTGTTATTCGTCTTAATTTCTTTATAAAAATATTGTTGATTTTGGTAAGTTAAAAAAAATCTTTGAGTAACGGGCCCGACGAATTATATAAAAAATTAGGTTAATGACTCCAAAATTGGGTGCGAAAAAATGAGCCGATCTCTGATCACTTAGCGTTCCCCCCTTAAAATTAAATTATATTATAGTACAATAAATACGGTAGAATAAATTTACCATCAAATCGCCGTGTCTGATTATGGAAAAATTATTAGAATTATACAAAATCTTATTAACAGTAACGTAAATAAAATGAACGATTGCTTTCTTCCTAATTGATAATAAAGAAGAGAATGAAAAGCTTAAAAATCGGCATTAAATTAAGGGGTACACGAAACTATTGTTCCATTTTTAGGTGTTTTATATCAGATCAAAAAAAAAAAGATATTGATGCGGCATGTAAAAATTTGTCGATTTTATTAAAATTAAACTATAAATAAAAATTTTACAGCGAAATGCACGAGTAAAATTTGATTAGCGAAACCCAGGACTACCCTAACTTATTGTACGTTGACCGATTAGAGCCGGTCACCGTCGGCTGGAAAAGGTGAGTGCGTACAAAATGGAATAAAAATTTGTGTGATTAAAATTTGAACATTGAAAAATGGTTCAAAAAAAATCTCATCAGTTCAAACTTGATTCGAAGATTGTAGTAATTCACCACCTGCCCGCAAATTGCACTGGCGGCTTGCAATTTGAAATACGTCTGAGATACAATTTAATTACAGTGGAAAAAATTTACACTTTCTCGAGTTAGCTTTCAAGGCTAAAATACTTACCAGATTAAATTGGGACAATGGATGTTTTTTTCCAACGTGCACACTTTCGTCTCCAAAAAACACTTAGAAAGTTGGACACAATTTTAAGTGGTAGATAAAATGCTGAATACGGCCACATAATTAGTGTACTCCAACAGGTGTCGGGAATAACTACCAGAGCACCTGATGAAGTACAATAGACATGAGACAGATGGAGTTGATTTTAATCAATGAAACTTGCAAGATTTTGAAAGCTGAAGTATCGGCCGCTACGCGCGCTACTTCAGGTACCTGACTGAACTTAACACAGCCGAGGCACCGGAGTAGCTCGCATAGCAACAGTTCCGTCTACCTGGGTATTTTCTTTTCACAATAATAAATGGACCGATCGAGGGAGCGATAGCGATCCCAAAACTGCATCGCACATTTCCAAAATCTCGTCGACCTTCCCCGCAGAAACCTACAAACCACTTACAGTTTTCTGCTAGATTCTTGGCTAGGACGAAAATTTCTAGAACATTTTCTAATTGGTCGAATGTAATGCTAATTGAAAAATAATCCATTTGAAACTGGAACTTCATTAGTACATATTGCCTGCGATATTGCTTAATGTGCAAGTTTTGAAACGAGTACAAGGATGATGACGTAAGCATAGCCGTCTGTAAACCTTGAAATAATTTACAATAGCCAAAGTGAGAACCCACGAACGGCTGTTTCCAGTTGTATCACACCGGACGGGTACCGGAAATGCGTTATCTTCGTGATAAGACACCGTAAAGTAATGAATGCGAATTCCCAGAATCACTACGTAGCTGATCACAACCACAAAAGATAAAATATACGGCCCAAAAATATTAAAACGAATCAATAAATTTCCAGATTAAATTTGAAAATTTTCACCAAAAAACTTCAAAGTAACCGGGTTGATGGTAGATTTCGTTTCACAATTTTACAACACATCACTAATTTTGAAAAATAAAAATATTCCGGTCCAATTTCACTCAAAAATTAAATAAACTCCGATGTTAAGTTGAAACGTTATCAGTTTGAAATTCAATGTTGGACTAACTAAAGTTTCCTTGTGATAATGATTTTTATACATGATCCACTACATCCACTTCCTTTCGAACCCGTCATCGAACTGACCACGCCGTAGCGCAAACTACTACAGCAACCGGCAGAAACGGAATTAGGTGGGAAAAACCGGATACGTTAACCAATCAAACTCAACGTCGAACACGAACGTTAACGTCTCAACCCGAACAGTTATTAGACGCGTGTAAATCCGGCTTGTCTGGGTCCTTCACCCAACTAACGGCCGCGACATGTGTGCGCCCTCTCCCCATAACGCTGACCGACGTCGGGTCTATCGCTCTCGCTTCCTCTCTCTCTCCTTTCTCCCTCTCGACAGTCTGTGAATTTTACAGTGCATTACAAAAATGTTGGCCTCATTCTTTCCCGGAATTTGACGCATTTGCGACTACGTTAAATATTGAGAACGATTATACCCAACATGGAATAATAATAACATTTTTTATTAATTAAAATCTATGACTAACACAAAATCATATTATTGTACCATACTTTCTATTCCGCGTCTCTCCGACCGACGTAAATAATGCATACTCTCTCAAATTGCACTTAGAAATAAGATGTGGCGGATAAGAAAATGATCGAGCTCAAAACACGCAATCAATGCTCTCGAATGCTATTTTTGAACAAAGAAAATTCAAAATCTTGACCGAATCAAGGTGCACGTAAACTTCAAACGTATGAATGAAATTGTAATCAACGATATTATCAAATTGTGAGTCATCAAATTTTACAGTTCTCCCCGTGTTGACTGATAATTGAATAACATAATTCATTTTTTGACAAGGGATTTTCCCAAGCAGTGGCGTAACCACCCATCAGAAACTTGAAATTTGGAAAATCAGGGGAAAGCACTGTGAAAAATTAGGAAGGGTTCCAAGTTGACTTTTACAAAATATTGCCTGTCAGGCAGTGCTACATTGTTTCGTAAAATCAATTTTTTACAAATTAAGAACGAATATGTCGAAATAATAATAGGCGGAAAGGAAGACAGCCCTGTCATTATAGAAAAAGCGATCATAAAATTATTTCGTCTTAATGATGGTGTATAAAAGAAACGATAATAACATTTCAAAAGGACACTTAATCCACTTTTTCTTCATTTTCCAAAAATTATAGTAGTATACTATGTATTTTTACCGAATTTTAACGTCTGGGTATAAAAATGGTTCACTTTTGATATAATTGTTTCATTTTAATTTTTAACTATCGGTTAAAAACCTACTTGACACATACGAACTGTCATTTTAATCTGACAGCTGTCATTTCAATATGTCATTTTAACAAATAACAAAATGGCTTAATTATTATAATGCTAATTATTAGGAATTCGTATTGTCGTATTTTAGATTGTTGGTCATTTCATGTAGCCCCCTTCGGGGGGGGGGGGGTGTAGTGGAATTAAAGATGCAACAATATAGAAGAAAAGCAATGCGGTTATTTACACCATAAGCACGTAGTTTTTATTAACAATATTTAATTTTTATTATAAAAATTAACATTAATTTTCTTATTATTACAATAATTCAAATAAATATTACTATAAAACCTTAAATAAAAACCTAACCTATGTACCTATAATCTTATCGTATCAAACACCAGCAAAAAACTATGATATAATTAGCAATTTATTCAGCACTTTGCCACTAGAAAAGCCGCAACAGTCAAGTAGGTAACTTATCGTGAAATACTTGACATTACAATAAATTAATATGCCCACTATGTCAATAACTGTCGCAGTATCAACTTACGCGTACAAAACTATACTAAAACGCTAAATGTTCACAAAAGTTAAGCGCAATATTCTGCATTCCGGTAAGTAATTGGCATTTTTGGGTGACCGCGAATAGTTGAAGCTGTCAATAAATTACAAATACTATAAACATAAAACTTTGCAAAACATTAATAAATTTGGGTGAAATGGGTCGAAAGTAGTGCTGTCAGCGATTACCGGTTTTTTCGGTTAACCGGTTACGGTTAACCGCGGTTTTTACTAATACCGAAAACCGGAAAAACGGTTAACCGGTTTTTTACCGGTAAATTTTACCGGTTTTTTGCCGGTTTTTTTACCGGTAAATTTTACCGGTTTTTTTACCGGTAAATTTTATCGGTTTTTTGCCAGTTTTTTTGCCGATTTTTTTCTTACCGGTTTTGTTTAATCGGTCTTTTGCCGGTTTTTTACCGGTTATTTGTCGGCATTTCTTACCGTTTTTTTTGCCGGTTTTTTTCTTAGCGGTTTTTTTATCGGTTTTTTTTTAATCGGTTTTTTGCCGGTTATTTGTCGGCATTTCTTACCTTTTTTTGCCTGTATTTTCTTTATGCCGGTTTCTTTATCGGTCTTTATAGTTCATAACCGGTCATTTTTACCGGGCTTTATGCTGTTTTTTTATCGGCACAGTTTTACCGGTAAAACGGTTTTTTTTACCGTCACGGTTTTTTTCGGTAAAACGGTTTTTTTACCGGAACGGTTTTTTTCGTAAAACGGTTTTTTTACCGGCACGGTTTTTACCGGTAAACGGTTTTTACCGGTTTGGTAAGAAACGGTTTTTTACCGAACCGGTTTTTTTACAAACCGGTTAACCGGTTTTTAAAATTGACGGTTTCTTGCAGCACTAGTCGAAAGTCATAAGAAAAAAACTGAATGCATTAACGAGATTCCCACTGTCCCTCCACCACTACAAGTTAATAACTCAAAAAAATATATTTTAATTTTAATCTTAATTTTTTAGGTTAAAATTTCGTCAAACTGGGGTAGCCCCACCTCTTCCTAAACTTTGCTCTAACTATTTACGTCAAGCGCACGTCACATCAACAGAATGCGACAACCTTGCGGCTGTTACGTGAAAAACCGAAACTTTACAATCAATTATTACCTAAACTAATCGAGATTTGGTGTTCCGGCCCGGTTGACGTACTCGAACCGGCATTTTTATTTTTTGTAGTTTTTCGTAGTCGGGTTTTTTGTATATTATTTTTGAAGACCTTTCTTGACAGATTACACCTTCTTAATTTGTAAATTTCGCTCTTACTTTGCCCTGAGTGCTAAATTTAATAAGTACAGTGGAACCTGTCTTATCCGACACTTTTCAGAAAATCACTGTGAATACCGACAGAAGTGGGAGGATGCTTATTACCTCATCTCATGAGCAGGTACATCTGCGTTTGGCTGATATATTATTTTTTATCACGTTGTAATAACAACGATCGAGTTACGTACCTTTTTAACAAAAGCTTAATATGAAAAATTAAATTTTAGTTTTAATTTAATGTTTTTAAAGTTTCATTTAGACAACTTCAGTTTTTAAACAATTTTCTCATCAATTTGGGCAATAATTTATAGCGATAAATATGCAAATTTGTACTAATTTGGAATTTGAACAAACTATCAATTACAAAAACAGTGAATGTGATCAGATCGCAGGACTACAATTGTGCATATTCTTAGTTTATTCAAACAAACAATGTACAATTAGAAAAGATCTTATGTAGGTGGTATTTAAGTTTAATTTAAAATTTATATTTTTGAATATGTTAATTATTACTGTTCAGTTTGTGTAGATGTTTTATGTGAACTTCGACTTCTTTAAGTAATTTTTGGTCTTTAGTTTGTAATGATTCAAAAATATTCTAATGTTAAACAACACGGACGAGGGAAGTATTTGTGATTATTAAACACAATAATGTAAGTTGTTATTATAATCGAGAATAACATGAGTAATATAAGACTAAATTACATGTTTGATATTTATTACAATCTCAGTTTCCCTGTCTTAACCGACACTTTGTTGCATCCGACAAGAATTGGGTCCCATTTGTGTCGGTTAAAACAGGGTCTACTGTACCTGTGATCTATAAATCACACGATATTAAATGGCAGTTTACAATTTTCCTTAAAAGTGAGCACTGGCATATTTAAGAGAGCTAGTGAGGTCAAGCACGTGCTCACGGGAGGGGGGCTCCCCCCATTAAATTCCCTCTCAATATTTCAGAAAGTTGGCAAAATCACTCAAAATTTGGTCAAGTTGGCAAAATCCGCTAAACCGGCAATAGGAAAAATAGACAATAACCAAAGTTGGAAATTTTTAATTGATGAAGTTGGCAAATTCCCCCCTCAAAAAAGTTGGCTGGGCATGTCCCTGAGTGAGGTCCAAGCTCACTCTGGAAAATGGAAAAATACTTCAATAAAATGAAGTATAAGTAGGTTATTTTCCTCATAAAATTTCACTCTGAATTCTTTGTGATTTGGGGGGTATTCTATACCCCCCCCCAAACCCCCCGGTTTACCACACATTTCTTTTTATTTTGTATATAACACGAACGAGAATAACATGAGTAATATAAGACTAAATTACATGTTTGATATTTATTACAATCTCGGTTTCTCTGTCTTAACCGACACTTTGTTGCACCCGACAGGAAATGGGTTCCGTTTGTGTCGGTTAAGACAGGGTCTACTGTACCTGTGATCTATAAATCACTCGATATTAAATGGAAGTCTACAATGTTCCTTAAAAGTGAGCACTGGCATATTTAAGAGAGCTAGTGAGGTCAACGATGTGCTCATGGGGGGATAGGGGGAGCCCCTCCCCAATATTTCAGAAAGTTGGAAAAAAGTTGGCAAAATCACTCAAAATTTGGTCAAGTTGGCAAAATCCTCTAAACCGACAATAGGAAAAATAGACAATAACCAAAGTTGGCAATTTTTAATTGATGAAGTTGGGAAATTCCCCCCTCAAAAAAGTTGGCTGGGCACGTCCCTGAGTGAGGTCCAAGCTCAGCCTGGAAAATGGAAAAATACTTCAATAAAATTAAATACTATAAGTAGATTATTTTCCTCACAAAATTTCCCTCCGAATTCTTTGTGTATGTATTGGGGGGTATGGAATAAAAAAAAAAACCCCGGTTTACCACACATTTCATTTTATTTTGACCACCCCACCCGCCCTACAGTAAAGCAGTGGTGTAGTCAGAACCTCATACTTAGAAGGGGAACTAACATGTGAGGGAAAAACCGTAACGCTTATGAAACGAGCAACTTGATTTTTAGGATTAGTGTGATATAATTGGATCTAATTGGTGGAGGTGATGAAAAGTCATTTTAATCCTAAATTTTCCACACATTCGATCTGCAATATTTAAGCATAAATTGGAATCGTAAAATACAATTTAAAATAAAATTTTTAGTTTGATGTTGTCAGTTGCAGAAGGAATCATCAACTGTGGTAGGCTCTTAACACGTTTTGCTCCAAGTGATTACGTCGAGCGCACATACCGTCAACAGAACGACAATCATGCGATTCTTACGTAAAAATCCGAAAATTTTCAATCGAATATTGCCTAAACTAATCCATACTTGACGTTCATCCTAACTTTAACCTTTAGTTAGCGAGGTGGACGCCTCCGAGGTAAAGTTCCCATTTGAAATGTATCTAGGAAAAATTCACCTCGCTAGTTAAAGGTTAAACACTTCATTTTAATGCCATCTATATCAGATTCGGTTGAGTTTTTGTAAATAAAATTAATTTATCTTCTGATTTTGAAATTAAGCGCGACCCTTATTTTTAGGCTCTCTCTTTTCTCTCGGTGCTAGGTAAACCTCTCCATTTTTTATTTTCCCCCGTTGCTAGGGAGTGGAATTCCAATTTTGTTCTCACTTTTATGTTGCTATATTTTGTTTAGTACCCAACATAATATGCACCTAAGCTCCTCCCAAAAAATAGAATAGAACTTTTCTATTGCTCGAATTTTGAAATTCGTTTACAATTGGCTCAAATACATTTTGGGGAGGAGCTTAGGTGCATATGTTGGATAAACAGAGTATAGAAGAAAAGTGAAAAGCAGTTTTCAAAAGTTTAGAAGCGGGGGGGGCTTCACAGATTTTGGTTGTTTAGTTGTTATCCGTAAATTTTAAAGTCTTTTACGGTTAAACTAAATGCTGTCGCGGACTTTTCTGTAGGTATGTAATTGAATTAACCTGCATTTTACATCTACATCATCTACATTTTATTCTTTAATTTAGTGTCAACTCTCATAAAAAATTCAAAAACTTCATATCTTATCAAAAGTTTGCCAGATTCGAATAAGTTAGGAACCTTTAGGAATTTACCAAGACCTTTTCGAATTGTGCTTAATTTTTCCGAGTTGAAATTATTTTTCTTTGTAGTATTAACTTTCTAAATTCCAATTAAAATCTCAGCATGGTAATAACGGTTTCAAATAAAAGTACAAAATGGATTACCTAAACGTTTTTAAAAGCAATAAATAAAATTCGTCACTAACTTGCCAGCTACATTTAAAAGAATGTGCGATAAAGAAAAAATTATGTTTGTTTAGAATTCCTCATACTATAAAAATATTAATCTTATCTATTAAGTACACGTAACGGTATTTATAAGCGCAATTTTTCATTTGATACTTTAAATATCACAACTTGTGCATTAAAATTTATCATCCTCAAATTTTTATTATTTTTTATCAGAGTTTCTACCGGTTAAACATTGAAATATGTACGATTCGATGATTTATCAAAGTTTGACAAATTATGAATCACCCGGTGCATGAGTGTTGTGATCTCAACAAGTTAATGTGAATCACAATTTTTTTTTAACCTTCCGTTAGAATCGAAAAGTTAAGAATGATTAGCGTTTCTGCTTTTCATTTGAAATTATCGATAAGAAATAAATAAACAGGATAATTTTTGAAAATTATGACTAGATACTCATTAAAATAAATGTGGAAAAGGAAATAAAAAGAAAAACAATCCTTTTCGAGTCCTTTGATTATTTTTCCAGAAAATTTTTCATTAGAAATTAAATATAATTTTATTAGTTTTCAGATATTATTTTTGTAGCTTCGTCAGAAATTTATATTAATGTTAATTAAATTATTATTAAATTTCTGACGAAAGTTACCCAAATATTAGCAGAAAGCTAATAAAATTATATTTGATTATTATTGCATTCAATTGACTCGAAAATATTTACTTTTAATTAAATATTTTCCGATCCTCTTCATTTCTTTATTTTAAGAAAATTTCCACGAAAATTATTAAACGTAATAAGAATTAAATATAATTTTATTATTTTTGTAGCCGTACTAGAAATTTATATTACTTTCAATTAAATTATTATTAAATTTTTGACAAAGGTTACAAAAATATTAGCTGAAAGCTAATAAAATTACATTTGATTTTTATTGCTTTCAATTAACTCGAAAATATTTAGTTTTAATTATTATTTATTTGATTTCTGAGTTAGAAAATTAAATCTTTATTTTTTAGAAACTTTCCTGCTAGTGAAAAGATTCCATTATTTTGAAATTTATTATCAATTAAATTGCTATTTTATTTATTCCTTATTTTTCCGCTCGATTGAACTTAATAAAACCGTAAAAAAATGAATGAATGAAAGTCAGCGATTGATTTATTTGACCTCTTGTAATTGCAGAGGTGGAGTGTCAGTTGATCCCAGTTTATTTGTACCGTGGTTTGGATTCCACGTTGAAGTCTTCGTAAATAGTATGTGAGTAGATGAGATTCGAATCTATAATCACCCCCGCAGTGGGGGGAGAGGGATTAAGAATAAACTACCAAGTAAATAGAAAAAGAAAAACAATTAGTAAAATCAAACATAAACTGGTAAGTACAACCTAAATCTGAATAACTGTGGATTATGCGAAAAACGTCTTTGTGCTGAATAATCTCGATTGCTAATCTTAATGTGAGCAAATCCAAGAATTGAAAGGGTTATACCAGACCGTGACCATCATACAAGTATCAACGTCGCTTTAGTATCCACGACGAATTTTTATTGTTCATGAAGTGTTAAATTTTCCAAAAACCTCGCCCAATGTATCATCTGAATATTATAATAATTCAGCTCATAATCCATTAGAAAATAAGATGATCTCAGAATTTGAGGTGTTCTAAAAATAATAGTCAAAAAAATGATGGAATAAAATATTTGGGTATACGATTTTAACATTTTTCTTCCAAAGGGAAGGTTAGACTAAATTTGATTATGGCCGAATGCGAGGCCATAAATATCGTGGTCAAATAAGCATAATCATTGCCACCCTAAACTCATACACCCCCTTTTTGGTGGGGATGTGAAAAATAAGCAAGGTATAAGCAATGTCACGAAATGGTAGAACGTGTCCTGTTCTGGAAATGAATTCCTCACGTACTCATTTGTCAAATCCTCGAAATTGTATCTTTTATTTAAAAGCTAACCAGTATTTCCTATTATGCTTTCACCACGTGCCCATCTGTTAAGTTAAAAACATCAGCTCAGCTGTTTAATTGTCTCTTAACACAATTTAGAGTATCGCCACCAAATTCCACCTTTCATCTAACCCATATCTTTCTCTTTCCATAATTAAAAAGCAAAATTTAGATACAAACTGTACCGTTAAATAATTTGAATGATTCAGGACGAAAAATCAATTATGAAATGATAAACAACGTTCACCCACACCTTTCCGGGCACCCACAATGACTAGAACCAGCTGGACCCCAAACCATCTGTCAATCTTTGGGTGTTCCGCAATTTATTTCATTAGACATCCGTGAAAATGCAAAAATCGAACAAAATGAAATTCGCCTCCTAATTGATAAATTAGTCGAAAATAGTTCGTGTGGAACTTTCCTCTCAAGTCCCCAGGGCCTCGAGGTTTTGTTTTAGAATTTTTTGTTGCTGATTTATTTTTACGCAAGTCATTCGCTTTAAAAGCAATAGTAATAATGCCACATAAAAATCATTTGTTTGTAAAACAAGAAGAAAATATGCCAATATTATTATTTGCAATATGGAAGACGATTACTTTGTCCCGCAAATTGTAACAAAAGCAAACTGTGACTAGCATATGGGAAACTTTTATTATTCACCTCTCACAGGAAATGCTATTCTTAGAATGAAAAGCCATTGCCTTACCTAAAATTGAGTTAACACGTAGTATTTAAGACAAAAATTTACGACTTACTAATTAATTTTAATTTTTCATTTAATTTTAAATCGCTTCTTTTCGACACGCAAAACATGGACAAGGTGGTTTTCTAAATTTTCATTTCGTAACTTTTTATAACCAGAAGATGGGATGAAAAATTAGTTTCTCTGTTTTCATCCAAAATTTGAACATTGCGAAACTAATTCACTGGTCAACCGAACCGATTGTACTGTTCTATGCCTGCGGATCTGTGATATTTGCTATTTCTAGGACCCCAATACGCAATTCGGAAATTGGATATATTTGGATAGTTTGTCTTTCCAAAACTTGAAAAGGTTTCAAGGTTTTTGCTAATATACACCTGGCCTGAATTGTCCAGTAGTACATAGAGACTACTTGTGATACAATTTCCCTTTCCACTGATTATTTTAGAGCAAAAAAAGTAAAATTTTAGTTTGCTTTGTAAATTTGGGTGCGGATACATACAGTTTAAAATTTTTTACTTATTTATAGAATGAAAAATTAATTAATAGATGTAAATTTAAAATTTGGGAAACTATGATCTGCATGAACGCATTGCATTGTGTTAAACTGTGTCAAAATTATAAATCGTTCATGGGAAATCATATTTTTGCAAATTTAAACTTTATTTCTATTAATTATCTTCTCATTAACAAATAAGTAAAATAAGTTTGATAATGTTTACCTTAATTCATCTGGTATACCCCTAAGTCCACAAGTCCAGTTTGTGCGGCCTAAAACCAGGCATTCTTTTTAGGTTGGCAATAAATGAATAAATATATGCAGAAGTGGATTGCAGAAATGAGAGAAACACAGTTTAATTAATCTTAACGAATGACCGGCTTAGGTGTTATTAACATGTCGTTATAGAATTAACGTCCTCAGATTCATACCGGTACAAGAAAATATAAATCGACTTACCCCTTCTATTGAAATCCCAGCACTGTTGAAACATAACCCAACTGATGTATATACTGTAATCATCATCTTTATGATAGCGATAGGCGGTGCCACTTGACCTACCCAACTAGCGTATAGCTGAAGGGGATGAAGAAAACAATTTGAAAATGTCATAAAATGAAGCACATCACGTAGAACATTTTCCTCAAAAAATTTTTCCCATGAACATGAAGATCTGGAAGTTATAGAATACCCCATAGCCGTAAACAAGTAACAAGAAGACATTTTTCTTTTGCAACTGGGGGGTATTCCATACCCCCCAGACCCCCCGGTTTTGGTTCCATTTCTTCACATTTTACACACGGTTTTTATAATAACAAATTGTAGCCATCTCTAGGACTTGAAGTTAACTGCATCCCTAATATTTGCCACAGGAATTTCAAGGAGATATTGTAGCCCCCTTTTAAATCTCGGACGAACCCCCAAAACCTCCTTAAATAATACGCCACTGAACTAGAGTAACCATATGTACCTGATTCCTGGGGATTGCCTCCAGATGACGAACCTGTTTCCGATTAGTAACTGTCCCGTGTTTGAGGCTGAATAAAAATCCATTTATTTGAAACTACAGGGCTGGTTACGTAACCTTGACTGCGAAATAAAAAATTTCCATTATACGGAATGATAGAAAACGGCACAAAACGCAATAATACATCAAGAATTTTGGGATCATTGCAAATAGGGCCTATATTTGATCAAAATATATGATCCCCCCCCCCGAAATGTTGCAAAGACAAAGAAAATGGAAGGGGAACAAGCGAAAATTTTACATTTTACAAAAGGTTTTTTACAAGTGCCCTCCCTCCCAAATGAAATCCTGGCTACGGGCCTAATTGGCTCCCGCAAGTTAGAAAGCCCCGTCCTAGCCACACCCTCGAATTAGGTTAAAATTTAAGCGCTGCACTTAGCAAAATTTTTTGTGGGCAGTTTTCTAATAAAAAAAGCGGTTCCTAAATCTAACCTAAGCTCGACCAGTGGATTTCTTTTTCGGCTAATTTAAGCCCAAAAATACTCGGAAAGGGTTGAAATTAATTTAACGCATGGTTCTCTTTTTAACAGTTTTATAATAAAAAAAAAATCGGTTCCTAACTTTAACCAAAGCTCGATCGGTGGATTTTTCTCTTTTTCTTCCAGCAAATTTAAGCCAAAAATACCCCAAAACAGTGATTTTAGCTTGACGTTAAAATAATAAAAAAAGCCTGTAGCCCAACTAATACACGTACCGGTAATAGAATTCGATCATTACAGTCTCTTTTCGTGCAGAAATGGAAAACTTTGAAATCGATTATTCGCTAAACCTATCGATATTGGTGATTCCTCTGCTATTTAATCCCTTAATTTTAATGTAATCTATCAAATTTCGTTGAGTTTTCTTTAATAAATATAATTCTTCCAGTTACGGTTAGGGAGCGTCCATTAATTACGTAAGGACGATTTTTGTAATTTTTGACACCCTCACTCCCCCACGTAAGGGTACGTAAAATTGTGGTAACCCCCCCCCCATCTTACGTAAGGATTACTTAAAAAAATTAATTTTGCACACCCCCTTTCTTTTACCTTTTACCGTTGATTAAAGAACTTAATAAGATACGCAGTCTTACGAACAAAAACGTGTCGAAAAAAATGAGTCGAGATGTAGGTGACGTTAGCGTAGATTGATAGAATAGAATAATTTATTATAAATATTCGTTCAATCAACACTGAAGGAACGTCGGACCCCCCCCCACGTAAGGGTCTGTAAGATTTCCGATACCTCCCCCCCTCCCCCTAAACCCTTACGTAATTAATGGACGGCCTCTTATGTAACTCCCATTTCAAGTTTTAATTCAGAAAGCATCAGTTGCAGTTCAGATTAGTCAATATTTCCTGCCTCACCACTGCCCATTTAAAGAATTGTATGAGGTCGAATACCGAGCAGCATAGCAAAGCTAACCAACAGAGTTAAAGTTGAGCTTCGAACGGTCTCTCAAAGTTAACCAGAAGAGTGGTCATGAGGCTGGAAGTACTAGTTAATCTGATTTACAATTGATGCTTTCTAAATTAATTAAAGCTTGAAATGTTGTAGAACCGAAACTACATATTATTATTACATCTGGCAATGCAGCAACGCAGCGTCTGATGTGAGCGAATAACCGAGCGATTTTGACTTTAGAGTGTTATGCATTACCCATTAGTGCTAAGATTCACGAGTTCAGATCTCGTGGGGCACCATCTATTCAATGATGATAACAATCATATAAATAAAAAAATGTGACTTAATTTCACGCAAAATTTAACCGAAGATCGTCACAAAAATGCAAGAAAATCTTGTAAGGCCGGCAGTTAGCACAAGACAAACAATGCGATTTAAAGCGTCAAACGTCTTCGACACATGAGGACATCCAAAAAATGTATCATTACTTTATAATACTGAGGATCAAAATGATCTTTGAAATCATTGGTATATCCAACAGATTTGGGAAAATGCTCACAGAGGAAGCTAATGTTTACTGCACAACATCGTACAATTACATTATTATTAAATAAAATGGAATTATGTCGCGCAAACAAATCATTGTGCATTTTGTCATAAACGGGTGTGAAATCGGGGGGTCTGGGGGGTATGGAATACCCCCCAGTTGCAAAGAAGTAAATAGGTGACTTTTCAAAATTGTGATAGCGAGGAAAATTTGATTTTTGAGAGGTCATCTTGTGACTTACTTATTCCCCCCAAACCCCCAGCAATATAACTACTAATTTTATCACATCTTTTCTTCAATTGACAGCTCTCAATTGGTGACCGTGATATGCTTGAAGAGTGACAGTACTGATGAGATGAAAGAGGTCCGAATTAAAATATAGGTAGTTTAGCATGTGCACTTTTTTTGATTCTTATAATCTTACTTCGAATCCATTAATAATGAATGTTTAAAATAGGGCGAGGTAATGTTAAAAGTATAAAATCTAATCTTAATCTGAAAGCAAACTACAAAGTACCCACCACAGGCGATTTCTGAAAAATGTTTCAATCCAAACATGATTTTCACGTGACGGTTATTTTTATAATTATATCCGTTTTAAAATTGCATTTCACGTCGCATACCTTTTCCATTATCCAAAAATTATGTAAAATAATATTGTATATAATTTTAATTTACAAGAAGAAGGGTCAAACTTATGGGTCACCGATTTTCTTCAAACTTGGCATATTAATAGCGGACCATAGGTCCGAGAGGGAGCACAATAACTTTTTTTTTTTTTAAACAAATCATACAAAATTAACATTTTTTCTTGGATAATTTTGGAAAAGTAGTGCAATATTCTTTGCAAATTATTTCTATAGAAGCTTAACTGCTTTTGATCACTCTTTTAGACTAGAAAATACATCTTAACAGAAGAACTTGTTTCCATGGTGATGAATTCATTTATAAATTGACGTCTATTTGCGGCCGCAGAAAAAATATCCTAAGAACACATCAGGAAAACGTTTCGATTTCTTCTGGACCAATCGACTTCTATGCCTCACTTACGGCTCGTTCGAAGACCTGTCAACTCGTCCAGTAAAGAATCAACAAAGGTCTCTGCATGGACATAACGTTGGTTCAACAGAACACAAAACCAAGCAACAGTGGGAAGCTATCTCGTTAATCCATTCATGCGCTTCACTAATTAATTAGTAGTGATACTTATGAGATGAAAAAAATCAGAAAAGTCGGGCAGTGTTTCCCAAAATGTGTTTCTAATGCATTTTAACTGCACGGGCGCTCTTCCGAGCCCCACAGATCAAAAACTCGGGTAGACAGAATGCAGATTAGCGTTGGATGATTTTGATAACGGTTTGCTTACAGCCGGTGAGCCATTACAAGCTTCGCTCTACATTAATATCATGTTGATGTAATCGTGAAATGTGTAATTATCCTTAATAACTTTGCGACTAAACGTCAAGAGAAACTGACAGGACGTGTCAAACAAAATGAAAGCAATTGAACGGGTAGCTTGGAAACAAAAGTATCCATAAACACCCTGTATATAATTTTTTGTTTGGGGCATGGTGTGTACGTCGACACAATTTGGTGTAGTGGTAGGGAGTTGAATTCTAAATCAATTTTTAGCAATGAAGTGTCGAAGAGAAAACTAATGATGATTCTTTTTGACAGACTTTTGTCTCAGATCATAAAGTTGTATTTTGTTCATACCCCAAGGATAAATCGAACAATACTAACTTATGTATGGTTGTTGGTTGCGTAGTGGCAAAAATAATTTCTCATTTATTTGATTACCGTGTAACATCCTGTTATCCTTGCAACTTCTTTTGTATGGTATAATCTTAAAAAGGAAATACAGGTCAAATTGTGTTCATCTTAAACATTAAGTTTAATACGGCGTTTAAATAATAATTTAAGAATGCATTTTACAACACCAGATATCTTAAGAAAAACTAGTCCACTCAAGCAATCACGATGAAGATGTTAAAACTTTCAACAAAAACTCAAATGATTACGAAAAGATAAATTATCGTTATTTTGCACAAAGATTGAACTTGCAAAACAAATTATAATAACAAAGATTTGTGCTCTTCTGATCCCACGGTTTTTGGCCGTTCATCTACAATCACGACAACAAATTCTAATATTGTTGCTATGGGTTTTTTTGCAACAACAGGAATATTTTCATTTGTTCCTAATTAAAAATGTTTTAGGGAAATCCAAACGCCCTTTTTTCTTCCGTTATTTAGGTAGAATCATTAAATTTGTTATCATCTTAGGTCGCGCAGGTCAGCCCCGGTTATTATTCTCATTTTTTGGAAGTCAAACACCTGATAAATCGAATTTAGGTCGAACGAGCGTATTTTGGTTTGAGGAAAGTACTCGGATTGAAAAGAAAATGTAAAAATGAAATTTCAATGGTCTTTCAACGAAGTTGTTGACGTCATACCGCCCCCATTCATTTAGTTGCTAAGGAGGTTGTGCGTTGGTAAAATGGACAATCACATAACTCAAGGTTGTGACAAGGACGCGAGGCTAGAATATTTGTTATTATTATCGACATTCCACGATACTATTTGCGACAACTAACAATTATAAACAAAAATCCCCATTTAACTCCAAACTCCAAAGTGAGTTCGTTCACCTTGATAAGTGAAAAATCGACGTGAAACTCTTTTCTTTAACAATAAAGTGAGATGATAAATAAACAGGTTCATTCTAAATATAAAATTTAAACAAAATGATACTTTCTTTATAATCTTTTTATAGTAACAAACTAATCTAGTAACAGTACGAACGAACCATGTTTCATTATTAAACATAATTGAAGGGTGTAGAAAATGCCAGCGGAAATAACTGCTTATGTCGTCACGCGTTAGTAAATTAGTTTTAAGCTATGTAATTTATATTACAAAAATATTTATTAAAAATTTTATCTAAATCTAATTTTCATGTTTACGTCGATTTGACCAAACCACATCAAAATGACCAATATTCGCACACCCACCCACATAAAATGGTACACCACCGCGACATAAATTCGCGCTTCCACAATAATGCACAGCATTTTCTGGTCAATTTCAAATAACTCCAAAATTAATTTCAATTTTGAAATATCTCAACAAGAAAAATGTTATAATAAACTAAAAGACTGAAGTGGGAGAAGAACGAAACGCCCCATAAAGTTTCCCTGATGCAGTTCGAAATGATCACCAGCTTTTCTACTTACTACAAAGGATGAAAATAAAATAAGAACAAAGAAGCTGGCTGATATTATACTTGATCGCGGTTCAATGTTCGTTTATAAAATCCTGTTAAATCGGTCAAGTACTTGAAACCTAGAGAGGTTCCGTTTGCCAAATCAAGAGGTTAGTTCCGGCTACCGACGACACCGTTTGCACTGTGACGTCGTCCTCATGATACCATTATATTTTTCTTGGAAGGCAAATCGTATGATTTACCTTTCATATTTCCAAGTTCTACTTCATTATTTATATTACACTTACTTGTAACCGGAGTGGTTACCGGTTTACCTATTCTTGTTCAACTTTATGTAACATTATTTTTTCCTGCCAAAGGCTGCTTCACTGTCAAGGATTCTTTGAAGGTGAAAATGTCGAGTTAGCGACTGCATAGCTACAAAAATGTAAACTCTAGAATTCAAGATCGATTTGTGGGTTTGCAGAAAAGCGAATCGAAAACAACCTCATTAATAATTACCCTTTTCAGGTAGAATTATTTTGGTTTTTGATGAAATCCAAATCCCAAACGGATATGACGTCTTTTTATCAGATATCTCAGGATTTACAAGCTATTTTATGCTCCAAAAACAGAGAAAATCATACTTTTGCGTCCGTTGCTAAGCAAAGTTTTAATTTTCCGACCTAGGGCGTAAAAGCAGCGCTTTTCTGATTGAAAACTGAACTGAGAGTGCTACTTTCGAGCTACGTACGATCTTACGTCATTTTGAGTCAATAATTTTTGCAAAAATTGCAAGTGCAAGATACATTTTTTGGTTAGGTTTAGGTACATGAAAGCGATTGGAAATTTAAAAGAGGTGGGCCCTTTTTAAGTCAAAATTATACTTACTCTTTAAATACATAAAAGTTTCTGAGGCGAATATTAGGGACGCAGCCAACTTCAAATGCTGGAGATGGCTACACAGTCTGTGATTGTCAAGGACCGTGGGAAAACTGCAAAGACATCATGGATTTGAAACCGGGGGGTCTGGGGGGTACCTCTCTTTTAACGGTCCACTAATAAAAAAATATCGTTTCCTGACACTAACCTACGCTCGACGAATGAATCTCTGTTTTTCTCGGCAAATTTAAGCCAGAAAAAACCCTAAAACGTATATTTCCTCGATGTTAACTGTGCATTGGTTCAGGTACGACTAAAGCTGCCGCAGTCGGACATGGCCAGAATGAGCGGCACTCCACCTGCCAAAATTCTAGAGTTCATCCTACAGTTGGAATGGCTTGTTGGGGAGTGACAGGATCGGGGTAAAACTAAGAAACCGGAGGTAGTAAAATGGGCCCAATTTAGAGGCCTAAATGCGTGTGAGTTCATCTTACCCTCCAAAATAAAAGCCATATCACGCAACGAAGTTCGAGTGCTGTAACGCACTTTCATTTGAAAATTACTAGCGAATGGCAGATGTTGGCTACCCCAGGAAATTATTACAAGCCCGGTGCATCTTCTTGAAGAGAACTGATCTTGACACGCAGTGAAGCATTGTAAACACCTCACTTATGGCCGTAGTCTGTCCGCATTCTCCGCCACTAGACCCGGCTAACGTGCACGGACCGGCAGCAGAATGCTCCTAGCATTCCTATAAGGTCGATTTTTGCGCAGAAATTGGAAATTTTAAAATCGATTTTTGGCTCAAGCTAAACTAATCAATTATGACATTCATTATTTAGTTACATTATTCAGTATTTTTATTAATAAATTTAGAATCATCTGGGCCCGGTTCACCTCTGTATATTTAATAAAATAATTTAAGAGCTGAGCGATGATAATTGGGGGGATTCAATTACAGGAAGCATAGAAAAGCAGTTCTGTAATCTGGAATTGGCAGAAAACGTTGATTTCGTTCAGAGAGGAGGAAAAGAGTGATGCATTTCTGAAAATATCTTATGGAAACGTCTGAAAATGTCCACTAGGAAGAAAGAAACCATGGGTCAGGAATCAAAAAAAGGATATAGCTCCAGCTTTCAAGCTTCACATCCATAAGATTCTTTGTGTTGCAGGCAGGGACGCGACGTCCCCAGCAAACTTCTTTTTTTTTGGGGGGGGGGGATTTGCCAATTTAATTAATTCAAAATTTCCAACTCTTTGTAATTGTCTATTTTTCTTATTATAGGTTTAGCGGCTTTTGCCAACTTGACCAAATTTTGAGTGATTTTGCCAACTTTTTCCAGGGAGGCTCCCCATCCCCCCGTAGGCACGTCCCTGGTTGCAGAATACTCTGCTGAGGCTAAAGGAAGCTTCTCAACCATGTGGCGTATAAAACCATGGCTGAAAAGCACCATGGACTATGAAATAGTGCTTCTAAATGTTGAGAGTGCACGCTTGAAGAAGAGAAACGTAGAGCTGCTCCTGCAGAGATTTGTAGGAGTCAGAAAGATTTTTAAAACTATTTCTGTAAAGAGGCAATAAAGAGGTTGAAAACACCTGCGGCAAGCGGTTTAGTTTGTGTTAGCCCCCCCCCCTCTGGTCATCGTTGGAACTTTTTTTTTTTTTCGAAAAGATCTTTTAAAATCAATTTATTAATCTCCAATTAAAATTTTCGGTGGTTACCAATTAAATTGAACACTTTTCATACATTTTGGGGGGGGGCACGGTCCCCCAAGTGCCCCTCCCCTTGGCTACGGGCCTGACAGTGTTATTCGTTTATAATGAACTTCAACGAATCAATTCAATTCGTCCATTATAGGCAGCGGCGTAACTACCAGTGTGTGCGGTGTGCGAGTGAACACAGCTCGTAAAATTTTAGGGGCCCGAGACAATGTAAAGTAAAAAATATTCTTAAGCAAAGGTAAAAGGCGCCTGTGCAAGCGGGAGATGGAAAACTCGGCAACGGGAATCCGTCGGTCGAGCTTAGGTTAGTATTAGAAAACGATTTTTTTTAAATGAGGCGACCATTAAAAGAAAGATCCGCCGGTGCCGAGTTCTTGCGTACCCTTCCTTGTGCTTATGCAAAATTTCTATCAATTTTGAAAAGTCATATCGTTACTTCCTTGTGCTGGGGGGTATTCCATACCCCCCAGACCCCCCGGTTTCACGCCCGTTTCAAAGAAATAAGTTTATTTTGGTTTAACAATGTTTTAATTGATGTTTTATAAAAAAATAACCTTTTTGCTTGAACGGGCCGGGGGGGGGGGTAGTGCAAATTAAACCGCTTTCCACGATGAGTACGTTTTAATTAAATATTTATTTATACAATTAAAAACATTGTTAAAGTAAAACAAATTTATTCCTCGAAATCCGAGACCGGGGGGTCTGGGGGGTATGGAATACCCCCCAGCACAAGGAAGTAACGATATGACTTTTCAAAATTGATAAAGATATTTTACATATTACGGCTTGGGGGTATTCCATAGCACCAGGTTTTTCAATTGATTACTTATAATTAATTACTAATTAGAGACAGGATAGTTAGGCAAAAAGAGATCGGACTTAGGAGAAGCCCGAACATAGCTCAGCAATAGAGAAAGTTTATTAACGCTAATAAACGTTTTAATTTGTAATAAACTTTCTCTATTGGCTGTATTAGTGAGTTATGTTAGGGCATCTCCTAAGTCTGATCTGGTTTTGCCTAACTATCCTGTGTCTCGACTACTTATAATTAGAAAGGTCAAAGCCAGGGACGGTCATTGCCTTGCAGCTAACGTAGTTGGATGCGAATATGGGGTACCGGGTTCAAACCTGGGGAGAGTAAAATTTTCTTATGACTAGTCTCCGTGCTTCGGAAGGCACGTTAAGCCGGTGGTCCCCTGGATTAGTGAATTGCTACCATTAACATAATAAACCAGGATACAGGCACATCTGAAGGCAAGTCTAGCAAGCTACCTGATGGATGTAAAATATTTATATGCTCAAAGTTTCTAACACTGCCAAGGAAACGACGCATGTGTTGGGAAATAACAGGCCTTGGCCTACTAGAAGAGAATTCTCTAGAGAATTACTTCTAGAAAGAAGAAGAGGAAGAAAGCCTGGGAAAGATTTTTTAGGAACATAAACTAAAAAAATAAAATATATAAACAAAAGAATAAAAGATAAAGAAGATTTTGAAGTGTTTTTTCTATTTTCTAAGGTGGATAAGCCCACTAAATACCCTAAAATATGAAGAAATGAACTTGCAACTGAGGTAAATGTCGGGGGGGGGGGGGAATGGTCCCGAGCCCAATGCTTTGGACTCCCTTAAACTGCGTTATTTGGGGCCAAATTTTTTTTTAATCGCACACCTCTCAATCGAAGGGCCAGTCAAAGCTCTTGCTCCCGGGCCTAAAATTTGAAGTTACGCTACTAATACAAACGAGTCCATTTTCGGTAGATAAGCATTATTTAGCTGGTAGTAAATCTTGTCTGAGATTTTGACATTTTTTTGATTATTTTTACTATCAGATATGCAATCCTTATGCAAAACTTCTGAGTTATGAGAGTTTTAGAAACACCTCAAATAATTATTATCAATAGATAGCACTCAAGAAAAACGGAAAGAAAAATAGTGTGTCAATTGTTCTATCAAATAAAAAGAAAATTGGATGGAAACTCTTTCCAGCTGGATCCATCCAAACTAGATCCAAATCATCTGAGAAGAACCAAATTCATTCATTCATAGTCAAATAGCTTATCATATAACTGCCGGTTTGGTGACCTTTGCAACTATTCAGGAGCAAATGCGTTTAATGTAAAAATTAAAAGCCTCAATTTTTTTTGCAATCAAAAAACGTTTTATCTAAATTAAAACTGTCTTAATAAAAAAAAAATAATAATAATATAAAAGTGCTAACCTTGGAAGTCTATGATAGCGAAATCTCTTGACACTGTTGGCAGTCGGCACAGATCACAGATGCATTTTGTTTACATTTTCAAAGGCTTATCGCAATAGCAATTATTGGTTCTGTTTCAACCTCCGTGAATCTGAAAAAAAAATTCCACATTAATATTTGCTTTTTTACCTAAAGTTTCGAGTTTCGCCTGGAGATTCTTTTTTAAAATTGAGTAGCTTAGGGCACTTGATGCCTTAAAGTTTCCAAGATTTGGACAAAAAATCGAGAAACTCAATTATCCAAGTGTGGTTAATGATTGACAAGGGTTATACTTGGAAAAAGTTGTGCTGTGTCATCCACTTCTGGTACAAAAATATTCGGGGTGTTAGTTTTCCTTCTGCGCAACTCGAAACTCTAACCATACAAAATCTCACTTTTCATTGGTACGGAATAGCTTGACGCTGAGATTTGATTGGTGTGTTAACCGTTAGACTTTTCGACCCGGTAATTTTGTAGACACTTATCGAAATAAGTGAAGTTGATATTTGTGCAATGAGAATTATTATCAACAATTTTAGATAATGATGCTTTTCCTGTGATTCATATAATCTTTTCATAATAAATTTTATTATATTTTATATAATAAAAATAATAAGTTAAATGATGCTAACCTTATCAGTTTTAAAATAAAATTATATAAATGCAAAAAGTTTTATCCTTGGAAAAATGATCGTTTGAGACACAGAGAATCAATTGATCCAAGATTTCGTAAAATCAATTTGCATCTCTAATTATAACTTACTTTCATGTTAATTTCTACCAGCTAATCTACATAAAGTAAGTTCGCGTATTTCACATCACACTAATGAAATGTACGAGGATAATCCCACCAAAAGGGTTGACAAGGTACAAATGTGTAGTGATATAGCTATAAGCACACCCTATGTTAAGAGGTAGCATGTTATAGTGTTTCCTGTTGTAGGGAGAGGGTCGCCGACCTTTACAATTATAAATTAAAATCCTGCACATTAACCTACATTTTCTTTTGCTTTAATTCCAGAAAAAAAATTCGTCTCGCAAAAATTTTGGATTCGTTATTTATATTCCAAACATCGATTCCTTTCAGTTTACGTGACAAATATTGCAAATATGCGTCCGTAGTATTGACGTGATTTTTACGTAAATATTATTATTGTAATCCCGAGTATTAATGAATAAAACAAACCTACACACGAGCAACTCGAAATGCACGTCATTTGGTTAAATTACTAACAAAATATTTGCTTAGATTTGCAAATTTTTTCTGCCAAATTCCCACGTTTATAAAAATTTTATTGCTCATTCAAAATTGTTCGTTTTAACGATTCTATAATGTCCAACAACGAGGAGTTAAAGGACCACGAAATTTTTGGATAGGTTTTCCTTAAATGGAATCATGGTCACATCCGTCAAGTTTATTCAAAACTTATTTTTTAACAGAGATAACATCCTTTCAAGTCACTTAAAAGAGTAAACTCAATTTGAAAACCCTATTTTTAGAAAATTAAAGCGATACGGTCTTTGCTCCTTAGGGGATTCTAGAAAGTTCCCAATATAACTGAATTTTTCGACATTAAATTTTCTTGATTTGCAAGTATAAAATTATTGCACAACATAAAATAACAGTCAGTAGGTGTCACATGAGTTTGGTCGGTATTGACGTATGTATGAATATCTCAGATATTATAAATATGGTGGGGCAAACGAACTTGAATCAATGCGTGTGTGTAGGTTCTAAAACAGACCACCGTATCCTTTCATTCATACAGAAAACAATGAATACAAAATTAACCAGTAATTCTAAATAGGCTACTTCCGTATAAGTATGACACAAGGCGGCTTTTGTAAATGAGGCAATCGCGCTTCATCCACGTCCAAATTCGTACGATTTATTTTATTTAACCATTTAATTGGTTTTATTATACTGCTTCAGAAAAATTGGAATGATTACGAGTCGTTTTGAATAGTGAAGTTTAGAAGTGGTAAAATTGAAATTAGAATCAAAAGGGTTCATCATAAAGACACACACTGAATTAAACAACTGTTGCCTAAAACCGTCCAATTTCGTTTTTGGGTTAAATGTTCCTAGAGTCGTTCAAGTGCTAATGGCTTTTGCCATTCCATAACGGAGATTAAACATAGCACAAACAAAATTTGAAACTGTTTCTCAGAGGATTCGATTTATTTAGAATTTCTATGGCTGTTGTAAACCAATAATTAGATTTTTGTTTGCTTCAACAGCCAAAATTCCATTTAGGTTAATGATATATAACCGTTCGCAGGTGAATTCTTCTCCTTTTGACTGGTGTCCAGGTAAATTTTCCTACTTAGGTAACGAATAATCGCTTGAATCAGAAACGTATTCCTCTAGCGTCTAGCTAGTCTGTCCACAAACTTTCGTGAATCGTCGAGGCAGTGGTTGCAGTTTATGCAAAAGTTGATTTTTTAACTTCTGGTGAAGGATGTGTCTTTCTGACTAGCCGCAGAATACTAAGTATTGGAAGTGAGGAAGCAAACGAGTAGGCCGTTACCATGGAAACAGTTCGGCCTAAAATATGTTATAGTTGCAATGTAGGCTGTATATCAACTATCATTTTATAAAATGTAGAAAGTTAAAATAATTTTGTGTGGAAAAGTAATACAAAAGAACATATTTTTGTGACTAATATTGAAATTTCCAATAACAGTAATATAATAAAAATGTTATAATTAATCTTGAGTAAATATTATTAAAAGCTCATAAATTTTAAATAAAAAATTTGTAATTGTGAGCTGGGCACCCTGCAGCGAATGGTGCCCTAGCTGCAGCAATATTAGCCCAATAGTTAGGGCGAGCCTGTGTGTATAAACACAGTGAAGTAGGAACTTCAAGTACCTATGAAGTGCTTAAATTACTTGAAGTGTTTGCTAAATTACCTATAATATTTGCAATATTATTGCGTGTAGTGCAGTATTCAAGTATTTATCTGTGACATTGTATCTATCGTAGATACTAATTTTTAACCCTTAGTTTCCCATGTCTGATCTTCCATTTGACCCTATGCCAGTCATTGTAGCAAAAAATGTATGAAAAATTGCAAAAGTTTTCAAATTTTGAGACAACATTGAAGGAGGTAAAAAAATAATAAATCCGATTTTTGGTGCCCGGAACATTGTTAAATTAACAAAAGACGTAATTTCGATATTTATGCAAACCTTGGAGAACATTTTAATAATTAAAACACATCTTTAATAAAGTTTGCACCCTGCTACAATGACCAGAACATTGCAAAACAGTAGCTTATTAATTTTTGTGTGTGTTTCCTATCGAAAGATTGTTTGAAAGAATCTGGGATATAACTTCTCATGACAGCTTACATCTACCTTAGCACGGAAAGCTATTAAGCTTATATCCAGCTGGAATCAAGCTTCCTACTTTACACGAAACAAGCTTAAAGTACGCTTGCAAGGCAAACTTGAATTAAGCTTAATTTGTCCAGCTTATGTAAAACTTACTTTTATATTTATCTTTTATTTTATATTTTAGTTTTATCTCTTCTGTAAGTTTTACAGTGAAAACCACGTTCTAATCGAAATCAAACTATCGAAAAGAAAACCATGAATAATAACAATAATATATCGCCTTTTTACAACTAATCAAACCAGAGACCCATATCCAGGATTTCATTTCGGGGGGAGGGGGCACTTGTAAATAGCCTCTTTTGTTAAATGTAAAATTTTCGGTGGTTCCCCTTCCTTTTTGTTTGACTTTTCAACATTTCGGAGGGGGGCACGTGCCCCCCCCTGGATACGGGCCTGAATCAAACATTACAAAGATACAAATTCAAATCCTTCATCATTTTCTGCCATCTAATAACGACGACTCTTAAAATAAACGCGACATCTACCGACGAATCTTTAAATCGGGGATAACACTAGTGGATAAACGGGATAACACCGAATTACAAGTCAGCAGTTTTACTTTTGCTGACTAAACGACATAGTAGTATGATAGTTTATCGTGTAATCCTAAACACGGCACAGATAAATTTGGGAGCAACCGGGATTCGTTCCAGCCACGTTAAGCTGGAAACTGGTTTAAACTTTAAGCTTGTACTAAGCTTGTCGTGACAAGTGATTGCGACATGATTGAATTCCAAGCGTAGACTAAGCTTGCCACGTTAAGCTGGATAAGCAAGCGAAAATCGAATCAAAATACAGCTTGGCGTAAGCTTACGTGCTATCTGGGTGGGAGCCGTAGCACAAAAAATTGTACTGCTCCAAATGATTTTTTATTATTTTACGAAACGAAACTGGTAACCGAACAGATATTTCAATGCAAACATCGAAGCAGGTAAGCCGGTTTCGGAAACCAGCGTTTACTGCGTTCTTATCCTTACGCGATATAGGAAGTGCGAAGGTCGCAGGCCGTACTATATTTTGCAATGATGGAGGGCCTAAAAAAAACTAGATAATAATAAGAGTGTTCGCTTTCCAGTGTGCATGTTTATCAACAGAATGGCCACCGTTGCTATGAAAATAATTATCAACATCGTTACGTCACTCAAATTGGTCGCTCCATCTCTTTCCATCTTTTTTTATAGCTAATTAAATTGGAATTCAACACGCAATAACTTCTGTATCCTTTTTAATTATGATTTTTCTAAACAAAATTTGATACAGAATATTCGAGCACAATATTTCTACAAGTCCCAATAATGGAATATTATGGGGACCTCTTATTTGGCCAACCCCCCTGGCCACACTTGGTCACGTTTGTGACCGCACCTCTAAGCGCTAACAATCCAAAATTACACATTTTTTATATTAATGTGCAAATCTGATATGATCCTATATTTCCCCTTTTGAAAGCCAAGATTTTTTTTGTTCGCATCGTCGTTTCCTTGACGATGTAACCTTCTTTACGATGGCCAAAATAATCACAGTATTGTAAAAGCATAAAGAACACCAAAATTAATTTGCAAACCAATTCTGGAATTTAATTATACATTATTTGTTTTATATTGACAGATTTACCTCCTTTTATAATTGCATTTGTTTTATAAAAACTAATTTTTTTATTATACAGATGGAATCTTGTTAACCCATTAATGCGCGTCCTCGATTTTATAATAAATTGAAATAACTTGCAAAGTAATTTTTTTGCGAGAAAAGTTCAAGGCATCTTTTTTATTAGTATCATCGTTCCTTTAATGAAAGCGATCTTTTTTTCGAGTTTCGTGCAAGAATAAAATCACAGCATTGCAAAAACAAAACTTTGAAATCGAAAAATATTTAAACAACCATAACTATCAAAAAAACTGTGAAAATTACGTAAAAGCTAAAATTGCGTGATCCTAAAAAAAAAGATCCTTACGGCGTCAGAGCAACGCACTTTCGATAATTATTAGCCAAAATTATTGCGTGATTATCATCGTCCTTGGATTTCGAAACCAAAGTTGATATTCTTGGTGGCTTGGACGTTGGTAGGTTACATTTTCCAATGAACTGCCATTGAGATAAATCAATTTCTTTTCATTTTTAATCATTTCATCTGATTATTTCGAAATATGGAGAGTCGCAGGCAATTGACCTTAGTTGTCGTGTAGTCAATTTTGTTTTATAGCTATGTTTGATATTGTAACAAGTCCAGAAAACACGCAGAACTTTTGTATAGCTGTTACGGATAAATACATTTGCAATTTTGTCTGCATTTTGACTTTTGCAAAATTACTGTGATTGTTCATTTTTGCAACAATGATTTGCGCATTGCTGAGTCATTTAAGTGCATGGGAACCATGCAGTAGTAGTGTTTTTTGTTCAATTTGCTCCCTCAGAAAAATAACATCGTCCTGATCAGTTTACTCTTTCAGAGCTGCCCCAATTTAACTTTTTATTTGTTATTTTATCATGTTTGTGTGGGCCCCAAATTTTGGAACTCTTTACCTACTTTCGGTAAGACATTACAAAAGTTTCTTTTCTGCTCGTTTGTTTTTACCTGCTGCTCAGTTAGCTACAAGATAAAACTCAGTCTTTTTGAGTTTACATCCTCATCAATTGTTTTCTGCATTATTTGAACAGCCCGACCCTAATACTGCATTAGTCTGATAATTTGAATTTTGGGAATTGATGACATAATGAATCTTGAATAATAAATTTTCGTATTCTTTGGAAGTATGAGAGAGCAAAAGAGAAGTTGCATCTCAGGAATGCAAATTTATAGAAGCTGTGAAGCTGAAACTTCCTAAAACTAATAAGTAAATTAATTACTGTTTAAAAAGTATTCAATAATTAATTAAAAATGTTATTTTGTATAAAACTACTACATTCGCGCAATGAATGTCCTTAATATTGGCCTTCGCTGGTTCCGCATTCTGATCTAAAATTATCGAAATTTTAGCATGTCTCAAATGTATAATTACCATTATACATAGTAATGGTGACTCCTCCATATTATTAACTATTGCAAATTGAATATGAATATGTTTTTTGGCACTGACTGGATATGCAAGGTAAATAAAATTCCTGACGCCCAATAATACATGCATGTTTTGAATTTTTAATTAAAGGAACTTGAAAAAGTGGAGCAGACATGTAAATTGGTTACGATAATGAAAAAGCTGTCAAAATATTGCGTTGGTATTATGATTTGCTGCTCCTAAAAATCGGGGTATAAAAATCAACCAAGCACTTCAAATTAGCAAGATTAACGACCATGACAATAGAGTAGAATATTTACTTATCATTATACATTATAAACGTCGTTAAATGTATACGATAAATTAAAATAACGAATTAAAGATATAAATCAGATAGAAAGATAAATTTAAACAAACGTTCAAACACGAAATATCAAGAAGCGCGATATACACCTACCGGCTACCTAAGAGGTCCTACACAGTAAAATGGGAATGTAATTGATATAATAATAACCGTCAATTACACGATCACTATAAATTACCCTAACCGCCGACTTCATCCTTTTAATGCTGTTATTTCATTCATTTAACGTCAATAGGGATAACACGTTCCTTTAGGCCTCCCTTCCTCCATCCAAAATACATGTTTTGTTTTCATAACCGCACCAACACCCCGTAATTATTTTTAAGCTTTTTAAATGACCCAAAATTATCTTTGGGGTTGCTTTTGCCCTTCCATTCAAATTTTTCGCCTTCTATCATGCCTCGATTTGTTCGGCTTTACTGTGTCCAAAATAATTTTTAGTTCGGTAACGAAAAAATTTATTATTGCAGGAAATCGATTCGGAAGTCATTTATCAATATAATTTGAGCGGAGCACAATCTATATGTTTCTTATCAAATACACATACTTCTTAATATTAACGGTTTTATCGTTGGATGTGACGTATCTGGTCAACATAATTTTTATTATCTGTGCTATATAATCATACAATTTTTTTTTAAATGTTATATTGTAGGTATAATACATTTTTATGGTATACTAATAGATAAATGCATAATATCCTCCAAAATAATGGAATAATTCTGCTTTGTTCCAAAAATGGATCAACGAATCATAATTATTGATAACGCGACAGAGGCAAGGATTTAACGAACGTAATTTATGAGATGATTAAATTCTTGTGAGGAATAATACGATAAGAATGTCGTTTCGTTCTCCATATCCGAAGTGTAGCGAAAAAGTTGCTCAAGAAGTGATTAGCTGGATATTCCTCATGGCGTTTGGAACGAAGATAACGAACATCCGTTTCCGTATTAAACTGCTGTATTCGACGATGAACTTTATTTCTTGTGAGATTCGCATTGAACCAAAATAAATAATTTGGGTAGCGATGACGTAGCACCCCAAGTCTAGACGATTAGGGGTTGGGGCAGGCCACGGCGCAAGCACGGATACGAACACCGGAAGTGACGGTCGTTTTAAAATAGTGCGCACGCTTACTATGTGCAATTGTTGCAGATCGCTTAATTGATCTCGATTGAGAAATTGAAACTAAGCGAAGTAAAGCTGGTCGGTCAAAACTGAAAAAATAAAATTGCAAGCGTAGGATTGAGTTATTGGTTTTAGACGCGAGTGAAGGTGATGTGCTTTACAAAATGAGCATCTCGGCGGCCTCGCCAACGATTTCGAGCCGGTGGCATTGACGACAACGAGACGAAACCCAATTCACACAGCACAATTCCAGACCATATTTCAGATTATAATATCAAGTAGTGGTACCGCAAATATTTTCTTATGATTATTAGTCATGGTTCAAAGGTAACCCAGTCGTCGTGTATTGTTTTTGATTCAGACACTTTTTTTCCTTCCGAATTAAAAATTCAAGTTTGTGCTAAAAATGTGGCATACTGCAGATTCGCAAATGTAAGTAAAACGAAGCAAATTCGTTATCAAGACAGGAAAGGACAAGGTTATTGGCAGTTTCAGACAACAGATTGCATCGCACGACAACAAAGGAATGGTTCTTTGTCAAATTTCGCAGCTGCAAAATGAAGTAGGTCATGAGAACGACGTTGACAAATTAGGATGTATGCACTCAAAACGGGACTGGCCGACTAGAGTCTACCTGTACAGGTAGAAAACCGAATAACCGGGATCTAAAACTAACAAAAAGAATGACTAATGGTTTTTTTGGCCAGAATATTTAATACAATAATTTCTAATGAGACAAAACGCTAAATCCTTAATTAAACCAAAAACGACCCAACAATAACAACTTACTTGTTCTGGATGGGAAAACTGGCACTGAAGAAATTTTACAACCACCGAATCAAGTTCTCGATAACCGCACTTCTCTGCTAAAAATTCGAAAGAGGTTCGTGCACGAACACAATCAACTCTTGCCGGGTGCTACTACTACAATAATAAAACGAAAGGAACGAGAACGAGCACATGTCCGGCCTGCATGGATTCGCTAAACATCCTAAAAATATAACAAACTTACGACGCTATCAATTATCTCTGTTTGTCTATGCTTTATCAACACAGACCAACGTATCAAACACTTTTCATTCGAACACTGTTTAACGTAAGTATGCGATACCACCGCTTAGCAACCGTTGCCATCTCAACCGACGTCTGAAAAGTTTTGTTCTGAACAAGCAACAACGGCTAGAATTTATCTACCAGATAGTTCGGTTACTTGACTTGACTTATTTTCAATATGCAAGGCTTATCTTTGATAGCAACTTGACCTGTTTCTCTATATCCAATTCATCAGTAACACTGAATAAACCCGCATCGCCCAAGGATCTTCATAATAGCAATTTGGAAATTATGCACCCGCATGCACGTCCGATGACTATGTAGCAATTAAGTAAGTAATTCGAATAAAAGTATTTGCTTCCCGATACCAGAAGCATCGATTATAAGTTCTTCGAGATGCCGCAACCTTGTATTTGTTAGTGGGAAGATACCCACTGCTTTTCTAATTTTGAAATCCTTATGATTGTGTTATAATTGGGCCATCGTTTACGGTTCAGCAGTTTTGGCTGCATCTTCCGAGAACAGAAAAAACAAACGTTTACAAAAATATTTGGAAAAACTATAGTTGGCCCTCTTTTGTCAAAATTTTTTGGGAGTTTATGGATAACCAATGCTTGCACTTAATCAAAAATAGTAGGTAAAACTTTTGTTTTTTACCAAGACCAAAGACAAGACAAAAGTTTTTTCCTACTATTTTTTATTTACATTCTTTTCGACGCTTCGTGAATTTTTAGTTCCCAGAGCAAACTATGTTTAGAGCCCTTGGGTATAATTAACATTTAATATCCAGAACAATCCCGGACATTCACTTTTCGAAAAGAGGACGAAATCCTGAACTCCACCTATATTTTGTATTTTTACAAGTAGGTAGGTACATAAGTAAATAAAGAATAAAAATTACTTCCCATACGAAAATTGAAATAGATATTAATATTTAATTTCAATATTTTGATTTGCATGTGGAGCAATCGAGCAATGTTTACTTTCAATAACCTTTCCAGGTATTAAACGAAAGTATTTTTACCGGGCAAAAATTTTTCAAAGCAGCAGGTACCTACCTACAAAAATTTTCAACTTTTATTACATTACAATATTTTACTAAAAGGTTTAACTAAATATTTCTTCAATTTGAAGCCGTTTTAGCGACTTACCAATTTTTATTGCCCTTCTTCTAAGCAGAAGTTTCTAGAAGCTTTTCAGTTTAAAATGAATGCAATTATTATATTATTTTTATAATTTTGAATTGCTGATAAAATTCCGGACAGGAATTCCCCCCGGCCCTCGGTCGTTCCGCCAAAAGTTGAAAAAAAGGACTTGTCCGATAAAACCCGGACGCCTGACCACCCTAATTTATAATAATATTATAATTAAAATAATGTATTACTGTAGCGAATTCTCTCGTCAAAAGACGCCAAAATTTTGTTGTGAAAATATTGAGCGTCGTGGGTGGCCGCTTATTATGAAGAATTTCACTGTACTATTTTACACATTTTTTTGAGTTGATAGTAGTAAATCAATTATTATTAAAGTCCAGTTTCGATATAGTGAATACCGTATATACTGAACTACCTGATATAGTGAACACAATTTCTTTTACATTGAGTGTATATGGGACCCCTTTATAACGAACAGTGGTAACCTTGGTAACAGTGGTATAATTTCTTGGCACTGGGGGGTATTCCATACCCCCCAGACCCCCCGGTCTTAATACTACAACAAATTGATATATCTATTTGAAACGGTTCCGGTTTAATAAAATCAATGACAGAAAATACAAGTTTCATTTTCTTCAAAAATATATTCTCCTGGTCTGGAGATCTTAAAATCTTACTGTCTTCAAATTTCGAGCCCTCCCGCAATTATTTTTTGTGCTCCTAGTATTAATATTACTTTGTCACTTGAATTAATACATCAATAAGTTTAAATCTTCGCAATTAAATCATAAATATGTATATCAAATTTTTTAATTCGATGCAGGTCTCACTGTGCGTCGAGATTATGTTTTAGGTAAATGCTACACTTCGTCGAAACAACGCAAATCGAATCATTTTATAGTAATTTAATTACATACGAAATGCGTCGTGATAAGCGTCGTGATAATACACCAATAAAATTCCATACTGTGATGTTCCAAACTAATAAGAAATTCGATATTGGATATTAAAGTCAAAAGAGGTGTGAAAGTGAACACTGACATTACTGAGAATAGATCTTGTTTAGATACAAAGCCAATCTGTTACCTTACACTTTACACAACTACAATATTTTTGTTTCTATTAAGTGACTTGTGCGGGTGTGCGTACAGGTAGTTTGGTGTAGAGCTATAGATCTAAAAGTCATAGGTTCGAATCCCATGCTATATTTGTGTTGTGTTGAAAATTTGATAAACTTGCAAAAAGAAGAATAATAGTTTTAAATTCAAATTTACCGCGAAAAAACAGTTACCTCCTAATTTATGTCTTTTTGGAAAAATCCTAGGGAATTTTGGAATTGTGAAGACAATGATAAGATAAGCGGTCTGCTCGGCGAGTCTTTGGAGAAGACAACTGTGAAATTTGTGGCCTCAAAGGTTTTTGCGGAATATGGAACGAGTTTCGGTCCAGGGAAGTCTTTCGAGCGATTGAATAGTGAATTTCCTAGTTCTGGATCTCCGAATTATTGGTTAATACTAGAGGGTGTGAAAATTTCAGAAACGGACCCATTTATTCATGCACATTTTGCGAGGATCACACAAATTTGCGAGTTTTGGATAAAATCTGTGGTCATCCGATATCGAATTGCGCTTACATTGGTTAATTCGACGGTTTATACGCCTGATGATTCCTAAAATAACAAGAATTACAAAGATAAGTAATACAAAATTTGAGGTTAGGTACCTGCAAAAAGCTGTTAAATTTGGATGTTCGATTACACTAATTCACATCAGAAGCACCAATATTGTTCGTGGACCACTGCGATTACACAAGTTCACAAGTTTTTGGTGAAATTTAAAAGAAGCAGATGAACACGAGGTAAAATATGAGACGTGTACGAGTCCTTGATAAAAGCGGGTTGCAGAAGATCAACTACCGAGTTAACTTCCGAAGGCGTGGCTAGCAGTACAGGGGTTCTCAAACAACGATTTTGGTTCATCAAAACTCTTTTATTAAAATATTATAATTTTTGTACATCTATTGATTGTGCTACACAGATAACAATCGATTTTATCAAAACGCCATTTAGTAATATTGATATTAAA
The DNA here is from genome assembly GCA_958510855.1 of Rhagonycha lutea. Classification (NCBI taxonomy): domain Eukaryota; kingdom Metazoa; phylum Arthropoda; class Insecta; order Coleoptera; family Cantharidae; genus Rhagonycha; species Rhagonycha lutea. Next base: position 33,439,170 of record OY294041.1, read on the forward strand.
TGTAATGGTGGTTTGATGCAATCGCACAAATTTACACATACGGCCAAAGGACAATTTTTAGTCCACATAACAAGATCAAATTCTCACTTTTACGTTCTAATTCATTAAACGATATAAAATATCCCGAGTCTCTCAATTGTAACTTTAATCCAGTCTTCCCTGAGAGAATACATAGCATAGCAAGTCCTTTAATGCAGGGCAACGTGTGTAAAATGTGAAGAAAAGAGTGGGAAACCGGAGAGGTCTGTGGTGGCACTCAAGATCTTTGAATCCTGCACGGATAATTCATCGTCCGCAATTTTTTCTGAATTTTTGGACACTCTCTCACCCCTTTGTCACAGTTGGTCTATTCCTCCCCGAGTGTTATAGCTCAACCTGCGGTCTTTGCACTTCTTTATGTCCATAACATAGCTCGGCCTACGGCCTTCGCACTTATTTACGTCGATCTTTTGTAATTGTAATCCTCAATTTATGAAGGCCGAAAACCGAGGGCGGTTGCAAGGCTATATTTTATGATGATGGATGTGGCTTCCTTAGGAAATTAGATCAAAAGTGTGGTCGTTTTTCCACTGCTCACGTTTAGCAACAAAATGACGCTTGCTTCGGACCCCTCCAAAAACGTCTGATGGTCACAAATTAACGGCTCATCCCCTCTTACTTATTAAACTATTCATTAATTTAAAATTTTCTTAAATTTTTATAGCCAATTAAAATTGGAATTAAGCACTCAAGAATTTTTTATTTTTCTTAATTATGAACTTTTTTTCGTCTTGTAGTCTTATAGTAACTGGATAAACCAGCGGTTCTCAAACTTTTTAATCTGGTAGAACCCTGCACGCATTATTTAACAAGATTCACGGCACCCCCAGAAAATAACTGACTTTTTTAAACCTCATTGGTTAACTTAAAAGTTTCAAAATTTTGTTAAGGCGAAGCATCACCACGTGACTAAATATTGGTGTAAAACGTTCTTTAAAAAGATTTGTTAAACATGTTTTTCAAGAAATATTTAGATATTTTTGGAATTTTAAAAATTCAGCTTCGTAGCTCAATAGAATGATCGTTTCTGTAAACTAAAGTATTACAATAATTGTCTTTATTACTACATTTGAAAAGAAATTTGACATTCCTTTTTTTGAAAATTCTGAATATTGGAATTCGAGATTTCTTTAATATACGTATTACTAAATAGAATTACCAAAAGTTGACAGTATCAAGAAACAATTATTCTATTGAGCTACGAAGCTGAATTTATAAAATTCCAAATATATATAAACATTTCTTGAAAAAGATGTTTAACGAATCTTTTTAAAGAAGGTTTTACACCAACGTGGTGATGCTTCGCCTTAATCCACCTGTTTAATTAATATACAAGGTGACCCAAACAAAATCAAACAATTCAAAATTTCGCAGAACTCCCTTTGAGAACCACTGGGCTAGACAATCTTATGGATCAAAAAGAACAATAACTCAACTCTATACTAATATAATTATTCCAGATCTATCTCTCTGTCCTTATATTTATCCTTATATTTGTCTGTCTGTTAGTAACGCAAACAGTTGACGTAAACGATCTCAAAGACCGAACAAAATTTTCATAATCATGGATATTCTCACATTTGCAAAACCGAACGTCGAAATATTACTACTGAAATGCTTATCATCATAACTTTCTAGTCAAGCCCGGTCACTTGGTAGTGCAATGGAATCTCATTGATCCATTCATACGCGTCTTGTTTCATGGGATCCCAATTCATCATCAACATTTTTAAGTAAAGTTTACTCAGCTGGTTTGAAAGATATATCGTGAGCTTACTGCAAAAATATGGACATGTTCAGCTTTTGCAGTATTATTATTAAACCTAAGAAACTCACAAAATGAAGCTTCTTTCGTATTTGGAAACCTTTGAAAATTATCGGAATTTGGAGACTCTTCACGAACCAACTCCTGTATTGCTTCCGTCCAGATGTCAATTTTGTGCAGATAGTTTGGTGTAATGCTAAAGGTCTAAACTTCAAATCCTCTCCGAACCTAAATTTATGTGTGCCTTGGTTCGAATTCCACGTTAATCTATAAGTTCATATTACGACGAATCTTCATGTTATTTTTCTTGCATGAACCCACTATTATCCATATGGTAATCATGTTTCGTAGACCAACGAGAGACGACGTGTACATTTTTAAGTTAGAGAGCACAATGACAATGATGTATCAGATGGCTATGGAAGTTGAACCGCCCAAGCATTTCGAAAGCCCCAAATAAATAAACTAAAACTACTGAAGGAATTTTGTTATCTACCTTTAAATTTCAAATCTTAAATTAACAAATAATTTGTAGTTAGGCCACGCCCATTTAAATAAAATCACCTGCGACGCTCTGGTTGCTTTCAAGATATTATTTGTTTTAATAACATTTTAGCATCTTTAGAAAGATGTGATTCCCCCCCTCCCCAACATCAACTTTAGCTGGATTCGCCCTGGGGTGTTAAATTTGAATTCTGATCTAAGAAATAACATTGATTTAGTTATATGGATGTGATGTCTTGTGTTTATCACTAGGAGACAATTAGATAATTTGAATAAGTTAATGAATACTAAACACGGAAATATCAAATTAGCAAATGAGGTAAACGAAAATTAATTACTTGGATACAGAAATTATTAAGACAGCAGGTGCTCACGAATTTCTGATTTGCAGAAAGCTTTTGCATGGATTCATTTCCAATCACTCATACACATAAAATTTAATTACGTAAATTCCATGATAACTCGAGAGCGCAATTAAAATCGGAGTACGTTGAATTACAAGATTTTACTGTTTAATGCCTTCATACCCGGCAAATTTTGTATGATTTTGTCGTTAAATTATAAAGTAGTTAACTTTTAGAGTTTTGCTTGTATAATGGGTGATATCTTTTGGTACAGCTGAACTAATAATATATCTGGACTTCTCAAATCTGAAGGAATTGAATCTTTAAATGTTAAATATTTTGATAGATATAGCAAACACAGGGCCGTAGCTAGACATTGGTCATGGGGGGGTTTTCTCCGAAAAAAAAGTTTTTTCTATGCCATGGGGGGGGGGTTCACGCCAAAAAAATTTTTAGACCCTTATTTTTAATATCTCGCTCTCCCATGGGGGGGTTTGAACCCCCGAAACCCCCGCTTATCTACGGCCCTGAGCAAACAGTTACGCAATTAATTTATTTATTTGATATTATGATCAAGTATTGCTTGAAATGTGATCAGTCAATAATTTTCTATTGAAGTTGTCTGCGAAAAATTTGATAGACAATCTTAGCTGTTTCCATGGAACTCCACTACACATAAATTTCCCACCCACATTGCTTTATTTTTGTATACAAAAAATATAAATGATGATATAATTTGACATTGAGACATTTTCCAATATTTGTTATTTCCTTTATATTTTCGTATACAGGGTGGTATACAAACAACACAAATATTTTTACAAAACAAAAAGTTATATTATATTCAATTATGTACAGTGACTCGCAAAAGTCCTTGGACAACTAATAAAAATTACAATAATTTAATAAGTTATTTAAGAAGAAAATAGCAATATCAACTTACGATTTTATAAAATATCCCTTAGGGACACCGGTAACACAAAAAAGTTTGGAAAAATTCTATTACAAACAGAATTAGCAAGGGTTTAATCATTCTATAGTTGCAATTCTATTCAAATTAAAACTGCAAAAGTTCTCGGACACCACATGAATTAGCACTTTAGATTAGGGAAACAGAAAAACTGTGGACCAGAAAAGCAAGAAAGAAAGGCCAATTTGTCCAAACTGCCTTCCATAATCTGGATTACCCGGAAAGGAAGTCACAGTAATTGAAACGGATAACATTACAGTATCTGTTACGTTCAGAACAATCGGAAGGATAAAACTGATGTGTTAGAATTGATTAGTCGACTGCAGTACTGTTTATACTGGCCGAACGGTTAGAACAATTCAAAATAGTTAAGGAGCTGCAGTAGACACAACGACAAAATACATACAAAAATTTTTTTTAATCCTCTATAGATCATTTTTTTTTACAAATGCCCTTTATATCACTAGGTATGCTTTTCAATGGAAATTTTTTAACAAAAAAATTTATTTTTGACAACCAAGAAGTCGTTGTTAAATAAGACATTCTTAAAATCAGAAATATTTCAAGATATTTTTATTGCGTCATATGCTTTAATATTGAGCGATCAATACAATACCAGAACGTAAATTAGAAATTTTCCAAGTACATACAAATTGGGAAATTCTTTAGCTAATCGCTTTCTGGCGCCATCAAGGACCTTGACGTAAAAATCTATTTTTCGTATGTCAATCATTGCTACACCTTGGTGTTTTATATTAATCACAATTACTAAAATATTGAATATTTCTTGTTATTATTTTAAAATATTTCTAAAGCGTAGTAAACAAAAATAGTATCTATTATTTGTACATGTAATTTGCCTAGACATGTTTTTTTATACCGACAGTGGCGGTCCTATCACGAAGGGTAATTCGGTGGAATGTTTTGGTGAAAAACTTCTGATAATTTCAAATGGATTCCCAATAGCCTGCATCTGTCATTGTCTTCCAGTCCCATTTTTGAAGGTGATATTTCACTGGACTTTATTTATTTATTTAATTTAATTTAGTTATTAACTTGAAATTGAGAACTTGAAGTTCTGAAGATCAGATCTTGAAGTTAGTAATTTCAAATTACCAATTTAGTTATTAACTTGAAATTGAGAACTTGAAGTTCTGAAGATCAGATCTTGCAGTTAGTAATTTCAAATTACCAATTTAGTTATTACCTTGAAATTGAGAACTTGAAGTTCTGAAGATCAGATCTTGCAGTTAGTAATTTCAAATTACCAATTTAGTTATTACCTTGAAATTGAGAACTTGAAGTTCTGAAGATCAGATCTTGAAGTTAGTAATTTCAAATTACCAATTTAGTTATTAACTTGAAATTGAGAACTTGAACTTCTGAAGATCAGATCTTGTAGTTAGTAATTTCAAATTACCAATTTAGTTATTAACTTGAAATCGAGAACTTGAAGTTCTGAAGATCAGATCTTGAAGTTAGTAATTTCAAATTACCAATTTAGTTATTAACTTGAAATCGAGAACTTGAAGTTCTGAAGATCAGATCTTGAAGTTAGTAATTTTAAATTACCAATTTAGTTATTTATTTGAAATTGAGAACTTGAAGTTCTGTGACCTCGTAGCAATGTAAGCAACTCCGAAATGAGCCTGATGTCGTTCTTTGATAAAAGAAGAAGTTTCCTAGCATCTATTAGTCGAGTACTCCATCAATTTCTGTGCCTGTCTTTCTCCTGATATAGGGTTTTTTTGCTCTCCGCTTCCCACTTCCCAATTTCCACCCCTTTGTGTGTTTTAGAAAGCTTACAGAACATGGTTCTGATCCAGGTGATCGTTCAGGGGTAGAGCGCGCGCCCGGACGTCCTCAATGACAACCTACATCTGGTAAATCCATTAAATACAGACTGAATCACAATTTTATTGTTTCAAACGCGTATTGGAGAGCTTACAAAATAATTGAAACCTCCAGTATAGAAATTCTAAGGTTAAAAGTTGTTTCAACTGCCAATCCTAATTTAGTGTGGTGTTTTTCTTGCTAGTAATAAAATTTATTTATCGTAATCGAATTTTACGTTTATGGTGGTTTATTATGTATTTGTGTTAAGTGCATAAAGCTCAAGTATGTCAGTCAAGCATCTAAATAGGCGCCTTGACGTCATGACGCCTCCAATTTACCTGTTATCATTTCGTGTCAGGATAATGCGCCATTACTGACCCAATATTGATACATTTAGGTTTTATTAGTGGATTGGAAATTACCCTTATTATATATTTGCGTAGAATTTGCAAATGGAGTTTTTTTGATAATAGTAGTAGGTAGTAGTAGTAGGTATGCATGTAGTACGTAAGTAAATGGAGGAGAAGAAAAAGAATAAACTACTTCGTTTAGAACGAATAAAAATAAAGTTTGTGCACACCTGAGAGCATCGTATAATAGTAAATGTTATATTGAAGACTTTGTTTAGTGATTAGTTCTGTGGTTTATTTTTATGGTTATTTACCTGGCAATAAGTGTTGCCCTCTACGCCTCCATAGTCTAGACAAAAATGCAGTTTAGCGAAGTAGACAAAGAACGAAAAGTGGAATGATTCATTACGCCGGGCTTTTATTGCAATTTATTGCTTCTTGCTATATCTATACAAAGATGCATTCCAAAAGATATTACGCCTACGTCATTTTAACTACTTTTTATTGAATTACTATTGCACCATCACTAAAAATAAGTTCAAATTACTATACCGATACTATTAATTACCTATCGATGACATATAACAAGTTTTTATTCCAAATCGAATTAATAGAAAATTTGCGTTTTTAACAACCAAATTGTGTTTGCATGTAAAAAAGCTAAAATATTACTACCGGTAAATTGGTTTTTTATGGTTCTCAAATTTTCACACAGACAGACAGAGAAAATGAAAGAATATTTTAAATTAGAATCCTGTACCTGGAAGGTCTCCGTACCCCCTAGATCACCGGTTTCGCAACTTTTTCTTCACATTTTACAAACAAGATTAAATTAATCAAAATTTTACAAATAATGGCAGTGCCGCAAATTACGCCTCCGCAAACCAGTGCCGTAACTACCAATGTGCGCGGTGTGCGAATGAACACAGCCCGTAAAACAATCTTAAGGGCCCGAGGTAACGTAAAGTAAAAATAATGGCACCGCGCCAGTCTTCTTAAACAAGATTAAAATCCATCGGTCGAGCTTAGGTTAGTGTCAGGAAATTATTTTTTAAATGGGGGGACCGAAGAGTAATTCGCCGATTCCGATTGGTGTGGTGCCAAGTTGTTGCGTACCCTTCCTTGTGCTGGGGGGTATTCCATACCCCCCAGACCCCCCGGTTTCACACCCATTTCATGGGATTAAATTTGTTTTGATTTAACAATGTTTTATCTAATTAATTTTTTATACAAAAAAAATATTTTGTTTAAAGGGGCCGGGGGTGCTGCAGTGCAAATTAAATCGCTTGCCACGGGTGCACTTTATTAAAATATTTATTTATACAATTAAAAACATTGTTATACTAAAACAAATTTATTCCTCTGAAATAGGCGTAAAACCGGGGGGTCTGGGGGGTATGGAATACCCCCCAGCACAAGGAAGTAATGATATGACTTTTCAAAATTAATAAAGACGCAAATTTAATTCTTGAGAATACATATTTTGTTTATTACGGCTGGGGGGTATTCCATAGCACCTGGTTTACAATTGATTACTTATAAAAAATTATAAAGGAAAGGGAAAGATTTTTTTAGGAACATAAACTACATATTAATGCAATGATATATTATTAGCTCATATTATAATCATGGATAAAATTTAATGTTATCTCATTTTGAAGTGCTTTTCTATTTTCTAGGGTGGATAAGCCCGCTAAACGCCCTAAAATGTGAAGAAATGAGCGTTCAACAGAAAGTCTGGGGAGGTAAGGCCAGTGGCGTAAATACGGGGGGGGGGTGCAGAGGAAGGAATGGCCCCGGGCCCCTTTGGACCCCTTTACACTGCATTATATTGCGACTAAATTTTTTTTTAAATCGCAATTAAATTAAGTTCTTGCTCCCCGCCCTAAAATTTGAAGTTACGCCACTGCAGTAAGCCCCGACCGCGAGAGGGCGTAGGTACTTCAAAGGTCCTCGAGATAAGTCTTTACGCCACCATTGTGTTCAAAGAGTTTAAATTTGAAGCTGAAGAGGAATTTGATTTTACGTAAATTTTAATAATAGGAACTGTAAAAGAAATTGTTATTACCAAATATACAAAAAATATGTAATTTTTTGCACTTCTTGTACCGCATAGATCTGAGGAATGTAAAAATGAATAAAGAAGAAGTGAAAAAGGCTTTAAAGGATACGAGCAGATGAAATAATTTGGGATATGAGAATTGAAACAGATGAGAAATAAACATGGTCTAGCAAAACTTTACAGATGATTACTAACTATTACGGATCAACGTAAAAAATTACTGGTCAACGAACTTCTGGTCCATATACAGGGTGTCCCGTTATGAGTGGTCCAAACGGTAATTGGTGAAGGGTTGGACTACCCTCTATCAGAAAAACAAAAAATAGGTTTAGTAAAAGTGTCATGGTTTTCGAGATATTTGAGATCAAAGATTTTTCTTCTTCTCATATATTACTTTTTCCTGTATAAAATCTACAAATGAAGGATTTTTTTATTTATTTTTTTTGTTAATGTCTCTGACTTTACTTGCTACAAGACGTAAATCAAAGTTTTTCAAAATTCTCATGGGATTAGAAAAAAATAAAATAATCTTATTAGAAATTTTCAACCGTACAAAAAATCATTGAGTTTTGGAGCATCATGGTTGAAAAAAAAAGATATTACAACCTGACTGCCCATGATCTTAAAAAGTTTAAAATGTTGTGCAGAATAAGCAAAAAAATAAAAAAATAAATTAGTCCATAAACCAAAGAGTTATTGCTATTTTATCAACGTCATCATCAATCTTTGATCTCAAATATCTCGAAAACCATGACACTTTTACTAAACCTATTTTTGTTTTTCTGATAGAGGGTAGTCCAACCCTTCACCAATTACCGTTTGGACCACTCATAACGGGACACCCTGTATGTAAATTATTAACTAAAAATTAAAATAATCAGAAACCGTTTAACTAATAAATACAATGACTTCCAACTCAGTGAACAAGCAGAATTTAGAAAAAGGTACGCCACAACAGACGGTATTAATCATGCAGCTATTGATTGAGAAGTGTAACAAATATACGCAAATATAACATCCCTATGTACCTGTGCTATATAATGGACATTAAATTTATCGATTATGCAAAGCCTTTTGATATACAGTCGAGATTTCACAATTGTATAATTGATATTAGTTACAGTCAAGTACTACAGCGAATATAAAATAAATCGGTTCGAGCACGCTAACCGGGCCCAGAAGACATTATAGTTGTTATATTTTCAAAAACTCAACGAAATCTGAGAAATAACATTAAAATGAAGCGTTTACGGTGAAGATTAACGCCAAATAATCGATTTTTCACGAAATATTGGCCCTGGTTGTCGCGTTCTGTTGATGGTACGTGTGCTCGATGTAAATATTTAGAACAAGGCTTAGTAAGGGGAGGGGCTACAGTAAGCAACGTATACTTGTGCAACATCAAACTTAAAAATTATAATTTAATTGCATATTGTAAATATAGAGATCCCGGTTTAGATTATAAGTTGGCTATAGGGATAATTTTAGCAAGTGTAAAAGCAAGTAAATAATAATTAAACTTTACTTTATGATGTCCTGATGTGCCGAATTATAGTAACTATTACTTATGTATACTATGTTTCCTTTAAAGGGGCAGCGCCTAAAAAAAAAACTCAAAAGATGGCGCTGCTGATTCTCAATTAATTATTTTTACTCGGAACCTCCAGGATTTAATATTTAAAATATAGCAAATTTGTTGAGATAATACTATTCTATAAACAATATTCTTGGTATTGAGCTTTTTTGGGTTCATAATGTTGAATATTTACAAGTATATTCCAAAAAGATATGCACATGTGAAAATATTGAATATATTTAAAAATATTTATCTTTGAAAGCTCAAACTTCCTTATTGCCTAGCTTAGTTATCGTTTATTCATATGACTTTTACAAATTATTAGAATTCTGTTTTGGTGAAAAGATAACTATAAAAGATTAATATTTTAGGGCACGCCATCTGTCGAAACATGTTTTTGCATCAAAATTTGCAGCGCGGTCTTAACTTCTAAAAATTATTATTGACAATTTCTACTTGGTACTAAGTATATTTGTTTCTTTTCATGTCGGTTTGGTATTGAATGTTTTAAATTGACCCACATTGAAAAAAATTATCAAACTGTAATTTCGAAATTTTTTTTAAAAATTAAAATTATGAACCCAAAAAAGCTCAATACCAAGAATATTGTTTATAGAATAGTATTATCTCAACAAATTTGCTATATTTTAAATATTAAAGCCTGGAGGTTCCGAGTAAAAATAATTAATTGAGAAACAGCAGCGCCATCTTTTGAGTTTTTTTTTTAGGCGCTGCCCCTTTAAGTGACTTTTGCGTTACTAATAGACAGACAGAAAATAGATAGATGTATAGACAGAACTGTGATTTGATAAGTATGATTGTTTTTTTATTAGTTTGCTTACGGAGTTTTTTCTCAAAAGGTTTCTTTCTGACAGACCTCTCGGTCTCAAATCCATTTTAGTTCACATTTTGCACACTGCACCCTATAGTAAAGTGATTATAGCCCTCCCTAGTGCTCGAAACTAAAAGTTTTCTTGTTTTGTAGTAATAAGTATTTAATTTGTTCGAATTATCGACGTTGCACTAAAATAATTTACTGTACTAAATTGGAGCACGTAGCCATGTCAAGCTGCATTTGCTACCATTAGTGGAGGTTTTAGAACTTATGAGGCCCTAAGCGCAATCCAATTTTGAGGCCCCCCTCTAAATATTTTCACTAATCCTACACTCCATAAAGCAATTGATTTGAACCCCTGGTGCCCGGGGGGCCCATTCCAGCACCGCAGACGATTTATTTTTTTAATATTTTGTTTTACTAAAAATTGCTCTGAAATCAAAATAACTGCAAATCCAAGGCATCTTAGGGCTTAGAATTTATTTGTGATTTTTCCTGTGTTTACTACTACAGAATTAATATTTTCATACAGTTTCAGAATATTTGAACAAAA